>CM046877.1:118969053-120332803 GCA_025667525.1 Glebionis coronaria
ATTGATTGTGCTCAATCTGTGATCAACGCCGGTTATATTGGCACCAAAAATATGATTACGACTGTGATCCCAATTAATGAGGTTTTTTGTTGAATGGGATCGGATATTATTAGTGAGTTCACGGATAACAAGGCTTAATGGCGGAAAAAAATGTAAGTCTTATCTGATCTTTTTTCATGAAGGACAGGGTATAAATCATAATTCAATTTTATTAAACATAATTCCATACTGGGGGAATGCATATGTTGCTTTAAAACAACAATTAAAAGATACCGGATACCCGTCTCTAATTGACCAACTATGAACAAATTCTTAGAACAAGCCTATGAAGGGAGTTAGGCACAGATCAGAAGCAAACAAAGAAAGCGTGCAATGCATTGAAGTATCTGGGTATATATGAAAAAATCATAAGATTAGCATCGAAGCACCTCCTGGAGGCTACTAAGAACAGTTGGACATATTAGGGAAGAGAATAATATGATGCTTATAGATGTTACTTTTGATTCCAAGGAAACTGTCCTCCAAAGCCTAAACAGGTATGTTTTGCATAGTTTGAGCGTACCGCCAGATAATGTGGGTCCAGCATGTTTGACTAAGAATCGGTCATTTTCAAAATTGATTCAAAGGATGGGTTGATCTTGAAGCTTTGTGGTCAATTTTCTATAAATGCATATTTTATCGGAACATATATAAATTGGTTTACTTTTAGTCCTGTGGAAGCTGATTTATCTTATGTTTTAATGTTTGACATCTTATTGGTCATGCTGTTTTTAGGTTAAACTGATAATTGAAATCCATGAGATGCTTGCTGAATATGGCATTTGGTGTGCCAGTGGGGATGGAGAAGAAGACGAAGGAAAGTTTCTTACTATAAATGTTCGACTCCGATAGCATATTTTGTTATGGGCATGCTAAATGTTGCAACTTTGTTTTGTCCACTGTGCTGGTAACCCACACTTTTGGGATAATGATGATGGTTCATATCAAGAAGAGGGACACGGAAACACTTGGGAGGGGGGTTATACGACCAAAGTGCACCACAAACCTTCTTTTGAGTAGATGTTCAGGATATGGTACAAGTACCAGTTTCAAGCAGGTAATTCTGATTGTAGTTTTTTTTATTGTAGCTTTTCTAATTTATACGAAGCAAGTATGTTCACTTGATAAAACGATTATTGTTCAATTTTTATAATTCCTTTTCGCTCATTGGTATGCAGTATTTGGCCCGTTAAAGATCACCCATAACCAAAATCAACCCCTTCATGTGTCATGCATATCCGTATCAGAGGTGTTTGATTACTGTAGTTTTGTAACGCACACCTATGAAACCACAAGAATATTACCAGCCCACATATTAAAGTGTTTATGGTTAGTTTTAAAAATACACACCTTAATTAAGGGACATGCATCTTTGTCATCACACATGGGTGGAACCGGGAATAATGGAAGGTTTAGTTGAGCTAATATATAGACAGCGCGTGGGTTTTCCGTTTGTGAGCCATGGGAATCCCCGTAAATCTTACCTGTATATGTTGTACTTTCAGCTTATTACAGGCAATGAAGATACTATCGCGTTTGGATCATGATGGGTGGAACCGACCAGTATCTTTGCGGGGCAGCACGATTCGTGTTTGCAGCCATGGCGGGTCGAGTACCCTTATATCAGATTCTGCACACGCAATTCTGAGCCATTTTGGAACAGTTTTATAAGGCATTGATGATAACGGTTCTACACGATTGAGATGCTAAAATTTGAACGTATATTTAGCGGGTTGGATTAATATTTGGAATGCGTGCAACTTGGTGGGGCATGGTTGCAAAGTTTACAGCCATGGGGCCGTAACCTCCTATCCTGCACGTGCTTTTTGTTACAGGCTGTGATGAGTATAGGTGTTTCCATGAAGATGAGATGACCATGTCTTGGCAGGGCAAATTAATACTGTTGCAGCCATGGCGGATGCATCCTCTTGCTTCGATTGTTACCTTACTTCTTTAATCATGTTTGGATTAACTGTCTATTGTAAGAGTGATGGTGCACACGACTTGCTATCAAAATATGAAATTTTGGTCAGCGTAACTGCTTATTAATCTAAACAGTTTGGTTAGAAATAAGTGGTTTTATTTAAAATCTTTCCAATAGTAACGAACTGTAGGGAAGTTGAATATCATTCTTCACAACCTTGATGTATATCTATATTGTTGTGTCTTATATACATAGTTACAATCTTTGTTGATGAATGATCCACCTAGCAAAACTGATGACAATATTTAAAATGACGGGTCAACAACTGCTGGTACATAACAACTGAAGATAGTATTTCTTGCATAGTTTCTTGCTTTTAAACCACATGAAATTCAAGCTACGCGAGTGATTGTGATGGTGTTGTCATCCAGATGAAATGCAATGATAGGAATTTTTGTTATGTGACCACCTATATCTTGCAGTCCACACACACTTTCCTCATATATATCATTTGAGCAGACCATTAAGCTACTATTCCAGTCAATATATCTAATGGGCGTTTATGATAAGCTTGCATCACGTGGTTTGGAGTCTCTGTGAATTCTCGGATTCAACCTCCTTGTGCAAACAAGGAACACAAAGCACTCTACAATTATGTAGAAACATATTGCAGCAAGTTAGAACCAATAGAAGGGAGTGAATTGCATTTAAAGGTGATCAACCTCAGTCTTTTATGTTTTTAACGACACCCATTCTTATCACTCATTAAAAAGGCTCAACACACTAAACCACCTGTAAGCTTGGTATAATAGTAATGTTAAATAGCGTGGCATTTCAACCTTTTACTTTTAAATATGTTGATGCTTATATACAATTATACATATATATTTTGTTTCTTTAGGATGCTTCTTACACCACTCAACCCGTTGAGATATTCAGTGTTGTAGGTATTGAAAGTAGAAAGAGTAAGGTTGTTATTGCTATAGATTTACTGATTTAGAGGTTTCTGTAATTGACAATTTCTCAGCTGTGGCTTCTAATGGTAAGTGACTTGATTTTTATGTGTGTGTTGTAGAGTATCAAAAGTATATGTTGGGCGAGAAGGCTTCAAAATGGGTAGCTTTTGATATTGGTGGAAGCAGCCAGGGTATGGCTACGTTAATGGAACTTCATAAATTACTTGTCCCAGAAAGATGCAAGTTGTTTTTAGCTCCAGAATGATCAGCCAGCTCTTTCGATACCAATCTTTGTGAGATCGAAAGTACGTATCTCCTCGCAATAAACATTTTTTCATGACTTGAAGTTTGGAAACTTCTTCGTTGATGAAAACCGTGGCCTGATGGTAGTTTTCTTCCTTTCATTTTTCTAATATTGGGTAATTTCTTCATATCATGTTTCTTTAAATATTGGCCAGATTTTTAATATTGGTTTGGTTAGTTTCACTCTCATTTTAAGTTTTTAGATCAGTTTATGCGCTAATTGGATCACAAGGATGAATGTAGCATCTTGTGTTGCACAAAACTGTGAAGTATCTACACGAGAAACTTGGATAAAAACTTGGAGCCAAATATCACAAATGGGCTTGAGAAGCTCACACACTTACATTTATTTATAACAGATATCACTTTTCAAACTTCCACCCTTACGTTTGTTCGATCCCGTGTATTCCTAATCGTTGGGTACTTATATCAACAACTTCTTTCGGTTCTATATTTTTAGGCCTTGGCCAATACAAAAGTAGATTTAAAGGGTTAGTTTGTTTTTTGGAGTAACCACACTAATTAGCTAAAAGTAATTTTTTTAACATCATATCATCGTTTCTTTGTAGATGAGCAGTTCTAAACAAAGTCTTGGTGTTGTAAAAGGGTTGAGGATGGCTCCTGAAGTAGCATTTGCAGAAATAATTCTGAGTTCTATATGTGTTTGTGCTTATTTTTACAAAAAAGGGAGGCTTTTATAATCAAGATTTAATTTGAATCATTTAAACTTGAATTACACAGCAAAAAGGAAACTTTAAAGGGTACAACAGAAAACTCCAACATCTTTAGAACATTGTAAGTCATATTATTCTGATTGCTTATCAATACAGAAATAAATAGATGTTTATAAGCATACGTGACACACTAATTGCTTATAAGAAAGTTATGAAAGCGCATAAAGAAATAGTTTCTGTTACAGTTGAGAAATAGTTTTCTGTTACAGTTGAGAAATAGTTTCTTTGGTATTTTTTTTTGTTTTTACTACGTATTATGCAAGATCAGTCAAATGAGAGAATGGTGATTCACAAAATCAATCATTTGATGCTTGTGTTTCAACATCCGAGGGATTAGAATGGAAAGTTCATTTTTTTCTCAGGTTGTTGGATTTCTAGGCGGAATAAACTGGGCAAGGATCAAACAATCGAACAAGTGATCATAGCATTTAACTATGATGGTGACACAAAAGTTATAGTGGATGAGTTTACCGACAGATTTACAAACGCCCTTGATGAGACTAAGAGTGCAGGCAAATTGCATCTTCCCAGTTAGTTCCTGAACGACTTATATCAGGTATTTATCTCGATTTTTAATCACTTTTAAACATTTCTACTTTTGCTTTATTTTTACTTTTGTTCTTTCCGTTCTCATCTATTTTTTCTTTGATGTCTCAATCTTCTTCTCCTTTTTATTTAAAAGTCCATGTTGATGGTATGGATGCGTTCAAGGACAGGGTAGTGGGAATGGAAGTCATCAGACGTGCTAGAAGAGGTGAAGGGTCCACTTTGGTTGAGTGCAAGACATACAAGTTCGTAAGACAAACCCTTTGATTGAAACTAACCTGAAAAGATACTAGAATTTGTGCATAGAACCATACAACGCATGCGGAAAATTTGCAAACACATTTTAGTAAACAGACCTATTGTTGCAGACTGCCCACTACAAGCAGCTGTTTAAGTTGTTCAAAAGGTGAAGAACGCTCCTACTAACATGTGAGGTTGCTTTAGCAACGGAAATTTGTCTCTGAATAACGTGTAAGGTTCCATTTTAGCAGACTAAAGAAATGAATATCATATAAATGTTAGTTTTATTACATATAAAATGCAAGAATTTTCCATTTAGTTTACAAGTCATGTTGTTGTAGTAGCCATATTAACCTGATGTTGTATACTATTATGCCTAATATTATGTTCACCCACAAACTTTGACTATGAAACTATATTCAAATTAATAGCCCAATGGCCCATAAGTTATCTTTGTATCTGAATTTCCTCCAAAATTTGTATTGTGTTTGGGTCTGAAACTCATGCTACATATTTGCAATATGTTTGTTTTGTTTAGTGTTTTTCTTTGAAAATATTAAATTCTTAGCAGACAAAGACGTATCTACAGGCCGGTGCATTTGAGATAGTGGAACAGACCTTATAAGAGCATATGATGAATAGAGCATGGGCAAAGCATCTTTGATTACAGCCAGGTCGTAGATATATATGTAGCACAAAGACTAAATGTCTCTGAAGTACTGGCAGTGCTTAAAGAATCCTACAACATCCCGCTATCGTATCTAGAAACATTGTAAATTTTTACCTTATTGTATATCTTCAGGGGTGTTCCTGGTGTAAGACCCGCATCCTTTTACCATGAATAGTGCCCTTTAGATCGTACGTACCAGATTAAAACTTTCCTTTTATAGTACGATTACGTTTACGTGTTAGGATTTTACGTATTACGTACGTGTTAGAACACGATAAGTATTTATTACGTACGAACATGCGATCATGAAATCATGAACGTAATGTAATCACGAGCTAATATTATTTACGTATATATATTTATTACGAAGATGAATAAATATATTATGTCACGATCGATAACTAATAAAATTACGTAAACTACGTAACACGTAATCACGGACATTTAACACGATTAATATTATTCGTATATTTAATTTAACACAACAAGTAATTACATACGTAATATTTACATTTAAAGACGTATAACAACAACTATAAAAATACACGACATACAAAAGACAGGATTACACGTAACCTTTTAACAAGTCGCGTACTAAATAAAATGTACAAGTGTTTTTAGGGCTGTTTTAGACAAATGAGAAAAGAAGTGGGACTTGGGCCCAAGGCCCAAGTGTTTTGCTCTTAGGCCGTGTATAACAAACAAAGAAGGGACGGGGGTTATGTTTTTCTCTATGCCGACACAAATTAAAAAAAATCCAAGAAACCCTAATCTAATATGAGCAGCCGTTTGTTTTCTTTCTCCTTCTTCCCTGCCGCGACCAACACCTAAGAAACAGGAAGATTAGATCGTGTGTTTCAATCCAGAGATCAAGGAATGCAATTGTTTGATATCCTAAACCCTAAAACGAGGTAAACCCTAATTCATTTTCTAGGTTCTTTTTTTTTATCTTCAATCCGATTCTTTTAAAGGTGTTAAAAACACGACCATATAGCAATAAGTGAAAGGGTTTCGGTTGTTTTGTTGCTGGGTTCGAAAGGCACACAAATCGAGACTCATATGAGTCTCGGTGGTGAGTTAATTCCACCAGCCGTAATCCAATTAGGGTTTTGGCTTGGTTTGCTCAAGCAGGGGAAACGGAGAACAAGCAGGGGAAAAACCACTGGCTGTGCCAGTGGTGAAATTGTTCTAACAGTGGGAACCCACGGTTGGCCTTTCTAGCCTGCCGGTGGGAATTTTAATCAGACGGGGGGGAACTCAAAACTGCCAGGAGGATCTGGCAGTTAAGGGTATGTTTGGATTTTGGTTTTAAAAGATTTAAGGGAGGTGTTTGGCTACCAGTTTTAAAAAGACATTAAGGGGGCTGTTTGGCTCGGCTTATTTTAAAACATAATACGAGCTTTACGTTTAAATTAATAAGACGCGGGTTCGGTTTTTGATGCTTTTAATAAAATAATACATGGATTCGGGTTATCATTTTAAAAGTATTGGCCTTAACATGTATATTAATTTTCAGGGTAAATAAAATTAATAAAACCCGACTTATTATTACAAGATTATTTATTTCAAGTTAATTAAATTAATTTAACATGCTATATAATTTAATTTAATTAAAACATGGACTTAG
Organism: Glebionis coronaria; assembly: GCA_025667525.1. NCBI lineage: Eukaryota > Viridiplantae > Streptophyta > Magnoliopsida > Asterales > Asteraceae > Glebionis > Glebionis coronaria. The sequence continues at coordinate 118,976,093 of CM046877.1, forward strand.
GTTATTATTAATATTTAATAATACATGATCTAACCTAAGTATTTTGATCTAGTTAATTTAGACTATAGTAATTAATTAATTATTAAACATGACTTATAAATTAATTAATTATCATGAGTTAGGTTAATTATTTTACTATTAATACATAGCTAAATCTAAGTATTTTAATCATGAAAAATTAGACTAAGTAATTAATTAATTATTAAAACCATGACCTATAATTATATAATTCTCATGACTTAGGTTATATTAATATAATTAATAATGCATGTTTTAACCTAAGTATTTATATATTTATTTAATTAAATCACATTATATTTAATTAAATGCCTTTAACCTATAGTTTAATTAAAATACATGAAATAACTATTAAACTATACATTATATAATATGACTTAAGAAATAAGCATGAAAACACTTAAGCTTATTTATTAGCTTATTTAACCAGCTTATATCTATTTATGGAAACTTTCTATTTTTAGAAACTTATCTATTTTAAGCAGTAATTCTATTTTTGGAAACTTCTATTTTTGGTAACTTTCTATTTTTGGAAACTTTCTATTTTAGGAAACCTGCTATTTTTAGAAAGTTACTTATTATTACACAGCGAGAATAATAATACAAGAAATACAAGTAATACTTAAACAAAATATACAGAATACACGATATATACAGTATAACGTTAAAATCAGTCAAACATGACATGAACTTATAAAATAAGCTAAGACATAACATTAAACAAGTTACGTACTGAGTGATCTGATACTTATACACGTATGTATTTATGTAGCATTAGTGATACCGAAGTAGGACTCTCTTCCGTTCGTCTTCCTCGTTCACTGGACATAAGGTACGGATTCCCGTCCTTTCAGTATGGACATTCTTTCCTTATTAGGATTTCCCCGTATGCAGCCAACTGTATTCCCGTAGTATAAGTTATGAGTTTGATTGCTTATGTTTAATTAAGGTTACCTATAGCCATATACATGCATGACTAGTTTCACCTAGTTATGGAGGTACCATAACCATAACATTAGAGGCACTGATGTTATGACTTCACCACGGCGGAGTGATTGCTCGTGACGTCCCTTCAGCTTTTGGCCATTTATTTATAATTATCATGTGGGGCGTATGGGTGCTTCCTAGTTACATGTTTTATTCAGGATTACATGGTGAATGTGGTGTGTGCCTTGCATCCTTCACAAGGAGCTGATCCCTCCTACCTAAAAACCAGTATATTAAATTAGAGGCAGCCCCTCTAATTTGCATGATGAGGTCACCCCTCCAAGTATTAATGCACGGTGGATTTTCATGACCTATATTGGCTAATGGTAAAATATGTTAAACAGTTTTCATAAGATAAACATAAGGCTTTTCAAACTATAAAACCAGTTTTATGAACATGTTCCAGGTTTTCCAGGACTTATATATTTCCGCTGCTATTAAGTCTTTATTATGTTTAGTCATTCATACTATGTCTATATCCGTGCACTGAGCGTTTTGCTCAGCCGTTACTTTCCTTTCCATGTCCCAAAACGGCAGGTACCCTAGGAAAGATTTGAGCATTTGGAGGACGTGCATAGGATGGAAGCTGCTAGAGACTTCTTTTCCTTTTGCCTTCATATATTTATGCTTGTGTAGTCTCTCATTCATTTCTTTTGCTTTATTGTGTTTTGGGCTTATGTTTGGGAACCGATGTTTGATTCCGGTTATCCCTATGGTCATGTAATGTTTTGTACATTTATCCTTGTATGCTTTGATGACACGCCATAATTGTACGTGACATTCCATTATCAAAATGGGGTGTTACAATTATGGTATCAGAGCCAAGGCTTCGACCTGTAGGCTCTAAAACTCGACCTGTGACTAGTGGGTAGTCACCAGGAGCTTCCTAAGCCAACGTCTGTTATTCTATGTATTGATGTTTTCAGCGCATTGTTGTTTTAACCATGATGTTTTCAGCACCTTGAGGTTTTAACCTTGATGTTTTCATCGATATTGTTTTGCTAATATGGATGGACAACCGTCATTCATATTTAGTTATGTGTCATTGTTTCATGCATAATGTTCCTCGTGAACTGTGGCTATGTGGACTGAACCCCAGTAGTTCATAATTAGACACATAAAATTTTTTTTTTCTGATAAGTTTTGACATATGAGTTTCATTTATTTATGTTTCATGTATCATTGTTGCAGGGATTATGACTAAGTAATGGTTGGTACAGGACTGGCCCTATTTAGTCGCATGTGCTTTTATCGAAACTTTTAACTTTGGGACCGACCCATAGGCGTCCCCTCGCCATGTCTTTTGTTTTGGGAACCGACCCATAGGCGTTCCCTCGCACATATAAAGGTTTTATAAACTACATTACGCATTCATGCACTGTTTTTTTGTGCATAAAATTTTTTCTCATGATTTAAATTGGCATAAATTTTTTTCATGTCCCCTCATAAGTTATTATGTTTTTTTTTGTGTCAAGTATGTTTTCATACTGTCATGGTTAACTTCAGTTTCATGCTGATTATGTTATACACTTCTTCGTGATAGATGGTTTCATGTTTCTTCATGATAATTCCGTCTTCATGTTGATTATGTTTTACGTCTCTTTTGTTATATACGTTGTCCTGCAAGACATTGCTAGATTTCATTGACTCATGCTTTCATGATAGTCATGGTTGGTTTTCATTGATCATGCTGTCAGGTAAATCATCGTTGAATTTTGTGTACCACACTTTAACGTTTCCGTTATAACTAGAATGATGTCTATGCTAATACTGCTAGGTTATCATGATGGTTTTCTTAACCGTTTAACCGATTTACTTTCCTTAAAACATGACAAATGATCGACCCCCATACCGATCATTTCATGTACATTCCATGTGTACTCCATGTACCTTATCCCACGTGTGTACTTCCACTTGCTGATACTCTACAAATTGCTGATGCCACTCATAACTTGGAGATGTTACTAAAGGTTGATGCTGGCGACGTTCGGAGACGCTACGAGATGCGAATGCTGTTCAAAATCTGGAGATCCTACAAGACGAAGACAAAGGCGTCGGAGCAAAGCAATTGGACGAGAAGATGCTTTACCATCAGACGATTTCCATCAATCATTGTCCCTAATTCTTAGTTACATGTCACACGTCATTTGGCTGTCATTTCAGCCATATGAGTGCAAACCGGTACCAGCCGGCCACTCAGCTGAATAGTTACATGAATCACGGTCATGAGAATGACCGTCATGGAACTGACAGACAAGACGATAGTAACCACTACTATGACAGATTTATCCTAGAAATCGCAACCGAGGCTCCGGCCGCGGACGTGATCAGACATAAAAATGATTAGTAGTCCAACCGATCCGCCAATCCTGGCATAATAACCTAATATTGGTAGTTCTATTCGTTTTACGTCTCGAGACACATGTCAAGACATCAGTCAAGACACATGTCTCACGTATACTTTCTAAAGACACATGTCAAGACACCAGTCAAGACATATGTCATGCTTATAGTTCCAAGACACGAGTCAAGACACATGACTCATGTCCAACTATGGAACATTTCTAAGAAATTCAGGGTACCCTCCAAGGGTATATCCATTTTGTTGTGCCATGTATTAATCAGGCTACAAGAATTTCTATACCATTACCGGTGCATCAGTGAGAACTGTTACGTTGCCGATGTCACTTTCTTTTCTTTCACCATATTTCATATATTCATGACCATGAAGGACGCCTTTCGTATTCCTCGAAGGTTTTCCTTCAGCTTAATGATGAGATCTAAGCTGCTAACGCATTTCCTCGGACAGACACGAGATGAATTTTATCCTAATTATGTACTATGAACAGCACACCATGCTACGATTCATAATTATGTACAGTAATGCTCAGGCTCCTGAATACATTCAGCTTGATTTTCCATCGGGAAAATCGGTACAAATTATCTATACTTACAAGCATGTGCGTTGTTAGCCATGGTCGCTAAAATTTTCTAGCTGTCAGTAAGACACGATCACTTAAATCTTTGACGCATAGCCAGTTGATTATTCCAAAATCTTCCCATACGTTCCAGAAGAACTTACAAGGAGAAGGACGGTTCCATGAGATTATGTGTCGACTACCGTCGGCGTAAACAAATCACCATTCATGACCGTTATTCTCCTCCACGCATTGACGGCAAGTCCAATCAACCATATAGTATTAATCACTTTCCCAAGATCGAACTCATGATCATGCTGCCAACAGTGACGAGTGGAAAAGCAGGACATGTCCATGACTGCTATTCGTACACGACTTGGTCATGCTAGATTTATGATTTTGATTTAGTCTCATCAATGCTCCAACGGCATTATAGGAATGAGTTTCCATGAACTCATAGCAAATTCATCAGTGTTTTCAGTGTTACGTTCATATCTTTATACATGTCATACCAACAGGTTAAGATAGGACACCAACAGACTGGGATGTTTTTCATCGTCTGAAATGGTGAACTGAAATGGGACAAGATCTCCACGGATTTTGGTTACCAGTTTAACGCAAACTCAGAAGAAGCATGATGCTATCGGTTTATTGCAAACAGTTTGATCAAGTCTATAGAATCCTTACATCCGTTAGGATTTCAGAACCAACAGATTGATCGGACATGTTCCAGCCAAGGCTCATCCGATCACTTGGAAATTCCTCAGTTATCGGGTCAGACAAAGATTCATAATTGTACTCCTAAATTACTTCACGTCTTCATTCTGATTCCATGACTTGTTTTCGCGCTCGCGTTCATGACACTAATCACGTTCATGATCGTATTTTGGTTTACGATTTTATGTTCATTTCTTTTCCCATTATGGGTAGTTTGCAAGAACTTGAGAGACCAGACCCAAGTTTAGTATAACTCCCTATCCTCAGATAGACGTTTCTCGTCATAATCTATGTCTCACCTTCTAGCGTTTGTCGTTACCGCCATTATATTCTATGATCACGATATGTTTCACATGTCATGTTCATTCCACGTTCCTCATATCATGATCAAGATATGTTACACGTATCAGGGATCACGATATGTTTACTCATACTACACTCGCCATATCTCCACGTAGCACGTTCAAAAATTTTCACGTATCACGTTCAAAATTTTTCACGTACTACGTTTCTATATGTCTCGCGCATCGTTGCTAGTTATCGGTTAAGTTGGATTGTTTTGCACCATAATGTTTCAGTTACTCTTACACGTTAATTCTTATTCCTCGATCGAATTTAGGGGATCTACCTTACGTTGATAACCAAGAACTTCTGCGTATTCCAAGTCAAGGTCAGGAGGACCAAGACTTATCATTCGTGTCAAGATCTTATAAGGAACCGTTCCAAGAGGGAAGCCACTTGGAAACGGACAAGTTCATCCGGACTTCTTATCCGTTTTCTCTTATCAGTTAGATATGTCCTTTCAGCCACGTCACGTTCCATGTCCTTTTAAGACATGTCAAGTTCCGCGTTCTTTCTGCCAGGTCACCTGCACGTTAATTTATCTTACATACCCTCTCAGTTTGATTCGGGTATGTTTCTCTTTCATTTACGTTATCTTTAATTCGGGGACGAATTATTCTTTTTAGGGGGGAAGAGTTGTAAAACCCGCATGCTTTTATCATGAATAGTGCCCTTAAGATCGTACGTACCAGATTAAAACTTTCCTTTTATAGTACGATTACGTTTACGTGTTAGGATTTTACGTATTACGTACGTGTTAGAACACGATAAGTATTTATTACGTACGAACATGCGATCATGAAATCATGAACGTAATGTAATCACGAGCTAATATTATTTACGTATATATATTTATTACGAAGACGAATAAATATATTATTTCACGATCGATAACTAATAAAATTACGTAAACTACGTAACACGTAATCACGGACATTTAACACGATTAATATTATTCGTATATTTAACTTAACACAACAAGTAATTACATACGTAATATTTACGTTTAAAGACGTATAACAACAACTATAAAAATACACGACATACAAAAGACAGGATTACACGTAACCTTTTAACAAGTCGCGTACTAAATAAAATGTACAAGTGTTTTTAGGGCTGTTTTAGACAAATGAGAAAAGAAGTGGGACTTGGGCCCAAGGCCCAAGTGTTTTGCTCTTAGGCCGTGTATAACAAACAAAGAAGGGACGGGGGTTATGTTTTTCTCTATGCCGACACAAATTAAAAAACTCCAAGAAACCCTAATCTAATATGAGCAGCCGTTTGTTTTCTTTCTCCTTCTTCCCTGCCGCGACCAACACCTAAGAAACAGGAAGATTAGATCGTGTGTTTCAATCCAGAGATCAAGGAATGCAATTGTTTGATATCCTAAACCCTAAAACGTGGTAAACCCTAATTCATTTTCTAGGTTCTTTTTTTTATCTTCAATCCGATTCTTTTAAAGGTGTTAAAAACACGGCCATATAGCAATAAGTGAAAGGGTTTCGGTTGTTTTGTTGTTGGGTTCGAAAGGCACACAAACCGAGACTCATATGAGTCTCGGTGGTGAGTTAATTCCACCAGCTGCAACCCAATTAGGGTTTTGGCTTGGTTTGCTCAAGCAGGGGAAACGGAGAACAAGCAGGGGAAAAACCACTGGCTGTGCCAGTGGTGAAATTGTTCTAACAGTGGGAACCCACAATTGGCCTTTCTAGCCTACCGGTGGGAATTTTAATGAGAAGGGGGGGGGGGGGGGGGGGGGGGAACTCAAAACTGCCAGGAGGATCTGGCAGTTAAGGGTATGTTTGGATTTTGGTTTTAACAGATTTAAGGGAGGTGTTTGGCTACCAGTTTTAAAAAGACATTAAGGGGGCTGTTTGGCTCGGCTTATTTTAAAACATAATACGAGCTTTACGTTTAAATTAATAAGACACAGGTTCGGTTTTTGATGCTTTTAATAAAATAATACATGGATTCGGGTTATCATTTTAAAAGTATTGGCCTTAACATGTATATTAATTTTCAAGGTAAATAAAATTAATAAAACCCGACTTATTATTACAAGATTATTTATTTCAAGTTAATTAAATTAATTTAACATGCTATATAATTTAATTTAATTAAAACATGGACTTAGGTTATTATTAATATTTAATAATACATGATCTAACCTAAGTATTTTGATCTAGTTAATTTAGACTATAGTAATTAATTTATTATTAAACATGACTTATAAATTATTTAATTATCATGACTTAGGTTAATTATTTTACTATTAATACATAGCTAAATCTAAGTATTTTAATCATGAAAAATTAGACTAAGTAATTAATTAATTATTAAAACCATGACCTATAATTAATTAATTCTCATGACTTAGGTTATATTAATATAATTAATAATGCATGTTTTAACCTAAGTATTTATATCTTTATTTAATTAAATCACATTATATTTAATTAAATGCCTTTAACCTATAGTTTAATTAAAATACATGAAATAACTATTAAACTATACATTATATAATATGACTTAAGAAATAAGCATGAAAACACTTAAGCTTATTTATTAGCTTATTTAACCAGCTTATATCTATTTATGGAAACTTTCTATTTTTAGAAACTTATCTATTTTAAGCAGTAATTCTATTTTTGGAAACTTCTATTTTTGGTAACTTTCTATTTTTGGAAACTTTCTATTTTAGGAAACCTGCTATTTTTAGAAAGTTACTTATTTTTACACAGTGAGAATAATAATACAAGAAATACAAGTAATACTTAAACAGAATATACAGAATACACGATAAATACAGTATAACGTTAAAATCAGTAAAACATGACATGAACTTATAAAATAAGCTAAGACATAACATTAAACAAGTTACGTACTCAGTGATCCGATACTTATAAACGTATGTATTTATGTAGCGTTAGTGATACCGAAGTAGGACTCTCTTCCGTTCGTCTTCCTCGTTCACTGGACATAAGGTACGGATTCCCGTCCTTTCAGTATGGACATTCTTTCCTTATTAGGATTTCCCCGTATGCAGCCAACTGTTTTCCCGTAGTATAAGTTATGAGTTTGATTGCTTATGTTTAATTAAGGTTACCTATAGCCATATACATGCATGACCAGTTTCACCTAGTTATGGAGGTACCATAACCATAACATTAGAGGCACTGATGTTATGACTTCACCACGACGGAGTGATTGCTCGTGGCGTCCCTTCAGCTTTTGGCCATTTATTTATAATTATCATGTGGGCGTATGGGTGCATCCTAGTTACATGTTTTATTCAGGATTACATGGTGAATGTGGTGTGTGCCTTGCATCCTTCACAAGGAGCTGATCCCTCCTACCCAAAAACCAGTATATTAAATTAGAGGCAGCCCCTCTAATTTGCATGATGAGGTCACCCCTCCAAGTATTCATGCACGGTGGATTTTCATGACTTATATTGGCTAATGGTAAAATATGTTAAACAGTTTTCATAAGATAAACATAAGGCTTTTTAAACTATAAAACCAGTTTTATGAACACGTTCCAGGTTTTCCAGGACTTATACATTTCCGCTGCTGTTAAGTCTTTATTATGTTTAGTCATTCATACTATGTCTATATCCGTGCACTGAGCGTTTTGCTCAGCCGTTACTTTCCTTTCCATGTCCCAAAACGGCAGGTACCCTAGGAAAGATTTGAGCATTTGGAGGACGTGCATAGGATGGAAGCTGCTAGAGACTTCTTTTCCTTTTGCCTTCATATATTTATGCTTGTGTAGTCTCTCATTCATTTCTTTTGCTTTATTATATTTTGGGCTTATGTTTGGGAACCGATGTTTGATTTCGGTTATCCCTATGGTCATGTAATGTTTTGTACATTTATCCTTGTATGCTTTGATGACACGCCATAATTGTACGTGACATTCCATTATCAAAATGGGGTGTTACACCTGGACCTCTCAATCTCGGTATCAAGTCCATTCTGCATAAATTCATGAAAGATCTTAGAGAAAAGGAGACACCAAAAAGCATATGAAATATAGGTAGAAAAAGTAAGCTGTATATATAACGAGAATTTATAGTAACAAGAGTATGTTAACATACCCTGATAAGCCTGTACTTAGGCTCATACTTTTTGGCATTCTCAACAGAATCATAAAGCAAGCCAAAACCAGTTGATTTTAAGTATCTAAAAATATTATGTTGATGTTTCACGTGTTCACCTTTATTGAACAAGTTTATGAGTGACACCTTTTTTGTTAACAGGTTAAATATACATCAAATATACTATCGAACACATAAATTATTGAAGTAAAATTGCAAATTCATTTAACAATTTGTTGTTGGTGGTTTTAAGCAATGTTTTCACACCCGGGTTGACCCGACCGAGTCAACCGGTTGACCTGGCTCTGGTCGAAAAAACGGACCATACTAACTCGGGTTTCACATTCTCGAAACCCGGCTAGACCTTCCGGGTTTGGGTGACCCAGATCAAACCGGTTCTCAACACCCGGTCGGGTTTTGATATTTTTGGGTTCTTTTTTAAAAATATGTAAATTTATATTTTTGCAATGGAATTTTATTTTATTATATTATATTGGTTGGTAAATATTCAATCGAAAGTTTTTATGTTTTTTATATTTTGTTAATTATTATAAATATGAAAAAAGATATATTTTATTGAAAAAACGGGTTAACCCGGATTGACCCGGACCCGGTGACTCGACCGGATCGATTTAAAAACCCGGATTTCGAAAAATCGGTTTTAAGTAGTTGAAATTGTTTGCGTCATGATTTATGTTAAATTTGACGAGTTATGCGGGTTTAACAAAGTGTTAAGCGGCGACCACCCAAAATGGTTAAAAGGACCGATAAGCAACTTTGATTCGAGTCCAAGAATGATTGGGTTTCATGTCAATAATTTTTGGTAGTGCTTCATGTTGTTAATGTTCAACTTGGTATTTTAGTTTTTCTCAACTCAAGTGTACTCTCTAATTGCAACCTTCAATATCAACTACATTGACTGTACTACGATCAGCTAATGTCGTGGAGATATGTATACGAATGATAAGTTTTGGTGTGTCATGGGGCTTAATAACGGGTCAAGGTGGCAGAAGCATATAGAGGATTGAGTTGTTATGAATCGGAACTTTATATCGTTAAAATGTGATATTTTTTGTTGTATTTCGTCAAAGAATGAGCTTGAATGATGAGTCTCTTGCGCATTACTTTGGTGTATTTAATTGTCATGAGGGTGATGAGTTAAGCAAATTAGTGATTTTTTAATCTTATTCAAAGTTCATTTTGAATAAATAATTACCATCTCATTGGTTTAATCAATCTGTACTTTTTGTATATTTTAGAAGAGGTTTTATCTTATTTTTCTTTCTTAAATTTATATAGACTTTCTTTTGCCGATACTTAACAAATTTTATTTGTCATATTGGATGAACACTCACTTATCTTCGTTGTTAATAAACTTGATAAATAAGCTATGTTTATGTTTGTAATTGATTTTTCTTTACTTAATTTTTTACAAACAATCAGAACTCATACCCATCAATCGAATATTACAAAAAAATTATTAACCAAATAAAAAAAGTAAAACGACAATCAAAAGTCATACCCGTCCATCGGACGGGTTTTGCCACTAGTATATATATGTATATATATATATATATATATATATATATATATATATATATATATATATGTATATATATGTAGGACGCGCTATTTACAGAACCCCTTTTTTGGTACAGAACCTACAGAACCAGTTTAGACCAATAAGAATTTAGTATTATTAAGTTTTTTTATTTAAATGAAAAGGGTATATTGGTCAAACATATTTTTTATTTTTTATTAAAAATGTTTTTTAAGACCCTTTATTTTTAGAATTAATAACTTTTTTTTCTACCATATATGTTTTCTTCATATGTGTTTTTTAATATTAAATTTGTATATATATGTTTTGGATTTTTTTTTCTGTGTACATCTTTTAGAATAATGTACATGTATGTTTTTTTAGTACAATTGTTTAGACATTTTTTTTACAACTGGTAATTGCACATATGTTTCTATCCTACATTCTTTAATTTTTGAGATTTATAACAAAAGAAGCAAATACATACATGTAATCTCTAAATTTATAGAGAATCAAGAACATAAATATCACATACAAATTTTTATATCGAATAATATAAATCTAAGAAACAAATTTATTAACAAATCTTTATAACATATGTGCACGTCTTCGAAAAACATATATGTACGGTTTTCGAGAACATATATGTACACCTTTAGAGAACATATCTGCAACCTTTCGAGAACATATATGAGCGATTTTTAAATTCTTCGGTAATCTTCATCACCTAACTTCTTTCTTGAGCGATCCCAACTGAATAAAATACGAAAAAACTAGTTACATCAAGCTATGACATATTATATTAATCATAAAAACTAGTTAAGCAAAATCATATGTATGACACACTAAAATTTACATGACAACAAAACGAATCAATTATAGCATATATGTTCCAAATATATAGTAATAACAATTATATAGTAATAACATCAATGTTTTCTAAAAATATTGTAATAACAATTGGCAAGCATATATGCACGATCCAAATAGAAAAAACAAAAACACTAAAACATGTTAAAAAGTTTTATCCACGAGACTTTTTATTCTAATGTTAGCAAAACATTTTAATGATACGTTTTACATAAATCAATGCTAAAATTAAACTTTGACAAAATTATGTTAAAACATTCCAAATATCTAGACAAATTATAATACTATCTTAACTTGATGATTAACTTTAAAACCAATCAACCGTATATGAACCAACACAATAACTACAATATCAACTCATAGTCCCATTCACCATTATCAGACAAGTATAACACATTTTTAATTAGCCATGTATATATTTGTTTATACAATAGTAAGACCCAAAATAATAATATAATAATTATTGTTTAAATGATTCGATGATGGAAATCAATTCATGGCATGAAGTTTATTTTTTTTAATTCTATTTGTAGATCTATGAATAAGAACAAGACAAAATGATCACTTACAAACACATATGATATAACAGCTCCGACGACGACCACATCGGGCGGACGTCTGAAATTTCGGCGCGGGGACTAGCCTCGTTTTACTCGAACTTAAAAAATGGTGTGACCAAATACGACGGCCACATCCTCCGACCAAATCCAACGCGAATCTAATAAAACCGGCGACGAAAATCATGTGGTTTCCAGGATTTTGCACTATAGATCATTGGTTTTGTTTTTTATTAAGAGATTAGGATGATTTCTTTATAGATATAAGAAGATGTTTTTATGATTTGATTACGAAATGTGATAAATACGGTGATGAAAACAAGAAGATATGAGAAAAAAGTAGTTCAAGTTTTACTTTTCCTATGTAATTGGAAACAAAATGGTAACAGTTTATGAAAAGTGATAAATTTGTAATTCCTTTAATGCCCTTTATTAATTTATTTATTTTTACTAACTATTTTTCAAGTGTAAAATAATTACACAAATGACTTATTGCATTAAAATAATGTACATCATGCATAATTAGTGGTAAAAATCTGGTTCTGTGTCAAAAAGAGGTTCCGCAAATAGCGTTTCAATATATATATATATATATATATATATATATATATATATATATATATATATTTGAAACTGAACCATTCGTAAAAACTTAAAGTACTAGAAGGGATCTAGTGTGAAGAATTACTGAAATGAGAAAAATGACAAAACTCAAACATATGTTTTGTAATAAAAAGGATAACTAATGAAGAGTTGTTTGACTTTGTGATTTGTGATGTAATATTCCTCATCTTAATTTTGTTTGGTACCAAGCTAATAAATCACTATAATATTAGTATATTAAATCAAATTACATATTACGTAGCATTAAATAAATATAATAAATCATGGGTATATATAAGTCTTTGTAAACCAAACAAAATTCATAGAACAATTTTTTGATTTGGGTATCTCCTATAGAGTCACATTTCTATAAATTCATCAAAACTATCTTGTGACCAACAATAATCATGTTCAATCCAACAAGGTAATAAACCAATACTCGAACTTCTTCATTGCATTTCAGTTTATAATATATGCATCAGTTACTTATTAGTACTTAATTAAAGGTTGTTTGAATTAGCTTATTTTACGGACTTCTTGGGAGAAAAGTAGAAAAGTTTATCCGTCTATGGGGTATTGAAAGTTATAAAAGCCTACTATACTATTTTTTGCGTGCTGATGTGATCCATATATTACTTTTTATAAACATTTTTTGCGCTTTTGACAAGTCAGAATAACGTCTTTAAAATGACCAAGTTCTTACGAATTTTGTGTAATTAAGCATTCTCGTAAAACCAACTGGTTTCCTAATATTTATGTAGATGACTAATGTTTTTGTCTTGATCTTTACTTAGTAGCAATAAAACTTAAACATGTTATATGGTTACATTTAGAATGACCAAGCTCATATACTCTTGTTTTATGGGAAATCCAGATCTAGAGTTCACCATTATGTATAGTATAAAAAGTGCATACACATTTTGTTAGAAAAACCTAACAATCTATCTGATTCTATTAAGTAACAAGGTAACCTGATAAATAATTTACCCTGGTGCATTAAATATAAATTTGAAATTTAACAAAAAGTAGAAGAATTTAAGATATATAATAGGTTGAGCAAGGTTAAAGATGAGGAAATAGGCATAGTTCATGGTATTTTGTGTCATATAAAGGGTAAAAAGGTCTCTTCATTCTAGATCATCATTAATCATGTTCTATCCATCACCAAGTCAATCAATCAATATATACTCATACATGCATTAATTATTAGGGTTTCAATGTTACTGAATCACATACTTATAATATAGGGATTTTGATATCAAACATTATATTGTAAGCGTTATTTACTTTATTGGTGAATGGTTGTTGGTATTTACATTTACTACGAAATTATGCAATAGATTCAGTTAACCTATTTTATCTCTTGTTGAAACGGGGTTTTATTGGTGTTAGATTACTAATTGTACATCGTTAGAAATGCTAATAATTACATGACCGATGAAGTGATCTATATATTAAGGTCTAGAGTTGGAAGTAGGTTTGTTTTATACAAGTGTTTGGTAACATAGATGTATTGGTAATTATCAAGTGTAAATTGGGGTAAAAGCCATCAAACGCTTCTTTAATTGATGTTTCAAATAGGATTGTTTAAAAAAAATCCAAAAGTTAAATTCTCGTTATCAAACACATCCTAACGTGCAATGTTATTTGTTAAAGAGGTTTGGAACTTATCGTTGGAATGGGTAGTAGATCACTAGTTTTGTCGCTTTTATTCATGTTGATCATTTTATTTTTTATATGGGGACAAGAGTTTGTGGCTACATTAATGAAAATGATTACTTACTTCCTTTAATATCTTCTAACATATAAAGGTTGTTGAAAATGTTGTTTCAACATTTGCTATTATATATTGAAAGTTTTGTATTTTTGACACAATATTATCGAGTCATGGGTTCGATGGGTTCAACCATTGGGTGTAACCTAATCGATTCACCGGGTCACGAGATCGACCACCGGGCCCGGCCGAGTCAACAGGTCACGGGATCGACCACCGGGGAAACTCTAAATTAACCACCATAGGGTTCCTCTTATTCCGACTTAACCGTACGTTGATAAGTTGAAACTTTATTTTGATAAGGAAGGTATTTACAACGTTTACCCTGCATTGATTAATTTGTAATTTTATTGAATTATCTTACTCCACAAACTTTCGTTCAATGTTTTTCACATAAATGTATTCTTTTGTTGTGGGGAGTTCATTGTTGGAAAGTTAACCACTTCGGTTCTTAGTAGAACTACAAAAAACTTAAGAAGTTTTGCATCATGATGTACGATAATCTGAGTACATCTTTTGTGTAAGTGGCAAATTTAGTTGAATATGTAATAGGCAGCTGAGATAACATGTCAAACAGGTTGGATAACCTAACCGACCTTTGAACTTCAAATATGGTTACTATATTAAATAATATTTTTAGAATGGTAACACACTTGAAATCCGACCATCGAGTTAAAGTTACTATATTAAATGAGTTAAATGGGTTAAGGAAATGAATATTGTTTGGAATATATTCTTCTTTCAGTTATACAACTAATGTCTATTTCCTAATTGTGTATAATTGAAATGGTGTATTAACCAGGCATTTCCAACTCCATAATTTTACACCTCAAATCAAAAATTTTGTGAAGAACCTTCCATGGCCAAGAAAGTCTCTAAAGAAATTGGTGAGACTTGAAATAACCTCCCTCCATTTTTAGAGTACTTATTACGCCAAGTTTTATAATGTAGTCATGTTTTTAGGATCCTTTGGAAAGCAAATGTATTACTTCCTCGAGGGCATACTGTTGCAACCAAGAGCCGGTGTCTTTTCCTTTGTCAAATAATGGTTATTATTCACCCTCATATCAAGGGGGACTACACCAACGTTTCCAAGAAGCCCAAGTACATGTGATATGTTGGTTAGCCATGGTTCATGTTGGAAGAAGGGTCGGTTGTTTGATAGACTCGGTCATGTTTATCTTCGTTTTAACAGGTTGGTTGTCATAATCAAATGTTTGTATATTCATTTTCTCACATTGACCAAAATGTTTGACTTTATATTTTTATTATTTTTGTAGTGAGAATGGCGAAATGTGTGCACTGAAGGAGGTAACTTTATTCTCGGATGATGCAAAATGACAGCAAAGTGCTCACAGTTTTATGTTTTGAGGTGTTCTTTATAAACGAAGATCCAAGAAGCTATTTCACAACTCTAGCTAAAAAATTCATATCCAAATGTGACAAACAATGTTTTCTTGTCGTCATCGGTGAGTTCGAAAATTCCATCAAGGTATTCACCCTAAAGATTACTAGAAGAAAGTAATGGTTTAGATTAACATATGATTATATATGTGGTTCGACATAGTACTTGTCATATTAATATAACAATCTTGTATTCTCTCTTTGAGAACATATGATTCCTGGAATCGTCAAAACAAGAAACTTTATTTTGGAAGATATCAACCTTTCACGTTTTATTAGGTATTAAAATCCTATCATTGATTAGATATTTTTTTCAAGTTAAGTAATGTTAGGAAATAGGAAGGATATCTAGCGTGGATTGGATATGATAAGTGGAAAAATATGTCAGCTAAATTTTGGGTCAAAACGGGTAACATTCATGGAAAAATATATCGGCTATATCTTCAAACATTTTTAGTGGGGATTGGATACAATATATTGAAAAATATACCGGCTATATTATGGCGTAAAATGTGTCACATTGAAGCACGTGCGTCTTGATTTCTAGTAGGGATTTGATAAAATACATGAAAAAATATGCCGGCTAGATTATTGGCAAAACATGTCACGTTGTGCCAGCTGCTTAGTGATTTTAAGCGAGATTTGGATACAATACATGGAAAATTATGCTTCCTAGATTGTGGGTCAAAATGGGTCACATGCAAATTTTAGCAGGGATTGGATAACCATAGGTGGGAATTAATCCTGGCTAGATTATGAGGCACAATGGGTCTTGGGTGTTGAATAGATCAGTGATACGACCTGGTTAAGTTTATATCGGGATAGATAACACTACTTTAAGTGTGTGCTTGATCCTCAATAATTAGAGAAGAGAAACTATGGATTTATTACAATTTAGCTTGATTGACTGATTACATTCATAACAATGACGATATTTATAAAACCTAAGAACCCTAATTTTAAGATAGATAATAGTGGTCCGTTTGACCCAACCCAATCAAAGTCTGGCGTAACATTCCCCACTCCTGCGAATTCACCTTTCCCTCAAGGTGACGTCTTGAAAAACACTCTTGATTATGGGATCCCAAATCTTGAAAAATTCCCTAAGCATTTGTGTTCTACCTTTCAACTAAATAACAATTTATGGATTCATGTTTTACACTTCTTCCATTCAGATGTAACAAACAACGTGTCCATTTTAGGCGATTCATCACTACAAATCGTGATTCACTAACCTCAAGCTACGAATCACCAACCATAGGTTGCGATTTATCAGCAACAGGCTGCGATTCACTAACCATATGCTGCGATTCACCAACCACAAGATACGATTTACCAACCATAAGTTGCGTTTTCCCAACAACGACCTGCTCTTTTTCTTTTTTTTTTCTAATTACCTCAAAACGATCCTCGGTAATACAGGCTAAATAGAAAGCTTCTCCTAAAGCTGTAGGACTTAACCTCAACAGTTCCCATTGTAACGACACTTTTAGGCCAAATATATAAAAACACTTAAGTAATTTTGTAGAGATCCTCGTTACCCAGTTTGCAAGTATCACAAACTCACTCTGATATTCAGCCACCATACCCATTTGCAAAAGCTAAGATAGTGCGTCCCGATCGCTAGTGCCCGAGGTCATAAACAATAAATAATTTTTTTTTTCAAACGAACAGTAGGTGAACAGTCGTTGTGAACATTACCCAGTGAACAGTGCACGATGAACAGTACTGTCGAGGAACAATAATTTTATGTTTGATTGGAACCCTAATTCGAAATCCCTCTCAACAAGATCTCTCAATTAAAGCAACAATTGATACGACCCAGGATAGATAACACCACTTCAAGCGTGTGTTTGCTCTTTAAGAATTAGAGAATAGAAACTAGAGATTTATTAAATTTTAACTTAATTAAGTGATTACATTCATAATAATAACGGTATTTATAAAACTTATAAACTCTAATCCTGAGATAGATAATAGTGACTCACATGGCTCAACCCTATCAAAACATGTTGTAACAATCACAAAACAAATCTTCTAAATAGTTCTTGTAAATAGTTCAATTGTTGTTAATAAAGTAATATCAGAGGATGTAAATAACAATCCTGCTCGTTTGACTGTTAATGTTGGAGTAAATGTTTTTGGCTTTTTGTTTTACTTTCTTGAGATCAAAATGGTAAAAGATCATAATGCTATTACATATTCTTCTTGTACTCAATGTTGCATATATGGTACCACCATCAGCAACATGGTTATGCCCACTTATTTACATACAAGTGATATAACTATATTCAATTCATTAAACATAAGAAACTATACTTCAGTAAATAAAGCAATTTGACAATCGTACAAGGGTGTGTTGGAATAGTGGTTATAAATTCAATACACAAGTATTTAAGTCAAAAACTTCTTGTGACTATAAACAGATAACCAAAGTACATTAATGCTTTGTTTGCTCAATGTAGTCGTACGATTTATTAACGAGGAGAGTTTGTTAAAATATTGAGAAAGGGATAAATTGACAACTGATAGCTAGCTATAACAATGGTTGAAAGTCTTAATCCTCAGGTTGTTAGCGAGAATATATACTAGTCTTAATCGTCCTGTACCACACATGATACCGAAAGAGTAGCATAAAAAAACAACTTTTAAACTATCACCACAAATATATTGTGATAAAGTGACCGGCACTATCAATCTATTGGGAGGAAGGAGAACGGTGGCTGATCACTCGGTTGGTACTAGGAGGTTTTTGGCGTCGGCCCACCGTTCCACCCTTCGCGCCAAGGAGGCTCGCACCAATTGGACCAACTTTGTTTTTTGTTTTTGTGTATGTGTGTAGGGGCGGAGCCAAAAAAAATTCAAAAAGAGGTACAATTTTTTTCTTACACTAGATAAAAAGAAGAGCAAAAAAAAATGCTATTAACAAACTTAAAACTTTGTGACTCAAAAATTTAGTTTGTTAAGCTTAAAATTATGTAATTATGCAAATACATAAGAAAAATCATACTTACATAAAATAATAATGCACATATAAACATAATATATTACTTGCAAATAATAGAAAAAAATTTCTACTTAAATATACAAAGCATCTACCTAGTCTATACTACATATAAAAGAAACTGTTATCTCTCTCCTCATTTAATATTAATTAGCACAACTCTTAAACTTTATAATACAATTATAAAATACAAAAAACAACTTTAAGTAATATAACTTATGAAGCTTATGTTACAAACCATTCATTTATTAAATGTCTTTGAAATTTTAAATATAATTAATACAAACAAATTAAATACACCCATTAATGTTATTTTTAAAACACTTTAAAATAAAAAATATATATGTTACAGTCGGAAAAAGTTCAACATAGACTCTCTTTTTAACATATACTCAACCAACCAATCACGATCATTCATTCTTTTTATCTAACAAAAAAAATCTATTTTTTAAAAATTAAATATCTCACAAACCGTTAATCGTTACGTAAAACAAAACATATCATCGTGACGAGAATTAATTCATTTTCTAACGAGGGGAACTTTTTTTGATTTTTTTCTCAGTCACGTCATTGAAAATCATATATGATTCGTATCACAAATCATATATGATTTTCAGAAATCATATATGTTTCGTGATATGAATCATATATGATTTTCACTGACGTGATTGAGAAAAAAATCGAAAAAGATTTTTGTCGAAAGTATATACATGTGCCACTCGATAGAAAGATAATTTAATTCTCGTTCCAATGGTGTATTTTTTTTCGTTTGATGATTTACCATCTGTGAGATATTTAATTTTTAAAAAAGTGGTGGGAAGTGGTTTTTTAAAAAAATGGGTGATTGTGATTGGTTGATTGGGTATATGCTACTTTAGGGGTCTACATAAATATTAACTCTCTTACAGTCCATATAGTACAAATTAATAAAACACTTATATCTTCAAGTTTATGGTTCAAACGGTCTTTAGATCGGACCGACGGAGTCATCCGGAAAATAAAGTTGCATCTGTTTCGACTAACTAATAAAAGGTATCCGAAAATGAAACAAAGTGGGACTAAACTATTTTCTTTTGTTTTCTTCAAGCTAATCGATTTGTCATTTTTTTTTAATTGCGCTTGAACTTTAATTATAAGGTACCCGTAACTGCAACGCACGGGTACCCAACTAGTATGTTTTAAAAAAGCTCTTTAAATATTGAGTTATTGACATAAAAAGATTAAGTAAAAATCTGTAAGAAAGCATTACTAACACATGGGCAGCCCACGTGATTAAGTAGTTTGACTTTTTTTCTGTCTCAGTACAGGCTACATGCTAGTATGTGTATATTAAATTATTAATGTATCATCTTCTTCCTCATTTCAATAAATAGATTTGCTTTTCTTTGTAAGAGCCTTTTAAAAATCGATATTTTCTTTCATTTCAAATATGGCAGACATTTTTTGGGGGTCACTTTCCAAAAATATCTCCAAAATTTCTAGCAATTTACACTGTATTTTTTTCCGGTGAGGGCACGTGCCCCCGGGGCTCTCCTATAGCTCCGCCACTGTGTGTGTGTGTTTTTGTAGTTTTTGAAATATTAATGAGCGTTTTCATGTTTGAGTGGGTATTGTTTGTGTGTTTTTGGTTTATAGGTCGAAGGAGGAGTGCCAAAAGTTCAATAGAGTCCCTTAATTTATCAAAGTCCCGATGGACTCATCAACACCATCCAATCCACTTTCATCCTACGATCCAAGATTAAAAAAATAAACAAAAACCCTTTCATCCCTCTTCAACCATAAACACAAAACACACAACACCCATCAACCCACCACTGCCGCCTACCACCGCCGCCCACCATCGCCAGCACCAACACCAACTACCACCACCAACACGAACCACCACCAACAATCACGACCATATCCACACTATCCCTATCAAATCCACACCACCAAAACCTAATTTTTAGCGCTAAGTTTCATATTGATGGATATAAGAGACGAAATATATGTCGATGATGGTAAGTTGTTTTGATTATGTTTATTTCTATGTTTTTTTCATTATGATTATGCTTAGAAAATTTCATAGCTACTCTAGGTAAAACACATGTTATGATTCTTGATGCACACCACGTGTTTGATGAAATAGCACAATGATAATCACATGTGATTTAGCAAGTTCTAATTTATGAATGATCATTTTTATTGAAGTTTGGTCTATTTTTGTAGTTGATAAACTGATTACAAAAATAAGATTTATGATTACAAAACTGGAACTATGACTCGAACATGAGTCGCTGTGACTCATGCATGAGTCGCTGTGACTCATGCATGAGTCGCTCTGACTCATGTATGAGTCGCTGTGACTCATGTATGAGTCGCTGTGACTCATGTATGAGTTACGGTGACTCATATATGAGTCCCTATGACTCATATATGAGTCATGATGACTCATATATGAAATTGTATATATATAAGTCTTTTCTGTAATACGGGTAATAACATAACCGCTTTTGAAACAAAATCATGGTGACTCATATATCAGCCATCATGATTATGGCTCATATATGAGTCATTGTGACTCATATATGAGTCACCATGATGACCCATATATGAAACGGAAACATGTATATTTTGTATTGACACTTGTAGTACTTCAGTAATTTTTGTTTGTTTGCAGTTCAAAAAAGGGCCACCAACTCTTATAAAACCAACCCTTATCCGCCTCCCATTGGGAGGTGGAGGAGTATGATGAGGGTGATAATGAGGATGAGGGGTCTGGCGATGATGATGAGTAGAACGGGTCTGGTGATTCTAATGATGAGAAGTCTCGTGAATCATAGTCTTGGTGAATTATAGTTAGATGGTAAAACTGATGATAGTTGTAGTTATGTTGTCTTCTGTGAATGCTAAGTTATTTCGAATTGATTGTAGTCAGAACATAATTATTTGATGATTTCATTTCATTGTATGAAATGTGTATTTAAGCAATTTACAATTTTATTTTACGTATTTACTGCTTATGTTGTGTGTTAAATCTGATCTAGAAAACATATATGCTTGAGTCATTATGAAACATACATGTTTCAGCATGACTCATATATGAGTCACTATGAAACATATATGTTTCATCATAAATCATATATGCCCATAAATCATATATGATTCATAATGACTCATATATGAGTCACTAGTTATTTTTACAGAATATTCTTATCATATCTTTTCAAAATCATCTGACATCATAACAAAATAACAAATTAGATATTCAACACATGTTTTCAACAGTTCGACTTCATAACAAAAAAAAAAAGAAAATTAAATCTAAACATAGTAAAAAGAAAAAGCAAAAATAATCAAGTAGCTTTTGTATTAGATTGTCCTGTTTCTTGTGCTTCTTTTTCATATATGATTTTCTATTCTCTCAATTGATTCGTTTTTTCTCTTCGTATCTTTTTGTGTTCATCTTAATGAAAGAGGTATCAAATCCCTTCTCCAACGCCTTAAAACGTACTTCTTCGGAATCACTTCAACATCACGGTTCTTCAAAACATAGAATATGTGGCGACAAAAAATCCATAATGCATATAATGCCTACATGTACACTCAACTGGCTCATCTTTAGAATTACAAAGAACCTTATTATAAAACATAAACACAAAACAAGTTAATAACTGAGCATGAATCATATATGTTTCATAGTAACTAATATATGAGTCACCATGACTCATATATAAGGCATGGTGAGTCATATATGAGTCGCCATCATTTTGTTACAAAATAGGCTATCATATACCCGTATTACAAAAAAACTTACATATGTACAATTTCATATATGAGTCATAGTGACCCATATATGAGTCACCGTGACTCACATATGAGTCACCGTGACTCATATATGAGTCACAGCGAATCATATATGAGTCACATCGACTCATATATGATTCACAACGACTCATATATGAGTCAACATGACTCATATATGAGTCACAACGACTCATATACGAGTCATAGTTCCAGTTCTGTAATCATAAATCCCACTTCTGTAATCAGCTTATCAACTACAAAAATCGACCAAAATTCAATATAAATGCTCATTGATAACTTAGAACTTACTAAATCACATGTGATTATCATTATGTCATTTCATCAAACACATGGTGTGCATCAAATATCATATCATGTATACCTATATTACAAACAATAGCTACAGATGCATCTTAAATAACATCGGCATCAGCTTCATTTATGGCATTAGTAACCATATGTATGGAAGATGGTGGTATGTTGTGACGGGCGTCAGAAAAGGTGGGCTGGAGTGGAGATCGCAGGAAAAGTGTGGTTTGGTGTGGAGGTCACCTGAAAAACGTGGGTTTGTTGTGATGGTTGCGGGAAGAAGGTGGGTTTGTTGTGGTGGTCGCAGGAAGAAGGTGGGTTTGTTGTGGTGGTCGCAGGAAGAAGGTAGGTTTGTTGTGGTGGTCGCAAGAAAAAGGTGGGAAATTGGTTGTTGTGGTGGTCACCGGTGAGGAGGTTGTGGATCCCTATCCATAATTTTTTTGTGTGTGTTTGTGTGTGAAAAATATGAGGGCTAGTTGTGAGATTGGTTTAATCATCACCATTGAATCATTATAAGATCAATGGTTTGAATTAATCCGTTGATACTATGGTAAATAAAAGTATGTCATGGATCTCTTCCCGGAGAAGGATAGGATGTTGACTTTTGTTTTATATTTTTTATTTAAACCTTACACTCGTAACTGTTTACATAATTAGTGAATATTTTGTTTACATTGTTAGTTTTTCCTCATTAGCCCTAAATAAAAAAAATGTATGTTTGTTTATATAAATGAAAATAAATGTATATCTTTCAATATAAAAACTATATTATGTATTTAAATAAATTAAAAAAACATCGGTTCATATCAACTTTGGGTGGAACGGTTTTCATACACAATGTGATGACAAAGACATTTTATCCTACATGACACATTTGACATCAACCTTGGGCCGAACCGTTCCTACTGCTCTAATAGGACAAAACCAATTTATGAAAACTGCAGCTACAAACAACCATTAAGTACAAATTCTTTATATCTTAATGACAACGTATCTCGTGTCCGATTAACTAGTTTCGCCTTGAGCACCGACTTGTGGGCCATTCGGCAGGGTTTCTTTGGTGGTGCTCCAGATTTGACTAAATATGACATTTCACTAAATAGCAAGATCGTGGCATTTGATGAAGGACACATCTCATTATATTCCATATGGAAGACGCGCATAAGTGCTTCTTACAACATTAACAGACATAACTTAATTATAACATCGTTGACCGTAGACCAACAATACTATATTGGGGAACGTGATGACGTATGTGGTCTCATAGACCCTTTTCGTCTAACGGGGCACCAACTTACTGGCCACTTGGTTGGCAGCTCTAAGTTGGTTTTTTGATGAAGGGCATGTCCAGATGACATCCCTGATCCATTCATGCTTATTAGCTTATATCATACGTACATGCATAATCTCTTAAGTAGAGTTCGGAGGGTGGTCCCAGGGGCTTCGGCCTCGGGATGATCGAGGATGAACGACACATGAGAGATGTCAAGACCAACCCGGCATAATAATGCTTCTGTAACTAATATCATGCCCTAAGAGACGATAACTGGTGAAGCATTTAGGGGATATTTATTTACGGCCAAATGTGGCGAGTTGAATATTTTCTAAAATCGTTCGATGACATCCCATCCATAAGTGGTCAAGTCATGGGCGGTTGTTGTTGCAAGGTTTTGAGAGGTTTCAACGGGTCACGGGACGGGACAGGCTTGGCCAAAAACAGCCATTTCAGATGACAAAAACTATTTTTTCACTTTGAAGACTCAAAAAACAAAATTCTGCACTTCAAGCTTGAGAAAAATTGACTGTGAACCACAAAGAAGTATAAAACTAAGAAGTATAAAACTGCAAATTTA
Organism: Glebionis coronaria; assembly: GCA_025667525.1. Lineage (NCBI taxonomy): Eukaryota > Viridiplantae > Streptophyta > Magnoliopsida > Asterales > Asteraceae > Glebionis > Glebionis coronaria. The sequence continues at coordinate 119,000,874 of CM046877.1, forward strand.
CTTTAGACTTGAACTAAGAAGTATAAAATTGCAAACTTACTTTAGACTTCAACTAAGAAGTATAAAACTGCAAACTTTTACTTAAATATCTTCCTGCACTTTGGTCTTTCGATTTATCCTTGTGTTTGGAAGAGGACATCAGGGCCTGATTCTTCTTATATTCCTTTTACTTAGAAAAAATCATAATCTCTTCATCCATGTCACAAACTATCGCCAATTAATTCATAATGTCACCAACAGTTCTTTAGGGCTGTAATTATCTATAATTTCGTAGTCTCAAACTCTCAGTCTTGTTAAAATCTTTGTAAACTATCTTACGATTTACACTAATGTCAGGCATGCAACACAGTTTACCCTATACAATATATTGGCTACCAAACTTATCCGTTTTCTCCATCTTGATAAGTTCTAATCGTGATCTAGATCTATAGATGAGCCAAATCACTTTCTTTGCTTGGTACAACCATAATTCAATAACGACTCCCTCATAATAGAAAATAAATGGTGAACCCATTTGAATTAATCTAGCAAACATTTCATAAAATTCCCAAAATAGCCTAGTGATAACTTTCAAGATGTTGTAAAAATTATATCTCAAGTATGCTATGATCACACACAGGCCACCTGAACTATGAATCTGCTACTCATGGAATATCAGTGAAGTCTAAATGAACTAGTCCCAACACTTTTCGACTACGCATTACGAATTTTCCAAATTTGGGTGGTCTTTGAGACCATCAATAGACAAGCTGTAACTTTGAAAGTGTGTTGCTTAGTGATAAACTTGAAGGCAACTTATGTCAAATTCATGACTAAAGGATCAAGCAAACATGTTCCAAATCTAAACCACCTATTATCCTAAATGTCCATTAGTCGATTTGTTACGAAGCCAGGTTTATCACTAGTTTTGTATGTGGAAACAATGAATATAAACATGTAGCGGAACTGACAATGATTTACTCAATTTTGTAAATCACCTTGGAAATCATTGTTATATCGGGCTAAGAAAAGCAGTAGATTGTTATTATGAGAATAAATTTTGGTGGTCTTCCAAACCATCAATAATTAGTCTTCCAAACCACAATTAATTTTAGGTGGCCTTCCAAACCATCGATAAAAAAGTTGCAAGACTCTAAACGGTTTGTTAGTTCTAATCGCAAATGCTATGACTAGAGGTGCAGGCAAACATTTTCCTAAACTTAGCTGCTTAGTTTCCCAAATGTCAGTAAGACTTCATTACGAAGCTTGGTTTATCATCAACAGTAAAAACAAAGAAACAAAATGTTAGCCTCAAAATATTGAGTCAAACAAGAATGTTCGTTCATAGGTTTATATTGTAATATTTATTAGAACGTTGTAATAGTTAGTTAAAATGGTCGTGACATTACGGGCTTGATGGTTAGCTTAAAAGGCCTCTTTCAAGGTACTAAGCATTTATTCAAGCCCGACCCAAAACAATATAGTCTATTAGAGAGTCCGCATGTGGGTGGACTATATAAGCACCCTCCTAGCATGTTAGGAGGGTGGATGATCTCATTTTTCTAAATCTAATTTCCTAAGTTAATCATCTTTCTCTACTTTCTCTCACTACTTTCTCTCTCTAAAATTCATATCTTTTCCATCTCATTTCTTTAATCTATCTTCATATTATTAGGGACAACACAAAATTAGATACCCCGATACTTAGGACCACCATTATAATGCATAGAACCAATCAAGTCTAAGGTTAAAATGCATAGTATGTCAAAAGGGCCCTAGGTAGAGTTATAACCCCAAATGAAATGAATATCGTATAGTATGCAAGTCACATGTGAATTTGCTCAATCATCATCATGCCTTTGCATTGAAGGATATTGTAGTATAACATTTGATTGTCTCGTCTTCAAAAACCTATGAATTTGACAGCATGAAGTTCAAGAAATATATGAAGATAGTACATACCATTATAAGCATACTAGTGAGAAGAGAGTACATACCATGGTTTTAAGGTTCAATACAAATAAACCATCTCCAATTGGATTTTGTTTTGACACAAACAAGATAGACAAGATCATCATACAGAGATAAAAGAACATGGTAGCATTACATCACAAATTTTATAACATTCTAATTAAGTACCTTATCAGCGTATAATCTCTTAAGTCTGAATAACGGTTCTAGAAATTGTGTAAGCCATCAAAAAAATGACCAAAAAGGGAACCTAAGGTTTTAGACACATTTGAATACAGTATCTCAACATATTTGAATTCAATTAGACTGCAATTAGTACTTTATAATACCAAATGCTTAAAAAAATGAAACATTGTCATTCGTTAGTGTCATCATCGTCATTCTCCTCACTATCGGACATACCATACAAAACCTCACCCTCGTTATCCTCGTTGTCCTGCTCGTCATCACTAGAAATACCATCAAGAGCCTGCCTCGCCTCCTCCCTAACCTTACAAATGGCAAACCCGCCCTTGTCCTGATTCATAGTAATAAACTTTGTCATACACCAATCAGTTTTCCTAAGAACCCCAATATCAACATCCCCTTGAAAAACACAAAACTCATCACTTTCCCTATCACATTTCCAACGTTGTCACAACGAAACTGGTAATTGGAAACCTGCTTCCATATGCCAACTTTTCCACCCAAAACTCGACGGTTAATTTCACTACTTCCTTCGAAAGGATAACATGGGGTGTAAATGACGTACTCTTTAGTTAAAATCATGACTGGTTGGACGGTGTTTAAAAGGGTCCATGGGTTGTTGGAGTATATGTTAAAAAACATAATATCAAAGAATAGACACAGATCTACACCCAACAAACCACCCCCTTGATGTATTTTATTGATAATCAGAGTACGAAAACAAAGATAACAGATTAGTCCTCAAATGAGTGCTAATCGAACGATTACAAAAGAAATGTTGAGATTGTCCCAACTAGGCTGATCCAATCTCCCTCACATACAGGATTCACTCAAACACACAAGTATAAAAGAAAATAAGATGAAAATCCACCCAATGACCAAAAACGGCTAGAGAGAGAGAGCAAGACTCTTACACATGTATGTGTGTGAAGAAAATGAGAATGCTAACCCTAGCTCTGGCTTGAGCTAGGGATATAAACATAAACTGCAACGGTTAAAAAAGCACAAGAAGAAAAGCCCATCAATATCATGTCCAGCCTGGTTGAAGAATTCAAAAATGACAAAGAAGGCCCTTCAACTTTCAACATGTGTTCACAAGCAACAAACAACAAAGCACAACATAAAACCTTGAAAGATTGAATACTTTCAACACCCTTCCTCAATCTGAAAGGGGTTAAGCATTTGATTTTGAGGTCAATCAAAAGATTAGTGATCCAAATAACTTCGGTGGCACTAACCATGCACCTGTATTCAGCCTCAGCTGAAGATCTAGATATAGTAGGTTGTTTTTTACTTTTCCAAGACACAAGAGCCCTACCCAAGAAAACACAATACCCATAAACAGATTTTCTAGTTCTAAGGCACTTAGCCCAATCAGCATCAGTGTAACATGATACCTTTAATGAAGTATCTTTGTAAATCTGAATGCCAGTACCAAGAGAGTTTTTAAGGTACCTAATAACTCTCAAAGCAATTTTGAGGTGAGACTGCAAAGGAGCATGCATATGCTGACTAAAACAGTGAACAACAAGAGATGTCTGGCCTGGTGTGGGTAAGGTAAATAAGTCTCCCTTAGAGTCTTTGATACTCAAAGATGTTTTTAAGTAATTTATCACTCTCACTTTTATCAATAGCAAGCACACAGTTTTCTGGTAAAGGTGTTGTCGTTGGTTTAGCAGCTAATAGACCAAACCCATAGATAAGCTCAAGGTAATATTTCATTTGAGTCATGAAAATACCATTGGTATTTTCAAGAATTTCAATCCCTAAGAAGTACTTCATCACCCCAAGATCTATTATCATGAATTTGGTCTTAAGGAAACTCTTAAAGTTATCAATTTCCTTAATACTATTACCTGTGATGATAAAATCATCAACATAAACAAGAAGTGCAATAAACAAGTTATTAGACTGTTTGATGTAGAGAGAGTAATCATGTTTGATTTGAACAAAGCCATGCTCAACCAAGACAGTAGTCAGTTTGGCATTCCACTGTCTTGGGGCTTGCTTAAGTCCATAGAGGGCTTTATTTAACTTACACACTTTGTTCTTGTCTTGACAGTTAAAACCCAAAGGAATAGTCATATAAATGTCCTCATCCAAATCACCATATAGAAAAGCATTATTGATATAAAGTTGAAACAAAGGCCAATCATTAGACACAACAATACTAATAAGACATTTGACAGTAACCATTTTAACAACAGGGCTGAAAGTTTCATCAGAGTCTATACCCTCTCTTTGACTGTAGCCTTTAGCAACAACTCTAGCTTTAAACTTATCAACAATACTAGTGGATTTGTATTTAATCTTATAAACCCATTTGTTGTTAATGGCTTTCCTCCCAAAAGGTAAGTCACATAAGGTCCAAGTATTGTTTCTTAAGAGAGCCTTATTTTCATTGTTCATAGCTTCTACCCACCTATTGTCTTTAACAGCCTCATAGTAAGTAGTGGGCTCAGAAGATTGATTCAAAGTAGTAGCAAAACAGAAATTGGTTGTGCTAAGTCTAGAATAATTAACATGCTTCTCAATGTCATATTTAAGTTTGCTGTCAAGAACAAAATCATTAAGCTTGACAGGAAGTTTGGTAGGTCTAGAAGACTTCCTAATGATAGGTTCTCCTACTTGTTAAATAGTGACCCCACTTTACTCTAAAGGAATATTAGAAGAGTGAAAAATACCATTTGTGCCCTCAAAGGAGGATTGCTGGTTTTCACCTATAATGGTTACAGGGTCATCCTCTTGGGGTTGCACCAAGGCATCCTCATTAGTGGGGTTGACTCTACTATCCACAGTATGTGTTTCTATCTCATCATCATTGGGACTTGAAGGTGTTTGATTATCAAAAAAGGACAAAAGTTCAGCATCACTTGTAACAACTACATCAGCTAAATCATTTCCAGTATTTTTTCATCTTAAATGGGAAAACAGTTTCATAAAACCTCACATCTCTTGAAAACGAAAACCTTCTATTATCCAGACTAAAAAGTTTATAAGCCTTTTTGAGAGAAGAGTAACCAACCAAAACACACTTTTCAGCTCTAGATGTGAGTTTATCACTATTATTCAGACAAGTAGAAAACATAGACAGCCAAAACACTTTAAATGAGAGAGGTTTGGTTTTTTCCTATACAGAAATTCATAGGGGGGTCTACCATTTAAGACAGAAGAGGGGAGCCTGCTGATTAGGTAAACAGCAGTCAGAATGCAATTAGACCAAAAATTAGTAGGAATCCCTCCCTGAAACATAAGATTCCTAGAAACATTAAGCAGGTGTCTATGTTTCCTTTCAGCAATACCATTTTGCTGAGGGGTGTGAGGACAAGAGGTCTAATGAATGATACCCATAGTGGAGAGCATAGCGTGAACCTTGTTATTAGCAAACTCAGTTCCATTATCAGATCTAAAGATTTTGATTTTAGAGTCAAATTGATTTTTAACAAGACTTATAAAATGATTTAGCCAGTCAAAAACCTCATCCTTAGCTTTCAAAATATAGGTCCACACAGCTCTAGAGTATTCATCCACAATGGTAAGGAAGTATATATATCCTTCCTTACTCTAAACTTTGTAAGGGCCCCAAAGATCCAAGTGAACAAGGTCACCAGGTTGGTTAGATTTGTGGTCACTCAAGAGAAAAGGTTCCCTTGTTTGTTTGGACCTATGACAAGTTTCACAAACATAGATGTTGGTATTTTTAGATAGGTGAAGGTCAATCTTATGAACATTGAGAACATGGTCAGAAGAATGACCAAGCCTACAATGCCAAAGATTTTTAGAGGTGTTAAAGGTCATAGCAGAATTAACATTACCTAAACTCTGACTCTTAAGGTCATCAAAAAAATAGAGCCCCCAGATTCACTACCAGTCCCTAGAATGATCCCCTTGTCTAAGTCCTGAATGTAACACTTATCCTCATCAAAACCAACAGACAATTTGCTATCTTTAATAAGTTTGTTAACAGACAACAAGCTAACACAATAACCAGGAACAACCAACACATCATGAAGAATAACATTGTTAGAGAGCTTAAGGTCACCAAAGTGACTAATAGTGGCAACAATGCCATTGGGGTGACCAACAGAGATGTTGAGATTGGAGATATCCACAACATTAGACATACCCACAGTGGATGTGGTGAGATGTTCATTAGCCCCAGAGTCAATAATCCAACCCAAAGTGATGGTTTTAGTAGTGAATTTAATGTTCCCACAAATTTTTTTAGAGAAATGAATATTAAACCAAATGTTAGCATTAAAAAAAGAGATTATACCTGCCATATTGGACTGAGTATTTCCTAAAGTATCACTTATCAAACTGACAAGCTTGTGCATTTGTTTACTGGTAAAAGGAGTTGGGGATTCATAAGTGGAAGTTTGCTTATCCCCAACTTTTAGATCACAATTGGCATTAAAGTTATGTTTGAAACCAGTTTGTTTAGAAGTATTAGCACCTTTTTTATATCTAGCAGGATATCCATGTAACTCAAAAAATCTATCAACAGTGTGGCCTGTTTGACTGAATTGAGTACAAAGAAGGTTAGGGTTGGTACCCCTATAACTTCTAGTACTATTGCCCTTAAAAGAAGGTCTACTAGAAGTGTTGTTATTACTACTGTTGGAATTACTTCTTCTATTTTGATTGAAAGTTTTAACAGCAAAAGAGGTGACATTCATCTTTGCCTCAGTGAGACTAGAGGTCTCAGGAATACCCCTATAGGATTCCTCCCTAGACACTATGACATAAGCCTCCTTCACATCAGGAAGAGGATCCCTAGTGAGAAGGGCAGTCCTAACAGACTGATAGCAATCATCAAGACCCATTAGGAACTGCATAAGCCTCATAATCTGCTGATGTAGAGCCAACTCAGTGCTAGCAGAATAGGTACACTTAGTAGCACAAACACATTTAGGAATTTTAGTGACAACATCAAAATCTCTCCAAAGAGAGTTCAATCTGTGATAATAATCAGCCAAAGTACTACCCCTTGTTTAACAGACCCAATTTTTTGAAGCAAGTTATAGACAACAGAACCATCAACTTTATCATAAGTTTCATTCAAATCTTTCCACACAATAGCAGCATTCTCAGAGTAAACAAGACCCATATACACATCACTAGAAACAACATTCATAATCTAAGTAAGCACCATAGAATTGCATCTATCCCATTGGGCACATATAACATCATCAGTATAAGTATCTCTTAAACAGGAACCATCAACAAAAGCATATTTGTTTCTAGCTTGTAAAGAAAGTTTCATAACATTATTCCATATTCTATAATTCTCAGTACCAAAAAGTTTAAAAGGAACAAGCACAGAGCTACTGTTATCACTATTGTGAATCTGAAGTGGATTACCAGCATCCAAGTTGTTGATGAGGGCAACAGAAATTGGTGTGGTTTTAGGAAAACCTCTACCACCACCATTTCCTCCACCACCAGTTGGTGGAGGAGGAGGAGCACCACTAGCACTCATAACTCACACCAAGCAAAAAAAAGAACAGCAGAGAAACCAAGAAACAACAAATAGCAGGCAAGAGCAGAAACACAAGCAAAGAAAAAAAAGAAGCAATCAATAAAAGAATAACACAAAGAAGAAGGGATTACCAGAAAAGCAAGCACGAGGACTAGGATTGGCCAGAGCAGGTATCCACACCAGTCAAGGCTGGAGGGTCAAGATGTTAACTGAATCCGTTTGCACCCACTTACAAGTAGCAGTAATCCAAGAAGAACCAAGAAAGAGATAAGAGGGAAAAAGGAAGAAGACTTACAGAGCTACAATCAGCAACCTGAATCAACCAAAAAATTACCCAGTCTCTAGATTCACTTGGTCTAGAGGATGGGTGAACCAAGAACAATAAACCCCCAAAATATACATTAGGGTTTGAGAAAACGCTAATTTAATTTTAACCTATATATCACCAAAAAATTGACGGCATCACCAGAAAAAACAATAGCACCACAAAGCAAGCTTCCAGAACACCCAAAAACTAAGATCCCCAAAAAAGTAAATTAGGGTTTTTGAAAACCCTAATCCAAACTTTCAAGAATCTTAACGGTACCACTAAAATAAGAAATGACACCACCTAATAAAGCTTCCGAGGCACCAATGAATCAAGATCCCCAAAAAAATAAATTAGGGTTTGTGAAAAACCCTAATTATGTTTTTAGAGAAAATTAACGGCACCACCAAAACAAGCTTCCAAAACGTCAAGGAAACCTCAAGAGACTGACCAGGATGAAAAACCCTAAAAAGAAATTAGGGTTTCACAAACCTAACAAGTCAACCAAAAAATCTGAATCAACGCAGCACGAGAGAGAGAGCTTTAGATAGAATGTAAGATCTATAACCTAGATCTTTGATACCATGTTAAAAAACATAATATCAAAGAATAGACACAGATTTACACCTAACCAACCACCCTTTGGTGTATTTTATTGATAATAAGAGGACGAAAACAAAGATAATAGATTAGTCCTCAAATGAGTGCTAATCTAACGATTACAAAAGAAATGTTGAGATTGTCCCAAATAGGTTGATCCAATCTCCCTAACATACAAGATTCACTCAAACACACAAGTATAAAAGAAACTAAGATGAAAATCCTCCCAATGACCAAAAACGGCGAGAGAGAGAGAGAGCAAGACTCTCACACTTGTATGTGTGTGAAGAATATGAGAATGCTAACCCTAGCTCTGGCTTGAGCTAGGGATATAAACATAAACTGCAATGGTTAAAAAAGCCCAAGAAGAAAAGCCCATCAATATCATGTCCATCCTGGTTGAAGATTTCAAAAATGGCAAAAAAGGCCCTTCAACTTTCAACCTGTGTTCACAAGCAACAAACAACAAAGCACAACATAAAACCTTGAAAGATTGAATACTTTCAACAGTATAGGTCTCGGTTTATAAGAAAGTTGGATTCAATGGGTTTGTTTTGAAGCTTGAGGTTTAAGATGAAGATGATGTCATCGTCTGATGGGTGGTAAATACTTCCAATTTGGAGTTCCGAGATATGGTCGTCGTCGTCGACCATTGATGAAGAGAGGCGGAGTGGGGTGTAAAGGGGTGTTTGTTTCGTAGAAAATGATTTGGGGCTTTATATACGCTCAGCATCCGCGCAATGCGGGGCGGCTACGATTTTTGCTGGGACAAATATCTTACTCCTCTTACTCGCTAAATATTTATTTAAAAATTGAAGTCGTAAAAAAACTAAATCCAAATAAAATAAATCTTAAAAATAAGAAAAAATAAAAATTAATTAAAATATATCAAATGTATATCTAATAAAAAAAACCTAAAAGTTTAAAAGTGTTGGGAACAAATTATAGCCAGTCTACTTGAGCGCTGACAAGAGTAAAACAAGCGTTGACAGGAGTAAAACAAACGCTGACAGATCAAGCGTTGACAAGACAAAGTCAAGCGTTGATACATTGAAGACAAGCACTGATGGAAAGATATACTCTACGCGTTTATTGTATTCTAGATTACTTCTAGTAAAGATAGGAACAACAATGTATTTTCTATATTTATCTTTACCTAGAATAGTTGATACGTAGATTATTGTACAAGGCTTCTTATGTCTATAAAAGAAGACCTTTAGGTTAAAGTTTAATATAAGTTTTCGTTCGATAAACTACTTTCATTGTAAGCAAGTTTGATATCGTTAATCAAAGTGAAAGTTTGTGTTGGGAATCCAAACTTGTTAGATTCCCTGATCATTGATTTAAACATAATTAGGCTGATAGATAGTCCCTTGCCTGTGCCTAGGAGGCAGGCAAGTTTCACAAGACTCACAGAGATCCGAATCTCTGTGAGCAACCTCAGAGGAGTCCATGTCAGAGACATTGTCAGGGAAGTCGAAGATTACCTGAAGACATACCCCTTGGCTGTGATGGATAACAGCCAAGATGTATTAGGGACTCTGAGGGGTTGAGAGTTAACAGGGGTGGCAATACCCTGATAACTCTCAGCACACTTTGGACATGCCATTTGTGTGTTCGAGAATATGAAGAATAAGGAAACTGTTTTGGACAACTGTTCCTTAAAGCATAATGGAAGACTACCAAGAATAGAAGGACATCATGTGACTGATGCGGGAACTTGTAAAAGCTTGTGTAGTCGACATCAAGTACTGTTCAAGTCAAACTCGTAACACTATAAATAGGATGTGTATCCTTGCATTAAGATTCAACACTTTGAGATATTAAGAACATTAGTGCGTGTAACTTAGTGAATCAAACAGCTACGACTGTATTCATAAGTTAAGGTTATTGTTGTTCAAAGTGTGCACAACACATTGTCATCAAACGGTGTTATCCATAACACTTGTAATTCTTTATTAAGTTTGAAAAGTAATACCTTGTGTTGATTAAGTTAAGATTAGGGTTTCTCGCATTGATTAGGGACTTTCAATTGGTATCAGAGCGGTGTTTGATATTAAAACCTTCACGAAACATCGTTCTCCGTTTTATAATCAAGATCCACCATGCCGGAAACCTCTAGCCCACACTCACCTTCCAGAAACCCATCTTCACCAAGACTTACCGCCCCACCAAATGACGATGATCTACCCCAACTTCTTGACTCAAGAGGTGGATCACACGTAACCAGTGTACCAGTCTTTGATGAAGAAGACTTTGCCAGTTGGAAGAGTCAATTTCTTGTATACCTTGATGGACTTGAACCTTTTCTCTTAGAAATTTTAGAAAATGGTCCATATATTCCCATGGCACTTACTTCTACTGAAGAAAACCCTCTTCCCAAGCCTGTCAAACAATGGACCGCTGCTGATAGGAAATTAGCAAACCAAGATAAACGTCTCAAAAGCATCATAATTTCCTGTCTTCCAAAGCATATCATGAAGTCTGTCATTCAGTATCCCACAGCTAAACAGATGTGGACAGACCTTATTCTTGGCCATGAAGGACCCTCTGAAACAAGAGAGACAAAGATTCAGGCACTCAGACTTCAGTTTAATGCCTTTAAGTCTCTTGAAGGTGAAAAAGTTCAGCAAACCTATACTAGGCTGAAGATTCTTCTAAATGATCTCGCTATGAATGATGTTACTATTGGTCAAGCTGAGATCAATGCCACTTTTGTCAACAGCCTTCCAAGAAAGTGGCTGAGCATGAATCAGACTCAGAGAGCTAACAACTCAATAAAAAATGATACCCTTGCTCAGCTCTATGGAAAGTACAATTATGAAGAAGGGCTGATCGATACTATCTACAAATCAGAGACTGAAAGATTTGTAGTCCAAGGAGCATCTTCCAAAGCTTTGATCTCTGCAACACATCCTCTTGACAGCGATTCTGATATGGAAGAAGATACCCGTAGCAGCCAAGAATTCTTGTCAGACTTCAATGCAGAATTTCATGAAAGAGCACTGCTAGCCAATCAAAGAAGATACTACAAAAGATCTGGAAGAGTAGGATCAGCTAGCAAACCAACTGACAGGTCAAAAGAAACATGTTTTGCCTGTGGAAAGCTTGGACATTTTCAAAAAGAATGTCCTTCCACCAAAACATCCTCACCCTCTTATCCATCATCTTCATCCAAACCCTACAAGTTCAAACAAAATAACAACTCATCTCAATCCAATTCTTCAGACACTGAGAAGAAAGATTACAAAAATAAGTACAAGGCACTTAAAGCTGAGTTAGAACAGATGAATTTGAAGATTGAAGCTATGTCCAAAAAGAAAGGTGGTGAGAAAAAGGCTGAGAAAGGGTTGGTTGCTGAAACCTATGATTGGAATGATGAACCATTGACTTCAGATGAAGAAGACACCACAAGGGTCAGGGCTTTTATGGCAATAGCTGAGGATGAACCAGCTGTTGGAAAAGGTGATGCAAGATCAGGACAATGGGTCGACATCACAATGAAAAAGGTACACAGGCTTCTTTCTATGTCTGATTGTGATGAACGTAAGCATGTTCTTGATTACACCATTGTTGACTTGCACTTTGTTGAGGAACAAAGGAAGAACCTACTTGACAAGTTTCACTCTGTTAAAACTGAAATGATTAATGCTAAGGCTGAATGTGAAACTCTCAGGCGGGTTAACTTAGAGAAAATATCCCTGCAAAATGAAGTAGCTAGATTAACCTTGAAAAACATAGCTTTAAATGACCAAGTCACTGAATTAAACAAAGTTATTGAAAAATGGCTGTGTGCTAGGTTTACTATAGATGAATTGCTTAGGGATGAAGTGCCTGCTGACTTAAACAGGGATATAACTGCTAAGCATAAAAAGCTGAGGATTATCACCAAACCCAAAGACATTGTCTTTAAATCTACAGAGACTATTCATATGTCAGATACCTCTTTGACTAATGACCCTGTCTCTGAAGATGTGGCTGAGCTTCCACCCTTGCCCAAACTCTCTGGAGTTGAACCTAGCAGTTCTTCTAGATCTGCTAAGGATGAACTTAAGATAGATATTGAGAATCCTCCAGCTAAAGTTTTTCGTGTGCCTGCTAAACCAACTGGTAAACAAGTAGCTTTTAAGCCTGTTTCTACTAAGGCTGTGAATAAGGTTGACCCCACCACTGAAGATCGCCTGTTGTCTCTTATGAAAGAAGTAGAACTCTTGAAACAACACATTAAGCCTTCCGCTGAATGCTCTACTTCTCATGAACCTAAGTCAGTCCTAGGTGAACCCAAATGGGAAAGATTAATCAAACCTTATTGCAATGTTTGTAAGAATTCTCACCACTCGACCTTAGATCATGACAGACACATGGCAGCTAAAAGAGCTCAGACACCCTCTAGGGACAGACCACAGAGTTCCAAAAGACAACAGGGAAAGTACAATTCTTATCCTCCCTGTAAATTCTGTGGGTTCACAGACCATCACTCAGACGAGTGTGGTGACTTCCCTGGGTGTGATATCTGTGGGAGTTATAACCATGAAACAATGAACTGTCCATCCCAACGCCAAAAGTTTTTCAGGAACACAAGAGTTGCTAACAAGCAATTCAGGGAACCCACTGGAAAGTGGGTTCACCATAGGAACTAATCTGTTTCTATGTATCTGTGCAGAAATATCTCAAGGAATCGGTATGGTATCTAGATAGTGGCTGTTCTAGACACATGACAGGGATTCAACAATACCTGCACAGATACTCAAAGGAGCCAGGTCCCAAAGTGGTGTTTGGAGATAACTCTTCAGGTGACACAGAAGGATATGGCTCAGTGAATTGCAATGGGATCACATTTACCAGGGTTGCATATGTGAATGGTCTTAAGCACAATCTTATTAGCATCAGCCAGTTATGTGATGCTGATTATAAGGTTTTGTTTACTAAGACTCAGGGAACCATATTCAACAAAAATAATGATGTTGTGCTGGTTGCACCTAGAAGGAGAGATGTTTATGTCATCAACATGGCTGTGTGCTCTGAAGACAGCTCAAATTGTTTTCTTGCCAAAGCCTCTGAAAGTGTCAACTGGCTGTGGCACAAAAGACTTTCTCATCTCAACTTCAAGAACATCAATAAGATAGCCACTCAAAACTTGGTTGCTGGTCTACCTTCAGTAATGTTTTCCAAAGACAAAACTTGTTCTGCCTGTGTCAAAGGAAAACATCACAGGTCTTCATTCAAGACTAGGCAATCATTCTCTATTGACAAGTGCTTACATCTCCTTCACATGGACTTGTTTGGGCCTGTCAAACCTCAAACCATTAATCACAACAAATACACCTTGGTCATAGTTGATGAATTTTCAAGATATACATGGGTGTTCTTCCTCAGAAGGAAAAGTGATGCAGCTGATGCCATCATGTCCTTCATCAGACAAGTGGAAAATATGAATGATGTTAGAGTCAAAGCTCTAAGAAGTGATAATGGTACGGAATTCAAGAATCATCAACTTGAATCATTTTGTGATGAAAAAGGGATTTCACAGAACTTCTCTTCAGCTGGCACTCCTGAACAAAATGGTGTGGCTGAAAGAAGAAACAGGACTCTGATTGAAGCAGCAAGAACTATGTTAAATGGTGCAGCCTTACCAAAGCAATTTTGGGGAGAAGCTGTACACACTGCCTGCTATACTCAAAACAGATCAATCATTGTCAAAAGACATGGCAAAACCTCCTATGAAGTTTTTAGAAAAAGATCTCCAGACGTCAGCTATTTTCATGTGTTTGGATGTCCTGTGTTTATTTATACCTACAGGGATAAACTTGGAAAGTTTGATGAAAAGGCTGATGATGGATTCTTTTTGGGATACTCTCCAACAGCCAAAGCCTTCAGAGTATTCAACATCAGAAGACAAGAAGTAGAAGAAACTTTCCATGTCAGATTTAATGAAGATGATGAAGTCATACAGAGAACAGGAACAGAGGGTGATGAAGTAGATTTTAATGAAAATATTTCTTTCCCAAGTGATGAGTTCACAGAACTCAGACCTACCAGTCATCACCACTCCAACACTCTCACTCCTTATGTTCCTGCTTTTGATCCTCTGTCTACTCACAACATAGAAGTCCCTACCCCTCAGGGACTTGATGAAGAAGAACCTCAAATCTCTGATGGTCCTTCTCATGATATTAATGACTCACCAATTCTTCAAAACTCTGAAGTTGCTCCTGCTGATAATGAAATTGCTTCCCTTGATGTGGCTGAAGAAGACTCAGACACTGAAGTAGTTTTTGAAGAAAGCCCTCCTAGTCAGCAGGATGAGACTCAAATTGTTCCAGCTGTGCCATCAAGTACCCCTGTTCTTGAAACTCCAGCTCCTCAAAATAAGTGGTCAAGAGATCAACACATTCTTCTTGTCAACATTATTGGGGAACCAAATGCAGGGGTCACAACCAGACAACGAATCCAAGACTCTGAGTCTGCCTCAGCCAATGAATGTCTATTTGCTGAATTTCTTTCTCAAATTGAACCTAAAAGAGTTGTTGAGGCTCTGGTAGAAGATGGATGGGTAGCTGCTATGCAAGAAGAAATCAATCAGTTCAAAAGGAACAAAGTTTGGACACTAGTGCCAGCTCCACCTGGAAAGAACATCACAGGCACTAGATGGATCTATAGAAACAAGATGGATGAAATTGGGAACATCATCAGGAACAAGGCAAGATTGGTAGCACAGGGATACTCTCAGACTGAAGGAATTGATTATGATGAAACTTTTGCACCTGTTGCTAGACTTGAAGCCATCAGAATCTTTCTTGCTTATGCTGCCTATATGAACATCACTGTCTATCAGATGGATGTAAAGAGTGCCTTCCTCAATGGTGATTTGGCTGAGGAAGTCTATGTTGCTCAACCTGAAGGATTTGAGAGCAGCGAGTTTCCCAACCATGTGTACAGACTTCACAAAGCAATGTATGGTCTGAAACAAGCTCCAAGAGCATGGTATGAAACTCTTTCAAATTTCTTATCTGAAAACAAATTTGTCAGGGGTTCTATTGATAAAACACTCTTTACCTTCAAGGACAAGAGTGATTTCATCATTGTGCAGATTTATGTGGATGATATCATCTTTGGGTCAACAAATGTCAATCTTAGTAAACGTTTTGCTAAATTAATGACCAAGAAATATGAGATGAGTATGATGGGTGAATTAACTTACTTTTTGGGTTTTCAAATTAAACAATGTCCTAAGGGAATTTCTATTTGTCAAGAAAAGTATGTTAAGGATTTACTTAAAAAATATGACTTGGCTGATTGTGCTTCAGTGAAATGCCCCATGCTTCCACCCAACAACTTGGGCCCTGATGAGTCAGGGGTCTCTGTCAATGAGACTTTATATAGAGGCATGATTGGGTCACTGATGTATTTAACAGCCAGTCGTCCAGATATCCAATTCTCCACATGTCTCTGTGCAAGGTACCAAGCTAACCCAAAAGAATCCCATCTAGTGGCTGTTAAGAGAATTTTCAAGTATCTCAAAGGAACACCATCCCTAGGACTATGGTATCCAAAGGAATCAGGCTTTGATCTCAAGGCCTATTCAGATTCAGATTATGCTGGATGCTGTATTGACAGGAAAAGTACTTCAGGCAGCTGTCAAATCCTAGGAGGAAAATTGGTTGGATGGAGTGCTAAGAAGCAAAACTCTGTGGCTATGTCTTCAGCTGAAGCTGAATATGTTGCTGCAGCCAGCTGTTGTGCTCAGGTGCTCTGGATGAAAAGTCAATTGGCTGACTATGAAATCTTGTATGACAAAGTGCCAATCTTTTGTGACAACACCAGCGCCATTGCCATATCCAACAACCCTATTCTTCACTCTCGTACCAAACACATTGATATCAGGTATCATTTTATCAGGGATCATATCATGAAGGGAGATATTGAGCTGCATTTTGTTCCCACAGAGCTGCAACTAGCTGATATCTTTACAAAGCCTTTGGCTGAACCTACGTTCAACAGGCTAGTTGCTGAGCTAGGGATGCTCAATATTTCAAAGCCTATGGCTTGATATTAAATGTGTTCATTAAATGATTGATTCTATATTAAATGTTTTATTAAATGTTTTTCACATGTAACTAGGTAGTTGCGTTCCAAGTAAATGCGAAAAACATTCTCACGTTTTTTTAATCATTTAAGTTTCGGATAACGAGGAGACAAAATTTTTGAAAGGTCAAGGGGACCCACTTGAGCAGTCATTTTCGCTTTTGCATTTAATACGGTTGAATAACTGTTCACTCAAGTTTGATTATATATATTGTCTTCTTTCTCTTCTCACCCACCACCATTCTCAAAATCATTTTCTCTCTCTAAAACTCGTATCTCTCTCAACCATCCGCCATTTTCATTCACCTTCAACCTTAAATCAATGGCGTTTCCCGTACCAAAAGCCTCCAATGTGAACTTCGAGATCAACGAGAGCATCATCGCCTCAAATAACGCTATTGGATGGATCAAGGCACCCAACAACACCTACTCGGATCTGGTAAATTTCATGCAGAATTGTGACCTAAACGAAGCCTTCACCAAATCTCCTTCCACCTTTTACCAAGAATACCTTAGGGAATTCTGGTATTCTGCTGAAGTTGAAGAAGACACCATTACCTTTAGCCTTTCTTGCAATGAACATCCTTTTGCCTTTTCCCTTGCTGATTTTGCCAGTGTGGCCGGACTTAAACATGGAGACGAATGCCTGAAGACAGTTGACAAAAAGGCTGTCAAGGAAGCATTGGCCACACTCAACCCTTGTCATGACATTAACCCTGCCCTCACACCAGCTGAAATCCTTGCTAAAGCCCCTCTGAAGATCAAGTATTTTTCTCCTATGTGGCGTGTCCTCTTCACCCACATTGTGAAGTCCCTGGGAGGCATGCAGGGATCACAAGATCAAATGTCGTTCAAACATCAGACTATTGCGTATGGATTAATATGGGGAGCTGATGTTGACGTTGGAAGCCTTCTTTTCTCTAACCTGGTAGAACAACTAAAGGGAAGGAATCAGGTCAGGGAAAAGAACATCTGTTACGTGCGTTATTTGTCCCTGATCTTTGAGAGTTTGCTGGGAGAGAACTACCATAACAAGGCCTTGACAACCCTGAAGCCCTATCGCATCACAGGCGCCATTTACAAGGAGATAGGAGCTGAGGATTTCCCTGTGACCGCTCACATGCTGAACGTTGCAAACCAGGTACCCATCGCTGAGAGGTCCTTGATCCCTTCCTCTGAGAAGGTGAATACTTCTAGTGTCGCTGGCAAGTCTACGTCTTTGACCTCTGGGCAGCACACTACTAAGTCCAAGGCTTCTTCTGGCCAACAGCTAAAGAAGAAGAAAATCCCCTCTTCTTCCCAACCTAAAGCTGTTAGCAAGGCCAAGGAAAAGAAGATTGACACCGCCTCTGGTCCAGATACTCTTGTGGATACAGAATCTTTGGCTGACAAACAACAGGCGTCTAGTGTCTCTAGGTCAGCAGAGACTACAGGAAACCAGCCAAACCAAGCTGATATCTCACAGGTAATCAGTGTACATTTTTAGAGGTTCACAATCAACCACTCTCATTTGTCTGTAGGAGAGAGTGGTGAAGTTAGGGTAATCCTCGACCCATAGAAGTCTGTCATTTCACTTAGAATTCTTTAAGACTTCTGTACACTCTGTCTTTGCACCAGGGAGTGATTCATTTGTGTTTATAAAGCACCCCGATGACCCTGAACCCTCTAGACAATATTCAGGCTAACAACAACCTGAATACATTAATGTCTCAACCTTGATGGCTGTACTTCACACAGCCTCTTGGTTCCCTAATTAAAAGAGTCCCAAAGGATTTATCCTTTCAGGGGGAGCTGAATCATCACCCTCAGCTTTCCTAGGGGCAGCGTAACAGGCGACCTACAACAACATATGTTTCACTCTTAAAAGAGTCCCAAAGGTTTTACCTTTTGGGGGGGCTGAATAATCACACTCAGCTTTCCTAGGGGCAGCGAAATGGCGATCATTAAACAACATATGTTTCACAATCAAAAGAGTCCCAAAGGTTTTTACCTTTTGGGGGGGCTGAATAATCACACTCAGCTTTCCTAGGGGCAGCGAATGGCGACCATTAACCACACTTCATTCACACTTAAAAGAATCCCAAGGATTTATCCTTTGGAGTGGCTGAGTAATCACCCTCAGCCTCTCTGGGACAGCGAAATGGCGACCATTCACTTTATATTTTCCCTGTTACTAATTTCAACAAACTTGCAGGCTGAAATTGTACAGCCAGTCAAAGAACCTCAGGTACATGAAAAGGAGGCTGAAACACTAACTCAGGACATTCAAATTGAAGAAGAACTTGTGCTCAATGCTGATGAAGAAATGCTTTCTGTAGAAGATTATGTCGCTGAGTTTGAACCAATGCCTGAAGATGAATTCCCTGAGGGAATGTTTGATGAAGAGGAGGAAGAAGATGAGGATGACCAGCTGTCAGCCTCTCCTCCTAAAGAAGATGACAAGACTTCTCCTCTTAAGGAAGCTGTTGACACACAAAACTCTGCTACATTTGCAACAACAGTCCTTCAAAGACCTATTTATGATCCAACGGCTGAATTCCTCTTGTTTGATCATCCTACCCAGACTAACTTCGACTTGATTCCAAGGGAGGATGATTTTGCTCAACAAAGCCTCAATATCAAGAATCTTCAGCCTGTACACCATCAGTCTGATATTGAGCGCTTGTCAAGAAAGCTGGACGTGATCAAGTCAGAGATGCACAATTTTACTGTCACCTTTCCAGGTATTATAAAGAAGGCTGTGATTGAGGCTGTCACTGAGCCTATTCAGGAGGGTACAAGAAAAGGTGTGGCTCAAGGACTAAGTCATCTCTCGACGCGCATCAAGAATGCAATTGATTCAGTTGTCCCTGCATTGTTCCAAGAACAAGAAACCACCATTAACAGGCACTTCAATGCAGTGCGCAACAGGCAATACAACCATGCTGGTTTTATTGTCAGGCGAGTTCAGGCAAATACCAATGCCAATGCCAACCTATTGCTGAAGATTGCCAGGGCATCAAGAAAAAGACAGCGTGCCATGGCTGCCTCTGTGGAGCAGATTGCAAGCAGATTTCAGGCACGTTCATCCAAGCATAAGAGAAGTCAGGATGAACGTGAGGGGGAGAAGAAAACTACACTCAGCCTTGCATCTGCTGAACAAGGCTCATCTTCAGCCAATCCTTCATCAACACCTGTTCCTCTTCAAGTCATCACACCAGTTATAGTACCTGATGATGAGGATCAGACTCAGGGGGAGCAACAAACACAAGATGGTGCTGACTCATCCAAATCCATGATCTTAGTTAACATCAGCAAGCCTGAGGATGAGGATGAACCAGCAGCCAAGAAGCTTAAATTCACTGTGAGCTCCCTACCAAAATCTATTCAAAATCAGGCTCAGACAGCGTTCCTCAAAAGAGCTGATGATTTGAAAAACATAAGTGTGGAGTCCTCTGTCTCAAAGAAAGGTAAAGAGATAGTTTTGGTTGATACTGACACCAAACTTAAGAAGATAGCTGCGATGCTAGAGACAGGAGGATCCACAACAGACCTTTCCCAATTTTCAACCTTTACACCTTCCGATGAGAGACCTTTAACGCCTGAAGAAATAGAGCAACAGGCTGAGGAATTCAAAAGACTAAGTGAGCTCAAGGCAGCCAAAGAATTAAATGAAGCTACTCTGAGGAAGATGACACCACCTGAAAAAGAAAAACAAAAACAAAGGTTGAGGGAAATGGAACTTAAACGCGCTGAGGCCCTAAAGAAAGTCAAAGCTGACTATGATGCCTGCGTAAACAACAGGTATGCTGCTGGAAAGATAACCAAGTTTAGATACACCATTCACAAGTCCACAAACACCCCACAGATGATCTTATGGAGGGATAATCAAACAGGGAATATGGATGTGTTTGACAACTTCAGGTTAAAAACACTTGGGTTATCAGAATGGTTTGAACTCGAAGCCTTAGCTGCCAAAAAGTCTGGACAGGGAAATTTCCTTCTGCTTAAAACTCTTAAGGCTAAGTTTAACTGGATCAAGGAAACAGCTGCCAAACTCAAGATTGATCCCCCACCACAGCTTTTCGAACAAGGACCCCCAAAGACAGGCAACAAAAGAAGAAGAATTTCCCAAATCATTGATGAAACTTTTGTTACTGAAGATGTTCGTGTGGATGGCATGCACAGGGATCTGATCCTTCCTAATGGTATAGTTGGCCCTGTTGATGGTCAGACTTACTCAGTGCCTGAAAGAGGAACGGCGTTTATGAACAAAGCCTGCCAATATGCTTTTCAGAGGGAAGATGAGCTTTGCCTGGCTTCAACTATTCAGCTGCTCTGTCACAAGAAGTGTCTCAAGATCAACTCAGAGTATTCCAAGAAGTTTGCAAAGACTTTGCAGGATGAAATTGATAACAGATTAGATGTGGCCGAAGCTGAAGAAAGAATAAAAAATGATGACTATTGAAGATAGTATCAGCCCTTTTACCTTCATCTTTTATTTAACTTATGTAATGAACTTGTAATTTTTCTTTAAGTCTTAATAAAATCATGAGGTATGTTTGTTTAGATCTGTTATGTGTAAGAAGAAGCTGTTAAACTCACTTACCTTAACTTAGTTAGATCTAGCACTATTTATGTTTAAATAGGGGGAGATTGTTGGGAATCCAAACTTGTTAGATTCCCTGTTCATTGATTTAAACATAATTAGGCTGATAGATAGTCCCTTGCCTGTGCCTAGGAGGCAGGCAAGTTTCACAAGACTCACAGAGATCCGAATCTCTGTGAGCAACCTCAGAGGAGTCCATGTCAGAGACATTGTCAGGGAAGTCGAAGATTACCTGAAGACATACCCCTTGGTTGTGATGGATAACAGCCAAGATGTATTAGGGACTCTGAGGGGTTGAGAGTTAACAGGGGTGGCAATACCCTGATAACTCTCAGCACACTTTGGACATGCCATTTGTGTGTTCGAGAATATGAAGAATAAGGAAACTGTTTTGGACAACTGTTCCTTAAAGCATAATGGAAGACTACCAAGAATAGAAGGACATCATGTGACTGATGTGGGAACTTGTAAAAGCTTGTGTAGTCGACATCAAGTACTGTTCAAGTCAAACTCGTAACACTATAAATAGGATGTGTATCCTTGCATTAAGATTCAACACTTTGAGATATTAAGAACATTTGTGCGTGTAACTTAGTGAATCAAACAGCTACGACTGTATTCATAAGTTAAGGTTATTGTTGTTCAAAGTGTGCACAACACATTGTCATCAAACGGTGTTATCCATAACACTTGTAATTCTTTATTATATAATAATAAGATTACGTTTGAAAAGTAATACCTTGTGTTGATTAAGTTAAGATTAGGGTTTCTCGCATTGATTAGGGACTTTCAGTTTGTTTATATCATTGTGTTCTTGTTTAAGTGTTAATTCCGCATAACACTTAGATTGTCATATACATATACAAAGGTTTCTCTAAGTGTATATCTTGACCTAATCTCGTATACATAAAGCTAAATCGATCTAAGTTTGGGATCAACAAGTGGTATCAGAGCTTGTTGAGGAACTTTTGATCTTAAAGAACACAAGAACCCTAAAAATCACCAAAACCCTAATTTTCTCAAAACCCTAACAACATCATGTCAAATCCAGAAATAACCTCCTCTTCCTCACCTTTACCAAACATCAAGATTCCCATGCTTGATGCAACCAACTTTGAATTGTGGAAATTCAACTTTGAGCAATATCTAGGGATCTATGACTACACACTCTGGGAGATTATTGAATATGGAAACACATTCAATAAAGCCCAAAAGATTGCTGATGCTATTGCTGGAAGAGCAGCTGTTGCTGGATGTTCTGAAGTAGATAAGAAAGAAAAGCCTGATGATGGTAGAGTTGTGTCTGCTTAGCAAAGAAAAGGGTTGACATGAAAACCCTAAATATTCTGAAACTCTCTTTGGGACAAGAGAACCATCATAAATAAAGAGGTTATGAATCTGCTAAAGACCTTTGGGCAGCTCTTGAAGTTGCATATGGTGGCAATGAAGATACTAAGGAAGAGAAGAAGAAGCAACTCACGCATGATTATGCTGTCTTTAAGGCTCAACCTAATGAAAAGCTTAGTAGTGTGAGAAGCAGATTGCTTGATATTACTAGCAAATTGTCCTTCATGGGGACACAACTTGGTGATGTTGACATTAATGCTACTTTTCTTAAAAGTCTTGGTGAGGCGTGGAAGATTGAAGCAAGATCTATTCTTGCCAGTAATACTCACAAAAGTTCCACGTTTGATGATATCTACAACAAACTGAGGCTGTTGGAAGATGAAACTCTTTTGGAGCATGGAAGCAAGTCCACCAACAGTAACATGGCCTTCTTTTCTCATAGTGAAGGTCAATTCAATCAGAAGGACTCCTACATGCATCCAGTTACTGGATCATCATGTGTCAGCGCTGGAACATGTCCTGTCAACGTCTCCTTTTCAGACGATGACACATTCAAAAGTGACTCACCAAGAGTTAACCCTGCTGGTTTGGACCTGGATACTGTATGTGCTTATATTGCTTCTTTTCCCAATGGTTCAGTGATTACATATGAGGACCTTGAGCAGATAAGTGATGAGCACTTGGAAGAGATGGACATTAAGTGGAACATGGCTCTTGCTAGTATAAGAGCAAACATGTGGAACAGAAGGTTTAAGAAGAAGATGACCAAAGACACAGCTGGATTTGATAAATCCAAAGTTGAGTGCTACAACTGTCATCGTATGGGGCACTTCATGAGGGAATGCAGATCTCCTAGAAGATCTGATGCTGACAAACCTTCAAGCCAAATTGTTAAGGCTCAGGATCCTAAAGCCATGGTTGCAGTTCAAGGAATTGATGGTATTGGATGGGATTTGAGCTATCTGGCTAAGGATGTGGAAGAGGATAAAGCTTTGGTTGCTGAGATAGAAGAAGAAGAGCATGTTCAATATGCTCTCATGGCACACTCCTCCTCTTCATATGATAATGAGGTATACAATGATGCTTTTTGTAGTAAGGGTTGTAGGTTAAACACTGAGAAACTTAACAAAGAGGTGTTAAGATTATTAGATGATGTGAGTACTGAAAGATGTAAACTGTCTAATTACCAACTAGCCCTCACTCAAACTGAGAAGACAGTTTCTGAATACAAGAAAATGGAATTTGACTTAAAAGATAAAATAAATATCTTAAAACATGAGTTAAATGCTAGTATGGATATTAGAAACATCATGGAAAGGGTTAATGGTGAGCTACATGCTAAGTTAGATGAAGCCATTAAGAATAAAGATAATGTCGGCCTTAAAATTCAAAGATTTGAAAAGGCCACACAAACCCTAGGAGAATGTGTGAGTAAACAAAGGGATCCTAAGGACATGACTGGGATTGGGATGAAAGACTACTCAGTGGTTCCACCACCAGCTGGTGACTTCTATGATGTCTAACAAAAGGACCTATCTTGAACTGGTTTGCCAGAACTCCAAGAGGAGGAATTCATTCCTCCACCAAGAGTTTTTCACCCCAGTTGAAGAGTATCATCAAAAGTTGTCTGACTTGAATGAATGGAAGAAAGCTAACCCTACCTTATTTGTTAAGGGTGGCTTGCTATGTGAAGGTCCTAATGAGTCAACTCCCATTAAAGTTACAAACCCAATCACTGGTAAAGCTGTTGACCTTGACTCAAACACTATTAGAAAACCTAGCATTAAGTATGCAGAGATGTATAGGAATACTAGGTCACCTAAGAGCCAAGTTAGCAATGCTGGAACAGGCTTCTTATCTTCTAGACCTAGGGTTGTGTCTAGAAAAGCCTGTTACACTTGTGGTAGCTTTTCACATTTAGCATATAAGTGTGTCAACGCTCCCAAAGTCAACATTGTTAGAAAGTCAAACGTTGTCAGACCCAAACCTTGTGTGCAGCAAAGTCCACAAGTTGTTAGACCTGCCCCATTCTTCACTAGAGGGTCTAACACTCATGGACAAAGACCATTTCAAAATACAAACACTTGGTCTAATAGGCAATGGGTTTCTGTAGCAAACCCTAGGTTCAACACTGACAAGGGTAATTTCAGCGTTGACAAGATCAATTCCAACGCTGACAGAAACGTGACCAGACCTAAATATTTGCAACCACAGGGTTAGGGGTCTAAAGCTTCTTCAAGCTTGACATGGAGACCAAAGAAAGATCAAAACCCTAATGATAATGGGATTTCAGTGACCTGCAACAGATTTAATTACATTTCAAAGGTCATTACAAAACCTATTAGGATTAACTGGGTATTTCATCCTAAGAAGGATGAAAATGGGGTTGTTGTGAGAACTAAGTCTGTTCTTATTGAACAACCAGATGAATCTAAGTCTTCCAAGGCTTGGGTTCCCAAAGAAAACTAACTTGTTTTCTTTATGTGCAGGGCATTCAAAGACAGGTCAATGATTATGGATATTGGGATAGTGGATGCTCATGGCACATGACAGGGAAGGAAGATTATTTAACCAACTTCACTCCCATTAAAGATGGTGATAAGGTTTACTTTGGAGGAGGATATGGTACTATCATAGGCAAAGGAACTCTTCTCACCAAGAACTTGCGTTTTGAGAACGTATTTCTGGTAAAGGAACTTGATTACAATCTTTTTAGTGTATCACAAGTTTGTGATAACAAAAATAAAGTTCTGTTTACTGATACTGAATGTTTGGTGTTAAGCAAGGATTATAAGATCCCTGATGAGAAATATATTGACTATTGAATACCTAGGCATAAAGACATATACAATGTGAATCTGAATGGGATTAGAATGAATAACAATATGTCTTGTTTTTATGCTAAAGCTTCAGTAGATGAAAGTAATTTATGGCACAGGAGACTAAGGCACATAAATTTTAAGAATATAAACAGGCTTGTGAGACTTGGCTTGGTTGATGGTTTGCCTGAAAAGGCCTTTCATAATGACCACTCTTGTGTTGCATGTCTTAAAGGCAAGCAACACAAGGTCTCATTCAAGTCCAAACAGGTGCACTCTAGTACTAG
Source organism: Glebionis coronaria (assembly GCA_025667525.1). NCBI lineage: Eukaryota > Viridiplantae > Streptophyta > Magnoliopsida > Asterales > Asteraceae > Glebionis > Glebionis coronaria. The sequence goes on from CM046877.1 coordinate 119,026,525, forward strand.
ACCTCTTCACTTGCTTCATATGGACCTCTTTGGTCCAACCAATATAGAAAGTTTGAATGGTAAGTCATACTGCTTTGTTATCATAGATGACTTTTCTAGGTTTACTTGGACCTTCTTTCTAGCTATGAAGAGTGATACAGCTGACACTTTAATTGATTTTATCACTCAAATTAAGAAGAAAACTGGTAATGAAGTTAAAATGCTTAGGAGTGATAATGGTGGTGAATTTAGGAATAAAAAGTTAGATGATTTCTGTGCCAGGAAAGGAATTACTAGGCAATTTAGTGTTGCCAGAACCCCACAGCAAAATGGGGTTGCTGAGAGGAAAAATAGAACCCTAATTGAAGCAGCCAGAACCATGTTGGCTGATGCTCATTTTCCTATAGCCTTTTGGGCTGAAGCTGTTAATACAGCTTGTTATGTTCAAAATAGAGCATTGGTTAACAAAATTCAGAACAAAACACCTTATGAGTTACTTTGGGGAAGAAAACCTAATATTGGTTTTCTCAGACCTTTTGGTTGTCATGTAGTAGTTTTAGACACTAGTGATGCCTTAGGTAAATTTAGTGCAAAAGGTGATGAAGGCTACTTCATGGGGTATTCAGTGAAGAGCAAGGGATATAGGGTTTATCTTAAAAAGGAAAAACGTATACTTGAAAGAGTACATGTTAGGTTTTTAGAGAATAAACCTAGTGATCCAGAAAGTGGTCCAAATTGGTTGTTTGACTTGGAACCTTTATCTAGGACTTTAAATTATATGCCTGTCACTAATCCAGACATTGTGAAGGTAACTTCAAATGTTGTGGAAGAACAAGTTTTTGATGTTTCAGGTACACAGGTTCATGAAAAGGTTGGATCACAAGCAAAAAAGTCATCTCCTATACAAGAGTATGTCACAATTACCATATGGACAGATGCTTTTGCTGCTGCTGCTGCTGGAAAAGATAATGGTAGTCCCCAAGTACCACCAGATAACAACATGCATGGTCCTTCAGGCGCTGACAAAGGCAAATAAAGCGCTGATAAGACCAATTCAGACGTTGATGGCTTAGACGTTGACAACAACTCTTCAAGCGTTGTTAGCCCACAAGCTGACAACCAAGATTCAGGCGTTGACAACACTTTTCCCCATCTTTTCTCTTCTACTTTTGAACAAGGTGAACCTTCCAATGTACATGAACAGGTTCATCTTAATGTTGATGAAAGAGAGTCTGATGAAGAAGATATTGGCAAAATGGAGAATGAGGTTGAAGACACCAGACTCTTTAAAGGAGGAGTTCTCACCTCTACTATAAAGAATCACCCCACTTCTCAAAGCATTGGTGATATTATGACTCCTGTTAGGACTAGAAGATCTCATCAAGGTCTTGGTGGATTTATTGCCAATATTCACAAGAAGGTTGATACCCCTCTTGTGCAAGCATGTTTGTTTGTCTGTTTTCTGTCACAACAGGAACCCAAGAAGATATTCGATTCTCTTAAAGAACCAAGTTGGGTGGAAGCAATGCAGGATGAGCTTCACCAATTTGCAATTCATGATGTTTGGGAGCTGGTTAATTGTCCCAGATATGTCAGACCTATAGGGACAAGATGGGTTCTAAGAAACAAGAGAGATGAAAGAGGTATTGTGGTCAGAAACAAGGCAAGGTTAGTGGCTCAGGGATATACACAAGAGGAGGGGATAGACTATGAGGAGGTCTTTGCACCAGTTGCAAGGATTGAAGCTATTAGGATCTTTTTAGCCTATGCATCCTGCATGGGCTTCACCGTCTATCAAATGGATGTCAAGAGTGCCTTCCTCTATGGAATAATTGTTGAGGAGGTATATGTGATGCAGCCTCCTGGTTTTAAGGATCCAGAGAATCCAGACAAGGTGTATAGAGTCAAAAAGGCTATGTATGGACTTCATCAAGCCCCAAGAGCATGGTATGGTACTTTGTCTACCTATTTGGTAGACAATGGATTCAAGAGGGGCACTATAGATCAGACACTATTTACAAAGAAGAAAGGTAAGGATGTGTTGCTTGTTCAGGTCTATGTTGATGACATCATTTTTGAGTCTACTGATCCAAAGATGAGTGAGGATTTCTCCAAGCTTATGACAGACAAATTCAAGATGAGTGCTATGGGGAAGATGAACTTCTTTCTTGGTTTACAAGTTCAGCAGAAAGAAGATGGTATCTTCATCTCCTAGGATAAGTATGTGGCAGAGATCTTGAAGAAGTTTGGCTTTTCTCCACATGAAAAGAGGGCTACTACTCCTATGGATAGAGAACACCCTTGGGGAAAGATTGGAGATGGGAAAGATGTTGATGTCAGGCACTATAGATCCATGATTGGATCATTGATGTATCTTACAGCCTCCAGACCTGACATCATGTTTGCTGTGTGTACTTGTGCACGCCATCAAGTGACTCCCAAAGAATGTCACCTTTATGCTGTGAAGAGGATATTTAGGTACCTAAGATGCTATCCTAGTCTTGGTTTGTGGTACCCAAAGGATTCACCATTGGAGCTGATTGCATATTCAGACAGTGACTATGGAGGTGATAAGTTTGATAGAAAATCCACAACTGGTGGATGTCAGTTTCTTGGGAGCAGGTTGATATCTTGGCAATGCAAGAAACAAACAGTGGTGGCTAATTCTACAACTGAAGCTGAGTATGTGGCTGCAGCTGCTTGTTGTGGACAAGTTTTGTAGATTCAGAACCAGCTGTCAGACTATGGGTATAATTTCATGCATACCAAGATATTTGTTGACAATAACAGCACATTATGCATTATTAAGAATCCTGTACATCATTCTAAAACTAAACACATAGAAATTAGACACCATTTTATAAGAGATTGTTTTGAAAAGGGTTTAATACAACCAGATAGGGTTGACACAGAAGAGAATGTGTCAGATTTACTAACTAAACCTTTTGATGCTGGGAGGTTTCAATACTTGGTAACAAGTATTGGAATGATCAATCTCACATAATATGTGTTTTGGAGTCTTTTTGTAAAAGTATGTACAGGATAATGCATTGTTATTGGTCTTTTTGAGGATTTAGATTTTCCACTATATTTTTCTAACACTGACAAAGGTTGCTTGAACGCTGATAAGTGTTTTTGTGACGTTGTCAGCAATATATTTATCTAACGCTGACAAAGCTTCCCTCAACGCTGTTATGTGTTATCGAGGCATTGTCAGCAACAATGTTAGTTTTGTGGTTTTCAATCTAAATGTGCAGGTTGTGTTAGCAGTATACCATTGGATACAGAGTTGCTTATGGATCATTGGAGAAGCATTTGGGCATGTTTTTGTTTATGGATGATGGTTGGAATTTTTAATTCCTATCTTGACATAAATTTTTTATGTTCATGCATATTTTTAGCAACTTATGTATCATAGTTTAAGGGGAGGTTTTAGGAACCTTTAGGATGTTTGGGTATCCATATGATACTCTTATCATAATTCTAGATTGTGTCCACTGGTGAGTATGAGTTAGTTTTACTAAATCATGAGGCACTCTAGCATGCAAAGTTGATATACTATGCATGCTGCCAAGACATTTTTGGCCTAGAATTGGTTGTGGTCTGTTGGGAGACTTGGGAATGATTTTGTCATAGGATTTACCTGGGAGTAACAAGGGATTTTATAAGGTAACTTAGTTGTTAATAGTTTTGGTTAGCAAGGGACACTAGAGGATTGTTATGTCTATCTTGCATAAGCAAGTGTGCATAACTGGACAGTGCTTGCCGCCCTATAATAATTATCAAATTTTTGGTTATCTTCTCTAGGATAAATTACTTTCTTAAGGTCATTTTTCATTTTTAAACATTTTTATATTTGGACGCTGACAAGTATTTTTCCAAGCGTTGTTGTGACCAATTTAGACGCTGACATGGCTATGGCAAACGTTGACAAGAATATAGCCGTTGGGCGTTGATAGGTTATTTTTGACCGTTGACACTCAATGGGACCTACCCAGTTGTTACTTTTTGACATATTTTTAGGCCGTAATTTTGGGAGTTGATATCTTTCATTTAATGCATGAGATAAACTTATACTTTTTCAATATTTTCATGATTGCATTTTGAAAATACTTGCCTATTTTTGGGCTGATCACATGCATTTTCTTCTCCTATATATTTGGATCTTATTTTTAAACAGGGTACCTATTATTCTTGTCTAACACAATTTTCTCTTATCAACTTCATCTTTATCAATCATTTTAACAGCTTTCAACAATGGCACCAAAGTTTAAACCATCGGATTTGGAATTGGGGTTCAGAAGCCAACACAACATGATCGCGTATCTTGAAGCTGATGATGCTCTGTTTCCCTAATACACACAAATGGTGGCGTATTTGAACGCATCTCCTTTTAGGTATGCTCTTTCTCATGCACCACTCATTCCTGTCACACATGTTAAACAGTTTTGGAACAATGTCAGTTCCTCAACAGTTAATAGAGTGCCTACATTATCTTCTATTGTTCATGGGAGAACTTGGGTGGTTACTGAAGCTTTGGTACGCCAAGCTTTGCATCTTGATGATGCTGATGGTATAACCACCCTCCCCATAAGTGAAATAGAACAAGGACTAAGGGCTTTGGGTTATCCTTTTCCTGATGAAGGAACTTTAAATAAATATCATAAACAGGAGTTTCCCCCAGCCTGGAAGTACCTAATACATGTCCTCCTACAATGTTTGAGTCCCAAGTGCACTGCACACAATGAGATCAATAGATCTATTGCAAGTGCTATTGTGTGTATTGCTACTGGGCAAAAATTTAATTATTCCAAAATGATTTTTGAGGGCATGTGTAAAAATAAAGAGAACAAAATGACTTTAGCTTATCCCAGATTTTTACAAATGGTTTTTGATGTCCAAGGTTACTGCACAAGGGATCATGATGATTTTTATGAGATCCCTGTGCAAAAGAAAGCAATTTTTATGAAGATGAACTCACCCCCACATCGTGACCTACCCCTAACCCAGCTATGATTGCTGTCATTAAGGCAGCTCAACCCCAACCTGACCCCCAACCCCAAATTGACCCAATAGCAGAACCATTACCTTCACCAAAACATATGCAAATTGACCAAGAACCATTCGACGCTGACACGTTACATGTTGGCGTTGATGTGCCTATTTCAAACGTTGACACACAACCTTCACAGACCCAAACACCCCTTAACCAACCCACATCCACCCAATCTACATCTTCTTCTCCCCCACCACAATATATGTTACAAAAACGCCAAAGGACTACTAGAGTGTTCTCCTCTAGTGGTCCTAGCCATGTAGTATAGAGAACCACCACCACAAGTGTGGTTGGTGCTATGGATGAGGCTGGGACTATTGGTTCTGGCTTAGAAGCTGGCCAAGGCTGTCCCACCATAATTAAGACCTCATCCATGTCCAATGAATCTAACTTGGGAGGTCAAATACCTATTTTAGAAGAGGGCAGATTGGAACCAATGACTTTGATGGAATTGACGGCAGTCTGCATGAGCTTGCAAAAGCAAAATGAAGACTTGGTACAAGTTGTCAGCACACAAGGCCTTGAACTCAAGCAATTGAGAGAGAGGATTGTTATTTTGGAAACAACTGAGTCCAGGAGAAGGCAGACAAGGGTCCTTTTATCTGAGGAGGATTCTTACAAAGGGGAGGAAGCTGCTACAGAGCCTGTTAATTTTAGTGATAAAGGCTCACATGAAGCTGCTACAAAACCTTTTGTTGAGAGTGGAAAAGATTCATTTGATGAAGAATCTTTGGGCGTAGCTGAAGCCCTTACTGGTTTGAAGAAACAAGCAGGTTTTGATATGTCTCTAGTTTCTCCTACCAACTTAAGTTTGTCATTTACAGCCATGTTGGAGGAAATTACAAGAGGCGTTGAGACAGGTACTTTAGGCGTTGACAAGACAGATTTGAACGCTGATAGGAGTATTTTGGGCGCTGACAAAGCAAAGGTGAGCGTTGACAGACCTGCAAATGAGGTTGATGTATCCCAGTCATCATCCATCATCAAAGAGGTTTCTTCACAAGTATTACCATCTACCTTACCAACAATTGATCCATTAGATAAGGGTAAGGGTATTATGGTAGAAGAGGTTGTTCCAAAGAATGTAGCACAAATTGAATTTGATAGAAGGTTGGCTGCACAAATTGTGGAACAAGAAAGAAAAAAGGTGGGTGAATCACCTTTTGTTGTCACTTCAGAAGAACAAGAAGGAAGTGATGAGGCTAGTTCAGACTCAAGTGTTATGATCATACAGCAACCAGAAAGACTTGAGTATGGTGATGAGCTGGCCAAGGAGAAATTGAGAGAGTTGAAATTGCAGGTTGATTTTGATATACCAGAGGTGGTTCAGATGTATCATGCTTGGGAAGATAAATGCATAGAGAATCCACAATTTACTATTTCAGATCAGATATTTGGATTGGAGATTCTTTTAAGAGTATAAGAAGACATCAAGGTCATTCTGAAACACAAAGCAAGCAATGTTCTCTCAGATTTGAAAAGGGATAGAAGGGAGTTGTACTGCATGTTGCTTAGATGCCATGGAACTGGTTAGACTTATAAGAAGTTGAGGGCATTATCATTTGAAGAGTTGGAATGTAGAGCTTATCTCATTTGGGTTAGAGTGCAGGAAGCAAACACTCTAAGACTTCTTTCTGATGAAAGAAAAGAAGAACTTGCAGAGGAAATGGAGCTCAAGAAGGCAATGTTTGTTCCTAGACCAATGAAAAAGGGAGTTCCTCTTGAGTTTCCCAAAGATATGGATCCATTACATCCAAGTGAAGCTGTCATAAGAAAGAGCCTCAAGCTCTTACCATTAGAAGCTTCAGATTTGGTACAAGTGTTACCACTTGATTCCAGAAACCCAATTATAAGCTATGAAGAAGATGATTGTGGTTTTGGAAGATTGGCAGGTATGGAAAAGAGGTTCATACTTTTACCACCCTTATATCTTTGTTTGCAAGTTTTGACAGAGAAGACTTGGTAGACCTATGGAGGTTGTTAGAGGCCAAGTATGAGACTGAAGCACCAACTTCAGTAAATGGAATAAAACTGTGGTCCACTTTCAAGAGAATGTGTGGACCAAAATATGAGGATCCTGCTATTTGGAAGGATTTTGAAGATGATCTCAGTGGTCTTCAATGGAGATTGTATTCAGCTGCTGGTGTTTATTATTTGAGTTCCACAAAGTTTGCTGAGTATCTGCTTGTAGATGGTCAGTATTTCATGTCCAAGGAAATTTTGGAGAAGATGAAGAACACTCAGCTGGAGATAGATTATTCAAGTGACGTGGCAAAAGATTTGATCAGATTTATTTATTACCAATATGAGAAGGTTTGTAAGATTCCTCCTAGTTCTTAATGTTTATTCAGAAACTTGATCACTGGAGTAGATATCAAGTTTAGGGGAGGATTGTTGGGAATAAATTATAGCCAGTCTACTTGAGCGCTGACAAGAGTAAAACAAGCGTTGACAGGAGTAAAACAAACGCTGACAGATCAAGCGTTGACAAGACAAAGTCAAGCGTTGATACATTGAAGACAAGCACTGATGGAAAGATATACTCTACGCGTTTATTGTATTCTAGACTACTTCTAGTAAAGATAGGAACAACAATGTATTTTCTATATTTATCTTTACCTAGAATAGTTGATACGTAGATTATTGTACAAGGCTTCTTATGTCTATAAAAGAAGACCTTTAGGTTAAAGTTTAATATAAGTTTTCGTTCGATAAACTACTTTCATTGTAAGCAAGTTTGATATCCTTAATCAAAGTGAAAGTTTGTTTATATCATTGTGTTCTTGTTTAAGTGTTAATTCCGCATAACACTTAGATTGTCATATACATATACAAAGGTTTCTCTAAGTGTATTACTTGATCTAATCTCGTATACATAAAGCTAAATCGATCTAAGTTTGGGATCAACAAGTGGTATCTAAGATTTTATTCAGCTGCTGGTGTTTATTATTTGAGTTCTACAAAGTTTGCTGAGTATCTGCTTGTAGATGGTCAGTATTTCATGTCCAAGGAAATTTTGGAGAAGATGAAGAACACTCAGCTGGAGATAGATTATTCAAGTGGCGTGGCAAAAGATTTGATCAGATTTATTTATTACCAATATGAGAAGGTTTGTAAGATTCCTCCTAGTTCTTAATGTTTATTCAGAAACTTGATCACTGGAGTAGATATCAAGTTTAGGGGAGGATTGTTGGGAATAAATTATAGCCAGTCTACTTGAGCGCTGACAAGAGTAAAACAAGCGTTGACAGGAGTAAAACAAACGTTGACAGATCAAGCGTTGACAAGACAAAGTCAAGCGTTGATACATTGAAGACAAGCACTGATGGAAAGATATCCTCTACGCGTTTATTGTATTCTAGATTACTTCTAGTAAAGATAGGAACAACAATGTATTTTCTATATTTATCTTTACCTAGAATAGTTGATACGTAGATTATTGTACAAGGCTTCTTATGTCTATAAAAGAAGACCTTTAGGTTAAAGTTTAATATAAGTTTTCGTTCGATAAACTACTTTCATTGTAAGCAAGTTTGATATCCTTAATCAAAGTGAAAGTTTGTTTATATCATTGTGTTCTTGTTTAAGTGTTAATTCCGCATAACACTTAGGTTGTCATATACATATACAAAGGTTTCTCTAAGTGTATTACTTGATCTAATCTCGTATACATAAAGCTAAATCGATCTAAGTTTGGGATCAACAAGTGGTATCTAAGATTTTATTCAGCTGCTGGTGTTTATTATTTGAGTTCTACAAAGTTTGCTGAGTATCTGCTTGTAGATGGTCAGTATTTCATGTCCAAGGAAATTTTGGAGAAGATGAAGAACACTCAGCCGGAGATAGATTATTCAAGTGACGTGGCAAAAGATTTGATCAGATTTATTTATTACCAATATGAGAAGGTTTGTAAGATTCCTCCTAGTTCTTAATGTTTATTCAGAATCTTGATCACTGGAGTAGATATCAAGTTTAGGGGAGGATTGTTGGGAATAAATTATAGCCAGTCTACTTGAGCGCTGACAAGAGTAAAACAAGCGTTGACAGGAGTAAAACAAACGCTGACAGATCAAGCGTTGACAAGACAAAGACAAGCGTTGATACATTGAAGACAAGCACTGATGGAAAGATATACTCTACGCGTTTATTGTATTCTAGATTACTTCTAATAAAGATAGGAACAACAATGTATTTTCTATATTTATCTTTACCTAGAATAGTTGATACGTAGATTATTGTACAAGGCTTCTTATGTCTATAAAAGAAGACCTTTAGGTTAAAGTTTAATATAAGTTTTCGTTCGATAAACTACTTTCATTGTAAGCAAGTTTGATATCATTAATCAAAGTGAAAGTTTGTTTATATCAATTTGTTCTTGTTTAAGTGTTAATTCCGCATAACACTTAGATTGTCATATACATATACAAAGGTTTCTCTAAGTGTATTACTTGATCTAATCTCGTATACATAAAGCTAAATCGATATAAGTTTGGGATCAACAAAAAGAATAAGGTAAAATAAGATTATGAAAAAACTAGCAAAGTACCCGCGCAATACAGCGGCGGGTACCCCGTAATTATACTTTGAGCGAACGTTAATCTTCGATTGCATGTTTCTTTTGGATAAGAACTTTACGCATGACGAATAATTTAGTAAATAGATGTATTGCGAGCCATTTAATATTAATTTTTTGAAATTTAATTATCTTTGAACAAGTTTTTATTCAATTAATAATGAAGATAATCATAATAACGACATTCAATTCATTTTTTGTAACTGACATGCTATATTAGCTTGTACAATGTGTATATTTATTTGTGTTACTTAAATATTAATAGTACTTAAATTCCTACTATCTATAACTTGTACAATATGCATATGTGTATGTACTACTTAAATAATTAATATGAGAGAGATACTAATGTCCTTTATATGTAGTATAGATAATTAGATAAAAGAATATCTCAATTTTAAAGATAAAGATATCTTTTTAATTGGTTCTTAGAGAGAAAGGTATCATGAAGAGGCAACCTCTCTTCATTTTGGCCCCACAGCTGTCACATCAGCGCCATATCACCACAACACAACTAACAAAAATACCTCTCACTCACAACACACCCAACCCCTCTTCACTTTGATCCCACGATAAATTTAATCTCATTTCATTACATTAAAAATACAAATACATAAATTAAAATACACTACAAAAATAAAAATACAATCCTAAGTTAAAAACATTCTAAAAAATTACAAAAATTATAAAAGTTAAACCAAAATATGATAAACAATAAACCACACGGGTAAATATTATAAATAAAATATTTATATTAAAAAAGGGACAGATCTTTCTTCTTCACCAAAAAACACAGACACAACACACACACACACAACACACAATAAATCCCAAAAAAACACAAACCGAATAAAATGACACAAACAACACCACCACCATCGAATAATGACACAAACCCAGAAAAAAAGAAGGAAAAAGAAAAAAAAAATGAATAAACAATTGCCTCTCTCTCATCGTCGTTCAGATTTTGTTTTTCCTAAATCTCCACGACAAAAAGGGGGGTGGGTGTGGCAACGATTGGCGACGAGGCATGACGAGGGTGCCACGTCGAAACGACGAGGGTAACCCCGTTGTGACATATTCCTCTCTTACAAAAGAAAATGTATGGTCAGTTACAAAAAAATGTTTCTATAAAAGTCAATTTTAATTGTCTTGATTTTTAGATTTTCTACAAATAGACATGTCCCAAATTGTTTATAATATAGTACAATAAGATAAGATAGTGTATATAAAAAATAGTTAGAAATTATCAATTGTCATAAAACATAGAAACATAATTTAATGCTAATATTAAAACTAAATAATACATAATATTAAATATAAATTAAAAATAAAAATTATTAATACTAACTAATATATAATTACCTGATTATTTAAAAAAACAATTATATATTTAGATTGTATAACAATTAAAAAAGTATATATCTACAAAAGTTGTTTGGAAATGAGTTCAACCGTGAACATGAGTGATCACCGATTCGACTAACAAATAAAAACCCTTCGAACATAAACCAACTGAAACCAATAAAAATCTGTAAACCGTGGCTAATCGGGATCATCTTTTTTTTGTTATTTTCCAATTAATCACAAGATACACATCACCGCATCACACGAATACCCTACTATTAAGTTATAATACATGTCGCAATTCGCACTATAAATTAATAGTTATATAATAAATATAAAGTCACATCTCTTAATCTTGTGAATCATAAATGATCCTTTGTCGATTTTATACAAATTCATCTTTATGATTACAAATCAAAAGGTTTTAGTTTTGAATTTGATGTCTCGTTTGATCCGTCATAATTGAATATAACTATGATTCAATTACATTATGTAGGTTGTATGTTTAATAGATTGAAGGTAATTGTAATTCAATTTACTTTACACATTGTTTGGTTTGCTGTTATAATTATAATTGACACATTACTAATAAAATAAAAAAATTATTAAAAATAAAAAATAGTCATAAGAAGTATAAGTTTTAAATAATAACTAAATAATAGTAGTAGTAATTATTATAAATATTATTATTATTAATAATTAAATAAACAATCATCTTTGTTACTATAATTATTGTTATTATTGTTATTATTATATTAATATTATTTTATTATTTTATTTTATTAACTATTTTTATATTAATTCATATTTATTATTATTTCTAAATATTTTTAATTATTATTATTATTTTTATAATATATATTAAATATCAACGCTAACGGCGTCGTTTTAAACCTACAATTGTCGTTTTATTAAATGAATTATGTCGTTTCATGATCCCATAGAAAAATAAAAAGACCAGATTTATAGAATAGCTCCTTATACTACGTGATATATTACAAAAAGATCTTTAACTTCTAACTATATACACTTTCTTAGAATAACAAAATTTATTTATCAAATATAAGGACATATCTATCTATTCTTTAGGAGAAAAAAATACCAATAAAAAATGTTCGAATTACGAACAAAAGAAGCCCAAAATTACAATGCTTTTGATATACGTATGTTTTTATAAAAATTTAGAAACTTAATATAGATTTTAAATATCATTTTATCAAAATAGTTTTTGATATTTTCGTTCTTTGCAAGGCCAATAATTGACGTGAATAATCCTTCATGTTATCGGTCCACTGCTAATCGATAGTCATGTATCATCCGTCGTGAAGCGCGGGCTACATGCTTTATATGCCTGGGCTGGTGAAGATTCTCAAAAACGACAATCCTATATGAATGAAACGACTTTGTTAAGCCTTATACGATGTCGTTAGCGGCAAAACTTAATATATAGGAAGTGATTTATACACCATAATTTTTTTGTCATACACCAATAAATCATACTCCCTCCGTCCCAAATTTATAACCCTGTATACCATTTTGGGATGTCCCAAAATTATAGACCCCTTCCAAATATAGATGTAAGAATTGTAACAAGTTTATCGTATTGCACCTAGTGGTATTAGAAATTATAAAATATAAACAAAGTTTTAATTAACTGCATAAGGGTAAGAGTGTTATTTTGCAAAAAAGTAAGAGAGAGAATGCAGTGATAGTGATGTTTTCTAAAAAATGTGTTTTTTGTCGGAGGACTATTAACTTGGGACGGAAGGAGTATTAATAATGCACGTATTACAACCAAGGTTGTAAATAGCGTGAAGCGTGGCGTAGCGTTATTGTCAAGCTACAAGCTACAGAAGCTACAGCGAAGCTATGGCATTTTTTGAAGCGTGACATATAGCGGTACAAAATATTTATAAATTAGTATTTATATAGCGAGTTTATAAAATGGAGCAATATTTTAATTTTAGTAGAAAACAAAACAGGCTATTAGTTACTCAAGGATTTATTTCCCTAGTAAAATTACTAAGCCCAAATCAACTAAATAGCCAAAAATTTGTAAACGAGCAAAATTCTTGTAAATCAGCAAAAAGATTCGAAAAAAGCGCCACGTTACGCGCTATAGCGCGCTATATCACGCTTTATGACGCTTTTTAGCACGCTACGCCTTAAGACGTCGCCTTAGTCTTTTCGTAACGTGGAGGCCACGCTTCACGCTATAGCCCTTTATAAGGCGCGCTATAGCGCGCTATTTAAAACCCTGATTACAACACATAAATACATTGTTTAATCGTGTATTGTAAAAACAAATGGTGCATAAATCATCTCCCATATTATAATTATCGTCATCTAGAACATCTATTTCTCATAATTATCACACACAGAAATTGACTTTGTGAGACTCCAATGAAACAAGAGGTATCATGTAAATCCACCATCCTCGTAAATGAAATCTCGTTTTTTGATGCTTCTGATTCTTTTGATCCGATCCCAAAACAACCCACGGACAACTTCTCTTCTTCCGTGGGTCTCCGTCGACGTCGAAAACACAAAGCATCAACATTTCTTGTGTAATTACAGACAACTTTGCGGTTAGTTCGTCGAATTCTGTTGCTTTAAGATTGGTTTATACTTTAGTTAGATTTGTATTTAAAGCAATTGCCTTTCTTACATTTCCCATATGGTTTATGTATTCATCCTTTTTCGCGATTATGAGGCGTGTTAAAGCTTGTCTACTTAGGAGGGTCAGGACCCTTTTCAAACGAGTTCTCTACAAATTGGTTCATAGGAATAGATCGACCGGGAGATTATGTATCAAAACATGTTGGGCGTTGCTTTATTCGCATTTCGTTGCTTTTCTTTTGTTTGGGTTGCTGCTTTTCGTCGTTGTTGTTAGTGGTGTCATGATAAAATGTGTTGTTGATGAGCCTGTGAGGATGATCGAGCAATTGAATTTTGATTTTACCAGAGATTCTCCAATTTCTTTTGTGCCTATAATGTCTTGTCCGGATCATGAAAGTTTTAAATTTGGGAATGTAGCTCAATCAAGGGTTGTACCTCTCGACCATAAGCTACTAGCTACTGTCTCGTTAAAAATGCCAGAGTCAGACTACAACACAAATATATGGATCTTTTAGGTAAGGATAGACTACCTCTCACACAATGGCAAATACCTTGCAACCAAAACACAGTTATGTATGTTGCAATTTAAAAGCCAGTCTATTCGCGTTCTCATGACAATTCTCAAGCTGGCCCCACTAATCACCTGCTATTCAGCAGAATCCCAAACACTGGAAATTAAATTTAGAGGATATACTGAACGGGAAGTTCCAACTTCCTGCTTGGGAGTGGTACTTGAACCACAAGTAGAGTTGCAAAGAATGGTGGTGTTCCCGAAATATACACAGCTTACTTAAAGCTCGATTCACAACTTCCACTTTTGAAGAGGATCTTATGGTCTTGGAAAGCAACTATTTTTGTGTGGACTAGTATTATTATGTTTACCATGGGGTTAATTTTTATGCTGTTATGTTGCACACCCGTGATTGTTTCATGGTTAAAGCCAAGGGCTGTGCCTTCCATTATTAATGGTTTGAGGTAGTCGCGTATCTTTTTTATATTACCTGTATAGTTGCATCCAAAAAAATTCATCAACTAGATCCAAGCGATTGATTTTGTGTATTATATACGTATTGCTCGATTTATTCGATTTTTTCTTCAAGTTTCAAATAGGTATCAAGCTCTTCTCTTCATTATACCCCTTTAAGTAGTTCAAAATTATGTCCTGGTTGTTGCATATTTACTTATGGTGTTCACTTAGAAATTGTTATAGTTGCGGTTTGTTTCTAGTGGGTAGTTTGGAACAAATTATATTTTATCTTTGGATTGGAACCAACTTTTAGAAGGTACTTTTTGTGTTTGATTGACTACTTCGAGTTTTTAAGGTTTTCTTTGTTTCATTAAGATGTTTCGCGAAAAGGGCTGAGGCTAAAACTTATATTATAACTTGTTTTGCAAACAGGCTGGCGCGGACCTTATTATGGGTAATTAAGTAATTTGAATTTTTATAAGCCCAAGGCTAAACTTTTTAGCCCTTTTTATTCGGCTTGGGCTTATAGTTTTGAAAAGCCGACTTATTTTAGCAGCCCAAGTCTTCGTAAGCCTCTAAAAGCCTTCTCCCAAACAAACCCAACATGTGTGGCCACATCTGACTCAAAATGTAAACAAACAAACAACCCGAGGTCTGAACACGTCCGACTGAGTAAGAGGTAAGAAGCTAGTAAGACAGTTTTCGTAAAAACAAACACACGCTTAGACTTGTATATTACGATTGTTAACTTATTGGGGAAATGAAATAAGTGAGTAAAGATATTGCTTTAGAATAGGTTATGTGGTATGATGTGAGTTCTAGAAGGTATTTAAGGACATGGGAATTGGCCAAGTTAGAACGCTTTGAAATAGATGTGGATTATAAGCTATTGCTTTCCGTGTTTCTTCCCAAGTATCGACTCTCCTTGCAAACTGGCGTTTTTCCCTTCATCTTGATACACGACATGTTAAAACTTAATATTTGCGCATACTGATTTAATATTTGCACGAGATAGAAATCTCAGTTAATAAGGTTTAAAGAGGAGTCCATGTGTGACAGGATCAACACCTTTGTCCAAATGGCATGGTATTAAGTTTAACGAATTAACCGTGCGTGTGTTTTAAATCTTGTATTCTAGACATCTTTGGATTTTGCTGAAACCGATGAGATGAAACTTTGAAAACCCATTTGCATCTAAAAACTTAATTCAATAGTTCAAAATATGTTTTGGTTGAAATGGGTCATATGGGTTGACCACTTACATTTTTTGACTATATCTTGTTAATCACGTATTATACAAAAACGATTACACGTTGGACCAATTTTATTATAGCTAACTTACCTGTTCTGTTGGAAATAAAGCATAATGCAAATTGCAAATCAGCCTCATTCAAACCTCTGCATTTCACTAACATTACCAATTACTATCATGATCATTCACCGACTGAACTACTGTAATAGGATGAACTATATGTGACAATCCGTCAATTTATGGTTGATATTTTATTCTCAAGTATTATTTAAAAACATTATTTTTAATGTTATATTATGAACTCACTTATTTTAGAAAGAAATTTGGACTTACGTCTTGAAGTAGCATCGACTACGTCTAAACCGGAGGATTCTACGTTACGTGCTTACGTTTACATACACCGTCTTTGGTGACAGTCCGACATTTCAGGAAATAAATTTATCCGTGAATATTATTTTGGAGTTTTAAATTTGTGTTGGTTCATAAACTCACAAATTTACGAGAAGAGATTAGGACTTACGATTATAATTTAACGTCCTTTACGACTAAACCGGAAACCTTAGGATTACGTATTTACGTTTTCGAAATCGGTTTTTGATGAAATAATTTTTATTAGATTCGTTTTGTGCCGTTGATTCATAATTTATAAAAACGTTTTTCGTAAAACGACCCGAGGGCACGCAAATCGAGGAAACTAGAATCGAGGAATACCCGTAAATTAGTGGGATGAGACAAAACAAGTTTTGCCCCACCCCACTAACATGGGACGGCCAAAGTATGCCACCACATCACAAGATGTGGCAAAATGTAGCTAACAAGATAACACTTGTAAGCTAACTTAACTAATAAGCTAAACTTACACCAAATCTAGCAACTCATACCACTTCTCTCATTTCTCTCATGCAAAACAACTAAATCTCTCCTCTCTCTCTCTCTCTACATTTTCCGTCCACCACCATATCACCACCACCATAACCATCAAAAATTTACCATAACCAAGGGCTACAATCTACATACGATGATGTCCTATTGAAGACTTGAAGATTGGAGGTGATTCTAACATCCAAGGAGGTGATTTGGTGATGTTCAAGGGCTGATTTCTACATAAAGTTTACAAGTATTGGTGGCCTTAAAAATTGGTGTTGACTTATTTTAACACCCCCAAATTTACACGCAGCGGAATACATCTTTGGGTGCTAAACAATGATACAACAACACATAATTTATAAAGAACGACTCGAAAAGAGACGTTTTAGATTTATCATTCCTAAAACATTTGTCAGAGTAGCGTAGTCCCAAGTAATCGTTACCAAAAGATAAGTTAAAACAACATATTGGTTTGTTTTAAAAATGGAACGATAAATAAATCAAAGAGTTTAAAAAACAAAAGCAGTGCACAACTTCATTCCCCGTGACCTCCAAGCTTCCACTTCTTGATTACCTAAAATACATGTGAGTAAAACAATCAGCAAAAATGTCGAGTGAATCTATAGGTTTATGTAATCAATTTGAACACAAGCAAAGATTATAAGTTTGTGGCATGCTTATAAGCATCAAATAATAATTTGCATCAACAATGATAATTGTATATAGCATAAATTGCAATAAGCTCATGAAACCGAGCCCTTAGACACTCCCTTTAGAGGTCTGATAAGACAGGAGATTTATTAATTGTCGGTTACCTCTAGATTTATGGTACATTGCCGTATACCTGACTTCTCAATAAAATATTCTCAAACAGTGTGGAGGTCGGGCCTAAGTATCTATGACAAGTCCACAAAAACTGAACCGGGGCGGCTTCCCCCATAGATCTATTAATTGTACTAGCGGTTAACCCATCATATGTTAATTAACGGTCCATAATTGAGGTTTTAACAAAGGCAATCACTTATGCAATTTAAAGGCAACCACGGGTCCATTCATAGAGGGACAAAGCATACCATAAAAATCTTGTGTTCTAAGTTTATAAAACATGTATTCCCCCTCGCGGGTTAAAAATCATTTAATAACTAGTATAAAGCGAGGCTATAGACTCACGTTGATAATGAAAGGCGGATTATCGGCTACAGGCGTGCTTCGGTCATGGAAACCTATATAAATAATAATCGGTCTTAGACTCTTGTCCAATGACTTTTATCAAAATAACAATATACATATGATGATTTTGTACATATGATGATGATCAAGTGGGTTTATATATCCTTGTTTACTCATTTTAGTGTTTACGTTTTGGTAACTTTTTACTAGTTTACTAGTTTTACGTACTTACCTATTTTAAGTCCAATAAGCTTAGTATAAGTTCTTTAACTTGTTTTAATCCATTTTATACCTATATTATCAGTATCTATACTTTCCATGTTGGGCCCAAATGGGTTAAGCCCAATAAATTCTTTTTATAAGTGTTTAACTTATTTAGTCCAATTATTAGTCCAATATGCTTAGTTAGCTCGTTAATGTCCGTATGTCCTATAGTTCGGGTTTTATCGGTTTTACTTGTATTAGTTACTTATATATCAGTATATGACTTTTAAAAACTTTACATTAGACGCGTTTGATCGTCTAAGTTTTAATTGGCGAAAAACGTTAATTTTACGGTAATAGCCGAAAAAGTCGTAAAAATCAAGTTTATAGTTTTTATTACTTATAAGTATTATTCCACTACCATTTATATAATTTATCCATTTATTTAACCTTTTACATATTTATATAAATAAGTTTCATAAGTTAGTGGGTTTTTATTTTACATTTTATACAATAAAATTTGAGTGCTTATATAATAATAATAAACATTAATTCTCAAAATCTGATTTTTATTTTCATCTTCACCATTTTTATCATATCTAGAGTTCTATAATGAATTAGAAGCTCATTTTTGGGTGGCATGATCTTCATATTATGTGCTACATTTAACTTAGTTATAGCTACTGCTCATTTTAAGTTTATCTATACTTAACAGTCTCTACAAAACAGCTTATTCAGATTAGCACACCAATTTTGTTTTGATCATATCTCACTCATTATAATGATTCCATTGCATGGCCAACTCTCACATGTGTATAACATCTTGTACTTAATGTAAATGTATTATACCATGCAAGTTTATCAGTTCAAGTTTTAGTTACATACTGTTTTTATACAGCCAACTAAATAAGCATGATTTTAGCCTTATTTCTCATGGTTATTAACATTTTTAAGCATATTTATCAACACTTGATCCCCACACAACATTTTTATCATCATATATACATCATATACATATACAATAAGAAAGAAAATACATTTGTTCTTTACAAAAATAACAAGAGAAAATGGAGAGGATGATCTTCTTTACCAACCAAGTGTATTTCTTGTTTTTGGAAGACAAGAACTTGATGAACACCAAAAGTAACTCCAAGATCATCAAACACCAAGAACAATAGTTGAGAAATCAGCCCTAGGACACAAGCAAATCACCTCCTATGTTGTTAATATGGCCACCAAATGATCAAGGCTTCAATATAACTCCATGATAGAGCTAGATAACATGTATTTCATGGCTAGAAAAGATCAAATAGGGGTGTTTGTGCTTCAAAGTGGACGACAAGGGGTGGAGGTTTTGAGAGAGTTTGAGGTTGTTTGCATGTATGGAAATGGTGGAAATGAGAAGTGGTTGAAGGTTTGATGGTTTTAGCTAGTAGTGGCTTAAAGTGTAAGCTTTAGCTTACACTTGTTAAATAACAAGTTAACAAGATGCCACATATTGATGTGGTGTCTTGTTTGTGCCGTCCCATGGTGCTAGTGGGGTGGGATAATGTATTTTGTCCCACCTCACTAATTTACGGGTATCCCTCGATTCTAGTTTTCTCAATTTGCGTGCCCTCGGGTCGTTTTACGAAAAACGTTTTTATAAATTATGAATCAACGTCACAAAACGAATCCAATAAAAATTGTCTCATAAAAAACGGAGTTCAAAAACGTAAATACGTAATCCTAAGGTTTCCGGTTTAGTCGTAAGGACGCTAAATTATGCACGTAAGCCAAAATTTAAATCCGTAAATTGTGACTTCGTCAACCAACACAAAAATAAGTTTAAAAATATTATACGAGAAAATATTCAATATTTAATATCGGCTTCAACTTAAACCGTTAAACATAATAATATTTAACGTTATAAAATACTTCAAAATAATTAAAAATAGAATTAAATTATGACCTTATTTTTACTGGTTTTACATCCTCACCACCTTAAGGGAGCGACGTCCCGGCGCTCAACTCGCCTCATACACGAGTTGTTCACTACCCGGAAGGATGACGACATTCCTTATAAAGAAGTCTTCACGTTCCTACGTGAATCTCGATCCACGATCTCCACTGGTTCTTTTACCAAACGCAACTTGTCGTCAGGTTGTATCTCACCAAAAGGA
Source organism: Glebionis coronaria (assembly GCA_025667525.1). Taxonomy (NCBI): domain Eukaryota; kingdom Viridiplantae; phylum Streptophyta; class Magnoliopsida; order Asterales; family Asteraceae; genus Glebionis; species Glebionis coronaria. Next base: position 119,046,721 of record CM046877.1, read on the forward strand.
ATAAATAAATCGTTATCCACCAGTCACCCGTCAAGCTCGACACATGAAAATTTTATGAATTCACGAAGTTCATTCGGCGACAAGAATAGATGATAGGATTTTCGGGTAAGTCCAGTTAAAAGGAATGTTGCAATTTAAAGGATAGCCACTGGCCGGATAGCCATGGACACACATCAAAAAGAACTAACAAGATAAATATTTTCGTCATCGGAGGGTGCTCACACGCGGGTCCCTACTCAAAAGATAATACAAAGACACCATCTCACTTTTGCCAACGCGCATTAAAGTCTCAATAAACATTATCGTTGAAAGTCAAAAGATATTACATAATATGTGTTCTACATGATCGGACGTCATCAGATGATGCCGTCTCAAGTTCTCACAACTTACCATCATTTGACTAGATCACACACCATATAAGTACATAAAAGAAAAGGTCGAACATAAATATCGAGTATAGATCTCCACCGTTAATCATCGAGAAAACCTTGAACGAACCCTTGATAATAACCACTTGATCTCCAGAGTCTTTCCACTTGCGGTGTCGGCTTCAACATACTCCTTGAGGTTGTAACAAATTTATTAACTCCATTCATTAAGAGATTCGGTCCTCAATCATTCCGCAAGTACACGCATAAATCCTGGTGACACTTATCGTTTCTTCTTATACACTGCTTCCCGAGATTCATTTGAAACTCCGAATAAAATAATGATCTTCAATAAGAGGAATAGAACGAGATAAAAATGAATTCAATAAACGCAATAACGGACAAGATGTGGTAAAATGATTTAAGGTTGACGATCGACGAGGGATCTCGACTCACGTAACAGTAAAACATAATAATTCGCAATACTAGAACAATGAGAGCGAAGAACGGATTAAATATTAATATTAAAATAACGTTTGTCACAATTATCCGTCCCGGATTTGGTATTACCTTAAAACCCAATTTAGGTACCTTCTTGATAAAGATGATATATTAAAAATAGAAGTTAAATAGCTCTATAATTTAGTGTGGTTGTCTTAAGAAACTTTGAAAGAATGTCATGAATTTATTAATTAAACTCGTATTGATGGTTACAATTAGAAAATATAATTTCCAAATTAGATCATTATTAGGAATGTAAATTAAATCAGTAATTTCATTACATTTAAAGTAAAGTATGATAAGTCAATTAGTTCAAAAGATAGAGCATAATTTCATTTTAAACATTAGTTTAGTTATACAAAATATGATGTATAAATTTGACCTTTTTCTTATGATGGTTATTTCGATAATTGAAAATCATTAGAAAATATAGACAAGTTCCATAAAATTTTTATAATACTTTGTAGAAATACATAAAGGTGTTTATTATTTCAAGATAACATGGGATATATTCGGGTTTCAAAGTGTGACAAGATAACAAACGAATACGAATGGTAATAATGTCAACAATTAGTACGAAATCAACAGTACAAAAGAGGACGAAGCAAATGTCGTATGAATTCTTAAAGAGAAAAATAAAGGCGTTGATAGTAAGACGATAAAATAAAAAAATAATGGATTAAACAAGTTGTCAATTTTGTTTGTGCGGTCGGTGGTTCACCAATATCAGCTCGTTAACTTAGAGGTGGTCGATACATGATCGGAAATAAGATCCATACAAAAACTTTAATCAAAGAAAATTCCTAATAATCACTTGTAATTAAAACAAATCAAATGAACGATGTTAGTGTTTAAAGAGAGAAGTCAAAGCACGGTTCACAAGAGTGGATTTCGATACAAACGAGAGTGACAGACGTCATCCCGGATATACGGAAATCACTCTAGTGATAATTCATTATTCACGTGCGGAGACATTCCAAAGATCTACCCAGTCGCATAAAGAAGATTGGACAAGAAGGAAGGATAAAACATCGAGACTTTCAAGTCATTTATCAAGAGTTAGTAATTAGACGAACGGTCAAAAGAAATCAGTTGTAAGACAAAATGAAGTAACAAGTAGAAAAAAACGATCATCGAGTAAAAACTATCTGTAAACGCGTAATTCGTTCAAGAGAATGTAAGAAAACGTATGCGGATGCATAGAAATTGCGCTACTTGCATAAGATATGAAGGTTTTCAAAACTTCTTTTCACTTTATTTCATTTTATTTATCTTTATCATAAATATAAGTAAAAAGTTGATTATTATCAAGATTTTTAAGGTGACTACTATTCAGCCTAGCATGGCTCCTTCTAAATTAGACATAGGTGATCAGGCAATGTATAATTTAGAGCTAGCAATGCAGTGCTTTATTTCGTCGAAAAGTATTACGTTTCTTATGTTTATATAAACCATGCCATTTGTAAAATGGAATTTAAAAATAGTTTATAAATTTATAGGATACAAGTAATTTGTGAGATACTCAATAAGCGACTTTTAATGTTACGAAAAGTATTTTATAAGACCAAAGTAAAAACAATTGGTGAAAATAATCGCAAAACAATATCAGATTTATTAATAAGGTGACAGTATGACAACGTATAAAGTAGCCAAAGGTTTGCAAAAAGTGGCAAATCTCCTTGGTGCCACGATTTTCCAAAAACACAAAACATAACAAGAAAAGAATGGAACATTAACGGGTTGCACTCCGGGAGCAAGAAAGTTAATGAAAAACAAATGATACAATTTTATAGAAGTAAAATCGTATTCCGATCTAGCGCCATAATCTAGACGATGATTTATAAAATGACGATGACGTTACCGAGATATAAGCGAACAATACATTTCACAGTCGATACATATAAATGTCAACGAATTAAATCTTCGCATGTCGTGTAAAACGATAATAAAAATCAACAAAATATTATGAAAAACCATGGTATTATTCAACACTATTTTAAGAAATGTTTCAAAATGTATGACTCACGTTGATAGAGGTTAGTCTATTCCAAGGACACATTGAGCTACAAAATGGTCTAGAGATTACGTTAAAAGACGTCCAAGCACAAATAGCCGGAAGACGATTTGAATATCTATATAGATATCACAAAGGGTTAAACAATGAAAGTAACGCGCGTAGATGAAGTTATGTAAGGTCATAATATAAAAATTTTGCAATAAAAGAAATTTAAATAGTTCAAAAATAAATACAGAAAGATCTTGAAAATTCATTGTATTTATTTAAGTTAATCATTAATAAATGATAAACTTTTATCGAAAAGTTTAACGACATAAATATATATCGATAAAGGATTATAGTATTTATTTAGAAATACTTAGCAATAAGGCATACATAATAATGTATACTAAAGTTATAATCCCAGAAGTAGCTTGAACCTGAAGTCACGCGAAATCATGTGCACCGACTCTTTGAAAAATAAAACCGACAGTTATAGTTTAGGTTTTTAGAAAAAGACCTAGTTCTCTATAACTCATGGCTCTGATACCAATCTTTAACACCCCCAAATTTACACGCAGCGGAATACATCTTTGGGTGCTAAACAATGATACAACAACACATAATTTATAAAGAACGACTCGAAAAGAGACGTTTTAGATTTATCGTTCCTAAAACATTTGTCAGAGTAGCGTAGTCCTAAGTAATCGTTACCAAAAGATAAGTTAAAACAACATATTGGTTTGTTTTAAAAATGGAACGATAAATAAATCAAAGAGTTTGAACAACAAAAGCAGTGCACAACTTCATTCCCCGTGACCTCCAAGCTTCCACTTCTTGATTACCTGAAATACATGTGAGTAAAACAATCAGCAAAAATGCCGAGTGAATCTATAGGTTTATGTAATCAATTTGAACACAAGCAAAGATTATAAGTTTGTGGCATGCTTATAAGCATCAAATAATAATTTGCATCAACAATGATAATTGTATATAGCATAAATTGCAATAAGCTCATGGAACCGAGCCCTTAGACACTCACTTTAGAGGTCTGATAAGACAGGAGATTTATTAATTGTCGGTTACCTCTAGATTTATGGTACATTGCCGTATACCTGACTTCTCAATACAATATGCTCAAACAGTGTGGAGGTCGGGCCTAAGCTTCTATGACAAGTCCACAAAAACTGAACCGGGGCGGCTTCCCCCATAGATCTATTAATTGTACTAGCGGTTAACCCATCATAGGTTAATTAACGGTCCATAATTGAGGTTTTAACAAAGGCAATCACTTAATGCAATTTAAAGGCAACCACGGGTCCATTCATAGAGGGACAAAGCATACCATAAAAATCTTGTGTTCTAAGTTTATAAAATATGTATTCCTCCTCGCGGGTTTAAAATCATTTAATAACTAGTAGAAAGCGAGGCTATACACTCACGTTGATAATGAAAGGCGGATTATCGGCTACAGGCGTGCTTCGGTCACGGAAACCTATATAAATAATAATCGGTCTTAGACTCTTGTCCAAAGAATTTTATCAAAATAACAATATACATATGATGATTTTGTACATATGATGATGATCAAGTGGGTTTATATATCCTTGTTTACTCATTTTAGTGTTTACGTTTTGGTAACTTTTTACTAGTTTACTAGTTTTACCTACTTACCTATTTTAAGTCCAATAAGCTTAGTATAAGTTCTTTAACTTGTTTTAATTCATTTTATACCAATATTATCAGTATCTATACTTTCCATGTTGGTCCCAAATGGGTTAAGCCCAATAAGTTCTTTTTATAAGTGTTTAACTTATTTAATCCAATTATTAGTCCAATATGCTTAGTTAGCTCGTTAATGTCCGTATGTCCTATAGTTCGGGTTTTATCGGTTTTTACTTGTATTAGTTACTTATATATCAGTATATGACTTTTAAAAACTTTGCATTAGACGGGTCTGATCGTCTAAGTTTTAATTGGCGAAAAACGTTAATTTTACGGTAATAGCCGAAAAAGTCGTAAAAATCAAGTTTATAGTTTTTCTTACTTATAAGTATTATTCCACTACCATTTATATAATTTATCCATTTATTTAACCTTTTACATATTTATATAATTAAGTTACATAAGTTAGTGGGTTTTTATTTTATATTTTATACAATAAAATTTGAGTGCTTATATAATAATAATAAACATTAATTCTCAAAATCTTATTTTTATTTTCATCTTCACCATTTTTATCATATCTAGAGTTCTATAATGAATTAGAAGCTCATTTTTGGGTGGCATGATCTTCATATTATGTGCTACATTTAACTTAGTTATAGCTACTGCTCATTTTAAGTTTATCTATGCTTAAAAGTCCCTACAAAACAGCTTATTTAGATTAGCACACCTATTTTGTTTTGATCATATCTCACTCATTATAATGATTCCATTGCATGGCCAACTCTCACATGTGTATAACATCTTGTACTTACTGTAAATGGATTATACCATACAATTTTATCAGTTCAAGTTTTAGTTACATACTGTTTTTATATAGCCAACTAAATAAGCATGATTTTAGCCTTATTTCTCATGGTTATTAACATTTTTAAGCATATTTATCAACACTTGATCCCCACACAATATTTTTATCATCATATATACATCATATACATATACAATAAGAAAGAAAATACATTTGTTCTTTACAAAAATAACAAGCGAAAATGGAGAGGATGATCTTCTTTACCAACCAAGTGTATTTCTTGTTTTTGGAAGACAAGAACTTGATGAACACCAAAAGTAACTCCAAGATCATCAAACACCAAGAAAAATAGTTGAGGAATCAGCCCTAGGACACAAGCAAATCACCTCCTATGTTGTTAATATGGCCACCAAATGATCAAGGCTTCAAGATAACTCCATGATAGAGCTAGATAACATGTATTTCATGGCTAGAAGAGATCAAATAGGGGTGTTTGTGCTTCAAAGTGCACGGCAAGGGGTGGAGGTTTTGAGAGAGTTTGAGGTTGTTTGCATGTATGGAAATGGTGGAAATGAGAAGTGGTTGAAGGTTTGATGGTTTTAGCTAGTAGTGGCTTAAAGTGTAAGCTTTAGCTTAAACTTGTTAAATAACAAGTTAAAAAGATGCCACATATTGACGTGGTGTCTTGTTTGTGCCGTCCCATGGTGCTAGTGGGGTGGGATAATGTATTTTGTCCCACCTCACTAATTTACGGGTATCCCTCGATGGTAGTTTTCTCGATTTGCGTGCCCTCGGGTCGTTTTACGAAAAACGTTTTTATAAATTATGAATCAACGTCACAAAATGAATCCAATAAAAATTGTCTCATCAAAAACGGAGTTCAAAAACGTAAATACGTAATCCAAAGGTTTCTGGTTTAGTCGTAAAGGACGCTAAATTATGCACGTAAGCCCAAATTTAAATCAGTAAATTGTGAGTTCGTCAACCAACTCAAAAATAAGTTTAAAAATATTATACGAGAAAATATTCAATATTTAATATCGGTTTCAACTTAAACCGTTAAACATAATAATATTTAACGTTATAAAATACTTCAAAATAATTAAAAATAGAATTAAATTATGACCTTATTTTTACGGGTTTTACATTTATCATAAGTTGTGTGATCAAAAACCAAGTCTTGATCCTTCAAACTACTTAATCTTGGTGGTATAAAGATTGTTCTTCCCATCCTCTTGTTATTTTGATTATGTAATCATGTATTTTCTTTCTTATTGTATATGTATATGATGAGTATATGATGATAAAAATGTTGTGTGGGGATCAAGTGTTGATAAACATGGGTAAAAAGATGAAAAACTATATGTAGAAGTGGTTAATCTTGCTTAATTTAGTAGGCTGTATAAAAACAGTAAATAACCATATGATGAACTGATAAAATGGCTTGGATAAATTAATATACAGTAAGCTATGAGTCTTGTACACATGTAAGAGTTGGCCATGCAATGGAATTATAAAAATGAGTGAGATTTGATCAAAACAAGTTTAGAGTGCAAATCTGACTACACTGTTTTGGACAAATTTTATAAAATACTTAGAGGTTGATTCATCAGTAGCTATAAAGGAATAAAATGAAGAACATATCATGTAGTTTCTGTGATAAAAATTTGCGGTTCTATCTCCATGTAGAACTCTAGATATGATCATTTTAGTAAACTAGATTTTTTGTACTGATTTTGTGAAATTAATGTTTAATATTATTATATAAGCACTCAAATAAATATAGTATAAAATGTGAATTAAAACCCCATAACTTATATATTACATTTATATAAATATGTATAAGGATAAATAAATGGAAATTTTATAAAAATGGTGGTTTGATAAGTTTTATAAGTTATAAAACTATAAACATGATTTTTACGTCTTTTCGGCTAAAACCGAAAGATTAACGTTTTTGTCAAATAAAACTTAGACGGTCGGACCCGTATAATGTAAACTTTTATAAACTCACATACTGATATATAAACATATATAACAAGTAAAAACCGATAAAACCCGAGCTTTACAACATAAAGACATTAACGGGCCAAAGTAGCCTTAATGGACAATAAACCCGACTAATTTGGTAAAACACTTATAAACTTAATTATTGGGCTCAACTCATTTAGGACCAACATATAAAGTATAATACTGATAATAAAAGTATAGTTGGGCTAATGAATAGTATTGGGCTTGTAATAGACCCATTGGGCTTCAAAATGTAAACAAGTTGAACTAGTGTAATTAGTCTTGAAAATTACCAACACATAAACACTATAATAAATGAGTAAAGATGTATAAACCCACTTGATCATCATCATATATATAAAGTCATCATATATATACATAATTGTTATTCTGATAAAGTCATTGGACAAAAGTCTAAGACGAGTATTATTTGTCTAGGTTTCCGTGATTGAAGCACGTACCGTACATCCAAATCGCCGATAACCGCCTTCCCACATCAACGTGAGTTCATAGCCTCGCACTCTTTTAAATGATTTTATGAAATGTTTAATAAACCCGCGAGGGAGATAACATGTTAGTTTTTATGAATTAGGACACTAGTTGTCCCGATTGTTTGTTTATTGATTTGGACCCGAATGATTGTATGACCCGATGAATGATTAAATGACCCATAGATGAAATAAAATGGATTATTAAAGTTAGGTTATGTCACTAAAAGTCCCATTAGCATGAATTGTGAACTACCAGGATTTGGTAGACGCTTATGCATATAATAGTACTATTTGGGGACGATCACCCCAGTTCGCGCCTTGATAGTTGATCCCCGTCGTGCCACATTGATTGGTAAGCGAATTTATGTATGAGAAGATTTACACAAGCGTGATTATTGTGACGACACGCTAATTTAGATGGGCAAATTGATTTTCGGGCTAGCTACCCGTTGTTTGTTGTAGTAAGGTAACAATGACATGCGACTTATAATAATCCAATTAAGAAATACTGTTATATGCACCGAATTACAATATATTGCCTGACTAGCAATACGTGGTCATATTATTGATATTATGTTTGTGTTTTGGTTTTACATAACCATATTCATATAACGGTTTTTATTTAACTCTACACGACGTTATAAAACGTATTGTATGATATTTTTACGACATTGGTTCGTATAATGGTTTTGAAGGCGAATGCCTATATTGTGATTTTGATAAGGATTTGTATAAAATGTTTTTGGCCTATTTCATGGTCTACTATAAAGATTTGTACAAAAATGATTTTCGGTAATAATTATATACCGATGATATATTAATGGTTTTATTAAACTCTATGAATTCACTCGGCGTTATCGCTGGCCCTTTTCTTTTAACATGTTTTGTCTCAGGTACTTGAAGGTAATTCTCGGGAAGACAACAAAGAATTCATGGCCCGTACTTAAATAATAATTTCCATTCAAATGCTTTGTAAAAATTGTATGAAATATTATGACTTGGGACCTATGTAAATTTGATATTTATGAATGGAATGCTGTATTATTAAACAACGCGATTTTTAAGCGTTGTCTATGATGTGAGTAATGTGTTATCCCGTAACACCAACGAGTCTTCCGCTGTATTGAATTGTGTAAATTTAGGGGTGTTACACTATAGCTATCTTTATGTTGTACGATTCAAGTGCATCATGTCTCTCGAACGATCTTAGCAAACATAGGAATACCTTGAAGGTTTGACTTTCGCTGGTTTGGCTCCATCCTTAAACTTGATGGTTGGAAAGATTGAAATTTTTTTGTTTAGTCTTAAGTAAACTTAACACTCGTCATGATTCTTATGGAGGTGGGAATGAAAATGCTAATAAGAGTGAAACAAATGACCAGTTAGATGAGTTGGCTGATTTTGACTATTTTCCTAGTTTATATATAACAAGCACCACTTCATTAGAAATTTATAGGATTTACAAAAAGTTAGTGGGAAGCCGAGATACTATCTCAGCTTCCCACTCATTATATTAGTATTTTTATTATTACATTTATTATATCAATGCTAGTATTTATTATTTTTTATTATTTTTCTGATTATCATCGTTATTTTTATTCTTTACACAGCTTACTTAAAGCTCGATTCACAACTTCCACTTTTGAAGAGGATCTTATGGTCTTGGAAAGCAACTATTTTTGTGTGGACTAGTATTATTATGTTTACCATGGGGTTAATTTTTATGCTGTTATGTTGCACACCCGTAATTGTTTCATGGTTAAAGCCAAGGGCTGTGCCTTCCATTATTAATGGTTTGAGGTAGCCGCGTATCTTTTTTATATTACCTGTATAGTTGCATCAAAAAAAGCATCAACTAGATCCAAGCGATTGATTTTGTGTATTATATACGTATTGCTCGATTTATTCGACTTTTTCTTCAAGTTTCAAATAGGTATCAAGCTTTTCCCTTCATTATACCCCTTTAAGTAGTTCAAAATTATGTCCTGGTTGTTGCATATTTACATATGGTGTTCACTTAGAAATTGTTATAGTTGCGGTTTGTTTCTAGTGGGTAGTTTGGAACAGATTATATTTTACCTTTGGATTGGAACCAACTTTCAGAAGGTAATTTTTGTGTTTGATTGACTACTTCGAGTTTTTAAGGTTTTCTTTGTTTCATTAAGATGTTTCGCGAAAAGGGCCGAGGCTAAAACTTATATTATAACTTGTTTTGCAAACAGGCTGGCGTGGACCTTATTATGGGTAATTAAGTAATTTGAATTTTTATAAGCCCAAGGCTAAACTTTTTAGCCCTTTTTATTCGGCTTGGGCTTATAGTTTTGAAAAGCCGACTTATTTTAGCAGCCCAAGTCTTCGTAAGCCTCTAAAAGCCTTTTCCCAAACACACCCAACATGTGTGGCCACATTTGACTCAAAATGTAAACAAACAAACAACCCGAGGTCTGAACATGTCCGACTGAGTAAGAGGTAAGAAGCTAGTAAGACAGTTTTCGTAAAAACAAACACACGCTTAGACTTGTATATTACGACTGTTAACTTATTGGGTATATGAAATAAGTGAGTAAAGCTATTGCTTTAGAATAGGTTATGTGGTATGATGTGAGTTCTAGAAGGTGTTTAAGGACATGGGAATTGGCCAAGTTAGAAAGCTTTGAAATAGATGTGGATTAGAAGCTATTGCTTTCCGTGTTTCTTCCCAAGTATCGACTCTCCTTGCAAACTGGCATTTTTTCCCTTCATCTTGATACACGACATGTTAAAACTTAATATTTGCGCATACTGATTTAATATTTGCACGAGATAGAAATCTCAGTTAATAAGGTTTAAAGAGGAGTCCATGTGTGACAGGATCAGCACCTTTGTCCAAATGGCATGGTATTAAGTTTAACGAATTAACCGTGCGTGTGTTTTAAATCTTGTATTCTAGACATCTTTGGATTTTGCTGAAACTGATGAGATGAAATTTTGAAAAACCATTTGCATCTAAAAACTTAATTCAATAGTTCAAAATATGTTTTGGTTGAAATGGGTCATATGGGTTGACCACTTACATTTTTTGACTATATCTTGTTAATCACGTATTATACATAAACGATTACACGTTGGACCAATTTTATTATAGCTAACTTACCCGTTCTGTTGGAAATAAAGCATAATGCAAATTGCAAATCAGCCTCATTCAAACCTCTGCATTTCACTAACATTACCAATTACTATCATGATCATTCACCGACTGAACTACTGTAATAGGATGAACTATATGTGACAATCCGTCAATTTATGGTTGATATTTTATTCTCAAGTATTATTTAAAAACATTATTTTTAATGTTATATTATGAACTCACTTATTTTAGGAAGAAATTTGGACTTACGTCTTGAAGTAGCATCGACTACGTCTAAACCGGAGGATTCTACGTTACGTGCTTACGTTTACATACACCGTCTTTGGTGACAGTCCGACATTTCAGGAAATAAATTTATCCGTGAATATTATTTTGGAGTTTTAAATTTGTGTTGGTTCATAAACTCACAAATTTACGAGAATAGATTAGGACTTACGATTATAATTTAACGTCCTTTACGACTAAACCGGAAACCTTAGGATTACGTATTTACGTTTTCGAACTCCGTTTTTGATGAAACAATTTTTATTAGATTCGTTTTGTGCCGTTGATTCATAATTTATAAAAACGTTTTTCGTAAAACGACCCGAGGGCACACAAATCGAGGAAACTAGAATCGAGGAATACCCGTAAATTAGTGGGATGAGAGAAAACAAGATTTGCCCCACCCCACTAACATGGGACGGCCAAAGTATGCCACCACATCACAAGATGTGGCAAAATGTAGCTAACAAGATAACACTTGTAAGCTAGCTTAACTAATAAGCTAAACTTACACCAAATCTAGCAACTCATACCACTTCTCTCATTTCTCTCATGCAAAACAACTAAATCTCTCCTCTCTCTCTCTCTACATTTGCCGTCCACCACCATATCACCACCACCATAACCATCAAAAATTTACCATAACCAAGGGCTACAATCTACATACGATGATGTCCTATTGAAGACTTGAAGATTGGAGGTGATTCTAACATCCAAGGAGGTGATTTGGTGATGTTCAAGGGCTGATTTCTACATAAAGTTTACAAGTATTGGTGGCCTTGAAAATTGTTGTTGATTTATCACAAGTTGTGTGATCAAAAACCAAGTCTTGATCCTTCAAACTACTTAATCTTGGTGGTATAAAGATTGTTCTTCCCATCCTCTTTTTATTTTGATTATGTAATCATGTATTTTCTTTCTTATTGTATATTTATATGATGAGTATATGATGATAAAAATGTTGTGTGGGGATCAAGTGTTGATAAACATGGGTAAAAAGATGAAAAACTATATGTAAAAGTGGTTAATCTTGCTTAATTTAGTAGGCTGTATAAAAACAGTAAATAACCATATGATGAACTGATAAAATGGCTTGGATAAATTAATATACAGTAAGCTATGAGTCTTGTACACATGTGAGAGTTGGCCATGCAATGGAATCATAAAAATGAGTGAGATATGATCAAAACAAGTTTAGAGTGCAAATCTGACTACACTGTTTTGGACGAATTTTATGAAATACTTAGAGGTTGATTCATCAGTAGCTATAGAGGAATAAAATGAAGCACATATCATGTAGTTTCTGTGATAAAAAATTTCGGTTCTATCTCCATCTAGAACTCTAGATAGGATCATTTTAGTAAACTAGATTTTTAGGACTGATTTTGTGAAATTAATGTTTAATATTATTATATAAGCACTTAAATAAATATAGTATAAAATATGAATTAAAACCCACTAAATTATATATTACATTTATATAAATATGTATAAGGATAAATAAATGGACATTTTATAAAAATGGTGGTTTGATAAGTTTAATAAGTTATAAAACTATAAACATGATTTTTACGTCTTTTCGGCTAAAACCGAAAGATTAACGTTTTTGTCAAATAAAACTTAGACGGTCGGATCCGTATAATGTAAACTTTTATAAACTCACATACTGATATATAAACATATATAACAAGTAAAAACCGATAAAACCCGAGCTTTACAACATAAAGACATTAACGGGCCAAAGTAGCCTTAATGGACAATAAACCCGACTAATTTGGTAAAACACTTATAAACTTAATTATTGGGGTTAAATCATTTGGGCCCAACATATAAAGTATAATACTGATAATAAAAGTATAATTGGGCTAATGAATAGTATTAGGCTTGTAATAGGCCCATTGGGATTAAAAATGTAAACAAGTTGAACTAGTGTAACTAGTCTTGAAATTACCAAAACATAAACACTATAATAAATGAGTAAAGATATATAAACCCACTTGATCATCATCATATATATAAAGTCATCATATATATACATAATTGTGACAAATCTAACATTTTCAGGTAGTGAAATATTTTCTCGTATAATATTTTGAAACTTATTTTTGTGTTGGTTGACGAACTCACAATTTACGGATTTAAATTTGGGCTTACGTGCATAATTTGGCGTCTTTTACGACTAAACCGGAAACCTTAGGATTACGTATTTACGTTTTTGAACTCCGGTTTTGATGAGACAATTTTTATTGGATTCGTTTTGTGACGGTGATTCATAATTTATAAAAACGTTTTTCGTAAAACGACCCGAGGGCACGCAAATCGAGAAAACTAGAATCGAGAAATACCCGTAAACTAGTGAGATGGGACAAAAAATTTTGTCCCACCCCACTAGCAATATGGGACGGCTACACTTGACACCACAACACCAATGTGGCATCAAGTTAAGTAGCTTACAACAAGTGTAAGCATATGCTTACACATTAAGCTAACCTTTACCACTTACTAGCTAAACTAGCAACTTGTTTCATTTACACCATTTCTCACATGCAACTCAACACCAAAACTCTCTCAACTTCTCCCTTGTGCCGTCCCAAAGAAGCCAACAAACACCATCTTTGATCTTTTCTAGCCATAAACCACATGTTTACTAGCCCTATTAAGGTGTTCTCTTGAAGCCTTGATCATTTGGTGGCCATATTAACATCTTTGGAGGTGATTTTCTTGTGTCCTAGGGCTGATTTTCCAACCTATGTTCTTGATATTTGATGGTCTTGGAGATACTTGTTGTGTTCATCAAGTTCTTGTCTTCCTAAAACAAGAAATCCACTTGGATTGGTAAAGAAGATCATCCTCTCCATTTTTCTTTTGTTATTTTGTAAAGAACAAATGTATTTTCTTTCATTTTGTATATGTATATGATGTATATATGATGATAAAAATGTTGTGTGGGGATCAAGTGTTGATAAATATGCTTAAAAATGATGATAACTATAAGAAATGAAGCTAAAATCTTGATTATTTAGTTGGCTGTATAAAAACAGTAGATAACTAAAAGATGAACTGATAAAATTGCATGGTTTGATCCATTTACAGTAAGTAGATGATGTTATACACATGTGAGAGTTGGCCATGCAATGGAATCAAAATAATGAGTGAGATATGATCAAAACAAGTTGGGTGGTATAATCTGAATAAGCAGTTTTGTAGGGACTGTTAAGGTAACTTAAACTCAAAATGGGCAGTAGCTATAACTATGTTATATGTAGCACATATTATGAAGAACTTGCCATCCAAAAATGAGCTTCTAAGTCATTATAGAACTCTAGATATGGTAAAAATGGTGAACATGAAGTTAAAAATCAGATTTTGGAAATAATGTTTATTATTATTATATAAGCACTCACATTATAATGTATAAAATGTAAAAATATAAACCCACTAACTTATAAAACTTATTTATATAAATGTATAAAAGGTTAATAAAATGGGTAAATTATATAAATGGTGGTAAAAATAATATTTATAAGTAATAAAAACTATAAACTTGATTTTTACGACTTTTTCGGCTATCGCCGTAAAATTAACGGTTTTCGCCAAATAAAACTTAGACGACCAAAACCGTCTAATGTAAAGTTTATAAAAGTCATATACTGATGTATAGATAACTAAGACAAGTAAAAACCGATAAAACCCGAACTATAAGAATTACGGACATTTACGAGCTAACTAAACGCATTAGACTAATAATTGGACTTAATAAGATAAAAACTTATAAAAAGAGCTTATTGGGCTTAACCCATTTGGACCCAACATGAAAAGTATATATACTGATAATATAGGTATAAAATGGGTAAAAACAAGTTAAAGAACTTATAAAAGGCTTAATGGACTTAAAATAGATGAATAGGTAAAATCGGTAAAACTAGTGAACTAGTAAGACGTTACCAAGACGTAAACACTAAAATGAGTAAACAAGGATGTATAAACCCACTTGATCATCATCATATGTACAAAATCATCATATGTATATTGTAATTTTGATAAAAGTCATTGGACCGAGTCTAAGACCGATTATTATTTATATAGGTTTCCGTGACCGAAGCACGCCCGTAGCCGATAATCCGCCTTCCATTAACAACGTGAGTTCATAGCCTCGCACTCTTTTAATTGTTTTATAAAATGATTTGTAAACCCGCGAGGGAGATAACATGCTAGATTTTATAAAAATAGAACACAAGTAGTCTCGATTGTATGCTAAATGATATGGACCCGAATGATGATATGATCCTATATTCGAGACTAAAAGGATTATTAGTAGTTAGGTTATGTCACTTAAAGTCCCATTAGCATGAATTGTGAACTACCGGGATTTGGTAGACGCTTATGCATTTAATAGTACTATTTGGGGACGATCACCCCAGTTCGCGCCTTGACGGTTGATCCCCGTCGTGCCACATTGATTGGTAAGCGAATTTATGTATGAGAAGATTCCACAGCGTGATTTTTGTGACGACACGCTAACTTAGATGGGCAAATTGTTTGTCGGGTTCGCGGCCCGCTGTTTTCACAGTAAGGTAACAATGTCATGCGGCTAATAATAATCCTAATACAATATAAAACATAAATACAAAACGATAACGATGCTATTACGATGAATATATTACCTATCATGGTAATATAGAGACTACGGTCTCATGGACGGTTTCAGATGTACGCTTGATATATATTGCCTGACTAGCAATATGAGGACTTACTTCCGATATTATACTTGTGTTCTGATTTTAAATGAATGTAAATGATTGTTTTATATAACGGTTTTCATTAAACTCTATGAATTCACTCGGCATTCGCTGATATGATTTTTGCATGTTTTTATCTCAGGTGCTTGAAGGTAATCCGGATGGAGATCGACTCTGATGGCCCACACTTAATATTAAAAATGTTCATTCGATCTGTGTTTTGTAAACTTAATGACCTGTATAATTTGGGACCTGTTGTACACTTTTGAAACTTTTTATCGAATGAATGTTTGTTAAACCTTGTACAACCATTTTTATGTGTTGTCTATGATTGGAGTTATTGTGCTATCCCGTAACACTCTGAAAGACCCTTCCGCTGTACCGATACGAAAAATGAGAGTGTTACAGTTTGGTACCAGAGCTCTCGTTGTAGAGAACAAAATATTTTAAAAACCAAGGTTTTGAACAAAACTTTTCAAAATCTTTTGACAATGAACATTTAAGAAAATATTTGAAAAATCTTTTGACTATAACGGTGCCAGAGATCTCCGACGTTACCAACAAGCCCTATTGAGAAGATATATATTTTGATATATATAATTTAATTTATATATATGTATATATCGTGATTTCATTATGTAATTGTTTAACTAGTATGTTATCCTAATACGAGATATATATATAAATGCAGATTGTCATGGCTGACCCTAATATTCCTGTAGAAAACCATGCTATTCCCGAACCTAATATAGAAGATGATCCTTATTCAGACTTAGTAGATTATGATATCGATGATGAGGAGGAACCATTTGAGGATCCCGAGCCCGAGTTAGGACTAGGAGATCAGATTGCCCATCAGGTTGACTTAGTAGAGAATGATATTGAGAATGTGGATATTGAGAATGAGATTGAGAATGTGGATATTGAGAATGTGGATATTGAGAACGATGATGAGATTGGGTTAGATAATTTAGATGACGAGATTGACGACGAGGATGTCGAGGAGGACGTAGGTATAGATATTGAGGTTGATGACGATGAGGAGGCCGAGCTTATTTATCCGTATGATGTTCCAGAGGGCGAGCCTTTGCCCCCACCAGTTTGTTTGTCTGATTCTGAGGATGAGTTACCTAGGGATGAAATGTCTGAATCGTCTTAATCTGATTCTGAATCAGAGGAGGATGAGGATGACGATGCACCTGACGGTACCGATGGTATTGCTACTCGTAGACGTGAGATAGGAGAGTCGTCTAGTACTCGAGAGGCTACTCATATTGATGGTCTTGCACCATGGGCCTTGAGACGTGATCTAGATGCTTCCCGTGTTAAGAGTTGTGTGACAGAGGTTGGATTAGGTGTTGTTCAGACTCAGGTTGCTTATTTGGAGTCGAAGACAAAGGTTGGCGAGAAAGAGCGAGAATTGCTTAGTTTGGATTTAAGTGATGTAGAACGTGGTTTGAATGAGGCTTTCAGGAGGTTATCGGTGTTGGAAAGTCGTGAGTATGCTGCTATGAAGAGAAAGGTGAATACTATGGAGATTCAGTTGAGTGTAGCTCGTGCGATGCGTGAGAAAGCCGAAAAGGAGTTGAATATATCCGTGGGTTGGAACAGTAGATTTTATGCTGACATGGTTGAAAGAGGAGTAATCCGTAAGCGCCCAGCTGAAGATGTGTCTAGTGATCGTCCGGCGAAGATCCAGAAGACGATGGATGATGGACCATCTGGCGGTTCTCAGTAGACCAGTCTGTGTTTAGTAGTGACCTTTATATCTTTTGTGTTTGTAGCTTTGACTGAACCGACTTGTTAGTAATAGACTTGGCACGAATTTTGAGTGTATATAGTGCTAGAACTTTGATATGGGATGTACTAAGACAATATTTTTGTTTCAGATCGAATGAAATATGTATCTTGTCTTGAATTCCATATTGTGCCTTATTTGTATCTTGATTATGAATTCAATCCATATTATATGAATCCTTTGTTGGGTGAATGCTTAATACTTTGAAATTGTGGAATTATAGAACTATGCCGCCCAAGAAGGCTGTGACTGAGGATGCTGTACGTAGGATTATTACGGAGCAAGTTACCGCATCTATGACTGAATTTATGGCAAATGCTAGAAATGAAGCTGGCGGTAGTGGAGCTGGCGGTAGTGGAGCTGGCGGTAGTGGAGCTGGCGGTAGTGGAGCTGGCGGTAGTGGAGCTGGCGGTAGTGGAGCTGGCGGTAGTGGAATTGGCGGTACTAATGTGAATGTGAATGCTAATAATGTGAATGCTAATGCTGGAGGAAATGTAGGAGGACTTGGAACGAATGCACCTGAAGTTGGTGGTTGTACTTATGTGACGTTCATGAAGTGTGAACCTCTACCTTTTAATGGAACTGAAGGTGCTGTAGGATTAAGCCAGTGGATTGAAAAGATTGAATCGGTGTTTAGGATTAGTAAGTGTAAGGAGGAAGATAAGGTGACTTTTGCTATGGCTACTCTTAAAGGTCGTGCGTTGACTTGGTGGAACGGGAGAATTGCTTTCATGGGTCTTGATGCTGCTAATGCTACTCCTTGGGCTGAAATTAAGAAGTGGATGACTTTGGAGTTTTGTCCTCGTAGTGTAATCATTAGGTTAGAACAAGAGTTGATTCATCTGAGAATGAAAGGTGTGGACATTGATAGTTACACGAACCGATTCCATGAGTTGGCCTTGCTATGTCCTCGATTGGTTGAACCCGAAGAGATCCGAATTGAGCAATATGTGAAAGGGTTGACCAGGAATATACGGGGGGACGTGACATCATCTAAACCACTGACCATTGATGATGCTGTTCGAATGGCTTACCAACTCATTGGACAGATAATTCAGGATAAGGAAGATGAAGCCCGTGTAGGTGAGAAAAGAAAGGGAGACGGTGATCGTGTAGATAGAGGTGATAATAGGAAGAATTTCAATCGCCGTCAGAACCAGAGAAAGGGGAATGCAAATGCTCTTACCTACAATACACCGCGCAACGATGATAGATGTCCTAAGTGTGGCAACAAGAGGCATGCTGGCGACTGCTGGAAGTGCCGAAATTGCGGAAAGCTTGGACACAAGGTTGAAAGGTGTAAGAAAGGAACCATTTGCTTCAACTGTAATGAAGAAGGTCATAAGAAATCGGAATGCCCCAAGATGAAAGCGATTGTACTTGGAAGAAACCCCCAGGGTGGTATCTACCAACTTGGAACAATTGAGGAGAAGAAAGAGGATCCGAATGTCGTTACCGATACGTTTTTACTCAACAATCATTATGCTGTTGCTTTATTCGATTCGGGTGCCGATAGGAGCTTTGTATCCACTAAATTTAGTGCTTTTATTGATATTGAACCTGTTGAGATAAGTACCAGTTACGAGGTGGAATTGGCTGATGGTAAATTAGTGAAAACTAATAAACTATTAGAAGGATGCTCTCTAAATCTCTTGAACCATTCCTTTCCGATTGATTTGATGTTGATAGAATTAGGTAGTTTTGATATTATTATTGGTATGGATTAGTTGTCGTTGAATAATGCTACTATTTTATTGGAGAGAAGAAGGTTAAGATTCCTCTTAGGAATAGGACGTTAGTAATTAACGGTAGTCGAGGTGAATCCCGTTTGAAAATCGTTTCATGTATTAAAGTCCAAAAGTACATCAGGAACGGTTGTGAGTTATTCTTAGCTCAAGTGACCGGGAATGAGTCTAGGGAGAAACGATTGGAAGATGTACCTATTATTTGTGAATTTCCTGAGGTATTTCCTAAAGATTTACCCGGACTTCCACCGATAAGGCAAGTAGAGTTTCGAATCGATTTAATTCCTGGTGCTGCACCGGTGGCACGTGCGCCTTACCGATTAGCCCCTTCTGAATTAAAGGAGTTATCTGAGCAACTTAAGGAGTTGTCCGATAAAGGTTTTATTCGACCGAGCTCATCACCTTGGGGAGCTCCAGTCTTGTTCGTTAAGAAGAAGGATGGATCTTTTCGTATGTGCATTAACTATAGGGAACTGAATAAGTTGACAATTAAAAATCGATATCCTTTACCTAGGATTGATGATTTGTTTGATCAACTGCAAGGATCTAGTGTGTATTCTAAGATAGATTTGCGGTCAGGATATCACCAACTTCGCGTCCGTGAAGAAGATATTCCTATAACTGCATTTAGAACTCGTTATGGACACTATGAATTTCAAGTAATGCCATTTGGGTTAACTAACGCACCTGCGGTTTTCATGGACTTAATGAATCGAGTGTGCAAGCCCTACTTGGATAAATTTGTGATTGTGTTTATTGACGATATTCTAATCTATTCTAAGAATGAAGATGAACATAGAGAACATTTGAGGATTGTTTTGAATTTGTTGAAGGATGAAAGGTTGTATGCTAAGTTTTTGAAGTGTGATTTCTGGTTAGATTCTGTGCAATTTCTTGGTCATGTGATTAACAGAGATGGAATTCATGTTGATCCTGCAAAGGTTGAAGCTATTAAGAATTGGTCTGCACCGACAACGCCAACGGAAGTGCGACAGTTCTTAGGATTGGCTGGCTATTATAGACGATTCATTAAAGAATTTTCTTTGATAGCTAAACCCTTGACTAAGCTTACTCAGAAGAATAAACCTTTCGTTTGGGGAAGTGATGAAGATGGAGCATTTCAGACATTGAAGCAAAAATTATGTAGTGCGCCAATCTTATCATTACCCGACGGGAGTGAAGATTTTGTAGTGTATTGTGATGCATCTCTTAAAGGTTATGGAGCTGTTTTGATGCAGAGAGAGAAAGTGATAGCTTATGCTTCTAGGCAATTAAGGAAGAATGAGGAGAATTATACTACTCATGATCTTGAGTTAGGAGCTGTAGTCTTTGCTCTTAGGTTGTGGAGACATTATCTGTATGGCACCAAGTGTACGGTATTCACCGATCACAAAAGCCTACAGTATATTCTCGACCAGAAGGAATTGAACATGAGGCAACGAAGATGGATAGAGTTGTTAAGTGATTATGATTGTGATATAAAATATCACCCAGGAAAAGCCAATGTTGTTGCTGATGCGTTGAGTAGGAAAGATAGAGAGCCTATCAGGGTGCGTTCTCTAGTCTTGACCGTGCACAATAATTTGCCCGATCAAATTAGAAATGCGCAAATAGAAGCTTGTAAGAAGGAGAATTTTGTTAATGAAGGGTTCCGAGGAGAAGGAGATCCTTTAGAGGTTAGAGCTGATGGAGTGAAATGCTTAAGAGGTCGTATGTGGATACCTAAGTTTGGAGGCTTAAGAGATTTGATTATGTTAGAATCCCATAAATCTAAGTATTCCATTCATCGGGATCTGATAAGATGTACCATGATTTGAAGAAGTTGTACTGGTGGCCGAATATGAAAGCTGACATAGCTATGTATGTTCTTCAATGCTTGACTTGTGCTAGAGTTAAAGCTGAACATCAAAAGCCATCAGGACTACTTCAACAGCCTAAGATTCCTGAATGGAAGTGGGAGCGAATTACAATGGACTTTATCACCAACCTTCCTAGAACATCATCTGGAAACAATTCGATTTGGGTTATTGTCGATAGACTGACCAAATCAGCACACTTCATTCCGGTTAAGGAGCAGTTCTCACTAGAGAAGCTGACTCGAATATCCCTTGATAATGTTGTATGCAAGCATGGAGTGCCTGTATCGAACATTTCAGATCGAGATCCTAGATTCGCATCGAATTTTTGGAAATCTCTCCAAAGATCTTTGGGAACGAATCTCGACATGAGCATTGCTTATCACCCCCAGACTGATGGGCAGAGTGAAAGGACGATACAAACACTGGAAGATATGTTGAGAGCTTGTGTGTTAGACTTTGGTAAGAATTGGGATAAACATTTGTCGTTAGCAGAGTTTTCGTATAACAATAGCTACCATTCTAGTATTAAGGCTGCACCGTTTGAAGCTTTGTATGGTAGAAAGTGTAGATCTCCTGTATGTTGGAGTGAAGTTGGGGATACCCAGCTCACGGGACCGGAATTGATCCGGGAGACTACAGAGATGATAGTTCAGATTAAGAAGAGGTTGTTGACTGCCCGTAGTAGACAGAAAAGTTACGCGGATGTGCGGCGGAAGCTAATGGAGTTTGAAGTGGGTGACCGAGTAATGTTGAAAGTATCGCCATGGAAAGGCGTTATAAGATTTGGGAAACGAGGAAAATTGAATCCCCGTTATATTGGACCCTTTAAGATTTTATCTAGAGTAGGTCCGGTGGCTTACAAACTAGAGTTACCCCCAGAACATCATGGTGTTCACAACACATTCCATGTATCTAATCTGAAGAAATGTCTAGTAGTGAGTGATGAGAAAATTCCGTTAGGTAAGGTTCGAATAGATGGGAAGTTGCATTTTATCGAAGAGCCCGTAGAAGTTATGGACCGTGAGGTAAAGCAACTGAAACAAAGTCGGATACCTATTGTCAAAATCCAATGGAATTCAAAGAATGGACCGGAGTATACTTGGGAACGAGAGGATGAAATGTGGAAGAAATATCCGCACCTCTTCGATTTCAATAAGAAACGGACATCCAAATGAAATGGATCACGAGGACGTTGATCCCTTTTAGGAGGAAAAGCTGTGACAAATCTAACATTATCAGGTAGTGAAATATTTTCTCGTATAATATTTTGAAACTTATTTTTGTGTTGGTTGACGAACTCACAATTTACGGATTTAAATTTGGGGTTACGTGCATAATTTGGCGTCTTTTACGACTAAACCGGAAACCTTAGGATTACGTATTTACGTTTTTGAACTCCGTTTTTTATGAGACAATTTTTATTGGATTCGTTTTGTGACGGTGATTCATAATTTATAAAAACGTTTTTCGTAAAACGACCCGAGGGCACGCAAATCGAGAAAACTAGAATCGAGAAATACCCGTAAACTAGTGAGATGGGACAAAACACTTTGTCCCACCCCACTAGCAATATGGGACGGCTACACTTGACACCACAACACCAATGTGGCATCAAGTTAAGTAGCTTACAACAAGTGTAAGCATATGCTTACACATTAAGCTAACCTTTACCACTTACTAGCTAAACTAGCAACTTGTTTCATTTACACCATTTCTCACATGAAACTCAACACCAAAACTCTCTCAACTTCTCCCTTGTTCCGTCCCAAATAAGCCAACAAACACCATCTTTGATCTTTTCTAGCCATAAAGCACATGTTTACTAGCCCTATTAAGGTGTTCTCTTGAAGCCTTGATCATTTGGTGGCCATATTAACATCTTTGGAGGTGATTTGCTTGTGTCCTAGGGCTGATTTTCCAACCTATGTTCTTGATATTTGATGGTCTTAGAGATACTTGTTGTGTTCATCAAGTTCTTGTCTTCCTAAAACAAGAAATCCACTTGGATTGGTAAAGAAGATCATCCTCTCCATTTTTCTTTTGTTATTTTGTAAAGAACAAATGTATTTTCTTTCATTTTGTATATGTATATGATGTATATATGATGATAAAAATGTTGTGTGGGGATCAAGTGTTGATAAATATGCTTAAAAATGATGATAACTATAAGAAATGAAGATAAAATCTTGATTATTTAGTTGGCTGTATAAAAACAGTAGATAACTAAAAGATGAACTGATAAAATTGCATGGTTTGATCCATTTACACTAAGTAGATGATGTTATACACATGTGAGAGTTGGCCATGCAATGGAATCAAAATAATGAGTGAGATATGATCAAAACAAGTTGGGTGGTATAATCTGAATAAGCCGTTTTGTAAGGACTGTTAAGGCAACTTAAACTCAAAATGGGCAGTAGCTATAACTAAGTTATATGTAGCACATATTATGAAGAACTTGTCATCCAAAAATGAGCTTCTAAGTCATTATAGAACTCTAGATATGGTAAAAATGGTGAACATGAAGTTAAAAATCAGATTTTGGAAATAATGTTTATTATTATTATATAAGCACTCACATTATAATGTATAAAATGTAAAAATATAAACCCACTAACTTATAAAACTTATTTATATAAATGTATAAAAGGTTAATAAAATGGTAAAAATATAAACCCACTAACTTATAAAACTTATTTATATAAATGTATAAAAGGTTAATAAAAAGGGTAAATTATATAAATGGTGGTAAAAATAATATTTATAAGTAATAAAAACTATAAACTTGATTTTTACGACTTTTTCGGCTATCGCCGTAAAATTAACGTTTTTCGCCAAATAAAACTTAGACGACCAAACCCGTCTAATGTAAAGTTTATAAAAGTCATATACTGATGTATAGATAACTAAGACAAGTAAAAACCGATAAAACCCGAACTATAAGAATTACGGACATTTACGAGCTAACTAAACGCATTAGACTAATAATTGGACTTAATAAGATAAAAACTTATAAAAAGAGCTTATTGGGCTTAACCCATTTGGACCCAACATGAAAAGTATATATACTGATAATATAGGTATAAAATGGGTAAAAACAAGTTAAAGAACTTATAAAAGGCTTAATGGACTTAAAATAGATGAATAGGTAAAATCGGTAAAACTAGTGAACTAGTAAGACGTTACCAAGACGTAAACACTAAAATGAGTAAACAAGGATGTATAAACCCACTTGATCATCATCATATGTACAAAATCATCATATGTATATTGTTATTTTGATAAAAGTCATTGGACCGAGTCTAAGACCGATTATTATTTATATAGGTTTCCGTGACCGAAGCACGCCCGTAGCCGATAATCCGCCTTTCATTAACAACGTGAGTTCATAGCCTCGCACTCTTTTAAATGTTTTATAAAATGATTTGTAAACCCGCGAGGGAGATAACATGCTAGATTTTATAAAAATAGAACACAAGTAGTCCCGATTGTATGCTAAATGATATGGACCCAAATGATGCTATGACCCTATATTCGAGACTAAAAGGATTATTAGTAGTTAGGTTATGTCACTTAAAGTCCCATTAGCATGAATTGTGAACTACCGGGATTTGGTAGACGCTTATGCATTTAATAGTACTATTTGGGGATGATCACCCCAGTTCGCGCCTTGACGGTTGATCCCCGTCGTGCCACATTGATTGGTAAGCGAATTTATGTATGAGAAGATTCCACAGCGTGATTTTTGTGACGACACGCTAACTTAGATGGGCAAATTTTTTGTCGGGTTCGCGGCCCGCTGTTTTCATAGTAAGGTAACAATGTCATGCGGCTAATAATAATCCTAATACAATATAAAACATAAATACAAAACGATAACGACCCTATTACGATGAATATATTACCTATCATGGTAATATAGAGACTACGGTCTCATGGACGGTTTCAGATGTACGCTTGATATATATTGCCTGACTAGCAATATGAGGACTTACTTCCGATATTATACT
Source organism: Glebionis coronaria (assembly GCA_025667525.1). Classification (NCBI taxonomy): domain Eukaryota; kingdom Viridiplantae; phylum Streptophyta; class Magnoliopsida; order Asterales; family Asteraceae; genus Glebionis; species Glebionis coronaria. The sequence goes on from CM046877.1 coordinate 119,072,102, forward strand.
TGTGTTCTGATTTTAAATGAATGTAAATGATTGTTTTATATAACGGTTTTCATTAAACTCTATGAATTCACTCGGAATTCGCTGATATGATTTTTGCATGTTTTTATCTCAGGTGCTTGAAGGTAATCCGGATGGAGATCGACTCTGATGGCCCACACTTAATATTAAAAATGTTCATTCGATCTGTGTTTTGTAAACTTAATGACCTGTATAATTTGGGACCTGTTGTACACTTTTGAAACTTTTTATCGAATAAATGTTTGTTAAACCTTGTACAACCATTTTTATGTGTTGTCTATGATTGGAGTTATTGTGCTATCCCGTAACACTCTGAAAGACCCTTCCGCTGTACCGATACGAAAAATGAGAGTGTTACAATAATTGTTATTTTGATAAAGTCATTGGACAAAAGTCTAAGACGAGTATTATTTGTCTAGGTTTCCGTGATTTAAGCACGTACCGTACATCCAAATCGCCGATAACCGCCTTCCCACATCAACGTGAGTTCATAGCCTCGCACTCTTTTAAATGATTTTATGAAATGTTTAATAAACCCGCGAGGGAGATAACATGTTAGTTTTTATGAATTAGGACACTAGTTGTCCCGATTGTTTGTTTATTGATTTGGACCCGAATGATTGTATGACCCGATGAATGATTAAATGACCCGATAGATGAAATAAAATGGATTATTAAAGTTAGGTTATGTCTCTAAAAGTCCCATTAGCATGAATTGTGAACTACCGGGATTTGGTAGACGCTTATGCATATAATAGTATTATTTGGGGACGATCACCCCAGTTCGCGCCTTGACGGTTGATCCCTGTCGTGCCACATTGATTGGTAAGCGAATTTATGTATGAGAAGATTTACACAAGCGTGATTATTCTGACGACACGCTAATTTAGATGGGCAAATTGAGTTTCGGGCTAGCTACCCGTTGTTTGTTGTAGTAAGGTGATGAGATGGCATTTATACATGATCTCATCGTTCTTTTCGGGCTTTAAATGCATAAAAATGTCATAATATACCATGTATATGTTTGTGTTTGTTTACTTGTGTATTTTAGGTATGGATATCTTGAAAAAGACAAAAGATCACAAGATACAAGGAAAAACGGACACGAGAAACGAAGCCGTACAAAGAACCGGGCCCTAATTCATGATTTATCCAACATTTATCCTTGAAGACTTGAAGATATGCAAGTTTGATCCTCAATGAATGAAGAAATGACACTTAAAACCCTTGTATATTGATAATTACAAGTTTGGTCCCTTAAGTTTGTCAAAATTACACAAATGGTCCTTCAACTTTGAAGAAATGGCAAGTTTAGTCCCTCAACAACTCTAAATTGCCAATTATGGTCCCTCATAAATCCAAAGACACATTGAAGACCTTTGAAGATCAACAAAGTCCAAAATCAGCCCTTGAATTATGCAAAAGTTCCATAAATAACCCTTGATTCCTTTTTTCCAAAGTTTGGTGCCAAAACTGCCAAGTTGTGAAAGTTATTTACAAAGGAAACACGTTTTGTTGCCAAATAAACTTGCTATACAACTTTTCCCAAAAGCAAAGGACCAAAAGTGACAAGCTGAAACTTCAAACTCCTAAACACGCGGGTAACACTTACTGTTTGGATTTTTACCATCAAGAACACATCTTTTACCCAGGATTAAAAGGAAGGAAAACAAAGGGGAAAACAAAATTGGCTATACCCACGTGTGATTCACATCACCTCAATCAAATCCTACAACAAAAACCTTAAATCCCACTACCAGAATGATACCCCCATCCCCACTCACAACACGACATCTGGCATTTGATCATGACATGGCAAAATCAATGGTCTCAAGTCATTCCTTGGTCACTAAGCACCCAACAAACGTCCAGGATTTACCCAAACCAGCTGGCAACACACCAAGAAGATTCTGCAAGGATAGAATAGGAAATTCAGTTGTTAGGGTTTATGAATAGTGCTAGCATGGGCATTTGCCTATAAAAGGAGACCTCAACATGTGAGAGTCCCCTTGTTCCAGTTTTAGGCTATCAATCTTTGTAATTCCTTTTTAAGTTAATAAAATTTGAATTTCATAAAATTTTGAATTCTCTTTTGTGTTTGATTAAAAGTTGGTGTTAGAATAGCCAAAATCTGAGTTCCATTTGATTGTTTAGACCTTCCTTAATCTTGTGGTTAAGGCACGTCTTGGTTTATAAGGTTTTCAAGGTTCAAAATCCTTGGAATCCTAGTTTCTGATTTTTGGTTATTATTGTGTACTAACCCTTAGCCATAAGCCTTAAGCTCCTTCAAGCTTGTTGACACCAAGCCTGGGAAGAGTTCTAAGCCTTTGGTTGAGTTGTTTGCTGTTTTGTGTTGAAGACATATCATAATCAAAGCCTTGTTTTACTTTGAACATCAGCAGGCTCTGATCTTCTTCTTTGAAGTACCTTGGTCTTGTTCTAGTTGTTGAACAAGGTCCAAGGAGCATAGCTGGCCCTCCTAGGATGTTGTGGAGGGCAGGTATAATCCCTTGATTAAGTTTCCTCTAAAAATTTCATGTTACTGCCTGTTTTGGATTTGGTGCTTTGATTTTGAGTTCTTGTGTTTATGTTGTTGATTTTTGGGTTTGATTCTGTTAGTTGCTACCTAGGAAGTGTTTTTGATCATTAAAATCAGTAGGTTATTAGTAAAAATCACAAGTTGCTTTGATAAGTAGTTGATTAAGGGGTGTTTGGATCAACTGCATGATTTGGATTTGTGGTTTGCTAAGAGGTGGTTTTGTGTTTGCAAGTGTTGGCATCTGTTATTTGGTTGCTATTGTTCATCTGTTTGCAGGTTTTCAGGTTTGAAACTCATTGACTCATAAAAAGGGCTATAAAATCTTGTTTACTTGGTGAAATTGACTGAAATTTAGGGGACACCTAGATCTAATCATAGACTAGGGTTAACAAGTGTTAAATCTAGGTTAACTACACCAGGGAAGTAGGATTTGAGGCTTGAAATTGGATCTAGTGTCAAATAGGTCAGCAAATAGTTTCTGCATATGCACCTTGTTCATCAGTAATATTAATCTGCTTTGATCTGCTTATTTACTTTGTTTCAGTGTTTGATTCAAGTTGATTTGTGCTTATTCATAGTTTATATAGCTTGTGTATGCATCCTGTTAAGTTTGGTTGGCTTATTCATGCTAAAATTGCTTATTAAGTGCATAACTGCTTATTTCCATGTCTGTGTATGATCTGGTGACTGTTTGATCATTTGTGGCTTATTGTGTGAACCAAATTTGGATTTTCTTGTTGCTATTTACTCCTTGTGATTCACTGATCACAAGGGCGCCCTTGTTTCCAATTGAATCCAACTAAATCTCTCTCAAAAGCTTGGTCAAATAGTCAAAGCAGTAGGAACTCCTTTCCCCTGCTAGTTACCACTACTAGTGTATTTTGGGTTTCAGCTTATCAATAAGCTATAGTAGCTTATTTTAACCAGCAACAACTTGGATCTTGTAATAGGTGCTCATTATTTGACCCATTTGTTCATACTAGAGCATTTGGTGGGTTGACTTTAGGGTTTTACTAGAAAACCAACTTAATTGACTTTTTCATAAGTGCTTATTGGCTTATTCTGTCTTATTGGTTTTGCTTATTGGAATTTTGTTGATTGTTTTGGCTTATTGAGTCCATTTGTGATCTTTTGCAAGTTGAATCAAGTCCTGAGGTGCCTTATTTCTCAAAAAACGACTATTTTGTCTTTTAGTGAAATAATACTTTGCTTATTTCTGGCTTATTGAGTGTGATTTTTCAAAATTTCTTTTTACAGATCTCATAAGCATCCCAAAAGAAGGTTGTGTGTTAAATTAGAGCTTATGGCATTAGCTTATTGCTTAATGGGCTAAAAAGCCCAATAAGAATAAGTTGTTTGCATTTTAAGCTGTGATAAGCTCACATTCAGCTTTTGGGCTTTAGAGTTTTGTGTTTAGAATTAAATTTTGAGTCAGATAGGGCTTTTCCAAGTCAATTGGGGCAAGTTTGACTTTATGGGCTAAAAAGCCCATTAAGGTTGACTGTTTTTGGTTTTGGCCCATTTGAGGGCCCAATAGGGGTATTCTGGTCATTTCACTTTGATTTTCTGTTTATTTAGGTTAAAATAAACAAGTTTGCAAGTTTTTAGAATTTTTTATAATTTTTGGATTTTTAATATTATTTTAATATTATTTTATTATTATTTTTCAAATTTTACATTTTCCAACTTTTTACATTTTTCTTAGCTTTAATACATTAAAATAGGAATTTAGCAACTTTTAGAATAATTTTATCACTTTTAGATTAATTTTTATAATTATTTTAAGTTTTAATAGTTTTTAAATCATTTTAAATAGTTTTTTCAGTTTAAAAATTTTTAAAAATAGTATTTAATCTTTTTAGGTCATTTTCGAAGTTTACCAATTGAAAAATCTTTATTTTGGCTTTTTTTATAATTTATTTGATTTTTATGGCTTTAATTAGCATTTAAAAATTGAATATTTAATTATTTAAAAGGTTTGAAAAAGTTTTGATCATTGGTAAACTCTTAGTTTATTTATTTTGATTTTTGATAAATTTTTGGTAATTTTTAGAATTAATTTTTATTTTTGTAGTTTTTACGGTTTTACGTTTTGTCGTCGTAATACTAATTTCACGTCTTCGTCATCTTCTTTTCTCATCCCATTCTAAACCAATCATTAATCACAAACATTTAACAAGTTTTTCACACACATATACCTCCTTGGGAAACGAACTCTCACACCACTAGGGTCATTAACACTTGATTTTTCCTAAAATCATTTGTTTAATACTTTCCGCTTTTACGCTCCTTTTCCTAAAGGTCGTAATTTACTACAATATGTCATGCGGCTTATAATAATCCAATTAACGAAATACTGCTATATGCACCGAATTACGATATATTGCCTGACTAGCAATACGGGGTCATATTATTGATATTATGTTTGTGTTTTGGTTTTACATAACCATATTCATATAACGGTTTTTATTTAACTCTACACGACGTTATAAAACGTATTGTATGATATTTTTACGACATTGGTTCGTATAATGGTTTTGAAGGCGAATGCCTATATTGTGATTTTGACAAGGATTTGTATAAAATATTTTTGGCCTATTTCATGGTCTACTATAAAGATTTGTACAAAAATGATTTTCGGTAATAATTATATACCGATGATATATTAATGGTTTTATTAAACTCTATGAATTCACTCGGCGTTATCGCTGACCCTTTTCTTTTAACATGTTTTGTCTCAGGTACTTGAAGGTAATTCTCGGGAAGACAACAAAGAATTCATGACCCGCACTTAAATAATAATTTCCATTCAAATGCTTTGTAAAAATTGTATGAAATATTATGACTTGGGACCTATGTAAATTTGATATTTATGAATGGAAATGCTTTATTATTAAACGACGCGATTTGTATGCGTTGTCTATAATGTGAGTAATGTGTTATCCCGTAACACCAACGAGTCTTCCGCTGTATTGAATTGTGTAAATTTGGGGGTGTTACACTATAGCTATTTTTATGCTGTATGATTCAAGTGCATCATGTCTCTCGAACGATCTTAGCAAACATAGGAATACCTTGAAGGTTTGACTTTCGCTGGTTTGGCTCCATCCTTAAACTTGATGGTTGGAAAGATTGAAATTTTTTTGTTTAGTCTTAAGTAAACTTAACACTCATCATGATTCTTATGGAGGTGGGAATGAAAATGCTAATAAGAGTGAAACAAATGACCAGTTAGATGAGTTGGCTGATTTTGACTATTTTCCTAGTTTTATATATAACAAGCACCACTTCATTAGAAATTTATAGGATTTACAAAAAGTTAGTGGGAAGCCGAGATACTATCTCAGCTTCCCACTCATTATATTAGTATTTTTATTATTACTTTTATTATATCAATGCTAGTATTTATTATTTTTTATTATTTTTCTGATTATCATCGTTATTTTTATTCTTTACACAGCTTACTTAAAGCTCGATTCACAACTTCCACTTTTGAAGAGGATCTTATGGTCTTGGAAAGCAACTAGTTTTGTGTGGACTAGTATTATTATGTTTACCATGGGGTTAATTTTTATGCTGTTATGTTGCACACCCGTGATTGTTCATGGTTAAAGCCAAGGGCTGTGCCTTCCATTATTAATGGTTTAAGGTAGCCGCGTATCTTTTTTATATTACCTGTATAGTTGCATCAAAAAAAATCATCAACTAGATCCAAGCGATTGATTTTGTGTATTATATACGTATTGCTCGATTTATTCGATTTTTTCTTCAAGTTTCAAATAGGTATCAAGCTCTTCCCTTCATTATACCCCTTTAAGTAGTTCAAAATTATGTCCTGGTTGTTGCATATTTACATATGGTGTTCACTTAGAAATTGTTATAGTTGCGGTTTTTTTCTAGTGGGTAGTTTGGAACAGATTATATTTTACCTTTGGATTCGAACCAAATTTCAGAAGGTACTTTTTGTGTTTGATTGACTACTTCGGGTTTTTAAGGTTTTCTTTGTTTCATTAAGATGTTTCGCGAAAAGGGCCGAGGCTAAAACTTATATTATAACTTGTTTTGCAAACAGGCTGGCGCGGACCTTATTATGGGTAATTAAGTAATTTGAAATTTTTATAAGCACAAGGCTAAACTTTTTAGCCCTTTTTATTCGGCTTGGGCTTATAGTTTTGAAAAGCCGACTTATTCATGAAACAAATCTTTGAAAAGCCGGCTTATAGTTTTGAAAAGCCGACTTATTCGGCTTGGGCTTATAGTTTTGAATAGCCGACTTTTTAGCCCTTTTTATTCGGCTTGGGCTTATAGTTTTATTCGGCTTGGGCTTATAGTTTTAGAAGCCCAAAGCTAAACTTTTTAGCCCTTTATAACCAATGTGATAAGAGGTTAGCGTCGATGGTTAATTTCATTCTTGGTGTTATGAGACGATTCATGAAACTATTTTTGTAGAGTGTTTGAAAAGGATGTCCTTATAACTCTTACGAGTGCCATATTCTTCTCAAAAAACTTGTTCTACAACAAATAAATCATGAGCATGTTTCATCTCATCTTATGCCTTTAGTTCAAGATCTGACCATGTGTTAACTTTGATAACATATTAACATGTGAGAGCATTCGATAAAGTTGGAAGGTTTAAGTTTCTCGAATGATATAAATACTTTCCTAGTACGTTAGGCTTACAATACGATGGCTGCTCATGATCAGTTTACGACCCTTCAATATATACAAACCTGATTATTAAAAACACTTAGAGTTTTTCTTTGATATTTTTTCAGAGTTTACATGTGCACAAACGTGAGAATCTGTGAGGTGGACATCTTCAAAGATTTAAAGAAGAATGTTGAAGATATCAGGATCAGCCTTCTCTATTTGATCAAAAAGTACCATAGTGACGTGCGTCTACGAATGGATTGAGTGAGGGTCCCGCCCAACATAACATGGTGCAGACCTTTTTAGCTTACTCACAATATGCGGCTCCATGTATTCACTCATGTCTAAATCTAGCAATGGGAGATTCCTTAAACAATATACCCAAGTTCCAACTATGTTATTGGTTTGTTAACTCAAATCCAAATCTAATATTCCCAAACAACTGTTATGTATTAATTCAAATCAAGGAAGGAATGATATCCTTCGATAATCTGACTCCAATCCACAAGAACATTTAGGGTTCGAATAATTTCTAGAAACTAGAAGGGAGGGTTGAATAGTTTCTTATAATTTACTTGTTAAAAGGTGGTTTTCAAAAATCCTTTTTCAAAAAACTTAGGCTTGAGGAAATATGTGAAATCTTCTTATGCACAATATGAACAATGATAGTGTAACTAAGCTAATACTAACAAATATATATGCACAAAGAATAAAGAATGTAAAGAGTTAAGGGTAAAGAAAGATCAAACCGAACACCAAGGATTAATAGTGGTTCGGCAACGAAGCTCACTCCTCGTTCCTACTCCACTCCTCGAGTACTCCTTACTCGAGAGTTCACTACACAACAAGCTCCTTATGGTGGAGAAAACCGTACACGTCACTTAACCAATTTCCGACTCTAAGCTAAAAGTCGAGCCCTAATCGTAGCTAGGACGAATCTACACAACTATACTTAGTACATACACAACTTCCAAATAGACACAACTACTTGGATCTTCACAACTATGACACAACTACAAGTGTATAAAATTAGATCTTCAATGGATCTTTGGTGGTGGATTCAACACTTCACAAGGATAGTGTTGTTCTCTTTGCACTTGGAGAGGAAGGGATGGAAGGACAAGATTCACTTCTTAAACAAGTAGTAATCAAACAAATGATCAAAGATTTGAGTGATTAAAGAAGAGTGTTTGAATCTGGAAATAGATGTACAAAAGAGGTGAATTGAAAAGCTGAGAATGGTCCACTATTTATAGGACAAAGGGCCAACGACTATATCTACCCGCGGTACCTTATCTTAGCCGGCGGTACCTTATCGATATGGAACCGCCTAGGAGCTAAGGTACCGCTGGACTAGACTCCGCTCCCTTTTTGTCCTTTAGTGGTGGAGGTCATATCTGGTTTAAAAAATATCCTGATAGAATATTCCTAACCAAATAAGAATATGCCATTTTCAAATTTTCAAATAATTAATTTAATAAAACATTTTCTTAAAAAGAAAGTTTAATAAAAACTTGTCACACTTAATAAAAAGTGAGTTTTAAGAAAAGATTAAATTACTTGATCACTTGATTAAGGTAAGTACTTGTTTATCCATACCTTAAGTAAAAATGGGTAAAATGAAAAATACTTGAACTCAAGAATTCGTTTTTCGTTGTTTTCGTAAATGCTTGTTTTTACATATTGTCGTAATCAAAACTAAGCAAGACCGAAAAATGCAAGTAACGTTTTTAGACATTATTGCATTAAAAATCTCCCCCTTTTTGATTTCGACAATACATAAACTCAATCACACAAAAAACAAGATTTTGAAGATGAGTTTATTCATTTCTCCCCCGTTGTCGAAGCAAAAAGGTTGCACAAGTCGGTGTTGAAGAAACGGACTTAGCAAAGACTCCCCCTTGGTGCTTACTCCCCCTAGCTTGGGGCACCGAGGAATCGAGATATGGTGACAAGCTACATAGAAGGGTTAGTTGAACAAAAGAAACCACCAACAATATATAGCAATAGGTCACAAAAAATAAAAGAGAAGAAAACTGAAAGACAAAGATCCAAGATAGGTTACTAAAATAACATCATACAAAGAAGTATGGAAAAAGGAACAAGCCAAAAGCATAAATCTAATCCTAGTTATTCTAGAATTCTAAGATTTGCTTGAATTTGGTGTCTTGAGGATAAGCAACCAATGCTTATATGAAAGACAAGGTAATGGCGGAGGGTGGTGGTGGTGGCTTGTTGGAGATCTCATAATCAAAGTGAAGAGGAGGCTTGATTAAGAGACTCTTGATGTAGCTCAACTCCTCATAGATGTGTGCCATAGCAAGATGTTGATATTGACAACATTGACAATATGTTCCATGGTGCATGACATTATCATGAGAAGGAGGAAGAACACTAAAGGGTGGTGGTGAAAGAAAAGATGTTCCACAATCAACATTCTTGGTAGGAGAGATGTGATTAAGAGTGTTCTTGGGTTGGTTTGGGTTGAAAGCAATTGGAGAAAATGGAGGAGATTCAAGGCTTTCATTGGGAGAGTAAGTCATTTTGGATGTGAAGTAATGCAAAATGCTTATGGTTTAAATAGGGAAGGCTTAGGGTATTTTGGGGTGGTCAAAGGGTTTGAAACAAAGATTCTCAAAAATGTTGGAGCAAATCTGGAGTTTCAGACAAAAACCCGAAATAGGAAGGCACTGTAGGCGGTTCCTTATCTAGGTTGGCCGTACCTTATCAATAAGGTACCGCGGTTCACATATGGAACCGCCTGCAGAGGCAGTGTTTGGTGTTTGGAGGAAGATTTTTCAGCAAATCTTATTTTTCTAGTCTAACTTATCATAGGGATATGCATAAAAGCAAAGATAGACAAAGAAAACATATGCAAACTTACCAAATAGAGATTTGACCAAAATACATGGATTAAAAAAATCGATGTAGGAGGTGTGTAAGACAAGACCTTTAGTCATGACACAATGATCCTCCATGATTCTATCTTGTTCTTGCTATGTTTGAGAGAATCATACATATGAATTATGTAAGCTCTAGATTAATAGCGAGAATCTATGAAAAATCGTTTTTAGATTGAATTAACAATGTCAAACGAATTTCCCAACCATTTTCGAAAGAGACTTTAAGAGTTTTGAAAAGGAGAAGAGAATGTTTTTCAAAAACAGTTTGGAAGACTCAATGAATCAAAGTGGTAAAAGAAATCACACAAAAAGAGAAGAGAAATTAAGGAATATGTTCCATTAATCCTAGACCTAGACGCAAGTAATTAAAAGGTTTCCTCTTAAGTGGCTTAGTGAAGATATCGGCTAAGTTGTCCTCGGAGGGCACCTTTTCAATAGAAATGTTCCCCTTTTGAACATTATCCCTAAGGAAATGGTGTCGAATTTCTATGTGTTTGATTCGCGAATGTTTCAAGGGATTCTTGCTAAGGTCTATAGTGCCTTTATTATCGCACATGATGGGAACATCATCAAGAGAAATCCCGTAATCAACAAGCGCTTGCTTCATCCATAGAGCTTGTTGGCATGCTTTTCCGGCACTCACATACTCGGCTTCCGTGGTGGATATTGCAAGAGCGGTTTGTTTCTTGGAGAACCAAGAAGTTAAACAACAACCCATGAAGGTACAAACTCCACTACTGCTTTTCCGGTCCACATAGTCTCCCGCATGATCCGAGTCCGCGTAGACAATGGTTTCTACGCCGGTCCCTTTAGGATACCATAATCCTAAATGTATAGTGCCTTTAATGTATCGGAAGATACGCTTAACCGCTTCAAGGTGAGAGGTTTTGGGAGCCTCTTGGAAGCGAGCACAAAGGCAAACACTAAACATGATATCCGGTCGACTTGCCCTTAGGTACAACAAACTACCAATCATACCTCTATATTTGGTGTTGTCTACCGACTCACAATCATCATCTACGGTGAGTTTAGTATCCGAGGCCATAGGGGTCTTCATTGGTCTAGATTCTTCTAATCCAAATTTCTTTAGCATTTCTTTAGCGTACTTAGATTGACTAAAGAAAATACCATCGTCCATTTGTTTAATTTGGAGTCCTAAAAAGAAGTTAAGTTCTCCCATCATACTCATTTCAAACTCATCATGCATAATTTTGGCAAAGTCATCACACAATTCTTGACAAGTTGAGCCAAATATAATGTCATCAACATATATTTGTACGATTATGAGGTGAGGACCTTTCTTCTTTGTAAAGAGTGTATTGTCTACCATTCCCATGGTATACTCATGTTTAACAAGAAACGCTTTAAGTCTATCATACCAAGCTTTGGGTGCTTGTTTGAGTCCATAAAGTGCTTTCTTAAGCTTGTAAACATGATCCGGTTTCTCAAAATCAATGAAGCCAGGAGGTTGAGCCACATATACCTCCTCATTGATCAAACCATTAAGAAATGCACTCTTTACATCCATTTGTTGAAGCTTAAAGTCTAAGGCACAAGCGTAGGCTAAAAGGATTCTAATTGATTCTAATCTAGCTACCGGTGCATATGTCTCGTCATAATCAATCCCTTCTTGTTGATTATAGCCTTGAGATACAAGTCTAGCTTTGTTACGAGACACAACATCATTCTCATATAACTTATTCCTATATACCCATTTGGTTCCTATAATGGTAGAATTTCTAGGTGGAGGAACAAGTTCCCAAACATCATTGGCAACGAATTGATTCAATTCTTCTTGCATCGCAATGACCCAACTCTCGTCCGTCAAAGATTCTTTAACATTCTTTGGTTCAATCAAGGAGACGAAACAAAAGAAGTTGCTTTGGTTTTGGACTTGAGATCTTAGGGTACTTTGATTTAAGTCACCAATGACATTATTGAGAGTATGATCCCTAGACTCCTTAATGTTTACTTCCTTTTCAACACTAAGGTCTTCAACTCCTATTTTTCTAACCTCTTTGGCTTTAACTACTTCTAATTCATCCAAGTCATCATCAACCAATGGTGGTGTCTTGGGTGATGGAGGGGTTTCATCAAAGGTTACGTTGAGTGATTCTTCAATAACCCCCGAGGTTCTATTTAGGACTATGTAGGCTTTGCTAGTTTGGGAATAACCTAAAAGGACACCTTCGTAAGACTTTGGGTCAAACTTGGTAAGGTAGTCTTTGGTGTTGAGGATAAAGCACTTGCTTCAAACACCCTAAACTATTCCAATGAGGGTTTCTTACCTTTAAGAATCTCATAGGGGGTCTTTCCTAGGAAAGGTCGAATAAGAATTCGGTTGAGAATATAAGTCGATGTGTCCACGGCATTGCACCAAAACTTTTGAGGCAAAGATTGCTCGTTTAACATCGTCCTACTCATCTCTTGGAGAGTCCTATTCTTCCTTTCAACTACCCCATTTGATTGTGGAGTGCGAGGAGCCGAGAAGTTATGGGTAATACCATGAGCTTCACAAAAGGCACCAAATTGCACTTCATTATCAAATTCCCTACCATGATCCGTCCTAATAGAGACAATTGAACATCCTAGTTGATTTTGAATTCTTCGACTAAAGATTTCGAAGTGATCGAAAGCTTCATTCTTAGATGCCAAAAATCTAGTCCAAGTGAATCTAGAATAGTCATCAACTATAACTAGGGTATAAAGGTTACCTCCATAACTCCGTATGGCGGAAGGTCCAAAAAGATCCATATGTAGGAGCTCTAAGCACCGAGAGGTCGAAACCAAATTCTTGGCTTTGTGACTTGAGTGAACTTGCTTTCCAACTTTGCAAGCATCACAAAAGTGATTATCAAACTTAATCTTGGGGAGGTGTCTTACCAACTCCTTAGAGACTAAAGATTGAATTAAATGCATATTAGCGTGACCTAATCCCCTATGCCAAAGAGTAGAACTATCATCTATAGTCGCAAGACATATGTTGTCTTTTGACTTCTTATTAACCTTCATGACATAAAGCCCATGCTTTCTAACACCTTTTCCAATGACTTTTCCATCTTTTACGATTTCACTGTCATGTTCCGAAAAGATGACCTTACACTTATTGTCACAAATTTGACCTATACTTAAAAGGTTAAACCCTAAGTTATCTACGTGCTCAACATTTTCAATGGTCATAGAGTCAAGAGAGACCGTACCTTCGCCAATGATATTACCACGTAGACTACTAGCGAATGTGACGTTACCTCTATCATATGCTTTGTAATGCGAGAACAAACTTCGATTACCCGTCATGTGTTTAAAACATCCTCTATCCTTAATCCACTCGTCGGGCTCCAAATGAATTCCCAAGCATATCTAGGTAACAACACACAAGATCAAACATTTGGTCCCCAATATCTCATGGGTCCAAAATTGTTAGTTCCAAACATCCCTTGCATTTGGTTGGGATGTATGAATGAAGGAGGGATTCCCCATGGAGAACAAAATGAAGGAGGGTAGTAATTCATGTAACCATTTTGTTGTTCATTATTTCTCCTAGGTGTATTTGATCTTGGTTTAGAGTTATGATCATTTCTTCTAGGTGTTGGGGTTTTACTTCTAGATCGTGAATTGTTTTGATTATCTCTTCTAGGCGTTGTCGTTCTACTTCTAGGCTTAGACTCATTCCGTACTCTAGGTGGAGTAGAAGATGGTCTAGATAAAATTCTATTTCCCATGAGAGGTTTACTTAATGGCTTGTAGAACTTATCAATATCATTGTCGTCAAGTATGGGTAATTTTACTTTATTAACAATAAGATGCTTTGGTTTTTCATCTAACTTAGACTTTTCAGAAAGTTCAGGATTTTCACCAAAAACATCCTTTGGCCGCGGTACCTTATCTATGGCGGCGGTTCCATAGTGATAAGGAACCGCCCCATACAATCTGGGACCGCGTAAAGTGGACGTTTTTTTTGAAAACCTGACTTTTTTTGGTTCACTAGTTGAGGCTTCATTTGAGTTAAAACCTAGACCAAGTCTTTCCTTAGAATGAACTTGTTTGTTTAACATATCATCAAGAGCACTAGTACCTTTCATGAAATTTTCCAATTTAATGGAGGTGCTCTTGAGATCTTCATTCTCTAATCTAAGTTTTTCACAACTTAAGCAACCTAAATCCACTTCTTTATTTTTCTCAAGTATTGCTAATTTCTCCCTAAGTTCGTTGATCTCATTTTCAATCTTAGTTTTGGTTGATTTTAAGGTTTTATTCTTTTCTATGAATTTAAGACTAAGTTTGTGTAAACTATCATATTTACCTCCGAATTCAATATCATCAAAAGTGGAGCTATCATTTCTATAATATTCGGTTTCGGAATGTACCTCTTTAGAAGTGTGAGCCATACGACATTTCTCCTCTTTGGAGTTGTCATCATCATCTTCACCGCTGTCGCTCCAAGCGCCACTAACAAATGCCGTGTGGTTCTTATCACGAGCGGGCTTTGGACAATCACCAATGAAGTGATTTGGATCACCACATCTAAAGCAATTCCTATCACCTTTTTCGTTCTTGGCAAACCGATTCTTTGAGAATGGTTTCTTGTCATTGTTGGGTTGCCTAACGTGTTAACCTCGTCTCTTGAAGAACTTCTTGAAATCTCTCGTCGCCAATGCATACTCCTCGTCACCGCTATCCTAGGAACTATCATGGTCACTTTGTGCCTTCTTGGCTTTAAGTGTAAGAGATTTTCTTTCACTCTTTGTTTTCACTAATTCCGAGTCCTTCAAAATTATCATCTCATGAACCTTCAAGTTGCATATGAGTTCATCGAGTGATAAAGTTGAGAGATCTTTCAATTCTTCAATTGCCGTGACTTTTGCTCTCCACTTTAGATGTAAAGCCCTTAGAAACTTCCTAACATTGTTCTTGCTAGAAAAACCTTCATCAAGTGCTTTTAGACTAGTAATAATGGTGTTAAACCTAGCAAATGCACTATCAATAGTTTCATCTTCTAAGATGACAAATTGTTCATATTGTTAGACAAGAAGATCGATTTTTCTTTCTTTGACTTGTCTATTACCGTGGTGGGTTACTAAAAGAGTGTTCAAAATATCTTTAGAGGTTTCACACATAAAAATCCTTTCATACTCTTTCTTAGGTAAAGCATTATAAATCACCATTTTTGCCTCATTATTTTTTGAAAGTTTCTTTTTAGTATCGTCATTGGCTTTGTCAAAAGTGACCAATTCTTTTGTTTTAGAAACTTCATTAAATTGATAGGGTAAAAAATCACCATTGGTATTAACAAGCCAAAGATCTAAATCTTTTGATTTCACATAAGTTTCAAATCTATTTTTCTAATAAATAAAACTATCGGTTTCAAAAAGTGGTGGTCTTTGCATAGATTGCCCTTCTAGGTATTTGTTGGAATCCATAGATCGATTCAAGTTTTAAAATACAATATACTTTAAAAATTCTTGAGCAACCCGCTCTGATACCAATTGTAGAAACTAGAAAGGGGGGGGGGGGGGGGGTTGAATACTTTCTTATAATTTACTTGTTAAAAGGTGGTTTTCAAAAATCCTTTTTCAAAAAACTTAGGCTTGAGGAAATATGTGAAATCTTCTTATGCACAATATGAACAATGATAGTGTAACTAAGCTAATACTAACAAATATATATGCACAAAGAATAAAGAATGTAAAGAGTTAAGGGTAAAGAAAGATCAAACCGAACACCAAGGATTTATAGTGGTTCGGCAACGAAGCTCACTCCTCGTTCCTATTCCACTCCTCGAGTACTCCTTACTCGAGAGTTCACTACACAAAAAGCTCCTTATGGTGGAGAAAACCGTACACGTCGCTTAACCAATTTCCTACTCTAAGCTAAAAGTCGAGCCCTAATCGTAGCTAGGACCAATCTACACAACTATACTTGGTACATACACAACTTCCAAATAGACACAACTACTTGGATCTTCACAACTATGACACAACTACAAGTGTATAAAATTAGATCTTCAATGGATCTTTGGTGGTGGACTCAACACTTCACAAGGATAGTGTTCTTCTCTTTGCACTTGGAGAGGAAGGGATGGAAGGACAAGATTTACTTCTTAAACAAGTAGTAATCAAACAAATGATCAAAGATTTGAGTGATTAAAGAAGAGTGTTTGAATCTGGAAATAGATGTGCAAAAGAGGTGAATTGAAAAGCGGAGAATGGTCCACTATTTATAGGACAAAGGGCCAACGGCTATATCTGCCCGCGGTACCTTATCTTAGCTGGCGGTACCTTATCGATAAGGAACCGCCTAGGAGCTAAGGTACCGCTGGACTAGACTCCGCTCCCTTTTTGTCCTTTAGTGGTGGAGGTCATATCTGGTTTAAAAATATCCTGATAGAATATTCCTAACCAAATAAGAATATGCCATTTTCAAATAATTAATTTAATAAAACATTTTCTTAAAAAGAAAGTTTAATAAAAACTTGTCACACTTAATAAAAAGTGAGTTTTAAGAAAAGATTAAATCACTTGATTAAGGTTAGTACTTGTTTATCCATACCTTAAGTGAAAATGGGAAATGAAAACTACTTGAACTCAAGAATTCGTTTTTTGTTGTTTTCGTAAATGCTTGTTTTTACATATTGTCGTAATCAAAACTAAGCAAGACCGAAAAATGCAAGTAACGTTTTTAGACATTATTTCATTAACATAATTGTTGATGAAGGAAGGACAGTGAAGCTGAATGAAAGAGAAAATAGGGGAAAGAGGAAACTTCAGTCATAAGAAATCAAATATCCGGTCACGGTACATATAGGTCGAGATATGAAATATAAAACCGTCCCTCTAGTTTAACTACATAACAAATATGGCCACTAGTCATAGAAGTACTAAACTAGACACATAACAATACCCTTCCCTTAAGATGCTCCTTGACCCCAAGGATCAAAGTTTGGGAACATAGTAGTAATGTTTGTTGTAGACTCCTATGTAGCTTCTTCAGCAGTTCATCTTCCCATTTAACTAACCATTTCACATGAGCAGCATTGTTCCTCTTGGTGCTTCTGTTATCCAAGACTTGTTGAGGTTTCTTTGAAGCAATGTCCATGTGAGTGGAAGGAATAGTAGCAACAGTAAGTGGTCCAAAATGCCTTTTTAGCAAGGAAAATGTAATGTTGGGTGTATAGTAGAAGAAGGTGGTAATTTTAGAGTGTACGCTAACCCACATTTGCAATTACATGAAATAGGCAACTTGGGGAGAAGCTTCTGGTTAGATCTAAACTCCACAATTGACTGCATGTATGGCTGCAATTTCAGGTAAACCCAATCTCCCACCACAAATGTTCTCTCACACCTAGTGTTCTCTACAAATTGTTTCATTATGTTTCGCGCCTGATGTAGGTTATCCTTCAAGAGTAGAATTGTGGCTTCATTT
Source organism: Glebionis coronaria (assembly GCA_025667525.1). Lineage (NCBI taxonomy): Eukaryota > Viridiplantae > Streptophyta > Magnoliopsida > Asterales > Asteraceae > Glebionis > Glebionis coronaria. The sequence continues at coordinate 119,089,634 of CM046877.1, forward strand.
TCTTGTAAGCTTTTGTCAATAACTTCTATATCGCCAGCACCATGGATGTAAGGTAAGTGAACTGGGGGCTTTTGACCACAAGAATGACATCTTTTCCCTGAGATATAGGAAGGCCTTCAATGAAATCTATAGTTATGTATTCCTAAATTCCATCCAGAATTGGAAGAGGTTGTAGTAGTCCTGGAGAAGCTGCTAAGTCAGCTTTATTAGCAGCTTTACATTTTTTACAAACCTCGCATTCTTTGATGTAGGTTTGGACATCAGCTTTGAGTTTAGGCCAATAAAATAAGTTGTTGATCCTTTTGCTAGTAGCATTAATACCATAATCTCCGGAGAGTCATGCATCCATTTCAACAATTGTTGTTTGAGTGGAACATGATTTCCAGTTACCAACTTATTGTTTCGCCTAAGCTCTTGGTTCTTCCACTCATACTCTGGGTGAGAATTAGGATTATCTGGAACTTCTAAAATAATGGACCGCAATTTTGGATCTAGCCTCTAAGCTTCTTTAATGTCATCTAGAAGTGTTGTTTGGACAGATCAGAGAGCACCACTTGTAGCAATTCTCCACCGGTGACCCTAGAAAAGGTGTCAACAACTGTATTTTCTACTCCTTTCTTATATTGGATTTCACAGTCAAATCCAAGTAATTTAGAGACCCGCTTTATTGGAAAGGTGTGGCTATTTTATGTTCCAACGGGTACTTCAAGCTTTCTTGATCTCGTTTAATGATAACATGTCTGTCCAAAAGATAATGACTCTATTTCTGTTCCGCATGTATGACATGAAGCAATTCTATTTCATATGTGGAAAGTAACATATTTCCAAATGATAAAGCTTTGCTTATAAAAGCAATAGGGTGCCCTTTCTACATAAGAACAATCCCGATTCCTTGACATGAAGTGTCCTTTTCAATAACAAAAAGAAGATCATATTTGAGCAATGCTAACACAGGGGTGAAATCATTGCCTTCTTCAACTTCTCAAAATAATATCTTGTTGTTTCATCCTAACTGAAGACGTCTTTTTTAAGTAGTTTTGTTAACGGTTTTGCTATGGTCCCATAATCTCAAATGAACCTCCTGTCCGTTAATCCAAGGAACCCTCTTAACTGTTTAAGAGTAGTAGGGATAGGCTATTTTGCAAATGCTTTGATTTTTTGTGGATCTGTTGCTACCCCAAGATGAGAAATAATATGGCCTAAATACTCAATTTGATTAACCCCAAAAGCACACTTACTTAGATTGACAAATAAGGAGTGTTTTGTAGTCTTTCGAAAACAGTGCGAAGGTGAACAAGGTGTTGTGACTAGGTTTGACTATATATGAGAACATCATCAAAGAAAACTAACATAAATTTTCTTAGATAAGGTTCGAAAATAGTGTTCATCAAATTTTGAAAGTTAAAGGAGAACTGGTGAGGCCAAAGGGCATGACCAAAAGATCAAAATGGCCACAGTGTCTCATGAAAGCAGTTTTATGAGTATCTTCAGATAGCATTCTGAGTTGGCAGTATTCGGACTTAACGTCAGTTTTGGAGAAAAATTTGGTACCATTTAGCTCATCCGATAAATCTTCCACTAAAGGAATAGGGAATCTATCAAGAATTGTATTTTTATTAAGTGACATATAATCGATGCACATTCTCCACCCTCCATCTTTATTTTTTACCAATACAACAGGAGAGGAAAAAGAACTATTGCTATACTTAATGACTCATTGCTCCAATAATTCCTTAATGAGCTGCTCTATTACATATTTCTGTATACGCGGATACCTATAGGGTCTCAGGTTTTGTTGGGTTCTTATATGAGCTTAAATACTCATATCATTTATATCTAAAAACGATGAATAAATGCTTCAAATGGATAAATATGGCATTGTATATGTTTGTTTGTCGTTTCATGTGTGTAGGTACCAATGATCACGAAAACCGGCAAAAACTGCACGAGTTCGAAGAAAAGATCGTCAAAGCCAAATACAAGCTCGATTTTAGTGGATTTAATATTAAATGAAGGATTTTGGACAAGTGGGCCCCACATTAGCTTAATGGGCCTAAAAACCCATTAATATTTGAATACTACTTAACTGTTGGGTCAGAGCCCAATATCAAGGCCCAAAGATAATTTAAAACGTGGGAAGTATTTAGCACATTTGGATTCAAGGCCCAAATTGCAAATAATAAAACATGGATGGTGAAAAGAAAAAAAAAAGGGTCAAGGCCCAAATGTAAATACTAAAGAACGGTGGAAGTTATATAACGATGGACTTCAAGCCCATACCAAATAAAGTGTAACGAGGAAAGTTATAACTTTCCTTTGGTCAAGACTTTTGGTCAAAAGAGGAAAATAAACAAAGAGAGGCGTGAGATGCTAGAGAGATAAAAGTAGATTTGGGGAAACTATCGCAGCCACCAGTGAAGAACCCTAGATTTGGGGATTCCTAATTAAACCTTCGATTGACATCCATGCGCCATATTCAAAAGAATCGGGGAAAGTAATGCGAGTGAAGCACACGCAGATACTGAGTACAAGGCTCCTACGTGGCTTAATTATGCGTCACATCTTGATTTTGATTGGTCCAAGACCTGTCACTCAACCAAGGAACCAATAAAATCCCTCCACATAAGCAGCAAAGAAGCACAAGACTGGCCACGTTGGCGATTCGAGTAAAGGTAAACCAATCTTAGCCTTTGGATCATAAACTGACAAGAGAGAGAATGTTAGATGATGATCGAAGGGTCAAGAAAGGATTAACTCACCACCAACAACCTCACCCTACACCCCTCGGGTCAGGCTATAAATACCCCTGAATTTATTCAGAAAAATGATCCCTTTTTTCTTTCTTTAAAAGTTATAATACTAGTTTAGGATTTAATTTTGTAATTTTACTTTTCAAAGTTGTAATATTTTTAGTGATTTAATAAAATTTCGATTCTCAGTTTAATCTTTTCTTTAATTTACATTTGGTGTTTAGTTGAAATAATTTGCACTATTGAATTTTATAGTTAGTGTTTTGATTGATTATTATTCAGTAAGTTAAGTCATAACTTATTTGGATGATAAAAGAGGAAAATAGGGAATATACTTAATCCTAATGATTAAGTTTAATAAATATATCTGTTGGATCGGTTTTCTGTTTGATTCGAGTTATGGTGGTCTCGGTTTAGTCCAAGTCCGCCCAACGCGCGACTTCGTCTCAACGGTTCTCCAAAATGGTTAAGCGCTTTTATCTTATAAATTTTAGTATTAAATGATTTTAGTTTATATTAATTTGTGTTTTTGCTAGTTGAATTGTTAATATAGTCTGATTTGTGGTTTGGTTTTCTATGAATCTGCTTGTTTTCGATTTATGATGGATGGACTTTTAGTAATATTTGTGTTATTAGTGATTTAACTGAGGTAACTGTTTCGATTTTGTATTCCATGTGATTCCACTTAGCTAATGGTTATAGATATGATAGGGCGGTTTGGGATTTTGGTTTTTGATTCTTGCATATGTATCCACTGCTGAATGGACTTCATTTGCTGAGTTTGCATTTGAGTTTGCTAAGTTTTCTACTGATTTTGACATAGTTTTGTTGAATTAAAAAGTAAAAGTAATATATATATATATATATATATATATATATATATATATATATATATATATATATATATATATATATATATATATATATATATATATATATATATATATATATATATATATATATATAGTTTGATCGTCTTTTAGATTTTATTTGGGTACGATTCATGCACTTTAGGTTAATATTTGTAGGGTTAATTTTAGTTTAAAAAACCGAAAAACCATTCAAATCAATTGTCCAAATCGAAACAAAACGTCTCAAATTCACTTGATCTTCGTGTACAACGAACTTGGTTCATCAACGTGTTTAATTAAATCCGTCTTTGGTAAATTTTAGTCTATTACTTTTTCCTAAAGGTAATTTTCTATTTTACCCTATAACGTATCTAATTAATATACATTCGACAACACATCATAAAATTTTGACGCCGCTGCCGGGGATCTTGTGTACGATTCGTCTTTGTGAGATTTGTTGATCGTTGATTTGAAGACCCTTTCCGTCCTCGGAAAGTTTTGTTATTTTTCTATTAATACAATATCTATCGTTTTTCGTGTTTTTTGTGATTACTATATTGTATTACATAGAACAATTAATTTACCTACTTCCAAATAAGACCTTAGTTGGGATTTCATCACCTAGCTATTGTATTCGAATCCAAAACGAAAAAAAGACAAAATAGATAAATACTAATAAAAAGTTTGAACTCGATTTATACAAACTATAAGGTGGGTATAAGGCGACGTGCTATAAAAGGCCGTCTAAGGAAAAAGGTTTCTAAGTGCTTTGTGTCACCTTGTTTCCCCGCTTGCTTGTGCGTATATTTAGAGGGATGACCGATTATTGGTTTGCCGACTCAAGTAGTATTATATCTTATTTTTGTAGTTTACTTATTGAATCTCGAGACGTTTAGGTTTTCACCTATCGTTTCAAAGTCAACCGAGGATAGATTACTTCCATAGTAATTATCCTTATTCCTTGTTTTTATCATTATGTCTTCATCCATCGTTTGCGTTAAGTGTGGGAGTCCATTGTATGATGGCGTGTGCCCTTGTCTTCAAATGAAAGACGACTCCTCACAACTTTCCATCGAACAATTACTTATGCTAAAGCAAATGAATTTTTACAAAGATTTTTTCAAAGATGATATTTTGGTGAACTATGATTTTGACGATGACGATGACGATGATGAGGATATTTTTGATCTCACTCCATCTCATGATATCATTACTACTATTCATGATTCTTCCACCGTGGAACCCGAAAATTCTCTTAGCAAAGGGGACGATCATGTTAGCACTATTCCAGACACGGAATCGGACGAAGTAATAAAGTCTAGTGTTGAGATCCTTGTCTAAAACCCAAGAGAGTTCGAGGGTATTTTCAATGAAACGTGTGATTTGCCACATTGTGATGACTCTACTTCTTCCATTCACTTTGAATTTTTCTCTAATTATAATGATAAAAGTTTTCATGGGAATGAAGATTTTGAGAATGATTCGACTTCTAGTGAATTTTCTAATGAGGAGTTATCCGATGAACTTTCTTATAAAGATGACATTCACGACTCAGATTTTGAGGGGTTTTCCGATGAACCTACTCTTCTTCAACCATTTCCACCGGGAAATGAGGATGATAGTGATCCGGTTTTTGAGAGCTTCACCTTTGAACTTCCTCCTTTAGACCCATTTCCACCGAGAAAAGAGGTTGATTTGAATATTCCGATCCTTGAGAAGTTCACCGATGAACTTACTCCTTTAGATGTAGAAGACGTGATTCTTCGTGAAAAATTATCAAACGTCTATCTTCTCATTTCTAAGATTGAGACTTTGAATTCTAAGCCTAATGTCAAGTCTTTCTCTCCATCTCCTATTCTCGTTGAGGATAGTGATCCTCTTATGGAGGAGATTGACACTTTTCTTGCTTCTAATGATTCGATACCAACGGGTGTTGATGATATTGACCCGGAGGGGGACGTTATCTTTTTAGAGAATTTACTTGATGATGATTTCGTCCCAAGTCCTCCTCCCACCCACTTTGACCTTAATGTGCGGGTTTTTCATGTGTCTCATATTGAGTATCATGACCCGATTGATCACATTTCTAAGGGTGAAATGGTAGTTAAAGCTAAGAATGTTGATTCCACTATGGATGAAACCTTTATTCCACCATTACCATGTGCTGTATATGATCTTGGATTAGCATGGGGGACGACAGCGTGTTGTCTATTTCTTTTTCTCTCGAGGACGAGGTATTCGACCCCGGAATCGCTGATTTAGGGAAATCTCGGCCTTTCACCGATGCAATATCATCTAGGTGCGAGTTTATCTCGGAGAGCATGCTATATTCATTCCATAATTTGTGACTACTATCTCTTTTTGGAGATTTATGTTGGAGTATTATCCTTTCGTCTGTCATCCGACAACGAGGATGTAATCTTTGACCCGGCATCGTGCTTTATTATGGATTTTATTCCATTATGCCGGTTTTCACCATTTTCCCTAAGGACCAATGAATGCGGGGATCGAGTCGAGCTCATGAATCGGTTAACAAAAACGAGGTGCCTTGTGGGGGAGTCCCATACATTCTATCTTCTTTCTATTTTCTAACACTAATAAGGCTTGATCTTTCAAGCTCGTGCTCGTGTTTTGTTGTGTTGTGAATATTAGGTATGACCCTAATCATTGAAGACTCTCGTGTTCGGTTTTTGCCGGTCTACTTGATCTTCTATTCTTTAATTGCCAAAAGGGGCACACTCTCTATCCTTTGATTTTTATCGACTAACGTTTTATCTTGAGGCATAATTAATAAACGGCTTATAGATTTGCGTGCTCTTTCCATGTTAGGATTTTGCATTAGACTATTCGTATTTTAGCAAGGGGGTGTTACTCTTGAGCTAAGAAACATTGAGGACAATGTTTGGTTTTAGCATGGGGGAGTCAATCGATATAATCGCTTGCAATTGCTTTTCGTGTCTAAACGTAATTGTTTTCTCGTTTTTCATAAAAAAATTAAATTTTTAGTGTTTTTTTTAAAGTTTTAATAAATAAAATAAGTGCTTTTGACACAAATGTAGGCTTTCTGTTGGTGAAAATAAAAATAGTTTTTGACTCGACTCGATTTTTACCTTAGCTTTTCCTTAACGTATTTGAATTAAGTTTTGCTAGGCTTTTATATAGGGAACTTTAAAACGCGATAGTCTTAACTCATACGGGTTTAAGAACAAGAACTTTTCGCAAGTTCCTATAATTGATCCTAGAAAGTCGTTTATCAAGGGAACTTTAAAACGCAAATTCTAAAACTTGAAAAGGTATAAGAAGATGCAAGATCCTATAGATGACTTGAAAACCCAAAACTTTGATTTAATAGGCTAAGTATCCATTGATTTTACATTTTTGAAATTTTACAATATAGAGAACAAGAGATGATATAGTTTAATCATAAGTTTCTAAGATTAATTCTTCTTTGTGTAAGTATTTTTTTGTTTGATTTAATCTCCTCGTATTTATTTTTCACGATTGAATAATAATTGCTTAATAAATGCAGTTTTTAGCGGTTTAGGCTTGATATCTTAACTCGTAACTCTTTCTTTTTCTTCCCTTGTAATTAAAGTGAGAACACATTAAGGGTGTCAGCGTCATGGACTTTTGATCATGGGATTGCGGAAATTTGGCTTACTATACATATCATATTAATAAGAAGAATAAATAAAAACATGTTCTCTATGAGCCTTCGGGTGGGAGTCATGTAGCACTAACCTTGTCATTAGAGCCTTAGGGTGTATGGTAAGGGGACATGTTGAATAAAAATTGCTTCATCATCATGATCCATAAGGTGGGATGGTGAATGTCAATTCCCTTGTTTTTGTCCAAGGAGCCTTCGGGGGTGGATTTTAAATAAGGAGCATAATTGCATCTTAAAGAGCCACAAGGTGATACGATGTAGTTGTTGCTAACTCCATTAATAAGGTCATAATTGACTTTGGAGGATTTATTGTTACTTTTAAGTAGTCCTATTAGCCAAATTTCGGGTCCGGGGATTTATCCCTCAAATCGTGTTAAGTTATCCTTGATGTGGGCTTTCTTTAGTGACAACGGTTTTTGAAGTCGAGGTTAGGTTTTGAGTGTTGAGTTTACACCATTTTTGCCTTCATTTTTGGACTAATAAATATCAAATAAAGTCAAATGAGCCTTTGGGTGAATGACAAATAATATCTAGAGATACAACTAGGAATAATAGGAGATTGAGTTTAACACAAATTACTTGTATGAGTTGGTTTAATTTTGGGGCTTATGATTGACAATGATCTTGTTCTTACACTTGGCATGGAAAAGTGAAAAGTCGAGGACGATGAATCTATTTGAGTTTTATGATCCTTAAAGTTATATTTCAATAATGAAAGCAATACATTATGTCTTTGCAAAATAAAGTTTCAAAAAAGGTGAATAATGGTGTAGCTAGAGTTTAATTTTATCATTGCGTGAGGACACGACAATTGCTTAGCAAGGGGGAGTTTGATATGAGCTTAAATACTCATATCATTTATATCTAAAAACGATGAATAAATGCTTAAAATGGATAAATATGGCATTGTATATGTTTGTTTGTCGTTTCATGTGTGTAGGTACCAATGATCACAAAAACCGGCAAAAACGACACGAGTTCGAAGAAAAGATCGTCAAAGCCAAATACAAGCTCGATTTTAGTGGATTTAATATTAAATGAAGGATTTTGGACAAGTGGGTCCCACATTAGCTTAATGGGCCTAAAATCCTATTAATATTTGGATACTACTTAACTGTTGGGTCAAAGCCCAATATCAAGGCCCAAAGATAATTTAAAACATGGGAAGTATTTAGCAAATTTGGATTCAAGGCCCAAATTGCTAATACGAAAACATGGATGGTAAAAAGAAAAAAAATGGTTAAGGCCCAAATGTAAATACTAAAGAATGGTGGAAGTTATATAACGATGGACTTCAAGCCCATACCAAATAAAGTGTAACGAGGAAAGTTATAACTTTCCTTTGGTCAAGACTTTTGGTCAAAAGAGGAAAATAAACATAGAGAGACGTGAGATGCTAGAGAGATAAAAGCCGATTTGGGGAAACTATCGCAGCCACCAGTGAAGAACCCTAGATTTGGGGATTCCTAATTAAACCTTAGATTGACATCCACGCGCCATATTCAGAAGAATCAGGGAAAGTAAAGCGAGTGAAGCACAAGCAGATACTGAGTACAAGGCTCCTACATGCCTTAATTATGCATCACATCTTGATTTTGATTGGTCCAAGACCTTTCACTCAACCAAGGAACCAATAAAATCCCTTCACATAAGCAGCAAAGAAGCACAAGATTGGCCACGTTGTCGATCCGAGTAAAGGTAAACCAATCTCAGCCTTTGGATCATAAACTGAAAAGAGAGAGAATGTTAGATGTTGATCGAAGGGTCAAGAAAGGATTAACTCACCACCAACAACCTCACCCTACACCCCTCGGGCCAGGCTATAAATACCCCTGAATTTATTCAGAAAAATGATCCCTTTTTTCTTTCTTTAAAAGTTATAATACTAGTTTAGGATTTAATTTTGTAATTTTCCTTTTCAAAGTTGTAATATTTTTAGTGATTTAATAAAATTTTGATTCTCAGTTTAATCTTTTCTTTAATTTACGTTTGGTGTTTAGTGGAAATAATTTGCACTATTGAATTTTAAAGTTAGTGTTATGATTGATTATTGTTCAGTAAGTTAAGTCATAACATATTCGGATGATAAAAGAGGAAAATAGGGGTTATACTTAATCCTACTGATTAAGTTTAATAAATATATCTGTTGGAACGGTTTTCTGTTTGATTCGAGTTATGGTGGTCTCGATTTAGTCCAAGTCCGCTCAGCGCGCGACTTCGTCTCAACGGTTCTCCAAAATGGTTAAGCGCTTTTATCTTATAAATTTTAGTATTAAATGATTTTAGTTTATATTAATTTGTGTTTTTGCTAGTTGAATTGTTAATATATTCTTATTTGTGGTTTGGTTTTCTATGAATCTGCTTGTTTTTTATTATGATGGATGGATTTTTAGTAATATTTGTGTTATTAGTGATTTAACTGATGTAACTTCTTCGATTTTGTATTCCCTGTGATTCTACTTAGCTAATGGTTATAGATATGATAGGGCGGTTTGGGATTTTGATTTTTAATTCTTGCATATGTATCCACTGCTGAATGGACTTCATTTGTTGAGTTTGCATTTGAGTTTGCTAAGATTTCTAGTGATTTTGACATATGATCATTGCTGTGATTTTTTTTGTTTATATCGTATTGCTTGGTTGAATATGGATTTAAGGAGATTAATCATGTATTTCACTGATTTACTTTCATGAACTGGATTGAGTTGTGTTCACTGCTGAATTTAGTCTTCATTGATACCTAAGTTGAGTTTGAATCTATAGAAGTGTATTAGTGTGTTTGGAGTTATTTGTTTCTACTGAAGATTTGTTCGGTAGTGAATTGCTGATAAGTAAGAATGATTAATTTTGAATTTAGGATCTTATATTTAGGAAGGAATTAGTGTTAGAAGTTTCCTGATAAGTGACCTGATTTCGGATTATTGATTTAATGTGATTGATATTCATTTCTTTTCGTATTTACCTGCTCTGTTTTTTTATCTATACGTGACTTTTGTTATAGCTGTACTGTATCTTATTTTTTCAAACTGTTATAGCTGTCATTCCTTGAATTAATTATTGTTTGGGATTTACTTGCTAAATATATATATTCTGATTAAAGAAAGAATGAAAACTTTTGGTTGTTATAATCTGAACTCCTAAAAAAATAAATTATCAAACATTGTCACTTGTAGTTCTCGAACTCGAGACCTACCCCTCACACACCAACCGAGTTTACGATCTGAGCCACATAACTGTTTTGTTAGATCTCTGTTTAAATAGTTTTATATAAGCTGTGGAATTAATTTTCTTATACTACTTAAACGATTTTAATCCTTTTCTTAATTTTAAAGTTTAATTTAGAAAAATAATTAAATTACTTTCAGCAAATAAATGTTATTTCATTTTAGAAAGTTAATTAGTTTACATAAACAAAGATTTTAATTAACTTTTAATACTTTAGTTTATTAAATTTTTGTCACAAAAAAATATTAGCTTAAATTAAATAAAAAAATAAAAATAAATATTTTATTACTTTTAAATTTATATTGTTTTAATACTGATTATGTAATAACCCGAATTTAACGCTATTATTTTAACCTAACTATGTTACCGATTTTGAATTTCTAGGTGAATGTAAGTATTGTATTGTTTGACGGTTTAAGTTGAAACCGGTGATTGAGCCTTTATTTGATGTTTTGACGAATGGAATTTATCCGATAAATAATCGAGAAGTCGATGAATGCCATATTTTAGCCGTAACAGCTATTATTTTTATTTTTAATATTTTTCGACTTATGGTCATATTTGGTTGAAAAGATTCAAAAGCGTGTTCTTATAACTCGTTATGCATTAATTTAATTATTGATCTCGATATTTAATTAAAGTGAATTTTAGTAGGTTAAAGCCGGGCCGACGCCCTTTTCTTTTCGTTTGTGCCCGCGGCCCAACACTAAACCAAACACACCCTATATTATTTTTACTAAGGTCTAGCAATCTTTGTTGCCAAACATCCCCTAAACCCACTTTTATCGCTACTTAATTTAAGACATAAGTTACCAGTACTTGAGATAAAAAAAAACAGTCATCTCTTCTCTCCCTCTCTGGTCCGACGTGACACAAACAACACCACCATCATTATCAAATTTCTTCAATAAAATCACAATTAAATCACACCAAATCATCCACTTATCATTCCTATTCAAATCCCCACCATCAATTTAACATGATGCATGTATTTTAGAAAAATCAAAGTTTTCAAGAAATCATCAATGGTGGTGTAATCCGAATTTTATGCTTGGGATATATTAAGGGTTGATAAATATTGCTAAAATCAAGTGGGTATCATAAAAATTAAAATTTTTGATCCTCTATTGGTGTTGGATATAGCCGGGTGCAACCAAGAACCTACTAGGGTTACTTGATTTTGATCATCTTGATATTTTTAAGTTTTTGTTAGTCTTTTGCTTATTTTTTTTATACATTCGGTCAATTATGTATGTGCATGTAGTTTGATCATGTCTAAGAATCCATAGGAATGAATATATGTTAGTGTTTTGAAGTTCTTGATGATTCTAGTTGATTGGTGTTGATGTTAGGATAGTTTGGTTGTGTTGAAATTGATTTTGGCGATGAGAATTGTTGATTTGAGGGGTTGAGAGATACCTAAATTTGGGCAGAAAGTTTTTGATTATTTCGGTAAACTGAAAGTGTTCTAAAATGATTTTCAGTTTTGGAATATATTAGGCGTCGTCCATACGAACGTTTCGATGTATGGCACGACTCTTAGCTCTCAAAAATGAAGTTTTGGCGTCTAATTGAAAGTTGTAAAAGTTAAAAATCAGATTTTACATTATAGAATAAATTAACTGCTGTGCTGAATCTGCAGGGGCAAAATCGTCCATTTCTGGTCCGTTTCAGGGTTCGAGTAAAACTGTGAAGTTGTTTAAAATGTCATTTTACGTCTACCGCGAGGAAAGTGGTCTTGAAACTGAACATTTAGGGGTCTTCTAGCTAATTTAAAACCTGCGTTTTTTCTAAAAATCGTCGTTTTTGACAGATCTGATGCGAGGGGTAAATCTGTCATTTCTGGTCCGTTTCAGGGTTCGAGTAAAACTGTGAAGTTGTTTAAAATGTCATTTTACGTCTACCGCGAGGAAAGTGGTCTTGAAACTGAACATTTAGGGGTCTTCTAGCTAATTTAAAACCTGCGTTTTTTCTAAAAATCGTCGTTTTTGACAGATCTGATGCGAGGGGTAAATCTGTCATTTCTGATCCGTTTCAGTGTTCGAGTAAAACTGTGAAGTTGTTTAAAATGTCATTTTACGTCTACCGCGAGAAAAGTGGTCTTGAAACTGAACATTTAGGGGTCTTCTAGCTAATTTAAAACCTGCGTTTTTTCTAAAAATCGTCGTTTTTGACAGATCTGATGCGAGGGGTAAATCGGTCATTTTTGGTCCGTTTCGGCCTTCTGCCGAAACACGAAAGTTGTTCAGAATGTTGTTTTACCTTTACCGCGAGGGAATCAGACCAGAAAACGAGTAGTAACTAGGTAAAAGTTATAAGTAAAATTTGAAATTTTAACGTTAAAATTGTAATTTCGCGCAAAACTTGCAAGGGCATTTTGGTCCGTTTTTGTTGAGTTTCAAGTCTCGGGTATAACTAGAAAGTTGTCCGAAATGTCGTTTTTCATCAAAATGCTTCAGTATTTAATCATAAAAATGTCGTTCAGTTGGTCAATTAATCGTGCAGACCTGAAAGTCAAAGACGACTAGAAAAGTCAAAGTTGGCCAGAAAGTCAAAGTTGTCAAATTTTTCTAAGTATGCATTTTTATTAGATTTTTGGACATGGATTCTTAAGTATTGGTTTGTAATACATGTTAATACATATATATACAAGTGTAAAATATCATTTTCCGTGTTATATTATTTTGAATGTGAAATTAAGTACACGCAACTATTATAGGTCGTGGTTGATTCGTCGGCATTCGTCTACTCGTCTCGAAGAACTTATTGTTTCTTACTTCTTATCAAGGTAAGTCTATAGCCTCGCTTTATACTATCTTGTAAATGATTTTTAAACCCGCGAGGGGGAATACATGCTTGTTTTTATAAAAGGAACACAAGTTGTTTTCGGTATACTGGACCCGAATATGATGATAAATGCCTAAGTACCATTGTCTTATGAAGTCCCTGAATTTCATGTGTTGTTAATTACCTTGCGAGGTAAACGCTAATACATATGGTAGATCTATTTGAGTTTGACAAACCTTATCCTAGGGTATGTATCCTTGTGAGCACCTGAAAGGGATATTATGTATAAGAGGTCGCTGGTATATGACAATATTACCTTTCAGTAGGGGCGCCGTAAGTGAGACGGTTTGACGTGTTGGTTAAGGTTCAGTAGCATGAGCTTAAGGCATTTATCGATATATATATGACTTATTGTGTGATAAGCTTGAGATGATTAAAATTCTTGTGTTCAAGTTATGATTTGTAAAACCTATAGACTTGCTCAACCTTTGTGTTGATGATTTTTAGCATGTATTTCAGGTAATCAAGATGGATAGCAGCGGAGCATGCAGGGAGGAAGTTGGTGCTTAGTTGTCTAAAGTTTATATTATTTTTCCATCATTTGAAATGAAATAAATGGCTTTTAAGCATTTAATGTATTGTGATTGGTAACGGTTTTTGGGCCAACGCTACTCTGATTTTATATATATTGGGATGGAAAACTTTTTAGATAAGATTATATAATATTTTAACGTCCCTTTTGAGGTCGTTTTCTATGATTGTCTGCGATGTGCTATGAGTAGCGCCCCAAAGTGGTATTCCGCTGCATGGTAATTTGGGGGTGTTACAAATTGGTATCAGAGCCACAAGTTATAGAGAACTAGGTCGATTTTGAAAAACCTAAACTATAACTTTTGGTATGTTCTAAAAAGTTTTAAGCACGCAACTACTCTGCATGGCTCCGGTAAGGCTATTCTTGTATTACTTTATGATTTATTGTCATTATGTGAACCTATGTGTATGTAGGAATGGTAGTATGTATATGTATGCGTGTACTACGGTATTTAAAGGCATTGTACGCGAAGCAATGTTCCTTGAATGATTGTCGTACATTTTATAATACGGTTTTATATTAGAATTTGGTTTCACTACCAATCACCGATATTGGTGATTGTGTTATCTGAATACGAGTATGAAACTCGTTTGATACTTTGAGTATGTATATATTGTTTCGTAACCTATCGCATATCGACTTGTTTAAGTTCGATTGTTATCATCGTATCGTGATGTGCCATTTTTGGACATCTCCTTTCGAAACGTAATTGATAAATGCGATGTTTGTGTTTTCATTACTACTTATGATTTTGAAGAATCATTTATCCGATGCGAAATCTTCTATGTAATGCGACGTGTGAATTGATTTTTATATGACTGCGTTTTATTGACGAAAAGGAGGATGCCAATGTTGGACCTAAGATATATATCCTAATCAAATATATATAGTTTGGGTACAACAAAGATATGCTCGTAGTAGTCATTCGGTTGAGTGACTTAATGCCTTGTATCTAAATGAAATGGGACATTTAGATATATAGATTTTAACTCGTCCAACTAAGAGTTGTTTAAGGTTGTCTTATTTAAATGGATTAGGACATTTGAATAAGAAAATTTTAAACTACTGGACCTTAGATTGTCGTGTTTCCTTATTCAAATGGAATGGGACGTTTGAATACGGAAATCATGATATAAGTTTATTGACACCTTGTATTTACTATGGTATTTTGATACGATATCGTGTTGAGAGGTAGTAATACTTGAGTAGGTTGACTTATAATCGTTTTGTTGAAATGGATTGGGACGCCTTTTCATTTGAACAAGAAAGTTATAAGTTCCCGAACCATAAATTTATAAACTCTTGTATACATGAAAGGGGACGCCTTTTGATGTAGACAAGGAGTTATAAATGAGTGGGCCCAAGTATGTCTGGCTCGATTTGTAGATGTTTGGTGTGCGTACGTCCTCCTTCGAATCGTGTTTCGTTGATATTAATCGTTCAGTGTCGTCGTCATTATGATTATCGTCGATTATCATCTATGTACGAGTAACCCTTTGGACTTCTCTCGAGTTATGATTTATTTCGATGGACCATTTTTAATGTGTCTCGATGATAGCAAACTTTATAAGCAGATTGTAAAGAACCGTTGACCATTTCGAGAATAGGCGACTTGTTTAAGTGTCACCAGGATTTATGCGTGTATTTGTGGATTGATTGAGGATCAAGTCATCAACGACAACTTATCGTGGATGTGAAGATCTTGTAATTTTACTTACTATTATCAAAGGGTTCATTTAAGGTTTACTTGATGATCAACGGTGGGAATCTGTATTTGATGTTTATGTTCGACCTTTTCTTTTTATGTACTTATGTGGTATGTGATCTAGTTAAATGATCATAAGTTGTGAGAACTTGAGACGGCATTGTCCAATGACGTCCGATCATGGATAACACGTACCATGTAATATCTTTTTGATTTTCAACGGCGATGTTCATTGAGACTTTGAATGCGCATGGGCGAAAGTGAGATGGTGTATTTGTATTATCTTTTGAGTGTGGATCCGAGTGTGAGCACACTCTAATGACGAAAATATTTTCTTGCTATTTTTTTATATTCGTCCATGGCTATCCGGCCAATGGATATCCTTTAATTTGCAACCTTCCTTTTTCCTGGACTTACTCTAAAATCCTGTCATCTACTCTTGTCGTAAAATGAGCTTCGTGTAATTCATAATAATTTTAGTATGTCGAGCTTGAAGAAGTTCTCGGCGGATATGGATTTATTCATCCTTTTGGTGAGATACAACTTGACGACAAGTTGTGTTTTGTGAGAAGAATCAGTGGAGATCATGGATCTAAGTTCACGTGGGATCGTGAGGACTTCTTTAGGAAAGAGTGCCCTCATCTTCCCTAGCGGTGCGCAATACGAGTATGAGGCGAGGTGAGCGCCGGGACGTCGCTCCTTTAAGGAGGCGAGAATGTAATAACCCGAATTTAACGCTATTATTTTAACCTAACTATGTTACCGATTTTGAATTTCTAGGTGAATGTAAGTATTGTATTGTTTGACGGTTTAAGTTGAAACCGGTGATTGAGCCTTTATTTGATGTTTTGACGAATGGAATTTATCCGATAAATAATCAAGAAGTCGATGAATGCCATATTTTAGCCGTAAGAGCTATTATTTTTATTTTTAATATTTTTCGACTTATGGTCATATTTGGTTGAAAAGATTCAAAAGCGTGTTCTTATAACTCGTTATGCATTAATTTAATTATTGATCTCGATATTTAATTAAAGTGAATTTTAGTAGGTTAAAGTCGGGCCGACGCCCTTTTCTTTTTGTTTGTGCCCGCGGCCCAACACTAAACCAAACACACCCTATATTATTTTTACTAAGGTCTAGCAATCTTTGTTGCCAAACATCCCCTAAACCCACTTTTATCACTACTTAATTTAAGACATAAGTTACCAGTACTTGAGATAAAAAAAACAGTCATCTCTTCTCTCCCTCTCTGGTCCGACGTGACACAAACAACACCACCATCATTATCAAATTTCTTCAATAAAATCACAATTAAATCACACCAAATCATCCACTTATCATTCCTATTCAAATCCCCACCATCAATTTAACATAATGCATGTATTTTAGAAAAATCAAAGTTTTCAAGAAATCATCAATGGTGGTGTAATCCGAATTTCATGCTTGGGATATATTAAGGGTTGATAAATATTGCTAAAATCAAGTGGGTATCATAAAAATCAAAATTTTTGATCCTCTATTGGTGTTGGATATAGCCGGGTGCAACCAAGAACCTACTAGGGTTACTTGATTTTGATCATCTTGATATTTGTAAGTTTTTGTTAGTCTTTTGCTTATTTTTTTTATACATTCGGTCAATTATGTATGTGCATGTAGTTTGATCATGTTTAAGAATCCATAGGAATGAATATATGTTAGTGTTTTGAAGTTCTTGATGATTCTAGTTGATTGGTGTTGATGTTAGGATAGTTTGGTTGTGTTGAAATTGATTTTGGCGATGAGAATTGTTGATTTGAGGGGTTGAAAGATACCTAAATTTGGGCAGAAAGTTTTTGATTATTTCGGTAAACTGAAAGTGTTCTAAAATGATTTTCAGTTTTGGAATATGTTAGGCGTCGTCCATACGAACGTTTCGATGTATGGCACGACTCTTAGCTCTCAAAAATGAAGTTTTGGCGTCTAATTGAAAGTTGTAAAAGTTAAAAATCAGATTTTACATTATAGAATAAATTAACTGCTGTGCAGAATCTGCAGGGGCAAAATCGTCCATTTCTGGTCCGTTTCAGGGTTCGAGTAAAACTGTGAAGTTGTTTAAAATGTCATTTTACGTCAACCGCGAGGAAAGTGGTCTTGAAACTGAACATTTAGGGGTCTTCTAGCTAATTTAAAACCTGCGTTTTTTCTAAAAATCGTCGTTTTTGACAGATCTGATGCGAGGGGTAAATCTGTCATTTCTGGTCCGTTTCAGGGTTCGAGTAAAACTGTGAAGTTGTTTAAAATGTCATTTTACGTTTACCGCGAGAAAAGTGGTCTTGAAACTGAACATTTAGGGGTCTTCTAGCTAATTTAAAACCTGCGTTTTTTCTAAAAATCGTCGTTTTTGACAGATCTGATGCGAGGGGTAAATCTGTCATTTCTGGTCCATTTCAGTGTTCGAGTAAAACTGTGAAGTTGTTTAAAATGTCATTTTACGTCTACCGCGAGAAAAGTTGTCTTGAAACTGAACATTTAGGGGTCTTCTAGCTAATTTAAAACCTGCGTTTTTTCTAAAAATCGTCGTTTTTGACAGATCTGATGCGAGGGGTAAATCGGTCATTTTTGGTCCGTTTCGGCCTTCGGCCGAAACACGAAAGTTGTTCAGAATGTTGTTTTACCTTTACTGCCAGGGAATCAGACCAGAAAACGAGTAGTAACTAGGTAAAAGTTATAAGTAAAATCTGAAATTTTAACGTTAAAATTGTAATTTCGCGCAAAACTTGCAAGGGCATTTTGGTCCGTTTTTGTTGAGTTTCAGGTCTCGGGTATAACTAGAAAGTTGTCCGAAATGTCGTTATTCATCAAAATGCTTCAGTATTTAATCATAAAAATGTCGTTCAGTTGGTCAATTAATCGTGCAGACCTGAAAGTCAAAGACGACTAGAAAAGTCAAAGTTGACCAGAAAGTCAAAGTTGTCAAATTTTTCTAAGTATGCATTTTTATTAGATTTTTGGACATGGATTCTTAAGTATTGGTTTGTAATACATGTTAATACATATATATACAAGTGTAAAATATCATTTTCCGTGTTATATTATTTTGAATGTGAAATTAAGTACACGCAACTATTATAGGTCGTGGTTGATTCGTCGGCATTCGTCTACTCGTCTCGAAGAACTTATTGTTTCTTACTTCTTATCAAGGTAAGTCTATAGCCTCGCTTTATACTATCTTGTAAATGATTTTTAAACCCGCGAGGGGGAATACATGCTTGTTTTTATAAAAGGAACACAAGTTGTTTTCGGTATGCTGGACCCGAATATGATGATAAATGCCTAAGTACCATTGTCTTATGAAGTCCCTGAATTTCATGTGCTGTTAATTACCTTGCGAGGTAAACGCTAATACATATGGTAGATCTATTTGAGTTTGACAAACCTTATCCTATGGTATGTATACTTGTGAGCACCTGAAAGGGATATTATGTATAAGAGGTCGCTGGTATATGACAATATTACCTTTCAGTAGGGGCGCCGTAAGTGAGACGGTTTGACGTGTTGGTTAAGGTTCAGTAGCATGAGCTTAAGGCATTTATCTATGACTTATCTGTGTGATAAGCTTGAGATGATTAAAATTCTTGTGTTCAAATTATGATTTGTAAAACCTATATACTTGCTCAACCTTTGTGTTGATGATTTTTAGCATGTATTTCAGGTAATCAAGATGGATAGCAGCGGAGCATGCAGGGAGGAAGTTGGTGCTTACTTGTCTAAAGTTTATATTATTTTTCCATCCTTTGAAATGAAATAAATGGCTTTTAAGCATTTAATGTATTGTGATTGGTAACGGTTTTTGGGCCAACGCTACTCTGATTTTATATATATTGGGATGGAAAACTTTTTAGATAAGATTATATAATATTTTAACGTCCCTTTTGAGGTCGTTTTCTATGATTGTGTGCGATGTGCTATGAGTAGCGCCCCAAAGTGGTATTCCGCTGCGTGGTAATTTGGGGGTGTTACAGATTAAATAATTTTGTTTAAATAGTTTTGTTGAATTAAAAAGTAAAAGTAAAAAAAAAATATATATATAGTTTGATTTGATTTCGTCTTTTAGATTTTATTTGAGTACGATTCATGCACTTTAGGTTAAAATTTGTAAGATTAATTTTAGTTTATAAAACCGAAAAACCATTCAAATCTATTGTCCAAATCGAAACAAAACGTCTCAAATTCACTTGATCTTCGTGTACAACGAACTTGGTTCATCAACGTATTTAATTAAATCCGTCTTTGGTAAATTTTAGTCTATTACTTTTTCCTAAAGGTAATTTTCTATTTTACCCTATAACGTATCTAATTAATATACATTCGACAATACATCAAGTTCGAACCTTCTTTGTATGTGATTTTGTGATCAAATCCAGGCCTAAAAGGTGATGACTCCACTAGATCTTTTAAAATGATATTATATTCATGTAAAATGTTTCGAATATCTACATGAACAGGGGAATGCGATGGAGTGTATACATGTGGGGTTTGCATGTGATCATCTCCATCTGCCTGAATAGCGATTTACTGAAGCATACATATTTCACTTGCTTGTTGGATCACTTGTTGCATTTTTTGCTCTCCCATTTTTTGTGGTGGTCTCTGATCTGACCCCCTTCAAAACAACCCTTCTTATTTTTTTTGTCAAACTCAATAGATCTATGAGGAAAGTCAAAAGTGACTCTTCCTGAACTCGCGTTTTCCATATAAAAATGTATTCCCAAGACTAAGTCACATCCTCCCAACGGAATTAATATCATATCAAAAGAAAACTCTATATTATGCACCTTCCATATGAAATCTTAAACCATTGTATCTCACAAAACTCTATTTCCATCAACTACCCTTACTACTATGGGGTTTCTTTTTACAAGATTACACTCCAATTTCTTAGCCAAAGTAGTGTCTAAGAAATTATGGGTGCTACCCGTGTCAAATAAGAGTTTACCTTCCTGTTCCCTACATGCCCCAACACTCTAATAGTTTTGTAAACATTGACACCTGATAGAGCATTAACTAAAATCTGAGCTATTACAGTAGTATCATTGTCTTCAACTTCTATTAATATTAAGGCTTCTTCTACTTCATCTTCTAATTCATCTAATTCTAAATGATATAATTATGGTTTCTTTCCCTTGCATATATATCCATAACTATTTCATCACAGTAAAAACAAATCCCCTTACACATTTTTCATACATCTCAACCGGAGTTAGTGTTTTTTAAATGTTGTTTGGTTTTGGAAGGTATGGAGAAGTCTTATTTTGATAAGTTATGGGTTTTTGTGTGGTGTTTCGAGGAGTGAAATTTTTTAGAGCTGGAAGTAAGGGTGTTTTGACCACTGATTTGCTTTTCCGTTTTTGCAAGGTTGTTTCATGATTTTTTTTCAAATGAAAAAGCTTCTTGAATAGTTGATGGTTTAAAAATTCTGACCATGTTACTTATGTCTTCATCCAACACCGACAAAAAAACAACTCAAGGCATAAGCAGGCGGTAATTACAGCCTACTGAGTATGCAATCAAACTGCTCATGCAACTCATCCTCTTTGCCTCAATTTCATCAATTCAGCCATAGGATCATCATATGGAGGCCCAAATATACTTTTAATATCAAGCACATATTGTTTCCAAGTAGGCTCCACTTGGCCTCTATTTTACATATAACCTTTATGCCAGTGTAAAGCTTTACCTTCCAAGTGTAAAATCGCTAATAGTAGCTTAGTGTTTTATTTAATTCTATATAAACTAAAAAACTGCTCAACCTTAAGCAACCATCCATTCACATCGTCACCCCCAAACCTAGGAAATTCAATTTTTGTGAGCCTAGATGCATATTGGTGAGGACTACCAATCAAGTCTACCAAACTATCATTTGAAATCCTAATAACTCCAGAACTCTCTATACCCTTACCAATCAAACTTTGTTCACTACTCTTAACATGCTTAGACTTAAGCTTTGTTAATTGAGTAGACAAACTAAACATCAAATAAGTGATTTTAGAAATTAACTCCGCGTTATTATCAATTCATGAACCAAAATCACCAAGAACAGTATTAATTATTACCTTAAGTTGTCCGGGAATCACCGGATCTATACCCCTCTGATCATTAACCGATGAAGTATCACTATCTTCGATTGCTCCACCACCTGGTGGTGTTCGAAACCCGACAATATTGAGGTTCGGACGGATCTGATTCTAGTGTTATGTATTAATTCAAATCAAGGAAGGAATAATATCCTTCGATAATCTGACTCCAATCTACAAGAACAATTAGGGTTAGAATAGTTGTTGATGAAAGAAGGACAGTGAAGGTGAATGAAAGAGAAAAGAGGGGAATGAGGAAACTTGACTCATAAGAAATCGAATATCTAGTCACGGTACATATAGATCGAGATATCAAATACAAAAGCGCCCCTCTAATTTAACTACATAACAAATATGGCCACTAGTTATAGAAGTACTAATATAAACACATAACAACAACCTAAATAAACAAACTGAAATTGAGTATAATGCAGTTCGTTTTTTCTCAGTTCTTGCTAATAGAAAGTCCAACCAATATCGGGTTTTTAATTGTTCTTGGTTGTTAAGCTTACTTGGATAATCTATTTGCTAGTTCAACAAATGCTTGCAAAACGGAAAAAAATATTACCTACGTATATGTAAAACAAATTGCAAATACCATGTTTTTATTCAAGTAGAAATTCAAAATGCAAAATATGAAACTAAAGGGACTGAAATTGTAAATTCTATGAAAAATAAATGCTTGAAATGTAAACTCTAACAATTATAGGGACTAAAAGTGCAAAACAGTAAACTACAAGGATCAAATATGCAACAACTATAACAAACTAGCCAAAAATGCAACAAACTAACAAAATGCTAACTGAATTTTAACAACTTCCAAACTCCAGGGACTAAACACTTGCAAACCCTAAAAACATGGAAGATTAGCCAGATTTTCAAACTGTCTAAAACACTAGGGACCAAATGGCAATTTCCAAATCTTTTTAAGCTAAAACGGGTTAAGATCAAAAATAAGCTCGATTGAGCTTAATACTCAACCAAATTTGATGAGACAAATTGCAAAACGTTTCAAATCTCAAATAAGCTATGTGTGTCCAAGGAAACTTGCTAAAAATGAGATTTAAGCAAATGAGTACTTATCAATAAGCACAAAATAAGCTATAGCCAAATCTAATCAGTCACAACTTGATTTTTTGATTAAAACTGATTAAGCAACTGAATTAAGGAATGGGAAATCAAACTAGAACATTTTTCATCAAGTAATAAGCTCTAAAACTGAATTAAGCTAAAAATGAGCTTATGTTGACCAAGCGTTGACCAGCTTTTTTTCAAAAAGCTAAAAATCTCAAAAATCATGTAACTCAACTACTTAATGGGATTTGTGAAGAAAAATTGCTAAGTTTATGAAGAGGAAAAGGAGATACAAAATTCCAGTTAACAAGTTACAGAAACTTGCATTAAGTCTTCTTATCTGAAAATTGCTTATTTCTAACTGCTTATGGAATACTGTATAAAATCCTTTTGGAATCTGAAACTAAATGATATAAGCTATGAATGAAAACAAATATGGTAAAATTTCATTAAGTTTTGAATGAGTTCTAATCAAATCAATGTGACAAGTTCTAAAACCAATGCTGAATGAAAACTGACCCAAACATTTTAAGAGCCATTTGCCTGTTTGACTGTGTTTTTGACTTGCAAATGACTTCAAACACCTTACTATCACCAATGGACTACAAATGAACTCTAAAACTCCAATTCTTAATACTTGAAAACTCTTTTTAAGCTACACCCAAACACTCCTTTACTGATGTTTACAAACTTTTTACAAAGGCTTTTTAAGTACTGAATTCAGCTGACTTAAATGCTTTAAACTTCAAGTTTAATACTTCAAATGGACTGATTTAAGAGTACAAGTGAGCTCTAAGAACAACTTTAACCAATTAAGATGCTAGAACGAAATTCCAATTGAAAATAAGCTAAGACTTAGACTTAAACCAAAACTAAGATCAAGTAAGCAGGAATTAAGCTATAAGCAACCAAAATTCAAACAATTAGCAATTCAAAAACACTTTTATCAGGCAGCCATCAAAATTACTCTAGGAAAGAAAGCATGCATTAGACTTGTTGAGTGGAACAGAAACAAAGGCTTTAGAACCTATTGTAGATTTCCTTTGAGAAGAAGAGGAGCGCTGAGCTCTCTTAGCCTAGTGATAACCACCACCTTATCACTAGGAGACAATCAATCAACAATATCAGCTACAATTCAACAGGAATCTATCAATCTGCTTGAAAATCTTCAAAATCTATGGAAATGACTGAATTCTGATCAAACAGCTATCCAACTCCTTCAATGTCAGTTATGATCCATGAATGATCATAACAAACACTTAACAGCAACAAAAGTATCCAATATCAGCAAGAATTGAACAGGAATGGTAAGAACAATTTTGGCGGGAAAGCTTGAATTCAAAATTTATTAATGGAAAAATGGTTACAAGGTTGTTGGAAGCTAGTAACTAACTAACTAACTCAAGAGTTTGTCAGACTCTTGAGTAGCTAGGGTAGAAATGAAGGAAAAGGGAAAGTAAATTTGGAACTAGGTGTTTTTACAAATTTAAGCTACATGTGAAAATGAAGGCTAAATCAGCTATTTATAGACATGAAGGAAGAGTTTGTTAGGGTTGGTGACGTGTCAGAACCAATCCCAGCTTGCCACGTGTAGAATTCTGCATTTTGCTTTTGAAGGTATGAACAAGGAATTGGGCTTTTCTTCATTGATTGATTTCATGGTAATTGATTTGCACCATTGTGTTTATCTCTCCAAAACGATCAAGTTTGATGTTGAAAACTTTCCATGAAATTGCTTGTAGCTAAAACGCGATCCTGGTAAATTTTTCCTTTGAAGAAGATGCCACGTGTCAGTGTTTTATTGGCTGAAAAAACTTCACACGGATTGAACTGTTAGGATTGGGTAATAAATGTGAGGCGGCTGAGTGGATATTAATTATTCAATCCGTGTGCTTCCTTTTCCTTTCTCTTATTGGCTAGATTGTTATCACATGGATCAAACAATGAATATCTTTCCAATATTGGCAGAATTGGCCCTTCAACTTGGCAGATTATTGTTTTAAGCTAGAATCTTCATTCTTTTGACATATTTGGTCCTTCAACTTTCATTCTTTGAACAAAATGGTCCTTTGACTGAGTTGACTTGAGAGTTGACCAAGTTTGACTTGAATCTTGACTTTTTACAATATTTGCACTTTTAGTCCTTCAACTTTGATAACTTGTCAAGATAGGTCCTTGTACTCCAAAGTCTTGTCACTTTTGATCCTTCTTTGTCTTTTTTCATCCATTTGAGCTTGATTTTTCCTTGTTTGCTTGGAAATGTATCTTTTTACCTACACAAGTGCACACAAACACAAACATACCACATAACACTGTTTTTGCCAAATAAATTGGTATTTTGCTTCATGTTTTAGGGTTATTTGTTGATAAAAGGATATGAGTTTAAGCTCATATCAAATTCCCCTACACTTGAACATTGTCATGTCCTCATGCAATATTATATATTAGAGCTTAAATTTACATTTCCCTCATAATTAATCCACCTTGGCCATATGAGATGCATCTACACTACTCTAAACTAAATGATGCATGATTTTGATTTTTAATAATGCAATGAACAAAATACAGTTCTATCTATATCTTTTTGATTTTTCTTGAAATGGTTTTGATAGAAATAACTCATAAAGGATTCAATGGCTTAGATTAGGGCTTGGGTACCATGGACATTTATCACCCTCAAGTTTCACTTTCCCCATACCAAGCTTAAAAATGGGATCATTGTATTCACAAGTAAAAAGTGCATCAACTTATTCATGACAATTAAATGTGGAACCGGTTATTATTTGAGCAAATTGCTTGTGAGCAAATTTGTCATTTATTAAAGTGTGAAGTATAAGAAATGTAAAATCCAAAAATAAGGAAGCACGGTTTTAATCCTAAGTAATCCTCTCATCCATTACTTGAAAAACCGCTCACAATTAATATAAGTCCGTTTCAAGAGTAATAAGTCATTCGCCTTAGGTGTAAAATCCTCATGTCATGCTTTCATAAGTAGCTACACACTCGCTAAGGAAAGAAAAAATAAAACTCACGCAATAATTTATATCCGCCATCTTTTTGAGACTTTAGATCTTCAACCCCGTAACCCGTCAAGGTAATATTGGATTGGAGCAATCTATTGAATCCCCGCAACCCGTCAAGGTAATATTGGAACTCAATAGTCACTATAATTAACACCACACTGCCCCTCTTGGGAGTCTTGCATTATTTTTTTTTTCTTTTTCTTTCTTTTTTTTTTCTAGCCACTCATTTTTTTTCATAAGCCGCTCTTATTTTTCTTTATTCCTCACAAAGAAATTTGAAAAGAAGAAAAGGAAAACCACCCGCTAAATATGGAGCATGACATAAGTCTAGTACACATAAAACGTGCTAACTTAGAATCTTAAGACGTACTCATATCAACCATAAATGATTAGCCAAAAATGCATAAGAGATTACAAACCAATTAAAACCGTACTTGATTATTTATTAACAATTATATACATGCGAAGAAATTAGAGGTAAAGAAGAGAAGGGTTTAGCCACAAGTAATTGCCATGAAGTCTATCTAGCCCTTTTACACTTGCTTCAACTCTATCATTTCCCATTCTCCACCAATTTAAAATTTCAAATAATGAAATTGGTGGATGCCAAGCCTAATAGACCAATGAAGGACTACATGGTTAAGGATACTAGCTAGAGAGTGCTAAAATAAGCAAACTCGGGTTGAGTCAAAATATCCATGGCGGGCCTAATATGTCAAAGAAGTCTAAACTTGTTAAAACCATGTTTTATTATATTTTTTCCTTTTTATATATTTTGATGAAAAATAAAAGAATATATACAATGCAAATGTGTTATGCAAATGAAAAATGATTGATGAAAAAATTATGAATGCATATTTTTAGTGGCCAAAGTAGATCAAAAATTTGAAAAATGTTTGAAAAATTCAATTTTTCCATGTTATCATGCAAGACAATGACAAGTTCTAGGTACGGTCACTTCGATAGAAGACCCCCCTACACTTAAGCTAAACATTGTCCTCAATGTTTAAGAGCATGGAAGTATAAAAACTTCCCCTACACTTATGACAATGAATAGACGTTGCTTAACCCAAGTTAAGGAAAGGACAACCATTAGTGAAATCATGTTTAAGCACAAGGTGTCAATGAAAATTCACTAAAGTAACGAAGTGAACCGGATACAAGGGCCTCCTCCATAAGCTCCAAAGCATGAACTGAGTGAGCAACCCTACAAACAATCATGAAGATAAAAGAAGGTCTCCCCTACACTTATCTCCAAGTCTATGCCTTTATTTCTAACCTACAACACTCTAAACCTAGTTATACGATGCTTGAGTTAATGAGTCTCTAGCTCGACTCGTCCCTCAATGAATTAATTCATGGGGAAAATGGGGACCTCTTGGACCATTTCAACGGAAATGTCCTCCCCAAAGTAGTGTTTAACGCGGTGACCATTCACTTTAAAATTTGGACCATCGGGTTGGGACAACTCAAGAGTTCCATATGGAAACACTTGAGCAATAGTGAATGGACCGGACCATCTCGACTTAAGCTTGCCCGCAAAAAGCTTCAATCTTGAGTTAAAGAGGAGAACCGGCTCTCCAACTTTGAACTCACGATTCTTGATCTTAGCATCATGCAATTTCTTAGTCTTTTCCTTGTAAAGCAAAGAATTCTCATAGGCATTGGCTCTCAACTCATCCATCTTATTGAGTTGATCTTTCCTATGTGAACCGGCTTGGTTTAAATCAAAGTTAGCCCACTTGAGAGCCCAAGATGCCTTATGTTCTAACTCAAATGGGAGGTGGCACGCTTTTCCATAGACAAGCCTATAAGGTGTACAACCAATTGGTGTTTTAAAAGCCGTCCTAAACGCCCACAAAGCATCATCAAGCTTATCCGACCAAGAAGCTCGATGCTCTCCCACCGTTCTCTCTAAAATCCTCTTTAAACCACGATTTGTGACCTCGGTTTGACCATTTGTTTGAGGGTGATAGGCGGTAGAAAGTCTATGATTCACTCCATATTTTTTCATAACTCTCGTGAATTGATCATTACAAAAGTGCGTACCACGATCACTTATGATGGCCCGAGGTACACCAAATCTAGCAAACAATTGTTTCAAAAACTTTACAACCACTCTAGCATCATTAGTAGGTAAGGCTTTAGCCTCCACCCACTTGGACACATAATCCACCGCTACAAGTATATACTTGTTTCCCTTAGAGGATGGAAAAGGTCCCATGAAATCGATGCCCCATACATCAAATATCTCACACTCTTGGATAAAATTTTGTGGCATCTCATCACGTTGTGTAATTTTTCCTTGTCTTTGACAAACATCACAAAATTTCACCATCTCTTGGGCATCTTTGTAAATGGAAGGCCAATAGTAACCGAATCAAAGACTTTCTTGGCGGTGTAGTTAGGCCCAAAATGTCCACCCGTAGGTCCTTTATGACACGCCTCTAAGATCTTAAATGCCTCGGGCCCATCTACACACCGTCTAATGATTTGGTC
This sequence comes from Glebionis coronaria, assembly GCA_025667525.1. Lineage (NCBI taxonomy): Eukaryota > Viridiplantae > Streptophyta > Magnoliopsida > Asterales > Asteraceae > Glebionis > Glebionis coronaria. The sequence goes on from CM046877.1 coordinate 119,117,923, forward strand.
CACACATTGCCTAAAAAGATATGGATCATCCCAAAAGTAATACTTAACTTCCTTAAGAAACTTTTTCTTTTGTTGATAAGTAAGACCCTCAATAAGCACATTGCCCACAAGATAGTTTGCGATATCCGCAAACCAAGGTGTGGCATCCTCTTGGGAAGAGATAGACATGAGCTCCTCTAATGGAAAGGATTCATTAATTTGTTGGTGTGGGAAATCTCCTTGAAAAGGATGCTCAAGTCTACTCAAATGATCCGCCGCTAAATTCTCGGCCCCTTTCTTATCACGAATCTCTATCTTAAACTCTTGAAGCAACAAAACCCATCTCAAAAGCCTAGGCTTAGCATCTTGTTTTGTCATACGATACTTGAGAGCGGAATGATCCGTATACACTATGGTTTTGGAAAGCACAAGATATGGTCTAAACTTCTCAAAAGCATATACTATAGCAAGCAACTCTTTTTCCGTGGTAGTGTAATGAAGTTGTGCACCGGTCATGGTTTTACTCGCATAGTGTATAGGTTGAAAATGCTTATTAACTCTTTGTCCTAAGACGGCCCCCACCGCATAATCACTAGCGTCACACATAAGCTCAAAAGGTAATTCCCAATTTGGAGAAACCAAAACGGGAGCCTTAGTCAATTTTTCCTTAAGAGTCTCAAAAGAGTCTAAACAAGCTTGGTCAAAAATGAAAGGAGCCTCTTTCTCCAAGAGGTGAGTCATCGGTCTAGCTATCTTAGAAAAATCTTGTATAAAGCGCCTATAAAATCCCGCATGACCTAAGAAACTCCTCACACCTTTAACCGAGGTGGGTGGGGGAAGCTTAGCAATCACATCAATTTTAGCTCGATCAACTTCTAATCCCTTATTGGATATCTTGTGTCCTAAAACAATCCCCTCTTTCACCATAAAGTGACATTTCTCCCAATTAAGCACCAAACGTGTTTCCTCACAACGCTTAAGCATTCTCTCAAGATTGGTGAGACATGAGCTAAAGGAGTTTCCAAATACGGAAAAGTCATCCATAAAAGCCTCCATGGTTTGCTCTATCATGTCATGGAAAATCGCCATCATGCACCTTTGAAACGTCCCCGGTGCATTACATAGGCCAAAAGGCATCCTCTTGTAAGCAAATGTACCGTAGGGACAAGTGAATGTGGTTTTTTCTTGATCCTTAGGGTCAATGGGTATTTGAAAATAACCCGAAAAGCCATCAAGAAAACAATAGTACTCATTTCTCGCTAAGCGTTCAAGCATTTGATCCATAAAGGGAAGCGGGAAATGGTCTTTCCTAGTTGCCTCATTGAGTTTTCTATAATCAATGCAAACTCTCCAACCGGTCACAAGTCTCGTGGGAATAAGCTCATTATTCTCATTAGGAACCACGGTGATTCCACCCTTCTTTGGAACACAATGAACCGGGCTAACCCATGGAGAGTCGGAAATGGGGTAAATCATACCCGCATCTAAGAGTTTAATCACTTCTTTCTTAATAACCTCATGGATTTTTGGGTTAACTCTCCTTTGGTTTTGAATGGCGGGTTTATAGTCATCCTCCATAAGGATTTTGTGAGTACAAAAATGTGGATCAATTCCCCTTATGTCGGATATTTTCCATGCTAAAGCTTGCTTATGTTTCTTAAGAACTTCAATAAGTTGCTCTTTCTCATCCTCTTTCAACTCTTTAGCAATAATCACCGGTAATTGGTCTTTTCCTTCTAAGAAAGCATATTCTAAGTGGGATGGAAGTTCCTTAAGTTCAATGGGAGGTGGACTCTCTATGGAAGGTTTTACTATGGAAGGTTCCTCAATGGTAATCTCTTGTGGAATAGGAGAAGGAATAGGGTCCTCATTGAGCAACTTTTGGATCGTAAGAATATCTTCTTCCCAATTAATAGGAGAATCATCATCACCAAGAAAGTTGGACTCAAATTCCTCCAAGAGGAAATCACTCTCTCCAAAAGGTGTTAAAGAGGGAGCAATTGAGGCCACGGTTTCAACATGGGGTATCTCATCACTAGCACTCTTACAAGCATTATGAAAGTGTTCATTACACACTTCATCTAGCACATCCACAATGTTAATAGTCTCACAAGGTCTAGACTCCTTAACCTCTTTTCTATCACAAACTTTCCCTAACTTAAACACCACTCTCTCATCTTCTACTCTCATAATTAATTCTCCTTCCGCCACATCTATCAAGGTACGACCCGTTCTCAAAAACGGTCTACCAACAATCAAAGGCACTCTAGGATCCATGTCATAATCGACCACTACAAAGTCGGCCGGAAAGGTAAACTTATCCACACCTACAAACACATCTTCCGCTATACCTATGGGGTGAGCTATGGTTCGGTTGGCTAGTTCAAGAGTCATCCTAGTAGGAGTGAGCTCGGGAAGAGATAGTTGTTTCCAAACCGATAAAGGCATGAGATTTATGCTCGCCCCTAAATCCGCCAAATCCATGCAATTTTCAACACCGGGAAAATTACAAGGTATCAAGAAGCGCCCCAGATCTCCAAGTTTTGTTGGTAAGGTTTTAAGTAACACCGCGGAACAATTTTCATTAAGTGATGTGTTGGGCAAATCAACCAATTTTTCTTTGTTTGAGAGCAAATCCTTGAACATCTTAGCAAACTTTGGCATATAAGCAAGAGCTTCCGCAAAGGATATGTTGATGTTGAGTTGCTTGAACATCCTTAAGAAATTGGAGACTTGGATGTCATCCTTGTTCTTTAACTTGTCCTTTTTCAACCTTGAAGGATATGGAAGAGTAGGTTTAGGTGTAGGTGGAATAGGTGTTGTGGTGGAAGATTTGTCTTTGTTAGCTTCTTCATTGGGAAGTGTGGAAGGTAAAGGAGAAGTATGAGGTGGTTGAGAAGGTGTGTTTGAGTGAATAGGAACATTTTGAGGAGGCAGAGTAGAAGTAGAAGGCTTGTCACAAGTAGGAGCACAAGTGGGTTGAACAAGAGTAGGTTTAGGAGGTGAAGGATCCTTTGTTGTTGTTCCACTCCTTGTTGTAATAGCATTGACATTGGCCCTAGGGTTTGTTTGTGTGTTAGAAGGTAAAGCCCCTTGTGGTCTTTGAGTTACCGCCACTAAAACCCTATTGATTTGGTCACTCATTCTTTTCTCCATTTCACGCATTTTCTTGTCAACATACTCTTGAGTCTCTTGCACCCATATCCTTGATTTGGAACTTGAGGGTAAGCTTGATTTGGTATTGGAGCATATGCTTGATTGGGAATAAATGGAAGTGATTGATTAAATCCTTGTTGTGGTGGATAAAAGGTATTTGCTTGAGGTTGAAATTGATTGGGTGCCTTGTAGTTATTTCCTTGGTATGGTGGTCTTTGCCCTTGATTCCTTGGTAAAATTTGAGGAGTATTTTGTGGAATTTGTGTGGGTGGTTGGGGTGGGAAGCCGGGTGGAGAAAGGTAGTTTTGGGATTTGTAAGAAAGGTTATTTGGATTGATGTTAGGCTTGAAGTGTTCACGGTGTTCCTCTTGGTAAGCATAGCATTCCCCTTGATACCCTTGCACCTTATCACATTGTTCATAAGAATGGGGACCTCCACAAGTAACACAAGAAATGGTGATGGCATTCACATTATTTGAGGAATTGTTCAATGAAACGGTCTTAAGGGCTTGAACTATCTCTTGAGTCATTTCTTGTTGTCCTTGTTTGACTTGTTGAAGGATCTCTTGGTGATATTTAAGGAATTGGTTATCACAAGGTGTTTGAGAAGTGTTTTGGATAACATGAACCCTTTCTTCAAATTGATTGTTTGTTTGAACCATTGCTTTAGTCTCAATGATGTCCACAGCCTCTTGGTATGTCTTAAGAAGAATATTTCCTCCCGCGGAAGCATTGAGTGAATCTTGGTGGTGAGCTTTAAGGCCATCATAAAAGAGGCTTATTTGGTGAACTTGATCCAATCCATGATTAGGGCATCGCCTCAACAACTCACTATACTCTTCCCAAGCATCACTAAAGGATTGACTAGGTTTTTGTTGAAAGCCCATAATTAAAGTCCTCAAAGCCATAGTCTTTTGTGGAGGAAAGAACTTGTTCAAAAACTTAGTGGTGAAACCATCCCATGTGGTGATACTATCGGGTGGTTGGGTGTCTAACCAATGCTTAGCACTCCCCTCTAAGGAAAATGACACTAACATCAACCTAATGACCTCATGTGGAACCCCATTATGCTTAATGGTATTGCAAAGTGAAAGGAATCTCTTAAGGTGAGCATGAGGATCTTCATTTTCTTTACCCAAGAAAGGTGATAGTGCAACCATATTGATCATAGATGTATGTAGCTCAAATGTGTTAGCGGGAAAGTCGGGAATCTTAATGGCACTAGAATATCCATGAATGTTGGATTGCATACGTTCATACAAAGTGCGATTATCAATAGCCATGGCTTCTTGTGGTGGAGTCAAAGCACGATTCTCGTGATCGGCTTGGTGGACGATGGTGGTCTTACTCTTTCTCTTTTTCTTCCTTTTCGGAGGAAGAGGTTGTACACCAATCGGTATTTGTGCACGCCCGCGAGTGAGCATGCAACTCAATACGAGGAATGAGAGATAAGCTCTCGTGTGACTTTGAAGAGAAATGGATTATCCTCTTCGAGTTCAATATTAAATATCCACAAGAAAATAACAATATATGTATATACTACTTTGGGTGCAAGACCCCCAATGAAGCCTTCCTTCTTAGAATACTTACAAGTGAACGGGGGGTTAGGTGGCGCGAAGCACTTAAGTACCTATTGACCCTTAGATGGCATTTTATAGCACATCGCCTTTCTATTCACTTAAATGTTCGTATTCTTCGAATTGTTGCTTATTGAGAGTATTTATCTATTCTTGCTTTATTTTGTTTGATAGATACACGTGTCAAGGACCGGAACGCCCCTCAACATGGTGTATTGCCTCGGCAATACTTATGGAAGATATGTAGATTGATTGTTCTTATACGTATACGTATTTACTTATAATAATATATGGAAAATATTTTTGTATTTATGAGTTTTTAAGGGAAAATACTATATGTACATAAAAACCGAGAGAATCCAATAATATATATTTTTGGGTGCAATCTCTTAGGAAAAAGATTGCTTTTTGGATTTTTTATTTTTTTGGTCAATTCTTTAGGAAAAGAATTGTTTTGTTAATTTTTTAGTTTTTATATATTTTTATATTTTTGATTTTTTATTTGTTTTTGATTTATGATATGTAAAAAGAACGTTCTCAAAGTGAACGGATCCCAAAAGCCAATGAAAACCGTCAATCGATAGTCTCTCGTGTAGTCAAAGAACCGGCAGCGGCGCCATTTGAAATTGAGTATAATGCAGTTCGTTTTTTCTCAGTTCTTGCTAATAGAAAGTCCAACCAATATCGGGTTTTTAATTGTTCTTGGTTGTTAAGCTTGCTTGGATAATCTATTTGCTAGTTCAACAAATGCTTGCAAAACGGAAAAAAATATTACCTACGTATATGTAAAACAAATTGCAAATACCACGTTTTTATTCAAGTAGAAATTCAAAATGCAAAATATGAAACTAAAGGGACTGAAATTGTAAATTCTATGAAAAATAAATGCTTGAAATGTAAACTCTAACAATTATAGGGACTAAAAGTGCAAAACAGTAAACTACAAGGATCAAATATGCAACAACTATAACAAACTAGCCAAAAATGCAACAAACTAACAAAATGCTAACTAAATTTTAACAACTTCCAAACTCCAGGGACTAAACACTTGCAAACCCTAAAAACATGGAAGATTAGCCAGATTTTCAAACTGTTTAAAACACTAGGGACCAAATGGCAATTTCCAAATCTTTTTAAGCTAAAACGGGTTAAGATAAAAAATAAGCTCGATTGAGCTTAATACTCAACCAAATTTGATGAGACAAATTGCAAAACGTTTCAAATCTCAAATAAGCTATGTGTGTCCAAGGAAACTTGCTAAAAATGAGATTTAAGCAAATGAGTACTTATCAATAAGCACAAAATAAGCTATAGCCAAATCTAATCAGTCACAACTTGATTTTTTGATTAAAACTGATTAAGCAACTGAATTAAGGAATGGGAAATCAAACTAGAACGTTTTTCATCAAGTAATAAGCTCTAAAACTGAATTAAGCTAAAAATGAGCTTATGTTGACCAAGCGTTGACCAGCTTTTTTTCAAAAAGCTAAAAATCTCAAAAATCATGTAACTCAACTACTTAATGGGATTTGTGAAGAAAAATTGCTAAGTTTATGAAGAGGAAAAGGAGATACAAAATTCCAGTTAACAAGTTACAGAAACTTGCATTAAGTCTTCTTATCTGAAAATTGCTTATTTCTAACTGCTTATGGAATACTGTATAAAATCCTTTTGGAATCTGAAACTAAATGATATAAGCTATGAATGAAAACAAATTTGGTAAAATTTCATTAAGTTTTGAATGAGTTCTAATCAAATCAATGTGACAAGTTCTAAAACCAATGCTGAATGAAAACTGACCCAAACATTTTAAGAGCCATTTGCCTGTTTGACTGTGTTTTTGACTTGCAAATGACTTCAAACACCTTACTATCACCAATGGACTACAAATGAACTCTAAAACTCCAATTCTTAATACTTGAAAACTCTTTTTAAGCTACACCCAAACACTCCTTTACTGATGTTTACAAACTTTTTACAAAGGCTTTTTAAGTACTGAATTCAGCTGACTTAAATGCTTTAAACTTCAAGTTTAATACTTCAAATGGACTGATTTAAGAGTACAAATGAGCTCTAAGAACAACTTTAACAAATTAAGATGCTAGAACCAAATTCCAATTGAAAATAAGCTAAGACTTAGACTTAAACCAAAACTAAGATCAAGTAAGCAGGAATTAAGCTATAAGCAACCAAAATTCAAACAATTAGCAATTCAAAAACACTTTTATCAGGCAGCCATCAAAATTACTCTAGGAAAGAAAGCATGCATTAGACTTGTTGAGTGGAACAGAAACAAAGGCTTTAGAACCTATTGTAGAATTCCTTTGAGAAGAAGAGGAGCACTGAGCTCTCTTAGCCTAGTGATAACCACCACCTTATCACTAGGAGACAATCAATCAACAATATCAGCTACAATTCAACAGGAATCTATCAATCTGCTTGAAAATCTTCAAAATCTATGGAAATGACTGAATTCTGATCAAACAGCTATCAAACTCCTTCAATGTCAGTTATGATCCATGAATGATCATAACAAACACTTAACAGCAACAAAAGTATCCAATATCAGCAAGAATTGAACAGGAATGGTAAGAACAATTTTGGCGGGAAAGCTTGAATTCAAAATTTATTAATGGAAAAACGGTTACAAGGTTGTTGGAAGCTAGTAACTAACTAACTAACTCAAGAGTTTGTCAGACTCTTGAGTAGCTAGGGTAGAAATGAAGGAAAAGGGAAAGTAAATTTGGAACTAGGTGTTTTTACAAATTTAAGCTACATGTGAAAATGAAGGCTAAATCAGCTATTTATAGACATGAAGGAAGAGTTTGTTGGGGTTGGTGACGTGTCAGAACCAATCCCAGCTTGCCACGTGTAGAATTCTGCATTTTGCTTTTGAAGGTATGAACAAGGAATTGGGCTTTTCTTCATTGATTGATTTCATAGTAATTGATTTGCACCATTGTGTTTATCTCTCCAAAACGATCAAGTTTGATGTTGAAAACTTTCCATGAAATTGCTTGTAGCTAAAACGCGATCCTGGTAAATTTTTCCTTTGAAGAAGATGCCACGTGTCAGTGTTTTATTGGCTGAAAAAACTTCACACGGATTGAACTGTTAGGATTGGGTAATAAATGTGAGGCGGCTGAGTGGATATTAATTATTCAATCCGTGTGCTTCCTTTTCCTTTCTCTTATTGGCTAGATTGTTATCACATGGATCAAACAATGAATATCTTTCCAATATTGGCAGAATTGGCCCTTCAACTTGGCAGATTATTGTTTTAAGCTAGAATCTTCATTCTTTTGACATATTTGGTCCTTCAACTTTCATTCTTTGAACAAAATGGTCCTTTGACTGAGTTGACTTGAGAGTTGACCAAGTTTGACTTGAATCTTGACTTTTTACAATATTTGCACTTTTAGTCCTTCAACTTTGATAACTTGTCAAGATAGGTCCTTGTACTCCAAAGTCTTGTCACTTTTGATCCTTCTTTGTCTTTTTTCATCCATTTGAGCTTGATTTTTCCTTGTTTGCTTGGAAATGTATCTTTTTACCTACACAAGTGCACACAAACACAAACATACCACATAACACTGTTTTTGCCAAATAAATTGGTATTTTGCTTCATGTTTTAGGGTTATTTGTTGATAAAAGGATATGAGTTTAAGCTCATATCACAAACCTTTTAATCAAAACTTCTATTAAAACAAATAAAAATCTAACAGACACTATATCAGTATTGGAATTAAATACAGCGCCAAATCCGCCCAATTTAATATCTAATTTCGCATGTGGGAGATTGTGAAAAAAGATTCACGTAATCTAGGAACAATTAATAAATTACATACCTGAATCTTATTAGAATCTTATAGGGAAAATTACCAAAAAGGTCCGTTGCCCATTATTCTCTTTCCAAAAAACACCTAAAATTTTCTCTTTCTAGAAAAGGACTATTTTTTGGGGGCAATAGGGAAACTGGGTGCTGAATACGCCACGTGTCCTCTGTTGTCATATATATTGGGGAAATCTGTCAGAATTCCCCTATTTCTTTGGACACTTGTCAAAATCTGATGGTTGATGTCTTATATTCTTTGTTGCCCTGGACCGTATCAGGAAAAACATGTTTTTAGGCCCAATCACGAATTGCTCAAAATTGAAGGACTCTTTTGATAATTATCCCAATCTTATATAGGGTTTCTTGATAAAACTGAATCGCATAATAATCAATGTTTCTAACTCGATAATTTTAATTTAGGGCAAGGTTTTTTGTTATTTATCCAGGTTATATGTGATTACTTGGAATAGAATTGAAACTTTGAAACTACGAGTGATTTAGTACTTTAGTCCACGAGTTTGTAACTTTTTACACATTAACCCAATCCCCAAACTTTATTAAATCCTTCTGTTTTATAAAAGTTTTTTTTTGACACATAAATGTTTTGAGGTGATTTCTAAAAACTGAATTTTGAAGAATTTTTTATTCGAAATTTGTACAAAATTTTAGCGAAATTAGGAAATATTAGGCTTTTAATATTAAAATAATAACATTAATCTGAAAGTCCCAGAAACAGTACTAAATAAAAAAAGTTTTAAAAAGTTATGCCAAAAAGCATTTTGCTTTATAGAGAAAAAGATTTAGCCCTGTTTGGATTGTGTATTGTTCAATTGTAAATTGAGTGACTAATAATCTTATATGTGACACATGTATGTTTGAATTCTATTCTTGCTAGGATCTCTAAATAAGGACATGTGTTTCTTGAATTTGAATTGGGATAATGATTTACGAGCAATTGATGTTATCGATAGAGACTATGCCTTTGCTCTCACTATACATATGATTTTGTGTGAGAGTTCGTTATGCCTGAACCAGCATAACATCTTGATATACATATATTCTTATTTTTGTTCCAACCTCCCGTGACATACATCTCCATGAATAACGATTGCAACTAAGGTTATTGGTAAGAATAGAGTATAGATAACATGTCTTTCATATATACGCGTTATTAGCTTTTTTATAGTACCAAAACCTCTTTTGCTTTTGTTGCTTTTTTACAATGTTGACTCTAAATCATTTCTTCAGGTTTAGAGTCCCATGCTATGGATGGTCGGTGTCCCGCGGCCGCGGGTGTCCGGGACACATATGGATTTTTTCGATGTATTGTTAATTTTGAAAAGCATAGATTTTTTCCAAATTAATCTAAAATGCACCCTGTCCATAGAAATGTGTTTCTACTATTTGTCTTAATTCACTTTTTTATTATGTTGTATTACGATTGAAATCATTTGTTCACCCGATCATATGACACGATCATATTAAGTCATGGCTTCGTCTCTAATAACATATTATGTCATACCTATAAGCCGTCAGCTCTTATACCAAAGGTGCCCATAATATCTTCACATTAAAGCATCAAGTACAACAACATTTGAACCAACAAGTTGTAAGAGTTTAGAATTAATCGTATCTCATTAAACCTCACACAGAATACATATAGAGTGCCTAACGAATATACTAGAACCTGGGCGTGAGCCCATTATAAATATATGACCTAATAGTAATACTAACGTCGAACACTCTCCCGCAGTTTGAGCGGGAGGAAGATGAACACTCAAACTGGTACGAAACTCGTCAAACTAAGTTGAGGGCAATCCTTTAGTGAAAGTATCCGCATACTCATAACGTGAAGGAACATGAAGAACTCGAACCTCGACAGTAGCAACCGAATCTCGAACAAAATGTGTATCAATCTCAATAAGCTTCTTACGTTGATGTTGAACCAGATAGCATGATAAATAATCAACACTAACATTATCACAGTAGACAAGTGTAGCCAAAGATAAAAGTGTATGTAACTCACGAAGTAAATTCCTCAACCAGCAAGTCTCAATAACATCATTAGCAACACCACGATACTCTACCTCTGCACTTGAACGAGAAAGCTTTGGTTGGCAGTTAGAGGACCACGAGAATAAGTTGTTGCCAAGAAATACATAATATCCAGAACTAGATCACCTAGTAGTGGGACACCCAGCCCAATCCGCATCAAAATAAGAAACCAAGGATGTAGTGTAATAGGCAAATAATTGTAACCCACAGTCTAATGTACCTCGAACATACCTCAACATCCTTTTAGAGCCGAGAAATGAGGCTCTCGAGGATCATGCATATGAAGACAGATGTGATGCACTGCGTAAGAGATATCAGGGCGAGGAGAAGTAAGATAGTGTAAAGAACCCGCAAAGACTTCAATGCAAGGATGGATGAAAAACTGAAACACCATCATCACCCAGTTTAGACTCAGTTGTCAAGGGGAGTCCGACTAGGATTACAATTAAGCATGTGTGCTCTCTCAAGTATCTCAACGGCATATTTCTTCTGTGATAAGAACATTTGAGAAGAATCTCGTGTAACTGAAACCCCTAAAAAGTAATTAAGACCGAATTTGTCATAGCAAACTCCTGATGTAAAGAAGCAACAATCTGTCGTAACAAAATCTCATATGAAGCAATAAGAACAATATCATCAACATAGAGTAACAAGTAAGTTGTGTTAGTCCTTTATCAATAACTAAATAATGAGTAGTCACACCCACTTTGACTAAATCTAACACGAGTAATATAGAGTGCATAACGAATATACTGGAACCTGGGTGTGAGCCCATTATAATCACATGCCCAAATAATACTACTAACGTCAAACACAAATGCTTAATTTTGGAAATGAGTCTATTCAAAATGCTCATGATATCTCTATAAAACGACCGGGAGAAACTAGATAGTTTAGAAAAACACATGTTTTATAAAAGGGGTTCAACATAGTGCTTGTCATGTATAATACAACAAGTGTGTATTCTCTATCTAGACACATATGATTTTTGGAGAGGTTGAAACATGAAACTTGATTTTGGAATATATGAAGCTTTCACGTGTTATTGGGTATGACAATCCTATCATTGAGGTGGATAATATGTTCAAGTTAGCGAACATCTAGCAGGGGAGCAGTGGGTGAAAAATACCGTATATGACAAACATGAGTAATAAAGAGTCTCGAACATTTTACCAAGCCCGAGGAACTAAGTTACAGTAATAGCCCTTGGGGTTATCGACCCATATCGAAATTAATCCATAATGACTAAGGACTAACTTTGCACTAGAACACTAACCGAAAGAGTATTTTCGTAAAACGTGTGAGAAAAAATTATGAAAAATAACCTTGGTTATCGATCCTTTGCATAGTTAGTCCTTAATGACTAACTTATTATACGAAAATGATTCTTGGGTTATCATTTTGTTGCAAATTTAGTCATTAATGTAAAACCTCACGCTCCGTAGTGAGAGCGCGTGAAAAACCTTGTTTTACACATAATTAATTAAAATCCAATTCAATTTAAGCTTAACTAGCAGGGTACCCACGCGATGCGGCTGCGGGTACCCTATAACATAATTTTGGTCAATAATATTTTTACTTTATGTTTTTAACAGTAACATCTCGAAAAGCGAAATTTAAGGTTTATATAGCTTTACTTAATTTTCTAGCCGAATCAATGGTGGCTCTGGTTCTCGGTTGAACCAGTTAATCTCGCTTGATATTGAAAATTATAAGTATATATGTTTTAAAGTGTTATGTAAGGTGAATATAAAATTGTATATTTGAGTAATGGGGTGTATTAATTATTTATTAATTGTTATTAATTGATTTTGAAAAAAATAAGATGTACTGACATTTGTATAATATGTTATTGTTCTATTTATAAATTGTGGTAATGTGGTGTTTTATTATAATATTAAATATATTTTAATGATAGTTTTAAATGTAATGTATTATAAAAGTTCTTATACTTGTTGTGGTTGTAAATAAGCATTAATAGGTTATATTACTCAATTCTGTTAGTTTATGGACTAATATTTAATAGTCGTGTGATAGGATCGAACTCGAGATTACAGGATTGCACACAATACGTAAAGAGTTAATTTATTTAATAAATGTATTTATTATATTTATTAAATTAAATCGAGCAATAACTTTAACTGTCGTTAAAAATAAGTGTTAAGGACTAAACAGTTAACGTGGAATAATTAATCGGAGTTAAAGAAGGTTCCGGAAAACCCTTGTGGGTGGGCCGACGGTGGAGCACAAGAAAAAGCGAAGAAAAGATTTCTTGCCTTATTTAGTTTTGTCTTGGGCTACAATTTTGGAGACACTATATAAACACATAGAGGCCTCCATAATTCTAGTACCAAAAACCACACTTTTCCCTTCCCTTGGTCGATTGATCAAACGCACACCCTTAGGGGTTTCGTTTGGTTTGTTTGGTTTCTATTGCGATCAACACCAAAGGAAAAACACATTTTTTAGGGTTTCTTTTATCCTTTGGTTTTGGTTTAGCAATAATCTAGTCCTAGCCCCTCTCTAGGGTTGTTGGGTAGATTTTCCACAAGCGTAGAAGCTCGGTTTACACGTGCTAGAATCACGGTTAGCTCGTTATATTACGTGCGTATAAGAACGTAATGTGGTCTTACTTTAGACTATATCTTGGTAGTGTTCGTCATAAACCCTAATTGGTGATTCGTTGGTGATCTTGTGGATCCTCGCTAGGATAAAGGTATGTAACCCTAATTCGATTAATTATAATTGTGTTATTATTATGATCTTGTTAAATCGCTTCTGCTATATGTGCTTTGATCTTATTTAGGGTTTTTTATAATTGTTATGAACTTTATAAACCTTCAGTGGCATCGAGAGCCATTTTAACATGTTATAATTATCGAAAATCTAAAGTTTTTTTAACTAATAATTGTTTTGAGTTAAAACTACATGTTTTTTTTAGGTTTTTGAATAATTAGGGTTTTGTTTTTTAAAAATTAGGGTCTTGGCCGAATTTTTTTATAAAAAAAGGAATTGTTTTTGAAACCCTAAATTACATGTGGGATAATTTGAGATTAAAATGCATGATTAATTGTTATGTCATGTATGGTTATGATCCGTAGAGATTTAATTGTTAAGATTTACGGGAATCCATGATCACGTGTATGTTTTCATGGATCGTAAAATTATATGTTTATATGATTTTATGTGCTACGTGATTATTTGATTCAATAAATCTTGAATTAGGGAAGACTTTTATATGAATATAAAAACATTGATTTGATGATTATTGAATAAATCGTAGGCATGTGGTTATTTGATTCATTTATTTCACATATAAATTGTTATTATGTGTTTATGATTTAGTTTTTTTTGTGCCTTATTGTTTTCATGCATTTTATTTGTATGTTGTAAACAAGGGTAATTTTTTTTGAGAAAAATAATATGGAATAAATCATATTAAAATTAAGATTTGTTTTGAGATCTAAATTACATAGGATTTTGTTGATTGGTATTCGCAATAGCAATTTAACGGCTTACTCTTTTTGACAAACTATAAAGTGGGTATAACGCACCGCTGGTCATGTAACCGGTTAAGGAAGGAGGTGTTATCCCATTAGTCGATGACCAAATTCCCGGCTCGCCTGTGCGTTAAATTGAAATTACCTACGATTATTATTTGCATCAGACCTTAAGGTTGATTTACCGCAAATTCACATCCGAAACACAATGAATAAGGGTATTGCTTTGTGCTTTAGCCGAGTTCTAGAAAAAGTACGTTGTGAATAGTTGTCGGTAAATTCTTTAATTGATTTAACCAATACCTCAACATAACTTATGTAGAAATTTAGTCTCGTGAAAAAGTTTACTAAATGTTTTACTAAACTTATGCTATGGAGTTGTATGCATGCTTCTCCATACATTGATTTTGACATCAAAAATTATACCCTAAATTTAAGTCATATGCCATATAATTGACGAACACTTGAAGTTACAATTGTCGTCATATGAGATTTTGGACGATGTTGTAATGGAAAGAAAACTTCATGACTGAATGAGATTGCACATGAAGGTTTTACGTTCTTTAGATTAGTCGACTTAATTAAGTTACTCAGTCGGACATGGAAACTTAAGGCATTCGGAAGGGATAAAACATGTTTACAATGCAAAACCTTCTTTTGGCAATGTAAATCCCTTAAATATCTAGAAATTGTAAATTGTTTGTCAATTATTGTTTGACAAGTTACTATATTGAATACATTCATTACTAGCAGATCAACTGATGTAATAGGTTTATGTCATTATGGATTCTAGTTTCAAGGAAAATACTATGGTTATTATTACCGGGGTAATTTTATTTTCTTGAAAGTATTTTATTATCGAAATACTAAAATTGAATTTTGTAAATTCTTTTACAATGTATTAATGAAACGTTACACCGTAAACGTGGTATATTCATTTATTGATCTACAAACCGTATGGTTTAGGATAGAGTCAATTTACAATGAAAAGATAAACCTAAACTCTTTTCCATGAATGAAGAAGGAGTCATAAGGATTTTAGAAATGTCTAATTCTAAATACATAACTCATAGAAAACTTTAATGGTTAAGAAAAGTGCATCTTTTGAGTTATTACATTTTAAGAATGGTTACCGCTAATTGGTGCAAAGGCAAACTAGCATATTTTATCTAGTAGTTGTGCTTTCACTATTTATAGGCACTACACACCATTGTGTGGTTGGTAAACCTATTAAGGAAAAAATTTTATGGCAAGTTTTTCAAGTTAAAAGAAATTGATGGATAAGTCATCATTTATGAAGTATAGTACACTCTTAAAACACTACAAGTAGTTGTTACGAATGTGTTTTTCAAAACCGTTAGAAAGTAAACACTACAAGTAAATTGTTACGAATGTATTTTTCAAAAGTGTAAGAAAGTAAACACAACACTAATTAGTTTCACCGATTATAAAACATTTTCAATGTTGTCAAATTCAGTGGGAGAATTGTGTTGTATTACTGATTTTGAGTCTATTAAAACATTCTCTAATTCAGTGGGAGTTACAAGCTTTGTTGTCTTGGTAATAACCCATGTTGTCTTTAATATGTCCTAAGATAATTACTTTCGAATTGTTGACACTATTATCTTCAAATGATAGTCATGTATTGATTCTTGTTGATTAAGTGATTCTACATCTACTTGTAAAAGCTAATATATGTGACACAATCATATTTTGTATAGACGAACGTTAGACGTGATGTTTATCTAATGTATGAGGTTGTTCCGTGCACAAGTGGGAGAAATGAATATTGTGTGCAAGAAACAACTCATAAGATATGATTCTCTTGACTGCAAGATAAGAGACTAACAATCCAATTAATATTTGATGAAAGTTAGATCATGTGTCAATATGATTAAAAGACTACTTAAAAGTATATATATCATTCACATTAAGAAACACTTGTTGTTTTGATTTAGTCATGTGAGAGCTTGGACTAAATTATAAATACAAGGGTAAAATATCCACATGTCATGAGACCGAGCGTGGTTATTTTGTAGTTTCTTAAGATGGATAATTCCTGGAATGACATAAGATACATAGAGTAATTTTATACCAATAAACTAAAATATATGTGTATTCTTGGAATTACATAAATAGACATAGTAGTGAATTAACTTGAAAAGATTAATGAAACCTAGTGGTGTT
This sequence comes from Glebionis coronaria, assembly GCA_025667525.1. Taxonomy (NCBI): domain Eukaryota; kingdom Viridiplantae; phylum Streptophyta; class Magnoliopsida; order Asterales; family Asteraceae; genus Glebionis; species Glebionis coronaria. Next base: position 119,134,212 of record CM046877.1, read on the forward strand.
CATGATTTAGTTTAGTTATACACGTTTATGATTTATTGTATAAAGTCACAAACATAAAGTCTTGAAAGACATATAATATAAAGTAAGACGTTAATGTATTATCTTTTTTCGTTAAGACTTATACATGGAGTTATTTTCAAATGACTTAGAACGTATGATGGAACTATAACTTTTATGTTTTAAAGACATCAAAATGAAGTGACTTTGTATTAGAAGTACTTGAGTTATAAAGCATGCAAAATTGTTAGGAAATCTATTTTACCATTAAGATGATTTAGTTGGTATATAGGTAAGCCGAAAGATATATATTTATCTTGAATATTGTTAGATTGACTTACAATATTTCCCTAAATGAAATACAACATTGTTATGTTCATTAGGAGAATCAAACTCTCAATATGATGGTGATGTTTGATTCAAGATATCTATATCTTCCTTTCTTCCGAAAAGATATCAAGGTTAGAAAGTTGAGTATGACTTGAGCTAAGAAGATTAATAAGATACCATTATATATGGAGTGTGATGAATCACATTATGTCTGAAATGAAGTTCGGATTTTGCTAAACTACTTATGAAGTGGGTTGTTAGAAAAAGAGACAAGAACTGTCATTGTGGTATGTAATAAGTGTGTAAACACTTATCCTTTTGCCACTAAAATCAAGGAAAAACAAGACCGAATCATGTGTTTATTATCATAAATGTCGAAATTACGCGTGGTTTTGTGTTTTTGTGTTAAAATAGGTACAAATGATCAAAAGGAAAGAAAACACGGGATTTCACGGTCAAAAGTTGAAGAAAAGTCCAAAAAGAGACGAAGACAAAGTCAAAAGACCAAAAGCGTGCCGAAGATCACGAAAACCGACAAAGTCGACTTAATTTTGAAGAAATGTTCAAGAAAATCGGAATCGAGCTCGTTTTTAGTGGAATTAATCTTTTATGAAGATTAATGGCCTTGTGGGTCCCGCATATTGGGTTAATGGGCTCAAAAGCCCATTTGAAAGCTTAATGATTCTTGATTATTAACAAAAAACCCACTAAGGCCCAATAATAACAAATGGGACGGATGATATTTAAGCAAAATTGGGCCTAAACCCATTTACAAAAGAAAAGTAAAAAAATGGGACGATTTAAAATATCTTATCTGCTCATTTTTTGGTCAAAATACTTACCACACATCACACGAATAAAATGCTTTCCTTCCCCCTTTACACGTTTTTCTATCTTACCCTACCATTCATTAAAAAACAATAAACACCCACACACACTTTATTCTCTCCCCAATATTACGCAGCAACCACCATCTTTTATCCCCAAAAACCCTAATTTACATATCAAAATTAACCCAATTAATAAGGGGCTTTTACCCTTATTGGGTAATTCATCAATAATGAATTAATTCCCCCAGTTTTTCGCAAGCTTCCACCAAAGTGGTCCTCACTTTCCACGCTGGCAATCCGTTGCCCAAAATTAATCTCAGCCGAAGATTTAAAGAGAATAGAGAGAAGAGAAGATTGAAGGGCTAGGACGATTTGCTTAGAGATGAAGCTAAGAAGAAGGCATTTGAGGGTTTGCCTATAAAAACCCCATCTCCAAGATGTATAATCAAGCTTTTTCTTTATTTTTCTTAGTTTTTAATTAATTTTAGGAGTAGATTAAATTAGTTTTAATTTTCTGAAAATTAGTTTTAGGATTTAAAATTGTAATCTTAATTTCCAGTATTGTATTTTTTAGATATTAATGAAAAGTTTATTTTTAATTCATATCATCTCATTTTACTGTCGATTCTTAATCTTATTTACTGTCGATTCTTAATCTTTTTTTTTACTGTTTTAAATTATTATTATTATTACTGTTCGAGTTTGTGCTTATTCGAGGAATATATAAAAAAATATATATATATAAATAAATAAATAAATGAATTTCGAGAGATTGATGGGTTTGAGACGCTGATGTTGATGTTCGAAGATTGTTCGAAGGTGGTGTTTGTTCGGTTTTTAATAAGACGGCTCGGCGCCTCAGTCTTCTTCCCAACGGTTTTCGACAATAGGTTTGATTCTCCTTTCTCTTTTATTTTTTTTATGTTAAAATCTTGTGTTTTTGGTTGCTGTTTAATCTGCTTATTGTTAGTTTTTATTAAGTTTATGTTTAAATCTGATTGTTTGTTTTGATGTTATTTGCTATTGTATGTTTCGGTATCTGCCTATTTGGTTAAAGTTGAATTACTGCTTAAGTTTTATAAGATGTTTTGTTATGCTTTTAAAATTGCTTTTAATCTATTTTGATTTTTAGTAGAGTTTGATTTGCTTATTTCATTTTTGATTATTCAGTAAGTTAGACATGTTTGATTTTGCTTATTATTTAATGTTTCTGTTTAAATTGCTTATGTTTATTTAATTTCTGTTTGGCTTAGTTATTTTTGGTATCTGCTATATAAGTTGATTAGACTAGCTTAGTTAAACTGCTTATTTAGAGAATTGTTCGGTAATCTGCTTTTGTTAGGGTGAAGTTTGAATTCGTCTAGGTCTCGTATCTGTTTAGGAACTGTTTGGCTTATTAGATTAGGATCGTCTTAGCTTTTATTGTTTATGCTTATTTTCTGTTGCTTATTAATTCTGCTTGATAGCTTATTAAGTTTATTTTGAATCCTTTTAGCTTATTTAGTTTATTAGATGCTTATTTGGTTAAAACTGCCATTGCATATTGTTTTCTGTTTGATTTACAATCTTTCCATAAGTAAAAAAAATAAATAATAAATAACATAAATTTCGTCTGGGGTTGGATTCGAACCCCAGACCTCTCGTTCACAGACCCAACGCACCAACCAGTAGACTAGACATCCTTTTGTGTTCTTTTATGAGTTTAGTAATTAATATAGTTATTTTCTAAATTGGCAGTTTTTAATAGTTCAAATAGTATTTAGTTTTGTTAAAACTTAAAAGTATTTAAATAGTTTTTATTAAATTCCGTTTTTATTTACTTTTCAAAAATATAAAAAAAAATAAAAAAAAAAATAAAAAAAAAAATAAAAAAAAATATATATATTTTAATTTACTTTCTTTAAATTTTAAAAGTTTAGTTTTCATATAATTAAGTTTTGTTTTATTTAAAATAGTTTTTAATAGTTAAATTTTTACATAGTTTTATATTTTCAAATTAGTTTACTTTGTTTCAAAAATAGTTTTATTTTTAATTAGATTTCAATTTAGTTTTATTTAAAATAGTTTTCATCTAAAATTTTAAAATTTAGTTTTATTTTTAGTTTTTATAAAAGTTTTTAAATTAGTTTTTAATTAAGTTTTATTTAAAAATAGTTTTCTTTTAAGTTTTATTAGATTTTATTTTAAATAGATTAGTTTAAAATACAAAAAATACTTTTTACCAAAAACAAAGTTAAGTCAAAACGTTAATCGGAAATCAATTCGAGTCGAATCGAGGAACGAAAAATAGACATATAAAGAGTTTGCAAAAACCCTAGTTTCAAAATGGCGCCGTTGCCGCCTCGCTCGTACGATTGAAGATTTTTCGTGAAGACGTTTGGATTTTGGGATCCGTTCTTTTTGAACGTTACGTTTCTTGTTAACAAAATCAAAAACACAAAAAAATCAAAAACTTAAAAATACAAAAAAAAAATTTTAAAATCACAAAAGCAATTTCTTTCCTAAGATTTGCACCAAAAAAAAAATTTAAAAATCCAAAAGTAATACTTTTTCCTAAAAGTATTACACCAAAAATATTACGTATTAGTGTTAATTTTTAGTTCGATTTCTTTCGATTTTTCTTGTATATATATATATTTTAAAAAAAAAATAATACAAAAATATTCTTCTTTATCCTCTATTGTGTTTAATTCTTTTTCTCAACCCCTCTTATTTATAATTTTTCATGGATTTGTCTTGCGTTCGGTGTGGGAGACCATGTCTCGGTTTTCCAATATGTCCATGGTGTACTTGTGCGAAGTGTGGTTCCGATATCGACAATACACAATTTGGATTTTGTCCACTGTGCAATTCTAGAAATTCGTACTTCTCCTCTTACACAAATTTCTCCCCTCCTCCCGTCTATGACAATCCCTATCCTCAACATGCACCGGGTTTTTCTCAATACCCGTGTTGCAATCATTGTGGGGGCCCTCACGATACTTCTTATTGTCAACCGATGAATTATGAGCCACAACCGTGCTACAATTCCGGTTTTCAAAATTTTGAACCCCCACAAAACTCCGTCGTTCATCAACCTTCTTTTACGGAACAAAGCACTAGTTTGGATGAAATTTTAGAACGCTTAAAACAAATCAAAATTAGCTTGCATGACGAAAGACAACAAGAGCAAGTATCTACTCTTAGTGTTTCTACTCCTCCTCTTGTGCGTTCTTACTATTATGATGATGACGATGATACTACTATTTCTTGGAGTGATCTTTGTGCTCAATGTCCTAGTGCAATTGTAATCCCTTCTCTCAATATCCCAAATGCATCTAAGGATCTTGATACATCGAGTGAGATTAGCGATTTTGGGCTCGACAAATTCTTTGATGAAGTTTATGATGTGCCGACTTTTGCTGAGCTTACGGACACGGTCGTTCCGCTAGTCCATGATCACATACTCACAAATCCAAATGCGATAATTGATTCTTCCAATAAGAGTTCTATATGTGGTGAGTATGATGATTTCGTCTTCGAGCCCGAGATTAAGGAAATTATCGACCGAGAGCTAGCTCTTACCTCCACTTCCACCTACAAGTGAGGTCGATTTTTCCAATATCGATGCCGAACTTGATGAGTTGGAACGTCTTATTTTTAATAATAATGACGAATCAACTCACATGACCACACATCCAATTCTCGAGGAGTTACCTAATAAAAACTCCTCTAATGAGAATTACGTTTACCACATTCGTGAGGATTTAACTTATCAACAAATCCCACAAATGAATGATGGTTTCGTACTTGATCGTGATCTCTTCGAGAGAATTTCTAAAATCCTAAATGAGGGGAACGACAAACCTTTGTTTGACGAGCCTATCTATGATGAAGAAATCGAAGAGATTCACGTTCATGAGGATGAATGCTTTGACCCGGGAGGTGACATTGACCATTCTTTGATTGATACCTTTACGGCTTTGCCGGATAGTGACCATCCTTTGTCTTTGGGGGATGACAATTTGTCTCCTTTACCCACCCCACCTCCCGTGGATCACGACCTCACATATTTTTCGTATGTTGAGAGGACCTTTTTACCTTCTATGACTTATCCTCCTGCCTCTCATTTATTATGTTCATCCGGGACCGAGGACAAGATTTTTGATCCCGGTATTACATTCGAGGATTCCCCATGGACCATTTAATTCGGGGACGAGTCAGGCTCGTGACTCGGTTAACAAAAACAAGCGCTTCTCGGGAGGCAACCCGATGTTCTATCTATTATCTATCTTTTATTTATTTTCTACAATAAGTGTAGGGGGAGCCGTGTAGGTTGTTTGTTTTGTGTGTTGTGATTGTGTAGGTACTTGTGCTTTGATGATCCACTTTTGGTACTTTTGACGAGACCCGTGTTCCCGTGTTACCCGTGTACCCGGTTCCTTCGATAAGTTTTTGCTATTGTGATTCAATCTTGTATATAAATAAATGTGATCACTTTAGTTGTCCTTTCCTTAGCTCGATCTAAACAACGTACTCAATGTCCTAAGTGTAGGGGAGTTTATTCTCCTACATGCTTAAACATTGAGGACAATGTTTATATTAAGTGTAGGGGGGATTTCTATCGAAATTTTAGTGGCCTTTTCCATGAATTTGACCCCATTTTACCGGAAAATTTTAAAAAATTTCAACATTTTTCAAATTTTTGATCTATTTTGGCCTTTTAGTATTTTTCATTTATTTTCTTTCCTTTTTGCATCATCATAATAATTTCCAATTCAAAAATAAAGTCAAAAAAAAAATAATAAATAAATAAAACGGTTTTAATAAGTTTAGATATCTTTGATATATTAGGCCCGTCGTGAATATTTTGACTCAACCCGAGTTTACTAATCCAAGTTTACTCTAGCTAGTATCCTTAACCATATGGACCTTAATTGGTTTATTAGGCTAAGCATCCACGAGTCTCATTCCTTGAGATTTTAAATTGTGGAAAACGGGAGATGATAGAGTTAATTATAAGTTCGGTATTCTTTCATTAACTTATGTGAGTTAGTTATGAGCTTTTTCTCCCATCACGTTTTAATAAATATATTTGCAATAAATAAGGTTGTACGATTTAAAAGGTTACTTAGCTTCTAGCACAAGATCGTTTAAAAGTTGCTCGGTATTAATTAGAGTTCATAGCCAAGGCATAACTTATTGAAGCGGGACGCGAAGATTGGCTTATCCAAAAAGGCCCTAACAAGGCATGAGGATACCCGAGTCCAAAAAGGCCCTCACAAGGCATGAGGATTCACTTTTTGCTAAAGATCCTAAGATGATGTGAAGATCATTAATCCAAATCAATATGAAGGATCAAGACACACGACGAGAAGCAATTACTCCCCTAAAGATCATGGAGAAGTCTATCCAAAAAGACCCTAACAAGGTATGAGGATAAATAGATCCAAGTCCGAAAAGGAGGCGGATCATTGTATATCAAAATCCTAAATAAAGAAGAGGATAAATGAAGAAGTCGTGGTCAACGTTTGAAGCATCTTTCACTCCTTATGAAGATGTATACCAAAATGAAGAGAAGACCATAATTTTAAGATCGTCTCTCAAGATTTGAAGTTTGAAGTACAAGCCAAATATAGGTCCGAGAGAGGTCTCAAATCGTGAAACGAGTTATGCCAAGATATGAACTTTATGAGGTTTCGAGAAGCCGTTTTAAAAGATTTTGTCCTTTAGCTAACTATCGATTAAATCGTCCCACTTTATTTTCGGCCTTAATAAATTATCGAAATAAGTCAAAAATGCATCCTCATGATCATTCAAGACAAAAATAAAATACAAGAGATACACCGTAGGAATAAGGGGGTCTAAGTGATTAATTAAACCACATGAGTAAGTGTTAGTGGTGCTAACTTGTAGTTTCAACGATCTCGTTTTTATGCTTGGTATGGGGAACGTGAAACTTGAGGGTGATTTATATTCATGACACCAAAGCCCTGATTCAAGTCTTAGATTTCTTTACGAGTTTCTTCCATCAAATAATTTTCAAGTGAAAAATTGTTATCACTTTTATTTCCTTTTAAGTTTTTATCTTTTCGTCATTAAATTAGTAGTAATAGTAATAAAGGCCAAAATGGATTTATTATGAGAAAAATGTAACTTATGCCTTAAAACTATGCATTGCATGGGGTCATTGCAATGGTCAAGTGTAGGGGATTTAATAAGTGTGTAAACACTTATCCTTTTGCCACTAAAATCAAGGAAAAACAAGACCGAATCATGTGTTTATTATCATAAATGTCGGAATTACGCGTGGTTTTGTGTTTTTGTGTTAAAATAGGTGCAAATGATCAAAAGGAAAGAAAACACGGGATTTCATGGTCAAAAGTCGAAGAAAAGTCCAAAAAGAGACGAAGACAAAGTCAAAAGACCAAAAGCGTGCCGAAGATCACGAAAACCGACAAAGTCGACTTAATTTTGAAGAAATGTTCAAGAAAGTCGGAATCGAGCTCGTTTTTAGTGGAATTAATCTTTTATGAAGATTAATGGGCTTGTGGGTCCCGCATATTGGGTTAATGGGCTCAAAAGCCCATTTGAAAGCTTAATGATTCTTGATTATTAACAAAAAAACCCACTAAGGCCCAATAATAACAAATGGGACGGATGATATTTAAGCAAAATTGGGCCTAAACCCATTTACAAAAGAAAAGTAAAAAAATGGGACGATTTAAAATATCTTATCTGCTCATTTTTTGGTCAAAATACTTACCACACATCACACGAATAAAATGCTTTCCTTCCCCCTTTACACGTTTTTCTATCTTACCCTACCATTCGTTAAAAAACAATAAACACCCACACACACTTTCTTCTCTCCCCAATATTAACCACCATCTTTTATCCCCAAAAACCCTAATTTACATATCAAAATTAACCCAATTAATAAGGGGCTTTTACCCTTATTGGGTAATTCATCAATAATGAATTAATTCCCCCAGTTTTTCGCAAGCTTCCACCAAAGTGGTCCTCACTTTCCACGCTGGCAATCCGTTGCCCAAAATTAATCTCAGCCGAAGATTTAAAGAGAAGAGAGAGAAGAGAAGATTTAAGGGCTAGGATGATTTGCTTAGAGATGAAGCTAAGAAGAAGGCATTTGAGGGTTTGCCTATAAAAACCCCATCTCCAAGATGTATAATCAAGCTTTTTCTTTATTTTTCTTAGTTTTTAATTAATTTTAGGAGTAGATTAAATTATTTTTAATTTTCTGAAAATTAGTTTTAGGATTTAAAATTGTAATCTTAATTTCCAGTATTGTATTTTTTAGATATTAATGAAAAGTTTATTTTTAATTCATATCATCTCATTTTACTGTCGATTCTTAATCTTATTTACTGTCGATTCTTAATCTTTTTTTTACTGTTTTAAATTATTATTATTATTACTGTTCGAGTTTGTGCTTATTCGGGGAATATATAAAAAAAATATATATATATAAATAAATAAATAAATAAATTTCGAGAGATTGATGGGTTTGAGACGCTGATGTTGATGTTCGAAGATTGTTCGAAGGTGGTGTTTGTTCGGTTTTCGATAAGACGGCTCAGCGCCTCAGTCTTCTTCCCAACGGTTTTCGACAATAGGTTTGATTCTCCTTTCTCTTTTATTTTTTTATGTTAAAATCTTGTGTTTTTGGTTGCTGTTTAATCTGCTTATTGTTAGTTTTTATTAAGTTAAATTGTTAACTGTTTTTTACTGTTTTTATGTTTAAATCTGATTGTTTGTTTTGATGTTATTTGCTATTGTATGTTTCGGTATCTGCCTATTTGGTTAAAGTTGAATTACTGCTTAAGTTTTATAAGATGTTTGGTTATGCTTTTAAAATTGCTTTTAATCTATTTTGATTTTTAGTAGAGTTTGATTTGCTTATTTCATTTTTGATTATTCAGTAAGTTAGACATGTTTGATTTTGCTTATTATTTAATGTTTCTGTTTAAACTGCTTATGTTTATTTAATTTCTGTTTGGCTTAGTTATTTTTGGTATCTGCTATATAAGTTGATTAGACTAGCTTAGTTAAACTGCTTATTTAGAGAATTGTTCGGTAATCTGCTTTTGTTAGGGTGAAGTTTGAATTCGTCTAGGTCTCGTATCTGTTTAGGAACTGTTTGGCTTATTAGATTAGGATCGTCTTAGCTTTTATTGCTTATGCTTATTTTCTGTTGCTTATTAATTCTGCTTGATAGCTTATTAAGTTTATTTTGAATCCTTTTAGCTTATTTAGTTTATTAGATGCTTATTTGGTTAAAACTGCCATTGCATATTGTTTTCTGTTTGATTTACAATCTTTCCATAAGTAAAAAATAAAATAAAATAATAAATAACATAAATTTCGTCTGGGGTTGGATTCGAACCCCAGACCTCTCGTTCACAGACCCAACGCACCAACCAGTAGACTAGACATCCTTTTGTGTTCTTTTATGAGTTTAGTAATTAATATAGTTATTTTCTAAATTGGTAGTTTTTAATAGTTCAAATAGTATTTAACTTTGTTAAAACTTAAAAGTATTTAAATAGTTTTTATTAAATTCCGTTTTTATTTACTTTTCAAAACTATAAAAAAAATAAAATAAAAAAAAATAAAAAAATATATATATATATTTTAATTTACTTTCTTTAAATTTTAAAAGTTTAGTTTTCATATAATTAAGTTTTGTTTTATTTAAAATAGTTTTTAATAGTTAAATTTTTACATAGTTTTATATTTTCAAATTAGTTTACTTTGTTTCAAAAATAGTTTTATTTTTAATTAGATTTCAATTTAGTTTTATTTAAAATAGTTTTCATCTAAAATTTTAAAATTTAGTTTTATTTTTAGTTTTTATAAAAGTTTTTAAATTAGTTTTTAATTAAGTTTTATTTAAAAATAGTTTTCTTTTAAGTTTTATTAGATTTTATTTTAAATAGATTAGTTTAAAATACAAAAAAATACTTTTTACCAAAAACAAAGTTAAGTCAAAACGTTAATCGGAAATCAATTCGAGTCGAATCGAGGAACGAAAAATAGACATAAAAAGAGTTTGCAAAAACCCTAGTTTCAGTATGTAAAGTCCCACAATAGATAACGTTGAAGTGTTGATCTATTTGCTATGTATTTAAAGATTAACTTTAAGTTACTAAAAGTAAGTGGGAGTTTTGATCTTGAAAGATAAAATTACATAATACATAATCTTCTTTAATACACTAGTAATTATCATGATGTAGGCGTGTTAATGCTAACTCTCAAGATAAAGGAATTTAAGTCATAGATCCGCAAGGATATCTCGGATATACGAGTAATATGCTGAGAACTATGAGTTGCAAATAATCGTTATGATTTGTTACCAAATATTGACTTGGGTAAAACACTCATACTATGAATGTTATAGATGTTATCCAAACAAGATAATCAACTTTATCTTTGGTTTATCTTAAATAGTTTGACTAGAAATTGGAGATGAGTTTCGTCAAAGGAAGGAAAAATGCCAATTGTGGTGGTTTAATCTTTGTGTCGAAATTTTATGGACAAAAATTGTACACATATTTAATGTATGTATTATGGATAGATTATTAATCACACTTAAGAAATTAATTATGATTGATTATTCTTTCCTAAACGCATTAAATATATAAAGATTTTGGTGGTCATATTTTAATTGACAAGTTGAATATATATGAACTCTTTCTTGAATGACTACTTGAGCACGGACTTAAGTAATCGAAAGGAGTTTATTAATTCAAACAAATCTTTGGAAAAGTACAAAGTGCAATTATCCATGAATGGATAAAAGCAATCATCTAGGAAATTATTCTTATGTTTAATTTGAAATCAAGATTGGATTTAAATTTAAATAAGATGATTTCTAAGTATTCTTAAAAGCTAGTGGGTGTATTATGGTTATTTTCTTAAATTATATATGTTGGATAGACATATAAGAAAGTAAATTTTATTCAAATTAAATGTTGATTTGGTTTATATTTGAAATGGAACTTTGCTTTGGAAATTTAAAAAATAAGATATAACCTTGAAACAAAATAAATTTATTTATTTTTGCGGTGGAAATACAACATAATATGCCATGTAGTAAGTTTATATGGATATTTAAAACATGAAGAAATCTAAATCTGGTTTGAGAAATTTTCATGTGTATCACAATGTATTTATATCATGCTTAAAAAGCAAGATGATTTGAATATATTAATCTATATAAAAGTTATTAAATAACTTGTGTAATGAATATTCTGAATGAATATGTTTATATATAGAATAACATCCTTGTCTTGGATCAGCTTCCATATTCTGTAGATGAGTAATTTGTCAATAGTTGTGCAAATTATCATAACCAACAAACTTGGATGATTGGTTGGAATCAAATATTACATAAATAGACATTATTGGTAATGTATTTATATCTTTAAATGACAAGTTATCAAAAACTTGAAAAGATATAATTGAGGTAACACTCAACATTAATCATAAGATCCTTGGAGATGACATGTTGATTAAAGTTGCATTATACATTAAAGAGTTAGAATACTTTGAACTTCAAATATCTTTTGGAAGTTTAGTATAATAAATTGGTGATCAAGGATGTTTCACAATTTTGAACCATGTGGCAATATCAAACTATTTGAATGCACATGTGTAAGAACTTCAATAATTGAATTATTGAAGAAAGTATTCTTAAAATTCCAATAGGTCAAGATTGGTTGTTTTATGCTTTGTCAAATTAGTGTGAAGGTCACTACTAGAGGCATGCTGCATCAACCATGTTTTTCATGCATTGATCTATTTAGTATTTGGATAAAGGATGTTAAGACATGATTATTTAACGGAATAAAGATTGGGTTTCGTTTATTCTTGTTATTTAATTTTGTATCCTATTTTACATGTTTTAATCCATGAATAAATTGTTATGCTAAATGTCCATTGTCGATTATTAATATGGGAATATTATTAAACTAAGAAAATTCGAAATTGCGATAGAGAATACTTGAAAGTATATTGATCGATTTTGGATGATATTCGATGAATTGAATATTGGACTTATCCCAAATATATGATTATATGCACCAAGGCTGATCAACTAAACATGTCACTCAACGTTCAATTCCCTTTGAGTTTCTAAAAGAAATGTGACATAAAAATATGTATATATATATTTTTTTTGCAATTTACCTGTTTTCATGAAATTTCTTGCTCAAATCAAATCATTCAATCGTTTAACATTTTTCAAATACTTTGCTCTCTTTAAGATGAGCGTAACCTCATTCTTGAAAACCATACATAAAAACTCCTTTCATAATTAAATCAAAGGTTCCTTAAAGGAAACCCAGGGAATTATATTTCAAACAAACTACATAGTTGCATAAGATTATTGAAACTTACTTGCAAGTACTTTAGAGACACTCATTTGTTCCTTGGACCTCCTGCATAGTATACACCATCTTACTTTTAAAAGATTGTTCAAAGTTGAGATCATGTAAAGAATAAAAGGAATGGAGTGCATTAACAATATGTAGTTTCCAAAGGGATCGTATAAGTAAAGCCAATAGAGGTTCCAAATGAAAAGACAATTTGCTACAATATACGACCTCACAGTCCAATCTTACGAAATAAGATGAAAAACGTGTTTGCAATTGAAATTTGAGACTTCGGATACACTATCACTTAGATAGTTACAAAGTACGAATTCAAAAGTAATTTCTTATAAAATATAGACATCTATTTTCTTATCTGTCAGGGGTACTTTACTTAATCACTAAAGGTAACTGAAGTATAAAAAAAGCCCATGCTTTAAACAACGGAAACAACTTTGTAAACTGTAAAGGATATGATGCTACCAAGAATGGAATTGTGAAGTTTGATAGCATACAACAAAAGTAATAGATGAGGTTTTGCTAATTCTTAAATTTCTAATCTAGAACTTCAATCAAGTCAGCAACTTGGGAGTCGCAAACGCAAAAAAGACAGTTAAAATAATTTTTCCTTCGAAAAAGACAACCACAATTGAAGAGAAGTGTATATTAAAAGTTTTGTAGAGGAAGAACAAATTTGAATATTTGATTAGGTATATCTCACCTGGTCATAAAGTCGGAGCCCGCTTTTTATAAACAAATTTAAAAAGAATAATACCTGAAGCAAACTCGAAGACGAAGATGAAAACCACAATGACTCAGCTATAGCAACTGTTATGTTTAGTCATGATATTCGCCTAAGTCGTGTCTAGGGATAGTGTCGAATAGCCTATTTTCCTAATAGCTATGAATAAAGGTCGGTTGGCAATGTCTAAGCCTAACCTGACCCGTAGGACTTGTTATAGTCAGTTCCCCCTCATCTCTATAAAAGGAGGTGAGGGGGAACAAACCAAACACGTCATTCTTTCAATAAACTAATCGGAAACGATTAGGGATTTACCTTGTGTGGGCGTCGCCTTGTTTTCTGTCGATTCTGCTTGTGGGTTTGTGACTTCGAGATCGTGTATTCCGCATCTAGTTAACCAGGATTGTAGGGATTAAACCCTACTAGTGGTATCAGAGCTTCGGTTCTTCGAGTGGCTGGTTTACTAGGGTCGATCGAAGAAGAGAAGAAATTGGTGTTCAGGGTGTCATGATCATCAAGGTTGTAGCATCGATCGACTAGAAAAGGTTTTTTGTTTTCGATTTATCGAAGATCAAAGGATTATTTGTGTTTGGTTTTCTGGTCACCATTGATATTCACCAAGGAAAAGAAGACAGTTGTTTTTTTTAGGTGTGTAGGCTGACAAAGGTGGAGTAGAACACAAATAATAATTCAAGGGTTACATTGGGCCATAGTTTTTCTTTTTGATTAAAGGAAATATTGTTGGGCCGTTATTTATATTGGACTACGATTTACTAGTATTGGGTTAATTGTTTTGGTTTAATATAAAGGAAAACAATTTGTATATCTTTGAAGAATTTTACACAAGGGGACTTTGTTAGTTAGTGATTGTGGGTATTACACAAGGTTTAGCAAACTAATAAGGGGGACTTCGTAATTCAGGATTGTGAGGTTTAACGTATCACAAGGTTTAGCGAGTTACCGAAGGGATTTTGTCGGTTTGTCATTGTGAGGTTTTCACAAGGTTTAGCAAATCAACAAAAGGATAAAGAATGATGGGAGCCAAGTTTGACATCGAGAAATTCGATGGAACTGGTGATTTCGGGTTATGGAGAATCAAGATGCGTGCTTTATTAATCCAGAACGGATGCGAAGCAGCTCTGGAGGTTTTACCCGCGACTATGGAAGCTGAAGAGAAATCTAAGCTTGACAAGAAAGCTCACAGTGCCATGATTTTGTGTTTAGGTAACAAGGTCCTGAGAGAGGTTACCGGGGAGACGACTGCAGCGGGGGTTTGATCAAAGCTCGAGTCTTTGTACATGACAAAGTCATTGGCCAACAAGTTGTACCTGAAGAAGAAGTTGTATACATTCTACATGCCGTCTGGAAGAAAGATTTCCGAGCATATAGATGAGTTCAACAAAATCGTTCTCGATTTAGCAAATATTGAGGTAAAATTCGAAGATGAAGATCTTGCTTTATTGTTACTCACGTCTTTACCAGCATCATACGAACACTTTGTGGATACCTTGCTTTATGGACGGGAAGATTTGACTTTGGAGGACGTGATGGCCACACTAAATTCAAAGGAAATCAAGGAAAGGTTCAAGGCGAAGGGGGATGATGGTGAAGGGTTATATGTGAAAGTCAAAGAAAGGAATTCGCATCAGTCAAAGGGAAAGTCAAGATCGAAATCTCGAGGTGGAAGGCTCAAATGCTTTATTTGCCAATCTGAGGAGCACTTGAGAAGAGACTGTCCGAAGAATAATCGCAAGAAGTCAAAAGATTACGTCAAGAAAGATAATCAACCAAGCTCCAGTGGTTCAATTTACGACGATTCTGAGGTGATGATGGTGATGAGTGCAGAAAGACTGCAAGATTGGATCATGGATTCCGGAGGTTCATATCACATGTCACCCAGGTTAGATGTATTTTTTGATTTTCTGGAATGCGATGGGGGCAGCGTACTGTTGGGCGACAACAGAGAGTGCAAGATCAGGGGTATTGGTAAGGTAAAGGTACAGCTGAAAGATGGGTCAAGTTTCGTGTTACACAATGTCAGTTACATTCCTGAATTGAAAAGAAACTTGATATCGCTAGGAACTCTTGAAAAAGAGGGATATACCGTAAAATTGCAGTCAGGCAAAGTCAAGGTGATTAATGGTTCTAGGGTTATTATATTTGGAACCCGAAGGGAGAACTGCGTGTACTCTTTGGATGGCCATGCATTGGCCGGTGAGCTTAATGCTAGTGTTGAAGAAAAAGACAGTCTTGTGCAGGTTTGGCATAAAAGACTGGGACATATCAGTGAGGCGGGACTACACGTGCTGGAAAAGCAGGGTTTGTTTGGCAAGAAGAGTCTAGGTAAGCTCGATTTTTGTGAGAATTGTGTTCTGGGAAAGTCACATCGAGTCCGTTTCGGTGTAGGAAGGCACACTACTCAGGGAGTGATAGACTATGTTCATTCAAACTTATGGGGTCCGTCTCAGGTGGAATCATTGGGAGGTAAGAGGTATTTCTTATCTATAGTTGATGATTATTCCAGGAGGGTATGGGTTTATGTTCTCAGGTTCAAACACGAAGCATTTGAAAAGTTCAAAGAGTGGAAGCAGTTAGTAGAAAATCAGACTAGGAGGACGGTTAAGAAGCTTAGGACGGATAATGGTCTTGAGTTCTGTAACCGGGAGTTTAATCAGCTATGCACTGAGAGTGGGATTGCTAGACATTTGACAGTTGCCGGGACGCCGCAGCAGAATGGGTTAGCAGAACGGATGAACAGAACTCTCATGGATAAGGTACGCTGTTTATTAATACAGTCTGGATTGCCCAAGACCTTCTGGGCGGAAGCGACATGTACGGCCGCATATCTTATAAATAGGTCACCATCGACAGCGATTGAGAAGAAGACACCTATGGAGATGTGGTCGGGACATCCTAGTGATTATGAGATGTTGAGGGTTTTCGGTTGTGTCGCGTATTCACACGTTAAACAAGGGAAGCTCGAGCCGAGAGCGGTAAAATGCGTTCTTTTGGGGTATCCTGAAGGTGTAAAGGGGTACAGACTATATAGGCTTGATAATGAATCGCCTAAAATAGTCACAAGCAGGAACGTGGTCTTCAATGAAAGTGTCATGTACAAAGACACGTTGAAGGATACTGGTGCAGGTAAAGATAAGTCTGTTGAGGATTTACAGGTTGAGGTGGAACTGCAGAGGTTAAATAATCATACGCCTGAGGAAGACCAGACGGGTCAGGAAGATCAAACAGGTCATGAAGATCCGTCAGATCAGGAAGACCAGACAGATCAGGAAGATGGCGATGATGAAGATGCAGTGGTTCAAGATATTGATCATCCACCAGATCTCACAGATTATCAATCGGTTCGGGATAGAGAACCAATGACAAGAACGAAACCGACAAGGTTTCGGGATGAGAGTAATATGGTTGCTTACGCGTTTGCTGCAGCAGAGGAAGAAGATACTCATGAACCATTGACATACCAGGAAGCAGTTGCTTGTGAAGACAGTTCTAAGTGGAAAGCTGCTATGAAAGAAGAGATGGATTCTCTGAAGAAGAACAAGACCTGGGTGTTAGTAGATCATCCAGCTGGGCAAAAGCTGGTGAGCTGCAAATGGCTGTACAAAATAAAGGAAGGGATTGAAGGTGTTCAAAAGCCTAGGTACAAGGCAAGGCTGGTGGCTCGTGGATTCACACAAAGAGCAGGTATTGATTACAATGAAGTATTTTCGCCGGTAGTTCAACACACATCTATTCGGGTTATACTTGCATTGACTGCGTGTAAAGATTATGAGCTGGAACAGCTTGATGTAAAGACGGCGTTTTTACATGGAAATCTTGAAGAAGTGATCTACATGAGGCAGCCACCGGGATTTGAACAAGGTAACAAGGTATGTTTGTTAAAGAAATCTCTTTATGGTTTGAAGCAGTCACCTAGGAAATGGTACAAGAGGTTCGATGAGTATATGCTGAGCAACGGGTTTAAGCGTAGCAATTACGACAGCTGCGTATATTACAGGAGTTATGCACCAGGGGAGTATATCTATCTATTGTTATATGTGGACGATATGCTGATTGCTTGTAAAAGCAAGGCTGAGATCGCGGCTACCAAGTCTTTGCTTAAAAGGGAGTTCGACATGAAAGAGCTCGGGGAAGCAAAGAAGATTCTTGGTATGGAGATCTTCAGAGATCGGAGTCGCAAGATTCTGAGGGTGTCACAATCCGGGTACGTTTCTAAAGTTTTAAAAAGGTTTAGAATGGACAATGAGGAGTCGGTTCAGACACCATTGGATGGGCACTTCAAGCTGTCGTTGAAGGATTGTTCGGTTAGGGATTGTGATATTGAAAGAATGAGTAGGGTGCCATATTCAAATGCGGTTGGGAGCTTGATGTACTTGATGGTATGCACGAGGCCAGACATAGCGTATGCAGTAAGTGTAGTTAGCAGATATTTGGCGAATCCGGGTAAACTCCATTGGGAAGCAGTGAAGTGGATTATGAAATATTTGCAGGGCACTGTAAAGGTGGTTTTGGTGTATAGGACAAATCGTGGCAACCATGTGGACGTAACAGGTTTTGTTGATTCAGACTACGCTAAGGATCCAGATAAAGGTAGGTCTCTCACTGGTTACGCATTTTTAGTACAAGGATGTGTTGTAAGCTGAAAGGCAACGCTACAATACGTGGTGGCTCTTTCAACTACAGAGGCAGAGTATATGGCCCTTACGGAGGCTGTGAAGGAAGCTATTTGGCTAAGAGGACTCTTGGAAGAGTTGGGCGTGAAGCTCAACACTGTTGCAGTTAATTGTGATAATCAGGGCGCGATTCACTTATCGCGGAATCATGTTTTTCATGAAAGGACAAAGCACATCAATGTGCGTTATCACTTTATCAGAGAAGTCTTGGAAGCAAAGACGGTTGAAGTTCTGAAGGTGGGTACTGAACACAATGCTGCGGATGCCTTGACAAAGGTGGTACCTGGACGCAAGTTACAACACTGCCTGGAATTGTTGAGTGTTGGGATAGGCTAATATATGCCTAAGGTGGAAATTGTTATGTTTAGTCATGATATTCGCCTAAGTCGTGTCTAGGGATAGTGTCGAATAGCCTAGTTTCCTAATAGCTATGAATAAAGGTCGGTTGGCAATGTCTAAGCCCAACCCGACCCGTAGGACTTGTTATAGTCGGTTCCCCCTCATCTCTATAAAAGGAGGTGAAGGGGAACAAACCAAACACGTCATTCTTTCAATAAACTAATCGGAAACGATTAGGGATTTACCTTGTGTGGGCATCGCCTTGTTTTCTGTCGATTCTGCTTGTGGGTTTGTGACTTCGAGATCGTGTATTCCGCATCTAGTTAACCAGGATTGTAGGGATTAAACCCTACAGCAACCATACTCCATAGTGTACAACGACTAAACATCAAGCCGAAAAAAGTCAAAAAAACGCATTGTATTAATCTTGATCAGCAAAGGTTTTTGCTGAAATCGAGCACGACACACTACACATGAGAAAAAAATATATCCGTAACACAGTATTAGAAACTAAAAATGCTATCATAGATACCTTGAAAAATGTTAATATACAAAATTCAGCAAACGTAGGTATCAAAATATCTATGATAGTTCATTAAAAACTGGATCAGTGATAGATAATATAATTAATCTTGAACAAATGATGCTAATGAGAAATAAAAGGAAGTAAAGTATGATTAGAGATAAAATTTATGGCCCCATTAGAGAAGAAAAATATAAATGTAAAAAAGCAATAAATTTCCTCTCAAGCATTTTCACAAACACCTTTTATGCTCCTATTGAAACGCCACTTTTGTTCCAGTGTAAGTCGATAAAATCAACCAAAGTAACATTGTATAATAGACTACTGTATTTGACAATAAACGTCATCAAAATAAAGTTTCACTCCTTATCGGTAACACCTCACCAAACGTTTAATCATTGGTTGCAGCTCATCTCTTAAAATGCAATACATACTAAATTGTCTTAAGAAACAGCAAGAAAGAGTCAAAAGAAAACCTGATTTTGATTAATAAATATGACTTTATCAGATCAAACGGCGAACACTAACAAAGTTCGATAATCTCGTCTTCTTGTGGTGAACATACAGAAAAAGTGAGAGAGTGAAGCATCAAAAAATTTGAATTTCAAAATTTAGAGAGATGTACACTTAACTAAACACCGCTCTGCTTTCAAAGCACCTCACTTTTAACTAGTCAGCAGCACCCATGGTGCTAATAAAAATGGCATGTAAGATTTTTTAAATAGACTTAAATACATTTACAATAAATAAATCTGTTTTATATATATGTGACATCATCCTTTTGAATATTTAAATGAAATAACCAATAGAATAATGACATCCATTGAAAAATGATGTATGCAAAAACCTTTATTTAATAGAATGAATTGATGTTTCATCAAACTCTTTGGAGGATTGACTATACCACTGCTTACGTAATTTACTCATTTAATATTATTATAAGAATTGAAAAGTCATATGTATGCATGTAACATGACAATGAACCGTCAACCTACTAAAAGATTCACTTGTTCTACTTTATACTTTAATACGCGAAAGGCCATTTGGTGACTCGCTAACATTCAAAAACCTCGAATCGTATCACCTCAACAAGTTCATATATTCTTTCTCCCAATTCATTATCAAAAGATATAGAATAATATGTTTACTAAAATTTTAAATTAAATAATTTCCTTCATAACTAGTGTATATTCTATTATCAATATTTTGTAGTATAATACAATATCAGCATCGTATTATTTCCATTTACGTATTATTACATTCCATTTCCTTAACTGTTACATACAAACTACATCATTAGTTTTGATATGTGTGATTTAAATATCAACAGTTCCATAGCATCACACCTAAAAACATAGTCTATTTGGTTCAGTGTTTTTGGGTGGTTTTAGAAGGGTTTAAATATAGAATTCATTACTTTTTGTGTTTGGTTGCTTTTTCACATAGTTTTAAAAATCAGAAAAAGCCAATATTTGTTGTGTTATAAAAATGTAGGATGAAGAGAAGTTTTCAATGACGGTACTTTTAAAGGTCAAAGTGGACCATTATGTCCTTCCTTTGTTTATCTTCTTCCTCCAAAATTTATTTCTTCCCCAATGTTCTTCATTCTTTTATCATGCTTTTCAATGATTTTTTTTACTTACATCTTATTTAACATTAATGTATATCCATTTTCCATTCCATCTGGTTATCTTAAGTTTATACAACATCTTCGATATATATTCATTAATTTTCACATAGATCTCATCAAGGTATATCAAATTTATCAAAAAGGTAAGAATCTTAACACTGATTCATTGATTTGTTTGAGAAACATTATTATATGTTAACCAAAAACATGTTTGTGTTGAAAAGCCCTAGGGATTGCTTCGATACACACATTGACACAAATAACTAGTTCTTGATCATTTGGTTAAAACCAATTTTAATTGAATTTTTTTGTATAGTTAAATCATACGTAGTATATTCTTGATTTTAGCATAGATTTTTGTTTAATATGTAGTTTTTCTTTTCCCCAGGTATCTCGGATCTTTTTAATTCAAGATAAGTTGTTTAAATTATAAAAGGGTAATTATGTCATTTATTAGTACTTATGTATATAAAAAAATTTAACCAAACACACAAGAAGGTTTAGATACTAAGGCTTAACATTTGTACAGTTTAAAAAAACGCCTGAGTTATAATACCTTGTATTTCAAAAATATTGAACCAAACGCCCCCAAAAGGTTTTAATATTTCTGAAGGACGAGTCTCAAAGTCGTATATACAAGACTCAACAAAAATATCACTATATATGTTATTCACACTCTACGAGCTATAAGTGTGTATAGTGTATTTATGTTTAGTATTCGATAAAGTGTAATAATATAATAACATTACATCAATTACATATTACATATCATTAAATAAAAGTATTATAATATTACATCAACACTATAATTATGATGCATCTACTTTGTGAGTCAAATAGTATAAATATATTACATCCGTTACATATTACAAATCATTAAATACAAGTATTATCACAGGCTATATATAACTCTTTGTAAAAATCAATACCATCAATAAAACAGTTGTTCTGTTTTAGTATCTGCTACTAGTTTTTAAACCATAAAATATTTCTAAATATTTCATCAAAATTATCTTGTGATCAACAACAAACATGTTCAATCCAACAACAAGGTAATCTATCAATACATTAACTTCTTCATTTTCCTTTCAGTTTTTAATATATGCATAAGTTATTAGTACTTAATTAGGGGTTGTTTGGATTAGCTTATTATATGGATTTGTTGGGAGAAAGGAAGGAAAGTTTATTCGTCTCTAGGACATTGGAAGTAATAAATGCTTATGGTTATTTATGTGATGATGTGATCCATAGATTAGTTTTTATAAGTTGTGTTCCTTTCATTTGACATATCTGAATAACGTCTTTAGAATTACCAAGTTCTGATGCATCTAAGGACTTGATCGTCTTCATAAAACCAACTTGTAGTGGTAAATGAAGGTTTTAACTTTCACAAATCACTGTTGTGAGAAGATACTTTATATATATGAACAATGTATGCAGAAAAGTATCACAGAAAACTGCATTTTATATTGAACAAAAAGAGAGGGCTATAAATAGCCTTACATAGACTACAAAATAGGAGCAGCAAAAGCAACGTTTGAACATGGTAAAAGGAACAAAATAAAACCTAAAAACCTAAGGAACCAGACATACTTTAACCAACCCAACGTTCTCAATGCACATTCTTTGAATCAATCATAACCGTTACCAAGTAATATTATTCAAGTACTAGAAAAACTTATTCATTTAAGATTAAGCCAACAATCACCCCCTTAATCTTGATGATCTCGTTCCGTTAAACTTGCTACGTGCTTGCTTCATCCGTTTCTCTTTTTGTCTTGCTACTTTCTTTCTTTCTATCTTGCAATACCATCAGTCTCCATCTTTCTTTCGAGGCCTTCTTTCTACTTTCTTGTTGCTTTTCTTGCTATCTTTCTTGCTAACGTTAGCTTGCTACGTTCTCTTGCTACATGATCTTGCTACATGCTGTTGCTACATGTTGTTGCTAATCGATTCTTGCTTATTGATTCATGCTTGTCGACCTTTGCTTGCCGACCCTTGCTTATCGACTCTTGCTTGTCGACCCTTGCTTGTCGATCCTTGCTTATCGACCCTTTTTTGTCGCCCCTTGCTTGTCGACCCTTCCTTGTTGACTATTTTCTTGCTTAGTACTTGCTATAAACATGAAACATTCAACTTGCTTGGGTTGCCTTGCCTGCTACTTGCTACAGACAATGTGGAAACCTTCTTGCTTGCTACGTGTGAAAACTTGCTGCCTTTTTAGTTTTCTTTTGCTTCTTGCTATGATTTCATTCTTGCTTCCTCTTTTGAGAAAACACTCCTTGCTATATTTCTTGCTTTCAAAAATTCCTTGTTATGTTCTTGCGATCAATCGCTGTGATAAGAAACTTGCTGCCTTCTTTCACCTTTCGATGCCTTATAACAGCCCGGAACAACAATGTTTACAATCGGCCACCCACGTCATTTCAACTAGTACATCTACCACAACAACGGTCGACCGAAACACTTTAACGGCTCCGTCTTTTGCTGCAACACAGACTCGAACAACCACCTGTTGTCCATGACAGATCTTTCACGCCTGCCCTCCGCCGACCGACACACCCGCCGGCGGAGGATCCCTCCGATCTTCCCGAGCCCTAGGCTATGATACCAAATGAAGGTTTCAACTTTCAAAACTCACTTTTGTGAGAATACACTTTATATATATATGAACAATGTATGCAGAAAAGTATCACAGAAAACTGCATTTTATATTGAACAAAAAGAGAGGGCTATAAATAGCCTTACATAGACTACAAAATAGGAGCAGTAAAAGCAACGTGTGAACATGGTAAAAGGAAAAAAAAATACAACCTAAAAACCTAAGGAACCGGACATACTTTAACCAACCCAAAGTGCTCAATGCACATTCTTTGAATCAGTCATAACCTTTACCAAGTAATATTATTCAAGTACTAGAAAAACTTATTCATTAAAGATTAACCCAACAGTAAAGCCTTAAACCTATTATAATAGCCCCTATATGGTTACATTTAGAATGACCAAGTTCATATCTTCTTGTTTTATAGGACATCTAAATCTAAAGTTCACCATTATGTATAGTATGAAAAGCGTATACCTGTTTTCTTAGAAAAACCTAACAATTTGTCTGATAACAATTAAGTAACAAGCTAATGTGATAAATAACGTTAACTATAGTTTTAAAATTTACCAAAAAGTGGTAGAATTTAATTTATATAATTGGTTGATCTAGGTTAAAGATGAGAAAATAGTCATGCTTCATTATATCTTGCGTCAAATAAAGGGAAAACGGTCTCTTCAATTTTTTATGAGCATGAATTATTGGGGTTTTAATGTTACTAAATCACATACTTATAATATAGGGCTTTTGATATCAATCATTATATAGTAAGCACGATTTACACTACAACAAAAACAGGCTAATGCAACGAAAAATTTGCAACGGTAAGATTCAGATGCAAATTTACAATCGTATTGCAACGAATTACCAACCAAAAAGCAACGTCGAAGAAATGGTTGCAAATCGGTTGCAAATCTAAACTATTTTATTCTTAATTTATATTTGTTTTTTCGGTTGCAAATCTGTTGCAAAATTATAAAATTTTGCAACGAAAAAACAAACCGTTGCAAATTTTCATAATTTGCAACGGAATTGCAACCGAAAGCCAAATTTAAATATGCAGAAAAATTATCATTTGTTTTCTGTTGCAATTCAGTTGCAAAATTTCAAATTTTGCAATGAAATAACAATTGAAGACAAAAAAATAAATTTAAGATAAACTATCACTAATTGTGTGTTGCAATTCCGTTGCAAAAATCTATTTCCAAAACCAACCGAACTGCTTAATCCAAAACTGAAAAAAAATCTAAAACTAAAACTGAAAACCCACGCTTATATGAAAAGTTTAGCAAAATATTCTAATAATTATACAAATACTGATTTTATTATTGCACATCTTTTATTCTATAAAGACTTTTTGCTCACAATGAAAATATTTACTAAACACATATGTGTGAAACGTGATGTTAACATGTAAAAGTCAAATAATACGTATGTTAATATGATACATACGTTTACTAATGGAAAAACTTTAATGTGAGGTTCTGCGTGGTTAGGGATTTAGGGGTAAGGAATGAGAATGATAATAATTAATATTGTTTGATTATGAGAATATAACTAATCATTACCGTTAATGGGTAATGAACCATTTCCCTGTAAATTGGGGGTAATGGACTTGAGGTAATAAGTTTCGGTATGTGCGTGTCTCCACCTACCACTACCACCGTCTATGACCACCACCATTGTCGCTACCACAACCCTCCCAACGCCACTACCACTGCTACCACCACCCTCTTAATGCCACCACATTATCCGACGCCACCACCATTGCCACCGACCGCTACCACCTCTGCCAGCATCGCCATCATCGCGACCACTGACTATCACCACCACCGTCATCACTGACCACCGCTATTGTCAGTGCTACCACCCTCCCTACGCCATCACCACTACCACCGGCTGCTACCACTTCACCATGGTAACGAGTCACACAATGAACACCTCTACCATCAACCACAACCGCGACCAACATCATCGTGAATTCAAGTGTGTATCTGTCCACCACGAACACCACCTCTATCGATGCTGTCATAACACTCTACCACCATCTTAAACAGCTACCAATGGTGCCACCACCACTGCTATCACCATCAAATGACCACCACCATTTTCGCTACCACCACCCTCCCATCGCCACCACCACTCTCTGACGACGCCACCACTATCACCGGTCACTACCACCTCATCATTGTTAACGGCTACCAATGACGCCACCGCCACCTCTACCACAACCACACCGTCGATCATCACCACTGCCACAACCTCCACATCTCGTGGCCACCTATACCAACTACCACAACGAATGATCGCAACCACCACCCGTCAATAACCACGTAAAAACTACCAAATCACCGATCATCACAATTACCACCACCTCCACCTCTAATCGAGATATTTTGATTTTTGTAGTATACCCCTTCTGTTGATTTGTTTTCTTTATTCCACCAGAGAACGGTTGAAAAGACCAATGATTATCGTAGTAGGGTTAATGCTCACATATACAAAAAAAGTGAGAAGACTAGGCGTGATAAAAGAAAACTGAGAAGACTCTGACCCCGTATGCATGTAACCTTAAGTAAAATTAACTTCAATATGCTAATTTCCAAGTCAGTATGCTATTATTTAAAGGGAAAAATGTCTGTTGCAGAAATATTAGTGTACCAACACAAGTAGTTGTCAAGCTCCTTAATGGAAAGAGTTGGAGGATTGAATGGTAGCTCGTGAAGCGTTCTTAAAAAGCCAATCGGAATAACAAGAACCTTCGGCAATTGCGAGAGATAGATACACAAGAATTCCACCATCAAATAAGTTATATGATGTTAGATCAATAAGCGGTAATATATAGCTATAATCTTTTTAGATTGTTATCTTCCCCATGTAATTCAAATCTTGGATTGGTGCGTGAATTTACGGATATTGAAATATATGTGAATTTATTAGTTTCTTTTTCGATATTGTGTTTATTTGTAATTGTTCCTATATAGGTTTTATAAAAAAATTTCGCTTTAAACTGTCTACGTTTTATGATTTTGGCTGTTGCAAATGTTACGGTTGCAAATGTCATGGTTGCAAAAGCTGCCATTGCAAAACTCGTTGCAAAATGTAACCAACCTGCCATTGCAAAACTCGTTGCAAAATGTAACCGTTGCAAATAATCTGTTGGAAATAATCTTCGTTGCAAAACTGTGAGAAAAGATCTTCGTTGCAAAAAAATCTTTAGTTCCAACGAATTTTTGTTTCATTGCAAAACTGTTGCAAAAACTTTCATGTTTGTTGCAATTCGGTTGCAAATTAAATTTGCATGGAGCCTTTTTGCAATAGTCGAAATCGGTTGCATTTTCGTTGCAAACAGCCTTTTGCAACGGATTTGCATCGTATTTAGGCGGTTGCATTAAGTCATTTTTGTTGTAGTGTTACTTTATTGGAGAAATGGTTGTTGGGATTTATATTTACTAGGAAATTATGCAACAAATTCAGTTAGCATTTTCTTATGACGAATTACAGATTCAATTAGCCTATTTTATTTCTTGCTCAAATGGTTCTTTACGTCTATAGATTGTTGCAACGTATCCAGATGGATCAATCCATTTCAATTATTACCAAACAACAAGCGTCTTTGTATCTTTTACACTATCTTCCCAAAAAACATGTATTCAAATATCCATGTATTATTAACTAGATTGTAGCACATTACTTGTACAAAAATGGTATGTTAATAATTAGGAGTAGTGCGGATAGGCACACATAGCATAAACAAAGCTATTGTTATTAGAAAACATGTTTCTTTTCTTTTGACTTAACCAAATCCTTATATATTTCGTATATATCTCAACCAAGTTTTTACCCAACCTTAACGTAGGATGAATAACATCTGTTATATTTTTACTTAGTAGAGTTATAAACCATGACTCTAAGTTAACCTCCATACGGTTCATCTTTGTTTGACTTAACCTTGCGTTGATAAGTTAAAACTTCGTGTTTTAATTTAAAGCTCTGACCATGTTCTTCCCTGTGTTTTACGGGACATTAAAACCTAAAAGTTCTCTACAACGTCATATAACATGACAAAACTTGTTTTATGCTCCATATAGGTTTTTGATAGCTAAATCTAACAAAGTTTTTGATTTTAGTAACAAACTAACCTAATAAAATAATCACCCGGGTGTGTGAGATAAAAAACTATAATTTTCTTAAGACTACATGTACCTGCAAAATAGTCATAGTTCAATTATCTTCCGTCAAATGAAGGTCGAAAAGGGTCTCTTTATTCCTGAAATTAAATCCTTAACAAGGGATGAAAGCTTGCTACATCTAGTTAAGAAACAAGAAGGTAT
Source organism: Glebionis coronaria (assembly GCA_025667525.1). NCBI lineage: Eukaryota > Viridiplantae > Streptophyta > Magnoliopsida > Asterales > Asteraceae > Glebionis > Glebionis coronaria. The sequence goes on from CM046877.1 coordinate 119,161,602, forward strand.
AGTGTGTGTGAATATTCTATCTTGAATTTCAATTACAAAATCTGTATAGCTTTCAATATTTTTCCATTTGCATTTCAGGATCCTTTGGAAAGCAAATGTATTACTTCCCTCAGGGGACACAACGTTGCATCCAAGACCCGGTGGGATGAAGATGTACTCATCAAAGAACTGGCCAGCAATGGTAAGCAACAAACTTGCCTGACACTTTTGCCTCTATTAAGCATGTCTAAAATGGTTATTACTCACCCTCATATTCAACGGGGACTACACCAACGTTTCCAAGAGGCCCAAGTAGAGCTGATATGTTGGTTAGCCAAGGTTCACGTTAGTAAATGGTCGATTTTTTTGGTAGAATCGGGCATGTTTATCTTGGTTTTAACAGGCCGGTGGTCAAAGTTAAACGTTTTTATATTCATTTTCTTATATTGACCAAACTATTTGACATTATATTTTTATTTTATCTTTTGTAGTGAGAGTGGTGAAATATGTGCAATGAGGAAGGTAACTTTATTCTTGGAAGATGAAAAATCAAAAGATAGTGCCAATAATTTTATGTTTTGATTTTTGTTTATAAAAGAATATCTAAGATGTTATTTCACAACTCAATCTAAACGCTTCCTAGCAAATGTGACGAACATTGTATACTTCTCGTCATCAATGAGTTCAAAAAATCATGGAGGTACTCATTCCAAAAACGACCGGGAGAAAGTGGATGCTTTAGAAAAACACATAATTTATATAGGGTTTAAGGCATAAAATAGCCATATACTTTTTAAAATGTATCGATATGGTACGTGTACTATTTTTATTATCCATATGGTACTTATACTTTAAAAAATCTATCGATATGGCCACTTTTTAATCTGCAACCAGTAAAACCGGTTACCAATTCACCATTAGACTATATAGGTCAATAGCGACACTTTTTCCGTTACAAATTCGTCGCATATACAAAGTTATTAGAAAAAAATTCTTGGTAAATTTTTTTCTCAAGAAATATCGTAATTTCTTATAAATTGTGGTTTAATAAAAAATTGTACTTAAAAAATAATCGTAATTTTTTAGAAAAAACTTGTAATTTCTTAAAAAAATCGTAATTTTCATAAAAAGAACGTTTAGTTTCTAAAGAAAATCATAAAAAGTATATGTTTTACAAAAATCGCAGTTTCATTAAAAAACTCTATAATTTTTAAAAAGCATAACTTCAAAAAAATAGTTTTTTTTAATCCAAAATATAATTACTTTTCGAATTCTTTTTCACAATTTTTTTCCAGATACTTTTATGATTTTTTTTTTAGATTTTTTTCCAACAAAAACTCAATTTATTTTCCAACATAAGATTTTTTTACGAATAAAAATAGTTGTAAAAATTCATGGAAAGAAATCGATTTTTTTATATTCTTGGGAAAAAATTTGATTTTTTGTTTTGGACAAAAAATTTAAAAAAATCATAATTTTATAAAAATCGTGTAATTTAAAGAAATAAATAAAAAGTAATTGTTTTAATAAAATCGTAACTTCATAAAAAAATAGGTAATTTCAAAAAAATCGGAATTTCGTAAAAAATAGTTTTTTTTCCAGATTTTCCAAAAAAAAATTATTTTGTTTTCGAATTTCTTTTCATATTTTTTATAATTTTTTTCTTTAACTACATAGCATAAGATTATTTTTCGAATCTTTCTTCATAAATTTTTTTCAACAAAATATTTTTTTCCGAGTAAAATTAGTAGTTGAAAAAATTATGAATTTATTTTTCATAAAAAAATTTTGATCTTTTTTTGATTCATACTTTTTTTCGGACAAAAACTTTTAAAAAACCATAAAAAAAGTTTGAAATTTTTTTCCGATATTTTTTTATTTATTTTTCAGAATTTTTTCAATAAAAATTCCATTTTTTCCAACATAAGATTTTTTTTGAATTATAATAATGGTTAAACAAATTATGAAAAAAATAATTATTTTGTTGGAAATATTGATGTTCTGTTTTGGAAAAACACTTTTCAAAAAACAATACATAAAAAAACAATTTGAAAAGTTAAAAAATAAAAACAAACACCCGTTAGTATAAAGGACTAACAGTGCAAATGTTTGATGCAAACGCTCGTTAATCATTTGCCACGTAAGCAAAGTTGCAGGTTAAACAGGTAGAAAATTGGGTACATGTACCATATGAGCCGGTTTCAAAAGGTACACGTACTATATAGATAATAAAGTAAGTACACGTACCATATCGTTACACTTTTAAAAGTACGTAACTATTTTATGCTTTAAATCATTTATATATATGGTGCTTTTCATATTTATATAAGAAGCGTATATTCTCTATCTGGGAACATATGATTCTTGGACAAATGGAAACATGAAACTTGATTTTGTAAGATATCTACCTTTCATATTTTATTAGGTATTCCAATCCTATCAATGAGTTAGATAATTTGTTAGTTAAGGAACGTCATGCAATACCAAGGATTTTTAGTTGGGATTGGATACCATAAGTGGAAGAATATGTTGGCTAAATTTTGGGTCAAAACGGGCCACATTGTGCCAGCTTCTTCGTGATTTTTAGTGGGGATTAGACAAAACACTTGGTCGAATACACTGGCTAGATTATAGGTTAAGATATGTCACATTCTAGTAGCTGCTTCGCGATTTTTGTGGGGATAGATACATTACATGGAAAATATATGTCGGCTAGATTATGGGTCAAAACATGTCAAATTGTGCATAGCTACTTATCGGCTTTTAGCGAGGATCGGATTACCATATGTGGAAAAATATCTTGGCTTGATTATGGGTTAAAATTGGTCACATTGTGCCAAGTGCTACTGTTTTTGGTTGTTAAATGACCCATTGTTGGAGGTTCTAGGCACATTTGTGTAGTGATTGTGTAAGCAATAAAATGACCACAAATGAAACCTAAGGTTTTAGACACATTTGAATACAGTATCTCAACATATTTGAATTCAATTAGACTGCAATTAGTACTTTATAAGCATACCAAATGTATCTATTATAACCATATCAATACACAATATATAAACAAAATTAAGAACATATTAAACACACATCATCTTTTATTTTACAACAAACAGAGCACATTGTACTACAACTCACAATTAATAACATATTAGGCTTTTATAATTTGGCGTAACATATCTTTTTAAAAGGTTAATTTCAAATTTTCAACGATTCGGGTTATCAGGTTTACGAGTTGAACTTTTGTTAAAGGAAAACCGGACATAATCTAAACGTTGTGTGGATTAGATGAAGCAAATACCAATTTGAATTTGTTTTGGTTGTAGTTTCCATCTGCCGCGAGTCATATAATTTATGATGTATTATGGAGAGTCAAGATCAAATGAGATAACAAAAGTAAAATGATAAGGATAAAAAGTAACCAACTAGAGGTGTTAGTCGGGTAGGTTGGGTCAAGGCTTTAAATTTCATGCCCAAGTTGACCCTATTTGAATTCGGGTCAATTTGGTTTAGATCAACCCGAGTAAGAATAAAATGTAATAAACTTGCCTAGTTTTTACTTTTTACTTTGTAAAAAGTATGAAATTTTTTAAAAAAAAGTTAGAATTTTGGTGAATCAGGTCGACCCGATACCCGACCATATTTAAGTATTCAGGCTTCTTGGATTGACTTGAATAACCTAAATTTTTTGATCTGAATGACTCGACCCGAATATGCATACTCGAGTTCGCACCGGGTCAAAGGCTTTTTCTACACCTCTAACCACGACTTATTGATTCATTTTTATTCATTGCTAGTTTTTGTTTTATTTTCTCTTTTCTCTAAATCCATTGCCGTATTGCAGAAACCATGTAGAACTTGTTCATGTATGGTACCGGTCAAGAACCGGATATCATACCATGTGGCACAGCCCGGATCCGGACCGGGGTACGTAGGCACAACGGAATGAAAGTGGCGTTGTCATAGACCAGACCCACCTATCATCTTAGCATATACTCAAAGAGGTAAGTGGACAATGTCAGAAGCGAGTTGGACACATATCCATTTAGGAAAACTTGTAGGTATGAGTGATCCACATCAAAGGTATATCCATAATACTCTATAAATAGCACACACATGTATTACCACAATACATTGAATGCTCTGACAAAACACTTTAATACTTATTGTACCCCTCTTCTCCGATAAACACTTACTCTTGCACGGAGTTGTGTCCTAGGATAACACCTGGGGCGAAGCTGACGTGTGCTTCTTCTTGTGTGTAGGTATACCAAAGGTTATCAAACGTACGCAGAGGGACCTTTTCTCTCAATAGACCCTACCAGAAGATGTTAGCATCTACATTTTGGCGCCATCCGTAGGACCCAAACTTCAAACTACCATGAGTATTTGATGGCGGGTCCTTTTGAATCCGTTTATTCTATCCGGTCCTTCGGGGACTGGTGGGGTAACGGGAACAACGACTCATTGAACAAAAACATCTTGGAATAACTAACAAGTCTACAAGCCATTATAAATCAGCATAATGCTCGAGCCTGACCGGGAGTCATACCCTTCTAACTCACGTTTGAAGAAGTGGGACAAAGAAAGGAAGGTGGCGGACCGGTCGCAGAAATGGGCCCGACCCGTGAAACAGGGGAAGATTTGTAGAAGCCGTATAAGGAAGTATCGAGTTCACCGTTCACTTGACTGATCATCGAATTCTCATCTCCGAAACACATACTCCTGGTGACTCTTAAATTCTACGACGGGACCATCGACCCAGAGAACCACATCAATCGGTTTGTCGGAGCCACCAACCAGGGCGAAAGGCTGATGCCTGTCTGGTATCGACTGTTCCAACAAACGTTGGATGACTCAGCTAGAGGATGGTTTGATGGGCTACCGAATGGGAGCATTGATAATTGGAAAGATTTGAGGGCGCAATTCGTGGAAAGATTCTTTCTGAGAAAGAAATGCACCAAGGATCCCACCACGTATCCAAGATCGTCCGAAGGGCACACGAAACACTCCTGGGCTTCAAAGAGCGGTGGAAAGACGAGACAAGCTACATCCAAGGAGCCCCAGATGTAATGTTTATCTCGGCGTTCATGAGAAATTGCGAGCAAGGTTCTAAAAGGCGCGCCATGGCGTCGCAAAGGCGTCGCCAAGGCGTGAGGCGTGGCTTCGCCGTTACGGTATACACCATGGCGTGGGTTCTAGGCGTGGCGTGAAAAATGCGTGAAAAGGCGCGATATGGCGGGCAAAGGCGTGAGGCGTGGCGAGTTTTTTTCATTCAACTCTAATTTTTTTAATTTTTTTAGGTAACGAAAATTACATGTAAAAATAGTGGTTTAACCTTATACATTATGTACTACAACGTTTATTTTAATCTCGGTTTCTATAAAAACTATATAAATATAAAAATTAAATCACATTTTTGTGTCGCCTTAAGTCACGCCTTAAAAACGCAAAAGCTTCGCCTTAGCCGCAAAAGATTGAGGCTTGGCCTTGCCGTCACGCTACGCCTTACGCTATTTAGAACCTTGATTGCGAGTGTCCAGAGTTAGCTTGACGCTTCTCAGATAGTGTACCCTGAACTATCACAAAGATGATTAAAAGGGTGACGACTTCGTAAAGTCCAAAGAAGCATTCAGAACCACTGAATTTCCTAGAGGAGAATATGTTAACAAGTGTAGGTCTACGTATTCCTTTATTATCTAATCAATGGAATGATTAAGAGATAGAGATAGAGATGTATAACTAGAGAGAGAAAGTAGAGAGAGGTTGGATAGAATGAGAGAAAAGATGTATGATTGATTAACAAATGTGAGAACAAACCCCTCCTAACATGCTAGGAGGGGGTATATATAGCTCATCCTACATGTGGGCTTTGTGGATTATATTGTAAGACCTATGACTACGAGTACATACTATGTATATATTGTTGGAGTGACTGATCCTTCCTAAATACATAAAAACGTATTTCCAACAATCTCCCCCTAAGGAGGTCACACCAAACAAGGGCGTTACCCAAGTTACAACAATAAAAAAAGCCTAGCATAATATGCTTTGTCTTGAAATCGTAGTTGTCTTTTCTTTTTCTTGAGAATATGCTGATGTGATCTTTGACTTTAGTCTTGAGCATGTTTCCTTGCCTTGACCTTTTGCATTCATCACTTGTGATATTCGCCTCCTCGTGACTTCGTGTTCCACATACTTATACCTTTATAAATTCTTGAAAGCTTCATAGTTTGATACAACGAAAGACTTGACTTTTAGACTTTCTTGAATTTGTTGAAGTACTAAGTGCAGAAAGTATAAGCATGCTGGGACGACTTCTTTTCGGGCACCGCAATGCCACCGTCTTGTTACGCTGCATAAGACAGTTAGAAACAAAAAAATAGACACGGATGAAATGGCTTTGAACATTTCAACCTAATTAGGTAGCATTTTACCTCCGGTCGGTGAAGACCGTTGGACGATATTAAATATCATACTTGTGGCAGGTAGTTTCAATTAAGAACCTCCTTTACAAGATTTCGCGGGTAAACTCGTTCTCTTTACTCGACCGTCCAAAGCTGACTGTAAACGTAAAGAGTGAATCATGTAGATAAAATTATCCGCATGATTGAAGTCGTCAATTCATACTGTTGGAACAAGTGAAATTTAATTAAGAACCGGACCATCGTTGCTTTCCAGTTGTCACGAGCTTGATTCATATAGAATCTTGCAAGTTACCTACCAAGTGCTGTTTGATGTTAACACTAGAAGGATTTCCACTCATCACTGTGAACACTAAAGAGTGTCACTCCGAGTGTTCTGACAAGATCACTAAGATATTGCGTAGAGTCCTGGAACATGTTAAGTCAGTTAAGAATTCCAGTTATTACAAGTTTGATTCATAAAGAATCGCACAAGTCACCTACCATGAGCTTTTGCATGTTCGCTCAAGAAGAATTTCCATCTTCATTGTAAATACTATAGAAACTAGAAGGGGGGTTGAATAGTTTCTAGTCGTTTTATCTCCTAATTAAAATTCCTTTCAATTAGGTGAGTGCTAAAACTATCTTTTATTTAAAAGCTAGTTGTATAATGATTAGGTCCAATTCTAATGCATTAACAATGTGTAATAAGTGTAATGATAATGAATGAAAGAAATGAGTAAGGAAAGAGACAACCTGGTAGGAAGACACCAAGATTTGTAGTGGTTCGGCAACGAAGCACATCCTCGTTCCTACTTCACTCCTCGAGTACACCTTACTCGAGATTTTCACTATATCCACAAGCTCCCTTCTTGGCGGAGAAAACCTTACAACGTCGCTTACATTATTTTCCGACACTAAGCTAAATGTCGGGACCTAATCTTAGCTAGGACCAATCTACACAACGTCGCCTACTTCACCATTTTACGACACAAGGCTAGATGTCGAGTTCTAATCGAAACCTAGAACCAATCTTCACAATGTTGCCTACTTCACCATTTTACGACACAAGGCTAGATTTCGAGTTCTAATCGAAAGCTAGAACCAATCTTCACGACTCTTCACTTTGAAGCTAAGTGAGAACTTCATACAACACAACTACTAATCACTTTAAATTTTAGTGAGAACTCACAAGACATAATCACATCACTTTAGAGTTTAGTGAGAACTCACAAGACACAACCACATCACTTTAGAGTTTAGTGAGAACTACCAAGACATAACCACATCAGTTTAGAGTTTAGTGAGAACTCACAAGACACAACCACGTCACTTTAGAGTTTAGTGAGAAATACCTAGACACAACCAATTACAACTCAACTAAACATATCCAAGTACACACATGTAACTTGGATCTACACATTAAATCTAAGCACACACATGTGCAAAGGATTTGCACAACTCTAATCCAAGTATTTACACCTAGCTTAGATGAACACAACTAGTCCAAGTATTCACATATACATTGGATCTACACAAGACACATATTAACAAATGAGGAACATGATAAGATCTTTAGGAGATAATTATCTTCATCAAGGCTTCATCTTTCATCACAACACAAGTGTGTGAGTGATCTTCTCTTTGGACAAGGTAAAGAAAGGAGATCAAGAGGATAATCATAGGTAAACATACTTAACACATTAAGTGATCATTTACAAATGATTAGGATTAGAAACAAGAAAGAAGACTGAAAAGATGTCCAAAAAGGGTTAAAGAGAATGCAGATTTGATCCACTATTTATAGGACAAAACATCCAACGGCTATATCTGCCCACGGTTCCTTATTGGATCCCCCGGTTCCTTATCGATAAGGAACCGCCGTAGGCGCTAAGGTATTGCCGGCGTAGAGTCCGCTCCTTTTTGTCTTTTAGTGAATTTGAAATATTTAAGGTTGTTTAAACCTTCAAAGGATATTCTTATGGAATTTGGAATATGCCATATTCAAATTTGCATTTTCATTTTAATAAAACATTTTCTTAAAAATAAAGTTTATTAAAAATCTTTTGTTATGTTTGACAAAATTGAGTTTTAAGGCTAATCACTTTTATGATCACTAAGCATGATTAAGATATGTTAGTGTAGTGATTATTACCTTGATGATAGTGTTTGTTAGATAATTCATTTTATGATTGTGTTTGACAATAAATGTCTTTGTAATTTGTCGTGATCAAAACTAAGAAATATTAATTAGTGCTAACAATGTTTTTAGGCAATTGCTTCGCATTAACAATCTCCCCTTTTTTGATTACGACAAACTATAAACTCATATACGTAAAATACAAAATTATTGAATTATTAATAAGTTTATCACTATCATTTCTCCCCCTTTGTCGAAGCAAAAAGGGTAGCACAAGTCTTTGAAGAAGAAAAGAACTGGACTTTGCTAGTAGCTCCCCCTTGGTGCTTACTCCTCCTTGCTTGGGGCACCAAAAGAGTGAGCTAAGGTGACATGCTACACAAAGGTTAGAAGAAAGAAAAGAAACACCAATGCATATATGTGCACTACCTACTAACTAAATTGAGAGGGAGAAGAAAAAAAATCTCAAATTAGAAGCAAGTATTTGCTAAGTGTGTCCAAAGAGTGTGAGTTGACAACATCATAGTTCAAATGGTGGAATAAAAAGAAAAGGAACATCCAAGCCAATCAAAAATGTATAAAATGTCAAGTGGTTAAAATTTAGAATTTATGGGATCACCCATAATTAATTGTAACTTTTAACTATGATCAACTCTTAAACAAATGTGTGAGAAAGAACTTTCGGGATAGATAACACACATAACATTCATATTACACAAATATGAAATAACACACAAGAAAATATTCATACACACAATATGAATATTTGAATCATGAAAATATGAAAATAAACCACAAAGCATAAGTTACACTAAAAAATGATAATCTTCCAAGATGCTTAAGTTTTATTGACTCAAATAACTAAAGTACGACATGTGCTTTAGTTGAAAAAGAAAGACGACGATGCATCATTCGAAGTTTTGTTCACAGGAACGAAAACTTTGAGAGGAGGTCGAGTGAGTAGGAATTCAAGAAAATTTAGCTTGTCATAAATATGAGCAAGTTCAATTTGTTGAAAACGACAACAAGCACACGAGGAACCATGATGCAAGACAAAGTCGTTAGATGGGGGAGGTCCATCAAAAGGAGAGTTTGGAGAAGAAGGGTAAGAAATGTTTTCACAATGCCTAGTGAGATTGGGGAAAGAAGATAGGTCATTGAGTTGAGGAGAGTTGAAAGATTTAGGTGGTGGTGGAAGAATTTCCTTTTCTCCGATAATTAGATTTATAGAGTAAGTCTCATTCCAATATGTAATAGGAGAGAAAGAGGAATTCTTGGGAGGTTTTGGAGAAGAGGAATCACGAGGAAGCTTGTCCTTCTTGATCCAAATAGGTCGAACCAAGATTTTCGGTTTCTTTGAAAGCTTAGAAGAGGAAGCTTTAGGTTGAGAAGATTGTGACAAAGATATGTCAAGGTTGGGAATGGAAGAGTTAGGAATTATGAGAGATGAAGAGAAGAACTCCCAAAAGAGAAGAATATAAAGAAAATAGACAAGGAAAAGATTTGAAATGAAACCAGCGGTTTTAGTAAATGTTTAGCCGAATAGGGTAAACAAAGAATCTTAACCAAGACAGTGGTCAAAGAAGAAAGACCAAATATAAGCTATAAACAGCTTTCCTGTACGCGGTTCCCTAAGGAAGCCCGCGGTTCCATATCAATATGGAACCGCCTGGGAGCTAAGGAGCCGCGTCCAGGGGACATGAAATCTTGATTTTCAAAAGTTTTGGAGAAAGATAAGACTTTTTCAAAATTTTGCAAATCTTGGATTTTTTTTTACCTCTTTTAGCATTAGAATATGCTAGGGTTGCACAAAAGCAACACATTCACAAAGAATGTCTTGACAAATGGTGACAAAATATTTAGATAACATTTTGATCCAATTTTAAGTCAGGTTTTTAGAGGTTGTGATAGATTTAGGTTCCATTTTAAAAAAATTGAAGTTGATTAATGTGACCATATAGGTTGAAGCACATAAACTAAATCCATTCATCAAATCCTGGCAAAGCACACAAGGAAATGAAAATACAAGAAATGAAAAGACAATAAACTAAAACATAGATAGCTTAATCTAGGTCTTGAATGCATAGTCCTCTTTGGCTTGACCTTCCTCTTAAAAACACTAGATTTTAAAAACCATCATTCATCTCCTAAGGGGAGGAGGCATGGAGAACACGGTAATCAAGAAATCATGCAACCTTCTATGAAGACCAATCATCTCCAATCTTAGGTTTTGAATGATGTAGTTGTTATAAAGACAACATGGGCAATTTGTACCATGAGCTTCTAGAAAACTAAAAAAGTAAGGATCACCCATGAAATGTGGAATATGGATTCCTAAAATGGGAGCATTTGTGTTAGAGTGAGGAGGAGGTGGTGGAGGCATAAGGGCTAAGGGTGATGTGGGAGAATTTGGTGGAGTAAAGGGAGAGGTTACCAAAGGCTTAAGGACAAAGGGAATGCTTTGTATTGGTTGAAGTTGAGAAATCCCATCCAAAGGAGGACTAGGAGTGAAAGGTGAAGATAACTCATTCATCTTGGATTAGAATGAGGATGAGGTAGAACCATGGGAATGGTTGGTACCATGGGTTGAGTTAGTCTTGCATGGAGCAAGAGGAGGTGAAGGTGAAGAAGAAATGAGAATAGAAGTAGACTCATTATTGGGGGTTTGGTATGAAGAAGAAGAGCCAAGTTTGGGACACTTGATTTTGATCTTGAGGTTCCTTTTAGGAGAGGAAGTTTTGGAAGAATTGGAAGATCTAGTGGATACCATGGTTGTAGGTTAAGGTTTAGAAGAGATTTAAATGAATGAGGAACACATTCAACAATGGGAGGTTTAAGAAGAAAGAGGGATGTTCCAAACTAGTAATATGTTAGAATCATTTTATGTGAACAATGAAATTAGGTAGCCTAGTTTAGGAAATGTGCAGGTTTTTGCAAGAACTTTATCAAAGTCTTACATAGATTAAGGAAACAGTGTAAAGCAAAGATTTTGTTGAAACAATAGCTGGTGGTTCCTTACGTAGGGCCGCGGTTCCTTATCGCTAAAGAGCCGCGGGTTCGATATAGAACCGCGACCAGAGGTCTCAAAAAGTTGCACTTCCTCAAACAATTGCTAGCCCAGATTTTGCATAAAGAATTAACAAGCAAAAGTCAACTACTAAACAAACTCTAGAAAGCTAACTAACACCTAAGATGCACAAATCTATGCAAATCGAAGGATCGATGGCATAGAAAACTTATGATTAAAATATTAAGCAATCCAAACAAGTAATATTAGTTATTATACAAACATAAAAGAAAAGAAAACACATGTTCAACCCACAACATGCTCAACAACATGTTCACCTTGAATTACATCAAATTCTTTTATCTTTTCTTCTTTCCAAATCCCTTGATCAAATTTCCCATGTACTTGAATCCCTTTCTTGACTCTACTCGATGATCAAACAATTCACCTCGAGTCCTAAGATTTTCACGGTAGAGACTCTCCATATTGAGATCTTCCGGTACTTCACTTGTGGAATGGTGGTGAGGAGGAGCTAAGTCTTCATGTCCATCCACGAATGAATTTGTGGATTGACGGGAGTTACTTGAAGAGCCGACACGAGCACTAGTACCTATGTCACCACCATCACTTGGTGACATATCAAAGTCCTCATCATCGGACTCTTGTTGATCATGTTTTCTCGAACCTTTATCACTTCTAGGCTTTCTTTCATACACCTCTTGAATAGGTAACATCACCCGTTGAACCGGTTAAAAGCGAGAGAAGTCAACGAAGGGAAAATCATGAACAACCCTCTTAAAGAGGCGAGTAAGAAGCAAACCATAGGGTAGATTTGTTTTGGGTTTAGAAAGAGCATAACGAATTCGTCGAGCGATATAGTATGCCAAGTTGTACTTGGTTTCGGTAAAGATGCAAAATAGCATATGCACCATACACGCCGGAATGTGATCCCGGTTCCCACCAAGAAAAAATACATTCTCCCTAAGGATCTCGGCCCAACGAACCATATAATCCTTAAGGTCGCTTGAGAGAACCTCATAACGATTTACAAAATCGTTTGTTAGAATGAAGGCTTCTCACAACGTTTCCATCACGCTCTTTGGAAATGATATCAAGGATAAAATAGAGGTCAACTTCATAGTGGTCAGTTGGAGGTTTATCGTTGGATTCATTGAGAGCATCAAGTCTCCATTTGTCCGTGAAGCAACAAGTACCCTAAACTGGCACACCAAGAATTTGACCAAAGGTTTCTAGAGAGTATTCAATGACTTGATCATTCAATAAGAATCTAATGAATATTCTACCATTGAATTCAAAGATAGAATAGGTGCTAAAGAACTCCAAAAGAAATACGGGATATATCTCTTCATCTATGTAAAGCAAACAATCAAACCCCGTAGGCTCAAACATAGATTTGATATAGTCATAACCCGTAATTTCTTCATCAACAATTCTACCTTCATGGAAACAACGTTTTGAAAGAGATGAGAAGGAGTTTTGAAGTTGGGTAGAAGCAACAATTTGAGAAAGGTTTGGCATGTATCGTCTAGTATTTTGATGACCTCTTTGATATCTTGAAGGCATGATTAGTACCTAAATACAATAAACAAAAATATTTCTCCAATCACTCATAAAAACAAAAATCAAAATTTCAAAAGATGAGAATGTGTTTCATCAATAGCTTGACAAACAAAGGATTAATCCTTGTCATTCTCATGTTCACAATGTACCCATTTCATCATTGACCAAAACATATGAACTATGTAGAATCAATAATGAACTAGAACATTGGTTTTTCAAAAAAAAAATTTTAGGTAAGCATTAACAATGCAATTACCTATTTGTTCATAGGTTCATCTCAATTCCATCAATTAGCCAAAAAACATTTAGTCAAGATTCTGATCGTTCTACAAGTGGGTTTTAGTCTTAATGAATATGAACCTAAGGAGTCATAGTAAAATAACTATGTCAACCCATATTCTAATTAAGGTTTTAATTCGATTTCAATTTTAAAAATCCCCAATTATGAAAGGATGAACCCTAGAACAAAATAGATGAAATTGAATGAGAATACTTACAATTAATTGATGTTTGATGAAGGATGAGTGAAACACACAACTTGGAATCAATTAATTTTAGTGATTGAAGGTTTTTGAAGCTTCAACAATGGTGGAAAATTAGGAACCCGTCGCCAGTGAAAGAGAAGGAGAGAGAAGGGTTTGTTTGAAAAGGAATATTTTATAAAAACTGGCGCTCTGGCAAAGTTCCTGATAGCGGTTCCTTATCGATAGAGAACCGCGCATCTGAACCGCGTGTGATAAGGAACTGCCTATAGAGGCACGTTTTTATCAAAGAAAATCAACGAATTTTTGAAAACCAATTTTTTTTAAATACTTAAAAATATATCTTAGACCTTTTAGAATATCATTGGATCACCATATCACTAAGAAATATGCCTTAATGAAGGATTTCAAGTGGAATCGAGATAAAAAAGATCCGAAACGAAGGAACGACTACTCGTAGTGAAAAGGCAAAGTGGAGAGAAGTCAAGGGAAGTGAATCAAGACCAAGTACAATGCTCAAGGGATAAGTGACAATCTTCAAATAGTGGAGACGAAGAGCTTGTGTCATATATAGTGGTTTAAGACGTGCCTTTCCGGTGAAAGATTAAACGACTTTGGTAATGAATTACACTAAGCAATTTTGATGCATATAATAAGAACACTTTCAATAATAGTCTTAGTCTATAGCAAAATATGAGCAAAGTGAAAGAATCACAAACAACACACAAAAGTTAAGGCAAGGATGCCAAGAACAAGCACATAGTCAATTAATGATCAAAAGAATGATCAATAGGGCGTGTAGAAGAACGAGAGTGTACCTTTGCCACAAAGAGCATTCCAAGCAATTGAGTAATCAAAGAAAAGCCCAACCATCATGATATCATCATTCAAAGATTGTTGAATATCAATGAAGATGAGTCTTCTATAAGTGCAAGTAACTCAATCCACAACCAAATGAATGATTGATTCTTCATGAGTACCTACACAAAACAAGATGCATACTAGTAGATACATTTCAAGAGAAAATATGAAAATCCATAAAGACTACTAATCTAAATGGGATGCAATATTACCACTTAAAAAGCCTATTTCCAAAGAAAAATAGTTTTCACCAAAGAGAAACTTCAGTACAACTTAACCTTTTAATTTGAGGAAACAATGGATCGATCCAAGTTTTAAAGCACAATATACTTCAAAGATCTTGTGTCACCATCTCTCTGATACCAATTGTAGAAACTAGAAGGGGGGGGGGGGGGTTGAATAGTTTCTAGTCGGTTTATCTCCTAATTAAAATTCCTTTCAATTAGGTGAGTGCTAAAACTATCTTTTATTTAAAAGCTAGTTGCATAATGATTAGGTCCAATTCTAATGCATTAACAATGTGTAATAAGTGTAATGATAATTAATGAAAGTAATGAGTAAGGAAAGAGACAACCTAGTAGGAAGACACCAAGATTTATAGTGGTTCGACAACGAAGCATATAACACCCCCAAATTACATTGCGCAGCGAAAATACACAATTGGGTGTTATTCTCAAAATTCATTTCACAATACTCTTTATATGACCTTAAAACAATATATTTAGGAATATAATAAGGAAATATTATAAATCAGTGTCTAAAACCTTTAATCCCAAGTAAAATCAGTTTAAAAATATCAGAGTAGTGTTCAGGTTCCCCAAAGATCTTAACCAATCGGCAAACCTTTTATCAAAATACTTAACCATATACTATATGTTTATGACAAATGGGAAATAAATATGTTTTAGACCAAATTACTACAAAAACAATCCCGCAATCCTTCTCCAGCAAGCTCCGCAATTCATAAAATTCAAGTACCTGAAATACATGCTTAAAATCATCAACACAATGGTTGAGCAAGTCTATAGGTTTAACAAAACATATTTGAACACATCATAAAAGTCAATCATAATTTTTTAATAACATTGTGGCCATTCAATCTATTAATCAGGCATTTCATCTTATAGCAGTAGCTAATAATTTGTATTAAGCTCATGACACCGACCCCTTAACTTAGTCACCGACGCCAAATGCCAGCATGACTATAAGAATTCCAGTGCCCCTACTAGGGTATCAATTGCAAGTATACCACATTCTCATTCTCGAAATTATCCTTCCCAGAGGTTACTCAGCGTAAAGCCCTGGTCTCAGATAGGGTCGTCAGCCCAATAGTACTATCATTAGAATAAGCGGCTATTCCTAACTCACAACATCAAGTCAGAAGATAGTTAACGGCTCATGAATTTAGGAACTTTTGCAATTTAGGTACTTATACAATTCAAATCATCAAAGGCAACAAAGGCAACATTCGGGTCCAACAATTACTCAAGACATGTGTTCATTTTACTTCAAATAGCATGTATCCCCCTCGCGGGTTTTAAAATCATTAAAACAAGTAGAAAGCGAGGCTATAGACTCACCTGAAGTAATAACAATAGCAAGACGACTTTCAACGATCGATGATGCCCGACGAACACGAAATTCACAATCTATCAAAATAAAACACGTGCCGTTAATAATACATCCAAGTAATATTTCATACTTAATAAAATGAAACAAATATCTCAAAGTCAAAACCA
Organism: Glebionis coronaria; assembly: GCA_025667525.1. NCBI lineage: Eukaryota > Viridiplantae > Streptophyta > Magnoliopsida > Asterales > Asteraceae > Glebionis > Glebionis coronaria. The sequence goes on from CM046877.1 coordinate 119,177,792, forward strand.
AACTCACACCATTCTCAATTTAATAAATCATTCTTACGTACACTTTTAAATTTTTATTCTTTCAAAAACTGTCGATATATATCTATTAATCGTCCAAACTGTTTTTCTTACTTAAACACGTCAATAGCTTACGATACTAATCAGAAACTCCACTTACTATATATAGAAATACCTCCTAAAAGTTGGTTAAAATATTTTACTTTTAAAGTTCCCCGCCCGACTCATCTTCGAACTACAAAAACCGGACAGTTTTACGTCAACAACTCATATAGTCTTTTTTTAACCTATATAAATGACTCCGTTTACAAAACCGACACTCATCTTTGAAAATAGACTTAACATCATAATGTTTATCACTTTACATCAGTCCTTGACCCAATTTAATATCCTTTTTATAGTCCCCGATATTCGATCTAAATATCGACAACAATTATATATCGTGCCGATACTCGTCTCCCGGTACACGATTAATCAAACTATCATAACTTTTCGCTCGTTTTGAGCTAGAAGCTCTACTTTATACCAAATCGAAGCTTATGAAATCCTCTACAACAATATCTAGTTAGTTCACATCATATGCAAACTTATATTTTTCAAAAACTAACTTTTAGCTGCTGGTCAAAAATACATCTTTAAAAATCACTCAAAATCATATTTTTACCCTATTTAACATCATTTTACAACTATAATCATACAAATATTACTACTTTCAATCATAACATACTATATCATCCTAGATAATCAAATCAAATAAACCCCAACTCAAAATTTTAACATGCAACAACTTAAAGAAATACATAACACCATAAACACCTACATACAACACATATTTAAGATCAAACACACATAGTTTTCATCAAAAATGGGTTTTTATAAAAAGTTCATGCATGTGGGAAATGTTCATACCAATGTGTAGAGATTGATGAAACTAAGATGGGTCTTCAATTAGCTTTAATGGATTCAAGATCAAAATTAAAATTCAAGGGTGGTTATGGCTTAGGGGTGACGGACAAGAAAGAGGGAGAGGAGGGAGAGAGAAATTTTTGTGTTAGTAGAATTTGTGTGTGTTTGTGTTTTAAATGTTCAATTTATATGGTGAAAGTTTAGGGTAGTTTTTGCCAATTGTGATTCTTGTGGACCAAAATGAAATTACTTGTTTAAAAAGCCGGGAATGAATATTAGTCAATTTAGAAAATATTTACGGGTCTCGGGTTTCAAAAAAATACTTCTCAAAACTTAAAACGCATACAAAATATGATATTATATAGTCCCAGCACGACTTAATAAGAAATTAAAAATAAAAACGTCAAAATATTAAACATCGACATGTCTAAAATAAAACGTAAAATTTCGGGCATCCGTTGATATCGTCATTACTAATAATCCTCGTAACTCGCCAAAACATAAAAATATAACTTCCAACATTCATCCAAATCAAATCACCGATCATCATAACTATAAATCTCGTCAAAAGTTTCAAAAATATATGTAAAAATATAATTAAATAATGACCACGGGTTTGGGTTGTCACATCCTACCCTCCTAAAAGAGAGCGACGTCCCGGCGCTCAACCCGCCTCACACTCGCACTTCTTCACTTCTTGAACTAACGTGACCTCTTATCTCAAGAGATACTCACGTCTTTCTCACCAGTTCAACTCAATTCTTATGATATCACCATACAACCGAATATTACTACACTTCAACTTCTAAATTTCACCTTCCAATATGATAATATTCTTTCCTCATTCTTACTTCTTCTGCATCACTTTCTCAGTTTCAGTCCTGCTTCAATACTCTGATAACTTGACCCACGACTATGTAAGTTCTCAAATTAAGATGTGCAATTATCATCGCATAAAGGTTTCAACTTCACTAGGTTTCATTAGTCCTCATAGTGAAATATTAAAGATATCATCATCCCAAGTTTCAATCACATCAACATAAATTCAATTTCCATTGTTCAAATCATCCTTTCACTCTGTCCGTTTTCACTAGATTTCTATTGATGATGGAATCTCTTTCCGAAAATACGCAATATTCCTTCTTGACTCAATTCTTCTCACTTTCTGTAAATATCTCTAATACTCAAAAGTCAATCTCAGTCTCTGGGTTACATGTATTATGTTCAAACCTTATTCAATGCTCATTCCTTCTTACAGCGATTTCCAATATTCAAAAATACTGACGCTATGTCCCGAGGTTACACTTAAACTAAACACAATGAGATTATCAATAACTCCGACTAGTACGGAGTTCACCTATATAATTTCCTTTGATCATCTTCCATTTTCATTCATTTTAACAATCACTACACTGAATTGTTGTACCTTCCATAGTACATCATTACATCTTCCTCATATCATCTATTGGTTAGACAACTTCGTTATTCTCATATATTCAAATCTGACCATTATACACTTCCTAATATCGTAATACATCTGATTCCAACCAGAATGTATCAATACTTCAACTTGTGAGATTACTTCAATACTACATGCGACACTCTCAGCACTCTTAGAATAATTGAATTCTCCTTGATCTGAAAAATTCATTCACCACCGGTCCTTGCATTGTTAACACATTCTCTTATCTAATGGAAGGAGAATTAGATAATTAAGATAACCGTTTTTGTTCCACAAAAACACACATCTCGACTCTCTCATCTCTACTACCATTCTATTTCAAAATTTCCGACAATCTGTTGATCTTCTTTCTTTGGTATTCCTTTTTCCATTAGTTTATCAATTCAATTCTAACTTTCTTTCCATTCTACCCATTCTGTTTCTTGTTACCAATATTCCAAAATCTCAAGACTAAAGAGTCAATTCTCAATTACTTTAGAAATTTTATAAGCTCTTTTTCCTTCTCCTCCTTACTAAATACTCACTAGTTGATAGTGAAAGTATCCACACTCATCCTTCATAATCTGGAACACACTTCGTAATACAGAACTATAACATATCTCATCTATAATTTACTGATTATTATTTTCCAAACATCATTAGGTAATCCTTAACTCCTTTCTTTTGAAATTCCCGAATGACATTTATAAATAAGTCCTTATTATCCTTATTTTCTACATACTTGATTCCATACAAGTAATACTTCACAATCCCAAAATAAATACCACATCATCGAAACTCATGATCATATAAATCCCGTTATACTTCTTTATTCAAGTCAACACATACTATTACTTCCCTTTCCATTTGATATTATCAAAATATCATCACCGCAGCTCTAGAATTCCTCAGTTTCCTCCAATGATAACTATACAGGCACAAAACTTCAATCTATCCTCAGCGTTCGTAAACAACCTTCTCAACTACAAAATCAGATCACAAAACTACAACTTAGATGCATGAATGGATTTCACACATTTAGTTCTTCTTTGTCAGCTTTATCAATGGTTCAACAATCAGTGAAAACCTCCTGATAAACCTCCGATAATACTCAGCTTACACAAAGGAATTGACAAGCTTCAGTCGGTTTCGTCGGTATCGACAAAGCCTCAATCGTTTCAATCCAGTCAAGACTTTCACGATCACTTCATCCATAGATCGCACATTCTAAAACCTCTATATTAACTCCAGCTAAAATTCATATCCGAAGAATTTCACACACCATTCCTCTTCCCTAACAATTTTTCAATTGTTATTAAATACTTTCCTTTCCTTCTTTAATATTGATCAAACAAAACATCAATCATCAGTAATGGATACCGATTCTGGGTACTCAGCTTGTTTAATCTCATAGCAATCATCTTATTCCCAAACCATCCAGCTTCTTTCCTTACTTTCATTATTACGTCTCTGATGACTTACCCTTCCAGTCAAATCAGATTATCCTTATTGTCTCATCTGCCAACCCTTACAATTGATCATATTACCATCCTCAACTTCCTGACAATGCCATATATCAAAATATATAATCAAATTACATAACTTCCATCACTAAGCTAACACAAAGCTTCATTTTCCCAAGACGACAGTGAACTCTACGATTCTACAGAACAATCACAAAATACCCTTAAATACTAACTCATCTTCTCATTCCCTTTCGACTACTACTGGTAAAGCGCACAGAAAATTCGATCTATTATAGTATCCTCTTACCTACCTTCTCATCATTGACCAAATAAAATTTTTGAATAGAAATTCCACTGATTACTTCCTGAAATCAGTACTCAATGCTCAACAACATTCCAAGTTAATTCTTTCCACCTTTACTTAACATATCCTATGACATTCATCCTTATCCCAAGTTAACTTTCTCACAACTCTACTTCAGTTAATTGTGCGATACCTCTTAATTCCATAAGTTCAGAAAATATTCCCTTATTATTTATATATATATATATATATATATATATATATATATATATATATATATATATATATATATATATATATATATATATATATATATATATATATATATATATATATATATATATATATATATATATATATATATATATATATATATATATATATATATATATATATATATATATATATATATATATATATATATATATATATATATATATATATATATATATATATATATATATATATATATATATATATATATATATATATATATATATATATATATATATATATATATATATATATATATATATATGTCTAGTTATTAACAATCCTTCCATCGGTTAATTTCTCATTTCAACCAATCGTTAATTCTTGTTGATTTCTCGTCCTCAGGTCAACTAAAATCTAACATCTTCAAACCTCAATATATCCTCAATAACACCTTCAAAATTTCAATACACCATCAATAACACCTTCAGAATTTCAAAATATCCTCAATAACACCTTAAGAGTTTCATCGAGTATATTCTTCGAACAATAGGCTAACTCCATGATTAACAACTAAGAATAAGCAAATTACAACATCTGAATCTCAATTCTTATTAGCATTTCCAAAAATATACGCTGTGATATCAGCAACATTCCTTTCATATTGATTTTCTATTATCTGAATAATTCCTTTATTCAATCTCCTTTACCGAAATAAAAACATTTCATTACCACATAAATACCAATTCCTATACCACACTCCTTGTTATTCCTTCAGCAACCCGACCTCCAGCTAGTCCGTACTTACGACAAGTAAATAGATAATGGCTTAAGTGGTATAAAATATATGTGGTCTACACATTATAATTCCTCCTGCTTACCCGATTTATAGTAACCACATGAATACCATCTTTCTTATCTGGGACTGTTAAATTCCAATTTTACCTTCTGTTAGAGGAAATAAATTTCTTATTCCTTACTATCATTCGCAACAATACTGTTCCTTTACCCTTTTCTGTCACACTTAATTTCGAACTTGGATCAATCTTTAAATTACTATCTCTTTTCGTCTAGTTGAACATTCCCAAATGACTATTGATATATCAAAACATCTCAGTTACTCGAACTTGTCCATATAGTTGTACATTTCCAATTATCATTAATATTCGTACGACACTCTTCACCGCATCTCTTCTCATTCCTAGGAATCTAACACACATACATCCTTTTAAATCTTGTAGAATAGCAGCAGCATCTTCAACTGGATCAGCAACATCATTAGTCTCAGCACCTCGTCTCCTCGCAGCACTATCAGCTTCAAACAATCTAACAACTATTTCCACAATCCTATAATCTACCCTATAGGTTGTTAACTCTGGAGACATATTTCAAGAAACTTAGTCACGTGGAATCCCACTAATGATAGAAACATATCTCACTCAACTCTTTCTACTGTTATCACAGATGAAAGAAACATGATAAGTATACACATCGAGATAGAAAGAAGGATCTTTTCATCAAGACATATCATGAATACTACATGCGCCAACAACACAATACCACCTAAATTCCACAATCATCTCACAAAAGAGAAGATAACAAAGACACATCAAAATACTAAAGGGTAATAGTAGATTTCATCTATAAATCCGAGAAAATCGCAACAAAATCTTGTCACTACAGTCACTAACCCTTATCATCCTAAACAACAACAATAATAATCCATCACAATACTACCTCACAACATCTAAATAATCCAAATACAACACAACAATACATAAATTGAAATACAACAAAGATTCATCACTCCATCACTCCATAGGACTTGGCACATCATTTTCTCCAACTTGGCTCGTCCCTGCTTCATCTTCATTTGGCCCTAACTTGCATCACCTCCATTTTGAATGAAAGCACGACGGCTCCTCAAATCCATATCTTAAATGCGCTCCTTGACATGGCGGATCTATCATATAATGCGAATCGGCATACATCTCACTGTCTTGGAACTTCTAATGCGGTCCAAGATACGGCCTAAGGTGAGCTACATATTCACCTAACCTTCGAAGCCTATCTCTCTCTTCCTAATATTTCTTAAGATCAGTTCCATAACTTCTCACCTTAGCTCTAACCTCAGTTCTTCCAACTTCACTCTCAGTCCTATAATTATCACTTTCAGATTCTACAAAAATTTTCTTATCGTCCGTATCATTCTCATAATCTAACCATCCACCTGAATTATTATGATTACATCCTCGCTGACATTGCACACCCCGTTGACCTACAGCATATCCCCGCCTATTGTTGTTAAGTGGTATGTCAGACATTTTCTGCAATTACAGAAAATTCAAAGGTACATAAGTCATTATTTAAAAATATATATGCAATGCATAATCATGCAAATGCAAATGATTTACGTATGCCAAATATATATGCATGCGATGCAATGCAATGCAAATGATAATTATACAATACTTATAAAAAAATGAAATTATGATGAAAGTACTCTACGTCCTTTCATTAATACCAATACCTTATTGTAGTATTTACTTAACAAGTACTCAGGAATTCAGAACAGATTTGAGGGATACATCTATAATAACAAATCAAAACAAAATAAATAATCTTACCAGAGCCTTGCAGAGAAGTTGTGTTGCTTTTATAAAATACTTTTGACACCAAAGTTATAGTTTAGAACATTTTCAAAATTTGACCTAATTCGCTATAACTAAAAAGCTATGGTTACCAATCTATAACACCCCCAAATTACATTGCGCAACAGAAATACACAGTTAGGTGCTATTCTCAAACTTCATTTCACAATACTCTTTATATGACCTTAAAACAATATATTTAGGAATATAATAAGGAAATAATTTAAATCAATGTCTAAAACCTTCAATCCCAAGTAAAATCAGTTTAAAAAAATCAGAGTAGCGTTCAGGTTCCCCAAAGATCTTAACCAATCGACAAACCTTTTATCAAAATACTTAACCATATACTATATGTTTATGACAAATGGGAAAGAAATCTGTTTTAGACCAAATTACTACAAAAGCAATCCCGCAATCCTTCTCCAGCAAGCTCCACAATTCATCAACTTCAAGTACCTGAAATACATGCTTAAAATCGTCAACACAACGGTTGAGCAAGTCTATAGGTTTAACAAAACATATTTGAACACATCATAAAAATCAATCACAATTGTTTAACATCATTGTGGCCATACAATCTATTAATCAGGCATTTCATCTTATAGCAGTAGCTAATGAATTGTATTAAGCTCATGACACCGACCCCTTAACTTAGTCACACACGCCAAATGCCAGCATGACTATAAGAATACCAGTGCCTCTACTAGGGTATCAATTGCAAGTATACCACATTCTCATTCTCGTAAAATTATCCTTCCAAGAGGTTACTCAACGTAAAGCCCTGGTCTCAGATAGGGTCGTCAGCCCAATAGTACTATCATTAGAATAAGCGGCTATTCCCAACTCACAACATCAAGTCAGAAGATAGTTAACGGCTCATGAATTTAGGGACTTTTGCAATTTAGGTACTTATACAATTCAAATCAACAAAGGCAACAAAGCCAAAATTCAGGTCCAACAATTACTCATGACATGTGTTCATTTTACTTCAAATAGCATGTATCCCCCTCGCGGGTTTTAAAATCATTAAAACAAGTAGAATGCGAGGTCATAGACTCACCTGAAGTAATAATAATAGCAAGACGACTTTCAACGATCGATGATGCCCGACGAACACGAAATTCACAATCTATCAAAACATGTGCCTTTAATAATACATCCAAGTAATATTTCATACTTAATAAAATGAAACAAATATCTCAAAGTCAAAACCAAACTCACACCATTCTCAATTTAATAAATCCTTCTTACATACACTTTTATATTTTTATTCTTTCAAAAACTGTCGATATATATCTATTAATCGTCCAAACTGTTTTCCTTACTTAAACACGTCAATAGCTTACGATACTAATCAGAAACTTCACTTACTATATATAGAAAGACCTCCTAAAAGTTGGTTAAAAAATTTTACTTTTAAAGTTCCCTGCCCGACTCTTCTTCGAACTAATAAAACCGGACAGTTTTACGTCAACAACTCATATAGTCTTGTTTTAACCTATATAAATGACTCCGTTTACAAAACCGACACTCATCATTGAAAATAGACTTAACATCATATTGTCTATCACTTTACATCAGTCCTTGACCCATTTTAAAATCCTTTTTATAGTCCCCGAGATTCGATCCAAATATCGACAACAATTATATATCGTGCCGATACTCGTCTCCCGGTACACGATTAATCAAACTATCATAACTTTTCGCTCGTTTGGAGCTAGAAGCTCTACTTTATACCAAATCGAAGCTTATGAAATCCTCTACAACTATATCTAGTTAGTTCACATCATACTCAAACTTATATTTTTCAAAAATTAACTTTTAGCTGCTGGTCAAAAATACATCTTTAAAAATCACTCAAAATCAAATTTTTGCACCATTTTAACATCATTTTTACAACTATAATCATCCATATATTACTACTTTCAATCCTAACATACTATATCATCCTAGATTATCAAATCAAATAAAACCCAACTCAAAATTTTAACATGCAACAACTTAAAATAATACATAACACCATAAACACCTACATACAACACATATTTAAGATCAAACACACGTAGTTTTCATCAAAAATGAGTTTTTATAAAAGGTTCATGCATGTGAAAATTTTCATACCAATGTGTAGTGATTAATGAAACTAAGATGGGTCTTCAATTAGTTTTAATGGATTCAAGCTCAAAATTAAAAATCAAGGGTGTTTGTGGCTTGGGGGTGACGGACAAGAAAGAGGGAAAGGAGGGAGGGAGAAATTTTTGTGTTAGTGGAATTTGTGTGTGTGTTTGTGTTTTAAATTTTCAATTTATATGGTGGAAGTTTAGGATAGTTTTTGCCAATTGTGATTCTTGTGGACCAAAATGCGATTACTTGTTTAAAAAGCGGGATATGACTATTAGTCAACTTCGAAAATATTTACGGGTCTCGAGTTTCATAAAAATACTTCTCAAAACTTAAAACGCACACAAAATATGATATAATATAGTCCCGACACGACTTAGTACGAAATTAAAAATAAAAACGTCGAAATATTAAACATCGACATGTCTAAAATAAAACGTAAAATTTCGGGCATCCGTTGATATCGTCATTACTAACAATCCTCGTAACTCGTCACACTAGTACAAAAATGGGTTTCGGTCACACATACCAAATTTCGTGTAGTCACAAATAATTTTTTTGTGTGACTGAATTCGCCAGTGATAAATAAACAGTCACACTTAAAGTCAGCTTGTATGACCATTACGTATTTTGTTTGTCACGCATATGAATATTTACGTGACTAGGGCTAACAAATGTTTTTTTGGATGAGTCGTTAGTCACTTAATAATTTGAGAGTGTTACCCAATCAAAGTCTTGTTCAAGTAGTTGTCACATTATAGCTATACATGTGTGACAAATATTTGTCATACATACATCTAATGTGACAAAAAATCATATATGGTCACATAGACTTATTTTACAAGTGACAAATTGATAAAAAGGTTGTCACACACATTATTTTAATGTGACTAGTATATTTTGTTAAATTTTAACCACAAATCAATTTTGTATGTGTTGCAAGTGGAAAGTAGGTATTGAAACATTTGCCACTATATTTATTTAAATATGACAAATATTTTACAATTACTTGAAGACTATGATCAAATATAATACATGATCATACTCAATAACCAAACAATGATGTGACTATATGTTTTCCAATAGTCACAACATTTGAGAGATGTGAAACTAAATTATATTTATGGTCACATTATAATGGGATTATATGTGACCAACACATCGAAAAAGTCACACAGTAAAATATTCATGTGACAAATGTTTAGAACCAAATGTAATCTCAATTTTCACTAATGTTGATATGAGTCACCTTTTTTAGTGTTTGTATGACTAAAGTCACTACACCTAGTCAGAACAAGTATTTTTCTATGTGACTAACTAAGCCCATAAAATAATAGTTTGTCTCAACAAGTATTTTTTTATGTGACTAACTAAGCCCATCAAAAAAATTTGTCACACACATTTATAAGTGTGTGTCAAAGCTTTCTTGATACTCCTCCCTGCATGCATTGAGTTCAGACTATTTGCCATTATGGTTTGCAACTCTTCATTTGCCCCAATAAAAAACTGTGGTTGTTATGGGTTGTATAAATATCCTGCCTATGGTTATATAATCTATAACATCACCAACTAACAGATCATCTTCCCCAAATCAAAAACACCTTTTTACTTTCTATTAACAGATCAATCCATGGCGGATTCTCAAGGATGTACTTCTGATGCAAATGCCACCCCTGTGTTGGAGGAGATATGCAACTCACTGGTGGTGCAAATATTTCGTATGCCATGAGGGTATACTTCAAGCAACATATTATTGAAGAGAAGGATTTTACTAATGATATCCGGGATTTGATTGAACAGATTAAGGTAAGCTTAAAAAGGGTGCGTACTGCACTTTCTGAAATGAAGACCAAGCATCCAACTGCTGATTGGGAGGAGTCTATTAAAGCTTTTACTGATTTAAAGAAGAGGTTGGAGATGAAGCTTTACCGTTTGAACATTCTTGTTCTGGAACAAGTTGAAGGTGTCGATGAGTTGAAAGCTTGGTCCACTGAAATGGAAATGGTTCCGCCAGAAGAAGAAAATGTTTGATGATTTTTATGCATGGGCACATATCTTTTTGTTGTTTTTGTCGTGTCTAAACCAGTTCTTTTGTTTAAGTTAAAGTACTTTGTACCCATGTTTTGTTTAACTGCATATCTAATATGTATATAATGTCTAATGGTAATGGTAATGACATTTATGTTTAATATGGTTTAATGTTTAATGCATGCTATTGTGTTTATCTTAATTTTTTATTACATCTAATTAAATTGTTCTTTAACTTATAGTTATGCTTAATAGCAGTATTTGTTGTAATTTTTGGGGGTTAAGATAGCACAATGTGCTTTGTGTATGAAATTAAAGAAGGTACATGAACTGATTTAAGTATGAATTTGAGCAGAAACTTGACAAGTATGACAAAATTCTGTATTATAGTTTATGAAAACTTCTTGCAGACATAAATTTATACTCATTATGTCAATAGCTAGTGCACTTCAGTAATGAGCAGATTTTCGCAATACATGCTAATCACAAAATTTGTGAATACAGACTGAAATAAAAACCAACTGTAAAACCCCTGTTTTTACCTTTTAACTTTGTCCCATTGTGTGCACAAGCTATTTGAACTTAATGTAATCTCACTTCATTAATTCTATGAAGCTTCAGTCTCTTATTAAATTTTACTGTTGATTTAGTATATTTATAGACATATGAGACTTCCGTCATATTTATTATTTCTAAAGCCACAATTCATACGTCTAGTGTATGTCATATATTTAAAGTTAGAAGGCTTCCATCCACCTTATGCCTTGTCATAACCAAGTGATCACACTTAGCTCCTACTTAATCATGAAACCTTGTATATATTACACGGCTACACTTCACTTTTGAAGCCTTATGTTACACGGATAGAAACAAGTATACAAGTTACACTTGACACAAACCTTATACTAAACACTACTATACTCAACGTATACTAGATATTTTGAAACCTACATTTTTCCCCACATGTGTTATGCAACACACGGCTAGGAGCACTCCAACAAGACCAAAATCCCACATGATACAAGGCAATCTAGTACTAGGATTGGTTAATTAAGAGTTGTACCTTTTGTCCCCTAGAACCCCCCCCCCCCCCCTTTAGCCGAATACCACCACCACCTCACTTGTACAACACTCCCACATTATGGCAAGAACCTAGTCACCTTGACCCTTCCCAAAAACCGTCGGCCTAATGCCCAAACCATGGGCCAATGTACATTTTGGGCAATTAATGAAAGTGTACTAGCAATCTAGAGCAAGATACATAGTACCTAAGTAAACAAGGCAAGATCCTTGTTTTCCCTCTCTCTTAGACGTGTAACCTTCACTCACCACACTCATCTCCTTAGCAACTTCATACCTACCTTAAAAACACTCCTTTTGAGCATAAAACTTCGGCCAAAACAAGTAACGTGAGCATGGAATCCTAGAGCATTTACTCACATCTCATTTACTTCCAATCATTCTCAAACAATCCCCCATTTACTCCCTAGCATTGAAGTTATCCGAATCTAGCATTAAAGAAGATAGAGGGTCACAGTTTACTCAAGTCTTGACTAGGAGATCTTCTCAACCTAACCCTAGGTCACGACTAAGCTACAAACCTTACATAACTCTCGGTTACTACTTGATTTATCATCACTACTTTCGTCTAAGCAAGTAAGTAACCACCTTTTTTCCTTCCTCGTTTATTATACTCATATGCATTGACATTCACGTGGCTACTTATGCATGCACACGTAAAAATCATACTAAAATCCTCCTAGCAAACTCACAACTTGAATATTTGGTCACAAGTAATGCATGCTTATGGGTTTGATCTTATTCCCAACGTGTGTAGTCAAGTAAATTGCTTAGATTGACTTCCTAGAACCCTAAGAGGCTCGGCTAAATATTCTAGCCAAAGGTGAAACACCTTGATTTATGCATCTCGGATTAACTCCTACTAAAATGGATTGATTGATTAGTTATAATCACTAGAAAGGCTTAATCCATAAGCTCCTAATATTCGGCTTATATTAGGAACCAAGTATAATTCATGGCTTATTAGATATTGAGTTGATTACTAGTGTAATATAATGGAAACCCTCTTTGTGATAAGTAAAATCAAATGCATAAGCTACACGAATAAGCCATAGTCGAACAATGCTTGTGAAAATCGGATAAGCCATAAGCTCATTTGAGTCGAGACATATTAGGCCCAAATTGTGTGTAATGGTTATTCAATTTAACTAGTGTATGGTAAAATATATAGCCCCATTGATAAGCCCATGAGCCCAAGTAAATATTTTGGCTAAATAAATATTTGTAGTAAAAGTTATTAAGTATAAATTAGCCCACTAGGAGCCCGTTTGGCCCAAGAAACATAACCGGACCCTTAATGGGCCATACGAGCCCATTAATCACTAAATATATATATTGGGTACTTTTTGTGCCAATTATGCAGTATGATGAAAGTACTAGATTTGAAATGAAAAGGTATAGAAATGATGAATACTTTTCAAAACTTGAAACTAGTACAAGGACTAAACTTGTCAAATAAGAAAGTATAAGGTCACAGTTATATATAGGCAAGCCTTATTTTAAACTCCAAGGACCAAACGTGCCATTTTGTAAACAAATTTCAAGCCCTAAAACCTTTTCGTGCCTTTTGTGGCCTTATCCGAAACTTGAGGGACTTAAATTGACATTATGGAAACTTATAATAAACTAGTTATTCTTTGGGCCCCTTTTGGTACTTAACCGAAACCATTAGGACCCCTTTTGCCAACTTAACAAATCTTTATAAACCCTAGGGGGCTGTTTTGTAATTAGCCAAAACATGTATAAACCCTAGGGGGCTGTTTTGTATTTAGCCAAAACCTATACAAGCCCTAGGGGGCTGTTTTGTAACTTGGGAATACCTATAAACATTTAACCGAAACTACAAGGACTGGAAATGTCAAACTGAGAAACTTATAGAAGCCCTAGGGGCGTTTGTGTAAATACCGGGGTATTTATACTAAATTAGGGGACTAGTTTTGCCATTACCTAAACTTGATTAAACCTTTATTAAACCCTAATTATATATATATAATAAATACTAAAAGGGAAAAACAAAGTAAATATAAAGGTCCGACACTTGTATGTATTTTTCCAACCTATAATGTGATGACTATACAAATATCGGAAACGTTGAAATTAATTAAATGGTATACTTATAATGAGGTATAAATTTAATATGACTGCTTACAAAAATAAATATATTATTTATTTTCCCTCACATTAAATATTTACAAAACCCTTTTTATTAAATATTTAAATCACGTTATGAATAGTACAAGTTCAAGAATATTAATTAAACTGGATTGATTCAATTAAACTATAGTATTTATTTTATACCTAAAATAAATATAGCTATAACTTGTACAACTATAAATCAACTACAGACGTCCTAATAAAATGCTTAAAAACCTGTAGAAGCATATATTGATGTTTCAGTAACCTTTGTACAACCTGTTATACTTTTACTGAGACTGTATAATTATCTAGGTTGTTGACTGGGTGTTGAGCACTACTCCAGATTCTTGTGACTATCACTGTACTGTTAAGGTGAGTTCATGGCCCCACTTTTCGTATATTGACAAACTTTTAAATCCTTTTTGGGGGAGAAAACATGCAACTGATTTATGGATACAAACTAAACTGTACCAACTTTGATTATATGTGCCTATTGTAGAATTCCTCATGACCCGTGAACTGAAACTGTTAAAATCGTTGGATTACCTGAATGTTATAAATAGATCTATTTAGGATTGACCATCCCCACCTGGGTGAGTCATGCTCACTGCGCCTTGGCCGGGACAACAGGTGTTTACCATGCCAACACTTATTATTGATGGGTGCGTGTTTAGAATGGCGAAGCGCTCTCATTTGTTGAGGGCTCAACTATGTCAAGTGTCAGTTTTGGGCAATAGGCAGTATAATTACCTTTAAAAAGTAATGCTTTGTTCCTTACTGTTTTAGTGACTATTTATATCCAGACTATATAACTAAACCTATGAATTCACCAACATTTTGTTGACCCTCAAAAGCATGTTTTTCTCAGGTGTTTGAAGCAGGTAGTTACTATATGCATGGACTGTAGCATTTGAGTAGACAGCATCTTAGCAAGCATCTGGGGATTTTCATATAGGACTCATGAACAATCTTTACATTATGTCAAAACTATTTTAAATAATGATTTGCATTCTTGGTCATGTAATAAATGTTTGATAATCTTTTATCTGATGCTCTATGTACTATTTGTTATTGATCCACCCACATGACACCCAAATATTATATCCGCTGCATTTTGACCAATTTGGGGGTGTCACAGAATGGTATCAAAGCAAAAGTTATAGAGAACCAGACTCAGAAAAATTTATAATTTTTTTTATATAAACTGGACTATAACTACATTAAAAATCTTTGGGACTAGAATAGTTAAGCATATAGGACGTAGAGTATACCTTTCTTATGTGATCTATGTGTGCATTGATTTTTAACCTTGGTTAAATGATCTGATAAGTACTAACTAAACCCTAACATGTTATGTCAAGGGAATACTCACTACAACTATTACAATATAATGATATTATTTTAAAACTTTTAAGCATACACTTACGTAAGTTAAAAATGATGATTTTTCAGAGATAATATGACATCACCGACATCCGTGTTACCAAGGTGGCTGTCCGCCTCGGATTCTGAGGACAGTCAGCCTGCTGGAGTGGTCCCCACTATTTCTTCCCCGCCTACTGCTTTGACCCCTCCTGCTGAGGAGGAGGACCCAGTAACCGACACCCTGCCGCCCTTACCACCCTCGTCATCACTCCAGGGTTATGCTCCTGGATCTCTACTCCCTCGTAAGAGGAGGTATAAGACGGCCCCGTCCTCCATCTTTGAGGTCGAAGAGGCATCTGGGACTAGACAGGTGGATCCTGTCCAGGCTCAGATAGCGGCTTTGACAGCCCAGCATGCACAGGTGATGGTCGATGTTCACGGTCTACTAGTGGATAGTCAGGCTGAGCGCTCGATCTTGAGAGAGCGTCTGGATTCCCTGACCTGGACTACGTGGGCGGAAGCCCAGGTTGCCAGGGGGACATGGACTACAGTTTATGATGCCCTTCAGTGGCTCATGACGGAGTATGACCACGCCATCCACCGCATATACACCTTGGAGAGCCGACAACAGCAGACTCATGCTTCCCTCTCAGCCCAGGAGCAGTCCCTATCCATGTTCTTTGACTTAGCGATTGTTCGCCATGATGGTGTCACTTCAGAGACAGCTCACCTTAGGGGAGCTTTGGAGGCTCAGCTAGTTTAGACTCTCCGCCACGTCAAGAGGACCAGACTTGCTATGATCGCATTGCAGGATGCTATGCCAGCACCAGCAGCTCCACCAGCACCCACTATACCAGGCACCTCCACCGGATCCTTTAGACCAGCATAGATTAGATGTACTAGATCTCATGTACATCATGATAAGCTTTGGGTTGCATCCCAGCTATCATGATATAGGATTTCATGTACTTTTATTTTCATGCAGCTTTAGTAGCCTATCAGTACTATACTCTCTTAGATAGGTGTCTGTATATATTCCACTTTAGACTGTGCGTACCACCACCCCAGACAGACGTACTGTGCTTCTGTCTTGGATCGGTTGTACCTGATGTTATGTGTACTTTCTCTCAGGAAATGACATATGCTCACTCTCTTTTGTTATATCATGTTTTGTATCATTGAAATATGACAGGTTATTCAAGTTGTTGTAATTATTGTATACAGGTTTGCTCACGCGAACAATATATAATTGTACTGACATTGAAGCTAACGATTTCATTTTGTGTATGACTACAGACGAATAGCAATCACTAGGCAGAATCCTGCCAATAATCCAGCCAATAATCCTGCTAATAACCCCACTGATAATCTCCCTAATGACGATGCCACCCGTAATGTCACCACTGCCCAACTTAGGGAATTGATTGACCAAGGCATCGCCACCGCTATGGCAGCTAGCCGAAACATGGACGATAAAGAGAACTCCAATAACCGTAGGAATAATAATACCACCCGAGGTTGTTCTTACCCTGACTTCCTCAAGTGCAAGCCATCCTACTATCGGGGCAACGAAGGCGTGGTATAGTTGATGCAATGGTTTGAAAGACTAGATACCGTATTCCGCATCAGCGACTGCGCCGACGAGAACAAAGTCAAGTTCACCACCTGCACATTGCTGGAAAGTGCACTCACATGGTGGAATTATGTGGTTGTTACTCTAGGACATGACGCTGCCTACTCTGAACTGGACAAATCTGAAGGAGAGAATGACGGAAAAGTACTGTCCGAGGGGCGAAGTGAAGAAACTAGAAGTTGAGCTATGGGATCTTAGGTGTAAGAATAACGACATCATGTTATACAACCGAAGATTCCAAGAATTGACCCTCATGTGTACCAGGATGTTTCCCGAGAAGGAGGAGAAGATTGAGAAATACGTTAGAGGACTCTCCGACGCCATCCATGATAGCGTTCTCGCCTCGTGGCCCACTACCGTCGAGAAAGCCATGGAATTTGTTGTCGAATTGATCAACAAGAGAACCCGCACTATCTCCGAGAGAAATTCTGAGAACAAGAGGAAGTTGGACGACAATGTCCGTGTTCATTACCACCCAACTCCAAAGAGGCAAAACGCCGGACAGATTTATAGACCTCCCCCACTGGTTCAAAGATTTATGAAGGCACCAAACCTATATGCACGACATGCCATTTTCATCACCAGGTGGGTAGTCCATGCAAGAATTGTTACAAATGTGGAGAAGTTGGCCACTTTGTTCGTGATTGCCGGGTAAATGCCGTTACTCAGGTCCGACCCAACCCTATTGCTAGGAGAAATACTCGAGGTGGATCTAATGCCCGTGGATTTGGGAATAGACAGTCAGGAAACCATATTGTTACAGGAGGAAGTAATAGTGGCCCAAAGAAAGGAGTCGTATGCTATGAGTGTGGAGCACTCGGACATGTGAGATCAGGCTGCCCCAAGTTGGCCAATGAGAACAAGAGCAATGGAGGATCCACATCCAGAGTATACGTGGTGGGCAATGCAAAAGCCAACCCAGACTCCAACGTGGTTACTGGTACGTTTTTACTAAATCATCGTTACGCATCCATTCTATTTGACACTGGGGCAGACAGGAGCTTTATTTCTACTAAATTTAGTAACATATTAGAGGTTATCCCTTCCACATTAGACCGCCGTTTCTCAGTAGAATTAGCAGACGGTAAGATCGTAGAAGCCGACACTATTGTTAGAGGTTGTACCCTGAACCTTTCCAACCACCCGTTTAATATTGACCTAATCCCAGTGAATCTAGGCAGTTTCGATGTCATCATTGGTATGGACTGGTTAGCTAAGTACCATGCAGTAATCGTCTGCGACGAGAAACTAGTCCGTTTGCCATGGGGAATTGAGACATTGATCATTCGAGGCGATGGTAATATTGAACTTGCGGACACTAGACTTAGTGTTATATCCTGTACCAAAGTCCAGAGATATTTATTGAGAGGATGTCCCATCTTTTTGGCTCATATTTCCCAGGTAGATGAAGAGGACAAACTCGAAAAGAAGCAAATCAAGGACGTGTCTATCATCCGGGATTTCCTCGAAGTTTTTCTTGAAGAATTACCAGGTCTACCACCAGCCCGACAGGTGGAAATCTAGATCGACTTGATTCCAGGAGTTGCACCTGTAGCAAAAGCTCCTTATCGATTTGCACCATCAGAGATGAAAGAACTAGCAGAACAACTTCAAGAATTGTCTGATAAGGGATTCATCCGACCTAGTTCCTCACTATGGGGAGCTCCGGTCTTATTTGTCAAAAATAAAGATGGTTCATTTCGAATGTGCATTGATTACAGAGAACTGAATAAGTTGACTGTAAAGAACCGTTATCCACTCCCCCGCATTGACGACTTACCAGCTGCAAGGGTCAAGTGTGTATTCCAAGATAGATCTACAATCTGGGTACCATCAATTGAGAGTCAGGGAGGAGGATATTCCAAAAACCGCTTTCAGGACTCGTTACGACCATTACGAATTCCAGATCATGCCTTTTGGGTTGACCAACGCTCCTGCCATCTTCATGGACCTTATGAATCGTGTGTGCAGACCATACCTGGATAAGTTTGTGATAGTCTTTATAGATGACATACTCATCTATTCTAAGAATAAACATGAGTACGAGGAACACCTTACTCAAGTTCTGAAGGTACTTAAGGAGGAACAGTTGTATGCCAAGTTCTCCAAATGTGAATTCTGGATCCCCAGGGTACAATTCCTCGGCCATGTTATTGACAGCGACGACATTCATGTAGACCCAGCAAAGGTTGAATCTATCAAAGATTGGGCATCTCCTAAATCACCGACAGAAATTCGCCAATTCCTAGGCCTTGCCAGATACTACCGTCGATTCATCGAAGGTTTCTCCAAGATAGCAAAACCAATGACCAAACTCACGCAGAAGGGAATAAAGTTTGACTGGGGAGAAAAAGAAGAGTCAGCTTTCCAACTAATCAAGGAGAAGCTGTGCAGTGCACCCATTCTGGCCTTACCCGAGGGCAACAACAACTTTGTGGTATATTGTGATGCGTCACATAAGGGCTTGGGTGCAGTATTGATGCAAAGAACGAAGGTGATCGCGTACGCCTCCAGACAGCTAAAGAAACATGAGAAGAACTACACTACCCATGATTTAGAACTTGGATCTGTGGTTTTTGCTTTAAAAATCTGGAGACACTATATGTACGGAACCAAGTGCACGATGCATACTGACCATAAGAGTTTACAACACATACTGGATCAAAAGGAGCTAAACATGAGGCAACGTCGTTGGATTGAACTACTAAGCGATTACGATTGCGAGATCAAATACCACCCCGGTAAAGCAAACGTGGTTGCTGACGCTCTAAGCCGTAAGGAGACCGATCCTCCTATGAGAGTCCGAGCACTAGTCGTAACAATTAGTCTGGACCTACCCAAGCAAATCCTAGAAGCTCAGACGCAAGCCCAGAAACCTAAAAACCTCGTGGAGGAAGGTATAAGAGGTATGCTTAGGGCCGACCTAACCAAAGAAAATTTAGAGCCAAGAGCGGATGGAACCCTGTGCTTGCATGGGAGGAGTTGGTTACCTTGTCATGGGGATTTGAGGAACGTGATCATGCACGAATCCCATAAATCCAAGTATTCCATACATCCGGGATCTGAAAAGATGTATCAGGATATGAAGAAGTTGTACTGGTGGCCAAACATGAAGGCAAACATCGCCACTTACGTCTAGAAATGTCTGACCTGCTCTCGCGTCAAGACCGAACATCAAAAACCATCCGGTTTACTGGTTCAGCCGGAGATAACCAATTGGAAAACCGGATCCCATTGGTTATCCTGCGGTTACGACACAATTTGGATGATCGTCGATTGACTTACCAAATCCGCGCACTTTCTACCCATCAGGGAGACTGACTCCCTGACAAAACTAGCCAAGACATATCTGAAGGAGGTAGTGACTAAGCACGGAATACCCGTCTCAATAATCTGTGACCGGGACGGTAGGTTCACATCCAATTTCTGGAAGGCTTTCCAACGAGCTTTGGGAACAAGCCTAGATATGAGTACTGCTTACCACCCGCAGACCGACGGTCAAAGCGAACGGACAATTCAGACCCTTGAGGACATGCTACGAGCTTGCGTGATTGACTTTGGAAATGGTTGGGTCGATCACATTCCTTTGGTGGAATTTTCCTACAATAATAGTTACCATGCTAGCATCAAGGCTGCCCCCTTCGAAGCATTATATGGTAGGAAATGTCGTTCCCCAGTAGGTTGGGCAGAAGTAGGCGAATTCCAAGTCACAGGGCCAGAACTAATCCAGGAAACCACTGACAAGATAGTCCTTATAAAGCAAAGAATCCAAGCCGCCCGCGACCGACAAAAGAGCTATGCGGACCAGAGACGAAAACATATGCAGTTTGAAGTAGGTGATCGTGTAATGCTCAAGGTATCTCCATGGAAGGGAGTTGCACGATTCGGTAAACGTGGAAAACTGAACCCACGTTATGTAGGCCCCGTTAAAGTGATAGCCAGAATCGGGGAAGTCGCTTACCGTTTGGAGTTACCCCAACAACTGAGTCGAGTGCACTCTACCTTTCACGTGTCTAACCTAAAGAAGTGCTATGCTGATGAGCCTCTAGCCATGCCATTGGAAGGAGTACACTTTGACGACAAGCTCCAGTTCATGGAAGAACCTGTGAAAATCATGGAAAGAATAGTTAAAAAGTTGAAGAATAGCCGGATCCCATTGGTCAAAGTACGATGGAACTCGAGGAGAGGCCCTGAGTTCACTTGGGAACGAGAAGACTCGTTCAAGGCCAAGTATCCATACTTGTTAACCTGACCAGTGGCGTTGATCTAAGCTTTGAGGACAAAGCTAAAATAACGGGAATGTGCTGTAAAACCCCTGTTTTTACCTTTTGACTTTGTCTCATTGTGTGCACAAGCTATTTGAACTTAATGTAATCTCACTTCATTAATTCTATGAAGCTTCAGTCTCTTATTAAATTTTACGGTTGATTTAGTATATTTATAAACATATGAGACTTTCGTCATATTTATTCTTTCTAAAGCCACAATTCACACGTCTAGTGTATGTCATATATTTAAAGTTAGAAGGATTCCATCCACCTTATGCCTTGTCATAACCAAGTGATCACACTTAGCTCCTACTTAATCATGAAACCTTGTATATATTACACGACTACACTTCACTTTTGAAGCCTTATGTTACACAGCTAGAAACAAGTATACAATTTACACTTGACACAAACCTTATACTAAACACTACTATACTCAACTTATACTAGATATTCTGAAACCTACATTTTTCCCCACATGTGTTATACAACACACGGCTAGGAGCACTCCAACAAGACCAAAATCCCACATGATACAACGCAATCTAGTACTAGGATTGGTTAATTAAGAGTTGTACCTTTTGTCCCTAGAAACCCCCCCCCCCCCCCCCCCCTTATCCGAATACCACCACCACCTCACTTGTACAACACTCCCACATTATGGCAAGAACCTAGTCACCTTGACCCTTGCCAAAAACCGTCGGCCTAATGCCCAAACCATGGGCCAATGTACATTTTGGGCAATTAATGAAAGTGTACTAGCAATCTAGAGCAAGATACATAGTACCTAAGTAAACAAGGCAAGAGCCTCGTTTTCCCTCTCTCTTAGATGTGTAACCTTCACTCACCACACTCATCTCCTTAGCAACTTCATACCTACCTTAAAAACACTCCTTTTGAGCATAAACCTTCGGCTAAAACAAGTAACATGAGCATGGCATCCTAGAGCATTTACTCACATCTCATTTACTTCCAATCATTCTCAAACAATCCCACATTTACTCTCTAGCATTTAAGTTAGCCGAATCTAGCATTGAAGAAGATAGAGGGTCACAATTTACTCAAGTCTTGACTAGGAGATATTCTCAACCTAACCCTAGGTCACGGCTAAGCTACAAACCTTACATAACTCTCGGTTACTACTTGATTTAACATCACCACTTTCGTCTAAGCAAGTAAGTACCCACCTTTTTTCCTTCCTCGTTTATTATACTCGTATGCATTGACATTCACGTGGCTACTTATGCATGCACACATAAAAATCATACTAAAATCCTCCTAGAAAACTCACGACTTGAATATTTGGTCACAAGTAATGCATGCTTATGGGTTTGATCTTATTCCCAACGTGTGTAGTCAACTAAATTGCTTAGATTGACTTCCTATAACCCTAAGAGGCTCGGCCAAATATTCTAGCCAAAGGTGAAACACCTTGATTTATGTATCTCGGATTAACTTCTACTAAAATGGATTGATGGATTAGTTATAATCACTAGAAAGGCTTAATCCATAAGCTCCTAACATTCGGCTTATATTAGGAACCAAGTATGATTCATGGTTTATTAGATCTTGAGTTGATTACTAGTATAATATAATGAAAACCCTCTTTGTGATAAGTAAAATCAAATACTTAAGCTACACGAATAAGCCATAGCCGAACCATGCTTGTGAAAATCGGATAAGCCATAAGCTCATTTGGGCCGAGACATATTAGGCCTAAATTGTGTGTAATGGTTATTCAATTTAACTAGTATATGGTAAAATATATAGGCCCATTGATAAGCCCATGAGCCCAAGTAAATATTTTGGCTAAATAAATATTTGTAGTAAAAGTTACTAAGTATAAATTAGCCAACTAGGAGCCCGTTTGGCCCAAGAAACATAATCGGACCCTTAATGGGCCATACGAGCCCATTAATCACTAAATATATATATTGGGTACTTTTTGTGCCAATTATGCAATATGATGAAAGTACTAGAATGGAAATGAAAAGGTATAGAAACGATGAATACTTTTCGAAACTTGAAACTAGTACAAGGACTAAACTTGTCAAATTAGAAAGTATAAGGTCACGGTTATATATAGGCAAGCCTTATTTTAAACTCCAAGGACCAAACGTGCCATTTTGTAAACAAATTGCAAGCCCTAAAACCTTTTCGTGCCTTTTATGTCCTTATCCGAAACTTGAGGGACTTAAATTGACATTATGGAAACTTATAATAAACAAGTTACTCTTTGGGCCCCTTTTGGTACTTAACCGAAACCATAGGGACCCCTTTTGCCAACTTAACAAACCTTTATAAACCCTAGGGGGCTGTTTTGTAATTAGCCGAAACATGTATAAACCCTAGGGGGCCGTTTTGTATTTAGCCGAAACCTATACAAGCCCTAGGGGCTGTTTTGTAACTTGGGAATACCTATAAAAACTTAACCTAAACTACAAGGACTGGAAATGTCAAACTGAGAAACTTATAGAAGCCCTAGGGGCGTTTGTGTAAATACCGGGGGTATTTATACTAAATTGGGGGACTAGTTTTGCCATTCCCTAAACTTGATTAAACCTTTATTAAACCCTAATTATATATATATATATATATATATATATATATATATATATATAATAAATACTAAAAGGGAAAAACAAGTAAATATAAAGGTCCGACACTTGTATGTATTTTTCCAACCTATAATGTGATGACTATACAAATATCGGAAACGTTGAAATTAATTAAATGGTATACTTATAATGAGGTATAAATTTAATATGACTGCTTACAAAAATAAATATATTAATTATATTTATTTTCCCTCACATTAAATATTTACAAAACCCTTTTTATTAAATATTTAAATCACGTTATGAATAGTACAAGTTCAAGAATATTAATTAAACTGGATTGATTAAATTAAACTATAGTATTTATTTTATACCTAAAATAAATACAGCTATAACTTGTACAACTATAAATCAGCTACGGACGTCTAATAAAATGCTTAAAAACCTGTAGAAGCATATATTGATGTTTCAGTAACCTTTGTACAACCTGTTATACTTTTACTAAGACTGTATAATTATCTAGGTTGTTGATTGCGTGTTGAGCACTACTCCAGATTCTTGTGACTATCACTATACTGTTAAGGTGAGTTCATGGCCCCACTTTTCGTATATTGACAAACTTTTAAATCCTTTATGGGGGAAAAAACATGCAACTGATTTATGGATATAAACTAAACTGTACCAACTTTGATTATATGTGCCTATTGTAGAATTCCTCATGACCCGTGAACTGAAACTGTTAAAATCGTTGGATTACCTGAGTGTTATAAATAGATCTATTTAGGATTGACCATCCCCACCTGGGTGAGTCATGCTCACTGTGCATTGGCTGGGACAACAGGTGTTTACCATGCCAGCACTTATTATTAATGGGTGCCTCTTTAGAATGGCGAAGTGCTCTCATTTGTTGAGGGCTCAACTATGTCAAGTGTCAGTTTCGGGCAATAGGCAATATAATTACCTTTAAACATTAATTCTTTATGCCTTACTGTTTTAGTGACTATTTATATCCAGACTATATAACTAAACCTATGAATTCACCAACATTTTGTTGACCCTCAAAAGCATGTTTTTCTCAGGTGTTTGAAGCAGGTAGTTACTATATGCATGGACTGTAGCATTTGAGTAGACAGCATCTTAGCAAGCATCTGGGGATTTTCATATGGGACTCATGAACAATCTTTACTTTATGTCAGAACTCTTTTAAATAATGATTTGCACTCTTGGTCATGTAATAAATGTTTGATAATCTTTTATCTGGTGCTCTATGTACTATTTACTATTGATCCACCCACGTGACACCCAAATATTATATCTGCTGCATTTTGACCAATTTGGGGGTGTCACACCAACTATAACCTATTGTAACTAAACACTAGGTGTGTAGCCAATAGGAGGTTTAAATCATGTTGTCAACAAGCTTAAACATACAGTCCCAAACACCCCTTATGTTGAGCAGTATATCAAATTTACAAAGGAATAATGAAATTTAAGCAATTTCAGGGCATGCAACCAATATGAAATATAAAGGTGAGCAAGAAAAGACTTAAATAAGCTGGATAATCAATAAAATAAGCATTCACAAGCCAAACCACTAGTGGAGTTGAAACTAATACAAACTGATGCAATAACTATATTTACATTATGCAGTTCAGTAATTGCAACTCAAATCACCAAATTGAACACTATGTAGTATGTCACTAGCTATATAAACAGATATACAACTCAACTCACGAATCTGAACATTCTTTTTAAACATAAAGTTTCACTAGTATGACAGAATTCAATATGACATATTATGAAAACTTACATGTAATTAGCTATATCAGCAGGACACAATTGAAATCTAATTTTCATAAAAACATAATTAAAAGAACCACTGAATGTTAAAGAAATTTACATTCAAATAAAAGAGATTACAAGTGTTTTTGCAGAAAAATGAAAGATTAAATGTGTGATATACACACAAACATAAATCCTTAAACAAGTACTAGAACCTATCCTCTAAAAGAACAAGTTAAATACGATAAAAAGGTCGATTGTGCCAACTTGAGCATGACAGGCTTCACTTGGTTTTTCGTATGACAACTCCTTCACCGTCTGCTCGATAGTAGTCATTGTGTGAATCGTCACCTACATGTGCATCTGGCAAAGTGTTATCATTGTTCCTATAAATGACTGTACTAAATTCCTCATCGACCTCGTCATATGTATCTTTGTAATTCTTGCTAGGGGTCCTGAAGACAATAGACATATTTTTTTGTACCTGGTCTTGGACATAAAACACTTGTCCTGCTTGTGAGCCAAATATGAACGGATCATCCTTGTGGCCTAAGTTATTCAGGTCTACCAATGTATATCCAAGAAGCTTATATTTTTTGACCGCATGTTTCTTGTGATTAACCCAATCGTACTTGAAAGAGGTATTCTCCTGAAACGATAATCTAGTACCCATATCTCTTGTAAAACCCCATAATAAAATAGTTTTTTTTTTGTTTTAACTTCTTTGGATATATGAGTATCTTCTACCTCAACACAAACCCCACTGTTCTGGTGAACTTTGCCATCATTTATTTTCGTACGAAATGTATACCCATTGATGTTATATGCATCGTATTTCACTACCGTGGCGCGTGATCCAAATGATATCCACCTAACAGTATCTGATACGCTATCTTTTGATATTGCTAACTCTCTCAAAACCTGAATTTCAACAGTTAAAGAATAGTGTTTCAGATAAAGAAATGGAGTGCTGGTGGACCTCTACCTAGCCAATGACAACGCTTCTAATTGCTACTGAGAGTTGGAGATCGCCTCATTATGTTGTAAGTGCTTATTTATTATACTCTACTACTAGCTTAGTATTGGTTTTTGAGATGTTAAGTTAACCAATATTTAGCAACAAACAAAAAATTATAAACATCATACAAGTAATTACCTCATCATGTAACCACTTAGCAAAAGTTTTACAATGATCAGCCTCCAGCAATGCTATTCGTTTCCCCGAGTTATTGTTTTTCAAATAAATCTTGTGTCGCCTGAAACGAAACAATGTATTTGATTAATTTTTTTGTTTTTAGAATATTTATATCAATGAAATAGACATGTGTTAGTAATACTTACTTGATATAGGGTAAAAGTTCATCTGTATTTTGTATTACATACAAATGAGCTTTTGCAAATAGTTCCCCATTCATTTCGAATGGTGTGCCGGCCGAAAATGGCATTCCGTCCTCATTTTCATTGGTTACATCTTTATCAGGTGGCAAACCAACAGATTTCATTGTTTTATGATACTCGCTAAAAAACTCTATTGTTTCTTCCGCAATGGTCTCCCCAGCAATGCATCCCTCTGGTCTGTTTCTGTTTCTAACATGGTTTTTAATAACCTTCATAGATCTTTCAAATGGGTACATCCACCGAAAGTATATGGGACCACACAATCTTACCTCTCTAGTTAGGTGCACAGTCAAGTGTATCATAATATCAAAAAATGACGGAGGAAAGAACTTCTCAAGTAGGCACAGTTCACAACTAGTTCTTGTTGCATCGCATCTAGTTCTTCCACTTTGATTTCTTTTCTACATATAGATTTATAGAAAAAGCAAAACCTGATAATAGCATATCGTGTGGGTGGATCCATGATTGAACGTATTGCAATTGGTAAAAACTCTTGCATCAACATGTGATAGTCATGTGACTTAAGGCCAATGAGCTTCCTTTCCTTTACATTGACCAAACTAGCAAAATTTGAACAATATCCCTGTGGTACTCCGAGGTTGGCCAACGCTTCATAAATTTTTTTTTTTCAGCATTAGTTAACTGTAGCCTGCTGGAGGTAGTGTTGTTTTGTCTTGTTCTAGACAAGCAAAAATGTAACACCCCATTTTGATAATGGAATGTCACGCGTAATTATGGCGTGAGCATACAAGGAAAAATGTCTAAACATTACATGACCATAAAAAGAAAATACCAGAATCAAACATCGGTAGTCTAAAAGTAAAGCTCATCACACAGAAACATAAGTACTGTAAAGGAAAGGACTAGACAATGTCCATAGCAAGTGTATCAAAGTAAAGATAATGCATAAAGTAAGGAAAGGCTAGAAAGCTTCCAGTCCATATGCGCGTACGCTTGAAGTCTACGAGCGTCCCTGAGTACCTGCCGTTTTGGGAACATAGAAAAGGAAAACGGCTGAGCAATATGCTCAGTGCACGGATGTACAATAAAGCATGAATAGGATAAGCATATAACATATAACATATAACAGCGGAAGAAACGAAGTATCGAATAACCTGGTTAAGTCTTGGTAAAACTGGTTTTATAGTTTGAAAAGCCTTATGTTTATCTTATGAAAACTGTTTAACATGTTCTACCATTAGCCAATATAGGTCATGAAAATCTACCGTGCATGAATACTTGGAGGGGTGACCTCATCGTGCAAATTAGAGGGGCTGCCTCTAATTTAATATATTGGTTTTGGGTAGGAGGGATCAGCTCCTTATGAAGGATGCAAGGCACACACCACATTCACATTGAGTAATCTGCTGAAAAACATGTAACTAGGATGCACCCATACGCCCCACATGATACATATAATAATATGGCCAAAAGCTGAAGGGACGCCACGAGCAATCACTCCGCCGTGGTGAAGTCATAACATCAGTGCCTCTAATGTTATGGTTATGGTACCTCCATAACTAGGTGAAACTGGTCATGCATGTATATGGCTATAGGTATTCTAAATTAAACATAAGCAAGTCAAACATATAAACTTATACTACGGAAAAACATTTGGCTGCATACGGGGAATCCTAATAAGGAAAGAATGTCCATACTGAAAGGACGGGAATCCATACCTTATGTCCAGTGAACGAAGAAGATGAACTGAGGAGAATCCTACTTTGGTATCACTAATGCTACATAAACACATACATGAATAAGTATCTGCTTACTAAATACGTAACTGGTTTTATGTCATATCTTAGCTTATTTTATATGTTCATATCATGTTTTACTGTTTAAAGCCTTAAACTATGTTTATCTTATATTCTGTCTATTCTGATTAAGTATTTCTGGTATTTCATGTATTATTATACTTACTGTGTAATAATAAGTAACTTTCCAAAAATAGTAGTTTTCCTAAAATAGAAAGTTTCCAAAAAGAGAAAGTTTCCAAAAATAGAAAGTTACAAAAAATATAAAGTTTCCAAAAATATAAAGTTTCCAAAAATAGAAAGTTTCCAAAAATAGAATTACTGCTTAAAATAGATAAGTTTCTAAAAATAGAAAGTTTCCCTAAATAGATTAGCTGGCTTAATTAAATAAGTTTCTAAAAATAGAAAGTTTCCATAAATAGATTAGCTGCCTTAATTAAATAAGTTTCTAAAAATAGAAAGTTTCCATAATTAGATATAAGCTGGTTAAATAAGCTAAGTATATAAGCTTAAGTGTTTTTCTGATTATTTTCTAAGTCATAATGATATAATGTATAGTTTATTAATTATTACATGTAATTTATATAAACTATAGGTTAAAAGTATTTAATTAAATATATCATGTTTTTAATTAAATAAAGTTAAATACTTAGGTTAAAACATGTATTATTATTTATTAATAATATAACCTAAGTCATGTTAATTAATTAATTATAACTATGGTTTTTAATAAT
Source organism: Glebionis coronaria (assembly GCA_025667525.1). NCBI lineage: Eukaryota > Viridiplantae > Streptophyta > Magnoliopsida > Asterales > Asteraceae > Glebionis > Glebionis coronaria. Next base: position 119,207,630 of record CM046877.1, read on the forward strand.
TAATTAATTATAAAGTCTAGAAAATATAAAATACTTAGGTTACTAATTCCATGATTCTAATAATTAAATTATAACCTAAGTCATGTTTATTAAATTAATCATGTCATATTTATTAATTTAATTCTAACATATGATTATAAAAAAAATAATCTTAACATAAACCGTGAACCGGATCTTGACTAGAAACCATGAACCGGACATGAAATAGACACCATACCCCGAACCACTTCGGGGTTCCCTTTGGTTTGCTGCTGCCGTGGGACCCACACCACCAAACCGGGACCATATGGTCTCGATGGTGGTCTATTAGCTAAACCGAGACCCCCTTGGGGTTCGGTTTAGGCGCCGGCCAAACAAACACCCCTAAAAACTTCCTTTTTTATTTACCCAATAACCATTTACATGATTGTTTTATGTTTTTAATTAGGTTTTTAAAAACATCATGTTCTTAATAAATTTTATTAGATCAAATCAAAAAGAAAAAAGATTAAAAGAATATACCGAATGCGTGGATCTAACGAGGATGATCACACACGAACACACGTGCAATATTCAAGATCAAAATCAAACGAACACCCCCTTTTCTTGTGTTGTATGCGGCGGCCAAAGAGGACAAGAAGGAGAAAGGAGAAAGCTTTTTAGGTTTTTAATTTTTTTTCCTGTAAAGTGAAAAATGAAAACAAGTTTTACCTTTACCCCCCTTTCATTATAAAATTTAATGGGCTTGGCCCATGGTGTTGATGTAGCCGCGGGTAGGGGGCCCCACATGGGGTACCCGTACCGTTTTCCGTGTCTCGTTATATAAGTGTTCGTTCGTGTTTATTTGTGTTCGCGTTTTATGTGTTCTCGTTAAATATTTACCGTGACCTAATATATTTATTCACGCTCGTAATAAATATCTATACGTAATTAATATTAGTTCGTGATTTAATTACGTTCATGATTTCATGATCGCATGTTCGTGATTAATTATTGTTAAATAATTATTGTGTGTTCGTGCGTAATAAATACTTATCGTGTTCTAACACGTACGTAATACGTAAAATCCTAACACGTAAACGTAAGCATACTATAAAAGGAAAGTTTTAATCTAGTACGTACGATCTTAAGGGTACTATTCATGGTAAAAGCATGCGGGTTTTACAACTCTTCCCCCCTAAAAAGAATAATTCGTCCCCGAATTATAGATAAAGTAAACTGAAAAAAAAGAACATACCCGAATTCAAAATATGAAATGAGGGTAAGAAGCCCGCATAGAATCCTCTGTTTCCCAAGTGGCTTCCCGCTCGGTATGATCCTTCCATAGGATTTTGACGAATGGAATCGTCTTCCTTCTCATGACTCGTTCTTGTCTGTCAAGAACTCGTTCGGGTTCTTCTATGAAAGTTAGATCTTCACCTATCTGTTCTAGTGGATACTGAACCATGTTAAGGGGATGATACTGGTACCCTCTGAGTAAGGACACATGAAACACATTGTGTACATGCGAAAGCTGCGGAGGTAACACCAACCGGTAAGATACTTCACCGACTCGTTCAATGATATCAAATGGTCCGATGAAACAAGGACTGAGCTTCCCTTTAATCCCGAAGCGTCTAACACCACGTGCCGGCAAAACCTTAAGGAAGACGCGATCTCCTACTAATACAAGGCTTTTGGCCAGGTAAAAAGATTCTTTGTCGTGTGTCTCATCGAATTGATCTGGCTCAGTCGTTCTTTGGTGAAACAAAAGTTGTGTCGTTGTAGTATATTAAAAGTGCAAAACAATTAAAGTAAATGGAAGGTATTTAAAAGCGTGACTAAAATTAAAGGCAACTAAAAGAAATAACACAAATTTTAATCTATCTAAGGCAAACTTAAAACGCAACTAAAACTAAAAACTAAGGCAAGGCTAAAATAAATCTAAGGAAAATAAACTTAAAGTGCAACTAAATAAAAAGGCGGGAAAAATAAAGCTTGAAAATTAAAAACAGAAACTTAAAAACAGTAACTTAAAAAGAACCTGAAAAATAGCTCATCCGGAATAATACCCTCATGCGGAATAAACATTCATCCGGAATGTCACCTTCGTTCGGAATGTTCTTCTTTACTCGGAATATCAACCAAAGCCCTTGATCCGGAATAAATTGCTTACTCGGAATATGTCACCTATCCGGAATAATCTTCTTTATTCAGAATAATGGTCTTGATCCGGAATGTTGCCCTTGATCCGGAATAATTCTTGATCTGGAATATTATTCTGAATAAACTCCTTGATCCGGAATATTTTAATATTCCGGATGAAATCTTTGATCCGGAATAATTAATTATTCCGAATAAGGGTCCTTGATTCGGAATGTTGACTTGATCCGGAATAAAAGGTTGATCTGGAATGTTTGGTATTCCGGATGAAATGCTTGATCCGGAATAATAAATTATTCCGAATGAGCACTACTGATCCGGAATGTTAAATATTCCGGATGAACAACTTTGCTTCGGAATGCAAGAATATTCCGGATGAAGGCCTTGATTCGGAATGTTTAATATTCCGAATGAACGACTTTAATACATAATACCACAACTCAATTCCCTCACTTGGCTTGATCCGGAATGTTTTTCTGGGCAAGATACAGTAACAGAAACAACGAAGAACACGGAGGAACAATATAACACGAATCCAAACAAAACTTAATCAAATCAACCACAAGATTAAATCAAACTAATCACAAAACATCTATTAATCATAAACAAACAATCCAAATCAATCAAACTAACAAAACTTAATCAAAATAATCAAAACCCACTTAAATAAATCAATAAAAAAATCAAGAACATGAACATAAACAATAAAGCATCAAGATTCAAAGATTAAAGAAAGGTAGAATGAGAGATAAGCAATAAAAATAAAGATTGAAAAGAATTAAAAGAACACTTACTTGAAATTAAATGAATTTAAGGTGCAAGACAAGGTATTTAAATATGACAAGTAATTAAATGGACATGAATTTAAAGGTGCAAGGTAAATAAAATGGAAGAAATAGTGTGTCAAACTATCCAACAAAATGAAATGATTATGATCCTAATCTATATATAGGGGAGGATTAAGGAGTGCTTAGGAAGCTTCCTCCCCTCCTTCATCTTCTCTTAATTGCACCATTAGGTCCTAAAGCCTTTAATCTTCTTTAATCTTGGACTTTAATGACTTTTGGCTCGGGATTTCTTTGAACTCGTCTTTTAATTCTTCAATAAATAAGACTTGAGTTCTTCGGCTTTTAGTAAACTTCCGTCTTTTGACTTTTTCTTCGATAAATCTTCAGAATTGGTCTTGGACTTCCGTTCTTTTTGCACTCTTGACTTCTTGACTTCGTCTTTCATCTTTTTCTTCAATAAAAGCCCGTGAATGCCCGTGTTTTCTCCACTTTTCACAATTTCGTCCTAAAGCACAACAAAAACACAAACCACGCATAATTCTGACATAAATGACATAAAATACACGTTTTGGTCCGGTTATTATTGTAATTAAGTGGTAAAAAGGATGCGTGTTTACACACCTATCACCTACGTTAAAATGTATGTCCCTACGATGCTTATCGGCGTAATTTTTCTGACGTGACCGTGCTTCCTGAAGTTTCTACTTAGCTACTGCGATCCTTTCATTGGTCATCTCTATGATTTCTGGTCCTTCTAGTGTTTGCTCACCACCCTGATCCCAGTAGATTGGGGCGCGACACTTTCTGCCATACAACATCTCGAAAGGGACACACTTGATACTTGCGTGCCAACTGTTGTTGTATGCAAACTCCACCAAACAGATATAATCGTCCCAATCACCCGTCCATTCCAACGCACATGACCTCAACATGTCTTCCAATGTCTGAATAGTTCGCTCCGACTGTCCGTCCGTTTGAGGATGAAAAGCCGTGCTAAGCTTAAGTTGTGTACCCCAAGCTTTCTGCAGGCTCTTCCAAAATCGCGAAGTGAAACGAGGATCTCTGTCTGAGACGATGCTAGATGGTGCACCGTGGAGTCTCATGATCTCTCTTCTATACATATCGGCGAGTTTACTTACCGGATCTTCCTTGCGGATCGGTAAGAAATGAGCTGATTTGGTAAGTCGATCAACGATAACCCAAATTGCATCGTGCTTCCTCTTGGTAGGCGGAAGACCGGTAACAAAATCCATGGTGATTTTGTCCCACTTCCACTCTGGGATATCTAACGGTTGAAGGAGACCGCCAGATCGCTGATGCTCGATCTTAACCTGTTGGTAGGTAAGACATTTGGAGACGTAAGTGGCCACATCCTGTTTCATACCACTCCACCAAAAGTATTGCTTGATGTCATGGTACATCTTAGTCGAACCAGGATGTATAGAGAATAGGGAGCTATGAGCTTCAGCTAACAAGGCTTCCCGGAGTTCTTGGTCATCAAGAACACAAAGTCTCGTGCCCTGCCATACGATACCGTCTGCATCTACTCTGAATTCCGTCTGTTTCTCCAAATTCTGTACTATCGCCCAGATTTCTCCATCATCTTTCTGAGCTTCCTTGATCTTAGAGAGTAACTCGGGTTCTACTCTAAGATTAGCCCAGTAAACATTCTGTCCACGTACCATGATCTCGATGTCTAGTCATTTTAAGTCTCTTATGATTTCCTCCTCAATTTTAGTACCGTTGATCATTCCGGACTTCCTGCTAAGATCATCTGCTACTACATTTGCTTTTCCGGGATGATAATGTAGATTTATGTCATAATCCTTCAACAGTTCTAACCATCTCCTTTGCCTCATGTTCAATTCACGTTGAGTGAAGATATACTTCAAGCTCTTGTGGTCCCTGAAAATGTCACAGGATTCTCCATATATGTAGTGCCTCCATATCTTCAATGCAAACACGACTGCAACAAGTTCCAAGTCATGCGTGGGGTAATTTTCTTCATAAGGCTTAAGCTGTCGTGAAGCGTACGCGATCACTTTCCTATGTTCCATGAGAACACAACCAAGTCCCTTCCCCGATGCATCACTGTAGATTTGAAATCCACCCGTACCAGATGGGAGAGTAAGAATAGGTGCAGATACTAGCTTCTGCTTCAGGTCTTCAAAGCTCTTCTCTCGTTCTTTAGTCCAGACGAATTTCTCTCCTTTCCGCATCAGTTTGGTCAATGGTAGTGCTAAGCGGAAAAAGTTCTCAACGAACCTAAGGTAATAGCCCGCTAAGCCTAAGAAACTGCGGACTTCCGTCGCTGATGTCGGCCTTGGCCACTTAGTAATGGCCTCAACCTTCGCTGGATCCATAGTGATTCCTTCTGCTGATACAATGTGACCTAATAATGCCACCTTGTCTAACCAGAACTCACACTTGGAGAATTTAGCATACAGCTGCTTCTGGCGAAGAATCTGTAGTACTGTACGAAGATGGTCTTCGTGCTCCTCCTTGGACTTTGAGAAAATCAGGATGTCATCGATGAAGACAATGACGAACTTGTCCAAAAGTTCATGGAAGATTCTGTTCATCAAGTCCATGAACACTGCTGGAGCATTTGTCAGGCCGAATGGCATAACTACAAACTCGTAGTGGCCATAGCGGGTACGAAAAGCAGTCTTGGCGATGTCCTGCTCCTTAACCCGTAGCTGATGGTAGCCTGACCTAAGATCAATCTTGGAGAAGTGTTTGGCCCCTTGGAGTTGGTCAAACAGATCGTCTATACGCGACAGTGGATACCTATTCCGGATAGTAATCTTGTTGAGCTCGCGATAGTCAATGCAAATACGCATACTGGCGTCCTTCTTCTTAACAAATAAGACCGGTGCGCCCCATGGAGATGCGCTCGTCGAATGAAACCTCGTTCTAGAAGTTCTTGTAGTTGATCCTTCAGCTCCTTCAGCTCTATGGGAGCCATGCGATAAGGAGCCTTGGAGATTGGTTCAGCTCCTGGAATAAGCTCGATACTGAATTCCACTTCTCTTGCAGGTGGTATGCCCGGAAGTTCTGCTGGAAATACATCTTGAAATTCCGACACTATTGGTTGAGCCTGAATTGATGGAGATTCAGCATCCATGTCGTGAACCATAGCTAGATAACCCTCGCAGCCATGTGACAGTAGTGCACGCGCTTGCAGGGTAGATATGATTTGTACAGACCGTCTAAGTACGAACCTGTTATGAATGTACTCTGGTGCATTAACATCACCGAAGATAACTCCATATGAATGGCAGTCTATGGTAGAATGATGCTTGGATAGCCAATCCATGCCCAAAATCATGTCGAAGTCATTCATGTCCAGCAGAAGTGCGTCAACAGGTCGAACCTTATCGTCAAATTCTAGGGGAAGACTCTTGTATACATGGGTGATTAATACAGAGTCCCTCAAAGGCGTGGAAATAGTAAGCCTATTCTCTAGTGGCATGGGGAGCATCCTAATGTTCTTAGCATAAGCAGTAGAAATGACCGAGTGAGTATCACCCATATCGAAAAGAACACATGCAGCTTGACCATACATATACAAGATTCCAGTGATGGTACCTATAGACTTGTTGGTCTGGTCTCGAGATGTCGTGTAGACACGCCCGGTGGTAGGAGGCGGCTTGGAATCAGCATGTCCCGATGTGCCCTCTATCTCGCCCTTACGGCAATCCTTCATGATATGGCCAGGAAGACCACACTTGATGCATGCGTCCGTGTTACGACGACATGGCCCTGGGTGCCTACGGTGGCAAGTAGAGCAAAGAGGATGAGTAGATCCTCCAGCAGGTGCTCTGGCTGGCTGGGAACCTGATAAAACATTTAACATAAGACATGATAATAGGGTACAAAGGACAATGCGGATAATCGTAAGATCGAATACCAGTGATAGCTGGACGACTAGGCTGTGACCTCTCTGGTTCTGGTCCCTACCGTTTCCATGGTTCCTGGTAGAAGTTTTGCTAAAGTGTCAGAATATGAGTTATAACATGAAATCATAAGAAAATGCGTAAGTATTAGAACCTGCTGCCATTGGAGTGTCCAGCATTGTGACGGTAATTATCATTACCGCCACGCCTATCCGTAGCAGAACGGTCGTTAGTCTGATCGTTTCCCTTGGGCTGATGAGGCTGCTGCTGAGTAGCCGGCTGAGACCGGTCCCCAGTTTTCTGCCTGGAAGATACATTTTAAAGAGATGAATAATTGACATAAATGGAAAGAATACGGATTGATCACCTCCTGAATACGAATGTTTACCTCTTGTCGGGTCTCTCAGCTTCCCCGAACTCATCTCTCTCCTGCAGCATCTCCAGCTTACGTGCTGCATCGGCCACTTGTGCTACAGTGTTGAACGTAGCACACACCAGATTGTTTGCGACCGATGTGTGAAGAGCCCACCTAAAGTGGTGTGCCTGCTCTTCAGGAGTACCTGCTGCCGCACCAAGGAAACCAGCTAAGCGAAGAAAGATCTGTGTAAACTCGTTGTTATTCTCCCCAGCTCTCTGTCGGATCCCATGGTACTCCCTCTTGAGCTTGTATTGCTCAGCCTTGGGAAAGAACTGTTCATCACCCTGTCCTTGAACTGAGCCCAGGTCAAACCAGCAACCCACTCGTCACCTCCCTCAGACTGTATCAACGCTAACCACCAATTTAGCACATCGCCTTCGAACCGATAGCATGCCAACCTCGCCTTGTACGCGGGGTCACAACCCATAGCATTGAAAATCTTCTCGATGTGAGCCAACCAGCTTTCAGCATCACTGGGGCTATCTGTTTTCTCAAAAGCTCGAGGACGGAGCTTGTTGAATCTCTCTAGCCATACTGCCAATGTCACTGGAGGAGGAGGAGGAGGTGCCTGATTATGCTGCCGATTGTTGGCAGCTTGAACCTCAGCCCTGATGCCGTTCCTCAGTTGAGGAAGCAAAGCTTGCATTGAAGTTGGATTGCAGCATTGAGTTGTTCCTGTTCGCGTGTGAGAACCATCTGACAGTATAACATAAAACATATGATAAACAGATCAAAACATAAAATATATATACATGAAAAAAAATTATACCAAAATTTCAAGAGAAAAAGTTTATGCAAGAAAATTTTGTGTATGAATGCATGATGCAGTTTTATGAAAACTTTTGTATGCTCGAGAGTGAACGCCTATGGTCAGTTCACCCAAAATAAAAGACATGGCGAGGGGACGCCTATGGTTCGGTCCCAAATTTAAAAGTTTCGATAAAACACATGCGACTAAATAGGGCCAGTCCTGTACCAACCATTACTTAGTCATAAACCTGCGACAATGACATATATATGTATGCATAAAAATGATGAATGCATGAAAACGACTGTCAGTTCTAGGAAGACCATAGTGACTACCCACTAATCACAGGTCATATTTTGAGAGCCTACAGGTCGAAACCTTGGCTCTGATACCATAATTGTAACACCCCATTTTGATAATGGAATGTAACGCGTAATTATGGCGTGTCATCAAAGCATACAAGGAAAAATGTCTAAACATTACATGACCATAAAAGGAAAATACCGGAATCAAACATCGGTAGTCCAAAAGTAAAGCTCATCACACACAAACATAAGTACTGTAAACTATGAACCGGATCTTGACTAGAAACCATGAACCGGACATGAAATCGACACCATACCCCGAACCACTTCGGGGTTCTCTTTGGTTTGCTGCTGACGTGGGACCCACACCACCAAACCGGGACCATATGGTCTCGATGGTGGTCTATTAGCTAAACCGAGACCCCCTTGGGGTTCGGTTTAGGCGCCGTCCAAACAAACACCCCTAAAAACATCCTTTTTGATTTACCCAATAACCATTTACATGATTGTTTTATGTTTTTAATTAGGTTTTTAAAAACATCATGTTCTTAATCAATTTTATTAGATCAAATCAAAAAGAAAAAGGATTAAAAGAATATACCGAATGTGTGGATCTAACGAGGATGATCACACACGAACACACGTACAATATAAAAGATCAAAATCAAATGAACACCCCCTTTTCTTGTGTTGTATGCGGCGGCCAAAGAGGACAAGAAGGAGAAAGGAGAAAGCTGTTTAGGTTTTAATTTATTTTCATGTAAAGTGAAAAATGAAAACAAGTTTTACCTTTACCTCCCTTTCATTGTAAAATTTAATGGGCTTGGCCCATGGTGTTGGTGTAGCCGCGGGTAGGGGGCCCACATGGGGTACCCGTACCGTTTTCCATGTCTCGTTATATAAGTGTTCGTTCGTGCTTATTTGTGTTCGCGTTTTATGTGTTCTCGTTAAATATTTACCGTGACCTAATATATTTATTCACGATCGTAATAAATATATATACGTAATTAATATTAGTTCGTGATTTAATTACGTTCATGATTTCATGATCGCATGTTCGTGACTAATTATTGTTAAATAATTATTGCCTGTTCGTGCGTAATAAATACTTATCGTGTTCTAACACGTACGTAATACTTAAAATCCTAACACGTAAACGTAAGCATACTATGAAAGGAAAGTTTTAATCTAGTACGTACGATCTTAAGGGTACTATTCATGGTAAAAGCATGCGGATTTTACAAAAAAAGCTTAGGTTTCATACCCAAAGCTACCAGATCCATTCGTGCCTTCAATCCATCTTTCGTCTTACCAGGAACATTTAGCAAAGTTCCAACAAAACTCTCCCCACAATTTTTTCTACATGCATAAAGTCAATACAATGTGGAACAGGATTATGCCTCCAATACCTTTGCCTTCGATACCAAATGTTGAATTTCTTCCAATACGATTCAGTAGGTTGGCTTGAACTACCCTCGTCTTCTGTTGCTTTTCTTTTGTTATTTTGAATTTTCCCACCTCTGCCTCTTGTATCTTCCTGGTTTCTTGATGCGTTATTGTTAGTTTTCTTTACTTTTCCCCACTTATTTTGAATATGTCGAACTTCGTCGTATATTTCTTCCCCTGTCTTTGGTACTGGAGCACGTTCAAGTTCTTGTTGTCCATTAAACGATTTCCTTTTCTTTCTGAATGGATGTGTGTATTGTAGATATCGTCTATGACCAGCATAACTTTGCTTGGCTAAGGCCGAAAGTCTTACACAATGTGTATCTTTACCAAATACCACGCAACCATTGAATCCACTGTATGGGCAGCCGTATAATGTACCCGGTGATGGGTAATCATTTATCATCCATAACACAACGGAATGAAGCTTAAATTTCTATTTCGTTGACGCATCATATGTATCAAAACCATGTTCAAATAAGGTATACAGATCATCAACTAACGGTTCTAAGAAAACATCAATATCATTCCCCGGGTATCCCGATATAAGGGTCGAAAGCATGATAAACTTTCGTTTCATACACAACCATGTTGTATATGACACATAAAACTGGCCATACATTGTGATGCCTATTACCTGAGTTGATGTCAACCCCATCAACTGATATTCCCATCCGTATATTTATTGGATCTTCTGCAAATTTGGGGAATTTTTCATCTATTGTACGCCATGCCTGTGAATCTACAGGGTGACGTAAAACACCATCTGTTATCCTCCTTCTTGCGTGCTGATGAGACTGCTTTTATACATAGTCTCATCGTCCAAAAAGGGCTTAAAATGCATAAAATATCATGAAAATACCCAAATATATGCTTGTGTTTGTTGCTTGTGTATTTTAGGTACGGATATTGAGAAAATGACAAAAGATCACAAGAATCATGCAAAAACGAACACGGGAAACGAAGCCGCACATTGAACCAAGCCCTAATGAAGAAATTCCCAAGACAAACCCTTGAAGATTTGAAGATTTATGAAGAAGGGTCCTCCAATATTGAATAATTGACACTTTATACCCTTGTATCCTCATAATTACAAGATTGGTCCCTAAAGTTTGTCAATATTGCAAAAAGGACCCTCCACTTTGAAGAATTGGCAATTTTAGTCCCTCAACAAAACTAAAATGTCAATATTTATCCTCCTCAAAGTCAAACATACCAAGAAGGACTCCAAGTTACAAGAAATTACAAGTTTAGTCCTTTGAAAATATCAAAATTACCAAAAGGACCCTGGACTTTGAAGAAATGGCAAAAATGGTCCCTCATTAATCATGACTTGGCAATTTCAGTCCTCCAAAATGACAATCAAACAAGTCAAGAACATTATCAATCAAGAAAATGCCAAATTAGTCCTTCAAGAATCAAGAATTGGCAAGAAATACCCCTGAAAATACTTTGGAAAAGTATTTGGGGCAAAAGTGTGAAAATGAAAACTTCATTTACAAAGCGAATCCGAATTCAGCTTATTTATTTGCAAGTGAAAGGATATGAGAAGATGAGGGGCTGAATTGGGCAGACAAGGGAAGTTACCTTAACCACTCTCCACATGCCACGTGCCCCACTACCAAGTTTTAACCAATCACAAGCCTCCCACTTTCCATGTCACACTCCACCCATTACTGGTTTAACTAACTTAATTATTTAAGTTAAATAATGGCGCTTAACAAGTTTTTAAATCCTAAACCGGATGAAACACACCAACTATTCACCAAGAACACAAATTGGGCATTTCATATTTACCAAGAATTAAGCCCCAATATTATCCAGATTTATGATTAAGCATGCCTTAATCATAACCCAACTCTCAAATAGCTTGCCACATCACCCATAAACTCCACATGAGATTCCCCTTCTATACACTTGTGCATACTGCCAAAATTTGGACAGCAATCCAACGTTCAAGATTGAAGCTTACTTTTTAAGCTTGTTACAAGCCCTTGGATGCTATTACACCATGCCAGCTCCACAACAATCCAAGAATTCATCACATGATCTTCAAAGTTCAAAACCTTACAAGGGGCATTTCTGGGACTTCACAGCTTTAGGGTTTACATTTTTAGCTCTTAACTAGTTCATTGTAGCCTATATAAGGCATAAGACTCATTTCATTTCAGTTTGCTCTTGAATTTTCCTTGGTTCACAAATCTGTAAATCTCATATTCATATTAATGAAATGTGTTTGAATTTTGTGAAGAAAACTCAAGTGCCATTGTTGTTTACTGCTTATTATTGTTGATGTTTACTAGTTCTTGAATCTTAAACTTGTTTTCAAAAGGAGTGTGCAAAAGTTTGCACACTTTCCACTTTTCTTGATATTTTGCTAAGTCTAGTTCAAACCTTGGAATTCTTGGGCTATAAGGCTGATCATAGCATCCTGATATTGAGTTATCAAGGTGTGGTGAAGCTTATAACTTAGGGATAATCAAGTGTGGCGAACTAAGGTTACATTAATCAAGAATTTTCCATTTTTCTGATTTTCATATTGTGCTCTTAACTTTGTTGATTCTTAGCAGGCTTGTTTGTGGAAGCTTTTACTTGTTCTTGCTAGTACATAAGCTCAAAATTCGTGGGTGTGGATGTACATCCATGAGGTTTGCATCCTTAATCTCAAAATATGAATAAATTTGGATTTTTGGTGATATTTGAGTGCTACTTGTGTTCTTGATGATTTTATGCTCAAATCTTGCTTAAATCTGCTTAATATATCTGTTATTGTGCTAATTTAGGCGTGGGTGGTCTTGGATAACACTTTTGATTTGAAAAATTATGATTTGAAAATTTAAAGAGGTGTTTGGGATTACCTGTTATAGATCATAAGTGGTTATTGTGTTTGTGGAAAGTGTTATTTGTGCATTGTATTTGTTATTGACTTGTTTGAGTGCTATTTGCTGCAAGTTTTCAACATTGAAACACCAAATCAAAGATTGTGCTATATATTGCTTGTTTTGACTGATTTTGACCTAAGACTTTGGGAACACCTCGAGTGTATGCATGATTAGGGCTAAAAAGTGTTTAAACATAGTTCTTATAACCTGTTAACAAGATTTGGAGGTTTGAATTTGGCTTGGTGGTCAATTGCATCAGCAAGTGTTCATAACTGCATGTTTAGTGTTCATCAGTAACTTTAAGTGCTTGAATCTTGCTTAATACTTTGAATCAGTGCATAAAACCTGTTTAGACTTGCTTATTAAGTTTATTATTGCTTGTGTATGCATTTAGTTAAGTTTGGCTGGCTGAATTGTGCTATAAGTGCTTATTGAACCTCAACTGCTTATTTGTTCATGTCTGTGCTAGATCTGGTGATGTTTTGATTAAACTGTACTAATTGGCTGATTGTGATTGTGATTTCTTTGTTGTATTTGACTCCTTATGATCCGCTGATCATTTCGGTGCCTTTGTGTAACTTGAATCTCCAAAAAAGACACTAAAGACAAAAAAAGTCAAGAAGTCAAGCGGTGGAAAAAGTTTCCACTGCTCAACACCCAAAACTAGCCCCTGCTAGTGCAATTTTTCAGTTAGCTTATCAATAAGCTATATTGGCTTATCCAGACCTGCAACAACTTATTTTTTGTGATAGATCTACATCATTTGACCCATTTGTTTGAACTGGAGCTTATTAGACTTTGACTTTGACTTTTTGCTAGTAAACCAACTACTTTGACTTTTAATTAAGTGCTTATTTGCTTATTCCAGCTTATTGAGTGAACTTATTTGAAAACCCTTTTGTTGATTAAGCTTAGTTAAGTCATTTAAAAGCTTTTGCAATTTGAATCGGCTCTTGGGATAGCCTAGAACTCGAAAACGACTATTTTGTCGTTTTGTGTAGATTACTTTTTGCATTTTCAGGCTTATTCCGTTGGCTTATTTCAAATTTCTTTTTACAGAAGTCTTAATCAACTCAAAAGAAGATTGTGTGTCTAATTTGAGCTTATGGCATCAACTTATAGCTTAATGGGCCAAAAGCCCATTAAGAATAAGCTGTTTGGTATAAGTCAGCTTATTTTACATTTTCAGCTTTTGGGCCTTTGAAAAGTTGTGTTTAGAATCAAATTTTGAGTCAGATAGGAGTTTTTGGGCTTAATTGGACAACATTTTTCTTATTGGGCCTTAATAAGCCCATTAAGGTGACTGTTTGGACTTTTGGCCCATTTGGAGGCCCATTAGGGGTATTTTTGTAATTTCAACTTCATTTTCAGTTTTTTTAGGTTAAATTAAGCTAGTTTGCAAGTTTTTAGATTTTTTTATAAAATTTGGATTTTTAATATTATTTTATTATTATTTTATTATTAAAAATTAAAATTTAGATTTTTCAATTTTTTATATTTTTCTTAGGTCAAATACATAACGTTAGGAATTTTACAACTTTTAAAATATTTTTATTGTTCTTAGATTAATTTTTATAATTATTTTAAGTTTTAATAGTTTTTAATTGTTTTTAAATAGTTTTAATTAATTTTAAAATTTTCAAAAATAGTTTTAAATTAAGTTAGGGTATTTTAGAGGTTTACAAAGTGATAAAACTCATTTTGGGCTTTTTGTTAATTAAATTGATTAAAAGGGCTTTAATTAGCATTAAAAATCATTATTTAATTAAATAAAAGGTTTGGGTGATTTTTGATTTTTTGTAAACTCTAATTACATTATTTAGGATTTATTGCAATTTTTTAGGAATTTTTAGAGTAAATTTTTAAATTTGGTACTTTTTACGGTTTTACGTGTACGACCTTTTAGTCTTAGTTTAAATCGTCATGGTAACCGTCATTCTCTTCGTATCCCCTTTCTATTTTCTTTCTCATAATCATATAATCACATAATTAATCATTTCTTAACACACACACCAAGCCTCCTTGAGAACGATCCCCACTTTGGGTCATAACTTGTGGTTTTCCTAAATCACTTGTTAACGCTTACCCTAATTACCTTGTTTTCCTAAACAAGTGATAAATTACAACATCAATTTTTGGCGCCGCTGCCGGGGAGGCGTGTTGTGTTTTGATTTGGCAATTGTTGTTTTTATATAGCCATAATATCTATTTGTATTAGTAGCACTCTACTAATACGTATTATCGGTTTTTCGTTTTTTTGTGTGAATATAATTAATATATTGTATACGTAGAACAATAAATTCACAAGTAATCCAAAAGTGTGAAAACACAACCTTGACTTGGGAGGTCATTACCCAATCATTGTATTCGAATCTCAAACAAGAAAGAAAGGCAAAAATAGATAAATAGTTTCGTGAAGCTCGATTTGAAAAATACAAACTATAAGGTGGGTATAAGGCGGGTATTATAAAATATACCCTAAGGAAAAAGGCTCTTAAGTGCTTCGTGCCACCTCGTTTTCCCGCTTGCTTGTGAGTATTTGATTTTGAGAGCTAATCGAGGGTTTTGCCGCCCAAAGTATTATTAAGTATCATATATACTTTCTTGGTTTCATTTGATTAACCCTCTTGAACGTTTTGGTGTTCCACCAACGTTTTAAAGTCATCGAAGGCGTTCACTTCACGTGATCGTTTTCATTCCTTGAGGCTTCTTTAATCAAGAGATTTGATTAAGGAGGAGATTTGTAGATTTTAGTCTACTTAATACAATCACAAAATCCAAAAAAAGTAAAAACAATCAAAAACCACAAAAAATTGGAAAAATACAAAACACCAAAAAGAATCTTCTTTGCTCACCCCCAGGTTGTACGTGAGGTTTATGCTTACTCGTAATCAAGCAAGACGTGCACGTAAACGAAAAAACCAAAAGGAGTCAACACCTACTCCTAATCTTTCTAGTGAGGAGTCTCCTATTGACGAACCCATTGTAAGAGAAGAACCAACCATGGAAAATCTGTAACACCCCAAAATTTATACAACTCAATACAGCGGAAGACTAGTTGGTGTTACGGGATAGCACATTAATCACATCATAGACAACGCTTAAAAATCGCGTCGTTTATTAATAAAGCATTTCCATTCATAAATATCAAAGTTACATCGGTCCCAAGTCATTATATTTCATACAAAGTTTTACAAAGTATTTGAATGGAAAATATTATTTAAGTGCGGGCCATGAATTCTTGTCGTCTTCCCGAGAATTACCTTCAAGTACCTGAGATAAAACATGTTAAAAGAAAAGGTCAGCGATAACGCCGAGTGAATTCATAGAGTTTAATAAATTCCATCAATATAACTTTGGTATAAAATTATTACCAAAAATCATTTCGTACAAACCATTGTAATAGGCCATAAAATAGCCAAAATCATTTTATACAAATCTTTATCAAAATCATAATATAGGCATTTGCCTTAAAAATCATTATACGAGCCAATGTCGCAAAAACATCATACAATACGTCTTATGACGTTGTATAAAAATAAAAACCGTTATATGAATATGGTTATGAAAACCAAAACACGAACATAATATCAATAGTATGACCCCGTATTGCTAGTCAGGCAATACATCGTAATTCGGTGCGTCTAGTAGTATTTCGTTAATTTGGATTATTATAAGCCGCATGACATTGTTACCTTACTAACCAAACAACGGGTAGCTAACCCGATACTCAATTTGCCCATCTAAAGTAGCGTGTCGTCACAAAGGTCACGCTATGGAAATCTTCTAATACATAAATTCGCTTACCAATCAATGTGGCACGCCGGGGATCAACCGTCAAGGCGCGAACTGGGGTGATCGTCCCCAAATAGTACTATTATATGCATAAGCGTCTACCAAATCCCGGTAGTTCACAATTCATGCTAATGGGACTTTTTTGTGACATAACCTAACTTTAATAATCCATTTTATTTCATCTATCGGGTCCTTTAATCATTTATCGGGTCATACAATCGGGTCATTCAATCATACGGGTCCAAATCAATAAACAAACAATCGGGACAAATGGTGTCCTATTTTATAAAAACTAACATGTTATCTTCCTCGCGGGTTTATAAAACATTTCATAAAACATTTAAAAGAGTGCGAGGCTATGAACTCACGTTGATGTGGGAAGGCGATTATCGGCGAATTGGATGTACGGTACGTGCTTCAATCACGGAAACCTAGACAAATAATACTCGTCTTAGACTCATGTCCAATGACTTTATAAAAATAACAATTATGTATAAATATGATGATTTTATATATATGATGATCAAGTGGGTTTACATATTCTCATTTACTTATTTTTGTGTTATGTGTCGATAAATTTTATACTAGTTTACTAGTTTTACCTATTTACATATTTTAAGTCCAATAAACTTATGATAAGTTCTTTAACTTGTTTTAATCCATGTTATACTTATATTATCAGTATCTACACTTTACAAGTTGGGCCTAAATGGGTTAAGCCCAATAAGTACTTTTTATAAGTGTTTAACTTATTTAGTCCAATTATTAGTCCAATATGCTTATTTAGCTCGTTAATGTCCGTATGTTCTATAGTTCGGGTTTTATCGGTTTTTACTTTTTATACATGTTTATATATCAGTATATGAGTTTTATAAAGTTTACATTAGACGGGTCCAACCATCTAAGTTTTATTTAGCAAAAACATTAATTTTACGGTAATAGCCGAAAAAGTCGTAAAAATCATGTTTATAGTTTTTATTACTTATAAGTATTATTCCACTACCATTTTTATAATTTATACACTTATTTAACCTTTTACATATTTATATAAATAAAATCCATAAGTTAGTGGGTTTTTATTTTGCATTTTATACAATATAATTTTGAGTGCTTATATAATAATAATAAACATTAATTTCTCAAAATCTGATTTTTATTTTCATCTTCACCAAAACCACCATATCTAGAGTTCTATATGGAGATAGAATCTTAAATTTTTATCACATAAACTAAATGATATGTGCTCCATTTAACTCTTCTATAGCTACTGTTGAATCATCTTCTAAATAGTTTCTAAAAATCGTCCAAAACAGTGAACTCAGATTTGTACTTTAAACTTGTTTTGATCATATCTCACTCATTACAATGATTTCATTGCATGGCCAACTCTCACATGTGTACAAGACCCATAGCTTACTGTATATAAATTTATTCAAGTCATTTTACCAGTTTATCATATGATTCTTTACTGTTTTATACAGCCATTTAAATTAAGCAAGATTTTAACCTTGTTTCTTATAGATTTTCATTTTTTTAAGCATGTTTATCAACACCAAATCCCCACACAATATTTTTAATCATCATTCATCATCATATACATATACATAAGTAAATGAAATACAAGATTACATAATCAAATATAACAAGAGGATGAGGAGGACAATCTTTATACCACCATGTTGATGTAGGTTATGATTTGGACATGGATTTTGATGGAGAAACTTGTGCATAACCAAGACCATCTTCAAGACCACCATTCTTCATGAACACCTTGTAGAAAATCAGCCCCAAGACTCCATGAAAACTCCTCCTTGGATGTTATAATCACCACCAATCAATAGGGTTTCAAAAGGGCTTCAACATGTGTATGAACAACATGGGATTTCATGGTTAAATCAAGATCAAATGGGTGTTTTTGGGGTAATACGGGACGGCTCAAAGAGAGAGTGTGAGAGAAATTTGGGTGGATTTACATGTTGTAAATGAGGAAGTGGAAAAGAGTTGATGGTTTTGTGTAAATGGTAGCTTAAGTTGTAAGACTTAAGCCATGTGTAAGCAACTTAGCTTACACTTGCCACATCAAGTGGTGTAGTGGCTAGTTAGGCCAGTTTGAGTGGGGGTGGGACAAGTGTCCCACTTGTCTCATCCCTATTTATTTACGGGTACTCCTCGATTCTAGTTTCCTCGATTTGCGTGCCCTCGGGTCGTTTTACGAAAAACGTTTTTATAAATTATGAATCAACGGTACAAAACGAATCTAATAAAAATTGTCTCATCAAAAACGGAGTTCGAAAACGTAAATACGTAATCCTAGGGTTTCCGGTTTAGACGTAAAGGACGTTAAAATAAAATCGTAAGTCCTAATCTCTTCTCATAAATTTGTGAGTTTATGAACCAACACAAATTTAAAACTCCAAAATAATATTCACGAATAAATTTATTTTCTGAAATGTCGGACTGTCACCAAAGACGGTGTATGTAAACGTAAGCACGTAACGTAGAATCCTCCGGTTTAGACGTAGTCGACGCTACTTCAAGATGTAAATCCAAATTATTTCCCAAAAATAAGTGAGTTCATATTGTAACATTAAAATAATGTTTTCAAATAAATATTGAGAATAAAATATCAACCATAAATTGACGGATTGTCACAAAATCGAACTATGATGGAGTTACTTCAAGCACCCACCGAGGGTTATGGAGAGGCTATTGTGATTCCCGCTATCCTTACGGAGAATTTTGAAGTGAAAACGGGTTTTGTTGTCGATGATCCAAAACAACAAATTCCGTGGTGATGAAAAGGACAACCCGCACAACCATATCCGCCAATTCAATCGTCTTACCGCCACTTGCAAATTTAAGGATGTTGCTAATGACTCGATTAAGATGATGCTTTTTCCGTATTCCTTAGCGGGGCCCGCTAAAATTTGGTTAGAGAAAGAGCCACCCAATTCTATATTGACGTGGAAGGATCTCGTGTCTAAATTTGTGAACCAATTTTTTCCGCCCTCTAAGACTACGCATTTGAAAAACGAGATTTCAAAATTTTCACAAGAATTTAATGGGAGTTTTTCAACGGCTTGGAATAGGTGTAAGGAAATGTTACATGAGTGTCCTCATCACGGTTTTTCCGATTTGCATCAAATTGACACGTTTTACAATGGACTTAATGATCATGAAAGTGATTGTCTAAATGCCGCCGCGGGTGGTAATTTTTTGTGTAAAACGGTTGAGGAAGCTTTGGTGATAATTGAGAATAGATCTAAGGTGTATAGTCCTCGTAGCACGTCTGGTGGTCGTAAGGCTTCATCTTCGGCTTCACCTTCTTTGTCTACTACCATCGATGCTTGCCAAATTGAGGCGAACTTGGAAAACAAAATCTTTGATAAGCTTAAAGGTCTTCTGATTGAGTTCAAAGTTGGAAAACCAAGTGCTCCCGCTACGGCTAAAGCGGTTGAGGCTTCATGCATGTATTGTGGTGGAGGTCATGATTTCTCCGAGTGCATTACCAACGTGTTGGGAATAAAATATAGCCAGTCCACTTGAGCGCTGACAAGAGGAAAACAAGCGTTGATAGGAAGAAAACAAACACTGACAGATCAAGCGTTGACAAGAAGAAGTCAAGCGTTGATACATTGAAGACAAGCACTGATGGAAAGATTTAGTCTACGCGTATATTGTTTCTAGTTTGTTTCTAGTAAAGATAAGTTCAATATTGTATTTTCTATAATTATCTTTACCTAGAATAGTTGATACGTAGACTCTTGTACAAGGCTTCTTATGTCTATAAAAGAAGACCTTTAGTTATTGTTCAATATAAGTTTTCATACGTTAAACACTTTCATTGTAAGCAAGTTTGTTATATTCAATCAAGTGAAAGTTTGTTTACATCTTTGTGTGTTCTTGTTTAAGTGTTAATTCCGCATAACACTTAGATTACTTTATACATATACAAAGGTTTCTCTACGTGTATAACTTGATATAATCTCGTATACATAAAGCTAAATCGATCTAAGTTTGGGATCAACAAGTGGTATTAGAGCTTGTTGAGAAACCTTTGATCTTAAAGAACACAAGAACCCTAAAAACACCAAAACCCTAATTTTCACAAAACCCTAAAAACATCATGTCCAATCCAGAAGTAAACCCCTCCACCTCAAACCTTAGCATCAAGATTCCCATGCTTGATGCAAACAACTTTGAGCTATGGAAATTCAACTTTGAGCAATATCTGGGAATCTATGACTACACTCTCTGGAAGATTATTGAATATGAAAACACATTCAATAAAGCTGAAAAGATTGCTACTGCCATTGCTACAAGAACTGCTGTTGCTGGATGTCCAGAAGCTGATAAGAAAGAAAAACCTGGTGATGGTAGGGCTGTGTCTACTGAAGACATAGCAAAGAGAAGGGTTGATATGAAAACCCTAAACATTCTGAAACTCTCTTTGGGACAAGAAAACCAGCATAAATACAGAGGTTATGAATCTGTAAAAGACCTTTGGGCAGCTCTTGAAGTTGCATATGGTGGCAATGATGATACTAAGGAAGAGAAGAAGAAGAAGCAACTCATGCATGAGTATGCTGTTTTCAAGGCTCAACCTAATGAGAAGCTTAGCAGTGTGAGAAGCAGACTGCTTGACATTACTAGCAAGCTGTCCTTCATGGGGACACAAGTTGGTGATGTTGACATTATTGCCACTTTTCTTAAAAGCCTTGGTGATGCGTGGAAGATTGAGGCAAGATCTATACTTGCCAACAACACTCACAAAAGTTCTACTTTTGATGATATCTACAACAAACTGAGGCTGTTGGAGAATGAAACTCTTTTGGAGCATGGAAGTAAGTCTACCAGTAGCAACATGGCCTTCTTCTCACATAGTGAAGGCCAATTTGATCAGAAGGACTCTTACATGCACCCAGTTATTGGATCAACATGTGTCAACGCTGGAACATATCCTGTCAACGCCTCACATTCAGACGCTAACACATACAAAAGTGACTCACCAAGAGTTAAACCTGCTGGTTTGGACCTGGATACTGTGTGTGCTTACATTGCTTCTTTGCCCAATGGTTCAGTGATTACATATGAGGACCTTGAGCAAATAAGTGATGAGCACTTGGAAGAGATGGATATTAAGTGGAACATGGATCTTGCTAGTATAAGAGCAAACAGGTGGAATAAAAGGTTTAAGAAGAAGATGACCTTTAATGCAAAGGACACTGTTGGATTTGACAAATCCAAGGTTGAGTGCTACAATTGTCATCGTATGGGGCACTTCATGAGAGAATGCAGATCTCCAAGAAGATCTGATGTTGGCAAACCCTCAAGCCAAATTGTTAAGACTCAGGATCCTAAGGCCATGGTTGCAGTGTAAGAAATTGATGGTACTGGATGGGATTGGAGCTATTTGGCTAAGGATGGGGAAGAGGATAAAGCTTTTGTTGCTGAGATAGAAGAAGAAGAGCATGTTCAATATGCTCTCATGGAACACTCCTCCTCTTTATCAGATAATGAGGTATACGATGATGCTTTTTGTAGTAAGGGTTGTAGGTTAAATACTGAGAAACTTAACAAGGAGGTTTTAAGATTGTTAAGTGATGTGAGTATTGAGAGATGCAAGTTGTCTAATTACCAAATTGCTCTCACTCAAACTGAAAAGACAGTTGAGGAGTACAAGAAAATGGAATTTGATCTAAAAGTAAAATTAATATCTTAAAACATGATTTAAATGCTAGTAATGATATTAGAAACATCATGGAAAGGGTCAATGCTGATATACAGGCTAAGTTAGATGAGGCCATTAAGAATAAGGATAACGTTGACCTTAAAATCCAAAGATTTGATAAGGCCACACAAACCCTAGGAGAATATGTTCATAAACAAAGGGATCCTAAGGACATGACTGGGATTGGGATGAAAGACTATATTGTTGTTCCACCACCAGCTGGGGACTTTTATGGTGTCCAAAGAAAGGACCTATCTTAGACTGGTTTACCAGAACTCCTAGAGAAGTAATTTATTCCTCCACCAAGAGTCATTACCCCAGTTGAAGAGTATAGACAAAAGTTGACTGAATTGAATGAATGGAAAAAAGCCAACCCTACCTTATTTGTTAAGGGTGGCTTGTTATGTGAAAGTACAAATGAGTCAACCTCTATTAACTTAACAAACCCAATCACTGGTAAGACTGTTGACCTTGGCTCAAACACTGTTAGAAAACCTAGCATCAAGTATGCAGAAATGTATAGGAATACTAGGTCACCTAAAAGCCAAGTTAGTAATGATGGAACAGGCTTCTTCTCTTCTAGACCTAGGGTTGTGTCTAGAAAAGCCTGTTACACTTGTGGTAGCTTTTCACATTTATCATATAAGTGTGTCAACGCTTCCAAGGTCAACGCTGTTAAAAAGTCAAACGTTGTCAGACCCAAAACTTGTGTGGAGCAAAGTCCACAAGTTGTTAGACCAGCCCCCTTCTTCACTAGAGGGTCTAACACTCATGGACAAAGACCATTTCAAAAGACCAATACTTGGTCTAATAGGCAACGGGTTTCTGTAGCAAACCCTAGGTTCAACGCTGACAAGGGTAATTTCAGCATTGACAAGACCAAATCCAACGCTGACAGAAACGTGACCAGACCTAAATATTTGCAACCACAGGGTAAGGGGTCTAAAGCTTCTTCAAGCTTGACATGGAGACCTAAGAAAGATCAAAACCCTAATGATAATGGGATTTCTATGACCTGCAACAGATTTAATTGTATTTCAAAGGTCATTACAAAACCTATTAGGGTTAACTGGGTATTTCATCCAAAGAGGGATGAAAAAGGGGTTGTTATGAGAACTAAGTCTGTTCTTGTTGGACAACCTGATGAATCCAAATATGCTAAGGCTTGGGTTCCCAAAGAGAACTAATTTGTTTTCTTTATGTGCAGGGCATTCAAAAACAGGTCAATGATTTTGGATATTGGGACAGTGGATGTTCTAGGCACATGACAGGGAAGGAAGATTATTTAACTAACTTCACTCCCATTAAGGATGGTGATAAGGTTTACTTTAGAGACGGATATAGAACTATCACAGGCAAAGGAACTCTTCTCACCAAGAACTTGCGTCTTGAGAACGTGTTTCTGGTAAAGGAATTTGATTACAATCTTTTTAGTGTATCACAAGTTTGTGATAAAAAAAATAAAGTTATGTTTACTGATACTGAATGTTTGGTGTTAAGAAAGGATTATAAGATCCCAGATGAGAAATATATTGACTATAGAACACCTAGACATAAAGACATCTATAATGTGAATCTTGATGGAATTAGGATGAATAATAATATGTCATGTTTTTATGTTAAAGCTTCAGTAGATGAGAGTAATCTATGGCACAGGAGACTAGGGCACATAAACTTTAAGAATATAAACAGGCTTGTGAGACTTGGCTTGGTTGATGGTTTGCCTGAAAAGGCTTTCCACAATGACCACTCTTATGTTGCATGTCTTAAAGGCAAGCAACACAAGGTCTCATTCAACTCTAAACAGGTGCACTCTAGTACTAGACCACTTCACTTGCTGCATATGGACCTATTTGGTCCAACTAATATAGAAAGTTTGAATGGTAAATCATACTGCTTTGTCATCACATATGACTTTTCTAGGTTTACTTGGACTTTCTTTTTAGCTATGAAAAGTGACACTACTGACACTTTAATTGACTTTATTACTCAGATAGAAAAGAAAACTGGTAATGAAGTAAAAATGCTTAGAAGTGACAATGGTGGTGAGTTTAGAAATAAGCTTTTAGATGATTTTTGTGCCAAGAAAGGGATTACTAGGCAGTTTAGTGTTGCCAAGACCCCACAGCAAAATGGGATTGCTGAGAGGAAGAATAGAACCCTAATTGAAGCAGCCAAAACTATGTTGGCTGATGCTCATTTCCCTATAGCTTTTTGTGCTGAGGCTGTGAATACAGCTTGTTATGTTCAGAATAGAGCATTGGTCATCAAGATACAGAATAAAACACCTTATGAGTTACTATGGTGAAGGAAACCTAATATTGGTTTTCTTAAACCTTTTGGTTGACATGTAGTTGTACATGATACTAGTGATGCCTTAGGTAAATTTAGTTCAAAAGGTGATGAAGGCTATTTCATGGGATATTCAGTGTAGAGCAAGGGATATAGGGTTTACCTTAAGAAGGAAAAATGTATACTTGAAAGAGTACATGTTAGGTTTTTATAGAGTAAACCTAGTGATCCTGAAAGTGGTCCAAATTGGTTGTTTGACTTGGAACCTCTATCTAGGACTTTAAATTATATGCCTGTTACTAATCCAGACATTGTGAAGGTAGCTTCAAATGTTGTGGAAGAACAAGTTTTTGATGTTTCAGGTACACAGGTTAATGAAGAGGTTGGATCACCAGCAGAAAAGTCATCCCCCATACAAGAGTATGTTACAATTCCCATATGGATAGATGCTTTTGTTGCTGCTGCTGCTGATGGAAAGGATAATGGTGGTCCCCAAGTACCACCAGTAAACAACATGCATGGTCCTTCAGGCGCTGACAAAGGCAAATCTAGCGCTGACAGGACAAATTCAGACGTTGATGGCTCAAACGTTGACAACAACATTTCAAGCGTTGATAACCCAAACGCTGACAACCAAGGTTCAGGCGTTGACAACACTTTTGAGCATCTTTTCTCTTCCAATTTTGAACAAGGTGAACCTTCCAATCTACATGAAGAGGTTCATCCTAATATTGATGGAAGAGAGTCTGAAGAAGAAGATATTGGCAACTTGGAGAATGAGATTGAAGACAACAGACTTTTTGAAGGAGGAGTTCTCACTTCTACTATGAAGAATCATCCTCCATCACAGATTATTGGGGATGTTATGACTCCTGTTCAGACTAGAAGATCTCATCAAAATCTTGGTGGATTTATTGCCAATATACACAAGAAGGTTGATACCCCTCTTGTGCAGGCATGTTTGTTTGCCTGTTTTCTGTCACAACAGGAACCCAAGAAGATCTTTGATGCTCTCAAAGAACCAAGTTAGGTGGAAGCAATGTAGGATGAGCTTCACCAATTTGAAATTCAAGATGTTTGGGAGCTGGTTGATTGTCCCAGATATGTCAGACCTATTGGGACAAGATGGGTTCTAAGAAACAAGAAGGATGAAAGAGGCATTGTGGTCAGAAACAAGGCATGTTTAGTGGCTCAGGGATATACACAAGAGGAAGGGATAGACTATGAGGAGGTCTTTGCACCAGTTGCAAGGATTGAAGCTATTAGGATCTTTCTAGCCTATGCTTCCTTCATGGGCTTCACTTTCTATCAAATGGATGTGAAGAGTGTCTTCCTCTATGGAACAATTGTTGAGGAGGTGTATGTAATGCAACCTCCTGGTTTTGAAGATCCAGAGAATCCAGACAAGGTGTATAGAGTCAAGAAGGCTTTGTATGGACTTCATCAAGCCCCAAGAGCATGGTATGGTACATTGTCCACTTATTTGGTGGAAAATGGATTCAAAAGGGGCACCATAGATCAGACATTGTTTACAAAGAAGGCTGGTAAGGATGTTTTACTTGTTCAGGTCTATGTTGATGATATCATCTTTGGATCTACCAATCCAAAAATGAGTGAAGATTTCTCCAAGCTTATGACAGACAAATTCAAGATGAGTGCAATGGGGGAGATGAACTTCTTTCTAGGGTTACAAGTTCAGCAGAAAGAAGATGGTATATTCATCTCTCAAGATAAGTATGTAGCAGAGATCTTGAAGAAGTTTGGCTTTTCTCCACATGAAAAGAGGGCTACTACTCCTATGGATAGAGAACACCCTTGGGGAAAGATTGGAGATGGAAAAGATGTGGATGTCAGGCACTATAGATCAATGAGTGGTTTGATGTATCTCACAGCCTCCAGACCTGACATCATGTTTGTTGTGTGTGCATGTGCACACCATCAAGTGACTCCCAAAGAATGTCACCTTTATGCTGTCAACAGAATCTTTAGGTACCTAAGATGTTATCCGAATCTTGGCTTGTGGTACCCTAAAGATTCACCATTTGGAGCTTATTGCATATTCAGACAGTGACTATGGAGGTGATAAGTTTGATAGAAAATCCACAACTGGTGGATGTCAGTTTCTTGGGAGTAGGTTGAAATCTTGGCAATGCAAGAAACAAACAGTGGTGGCTAATTCTACAACTGAAGTAGAGTACGTTGCTGCAGCTGCTTGTTGTGGACAAGTCTTATGGATTCAGAACCAGATGTTGGATTATGGATATGATTTCATGCATACCAAGATATTTGTTGACAATAACAACACTCTATGCATTATTAAGAATCCTGTACATCATTCTAAAACTAAACACATAGAAATTAGACACCATTTTATAAGGGATTGTTTTGAAAAGGGTTTAATACAACCAGATAGGGTTGACATAAAAGAAAATGTGTCTGATTTATTAACTAAACCTTTTGATGCTGGAAGGTTTCAATACTTGGTAACAAGTATTGGAATGATCAATCTCACATAATATGTGTTTTAGGGTCTTTTTGTAAAAGTATGTACAGGATAATGCATTGTTATTGGTCTTTTTGAGATTTTAGATTTTCCACTATATTTTTCTAACACTGACAAAGGTTACCTTAATGATGATAAGTGTTATTGTAACGTTGTCAGCAATATATTTGTCTAACGCTGACAAAGGTTTCCTTAACGCTGACAAGTGTTATCGGGACGTTGTCAGCAACAATGTTAGTTTTGTGGTTTTTAATCTAAATGTGCAGGTGGTGTTAGCATTATACCATTGGATACAGAGTTGCTTATGGATCATTGGAGAACTATTTGAGCATGTTTTTATTTATGGATGATGGTTGGAATTTTCTATTCCTATCTTGACATAATTTTTTATGTTCATGCATATTTTTGGCAACATATGTATCACAGTTTAAGGGGAGGTTTTAGGAACCTTTAGGATTTTTGGGTATCCTTATGATACTCTTATCACAATTCTAGATTATGTCCACAGGTGAGTATGAGTTAGTTTTACTAAATCATGAGGCACTGTAGCATGCAAAGTTGATATGCTATGCATGCTGCCAAGACATTTTTGGCCTAGAATTGGTTGTGGTCTGTTGGGAGACTTGGGAATGATTTTATCATGGGTTTTACCTGGGAGTAACAAGGAATTTTATGAGATAACTTAGTTGTTAAGAGTTTTGGTTAGCAAGGGACACTAGAGGACTGATATGTCTATCTTGCATAAGCAAGTGTGCATAACTGGACAGTGCTTGCCGCCCTATAATAATTATCAACTTATAGGTTATCTTCACTAGGATAAAATACTTTGTTAAGGTCCTTTTTCATTTTTAATATTTTTATTGTGGACGCTGACAAGTATTTTTCCAAGCGTTGTTGTGACCAATTTAGACGCTGACATGGCTTTGGCAAACGTTGACAAGAATATATCCGCTGGGCGTTGATGGGTTATTTTTGACCGTTGATACCCATTGGGACCTACCCAGTTGTTAACTTTTGACAAATTTTGGGGGCGTAATTTTGGGAGCAGATAACTTTCATTTAATGCATGAGATAACTTATTTACTTTTCAATATTTTCATGATTGTATTTTGAAAATAGTTGCCTCATTTTTTACCAATCACATGCCTATTTCTCTCCTATATATTTGGATCCTATTTTTAAACAGGGTACCTATCATTCTTGTCTAACAAAATTTTCTCCTATACTTCATCTTTATCAATCATTCAAACAGCTTTCAACAATGGCACCAAAATTTAAACCAAGTGATTTGGTATTGGGATTCATGAGTAAACACAACATGATCGCATATTTGGACGCTGATGATACTCTATTTCCCCAATACACCCAGATGGTGGCGTATTTGAATGCATCCCCACTTAGGTATGCTCTTTCTCACGCTCCTCTCATCTCTGTCACACATATTTAACAGTTTTGGAACACTGTAAGTTCCTCAACAGTTAATAATGTGACTAAATTATCATCTATTGTTCATGGGCGTACATGGGTGGTTACTGAAGCCTTGGTTCGCCAGGCTTTGCATCTTGATGATGTAGATGGTATAACCACCCTCCCCATTCATGAAATAGAACAAGGACTAAGGGCTTTGGGTTATCCTTTCCCTGATGAGGGAACTTTAAACAAATATCATAAACAGGAGTTTCCCCCAGCCTGGAAGTACCTAATACATGTCCTCTTACAATGTTTGAGTCCCAAGTGTACTGCACACAATGAGATCAATAGATCTATTGCTAGTGCTATTGTGTGCATTGCTACTGGGCAAAAGTTTAATTATTCTAAAATGATTTTTGAGGGCATGTGTAAAAACAAAGGGAGTAAAATGACTTTAGCTTATCCCAGATTTTTACAAATGGTTTTGATGTCCAAAATTACTGCACAAAGGATCATGATGATTTTTATGAGATCCCTGTGCAAAAGAAAGCTATTTTTACAAAGATGAACTCACCTCCTCACCGTGACTTACCCCTTACCCCAGCTATGATTGTTGTCATTGAAGCAGCACAACCCCAACCAGACCTACAACCCCAACTTGACCCAATACCTGAACCTTTACCTTTACCTCTACACATGCAAATTGACCAAGAACCCTTCGACGCTGACACATTAAATGTTGGCATTGACACACTTAATCCAAACGTTGACACCATTCCTTCACAGACCCAAACACCCCTTAGCCAACCCACATCCACCCAATCCACATCATCTTCTACCCCACCACAATATAGGTTGCAAAAACGCCAAAGGACTACTGGAGTGTTCTCCTCTAGTGGTCCTAGCCATGTAGCAGAGAGAACCATCACCACAAGTGTGGTTGGTGCTATGGATGAGGCTGGGACTATTGGTTCTGGCTTAGATGCAGGCCAAGACAGTCCTAACATCTTTAAGACCTCATCCATGCCCCATGAATCTAACTTGGGAGGTCAAATACCCATTTTACAGGAGGGCAGATTGGAACCAATGACATTAATGGAATTGACGGCTGTCTGCATTAGCTTGCAAAAGCAAAATGCAGACTTGGTACATATTGTCAGTACACAAGGCCTTGAACTCAAGAAATTGAGGGAGAGGATTGTAGTTTTGGAAAATGCTAGCACAAGGCGTGGAATAGAGGAATCTTCCAAAGGGGAGGATGAGAAGAAATGTGAGTGATAAGGGCTCACATGATGGTGAATCTTTGGGTGTTGCTAAAGCCCTAACTAGATTGAAGAAGCAACCAGGTTTTGTTAGATCTCTGGTAACTCCTACAAATTTAGACTTGTCTTTTACAGCTATGTTGGAGCAAATTACAAGAGGCGCTGAGACAGGTAATTTGGGCGTTGACAAGCAAGGTTTGAACGCTGACATGAGTAATTTGGGCGCTGACACAAGCAAATTGAGCGTTGACAGATCTGCAGATGAAGTTGATGTATTCCAGTCATCATCTATCATCAAAGAAGTATCTTCACAGGTATTACCAGCATCCTTACCCATTATTGATCCACTAGATAAGGGTAAAGGAAAAATGGTAGAAGTAGAAGTTCCAAAGAATGCAGCACAGGTTGAGTTTGATAGAAGGTTGGCTGCACAACTTGTGGAACAAGAAAGAAATAAGGTTGGTGAATCACCATTTGTTGCCACTTCAGAGGAACAAGAAGGAAGTGATGAAGCTAGTTCAGACTCAAGTGTGATGATAATAGAACAACCAGAAAGACTTGAGTATGGTGATGATTTGGCAAAAGAGAAGCTGAATGAGTTGAAATTGCAAGTATATTTTGATATGCCAGAAGTTGTTCAAATGTACCATGCTTGGGAAGATAGATGTATGGAGAATCCAGATTTGACCATTTCAGACCAAATATGGGGTTTGGAGATTCTTCTAAGAGTACAAAAAGACTGCAAGGTAATTCTGAAACACAAAGCTAGTAATATTCTCTCAATTCTGAAAAGGGATAGAAGGGAGTTGTACTACATGCTACTCAGATGTCATGGAACAGGATGGACCTACAAGAAATTGTTGGGTTTGTCTTTTGAAGAACTGGAGTACAAGGCTTATCCCATTTGAGCAAAAGTGCAGGAAGAAAACACTCTAAGACTTCTTTCAGATGAAAGGAAAGAAGAACTTGCAGAAGAGATGGAGCTTAAGAAGACAATGATTGTTCCTAGACCTTTGAAGAAAGGAGTTCCTCTTGAGTTTCCTAAAGATATGGATAGATTGAATCCAAGTGAAGCTGTTATAAGAAGGAGCATAAAGCTCTCACCATTAGAAGATTCAGATATGGTACAAGTGTTACCTCTTGATGCCAGAAACCCTATTATTAGCTATGAAGAAGATGAAAGTGGGTTTTGGAAGATTGGCAGGTATGGGAACGAGGTACACACTTTTACTACACTTATATCTCTTTTTGCAAGTGTTGATAGAGAAGACTTGGTAGACCTTTAGAGGTTGTTGGAGGCCAAGTATGAGACTGAAGCTCCTACTTCAGTCAATGGAATAAAACTTTGGTCCACATTCAAGAGAATGTGTGGACCAACAGAAGAAGATCCTACTATTTGGAAGGATCTTAAAGATGATATCAGTGGTCTTCAATGGCGTTTGTATTCAGCTGCTGGTGTTTATTATTTGAGCTCTATAAAGTTTGCTGAGTATCTTCTTGTAGATGCTTAGTATCCCATGTCCAAAGAAGTTTTGGAGAAGATGAAGACAACTCAGCTGGAGATAGACTATTCAAGTGATGTGGCTAAATATTTGATCAGATATATTTATTACCAATATGAACAAGTTTGTAAGATTCCTCCTAGTTCTTAATGTTTATTCATAAACTTGATTACTAGAATAGATATCAAGTTTAGGGGAGGATTGTTGGGAATAAAATGTAGCCAGTTCACTTGAGCGCTGACAAGAGGAAAACAAGCGTTGATAGGAAGAAAAAAACGCTGACAGATCAAGCGTTGACAAGAGGAAGTCAAGCGTTGATACATTGAAGACAAGCACTGATGGAAAGATTTAGTCTACGCGTATATTGTTTCTAGTTTGTTTCTAGTAAAGATAAGTTCAATATTGTATTTTCTATAATTATCTTTACCTAGAATAGTTGATACGTAGACTCTTGTACAAGGCTTCTTATGTCTATAAAAGAAGACCTTTAGGTTATTGTTCAATATAAGTTTTCCTATGTTAAACACTTTCATTGTAAGCAAGTTTGTTATATTTAATCAAGTGAAAGTTTGTTTACATCTTTGTGTGTTCTTGTTTAAGTGTTAATTCCGCATAACACTTAGATTACTTTATACATATACAAAGGTTTCTCTACATGTATAACTTGATCTAATCTCGTATACATAAAGCTAAATCGATCTAAGTTTGGGATCAACACAACGGTGGTAACACTTCGAGTGCCTACGCGGCCGCGGGAACTTACAACCAAAACGGTCAAGTTACCCGCTCTAATCAATTGACTCCACCGGGTTTTGGTTCAAATCAAATTGCTAACAACAACTATCGCAACAATCAAGTTGGTTTCAAACACAATTACAACAAGGGAAACTATGGTAATCAAGGGGCTAATAATCAAGTTTCAAACAAAAATCAAAATGATTTTCAAAACAACAACAAAAGTTTGCAAACTTTGAAAGATCTTCCAAATGAATTTGTTGAATATGCTAATGGGAACGATGCTAGGTTTGACAACATTCAAAGAGAAATCATTAGCCTAAGATCCGAGTTTAAGAACGACTTGAATAAAGAGTTGAAAAATGAGTTAGCAAATGAGCTTAAAATCCATACAAACAAGATGGAAGGAAATGTAACTAGGTTACAACAAAACCAACAAAAAATGGAACAAGGGCAACATGAAATTAAGAAAGAGATGATTAAAGCCGAGAAGAGGCAATCCATGTTTGGGGACAAAATTTCATCTATGTTTGAGGCAATTATGTGCAAACCGTCTTCGAGTAGTCTTCCTAGTAACACCGTATCAAACCCCAAGGGTGAGATGAAAGTGATTACCACACTTAGTGGTAATACACTTAAGGAACCAACTCCTCAACCAATTTCTCCTACGAAGGATGCAATTGAGGAAGAACCCGAGGTGGTGGTCGAAAAGGAGCATGTCCAAATCCCACGAAGTACCGCTCATGCCACACCTACGGTTGACCCATTACCAACATTCGAACCCGAGATTCCAAAGGCTATGCCTATGCCTCAACCCACACCACCTTTGCCCTATCCATCGAGACTTAGAAAGGAGAAACAACAAGAGCGCGACAATTACCAATTTGAGCTTTTTATGAAAATGTTTCGTGATTTGCACTTTAATGTGAGTTTCGCCGATGCTTTGGTCATGATGCCTCGATTTGCCGCTAACTTTAAGAGTATGTTGAACAACAAGGAGAAATTGCATCAATTGTCTAGTTGTTCATCGGTTTATCTTAATCGCATACCTCAAAAAGTCGGTGATCCCGGTAAATTTTTGATCCCTTGTGCAATTCAAGACATGGAAGAATGCTATGCCTTGGCCGATCTTGGTGCTAGCATTAACTTGATGCCACTTGCAATCTTCAAGTCGCTCAATCTTCCTAATCTTACTCCTTCACTAATGTCTATCGAGTTGGCCGACCATTCCACGATTCCCGCATGTGGATTGGCGGAAGACGTTTTTGTGAAAGTGGGAAAGTTCTATTATCCGGTAGACTTTATCGTTGTCGATATTCCCACGGATCCTGAAGTTCCTCTCATTTTAGGTTGTTCATTTTTAGATACGTCTATGGCTTTGATCGATGTTCATGCTAGAAAGATCACCTTATGTTTCAAAGACGAGGAACTTGGTATAAACGCAACTCAAAACTCTCAAATTTCTCATGTTTATTTCGTTGCAACCATAAACCTCGTTGATATGATCGACGTGGTTTGCGAGGAATTTTCACAAGAAGTTCTAGGTTTTGGTGATGATGAAAATAGTGGCAATCCCACTATGTTAGACCCCATTCTTGATAACTCGACACCAACCTTCACTCCATTTGAAGGTGGTGGTTTTACGTTGGAATAATTCGATGTTCCACGTACTTGTAACGAAGACCTCGACAATGATGAGGACTTCTCGATTATCAAGGATTTTCTTAACGATTTCCCATTTCCTCCACCCGAGGAGGTTATGAGTATTGAGCCCAAATCTTCGATTGAGGAACCACCTATCCTCGAGTTGAAAGATTTACCTCCTCATCTCGAATATGTCTATTTGGAGGAGGGCGACAAGTTTCCGGTTATTATTGCGAAGGAACTTTCGGATGATGAAAAAACCGCACTTGTCGATGTTCTAAAGGATCACAAAGGGGCAATTGCGTGGAAGTTATCCGACATTAAGGGAATCGATCCCAATTTTTGTACCCACAAAATCTTAATGGAGGAGGATTACAAGCCCGCAATCCAATGTCAAAGGAGGGTGAACCCTAAAATTCACGACGTCATTAAAAAGGAAGTCCTTAAACTCCTTGACGCGAGAATGATTTACCCTATTTCTGATAGCCCTTGGGTGAGTCCTATTCATTGTGTCCCTAAGAAGGGAGGAATGACTGTTGTGCCAAACGATGCCAACAAGTTAATTCCCACTAGACTCGTGACCGGATGGAGAGTGTGCATTGACTATTGTAAGTTGAACGAAGCCACTCGTAAAGACCATTTTCCCTTGCCCTTCATGGACCAAATGTTGGAGCATCTTGCGGGAAACGATTTCTATTGCTTTTTAGATGGTTTTTCCGGTTACTTCCAAATTCCCATCGATCCTCGTGATCAAGAAGAAACTATGTTTACGTGTCCATATGGAACATTTGCCTATCGTAGAATGCCATTCAGACGTTGTAATGCACCGGGAACCTTTCAAAGGTGCATGATGGCTATTTTTTATGATATGATCGAGAAGACGATGGAAGTCTTCATGGATGACTTTTCCGTGTTTGGTTGTTCGTTCACTTCGTGTTTGTCGAATCTTGAGAGAATGTTGAAGCGTTGTGAGGAAACCAACCTTGTGCTTAATTGGGAAAAATGTCATTTTATGGTTAAAAGTGGAATCGTCTTAGGGCACAAGGTTTCGAAAGCAGGGATTGAGGTAGATCAAGCTAAGATAGACGTCATCGCCAAATTACCTCATCTCAAAACCGTTAAGGGAGTTAGGAGTTTCCTAGGCCACACGGGCTTTTATCGTCGATTCATCAAGGATTTTTCAAAGATCTCTCGACCTATTACACATCTTCTTGAAAAAGAGGCACGTTTTGTCTTTGACGAAGATTGTGTACGAGCCTTTGAAATCCTTAAGAGGAAACTTACCGAAGCTCCTATTCTTGTTGCTCCCAATTGTAACCTCCCCTTTGAGCTCATGTGTGATGCTAGTGACTACGCTATTGGGGCCGTATTGGGGCAACGTCATGAAAAGCACTTCTTGCCTATTCACTATGCTAGCAAGATGATCACCGAGGCTCAACTAAAATACACTACAACGGAAAAGGAATTCCTTGTCGTGGTGTATGCATTTGAGAAATTACGACCTTATCTCGTCTTGACGAAATGCATAGTGTATACGGATCATTCGGCTATTAAGTATCTTATGGCTAAACAAGATGCAAAGCCGAGATTACTTCGTTGGATTCTCCTCCTTCAAGAATTTGATCACAAAATTGTTAACAAAAAAGGAGCCGAGAATCTAGCGGCCAATCATCTTTCTCGTTTGGAAGATCCTCACCAAAGTGTTTACGATCCCAAGGAAATCACCGAAACATTTCCGCTCGAGACACTTGGTGTAGTGAATTCTAAGCTTGATACTTCCACCCCATGGTTTGCGGACATCACAAATTACCATGCGGGCAACTTCATCATTAAGGGTATGACGACTCAAGAAAAACAAAAATTCTTTCGTGACGTCAAGTTCTACTTTTGGAACGACCCTTACTTGTTTCGAACTTGTGCGGATCAAATCATCCGACGTTGTGTCTTTGGTACCAAAGCTTCTAATATCTTTAGAGCTTGTCACGAGGGACCCACGGGTGGTCACCATGGTGCTAATCTCACGGCTAAGAAGGTATTTGATGCCGGTTTCTTTTGGCCTACTATTTACCGAGATGCACATGAGCTTGTGAAGTCGTGTGACTCATGCAAACGACAAGGAAAAGCCTCACAAAAAGATGAAATGCCACAAAACATCATCCAAGTGTGTGAGATCTTTGACGTTTGGGGCATTGACTTTATGGGGTCATTCCCATCATCTCGTGGTAATAAGTACATCCTTGTCGCGGTTGACTACCTATCTAAGTGGGTGGAAGCTAAGGCTTTACCCACCAATGATGCTCGTGTGGTAGTCAAGTTTTTGAAGCAATTGTTTTCTCGGTTTGGAACCCCACGTGCGATCATAAGCGATCGTGGAACCCATTTTTGTAACGACCAATTCGAAAGGGTCCTAAGGAAATATGGGGTTACACATCGGATTTCTACGGCTTATCACCCACAAACGAGTGGGCAAGTCGAGGTTTCAAACCGAGCGTTGAAGAGGATCTTGGATAGATCCGTTGGGTAAAACTGACAATCTTGGTCAGATAAGTTGGACGATGCTTTATGGGCCTTTAGGACCGCTCATAAGACGCCCATTGGGTGCACTCCTTATAAGCTTGTGTATAGGAAAAATTGTCATTTGCCCATTGAATTGGAACACAAGGCTTATTGGGCCCTAAAGCATTGTAATGATGACATGGAGACAGCGGGAAAACACCAGAAAATGCAATTAAATGAATTGGATGAATTAAGGGATATTGCTTATGAAAATTCATTGATTTATAAAGAAAAGACTAAAAAGTTGCATGATTCTAAAATTAAAAACCGGGTTTTTAACATTGGGGATCAAGTTTTGCTTTTTAATTCTCGTTTGAAAATCTTTTCGGGAAGTTGAAATCCCGTTGGTCTGGTCCATTCACCGTGACCCAAGTTTTTCCATATAGGACCATCGAGCTAGCTTAAAATGATGCCCCTAATTTCAAGGTGAATGGACATAGGTTGAAGCACTACTTTGGCGGGGAAGTTCCATCCTTGAACTACCTCGACCAAATCACCTTTCCCAATGATAATTTGTATTGAGGGGATCGAGTCGAGCTCAAGAATCGGTAATAAAAAACGAGGTGCCTCGTGGGGGAGTCCCATGCTTATCCTATGTACATATTATCGCTTTCTAATGTAGTAACGTGTGGGGATTTGTGCCCTTCCAACCTTTGTTCCGTGGTTGTTTGTGATTTGTGAATTTTAGATGATCATGATCTTCACGATTGGAGCCTCTCGTGTTCGTTTTATGAGAGCACTCGATCATTTGCTTTGAAGACTTTCTCAGTATCCATGATATATCCTTTGATGTTCTAACCTTAGGTTTTTAGCACACTTCATAAAAGGCTTTAAATTTAACGGTTACACCTTTTCCATGCTAGATTAGGCATTCGACTACGTCTCTAGTATGGGGGTGTTTGCACCCCTAGACTCGAAACATTGAGGACAATGTTTAACTTTAGTATGGGGGTGAATAGATACTTGCCTTGCCAAACCTTCACGCTTTCCAAAGTTTATCTTTTTGTTTATCGTTTTGTTGCAAAATAAGGCTAAAAATGGCCAAATTTTAAATTTTTTCTCATATTTTATAAGTGTTTGAAGACACGAATGTAGGTTTTCTGATGGCAAGAATAAGAGTAATTTTTTACTCGACCGTGTGTGTTGAGCACTTATCTTTGATTCCTTAACTTCACATTAGGCTAAGTCTCTTAAATGAGGACGAGAAATGATAGGGTTAATTATAAGTTACTATGCTAAACGTAGAATACTCGTATTCTTTCAAAAACTCATGTGTTCTCATTGTTTGCTTATTCTCCATTCGCTTGTAAATATTTTTTGCTTAATAAATATTGACTTAGCGGTTTAGTCTTTATTGTTGGGTTTCTAGTCTTTTCTAGTAGCTTCCATGTAATTAAATTGGTAAGAAATTAAGGTATCGCCAGCGTCACGGTTTCGAAGTATTGGCACCCGAATAATCGAAAGCTTCACCCAATAATAAGATTTCAAGTGCTCACCTAAATCATGCAAACAATTTGAAACGCACAAGGCCGAAAAATCTATGCAAAATTGAAAGTGAATCAAGCCTTAATCTTTGAAGCTTTAAAGATCCAAAATTCGCCTTAGCGTGAGGATATACGTCTTTGGCTAATAAAACTACCGACAAGGTGGATAATAAAAGGCAAGGCAAGACCGAAGTAATAAAATCTTCATGGCGAAGTTGAATAAAAGATGGAGGTAAACCAATGATAATAAGGCCCTTCCGTTAGGGGGCGTATAAAAGTCTTGGTAATAAGTCTCATGTTCAAAACCGTTATAAAACCGTGTTTATCGATCCTTCTTGTTGACTTAATTTTTTGACATCGTTGTCTATTAGGAGGGGTTATTGATTTGATGGTCTTGGTTACACTGTTAGGACTCTATTTTTAGACCTAAATCTCTATTATCGCATAAGTCAAACAATGTATCCTCGTGAAACATTCAAGACAAAATAAAATATAAGAGATACAACTTAGGAAATTGGGAGGATAAGTACGTGATTAGGGCATATGAGTAGTGTTAGCATTACTAACTTATAATGAAAATGATCTCGTTGCACGCTTCGCATGGAATTGGGGTGAAAATCAAGGACGATGAAATTATTTCTAACGAAGCATTCACTTGTTCTTATTCTATGAACCAAAACGTCCCATTTTGCGATGAAAATCATACATTATGTCTAAAACGCAAGTAGTAGCAATATTAGTAGTATAGCTAGTTTATCATTCAATAAAAGTGAATAAAAATGAATTTTGGAGATGCTACGATACTTTATTCTAGCATTGCATGAGGGCACGGTAATGGTTTAGTATGGGGAGTGATGAGATTGCTTTTATACATAGTCTCATCGTCCAAAAATGGCTTAAAATGCATAAAATATCATGAAAATACCTAAATATATGCTTGTGTTTGTTGCTTGTGTATTTTAGGTACGGATATTGAGAAAATGACAAAAGATCACAAGAATCATGCAAAAACGAACACGGGAAACGAAGCCGCACATTGAACCAAGCCCTAATGAAGAAATTCCCAAGACAAACTCTTGAAGATTTGAAGATTTATGAAGAAGGGTCCTCCAATATTGAAGAACTGACACTTTATACCCTTGTATCCTCACGATTACAAGATTGGTCCCTAAAGTTTGTCAATATTGCAAAAAGGACCCTCCACTTTGAAGAATTGGCAATTTTAGTCCCTCAACAAAACTAAAATTTCAATATTTATCCTCCTCAAAGTCAAACATACCAAGAAGGACTCCAAGTTACAAGAAATTACAAGTTTGGTCCTTTGAAAATATCAAAATTACCAAAAGGACCCTTGACTTTGAAGAAATGGAAAAAATGATCCCTCATTAATCATGACTTGGCAATTTCAGTCCTCCAAAATGTCAATCGAATAAGTCAAGACCATTATCAATCAAGAAAATGCCAAATCAGTCCTTCAAGAATCAAGAATTGGCAAGAAATACCCCTGAAAATACTTTGGAAAAGTATTTGGGGCAAAAGTGTGAAAATGAAAACTTCATTTACAAAGGAAATCCGAATTCAGCTTATTTATTTGCAAGTGAAAGGAATTGAGAAGATGAGGGGTTGAATTGGGCAGACAAGGGAAGTTACCTTAACCACTCTCCACATGCCACGTGCCCCACTACCAAGTTTTAACCAATCACAAGCCTCCCACTTGCCCTGTCACACTCCACCCATTACCGGTTTAACTAACTTAATTATTTAAGTTAAATAATGGCGCTTAACAAGTTTTTAAATCCTAAACCGGATCAAATACACCAACTATTCACCAAGAACACAAATTGGGCATTTCATATTTACCAAGAATTAAGCCCCAATATTATCCAGATTTATGATTAAGCATGCCTTAATCATAACCCAACTCTCAAATAGCTTGCCACATCACCCATCAACCCCACATGAGATTCCCCTGTTACACTCTTGTGCATACTGCCAAAATTTAGACAACAATCCAATGTTCATGATTGAAGCTTACTTTTTAAGCTTGTTACAAGCCCTTGGATGCTATCACACCATGCCAGCTCCACAACAAACCAAGAACTCGTCACATGATCTTCAAAGTTCAAAACCCTACAAGGGGAATTTCTGGGACTTCACAGCTTTGGGGTTTACGTTTTTTAGCTCTTAACTAGTTCATTGTAGCCTATATAATGCATAGGACTCATTTCATTTTAGTTTGCTCTTGAATTTTCCTTGGTTCACAAATCTGTAAATCTAATATTCATATTAATGAAAGGTGTTTGAATTTGGTGAAGAAAACTCAAGTGCATTGTTGGTTATTGCTTATTATTGTTGATGTTTACTAGTTCTTGAATCTTAAACCTGTTTTCAAAAGGAGTGTGCAAAAGTTTGAACACTTTCCACTTTTCTTGATATTTTGTTAAGTCTAGTTCAAACCTTGGAATTCTTGGGCTATAAGGCTTATCATAGCATCCTGATATTGAGTTATCAAGGTGTGGTGAAGCTTATAACTTGGGGATAATCAAGTGTGGGGAACTAAGGTTGCATTAATTAAGAATTTTCCATTTTTCTGATTTTCATATTGTGCTCTTAACTTTGTTGATTCTTAGCAGGCTTGTTTGTGGAAGCGTGTACTTGTTCTTGCTAGTACATAAGCTCAAAATTCGTGGGTGTGGATGTACATCCATGAGGTTTGCATCCTTAATCTCAAAATCTGAATAAATTTGGATTTTTGGTGATATTTGAGTGCTACTTGTGTTCTTGCTGATTTTATGGTCTAATCTTGCTTAAATCTGCTTAATATATCTGTTATTGTGCTAATTTGGGCTTGGGTGGTCTTGGATAACACTTTTGATTTGAAAAATTGTGATTTGAAAATTTAAAGGGGTGTTTGGGATTACCTGTTATAGATCATAAGTGGTTATTGTGTTTGTGGAAAGTGTTATTTGTGCTTTGTATATGTTATTGACTTGTTTGAGTGCTATTTGCTGCAAGTTTTCAACATTGAAACACCAAATCAAAGATTGTGCTATAGATTGCTTGTTTTGACTGATCTTGACCTAAGACTTTGGGAACACCTAGAGTGTATGCATGCTTAGGGCTAAAAAGTGTTTAAACATAGTTCTTATAGCCTGTTAAAAAGATTTGGAGGTTTGAATTTGGCTTGGTGGCCAATTGCATCAGCAAGTGTTCATAACTGCATGTTTAGTGTTCATCAGTAACTTTAAGTGCTTGAATCTCTCTTAATACTTTGAATCAGTGCATAAAACCTGTTTAGACTTGCTTATTTAAGTTTATTATTGCTTGTGTATGCATTTGGTTAAGTTTGGCTGGCTGAATTGTACTATATGTGCTTATTGGACCTCAACTGCTTATTTGTTCATGTCTATGCTAGATCTGGTGATGTTTTGATTAAACTGTACTAATTGGCTGATTGTGATTGTGATTTCTTTGTTGTATTTGACTCCTTATGATCCACTGATCATTTAGGTGCCTTTGTGTAACTTGAATCTCCAAAAAAGTCACTAAAGACAAAAAAGTCAAGAAGTCAAGCAGTGGAAAAAGTTTCCACTGCTCAACACCCAAAACTAGCCCCTGCTAGTGTAAGTTTTCAGTTAGCTTATCAATAAGCTATATTGGCTTATACAGACCTGAAACAACTTATTTTTTGTGATAGATCTTCATCATTTGACCCATTTGTTTGAACTGGAGCTTATTAGACTTTGACTTTGACTTTTTGCTAGAAAATCAACTACTTTGACTTTTAATTAAGTGCTTATTTGCTTATTCCAGCTTATTGAGTGAACTTATTTGAAAACTATTTGTTGATTATGCTTAGTTAAGTCATTTAAAAGCTTTTGCAATTTGAATAAGCT
This sequence comes from Glebionis coronaria, assembly GCA_025667525.1. Lineage (NCBI taxonomy): Eukaryota > Viridiplantae > Streptophyta > Magnoliopsida > Asterales > Asteraceae > Glebionis > Glebionis coronaria. The sequence goes on from CM046877.1 coordinate 119,249,047, forward strand.
CTTGGAATAGCCTAGAACTCGAAAACGACTATTTTGTCGTTTTGTGTAGATTGCTTTTTGCATTTTCAGGCTTATTCCTTTGGCTTATTTCAAATTCTTTTTACAGAAGTCTTAATCAACTCAAAAGAAGATTGTGTGTCTAATTTGAGCTTATGGCATCAGCTTATAGCTTAATGGGCCAAAAAGCCCATTAAGAATAAGTTGTTTGGTATAAGTCAGCTTATTTCACATTTTTTTCAGCTTTTGGCACTTTGAAAAGTTGTGTTTAAATTCAAATTTTGAGTCAGATAGGAGTTTTTGGGCTTAATTGGACAACATTTTTCTTATTGGGCCTTAATAAGCCCATTAAGGTGACTGTTTGGACTTTTGGCCCATTTGGAGGCCCATTAGGGGTATTTTTGTAATTTCAACTTCATTTTCTATTTATTTAGGTCAAATTAAACTAGTTAGCATGTTTTTAGAATTTTTTATAAATTTTGGATTTTTAATATTATTTTATTATTAAAAATTAAAATTTATATTTTTCAAGTTTTTGTATTTTTCATAGGTCAAATACATAAAGTTAGGAATTTTACAACTTTTAGAATATTTTTATTGTTCTTAGATTAATTTTTATAATTATTTTAAATTTTAATAGTTTTTAATTGTTTTTAAATAGTTTTAATTAATTTTAAAATTTTCAAAAATAGTTTTAAATTAAGTTAGGGTATTTTAGAGGTTTACAAAGTGATAAAACTCAGTTTAGGATTTTTGTTAATTAAATTGATTAAAAGGGCTTTAATTAGCATTAAAAAATCATTATTTAATTAAAATAAAGGTTTGGGTATTTTTGATTTTTTGTAAACTCTAATTACATTATTTAGGATTTATTTCAAATTTTTAGGAATTTTTAGAGTAAATTTTTAAATTTGGTACTTTTTACGATATTACGTGTACGACCTTTTTGTCTTAGTTTAAATCGTCATCGTAACCGTCATTCTCTTCGTATCCCCTTTCTATTTTCTTTCTCATAATCATATAATCACATAATTAATCATTTCTTAACACACACACCAAGCCTCCTTGAGAACGATCCCCACTTTGGGTCATAACTTGTGGTTTTCCTAAATCACTTGTTAACGCTTACCCTAATTACCTTGTTTTCCTAAACAAGTGGTAAATCACAACATCACGTTCCATCTCATGTTTTCTACAATACTTGGTATCTTAAATAGTCGTTTTAGTCTTTGTATAATTGGGAAGTACCGCATCACTTTGGCTGGAATGTTTTCGTAAACTTTCTTTGTCTTATTGTCGACCTTCCATCTTGTTGTCCCACATGTTGAGAAGAAGTCAATTTTGAGTTAGTTTTCCAGTAAATCATGCAGTTGTTACATACATGTATCTTTTTGTATCCTGATCCTATCAGTCGCATCATTTTTTTGGCCTGATAAGTTCTTTCAACTAGTTCGTTACCAGTAGGTAGCATCTTTTTAATCAAACCAAGTAATTCAGTAAAGAACTTATCACAAGCTCCATACTTACCCTTCAAGTTGAGAAGTTTAACTATTGCAGACAACTTTGTGAAGTCGGGACATCCTTCATAAAGTGGCTTCTCCGCGTCTACTACTAGTTGTTGAAACTTGGCAATGTCATCCTCATCAAAATCATCTTTTGTAGCATTAACCATCTCTACTGTTGTTGGGCCATCTGTTGGAATTTCTGAACCAGCATCCGTGTCGACATCCGTCTTGTCAACATACTCTGTTGTATCATCAACTAATATTTGGGCATTTGATGATTGCTCGTCCTTTTCTCCATGTTTTTTCCAATTTGTGTACTTTGGATTAAATCCGTGTCTGAATAAATGGAATCCTACTGATTCTATTGTACCCTCTATGTGGTTTAAGCAGCTGTTGTTGATCCCAAACTTAGATCGATTTGGCTTGTGTAAACGAGATTAGATCAAGTTAAACACATAGAGAAACTTTGTTTATGTATAAAGTAATTTAAGTGTTATGCGTAATTAACACTTAAACAAGAACACACAAAGAATGTAAAACAAACTTTCACTTGATTGATTGAATCGAACTTGCTTACAATGAAAGTGTTTAACGTATGAAAAACTTATATGAAACATAACCTAAAGGTCTTCTTTTATAGACATAAGAATCCTTGTACAAGAGTCTACGTATCAGCTATTCTAGGTAAAGATAATTATAGAAAATAAATTGTTGATCCTATCTTTACTAAAAACAAACTAGAAAAAAAATATGCGTAGACCATATCTTTCTATCAGTGCTTGTCTTCAACCTATCAACGCTTGACTTCTTCCTGTCAACGCTTGATCTGTCAACACTTGTTCTCTTCTTATCAACGCTTGTTTTCTTCTTGTCAGCGTTCAAGTGTACTGGCTATATTTTATTCCCAACAGTCCTCCCCTAAACTTGATATCTACTCTAGTAATCAAGTTTCTGAATAAAAGTTAAGAACTAGGAGGAATCTTACAAATCTTATCATATTGGTAATAAACATGCCTAATCAAATCTTTGGCCACGTCACTTGAATAGTCAATCTCCAGCTGTGTCGTCTTCATCTTGTCCAAAACTTCTTTGGACATGGGATACTGAGCATCTACAAGAAGATACTCAGCAAACTTTGTAGAGCTCAAATAATACACACCAGCAGCTGAATACAAACGCCATTGAAGACCACTGATATCATCCTCAAGATCCTTCCAAACAGGATCTTCTTCCTCTGGTGCACACATTCTCTTGAATGTTGACCAAAGCTTTATTCCATTGACTGAAGTAGGTGCTTCAGTCTCATACTTGGCCATCAAAAACCTCCAAAGGTCTGCCAAGTCTTCTCTATCCATACTTGCAAAGAGAGACATAAGGGTAGTAAATGTGTGTACCTCTTTTCCATATCTGCCAATCTTCCAACACTTGCATCTTCTTTATAGCTAATGATAGGTTTTCTGGCATCAAGAGGTAACACTTGTACCATATCTGAAGCTTCCATGGGTGAGAGCTTAATGCTTCTTCTAAGAATAGCGTCACTGGGAACCACTTTATTTAGATCTTTAGGAAACTCAAGTGGAACTCCCTTCTTCAAAGGCCTTGGAACAATCATTGCCTTCTGAATCTCCATCTCTTCTGCAAGCTCTTCTTTCCTCTCATCTGAAGGAAGTCTAAGAGTGTTCATTTCTTGCACTCTTGCCCAAATAGGATAAGCCTTGTACTCCAACTCTTGAAAAGACAAACCTTGCAATTTCTTGAAGGTCCATCCAGTTCCATGACATCTGAGTAACATGTAGTAAAGCTCTCTTCTATCCCTCTTCAGTAGTGAGAAAACATTGCTAGCCTTATGTTTCAGAATGACCTTGTAGTCTCTTTGAACTCTTAGAAGAATCTCCAATCCCCAAATTTGGTCTGAAATTGTCAAATCTGGATTCTCTATTATCCTATTCTCCCAAGCATGGTACATCTGAACTACTTCTGGCATATCAAAGTCTACTTGAAATTTTAACTCTCTAAGCTTCTCTCTTGCCAAGTCATCACCATATTCAAGTCTTTTTGGTTGTTCAATTATCATAACACTTGAATCTGAACTTTCTTCATTACTTCCTTCTTGTTCCTCAGAAGTGACAACAAATGGTGATTCACCAACCTTCTTTATTTCTTGTTCCACAAGTTGTGCAGCCAACCTTGAATCAAACTCTAATTGTGCTGCATCCTTTGGAACTTCTACTTCTACTATAATTCCTTTACCCTTATCTAATGGATCAATGATGGGTAAGGATGATGGTAATACCTGTGAAGACACTTCTTTGATGATAGTTGATGACTGGAATACATCAACCATATCTGCAAGTTTGTCAACGCTCAAATTCTTTGTGTCAGCGCCCAATTAACTCGTGTCAGCGCTTGGTGTGTCAACGTTCAAATTTTGCTTGTCAACGCCCAACTTACTTGTTTCAACGCCTCTTGTGAACTGCTCTAGCATAGCTGTAAAAGAGAAGTTCAAAATTATAGGAGTAACCAGAGATGTATCAAAACATGGTTGCTTCTTCAATGCAGTGAGGGCTTCAGCAACACCCAAAGATTCTCCATCATGTGAACCTTTATCACTCATATTAATCTGCTCATCCTACCCTTTGGAAGATTCCTCCATTCCACGCCTAGTGTTAACATCCTCCAAAATAACAATCCTCTCCCTCAATTGCTTGAGTTCAAGGCCTTGTGTACTGACTGTTTGTACCAAGTCTGCATTTTGCTTTTGCAAGCTAATGCAGACAGCCATCAATTCCATCAACGTATATGGTTCCAATATGCCCTCCTCTAGAATGGGTATTTGACCTCCCAAAGTAGAGTCATGGGGCATGGATGAGGTCTTAAAGATGTTAGGACTGTCTTGGCCTGCATCTAAGCCAGTACCAATAGTCCCAGCCTCATCCATAGCACCAACCACACTTATGGTGGTGGTTCTCTCTGCTACATGGCTAGGACCACTAGAGGAGAACACTCCAGTAGTCCTTGGGTGTTTTTGCAACCTATATTCAGGTGGGGTAGAAGATGATGTGGATTGGGAGGTAGTTTGAAGGTTAAGGGGTGTTTGGGTCTGTGAAGGAAAGGTGTCAACGTTTGGATTACTTGTGTCAACGCCAACATTTAATGTGTCAGCGTTGAAGGGTTCTTGGTCAATTTCCATGTGTTGAGGTGAAGGCAAAGGTTCTGGTATTGGGTCAAGTTATGGTTGTGGGTCTGGTTGGGGTTGTGCTGCTACAATAACAGCAAGCATAGCTTGGGTGAGGAGTAATTTACGGCGAGGGGGTGAGTTCATCTTGGTAAAAATAGCTTTCTTTTGCACAGGGATCTCATGAAAATCATCATGATCCCTTGTGCAGTAATTTTGCACATCAAAAACCATTTGCAAAAATCTGGGATAAGCCAAAGTCATATTATTCCCTTTGTTTTTACACATGCCATCAAAAATCAATTTTGAAAAATTAAACTTTTGCCCATTTGCAATGCACACAATTGCACTAGCAATTGATCTATTAATTTCATTGAGTGCAGTACATTTGGGACTCAAACATTGTAGGATGACATGTATGAGGTACTTCCAGGCTGGGGGAAACTCTTGTTTATGATATTTGTTTAAAGTGCCCTCATCAGGTAAAGGATACCCCAAAGCCCAAAGTCCTTGTTCTATTTCATTAATGGGGAGAGTGGTTATACCATCTGCATCATCAAGATGCAAAGCCTGGCGAACCAAGGCTTCAGTAACCACCCAAGTACGCCCATGAACAATAGCTGTTAATGTAGTCACATTATTAAGCGTTGAGGAACTTACAGTATTCCAAAACTGTTTAATATAAGTGACAGGGATGAGAGGAGCATGAGAAAGAGCATACCTAATAGGAGATGCATTCAAATACGCCACCATCTGGTGTATTGTGGAAACAAAGTATCATCAGCGTCCAAATAAGCAATCATGTTGTGCTGACTCCTGAATCCCAATACTAAGTCACTTGGTTTAAACTTTGGTGCCATTGTTGAAGAAAGTTGTTTGTGAATTATTGAGAAAGATGAATTATAGGAGAAATTTGTTAGACAAGAATATGAGATACCCTGTATAAAAATAGGAGCCAAATATATAAGAGAGATAGGCACATGTGATTGGTCAAAAATAAGGCAAGAAATTTTCAAAATATAATGATGAAAATCTTGAAAAGAAAATAATTTATCTTGTGCATTAATTAAAAGTTATCTACTCCCAAAATTACGGCCCCAAAATTCGTCAAAAATAAAAACTGGGTAGGTCCTAATGTGTGTCAACGGTCAAAAATAACCCACCAACGCCCAACGGCTATATTCTTGTCAACGTTTGCCAAAACCATGTCAGCGTCTAAATTGGTCATAACAATGCTTGGAAAAATATTTGTCAGCGTTAAAAAATAAAAGTAATAAAAATGAAGAAGGACCTTGACAAAGTAATTTATCCTAGTGAAGATAACCTATAAATTGATAATTATTATAGGGCGGCACGCACTGTCCAGTTATGCACACTTGCTTATGCAAGATAGACATAACAGTCCTCTAGTGTCCCTTGCTAACCAAAATTCTTAACAATTAAGTTATCTCATAAAATCCCTTGTAATTCCAGGTAAACCCATTATAAATCATTCCCGAGTCTCCCAACAGACCACATCCAATTATAGGCCAAAATGTCTTGGCAGCATGCATAGTATATCAACTTTGCATGCTACAGTGCCTCATGATTTAGTAAACTAACTCATACTCACCTGTGGACACAATCTAGAATTGTGATAAGAGTATTATAAGAATACCCAAAAGTCATAAAGGTTCCTAAAACCTCCCCTTAAACTGTGATACATATGTTGCCTAATAATATGCATGAATATAAAAATTTATGTCAAGATAGGAATATAAATATTCCAACCATCATCCATAAATTGATACATGCTCCAACTGATTCTCCAAGGATCCATAAGCAACTCTGTATCCAATGGTACAATGCTAACACCACCTGCACATTTAGATCAAAAACCACAAAACTAACATGTTGCTGACAACGTCACGATAACACTTATCAGCGTTAAGATAACCTTTGTCAGCGTTAGACAAATATAGTGGAAAATCTAACTTTTCAAAAAGACCAATAACAATGCATATCCTGTACATACTTCTACAATAAGACCCCAAAACACATATTAAGTGAGATTGATCATTCCAATACTTGTTACCAAGTATTGAAACCTTCCAGTATCAAAAGGTTTAGTTAATAAATCAGACACATTTTCTTCTGTGTCAATCCTATCTGGTTGTATTAAACCCTTTTCAAAACAATCTCTTATAAAATGATGTCTAATTTCTATGTGTTTTGTTTTAGAATGATGTACAGGATTTTTAATAATGCATAAAGTACTGTTATTGTCTACAAAAATCTTGGTATGCATAAAATTATACCCATAATCCAACAACTGGTTCTAAATCCATAAGACTTGTCCACAACAAGCAGCTGCTGCAACATACTCTGCTTCAGTTGTAGAATTGGCCACCACTGTTTGTTTCTTGCACTGCCAAGATATCAACCTACTCCCAAGAAACTGACATCCACCAGTTGTAGATTTTCTATTAAATTTATCACCACCATAGTCACTGTCTGAATATGCAATAAGCTCCAATGGTGAATCTTTTGGATACCATAATCCAAGATGGATAATATCTAAGGTACCTAAAGATTCTCTTGACAGCATGAAGGTGACACTCTTAGGGAGTCACTTGATGGCGTGCACATGCACACACAGCAAACATAATGTCAGGTCTTGAGGCTATGAGATACATCAATGAACCAATCATTGATCTATAGTGCCTGACATCCACATCTTTTCCATCTCCAACTTTTCCCCAAGGGTGTTCTCTATCCATAGGAGTACTAGCCCGCTTTTCATGTGGAGAAAAGCCAAACTTCTTCAAGATTTCTGCCACATATTTATCTTGAGAGATGAAGATACCATCTTCTTTCTGCTGAACTTGTAACCCTAGAAAGAAGTTCACCTCCCCCATTGCACTCATCTTGAATTTGTTTGTCATAAGCTTAGAAAAGTCTTCACTCATCTTTGGATTTGTAGAGCCAAAGATGATATCATCCACATAAACCTGAACAAGTAAGACATCCTTACCAGTCTTATTTGTAAATAAGGTCTGGTCTATGGTGCCCCTTTTGAATCCATTTTCCACCAGATAGGTGGACAATGAGCCATACCATGCTCTTAGGGCTTGATGAAGTCCATACATAGCTTTCTTGACTCTATACATCTTGTTTGGATGCTCTGGATCTTCAAAACCAGGAGGCTGCATGACATATACCTCCTCAACAATTGTGCCATAAAGGAAAGCACTCTTCACATCCATTTGAAAGACAATAAAGCCCATGCAGGAAGCATAGGCTAGAAATATCCTTATAGCCTCAATCCTTGCAACTGGTGCAAACCTCCTCATAGTCTATCCCTTCCTCTTGTGTATACCCTTGAGGCACTAAACGTGCCTTGTTTCTGACCACAATGCCTCTTTCATCTTTCTTGTTTCTAAGAACCCATCTTGTCCCAATAGGTCTTACATATCTGGGACAATCAACCAGCTCCCAAACATCCTGAATAGCAAATTGGTGAAGCTCATCTTGCATTTCTTCCACCCAACTTGGTTCTTTAAGAGTATCAAAAATCTTCTTGGGTTCCTGTTGTGACAGAAAACAGGCAAACAGACATGCTTGAACAAGAGGGGTATCAACCTTCTTGTGAATATTAGCAATAAATCCTCCAAGATTCTGATGAGATCTTCTAGTTTGAACAGGAGACATCACATCACCGATAATAAGTGAAGGAGGATGATTTTTGGTTGTAGTAGTAAGCACTCCTCCTTCAATAAGTGTGTTGTCCTCAATCTCATCTTCCATATTGTTAATATCCTCTTTAGACTCTGTTCCATCAATATCTGAATGAACCTCTTCATTTCTGCTTGAAGGTTCACCTTATTCATAATTGGAAGAGAATAGATGGGCAAAAGAGTTGTCAACGCCTGAACCAAGGTTGTCAGCGTTGGAGCCATCAATGCCTGAACTAGAGTTGTCAATGTTTGAGCCATCAACGCCTGAATTTGTCTTGTCAGCGCAAGATTTTCCTTTGTCAGCGCCTGAAGGACCATGCATGTTGTTAACTGGTGATACTTGGGGACCACCATTTTACTTTCCAGCAACAGCAGCAGCAGCAAAAGCATCTGTCCATATGGGAATAGTGACATACTCAAGTATGGGAGATGACTTGTCTGCTTGTGATCCAACCTCTTTAGTAACATGTGTACCTGAAACATCAACAACTGGTTCTTCCACAACATTTGAAGTTACTTTCACAATGTCTAGATTAGTAACAGGCATATAATTCAAAGTCCTAGATAGAGGTTCCAAGTCAAACAACCAACTTGGACCACCTTCAGGATCACTAGGTTTACTTTCTAAAAACCTAACATGTACTTTTTCAAGTATACATTTTTCCTTCTTAAGGTAAACCCTATATCCTTTACTCTGCACTGAATAACCCATGAAATAGCCTTCATCACCTTTAGCACTAAATTTACCTAAGGCCTCACTAGTATCCAACACAACTACATGACAACCAAAAGGTTTAAGAAAACCAATATTAGGTTTCCTTCCCCAAAGTAACTCATAAGGTGTTTTGTTATGTATCTTGTTGACTAATGCTCTATTATGAACATAACAAGCTGTATTCACAGCCTCAGCCCAAAAAGCAATAGGAAAGTGAGCATCAGCCAACATAGTCCTGGCTGCTTCAATTAGGGTTCTATTCTTTCTCTCAGCAACCCCATTTTGCTGTGGGGTTCTAGCAATACTAAACTGTCTAGTAACCCCTTTCTTGGCACAAAAATCATCCAACAGTTTATTTCTAAACTCACCACCATTATCACTTCTAAGCATCTTAACTTCATTGCCAGTTTTCTTTTCAATTTGGTTAATAAAGTTAATTAAAGTATCATCAATGTCACTTTTCAAGGATAAAAAGAAAGTCCAAGTAAACCTAGAAAAGTCATCAGTGATGACAAAGCAGTAAGAATTACCATTCAAACTCTCTATATTAGTTAGACCAAACAAGTCCATATGCAGCAAGTGAAGAGGTTTAGAACTAGAGTGCACCTGTTTAGACTTAAATGAGACCTTGTGATGTTTGCCTTTAAGGCATGCAACACAAGAGTGGTCATTGTGGAAAGCCTTTTCAGGCAAACCATCAACCAAGCCATGTCTCACAAGTCTGTTTATATTTTTAAAGTTAATGTGCCCTAGGCTCCTATGCCATAGATTACTCTCATCAACTGAAGCTTTAGCATAAAGACATGACAAGTTATTATTCATCCTAATACCATTAAGATTCACATTATAAATGTCCTTATGCCTAGGTGTCCTATAATCAATGAATTTCTCATCTGGTATTTTAAAATCCTTGCTCAACACCAAGCATTCAGTATCAGTAAAAAGAACCTTATTTTTGTTATCACAAACTTGTGATACACTAAAAAGATTATAATCAAGTTCTTTTACCAGAAACATGTTTTCAAAACGCAAGTTGTTGGTGAGAAGAGTTCCTTTGCCTATGATAGTTCCATATCCGCCTCCAAAGTAAACTTTATCACCATCCTTAATGGGAGTGAAGTTTATGAGATAATCTTCCTTCTTAGTCATGTGCCTAGAGCATCCACTATCCTAATAGCCATAATCATTCACCTGCTTTTGAATGCCCTGCACATAAAGAAAACAAATTAGTTTTCTTTGGGAACCCAAGCCTGAGCAGACTTGGATTCATCTGGTTGTTTAACAAGAACAGACTTAGTTCTCATAACAACCCCTTGTTCATCCCTTTTTGGATGAAACACCCAGTTAACCCCAATTGGTTTTGTGATGACCTTGGAAATATAATTAAATCTGTTACAGGTCATAGAAATCCCATTAGAATTAGTGTTTTGATATTGCTTAGGTCTCCATGTCAAGCTAGAAGAAGCTTTAGACCCCTTTCCCTGTGGTTGTAAATATTTACCATTATTTGGTCTGGCAACGTTTCTGTCAGCGTTTGATTTGGTCTTGTCAACGCTAAAATTACCCTTATCAGCGTTGAACCTAGGGTTTGCTACAGGAACCCATTGCCTATTTGACCATGTATTGGTCTTCTGAAAAGGTCTTTGTCCATGAGTGTTAGACCCTTTAGTAAACAATAGGGCTGGTCTAACAACTTGTGGACTTTGCTCCACAAAAGTTTTGGGTCTGACAGTGTTTGACCTTTTGTCAGCGTTAACCTTGGAAGGGTTGACACACTTATAGGCTAAATGTGAAAAGCTACCACAAGTATAACAGGCTTTTCTAGACATAACTCTAGGTCTAGAAGAAAAGAAACATGTTCCATTATCACTAACTTGGCTCTTTGGTGACCTAGTATTCCTATACATTTCTGCATACTTAATGCTAGGTTTTCTAACAGCGTTTGAGCCAAGGTCAACAGTCTTGCCAGTGATTGGGTTTGTTACTTTGATAGGGGTAGACTCATTTGGGCTATCACAAAGCATGCCACCCTTGACAAACAAGGTAGGGTTGGCTTTCTTCCATTCATCCAAATCAGTCAACTTTTGCCTATATTCTTCTACTAGGGTAAGGACTCTTGGTGGAGGAATAAATTCCTCTTCTTGGAGTTCTGGTAAACCATTCCAAGATAAGTCCTTTCTTTGGACACCATAGAAGTCCCCAGCTGGTGGTGGAACACCAGCATACTCTTTCATCCCAATCCCAGTCATGTCCCTAGAATCCCTTTGTTTACTAACACATTCTCCTAGGGTTTGTGAGGCCTTATCAAATCTTTGAATTTTAAGGTCTACATTATCCTTATTCTTGATAGCCTCATATAACTTAGCCTGTAGTTCAGCATTGACCCTTTCCATGATATTTCTAATATCAGTACTAGCATTTAAATCATGTTTTAAGATATTGATTTTATCTTTTAGCTCAAGCTCCATTTTCTTATACTCAACTACAGTCTTTTCAGTTTGAGTAAGAGCAAGTTGATAGTTAGACAACTTGTATCTCTCAGTACTCACATCTCCTAACAATCTTAAAACCTCTTTGTTAAGTCTTTCAGTATTTAAAAGACAACCCTTACTACAAAAAGCATCATCATATACCTCATTGTCTGATGAAGATGAGGAGTGTGCCATGAGAGCATAATGAACATGCTCTTCTTCTTCTATCTCAGCAACCAAAGCTTTATCATCTTCCTCATACTTAGCCAAATAGCTCCAGTCCCATCCAACACCATCAATTTCTTGCATTGCCATCATGGCCTTGGGATCCTGAGCCTTAACAATTTGGCTTGAGGGTTTTCCAGCATCAGATATTCTTGGAGATCTGCACTCTCTCATAAAGTGCCCCATACGATACAATTGTAGCACTCAACCTTGGATTTATCAAATCTAGTAGTGTCCTTTGCATTGAAAGTCATCTTCTTCTTGAATCTTCTATTCCATCTGTTTGCTCTTATACTTGCAAGAGCCATATTCCACTTAATATCCATCTCCTCCAGATGCTCATCACTTATTTTCTCAAGGTCCTCATTTGTAATCACTGAACCATTGGGCAATGAAGCAATGTATGCACATACAGTATCCAGATCCAAACCAGCAGGCTTAACTCTTGGTGAGTCAATTTTGTATGTGTCAGCGTCTGAATGTGAGGCGTTGTTAAGATATGATCCAGCGTTGACACAGGTTGATCAAGTAACTGGGTGCATGTATGACTCCTTTTGATCAAATTGGCCTTCACTATGTGAGAAGAAGGCCATATTACCATTTGTAGACTTGCCTCCATGATCCAAAAGAGTTTCATTCTCTATCAGCCTCAGTTTATTGTACACATCATCAAAAGTAGAACTTTTGTGAGTGTTATTGGCAATTATAGACCTTGCCTCAATCTTCCATGCATCACCAAGGCTTCTAAGAAAAGTAGAAATAATGTCAACATCACCAATCACTGTCCCCATGAAGGACAGCTTAATTGTAATGTCGAGAAGTCTGCTTCTCACACTACTTAGCTTCTCATTAGGTTGAGCCTTAAAGACAGCATACTCATGCAAGAGTTGCTTCTTTTTCTCTTCCATCGTATCAGCATTACCACCATAGGCAACTTCAAGGGCTGCCTAAAGATCTTTTGTAGACTCATAACCTCTGTATTTGTGCTGATTTTCTTGTCCCAAAGAGAGTTTCAGAATGCTTAGGGTTTTCATATCAACCCTTCTCTTTGCTATGTCTTGAGCAGACACAGCTCTACCATATTCAGGTTTTTCTTTCTTATCAGCTTCAGAGCATCCTTGAACGGCTGATCTTGTAGCAATGGCATCAACAATCTTTTGAGCTTTATTGAATGTGTTTCCATATTCAATAATCTCCCAGAGAGTATAGTCATGGATTTGTAGATATTGATCAAAGTTAAACTTCCATAGCTCAAAATTGTCTGCATCTAGCATGGGAATCTTGATGTTGTGGTTTGAGGAGGAGGAGGAGGTTACTTCTAGAGTAGACATGATGTTTTTAGGGTTTTGTGAAAATTAGGGTTTTTGGTGATTTAGGGTTCTTGTGTTCTTTTAGATCAAAGTTTCTCAACAAGCTCTGATACCACTTATTGATCCCAAACTTAGATCGATTTGGCTTGTGTAAATGAGATTAGATCAAGTTAAACACGTAGAGAAACTTTGTTTATGTATAAAGTAATTTAAGTGTTATGCGTAATTAACACTTAAACAAGAACACACAAAGAATGTAAAACAAACTTTCACTTGATTGATTGAATCGAACTTGCTTACAATGAAAGTGTTTAACGTATGAAAAACTTATATGAAACATAACCTAAAGGTCTTCTTTTATAGACATAAGAAGCCTTGTACAAGAGTCTACGTATCAGCTATTCTAGGTAAAGATAATTATAGAAAATACATTGTTGATCCTATCTTTACTAGAAACAAACTAGAAACAAAATACGCGTAGACCATATCTTTCTATCAGTGCTTGTCTTCAACCTATCAACGCTTGACTTCTTCCTGTCAACGCTTGATCTGTCAACGCTTGTTCTCTTCTTATCAACGCTTGTTTTCTTCTTGTCAGCGTTCAAGTGTACTGGCTACATTTTATTCCCAACAGCTATTACATGGACATAGAATTTTAAGTGGTCCATTATGACTTTCTGGGTGGCGGTTAATCTCCTCTTGCGCTTTTTTTTGGCATATTCAATAAACGCTGCTACTCCGTCAAAATATTCTTTTTTAGTCCTATTACTTCGTATCCAAGACTTGTCCATCATAGTGTTGAGGATAAATCGTACCGTATATATCCTACAAATCACAAAACAAACCAATATATCATATCCAAGATAAAACATTCTTAAAGGTTTAAGGCACATAGCATGAATCAATAACGCATAATATAAAACCCCATAATCCAGTCACATATATACTAATTATCTAAACAAATGCATATGAACATTACAGATTATAATCCTAATAAAAACATTACCTGATTTATAAAGTAATGAAATTAAAACTGGTGTAGATGGCCGAACAGAATAGTTGTTGATGTTATTGATGGCTGGAGAATGAAGGATGGAAAAAAATTGTGGGATGAGTTTAAAATTTTTGGGAGTTATTTTCAATGTTCACTAAATAACATTTTGGAGGCAAATTTTCAATTTTCAACAAAATAAAATTTTGGAGGCATGTTTTAAATTTCACTTAATAAAAGTTTAAAGTAAAAGGTGTTAAAATTTGACCCGAAAATGTAGGTTATTTATCCTAATAAAAAGTCCTAACTTTATATTTTTGTTCAAATAGGAATATCGGACATAAAAAGTCCATTGGGTACAATGGACCATCATAAGTATTTGTGTATTTATTACTTATACCCTTATATAAATATGTTGTTTATGATTTATTAAACATAAGTCGAGATGGGCTTATGTGTCATAAGCTTACATTGTGTGGTTTATATCTATTACAAAATTAATATAATGCATGAAATATATTTAAAGAAATATTATTTTAAATGGGCCAATGCGGTGGAGTCGTATTATCAGGTAATCATATAACATAAACAAATATGTTAAAATTGAAAGTGTCAATATTACGACAAAAAAAAGTCAACCACAGACAATTATTATGAAAGACTAAGTATATAAAACTTGATAAAAATTATATTAATGAAAATACATTAATTATGTTTTAAATAAGTAATATATAATATATGCAAACGTTTTATACTCCTTTTAAAAGGTCGGTGCTTAAAAGGTTTATGACTTATTTCACCAAGACCACGTCTGAACGTAACATAAATGATGAGTAATTTGTTATCTTACTTAATTTAAAACCTAAACCTTAAATAATTTAACCCTAAACCCTAAACCATATAACCCTTAAACCATAAACCTTAATTAAACCATAATTCATAATCCCACATACCATAATCCCTAATCCTTAAACATTAAACCCTAAACATTAAACCTCAATAAACACTAAACCTTAAACCAATGAACCCTATACACTAAATCATAAACTGGTACATATAAACCTTAAATCATATTTAACCCTTAAACCACAAACCCTAGCTAACTAAACCACAAATCATAAACCTTAAAACATAAACCAATAAACCTTAAACCCTAATTAAGCCCTAAACCTTAAAGTAATGCACCCTAAACACTATATCATACACCTTAAACCTATAAACCTTAAATCCTATTTAACCCTTAATTAAACCAAAAACCCTAGCTAATTAAACCATAAAACATAAACCTTAAACCATAAACCAATAAACCTTAAACCCTAATTAAGCCCTAAACCTTAAAGTAATGCACCCTAATTAAACACTATATCATACACCTTAAACCTATAAACCTTAAATTCTGTTTAACCCTTAAACCACAAACCCTAGCTAATTAAACCATAAATCATAAACCTTAAACCATAAACCAATAAACCTTAAACCATAAGCCCTAAACCTTAAACAAATGCACTCTAAGGATTATATCATACACCTTAAACCTATAAACCTTAAATCCTATTTAACCCTTAAACCACAAACCCTAGCTAATTAAACCATAAATCCTAAACCTTAAACCTGAAACCATAAACCAATGAACCTTAAAACCTAAACCCTAAACCTTAAACCAATGCACCCTATACACTAAAACATACACATTAAACCATTTAACCTTAAATACTATTTAACCCTTAAACCACAAACCCTAGCTAATTAAACCATAAACCAATAAACCCTAAACCCTAAACCCTAAGCCCTAAACCTTAAGCCAATGCACCCTAAACACTATATCATACACCTAAACCATTTAACCTTAAATCCTATTTAACACTTAAAACCACAAACCCTAGCTAATTAAACCATAAATCCTAAACCATAAACCAATGAACCTTAAACCCTAAACCCTATAAGCCCTAAACCCTATAAACCTTAAATCATAATTAATCCTTAAACCACAAACCCTAGCTAATTAAACCATAAATCCTAATTAAACCTTAATAAACCACACTAGCTAATTAAACCATAAATCCTAAACCTTAAACCATAACCCTAAAGTCTAAACCATACAACCGAAACATAAAGCAGTGTACCCTATATAAACCCTAAATCATAAACTTTAAACAACATTAATTAACCCTAAAACATGAACTGAAATTAAACTATAAACCCTAATTAAACATAAACCGCTTCATTAACCCTAAACCATAAACCCTAAATCATAAATCCTAAACCTTAACCCTCAACCCTATACCTTAAACCATAAACCCTAAACCCCAACCCTAAGCCATAAACCCTAACCCATTACTAAACTATAATTTTGTCACCCTAACCTTATTAAACCGACCATTCAAAATCGACCTTATTCATATTTAAGTTATTTAACTATAATTTTATGTTTAAAATTATTTAAAGTAATATTTTTATGTTATGTTTAAAATTATAACATTTTTAAAGTTAGTTAATTTTGACAAAAGTGTTTTTAATAAAAATACAACGTATATGTTTTTTTATTTACTTACTATTATTTATTTATTATTAACTTTTATTAATTAAATGTTAATTACTATAATTTTATTATTAAGTAATTTTAAATAATATTTACATTTTCATTAAACACAAATAATATCCAGCAACCATCTAGCTTGTAACTGCCACCATCTTCAGAATCACACAAAGGAAGAACAAACCCTAAATGTTCATCCAATACACAATAAAAAATAAAATCCTCATACACAATAGTCGCAAATATATACAATAGTCGCTAATCTACACAATCATTAACGACATGAAGAATCAGGAAAAAAGGTAATGCAACAATCAGTATTGTTCAATTTAAATATTAGGGTTCATACGAATCGTGTAAGTTTGTTATGGTATTCTAATTTTTAATGCATGTATATGGACCTATTTTATTTTTCATTACCGTGATCGATTTATAGGACTAGCCCTTCTTAATCTATGTCATTTTTAATTAACGTGTTTATATGGTCTATGTTTTAATCTTGGTTATGGTTTTTATTAATGTGTCCAGATATGGTCCCATGGTATATTATAGTTACAGGTTTTTTGGTATGATTTGTTTTAGGTCTTTTGTAATCAGTTGGATATGGTCCCCTATACAAACATATGCATAACCAAATAAATCCAAATGTTGTTAGGGCAACCACAACCATGCTACACATACTGCCAAACACTACCTTCTTCGACATATAACTAACATTAATATGTACATGTTTGTTGAAGTTAGCAATATAAGTCCGATTCGGAGTTTGACCACAAGTTCTTCAAGTACTCCATGTATTCGCCCTCCACTGTTTCAAACTCCTATTGTAGGCATACATAATGTAAGAAGGTTCGGTCAAGGAATGCTGCAGAGGGGAGCAACAACAAAGGCAAAAGGAATGTTGGAAGGTCGGATGATGTCAGTTCTCCCTGTGTAATATGAACAATTTTTTATGTTTTGTTGGTCTGTTATTGCTGGGCACCTGTTGCATTTTCAACCTACAGGTCGCAACAATTTAATAGATTTGTATGCATTACTATCATTATGAAACAATTATCAGTTATCTGTAATCAACAATACGAGTTTTTTAATTACGTAATATAAGTATTTTAAGGCCATGTACAATTCACTATATGTTATATCTATTTTCTTATAATATATGAATTCAAGTTTTATGCAGTGTAAACTAAAGGTTTTTGGTTGAATGTTAAAATGTGAAAAATAGTATAACATTTTGTTCAAACTTTATTTTTACCAGGAAACTCAAAGGGAAACGTTGAATGTTTAAGTTGGAGGCAAATTAGAGTTCAAAATATTTGGTTGTTTAATTTTTGTATTTGGAGCCAAATGTTTCACGAAAATTTTGAATGTCCATGCTAAGTTAATGCATATGCAGTTACCATAATATTCTAACTCCATCTCCATCTCAAATCCTGATTTTTCTCCAAAATCACAAAATATACCATAATTTTCTAACTCCATCTCCATCTCCATCTCAATTACTTTTTCACTAGTTTCATACCATTTCCACTTATTGTTCTTGTACACATGTCAATAGTCATGAACACTGAAAACAATGATCAAGATTATATTGTAAATGATGATGATTATTTAGTTAATAATGATGATGTAAATCACGATAACGAAGAAGGTTATGAATCAAAGGATTATGGTGATCAACCGGTTGAGGATGAAGACATCAGTAAACAGAAGGTTATTAATAAGAGGGGTATAACTAGGTTAGCCAAGTTTCGGATAAAATATGGAAAACCAGATGTCACGATGATAAATGTGAATTTTGATGCACTAAATAGAATCAGGGCCAAACAGATCATTGTTTATAAGTTTTTTAGGAGACACGGTTCGGGAGCAGATAGGATTGAAGATTCTATCGTGGAAAGATGTGAAGGATGAATCAAGAGAAAAACTATGGACTGAAACCACGGTACAAATACAAAATTTTTTACCCAACTATTAGTCGTATTCCTACATTTACTTTAACATTATGTTAATATGTGCAGCAATACTTTGAATTTGATGTGTCCTACAAAAAGTTGGTTATTGAAGGTCTACGATATCTAAGGATTTGGTAAATG
This sequence comes from Glebionis coronaria, assembly GCA_025667525.1. Taxonomy (NCBI): domain Eukaryota; kingdom Viridiplantae; phylum Streptophyta; class Magnoliopsida; order Asterales; family Asteraceae; genus Glebionis; species Glebionis coronaria. The sequence goes on from CM046877.1 coordinate 119,267,784, forward strand.
ATGGAAGATCTATTGATTAGATGGTGGAAATGGGGAAGATGAAGATGAGGTGTAGAGAGAGAAAGGAGAGAAAAAGAAAAGTAGTGAGAGAAAGTGATTAGATTAAATGAAATGTTATAAAATGAATGAACCACCCCTCCTAACATGCTAGGAGGGGTATATATAGCCCACCTTACATGTGGGCTATATGGACTATACTTGCTATAAATTAGATCACGAGCCCATTACATTAATATATCGTTGGAGCGACCGATCCTTCATAAATACGTAAAAACGTATTTCCAACAATCTCCCCCTAAGGGAGGTCGCTCCAAGTTACAAAGTTCTAAATATTCTATAGCTCGTGATCTATGCTAATAATGATGTGACCGAGACTTTCTTTGGGAAAACACATTTCCAACAATCTCCCCCTAAGGGAGGTCACACCATTTTACAAAATCTTAAACCTAGCATACTATGCTTGAGTCTTCGATCTTGTTCTTGTGAATATGCTTGATGTGATCTTTGACTTTAGTCTTGAGCATGTTTCCTTGCCTTGACCTTGTGCATTCATCACTTGTGAAATTTGCCTCTTCGTGACTTCATGTTCCACATACTTATACCTTTAAATTCTTGAAAGCTTTAGAGTTTGATACAGCGGAAGACTTGACCTTCAGACTTTCTTGAATTTGTTGAAGTACTAATTGTATGTAGTATAAGCATGTGGTGACGACTTCTTCTGGATTGTACACCGCAATGCCACCTTCTTGTTACGCTGCATAAGACAGTTAGCAACAAACAATATACACGGATGAAATGGCCTTGAACATTTCATTCTAATTCGGTAGCATTTTACCTCCGGTCGGTGAAGTCTGTTGGACGATATTAAATATCGTACTTGTGGCAGGTAGTTTCAATAAAGAACCTCCTTGACAAGATTTCGCGGGTAAACCCGTTCTCTTTACTCGACCGTCCAAAGCTGACTGCGAACGTAAAGAGTGAATCATTTGGATAATATTATCCACATGATTTGAAGTCGTCAATTCATGTTCCTGGAACAAGTGAAGTTCAATTAAGAACCGCACCATCGTTGCTTTCCAGTTGTCACTAGCTTGATTCATATAGAATCTTGCAAGTTACCTACCAAGTGCTATTTGATGTTAACACTAGAAGGATTTCCATTCGTCACTGTAAATACTTAATAGTATTACTCTGAATGTTCTGGCAAGATCACTAAGATATTGCGTAGAGGCCTGGAACGTGTTTAAATTCATTTAAGAGTTTAAACCACTGTTGCTTTCCAGTTATCACAAGTTTGATCCATAAAGAATCGCACAAGCACCTACCATGAGCTTTTTGATATTCGCTCAAGAAGGATTTCCATCTTCATTGTAAATACTTTCGTATTACTCGGATGTTCAGGCAAGATCATGAAGATTTTGCGTAGGACTCTTAATATCTTTCTTACTTTTCACATTGTGTGAACAAGCAAGGAATAATGAAAGTGTGTCCTAATGAGATATTTGATGATCTCAAATGGCTCTAGACTCGATCGTGCATTTTGGATTTTTAGTGATCGGAGGCTGGAGAGGAGTGCCACCTTTTCAATACCAATTTATTCGGAGTGAATAAATCAATAGATAATGTGTTGTCTCCGTGTGATTAAAACAAATATCTTTTAAGAGATATCTGAGTTAGCTGGGATGGGTTGTGCCTTGCATCACTGGGTCCATGATGTCTATCTTCAATATCAAGAATCATTAAAATGATCTCAATAGCATATGAATTGACCCGGTTTCTGCCTAAGTTGTAAGGAGGGCTTCTTTCTTTACACCCTTTATCTTTACAATTCTTTTTCATTCTTCAACCCCTTCAATGCTTACCAATACGTCATCACTAGCACCTTGTTGTGATTGTTCCAGTGCTAGCTTAAGTACTTGGTCGGCATTCAGCTACGTTCACAATCTTTCTCCATCTTTCCTAAGGACTACTATTTCTAGCTATGGAATGTCCTTGGGAAGATTCCTCCGGTTCTAGAGAAATCATTGGACTTTAACCTATCCTACCATCCTTATGTCACCACAATCTTCATCGTCGTGAAATAAATGGGTTGCGGGTAAGTATAAATCACCATGAAATCCATTTTGAAGTGCAAATCCATTTTGCTCCCCCTTAACATATGCTACGATATTCGAAAACATTTCGCACATGTCGGGATGAGCTAACACGTTAAGTCAAACCATTTGTGATTAAGCATTTCCCATATTAAATCACATTTTCTCCCCCATATTAAAAATATTAACTCAATCAATGTTTTTAATATCAATTGATTTAATAGCGTTTTAAGAAAATTTGGGAAGAAAAATGAAAATCCAATTATCTTCATGAGTTACACAAGCTCCCCCTCAAATTTATGAGGGTGTGCTGACACGTAAATTAAATACCTTTTAAACACAAGTGTAAGGTATTTATCACGTGCAAAGATCATATATGATAATGAATTCACAAGATTAGCAATTTACGAGGTTGGACCTGAATGATGGAGAACATCATATGAAAGAAGCACATGGTTCTTGTTCACGAATGTTGGTCTTCCTCGTAACTTCTGAAGTTATCTCTTGACTCCATGTGTATGATTGATATCGTTGTCTTAACACCAATATGTGAACTTGGCACTCTCGGCATCAAGGATTCTGAATGCTGGACAATTGCTCCCCCTCAATTGTTGACCCGTGTTCTATTGAAAGAGTTGTAGTCGTCGTTTGAGTAGTCGCATCGTCTAGTATGTAGATATCAATTGCAACGAACTTCGGATTGAGGAGTTGATAACTTCGGATTTTGAAGTCAAAGCTTTCCGGTGAAATGCTTGACTTCAATGTGAAAAGCGGGTTACTATTGGAAATAATAGCAAACCATGTGGAGCATGTTTTAAATCGTTTAAACTTCTGCTCGAACTTTATTTACAACCCCGTGTCATTATTGAATGACATTTCTAGGTTCGTAAATATTATCGATTCCAGAAGACATGCTCGTTTTATCAAAACGTTTTGAACACACAATTTTGAAAGATTTAGAAAAATCTTTTGAAAAAATTCTTGAAAAATTGTGTTCCAAGTTTTGAAAAACAATTACTTGAGCGTAAGATGTTGAATATCTTACAAAACGAGCTCAAGTCCGAGAAGTTGTAAACTTCCCGTTGTTAAGGATAAGTTACCATCGGCGATAAACTTTCCTTTTATCTAAAGAACGAGTCCTAAGCTGACATTTACTTAGAAGTCGTGTTCATGAGCTTGAAAACTTTGACTGTTTTAACGGCAAGCTCATGACCGAGAAAGGTTAATTTCTCGTTATGAAGAAAAGTTCTCTTATTTAAAAGATACACTTTCCTTTCTGAGCTTAAAACTTCAAATGTTTTAAAACAAGCTCATGACCGAGAAAGGTGAATTTCTCGTTAAGAGGATAAGTTATCATAAACGATAAGCTTTCCTTTATTTTAAGTTCGAGTTACAGTCTGACATTTAACTGTAAGTCATAGTGCATGAGCTTAAAAACTTCGAATGTTTTTAATATTAGCTCATGCCCGAGAAAACTTAATTTCTCGTTGTTAGGATAAGTTTATCATCGGCGATAAACTTTCCTGCCTTTGAAGAGCGGGTTATAGACTGTCATTTATCTATAAGCCTTAGTGCATGAGCTTAAAAACTTGGAATGTTTTTGATGTAAGCTCATGCCCGAGAAAAATGAATTTCTCGTTTTTAGGATAAGTTTATCATCGGCGATAAACTTTCCTTTCTTTGATGAGCGAGTTACAGTCTGTGATATGACTATAAGTCCTTGTTTGCAGCTTAACCATGAATCCCCTGAGACATTTGTTTCTCTGATATCTGCTTCTTCAGCAACCAAACTCTAAGAGTGTCCTTAGTTGAACGGTACACAACGATTGGACCGCTTCGTTCTTTTGGAACATCAACTTTGGTACCTGCATTCTCATTAGGAGTTTGTATACTTTTGCATGGGTTAGAGATATCTATTTTTGAAGCACGTGGGGGTTCACAGTTTGCTTTACTTGTGTCAGAGGTGGCCTGAGGGGATGATTCACTTGTCTTAGTTGGCAAACGTTTCCTTTTATAGAAAATTTTAAGTTCAGGCTTAAGTGATGTATCATCCTTTGCAATTTCCTCCCTAGTAGTCTTCGTAGAATCAGAGACTATCCTAGTTAAAGGGCACTCGTTTCCTACAAGAGTGAAAGTTCTACCAGTGGGGCGCCACAGTTTACCAACGGGTTTGATTTTAGCTACCCACTGGGATTTAATTCTAGCACGGGAGTTCACCTCATCAAGTAATTTCTTGACACAAGCATCATGATTTGCCGTAAAGACACATTTTCTACATGTTTTACAAGTAGCATATTTAATGTCTGAATAATTCCTAGATGATTGATCGATGCTCCTAGAAGATGGCATGCTACGGTTAGCAGTGTTGGGTAATCTAGAAGGCATCTGACTAGGTTTGACATTGCTATCTCTTACATGTGTCTTTTGCTTAGCTTCCCTAAAACCAGATTTATGGCAAACGTCATTTGAACTAGTTCTAGACGTGGTCTTGGTATTTTTAGGGAAACTAGAGGCAATCATATGATTTGGTCTTGCTAAAGCTGGAGTGATCACATAGGGCCTAGTTGCTGGAGTGACTGGTCTAGAAAGATGAACCAAATCAACTTGGGAGGTAAACCGCGGTCTCGAGGATTGTGGTCGCTCGGATCTAAATGCAGTAGGTTGTCTGACAGTCGGTTGTCTGACGAACTGATTTGTAGGCGGTTTCCCCAAGATCGATGGTTTTTCAAGCTTAGTGTCCACACTAGATCCTCTAGTTTTCCTTAACTCGTTTTTCAACGCAGCTATAGCAAAAACCTTTTCTTGTACTTGGGCTTTTAATGTCTCATTCTCTTTGAGCAATGCATCTTGGGATGCCAACTTAGATTCAAGCAACTGAATTTGTTTCAAAAGATTATCCTTTTCAGCTTTGGAATCTAGAACTATTTGATCCAATTTTCGTTCAAGAACAACGTTTGACTTTTCAAGTTTTTCAAAATATGTTTCATATTTCTCCGTTTTCTTTGAAAATTCAATTTTGGCATCCTCAAGCTCTTTGGATTGCTGAGCTAAAATGGTTTCAAGCTCTTCAGTCCTAGACACAGAATTGGTTAATGAAGCAGTCGTAAAACTATTAGCAGGATTGTTAATTAGCGCATTCATTTTAGACAACATATGAAGAATATTATCTGTACCTGGCATGCTACTTGGTTCCCGTTTTCCTCCTGATTCTATTCTCTTGTGGCTGCTTCTTGGATCGTCTTGCAATATATGCAATTTTCCCTCTTGAAAAGTCGAATTCAAAGAATCCATTGATAATCGAGGAAAGATAAAAAATGATGTTGATGTTGTTGTTGTCGGGTTTTTACAATTTGATTCGGCTCAAAAGACGTTGTCGGCTCAAACGATTATGATTTAAACCCGATCAAAAATCCCGTCACGTTGACTCGTCACTTTGTCGTCAAATCCGGCCACAAAAACTTTGAACCCGTCAAGTATTTGTCCACGTTAATTCTTTTAAAATACCCGCCTCAACACGATTTGCCAAAAATTAATAAACAAAATTTACTATACTAAAATACAAAAATGACAAATATTAATTGTCAAGCATACTAAAGTAACTAAATTAAAAAGTTAACTTTAAAATTAGAAAGTAAAAATAAAAGTAAAAGAAATAAAAAATAAAAATAAGAAAAAAATCGGATATATATATATATATTGAAATAGTCAAAATCGTGTCCCAAAAATCAAAGTTACCAAAAATGTGCAAACTTTGAATTCTCCGTCAAAAATAATAATAAAGATACACGTTTCTAGTAAACTCCGTCCCCTTGTTATCTTATCTCTCTATTAATGCTCACAAACCTACGTCCCCCTCTTTCTGCCCCTATTTATCTCTGACTCTAAATCTCTCTCTCCTAAAATATAGCACCTCTATCTTCTTTGTTTATACCGCCCCCCATCATCAAATCATCAAACCATATCAGTCACCAAAATTCTTGAAACCGCCGCCCAAGTTTTTGATCTTATACTCAAAAACCAAGTTTTGATAAACCAAGCAAACGTGAAGATCTTCAAGATCCTGTAAATGGGTCTCAGGTAGGTGTCTCCTTTTAATTTAAGTCTTCTCTCATCTGTAGTGTCATTCTGTGATGTATGGGGTTGAGTTTGTAGATCGATGAAGGTTGAAAATGAAACTGAGATCGAGGCTATTTTTGATATTCGAGAGTTATGTATGGGGTTGTGTTTTTGTTATGTTATGTCGAAGAGAGGGTGAGTTTTGAGTTGAGAGTGAGGTTGTGTGTTTTTTGAGGTTTGTTTGTAAAGGTTGAGTCTAGGGTGATGGTGTGTCGAGAGGGTTTGATGAGGGTGTGAGGGTCGAGAGTGGTTGTCGAGGGAGGGTCAGTGTGAGCGAGAGAGAGGGTCAGTGAAAAAAAAATGAGTTTAAACTTGGTCTTGTGTTTGGTTTGTGATGTTGAGGATGAACGTGAATGAATCAGTTTGGTTTGTTGTGTCAAGAGTTGAGGCTGTTTTGGTTTGTGTTTGGTTTGATTGGAGAGTATTGTGTCGTTGAGTCTGTGAGTTAGGTGAGGAAAAAAAGAGTCGAGAGTTGTGAGTCCGTTTGGTGTGAGAGTCTTGAGTCGAGTCGTGTTGTTAGAAAAGTCTATTCGGAAAGTCCTATTCGGAAAGTCCTATTCGGAAAGTCCTATTCGGAAAGTCCTATTCGGAAAGTCCTATTCGGAAAGTCCTATTCGGAAAGTCCTATTCGGAAAGTCCTATTCGGAAAGTCCTATTCGGAAAAAATAGCCTATTCGGAAAAAATGTCTATTCGGAAAACCTATGCGGAAAGACGGAAATCTGATCCGAGAACTGATAACTTTCTAAGGATATGTTTGGACAGATTGAACAGATTTGGACAGTTTGGACAGTGTTAACAGATTGGACCGATGGACTGATATGAAAAAGAAGGAAGAAAAAACTGATTAAAAAAATTACTGATAAAAAAAATGATTAACAAAATGACTGAGTAAAAAAAATGACTGATTAAAAAAAAATTTAAAAAAAATGAGAAACTGAGAAACTGATTAAAAAAAATGATATGATTAAAAAATGATATGATTAAAAAACTTGATAAAAAACTGATTGGATAGATTTTCAAGACAGAAAGAAGAAAAAAAAATGAGACGATTATATAAAAAAATAAAACGAAAAGATTATTAAAAAAATTTTCAATCAAATCAATAGATAAAAAAAAAATACAAATCCTAAGATTTAACCATGGCTCTTGATACCAATTAAAGGTCTATGATATCTAAGGATTTGGTAAATGATGGAAGATCTATTGATTAGATGGTGGAAATGGGGAAGATGAAGATGAGGTGTAGAGAGAGAAAGGAGAGAAAAAGAAAAGTAGTGAGAGAAAGTGAATAGATTAAATGAAATGTTATAAAATGAATGAACCACCCCTCCTAATATGCTAGGAGGGGTATATATAGCCCACCCTACATGTGGGCTATATGGACTATACTTGCTATAAATTAGATCACGAGCCCATTAGATTAATATATCGTTGGAGCGACCGATCCTTCATAAATACGTAAAAACGTATTTCCAACAATCTCCCCCTAAGGGAGGTCGCTCCAAGTTACAAAGTTCTAAATATTCTATAGCTCGTGATCTATGCTAATAATGATGTGACCGAGACTTTCTTTGGGAAAACACATTTCCAACAGTTATGAATAAGCTAGGTGAACTACTAAGAAATTTCAGAATCAAATTGACAGCAAAGCACATAGTTTCCAACCTAGATAATCCTGAAAAACTAAATGTAGTTCCAAAGAATTACAAAGCAATCGTCAAAGTCGAACACTGGGTTGCTTTTGTAAACCACAGGGCGACAGAAGAATTTAAGGTTGTTAATTTCTATTTCGTTTTACATTTATAAACACCGTATGTATGCATTGTTTGGAAACTCCGTATGACAAACACAGTCTGTTACGTACTAGCAACTTCTCATCCAGTAATCTTTTTTGTTAGGTGAAATCAGCTGCTAATAAATTGGCGCGTTCCATGTCTCTTTATCAGCATATAATGAGACGCGGTGGTTATGTATATATAAAAGAGCAAATGGTAAGGTTATATTGGTGTAATATCCTAACACTGTTGTCCATGTTGGTTTAACTTTTCATCTGTATGTATTTGATGTTTGGAAGATCATAAAAAAAGAAATTACACCAGATCAAGAACCCCTCCTGTGGTATATTGTGGTTTAATGGAAGGGTTAGAAAAGAAGGAAAAGAGACAGATGATGAAACAATCAAAGTTGACACTAAGATTGTAAGTGTTATTGCAAATTTTTTAATATAATTTTTATATTTGTATAATAAATTATTTACCATTTTTTGTGTGCAGCTGGAAGCAGAGGAACAGATCAGAGATGGAACCTTGACGGTTGATAGTGGTTCAGATTCATTATCACATGTATTAGGAAAGGAAAAGGGAGGGTATGCACGAGGAGTGGGAGGCAGAGTTACGTGCAGGAAGTTCTTTGATCTACTTAGAAGGAAACAAGGAACTGATGTAAGAATTGGGTTGCTTGAAAATGAACTTGAGAAGGAGAGACAGGCGCGTAAACAAAAAGAGGATACAGTCGTTGAATTAAACACCAAGATGTCACAAACACAGAATACTATTGAAAAATGTTGAAAGTTATGTCTTCACAAGGGGTTAATATAGCCGAGTTAATGCCAAGTCAGTCAAATGTAAGACTAGTTTTCTGATTTTGATTTGATGATTTTCAGTTTGTAATACCATTAACAATTAACATACTTATATATTGCAGGTATTACAACTATAACATAATGCATTAAGCAAAATACCTAGTGAAGAGCAAAGGACGTCAATCAGTGGTGGTGGACTTCATAAAGGTGTGTTATTTCCAATGTCCAAGACAACTGCAACTTTGAACAAGGATTAGGACACTGCAACTACAGCTGCAACTGCAACTGCGAAGAAGGTAAGTTATAAATAAACCATGTTTGGTTTCTAAATTGTACTATACATGACTTATTTACTGTGTTATGTATATATGCAGGTACCTACTAGAACTAGGTTAGCAAAAAATAAGACTAGATCGTTATAAAAGAAGTCTCCACTTCAAAATTCCTAATCTCAAGAAGGTATTTATCCAGCTTCCGAATCACAACAAAATTTGTCTCCCTCGACACAACAAGACGTACCTATTGCATCATTACAAAAGAAGCGTACACCTTCTAAATCAAAAGTAAATCAGTCTCCACCATCACTAGCAGATGTAAGTATTTCATCATTTTTCATATAATTACTTGTTTAATTTATTTGTCATTAACGCATGTAAACATTTTTTCTTCAGACATTTAAGTGCAAAATGTGGAACATATCTAGGACAATTATCATTGGTAACGGTAGGGTATACAAGTCTAAGGATGGAGACAATGTAATGATTCATAACCAACCACTACCAAAAAATTGCTACAAAGTTTCAGTTGATGAATCCATAGTGGATGTGATGACGTATAGTCCCCAAACCGGGTCATGAGCCCGGCCCACGGGTACTACCCGTATCCGGCCCATCACAGATGGGTGGATAAATATCACTCAGGCTTATGGGCTTGAGTGAACAGTGCTCGCACATGAGTGCGGCCCATGGCCCAAGGCGGCCGACATAAGATCAGACAGAATAATATTCTGTCTAGGCATCTCTTAATCCTAATACGAAGAGATATTCATTGCCAGAATTAGAAGATAACAATCATTCTAATTCTGGTGCTTATCTCTTCCTTGGGGCCGAAGGATCAGTGAAAGCCCACTGGGGTTTCACTGCCTATAAAAGGAACCCCAAGGGTTCCACAAAGGTATCACAATTCTCTCTAAACTCACATATAACCCTAAATCGATTACTTACTCTCACGCCGGAGTCTAATCGTGGGAAACCTTCCCACGGTAAGCTTAACGCGTGTTGTTTAGTGTGCAGGATCCCAACCAGACGATTCACTTGGTGCAGGAGCCGGTACCCAGCCAACCCGAATTAAGCCTAATTCGGGTCTAGCAAGGATCAACCAACTTTTGCATCAACAAGTTGGCGCCATCCGTGGGACCAGTAACACTAAGCTAGAACTCATCTCAAATCTCCAATGACGAAGGGACACCCACCAACTAACCCCAGGAATGTGAATCCTGGGAACCGGAAGTCCCAAGGGGAAGGGATTCTCATCCCCAACCAGTCACCTAACCGCCTCGCGGGCGGGCTGGGTAACCGTAGCGGTTTTCAACCCGTGGGGGTGACGAGCACGATCTCGGTGACACCCCCACCCACTTCAACCTTGGACAACCCTGATCCAGGGAGTGCGCCAGACCCTCCTAACAAGGAACCACGCAGACCTTCGACGGAGGAAGAAGTGGAAGCCCTACCACTTAGTGAGGAGGATCTCACTCGAGTTCTCACTCAGAATTTTGAAAGGATCGTCCCGGGGATCGCATCAAGATTGAATCTGGGGAGGAACCTCCAAGCCCGACTCAACTTTGGCGACAGTGGACCATCCACCCCTTCCCAAAACCGGAGAAAAAGGAGGACCCGACCTCAAGAGCAGGGAACCTTCGAGGAAAACCCTCAACCCCGGAATGTGTTTGAACGCATAGGGGATCGCATCATGCAAGAATTAACGCAGCCTCAAGATGGAGAAAGGTCGGATGGCTCACCCGAGCGGCCAGACCGAGAGCTGACCAGAACCACACGCCGCCCAAGTGTGTGGGATAGAATGAACACAGGGAGGAAGGCTCCTGGTTCATCTCAAAAAAGTGGTCCCTACTCAAAAGGCGGGGCACCACCGCCGTCCCCAGATCCGTCTGGGGAGGACTCAGATGACCATCCGCCCAAACGCCGCCGGCCTAGGCGCACGCCACCACCACCAAACAATGATGAGTATTATGGTGGCCCCTACTATAGGGATACGGAAGCAGAGGACCTCTCGCGTCCGTGGTGTGAACCATGGGATGACCCTAGGCTCACGCGGCCATGGGCTGATCCCAGGGAATATCCGTTTACCCTCCGCATACGGAACTACTCTGAGGACACCAAACGTCGCATGCCGGCATGTATCAAGACGTATGATGGGTCCGGTGATCCTGTCGATCACCTCAAAATATTCGATACTCAGGCTAAAATTGAGCGATGGCCCATGCCTATATGGTGCCAAATGTTCAATTCGACCTTAATTGGAAACGCTCGTGACTGGTTCGAGGCACTCCCCCCACGGAGCATTGATAGTTTCACGGAACTACGCACTGCGTTCGAGAACAATTATACTCAAAGGAAGAAGTATAATAGGGATCCGGTTTCATTGGCAACTGTCAAGCAACGGCCGGGGGAGTCCACAGAAGCCTTCACTGAGCGCTTCAATGATGAGTGCACACGCACGAGAACCATGCCAGAGCTCCTGAAAATCTCGGACTACATGCACGCCATAACAGACAGAGAACTGATCAGGCGTCTCAACGACAAGCGTCCAGAGAGATATGATGACCTCATGGAAAGGGTCAGAAATTTCATAGAGGGAGAGACAGCTGTTGCCGCGGCCTACCCATCCCGAGGAAATGGGTACCGCTCAAATGACCAGTCCCGGAGACAGTCGGGTGGCCAAGGCAACCAGAACAATAATAAGAGCTCGGACTATAAGAGCCAAAGCAAAGGCGGACGGTCGGACGACAAGTTCACCCCCTTAAAGATGTCCTACCGGGAGATCTTGTTGACTGAAGGGGCGAATTTTCCAAGACCTCCCCCAATGACCACACCCCCGGAACGTCGGCAGGGAAGTCGCTTCTGCGAATTCCATAATGACAAAGGACACGGCACGGAGGAGTGTATCCAGCTGAAGAAGCATATTGAGTCGCTAATCAAATCAGGCAAACTCAAGCACCTAGTCAAGGATTGGAAAGACGGAAAGGACAACAATAAGAAGTATGATAAGAAGGATCCCCAAAAGGACAAGCCTTCTACCATATACATGATCCAATCCAGACAGCGCCGCACGAGACAGAAAATTGGCCAAAAATTTTCTCGCGGCAAGGAAATCTCATTCCCTCTCATTACAACAAGTGACGTGGTTGATGCGCCTCTCACCATTGAGATAAGCATTGGAACACACAATGTCCGCCGCATGTATGTGGATGGAGGGTCGTCAGCAGAGGTATTATATGAACACTGCTTTGTGCAGTTATGCCCAGAAATAAGAAGCCAATTAGTACCGGCCACGTCGCCGCTTACTGGCTTTAGTGGAGATACTATCTGGCCAATAGGGCAGTTGCGTTTGCTTGTCACCATTGGGAATGAGGAACATTCCACTACAACGTGGATGAACTTCATGGTGATACGTTCACACTCTCCTTATAATGGAATCATAGGCAGACCAGGCATTTTGGCTATCCGGGCAGTACCCTCTACGGCACACGGAATGATTAAATTCCCCGTTGAGGGGGGAATCGTTACTATTTATAACACAGTCGTGCCAACATCCGAGTGTCATACTGTGACCACACCGGCACCACCTGTACCACCCAAGGAGGGAGCACCACCACCCAATTGGAAGGTGGCTATTCACCCTGACTACCCGGAACAGGAGGTATCCATAGGAGGGGCGCTCTCAGATAGCGGCAAAAGGGCCATGTGTTCTCTTTTAAGTGCAAACCTGGACATATTCGCATGGGAGCCAAAACATATGACGGGTGTGCCACGCGCGATTGCAGAGCATAAACTCCAGATCCGCCAAGGGTACCAACCCATCAAGCAAAAGAAGCGCGGCCAGGCGCCCGAGCGAAGTCAAGTTATACTGGAGGAAGTGCGGAAGCTGGTGGACGCAGGCATCATGCGCGAGGTATACTACCACGAGTGGTTATCCAATCCGGTCATGGTCAAGAAGCATGACGGAAGTTGGCGCATGTGCGTGGATTTCACGGACCTGAACAAGGCCTGCCCACAGGACTGTTACCCGCTACCAGAAATTGACTGGAAAGTAGAGTCCTTATGTGGATATCCTTTCAAATGCTTCTTGGATGCATATAAAGGGTATCACCAAATCCAGATGGCGGAGCAGGATGAAGAAAAAACGGCGTTCCACACAAGCCAGGGCGTATATTGCTATACGAAAATGCCGTTCGGATTAAAGAACGCAGGCGCTACGTATCAACGGTTGGTGGATAAGGCTTTCGAATCACAAATAGGACGCAACTTGGAAGTATATGTTGATGACTTGGTGATAAAAAGCCACACGGAGGAGGCACTTCTCCGGGATGTCCAGGAGACATTCGACACGCTGAGAAGGATTAACATGAAGTTAAATCCAAAGAAATGTACGTTTGGTGCAACAGAAGGAATGTTCCTGGGATATTTGATTGACCCAAACGGCATCAGACCTTGTCCAGAGAAGACGGACGCAGTGATACGGCTACCGTCCCCGCAGACACTGAAGGAGGTGCAGTCCCTGAACGGGAAGTTAGGCGGGCTGAATAGATTTCTATCTAAATCCGCAGAGAAGTCCTTACCCCTATTTAAGACACTCAAGAAGTGCATTAGAAAGGGAGACTTCCGTTGGACGACGGAAGCTGAGGAAGCCTTTGGCCAACTCAAGCAGCATCTCGCATCTCTCCCCATGTTGGTAGCTCCACGACCAAAGGAGGAACTCGTTATGTATCTCTCAGCTACTCATGGCGCAATAAGCGCGGTACTGATGACGGATAGAGACATGATACAGACCCCGGTCTACTTTATAAGTAGAACATTACAAGGGGCGGAGCTGAGTTATTCCCCCATGGAAAAATTGGTACTAGCACTAGTATTTGCCACAAAGCGGCTGCGCCGGTACTTTCAGGCGCACCCGATTGTTGTGATCACGGATCAGCCAATTAAGCAGGTTATATCTAGACCAGACGTGGCAGGGAGACTAGAGAAGTGGAGCATCCTATTGGGAGGGCATAATATATCTTACAGACCAAGGACGACTGTTAAAGGCCAGATCTTGGCAGATTTCCTGATCGAGAAGCCGGATGAGGAAGAACCAATCATTAAGCAAGAGGAGGTCCCAGCGGAACCTTGGGTGCTATTCACGGACGGATCCTCATGCACAGACGGGTCTGGGGCAGGCCTCATCCTCCCAAACCCAGAAGGAATGGAATTCACGTACGCCCTCCGTTTCGAGTTCACGGCCACCAATAACGAAGCGGAATATGAAGCATTAATTGCGGGTTTAAAAATCGCCGCTAGAATGGGAGTCCGCAACCTTGAGGCCTACGTGGACTCACGGCTTGTCGCGAACCATATTCTAGGTGGGTATGTGGCTAAGGAGGACAACATGGTCAGGTATTTGGAAAAAGTCAAGACGTTAATCGCGACTTTCAGTAAGTTTTCCATCAAGCAGGTGCCGAGGGGCGAGAACAAGAAAGCGGACGCTCTCAGTAAGATCGCATCCACGAGCTTCGCCCACCTGTCTAAACAGGTTTTGGTGGAAATACTCAAGGAAAAGTCTATCACGGACGGGGAAGTGACTGCTATAGTTGAAGAGGAGGGACATACGTGGATGACCCCAATCATCAACTATTTGACTAATGAAACCCTTCCAGACGAGGAAAAGGCAGCAAGGCGCGTTAAAAGGAAGTCACAACATTTCGAACTCCGGGAAGGCATTCTTTACAAACGCTCTTTCTTGCAGCCGTGGCTGCGGTGTGTTGGACCACGCCAGGCGGCCTACGTGATCAGTGACATACACGAAGGGTTGTGCGGCATGCATGCAGGCCCACGATCCGTGGTAGCCCGAGCCTTAAGAACAGGATACTACTGGCCCACTATGCACAGAGACGCGCGCGACATGATTCGCAGGTGCAATGATTGCCAAGTGCATAGGCCAGTACCGCGGCACCCGCAGCAGGAGCTTACACCTATCACGTCCCCGTGGCCATTTTACAAATGGGGAATTGACATTGCAGGACCATTTCCTGTAGCTGCGGGAGGGGTTAAATTCTTGATTGTTGCAATGGATTACTTTACACGATGGATAGAAGCCAAGGCAGTAAAATCTATCACGGGTAAGCAGGTCAAGAAGTTTGTGTGGGAACACATCGTATGCCGTTTCGGTCTACCAGGAGAAATTATATCGGACAACGGCAAGCAGTTCACGGACAACCCATTCAAAGACTGGTGTGCATCGTTGAACATCAAATGGCGCTTCGCATCTGTTAAACATCCACAAACGAACGGCCTTGTTGAACGAGCAAATAGGAGCTTGGGAAATGGAATCAAGGCGCGGCTGGATGAGCGACAGGGCAAATGGGTTGATGAGTTGTCACACGTGCTATGGGCACATAGAACCATGATAAAAACAGCCAACGGAGATACTCCATTTGCATTGGCTTACGGCACTGAAGCCGTTATACCAGCAGAAATAGGGATGCCTACCATCCGCACGGCGGAGGTTAATGCCGTCACAAACGATGAACAACTGCGAATCAACCTAGATCTGTTGGAAGAAAAAAGGGAAATAGCAGCCATCAATGAAGCTAAGTCCAAGGCTAAGATGAAGGCTTATTACGACGCCAAGGTCAAGGGTGTTTCTTTTCGACCGGGAGACTACGTCTATCGTGCTAACGAAGCAAGTCGAGTGGAAAATACAGGAAAACTGGGCCCTAAATGGGAAGGACCGTATGAAGTCACTGAAACCTTGATGACGGAAATAATGGTTTAAAAACTGTTAAGGATGTAAAAGGTAGTTTCGTGGCATGGCCAATGGAAAAGGTTATTTTTTAGAAGAGGTACATACACTTGATTTATCATCCTACATATACATAGCTTTTCATATTTAGTTTAATGTTTAATACGCGGCTTTTGTTTCCATACAGGAAACAACACCACCAAATACCATGAAAGCTGTTGTTGAAAGTGCACCAAAGATAGGATCTAAGCGCTTGATGAATGTTCTAGCAGGCAGTACATTTACGACTGTTACTCATATGCAGAAACAAGCTAGGAATAACAAGGCTCAAAAGACTTTACAATACGGTGATTCAAAGTCTTTACAAATGTGATTCTGTGTGAAAAGTATGTTACTTGAGAATAATACGACATTGCATTTGTTGATTTGATTATGTACATTCAATTTTATATATTAATACAATTGAAATATGATTTCCAGACTTTTGTTATTTGTTTTTATTGAATTCTGAAAGGTTACTAGAAGATGAAACATAGTCACACTTATTCACATTCCAATGTGTGACTACATATCATAAAAAGTCACACAAACATACAATTCCATGTGACTATTGGATGCATTTAGTCACACAAAATACAATTTGCTTGACTTGATAAAGCATACAGTCACACTTATTACTACTATTGGTAACTCTTTGGTTAATTGTATGTGACAAACTTAGTGCCATTAGCATAATTTGTGTGACTATATGTCATAAAAGGTCACACAAACATACAATTTATGTGACTATTAGATGAATATAGTCACACAAAATACAATTTGCTTGACTTGACAAAGCATACAGTCACACTTATTACTACTATTGGTAACTCTTTGGTTAATTGTATATGACAAACTTAGTACCATTAGCATGATTTGTGTGACTAAATGTCATAAAAGGTAACCCAAACATACAATTCATGTGACTATTAGATGCATATAGTCACACAAAATACAATTGGCTTGACTTGACAAAGCATACAGTCACACTAATTACTACTATTGGTAACTCTTTGGTTAATTGTATGTGACAAACTCAGAGTCATTATCATAATTTGTGTGACTACATATCATAAAAGGACACACAAACATACCCTTCATGTGACTATTTGATGCATATAGTCATAGAAAATACACTAATCACATAGTAAATGTCACACATATTGTATATTCATGTGACAAATTTATAAACAATAGTCACTCTTAAACAAAACTCGTGTAAATGTAGAGTGTTTACCGTCACACATATTCACTAAAACACCAAGTATTGTACCTAGTTCGTCACACATGTTCGAGTATTGGTCACATTTTTTTCCTGGTTATCGTCACAAAGATCAGATCATGACCGTAGTGTACCTACGGTCGCGGGACCTTTGGTCACAAAGACAAAATATACCGCGTGTGACTGTATGCCTACGGTCACTCTTTTTGAGTGTGACGGATACCATTTTTTGTACTAGTGCCAAAACGTAAAAATATAACTTCCAAAATTCATCCAAATCAAATAACCGATCATCATAACAATCAATCTCGTCAAAAACTTCAAAAATATACGTAAAAATATAATTAAATAATGACCACGGGTTTGGGTTGTCACAAAGCACATCCTCATTCCTACTCCACTCCTCGAGTACACCTTACTCGAGATTTCCACTATATCCACAAGCTCCCTTCTTGGCGGAGAAAACCTTACAACGTTGCTTACATTATTTTTTGACACTAAGCTAAATGTCGAGACCTAATCTTAGCTAGGACCAATCTACACAACGTCGCCTACTTCACCATTTTACGACACAAGGCTAGATGCCGAGTTCTAATCGAAACCTAGAACCAATCTTCACAACGTTGCCTACTTCACCAATTTACGACACAAGGCTAGATGTCGAGTTCTAATCGAAAGCTAGAACCAATCTTCACGACTCTTCACTTTGAAGCAAGTGAGAACTTCACACAACAAAGCTACTAATCACTTTAAAGTTTAGTGAGAACTCACAAGACACAATCACATCACTTTAGAGTTTAGTGAGAACTCATAAGACACAACCATATCACTTTAGAGTTTACTGAGAACTACCAAGACACAACCACATCACTTTAGAGTTTAGTGAGAACTCACAAGACACAACCACATCACTTTAGAGTTTAGTTAGAACTACCTAGACACAACCAATTACAACTCAACTAAACATATCCAAGTACACACATGTAACTTGGATCTACACAAGCACACACATGTGCAAAGGATTTACACAACTCTAATCCAAGTATTTACACCTAGCTTGGATGAACACAACAAGTCTAAGTATTCACAAATACATTGGATCTACACAAGACACATATTAACAAATGATGAACATGATAAGATCATTAGGAGAGAATGATCTTCATCAAGGCTTCATCTTTCATCATAACACAAGTGTGTGAATGATCTTCTCTTTGGACAAGGTAAAGAAAGGAGATCAAGAGGATAATCATAGGTAAACATACTAAACACATTAAGTGATAATTTACAAATGATTAGGATTAGTAACTGTTGGAAATACGTTTTTACGTATTTAGAAAGGATCGGTCACTCCAATGATATTGGGCTCGTGATCCAATATAGCCCATATAGCCCACATGTAAGGTGGGCTATATAAACCCCCCCTCCTAGCATGTTAGGAGGGGTCGAACACTTTCATTAATCATAATTCCATCTTTCTTTCATTTCTCTCCTTTCTCTCTCTTCTTTCTCTCTCTAAGTTCCTCCTCCATTTCTCATCCATCTTAATAGATAATCCAACAATGCCTAATCCTTAGAAAACATCGATCCTACAATTGGTATCAAGAGCTTGGTTGATTCTTCAGATTGGCACGTTTTTAATCTATTGATTTGGTCATAAAAATCCTTTCTTTCTAAAAAAATTTTCCCGTTTCTTTTTCTTTTGGTGTTGCGTGTTTTGTCTATTTGATAAAAGCATTGTTTTTCATCATTAGTATCTGATATTTTTATCAATTCGTTTCTCAAATTTCTTTATAATATTTTTATCTTTATCAACTGTTCGTCAACTTTTGTCCATCTATTTTTCTATTAACTTTTGAGTACATTGTGTATCAGTTTGTCTCTATCATAATCTTGTCCTATCAGGTATAATAGTTTGGTATTCCATCAGATTGCATTGTTCCTTTTTCCGATCTGTTTACAAGGGTTATCATATTCCGATCGGAATATTGCGATCGCATAACCTTAGGGTTCTACTTGCGATCGAGTATTCTGATTGCCATTTTACGATCTTAGTTTCGATCTAAGTTATGATCGTGACCTGCGATCGTGACCTGCGATCGTGTGACTTGGATCGTGTCACTGCGATCGGGACTACGATCGGGACTACGATCGGACTCAAAAGGATCTTCGATCGGACTCAAAAGGACTTACGATCGGACTCACGCTCAGACTTATGATCGGACTCAAAAGGATCTTGATCGGACTCAAAAGGACTTACGATCGGACTCACGATCAGACTTACGATCGGACTCAAAAGGACCTTCGATCGGACTCACGACTAGACTTGACTAGGACTCACTCTTTAAACCGACACTCTTCATCACAACACAGACTCCAACAAACATAAGACTCGAACATCCTCAACTCAACAATCAACAACCTCGACTCACACACAACCAAGATCTCACAACACCAAACTAAGCACAACTTGTATCAAACTATAGCCTCGACTCCCTCATCATTAAAACCCAATCAACGAAAACAAAAACCAACAAGATTCCAAGACTCGACTGACTCACTCTTCTCTCTCGACCAACAATTCCCCACACACCCAACAAAAACTCTCGAACCAAGACTCAAACGACTCGAACCACACACACTCGACTCTTAATTCAGAACATCAAAACTAAGATCTCAGATTTTTTCGTGTTCACACATGCATGTCAAAGATCTATAAAGATCTATACACATGAAATTTAAATCATCACCGATCGTTGACCAATTTTTTTCCCACTTTAATTAAAATCTTTTGGTTCAGTTTGTTAAACACAACAAAATTAAAACATTAACTAAGCTTACCCGAGACCTCTTATTGCGAGATCTTGAAGATCGTTTTTTTCTTCATGTCTGGTGTTCGGTCAAACGAAATCAAAAGAGTTTGATTAATATTCTTTTTTTAGATGATCCTTGTTGATTCGTGAGATTCGTGGGTGAGATTGTGAGAAAAAAAAGCAGGTGAGTTAATGGTAGGTGTTGGAAACGATGATAAATTAGGGGGCGGAGTACTCTAGAATGAGGTTGGATATTTGTTTGGTGACTGTGTTTTGTTGAGTCAAAGAAGGGGGCGGATATTATGTTTAGTTTGTGAGAATTATTAGGGGTTGTGTGTTTATAAATCCTAACGTATGTATTGATGGACTGGGTATTCTCTAATTTTTCATGGGCCACGATTTATGTTTGATTTATTATATCTCGTTTCTTTTGGCTGATCTTTTAAAACAACATACTAAAGTTTTAACTTTATTATTCCATTTTAGTTAAATATTTTATTATGTGGTTAAGTTTGTGGCTTACAAATTGATAACGTGACAAAGTGACGACAAAGTGATAAAATTTATTTGACGAGACCAAGAAAAATTGGATACAAATCGTCGGGCCGATCCTTATATTAACCGAAGGTGGGATTTATTTGTTGACGGGCTTTGTTTTTTAGAGTGAACCAAATTTTACTTGGACTCCGGTTTGTTTTATAAAGTTTGAGCCGAGAAAAAGCTATATTTCTAAACAAAGATCCAAGATTTTTTTTTTACATCGAAATTCAATGGAATCTTTGAATTCGACTTTTCAAGAGGGAGAATCGCATCAAATGAAAGTTAAAGCTAGAGAAAGTAGAATGACTTTATTTCGACCACTTCGGTCCCATCTGTCGAACATTTCTCTACTTAAAGCAGGAAGCGGTTTTGTGACACTCTTCGGTCAAGATCGTACCATTTTCGTCCACCAAATGCTCCTCAAATTTAAGCAACTACGAGAGCAGATCAACAAAGAAGACATTAATCAAATTGAATCCTCACATTTACTTCAAGTTCTAGTGCAACATTTTTCAAGGTTCTTTCAATTTAATCCTGCCAAGGTTGAAGCTTCAATGATCTGCCAGTCATTCCTTGAAGACACAAATATCGACGTTAAAGACTTTAGGGATAGATTGCTCGAGTTCATGAAATCTATTGCACTTTCGATTTATGCAAATTCACAACTTCAACCAGAGCATACTAGTGGAATACAAGAATCTACGATGCAGATGACACAGCAGAAAAATGGTCTTACGGATGACTCAATGGAGACCGCCTTGGTTAACAATGATAGCAGCGTCATTGCATCACGACAACGTGACTCAAGCATGCATGACGAAGAGCCAATATTTGAGGTACACTTGAATACTGAATCTCACAATGATCTGCAGCATGTTGAGAACTCAGAACCCACCTATGACCAACATGGGATGGAAAAGGGTGATTCCACTTCTGATTCATCCGATGTGCGTCATAATGGGGGAGAGAATGATCAAAATGCTAAAAATCATGATATATGCCTTATGACTGCTTCATTAACCAACTCTGCTTCTAGGATTGAAGAGCTTGAAATGATTTTAGCTCAGCAATCAAAAGAGTTTGAGGATGTCAAACTAGAATTTTCTAAAAGAACTGACAAGTTTGAAACATATTTTGAAAAACTTGAAAAGTCAAACGTTGTTCTTGAACGAAAATTAGATCAAGCAGTTCTAGATTCTAAAGCTGAAAAGGATAATCTTTTGAAACAAATTAAGTTGCTTGAATCTAAGTTAGAATCCCAAGATGAATTGTTCAAAGAAAATGAGACCTTAAAGGCTCAAGTACAGGAAAAGGTCTTTGCTATAGCTGCGTTGAAAACGATTTGAGGAAAAATAAAGGAACTAGTGTGGACACTAAGCTTGAAAAGCCATCAATCTTGGGAAAACCGCCTACAAATTAGTTCATTCGACAACCAACTCCATTTCGATCCGAGCGATCACAATCCTCGAGACCGCGGTTTGCCTCCCAAGTTGATATGGCTCATACTTCTAGAACAGTCACTCCACCATCTAGGTCTAATGTGACTAAAACAGCTTTTGCAAGACCTAATCACATGATTGCCTCTAGTCTCCCTAGACATAGTCCAAAGTACACGTCTCAAACTAGTTCGAATGACACTCGCCATACATTTGGTCTAAGGGAAACTATGCAAAAGACACAAGTAAGAGATAGGAATTTCAAACCTAGTCAGATGCCTTCTAGTTTACCCAACACTGCTAACCGTAGCATGTCACATCCTAGGAGCATCAATCAATCATCTAGGGAATTCTAGATCTTACGCGGACATTAAATATGCTACTTGTAAAACATGTGGGAAATGTGTCTTTAAAGCCAATCATGATTCTTGTATCAAAAAATTACTTAATGAGGTGAACTCCCGTGCTAGAATTAAATCCCAGTGGGTAGCTAAAATCAAACCCATTGGTAAAAAATGTGGCGCCCCACTGGTAGAACTTTCACTCTTGTAGGAAACGAGTGCCCTTTAACTAGGATAGTCTCCGATTCTACTAAGACTACTAGGAAGGAAATTGAAAAGGATGATACTTCACTTAAGCCTAAACTTAATGTTTTCTATAAAAGGAAACGTTTGCCAACTAAGACAAGTGATTCATCATCTCAGGTCACCTCTGGCACAAGTAAGTCCAACTGTGAACCTCCACTTGCTTCTAAGATAGATATCGCTAACCCATCCAAGCATGCAAATTCCTAATGAAAATGCAGGTACCAAAGAGGATGTTCCGAAAGAACAAAGCGGTCCAATCATTGTATACCATTCATTTAAGGACACTCTCAGAGTTTGGTTGCTAAAGATGCTGATATCTAAGAAACAAGTGTCTCAGGGGATTTCCAGTTAAGCTTACACTGCATAAAGGAATTATAGTCACATCACAGACTATAACTCGATCTTCAAAGAAAGGAAAGTTTATCGCCGATGGTAAACTTATCCTAACAACGAGAAATTAATTTTTCCCGGGCATGAGCTTATATCAAAAAAACATTCCAAGTTTTTAAGCTCATGCACAATGGCTCCTCGTTAAATGAAAGACGATGACCCGGACTTCAGAGACAGGGAAGTTTATCTACGCAACGATAACTTACCCTCTTAACAAGAAATTAAGTTTTCTTGGACACGAGCTTATCCTAAAACCATTCAAAGGTTTTAAGCTCGTGTATATGGTTCATCATTAAATATCAGATGATGACCCGTTCGTCAAATACAGGAAAGTTTATCGCCGATGATAAACTTATCCTCATTAACGAGAAATTAAATTTTCTCGGAGACGAGCTTACATTAAAACTATTCAAAAGTTTTAAGCTCGTGTAACTAGCGTATAATCACATTTCAGATTATGCCCCGGACCTCAAGGAAAGGAAAGTTTATCACCGATTATAAACTTATCCTTACAACGAGAAATTAATTTTTCTCGGGCATGAGCTAATATTAAAAACATTCGAAGTTTTTAAGCTCATGCACAATGACTTACAGTTAAATATCAGACTGTAACTCGGATTTCATATTTAGGATAACTTATCTTTAAAGATAGCTTATCCTCATAACGGGAAATTAAATTTTCTCGGTCATGAGCTTGTATTAAAACATTCCAAGTTTTAAGCTCATAAAGGAAACTGTATCTTTTAAATAAGAGAACTTTTCCTCATAACGGGAAATTCATCTTTCTCGGTCATGAGCTTTACGTTAAAACATTCAAAGTTTTTCAAGCTCGTGAAAACGACTTCTAAGTAAATGTCAACTTAGGACTCGTTCTTCAGTTAAAAGGAAAGTTTATCGCCTATGATAAACTTATCCTTAACAACGGGAAGTTTACAACTTCTCGGACTTGAGCTTGTTTTGTAAGATATTCAACATCTTAAGCTCATGTAATTGGTTTTCAAAACAATGAACACAGTTTTCAAGAATTTTTCAAAAGGTTTTTTCTAAATCTTTCAAAATTGTGTGTTCAAAAACTGTTTTGATAAAAAGAGCATGTCTTCTGGAATCGATAATATTTACGATACTAGAAATGTCATTCAATAATGACACGGGGTTGTAAATAAAGTTCGAGCAAAAGTTCAAACGTTTTAAAACATGCTCAAAATGGTTTGCTATTATTTCAGATAGTAACCCGCTTTTCATTTTAAAGTCAAGCATTTCACCGGAAAGCTTTGACTCAACAACGGGAATTAATTTTCTCGGGCATGGTTTACTTTATAACCATGTAAGGGATTGTGTTTACTTTATAACACAATCTAACACGGATATATGTACGTGTCAGTGCATTTATTCGTTAAAACAAGAGAAATCTTGTTTTTATGAAGTTATCATCTCCACAAACCGTAGCAATTTACATTTGATATCTACATACTCGATGATGCGACTACTCAAACGGTGACTACAGCTCTTTCAATAGAACACGAGTCAACAATTGAGGGGGAGCAATTGTCCAGCATTCAGAATCCTTGACGCCGAAAGTGCCAAGTTCACATGTTGGTGTCAAGACAACGATATCAATCAAATGGAGTCAAGAGATAACTTCAGACGTGATGAGGCGACCAACATTCATGAACAAGAACCATGTGCTTCTTTCATATGATGTTCTCCATCATTCAGGTCCAACCTCATAAATCGCTAATCTTGTGAATACATTATCATATATGATCTTTTCACGTGATAAATACCTTACACTTGTGTTTAAAAGGTATTTAATTTACGTTTCAAGTACACCCTCATTAATTTGAGGGGGAGCTTGTGTAATTCATGAAGATAATTGGATTTGCATTTTTCTTCCCAAATTTTCTTAAAATGCTATTAAATCAGTTGTTATTAAAAACATCGATTGGGTTAATATTTTTAATATGGGGGAGAAAATGTGATTTAATATTGGAAATGATTAATCATAAATGGTTTGACTTAACGTGCTAGCTCATCCCGACATGTGCGAAATGTTTTCGGATATCGCGGCATATGTTAAGGGGGAGCAAAATGGATTTGCACTTCAAAATGGATTTCATGGTGATTTATACTTACCCGCGACCCATTTATTTCATGACGATGAAGATTGTGGTGACATAAGGATGGTAGGATAGCTTAAAGTCCAATGATTCCTCTAGAACCGGAGGAATCTTCCCAAGGACATTCCATATCTAGAAATAGTAGTCCTTAGGAAAGATGGAGAAAGATTGTGAACGTAGCTGAATGCCGACCAAGTACTTAAGTTAGCACTGGAACAATCACAACAAGGTGCTAGTGATGACGTATTGGTAAGCATTGAAGGGGTTGAAGAATGAAAAAGAATTGTAAAGATAAAGGGTGTAAAGAAA
Organism: Glebionis coronaria; assembly: GCA_025667525.1. Classification (NCBI taxonomy): domain Eukaryota; kingdom Viridiplantae; phylum Streptophyta; class Magnoliopsida; order Asterales; family Asteraceae; genus Glebionis; species Glebionis coronaria. The sequence goes on from CM046877.1 coordinate 119,293,042, forward strand.
GAAGCCCTCCTTACAACTTAGGCAGAAACCGGGTCAATACATATGCTATTAAGATCATTGTTTAATGATTCTTAGTTATTGAAGACATACATCATGGACCCAGTGATGCAAGGCACAACCCATCCCAGCTAACTCAGATATCTCTTAAAAGATATTTGTTTTAATCACACGGAGACAACACGTTATCTATTGATTTATTCACTCCGAATAAATTGGTATTGAAATGGTGGCACTCCTCACTAGCCTCCGATCACTAAAAATCCAAAATGCACGATCGAGTCTAGAGCCATTTGAGATCATCAAATATCTCATTAGGACACACTTTCATATTTCCTTGCTTCTTCACACACTGTGAAAAGTAAGAAAGATCTTAAGAGTCCTACGCAAAATCTTCATGATCTTGCCTGAACATCCGAGTAATACGAAAGTATTTACAACGGAGATGGAAATCCTTCTTGAGCGAACATCAAAAAGCTCATGGTAGGTAACTTGTGCGATTCTTTATGAATCAAACTTGTGATAACTGGAAAGCAACAGTTGTTTAATTCTTAATTGAATTTAAACACGTTCCAGGCCTCTACGCAATATCTTAAGTGCTCTTGCCAGAACACTCAGAGTGATACCTTAGTGTTCACAGTGATGAGTGGAAATCCTTCTAGTGTTAACCTCAAACAGCACTTGGTAGGTAACTTGCAAGATTCTATACGAATCAAGCTCGTGACAACTGGAAAGCAACGATGGTGCAGTTCTTAATTGAACTTCACTTGTTCCAGGAACATGAATTGACGACTTCAAATCATGCGGATAATATTATCCAAATGATTCACTCTTTACGTTCGCAGTCAGCTTTGGACGGTCGAGTAAAGAGAACGGGTTTACCCGCGAAATCTTATCAAGGAGGTTCGTTATTGAAACTACCTGCCACAAGTACGATATTTAATATCGTCCAACGGTCTTCACCGACCGGAGGTAAAATGCTACCGAATTAGAATGAAATGTTCAAGGCCATTTCATCCGTGTATATGGTTTGTTGCTAACTGTCTTATGCAGCGTAACAAGAAGGTGGCATTGCGGTGTATAATCCAGAAGAAGTCGTCACCACATGCTTGTACTACATACACTTAGTACTTCAACAAATTCAAGAAAGTCTGAAGGTCAAGTCTTCCGCTGTATCAAACTCTGAATCTTTCAAGAATTTATGAAGGTATAAGTATGTGGAACATAAAGTCACGAGGAGGCAAATATCACAAGTGACGAATGCACAAGGTCAAAGCAAGGACACATGCTCAAGACCAAAGTCAAAGATCTCATCAGCATATTCACAAGAACAAGATCGAAGACTCAAGCATAGTATGCTAGGTTTAAGATTTTGTAGGATGGTGTGACCTCCCTTTGGGGGAGATTGTTGGAAATACGTTTTTCCAAGGAAAGTCTCGGTCACATCATTATTAGCATAGATCACGAGCTATAGACTATTTAGAACATTGTAACTTAGAGTGACCTCCCTTTGGGGGAGATTGTTGGAAATACGTTTTTACGTATTTAGAAAGGATCGGTCACTCCAATGATATTGGGCTCGTGATCCAATATAGCCCATATAGCCCACATGTAGGGTGGGCTATATAAACCCCCTTCCTAGCATGTTAGGAGGGGTCGAACACTTTCATTAATCATAATTCCATCTTTCTTTCATTTCTCTCTTTTCTCTCTCTTCTTTCTCTCTCTAAGTTCCTCCTCCATTTCTCATCCATCTTAATAGATAATCCAACAATGCCTAATCCTTAGAAAACATCGATCCTACAGTAACAAGAAAGAAGACTGAAAAGATGTCCAAAAAGGGTTAAAGAGAATGTAGATTTGATCCACTATTTATAGGACAAAACATCCAACGGCTATATCTGCCCGCGGTTCCTTATTGGAGCCCACAGTTCCTTATCGATAAGGAACCGTCGTAGGTGCTAAGGTACCGCTGGCGTAGAGTCCGCTCCTTTTTGTCTTTTAGTAAATTTGAAATATCTGAGGCTATTCTTATGGCATTTAGACTATGCCATATTCAAATTTGCATTTTCATTTTAATAAAACATTTTCTTAAAAATAAAGTTTATTAAAAATCTTTTGTTATGTTTGACAAAAATGAGTTTTAAGGCTAATCACTTTTATGATCACTAAGCATGATTAAGATATGTTAGTGTAATGATTATTACCTTGATGATAGTGTTTGTTAGATAATACATTTAATGATTGTGTTTGACAATAAATGTCTTTGTAATTTCTCGTGATCAAAACTAAGAAAGATTAAGTAGTGCTAACAATGTTTTTAGGCAATTACTTTGCATTAACAAATACTTTTGTATTACTCGGATCTTTAGGCAAGATCGTGAAGATTTTGTGTAGGACTCTTAATGTCTTTCTTACTTTTCATAGTGCGTGAAGAAGCAAGGAAATATGGAAGTGTGTCCTAATGAGATATTTGATGATCTCAAATGGCTCTAGACTCAATCGTGCATTTTGGGTTTTTACTGATCGGAGGTTGGAGAGGAGTGCCACCATTTTAATACCAATTTATTCGGAGTGAATAAATCGATAGATAACGTGTTGATCCCCGTGTGATTCAAAAAAATATCTTTTGAGAGATATTTGAGTTAGCTGGGATAGGTTGTGCAATACATCACTGGGTCAATGATGTGTATCTTCAATAACATATGTGTTGACCCGATTTATGCCTAAGTTGTAAGGAGGGATGCTTTCTTTTCACCCTTTATCTTTATAATTCTTTTTCATTCTTCAACCCCTTCAATGCTTACTAATAAGTCATAACTAGCACCTTGTTGTGATTGTTCCAGTGCTAACTTAAGTACTTGGTCGGCATTCAGCTACGTTCACAATCTTTCTCCATCTTTCCTCGGGACTACTATTTCTAGCTATGGAATGTCATTGGGAAGATCCCTCTGGTTTTGGAAGAATCATTGGACTTAACCTATCATACCTTCCTTATGTCACCACAATCGTCACCGTCATGAAATAAATGGGGTGTGGGTAAGTATATGTCACCGTGAAATCCATTTTGATATCCAAATACATTTTCTCCCCCTTAACATATGCCACGATATTCGAAAACTTTTCGCATATGTAGGAATGAGCCAGCACATTAAGTCAAACCATTATTGATCTCAATATTAAATCACATTTTCCCCCATATTAAAAATGTTAACCCAATCGATGTTATTAATATCAACTGATTTAATGAAGTTTTAAGAAAATTTGGGAAGAAAAATGCAAATCCAGTTATCTCCATGATTTTAACAAGCTCTCTCTCAAATTAATGAGGTTGTACTTGATACGTAAATTAAATACCTTTTAAACACAAGTGTAAGGTACTTATCACGTGCAAAGATCATATATGATAACGTATTCACAAGATTGATAATGTACGAGGTTGGACCTGAATGATGAGAACATTATTTGATATAATCATGTGGTTCTTGTTGGCAAAGTTGGTCTCTTCGTCACGTATGAAGTTATATCTTGACACCATGTGTACGATTGATATCATTGTCTTGAAAGCAATTTGTGAACTTGGCACTTTCGGCATCAAGAGCGCTTGACAATTGCTCCCCCTCAATTGTTGACCATGTTCTATCTAAAGAGTTGTAGTCGTCGTTTGAGTAGTCGCGTTGTCGAGTATGTAGATATCAATTGTAAAGAACTACGGATTGTGGAGATAATAACTTCAGAAAAAAAGCAAGATTTCTCTCGTTTTAACAAATAAATGCACTGAATCGTACATATATTCGTGTTAGATTGTGTTATTACCCCGTAAACACTATCCCTTGAATGGTTATAAAGTAAACCATGTCCGAGAAATTTAATTCCCGTTGTTGAGTCAAAGCTTTCAGGTGAAATGCTTGACTTTAATATGAAAAGTGGGTTACTATTGGAAATAATTGCAAACCATATTGAGCATGTTTTAAATCTTTTAAACTTCTGATCGAACTTTATTTACAACCCCGTGTCGTTATTAAACGACATTCTAGGATCGTAAATATTATCGATTTCAGAAGACATGCCCTTTTTGAAAACCAATTACTTGAGCTAAAGATTTTAAATATCTTATGAAACGAGCTCATGTCCGAGAAGTTGTAAACTTCCCGTTGTTAAGGATAAGTTACCATCGGCGATAAACTTTCCTTTTAACTAAAGAACGAGTCCTAAAGCTGATATTTACTTAGAAATCGTTTTCATGAGCTTGAAAACTTTTTAATGTTTTAACGTAAAACTCATGAGCGAGAAAGGTGAATTTCTCGTTATGAGGAAAAGTTCTCTTATTTAAAAGATACACTTTCGTTTCTAAGCTTAAAACTTGGAATGTTTTATTACAAGCTCATGACCAAGAAAAATTAATTTCCCGTTACAAAGATAAGTTATAATTAAAGATAAACTTTTCTAACATTGAAGCCCGAGTTATAGTCTGATATTTAACTGTAAGTCATTTTGCATGAGCTTAAAAAATTCGAATGTTTTTAATAGAAGCTCATGCCCGAGAAAAATTAAATTTTCATTGTGAGGATAAGTTTATCATCGGCGATAAACTTTTCTTTCTTTGAAGGTCGGGTCATCGTCTGCCATTTGACGACGAGCCATATACACGATCTTAAAACTTTTGAATAGTTTTAATTCCAGCTTGTGTCCGAGAAAATTTAATTTCTCGTTTTGCGGGTAAGTTATCGTTGAATTGATAAACTTCCCTTTATTTGAAGTCCGGGGCATAATCTGTAATTTGATTATACACCATTGTTGTGAGCTTAACCGCAAATCCCCTGAGACACTTGTTTCTTAGAAATATGCTTCTTCAGTGACCAAACTCTGAGATTGTCTTTGGTTGAACGGTATACAACGATTGGGCTGTTTTGTTCTTGTGGAACGTCGACTTTGATACCTGCATTCTCATTAGGAGTTTGTATGCTTTTATATGGGTTAGCGATATGTATGTTAGAACCAAGTGGGGGTTCACAACCAACTTTGGTAGTGCTAGAGGGAAACATTCTTCCTGTAGGAACCCATTGAAGATTACTCGATTTGATAATCCTACCCGTGGGTTTCCACCTAAGATTGGATCTAGGCGACATGGTTTTCTTATGAACAGCGGAAGACTTAGCGGTACAAAACCTATTTCCTTTAGGAATCCCTCTTTTAGCACTAGAGTTCAGCTCCTTCAATACTTTAGTAACACAAGCCGCATGATTTGTCGTGAAGACACTTTTCATGTATACGGAACAAACACCGTGTTTGAGGTCCGAATGAGATCTAGAAATCCTAGTTCTAGCTTGTGTCCTTTTCATAGGTTCCTCTACATAGTGATTATTAGGCATGTTATTCGACCTATGTTGTGGCATATTCTTAGAACTATACCTAAAGTCACTAGTAGCAGTCTTGTTTGTAGGTTTTGCACAGACTGATTTGATCACATTAGGCCTAGATAATGGAGTGACTGGTCTAGAAAGATGAACCATATCAACTTGGGAGGCAAACCGCGGTCTCGAGGATTTAAGTCGCTCGGATTGAAATGTAGTCGATTGTCTAACAGACTGACTTTTAGGAGGTTTCCTCAAGATTGACGTTTTTTCAAGCTTAGTGTCCATAGTAGTGCCCTTAATTTTCCTTAGCTCGTTTTTCAGAGCAACTATAGCAAAAACCTTTTTCTAGACCTGAGCCTTTAAATCAGCATTTTCAGCAGATAACAAGGTCGTTGACTCTAGAGTTGTAGACCTCATCTCTACGATAGAATTATTTAACTCATTATAACGCTGTTTTAAGGTCTCGTTCTCCTTTTGCAATATATCTTGGGATGCCAAGTTAGATTCAAGTAAATTAATTTGTTTTAACAAATTATCATTTTCAGCTTTAGAATCTAAAATTTTTTGATCCAATTTTCGCTCAAGAACAACGTTTGATTTTTTAAGTTTTTCAAAATATGTTTCAAATTTGTCCTTTTTCTTTGAAAATTCAATTTTGGCGTCCTCAAGCTCTTTTGATTGTTGAGCTATGGTCATTTCGAGCTCTTCAATCCTAGAAGCATAATTGGTTAAAGAAGCATTCATAAGGCATTTATCATGATCTTTAGCATTTTGATCACTTTCTCCCCCATTATGACTCACATCGGATGAATCAGAAGTGGTATCACCATTTTCCATCACATGTTTGGAATAGGTAGGTTCGGAATTCTCAACATGTTGTAGATCATTGTTAGATACAGTATTCAATTGTACCCCAACTATTGGCTCTTCGTCATGCATGCTTGAATCATGCTGTCGTGATGCATTGACGCTGCTATCATCGTTAACCAAAGCGGTCTCCTTTGTGTCATCCGTATGACCATTATCCTTGTGCATCTGCATCTGATTTTCTTGCTTCCAATTATCATAAGCAAGTTGAAGTCGTGATCTTTCTTGAAAAAAATGTGTAAGAGAGTTCACATATTTGAACAAGGTACCACGGAAGTCTTGAATCTCGGTATGCATGTCTTCAAGGAATGACTTGTAGAGCACTGAATTTTCTTTCTTGGTAACATCGAATTGAATAAAAGCTGATAATTTTTTCAAAAGAACTTGAAGTGCAGATACGTATTTAATGTGACTAAAGTCTTCTTTGTCAAGTTTCTGCTGAAGAATATCCAAGTCTATCATCATAGCCTCGATGAAGAAAGGAGCATCTTGACCAAATACTGCCACAAAGGGTGGTCTGTACTCGAGCTTTATAAGCTCGTCGAGATGACATTCAAATTGTCTAAATGAGACTTGACATTTTTTTCTTTCTTCTTCTTGCATCTTCTGCAATTCTCCCTCTCGAGATGTCGAATTCAACGGTTCCATTGAAGTTCGATGAAAGGATAAATGTAAGGATTACTTATCAATCGAGAAATGAAAGAGAGTAATTGTGTTTGTTGTTATTGAAATAACAATACGGAGTTTTACAATTCGTTGAGAAACCGAGAAATAAATTTGTGGGATTTTACAAACCACCGAATAAACCGTAAACGTTCTTGACTCCTTGATTAGTGATGAAAAATTGATTAAATACCCTAAGTATGTGTTCTCGAGAAATCAAAAATTCTTAGACCAATATTATAGCCTGAGTTCGCAATGTGCAATTTTGACTTCGCAATATCCCTTGAATTCGAGATAATTCTTAAGTTCGGAATGAACCTTGAGTTCAGAATAGTACTTTACTTCTTCAGTTCGGAATATTGCAAAAACTTGAATTCGAAATATCTGTTTAGTCTTCAATTCGGAATACCAAGTAACACTTGAATTCGGAATATATGTTTGAACATGGATTCGGAATAATTGTTAAATTTGGATTCGGAATAATTTTGACACTTGGATTCAGAATATTTTTCAGGCGTGAATTGTGGAGTCCGTTGATCGTTAGACTCAATGGTAAAAACCATTTATCTAGGATTATATCAAGTTCTTATGTAATCAAACATAGCGGAATTAGAACAAGATATAAGAACAAGATGTTATGAACAAGATGAATTCTCACAAAGTGCTTGTATTAATAATTAACACAAACAACTCTAGGTGTGTATACATTGAATCCCACACCTAGAGATCAAAGCTTATTGTAGGTTACATTGTAAAAGATGAAGTGAATGTAAAACCTACGTATGTTTTCTTTATAAAGTAGAAAACATAGCTTACAAAGAAAGCTATTAAATTAATAAAAAGACTCCACCAGCTTCTAGTATTTAACTTTGGCAAAAGTAGTCTTTGTCTTCTTATTTTGTTGTTTTTGACGCATCAACTCATAATTTTGACCCAACAATCTTCCCCTAGTTGATGATGTCAAAAACACTTCCCCTTAAGCTCGCATTCTTTGTAAAACATTATAACACCAAGGATAAACAGATTGCATTGTGTAGACTTCTTCCTCTTTTTGACATGATCCAAATAGGGGTCTTGTATGTAAGCAACCTTGATTTCGACCACTGCTTAAATAATACCACACCACTAGTACAAGTTTTCTATGTCTCAAATTACCCTCCATGAAGAACAGCAGGATGAAATTAAATGAATTTGAGCTATAGAAACTCACACAAGTTGTAGTAAAACTAATGAGCAGTAGTAAACACCTTCACCTTAATGTTACATGTAAATGATTAACACATGAACAATTTATCTTCCCCTTAAATTGTGTTAATCAATCTTGAATCCTCAAATTCTGTAGGCTTTATGTAATGATCACATATGAAGAAATCTAATTACGACTTACTTGATGATGAAGTAGAATAACCCGAACTTACATTCTATGTCTTGTACTAAACATGTGACTCCAAAACTCACGGCTATAATGAGTAGACTATAAAAGTCACGGCTATAATGAGTAGTCTCTTGACAAAAAGAGTTCTCTAGCAAATATGATCATAGAGCGTCTTAAGTAAAATCTCATACCTTTGCTACCTTTTTATCAAGTCCGTTGTCACAACTCAAAGCACCTACAAGTTACCTTCAAATGCTGACAAAATTTGAAGATATGATAGAACACCAATCCGCAAAAATCTACATCGTCTTCAAGCAAGTAATAAAACTTTTCTTCGTAATCAATGAAAATAAAACGAGCCTTTATACCTTTAAGAACTAGTTGCTGTGAATGAACCAAACTCCAAACCAAAACATCTCTCCAAAACTATATGTCAGCGGCTGCGAGTAATGCTGTCAGCGGCTAAATTTCACGTGCCAACGGCTAAACTAATCCACTGTCATTCTGTCTGTGGTTAAATAATATTTGACAGCGGCCCGAAATAGTATTTACTGTTAATATTTGCCCACTGTGAACGTAAGTAATACCACACAAAATAAACCATGGTACTTTCCTTTACTTTATACTTGTCCCACGTGAATATATATTCCCCAGTATTACAAATATTCGAATAACACAAATACTGCAATACAATATGTACCTTCTTTTATTCCTTGTACTAGTCGCTATCCCAAATCAGAACCAACAATGTGAACACACACATTAAATCACACGTCCACATTATTAATTCAAATCAACACCAATCACTTTTCCTGCTTGTCTTTACCTTTTTCTTTAATATGTCACGATCAAAATCTTTTTCCCAAACATCACGATCACTTTGTCCAATAGCTAAGCCCAATGTGTATGCAAAATATGGATCACGTCTTACATGAGACTTCAAGATCCGATAGAAATCCTTGGCTCAGACCACTCACGTGTAAACTGCTTTTCTCAATAAACAATCAAAACTCTCTTTTATCCTTGAGATCACAGCATATACAATTAAGAATACTTCCATGCGTACTTTTAACCAACGATACAAAACAAACCATGGACCATAAGACCAATCTCACGTCCATACCATCCACAGCAGTCAAGTACCATTCAGTAAAAACAAACTACGATCAACATAGTACTCTTGAACCCACATTAAGAACAGAATTATACCTGCATACACTTCTGTACCAGCCTGGAGTGTTGCTCGATCAAGACACGAAACCTTGAAGAATACCACGTTTGTTTTCCAACACTCGTACCTTATACTGCACCTATTCTTGAGCCACGAACAAATCTCTTCCTAGGACCATTTAAACAACAGTACTTCTTCAATACCAATGCTTGTGCACAGAGAACTGATTACAGCAGTACAGTTTCTTGAACAGCCATATGAACTAGGGTTTATAATAATAACCCTAGAACTAACGATCTAAAATTTATTACGAAACCCTAAAACAATAATCTTTATCAAATCGCAGCCTCAATCAACAATCACCAATGACTTTATTCAGTGAACTGATCACAGCAATAGACAAGCGGATCTAGAGTTTTCAAGTAAACCCTAAAAACGAATTCAAATCATGCACCTTTAGCGACACTTTATTTGTCACTAAACTGTCACAGATCTGATTACTCCTTCCTCCCATTCTTTTTGCGACACGAGATCTGTCGCAAAAACGTCACAAATCTGTCACAGATCTTACAGGTCGTCGCTAAACCGTCACTAAAAATGTCGCTAATCCTGGACAGCGCTTCACATCAACATGAAGACGAACATAACACCTTGTAGATCCTAGATATCACGAGCCTTAGGCTCTGATACCAATTGTGGAGTCCATTGATCGTTAGACTCAATGGTAAAAACCATTTATCTAGGATTATATCAAGTTCTTATGTAATCAAACATAGCGGAATTAGAACAAGATATAAGAACAATATGTTATGAACAAGATGAATTCTCACAAAGTGCTTGTATTAATAATTAACACAAACAACTCTAGGTGTGTATACATTGAATCCCACACCTAGAGATCAAAGCTTATTGTAGGTTACATTGTAAAAGATGAAGTGAATGTAAAACCTACGTATGTTTTCTTTATAAAGTAGAAAACATAGCTTACAAAGAAAGCTATTAAATTAATAAAAAGATTCCACCAGCTTGTAGTATTTAACTTTGGCAAAAATAGTCCTTGTCTTCTTATTTTGTTGTTTTTGACGCATCAACTCATAATTTTGACCCAACATGAATTCGAAATAATTGTTATACTTGGATTCAGAATAATTGTTACACTTGGATTCGTTATAATTGTTACACTTGGATTCGAACCTAGTTTCGGAATAAGCTTCAATTCAGAATAGAGATTCGGAATAAGTTTCCAAGTGAGTTCGGGAAAAAATTTCAAGTGAGTTCGGGAAAATACCAAATTTTGAATATTTTCCAAATTCGGAATATTTCTAACTTCGGAATAAGAAATTTGACTTCGCAATATTTTTATAACGTGAGTTCAGAATATGGCGAAAAAATATGATCTTGGACAACAAAACGAAGTTTTTCGAATATTTTCACCAAAATCAAGCCAAACACCCAAAAAGTTTGAGTTTTTTAACCAAAACAAATATCTCAAATCACTACCATGACTATGTAGATGATTTGTGACAAGATTAAACAATAAAAAGCACAAAAAAAATTGAGACGTGGGATTATAGGATCAAATTAGCACGAACACAAAGATGAACAAACACAAAAACAAAGCAATCATCCCATGGCTCTTGATACCAAATGTTAGTTTATCGTAATCCTTGGATTATCTAATTATGGAGATGATTACAAGAGAGAGAGAGAGAGAGATAGATGAAGAACTAGAGAGAGAAAGAAGAGAGAGGTTGGAGTAAATAGGAAAAATGTAATATTAGATTATGTGAAAATGAGAATCAACCTCTCCTAACATGATAGGAGGGGGAATATATAGCCCACCCTACATGTGAGCTTTGTGGGTTATATGTTAGACCTATGACTATGAGCCCATACTATGTATATATTGTTGGAGTGACCGATCCTTCCTAAATACGTAAAAACGTATTTCCAACAACAAGGGGCAGAAACCTTTTGGTAGGACGAAAAGGCCCGTAGGAGAAAACTACTGAAACTAGGGATGAGCTCGGGACCAATCCTGTCCCGATTTAGTGCTCTCGATTTTTTCCCGATATAAAAAGTTATGTACCGATCTCGTACCGAACGAGATTCGGGTATCGGTATCAGGACCGGTATTGGGAAATCAGGATTTTCCCCTTTTTTCAAGAATTTCCTAGTTTGGTACCGATCCCGTACCGAATCAGTGGTCCCGAATTTTTTTTCACCTTATTTCAAAGTCTCGGCCCCGTACCGAATGGGATTCAGGTACCGGGATTCGGTACGGTTCCAGGAACGATTCGAGTTCGGAACCGGGATTCGGGTCAAAATGCTCATCTCTAACTGAAACCGTGGTCGAGCCAGCAGAAGGGCCGATAAAGGGAAGGAGATATACTTGCCATATCAACCTTCTAGTCCATACAAAACCAGGAGACAGTTTTCAGTGTCGTCTCTCGAATCGCTCACGAAAACCCGAAGGAAATACTAGCATTCAAAACTCATTTACAGTTGCAACAACCACACCAACCAAAGGAATCGTGAGAAAAGAAAACATGGAGAAGTATTGTTATTATCACGGCCATAAAGGGCATCTGACCAACGACTGCATCCAACTAAGAAGGCAGTTGGAAGCAGCATTAGAGTCGGGGAAACTCAATCATCTTGTCCGAGATCACTAGCCGAGAGGTGGAAACAGGGGACACCCTCTAAGGCGTCAGGGGAAAACCGAGGTAGGGGAAGAACAATCAACATGGTCCAAGTGCGACATTCCGTCATCAAAAGGAAGGAACCCATCTTGGAAGACCCCTCATGGATGAAGACTCCAATTAGCTTTCCTCCGGTAAGCGGTGATAACGCCTCGGACTAACCGTTGATGTGGAAGGATATTTGATCTGACGGATACTTGTGGACAACGGGGCTCTAGTACAGATCATGTTAAAGCACTGCTTCAACCAACTATGTCCATCAATCAAGAATAGGTTAAAAGAAACTCAATCAATCTTGGTCGGCTTCTAGGGAGAGGACATAACCCCTCTGGGGAAAATCGAGTTGGAAGTCTCATTCGGATCACAAGGCTGGGTCTAGAATGTCAACCTGAAATTCACAGTGGTCCGAGCGGCGTCTCCATACAACATACTCTTAGGAAGGACCAGAATTAGGGTCCTAAGAGTTGTCCCGTCAACCGCCCATGCAATGTTCAAGTTTCCTACTCCCAAAAAGGATAGCAACGCTGGTTCCCAGTGCAACCATAATCGCTGAATGTCGGCTATTGGAAGACAAACAGAGAGCCAAAAGTGAGAAAACCAACAAGGCCATGGTGTAGGAATCGGTGGAGGAACCTAAGATTAAGTAAAATGAGGCTAAGAGCCCTCAAACGAAGGAAATCCTAGTCAACCCAGCATTCCCGGAACAATTGGTCACAATTGGAAAAGAAATCCAAAGAGGTTCGAGCAAGATTAATCGACTGTTAAGGAGAAGTCAGGATGTGTTCGCGTGGAAACCATCTGACATGATAGGCGTGCCAAAATGATTTATCAAGCACTCGCTTAATGTGAACCCATCGGTGACCCCGGCGCTCAAAATCGGCGTATTGGGGGAGGAAAAAAGCCAGATAGTAGCTGGGGAAGTAAAGGAATTGGTAAAGGCTGGTATAGTCAGGCCAGTAAGATACCCTACATGGATATCCAATGCGGTGCTAGTAAATAAAGGGGATGGCTCGTGGCGAACGTGTATAGATTTCAAGAACCTAAACTCCGCGTGCTTAAAAGACTATTACCCGTTGCCAGAAATAGACCTAAAAATTAAACTGGTAATGAGATTCAAATACAAATGCTTCCTGGACGCGTACAAGGGTACCATCAAGTGCGGATGGATGAGGAAGACGAAGAAAAAACAACATTTTATACGGATCAAGGTATGCTATACGAAAATGTCGTTTCGCCTCAAGAACGCTGGAGCTATATACCAAAGGCTGGTTGCAACTACCTTTAAGGAGCAGATAGGTCGGAATTTGGAATCCTATGTCGACGATATGGTCATCAAGAGTAATTCAGAGACGGATCTACTAGCGGACATCACCGAGACATTCGACAACCTTAGAAGGATTAACATGAAGTTTAATCTGAAGAAGTGCTCAATCTTATCCAAAGAAGGGAAGTTCATGGGGTATGTTGTAACCTCACAAGGTGTTTAGGCCAACCCGAAGAAGACAAAGGCGATAGCGGACATGAGGTTACCCAAGATGAAGGAAATGCAGTCGTTGAGCGGAAAGCTAGCTGCATTAAGCAAGTTCGTGTCCAAGTCAGCGAAAAGTTCTCTTTCATTCTTTGAAACACTCAAAAACATCACCAAATAGAATAAGGACGGATACCGTTGGACTCTGGAAGTCGAAACCGCCTTCCAAGAGATGAAAAATGTAGTGATGGAGCTCCCACTATTAACCACCCCTAATAAAGGCGAAAATCTATACATCTATTTGTCCGCAACAAAAGAGGCAGTTAGCGGCGTGCTAATGGCAGAAAGGTTATTCGGACAAGCTCCTATCCGGTATGTCAGCGGGGTGTTGCACGATGCCGAACGCAGATATGCTCCCCTAGAAAAGCTAGCTTTATGGATGTTGCACACCCCATCATAGCAATCACGGACCAGCCGATTAAGCAAGTCTTATCGAAAGCAGAAGCCTTCGGCAAGTTAGCGAAATATGCAATCGAGCTCAGATCGTATGTGATAAATTATATCCCGAGGAATGCGATAAAGTAGCAGGTGCTAGCGGACTTCCTAGAAGAGACCCCGGTGGGGGATGAGCTAATATACACTGCGGAAGTGATGGAGCAGAATGAGGAGAACCGGACCCTGTTCACAGACGGAGCTTCTAGTTCAAAAGGAATGGGAGCGGGCTTGGTACTGATAGACCCGTCTGGGAAGGAATACACATATTCCTTACGTCTGAACTTAGAAAACTCCAGCAATGAAGCAGAATACGAAGCACTATTTGAAGGGCTAAGACTGGCAGAGAAAATGGGCGTGCAAATGCTCTAAGCAAAACTCGAAACTTGTGGCATGCCAGATCAACAGTGAGTTTCGTCGCTTGTAATGAAAAGATGAAGAAATATCTGGCCAAGACAAAAGAGCACATTACAAAATTCAACAAGTTTACAATCCAAAACATACTGAGAACCGCAACCAAAAGGTCGGCGTACTAAAAAAGTTAGCGTCCACGGCCTTCAACCACCTCACAAAGGAGGTTTTAGTCGAAGTGCTTAAAGCCTGGTCAATAGAACCCGTAGAGGTCAATAACGTGGTAGAAGAGAACGATGATAATTGGATGCCCTAATTCTGAAGTGTCTTAGGTAAGGAATATGGTCGACGATCCTGATGAAGTAAGAAAGCTCTGAATCAAGATACCACAATTCGTTATTGAAGGATGAGTACTCTTTCAAAAGTCGTACTTGTCTCCTATGTTAAGATGTGTCGGTCCCTTGTAAGTGAACTATATTATCCGCGAGGTGCACGAAGGAGGGTGCGGTATACGTCCGGGATACAAATCCGTGGTAGCCAAGATTATGAGGCAAAGGTATTATTGGCCAACTATGTACCAAGACATTTATGAGGTGGTAGTGAAGTGTGATTCTTGCCAGATCCATGCCTTGGTACACAAGCTTCCGAAGACACACATGACCTCAATCATGTCTCCGTGGCCATTCTACCAATTAGGTTTTGACATACTCGGACCGCTACCAGAGGCCCCATGTAGCGTCAAGTTTGTGACAGTGGCAATAGACTAATTCACCAAGTGAATTGAGGCAAAACTATTAGCCAAAGTGAGAGGCAAAGATGTGAAGAAGTTCGTAAGGGAGAACATAGTATGCAGGTTCAGAGTTCCGGGAATAATCGTCACCGACAACGAGACACAGTTGGTTAATGATCCTTTCAAAGGTTGGTGCGTCAAATTCCACTCTACTAATACGTATTATCGGCTTTTTGTTTTTTGTGTGAATATTACTATATTGTATACGTAGAACAATAAATTCACAAGTACTCCAAAAGTGTGAAAACACAACCTTGATTGGGAGGTCATTACTCAATCATTGTATTCGAATCTTAAACAAAGAAAAAAAAGGCAAAATAGATAATTACTTTCGTGAAGCTTAATTTTGACAAACATAAACTATAAGGTGGGTATAAGGCGGGTATTATAAAATATACCCTAAGAAAAAAGGCTCTTA
Organism: Glebionis coronaria; assembly: GCA_025667525.1. Lineage (NCBI taxonomy): Eukaryota > Viridiplantae > Streptophyta > Magnoliopsida > Asterales > Asteraceae > Glebionis > Glebionis coronaria. The sequence continues at coordinate 119,308,693 of CM046877.1, forward strand.
AGTGCTTCGCGCCGCCTCGTTTCCCTGCTTGCTTTTGCGTGTTTAGATAAAAAGGGCTAATCGAGGGTTTGCCAACCAAAGTATTATCTAAGTATCATATATATTTTCTTGGTTTCATTTGATTAAACCCTCTTGAACGTTTTGGTGTTCCACCAACGTTCTAAAGTCATCAAAGCCTTTCACTTCACATGATCGTTTTCATTACTTGAGGCTCCTTTAATCAAGAGATTTGATTTGAGGAGAGATTTGTAGATTTTTGTCTACGTAATACATTCACCAAAATCAAAAAAAGTAAAAACAATCAAAAATCACAAAAAATTTTGGAAAAATTAAAAACACCAAAAAGAATCTTCTTTGCTCATCCCCACGTTGTACGTGATGTTTATGCTTACTCGTAATCAAGCAAGACGTGCACGTAAACGAAAAAACAGAATGGAGACCACACCTAACCTTTCTAGTGAGGAGTCTCCCATTGACGAACCTATCGTAGAAGAAGAACCAACCATGGCGAATCGAACTATGATGGAGTTACTTCAAGCACCCACCTAGGGTTATGGAGAGGCTATTGTGATTCCCTCCATCCTTGCGGAGAATTTTGAAGTGAAAACGGGTTTGTTGTCGATGATCCAAAACAACAAATTCTGTGGTGATGAAAAGGACAACCCGCACAACCATATCCGCCAATTCAATCGTCTTATCGCCACTTGCAAATTTGAGGATGTTGCTAATGATTCGATTAAGATGTTGCTTTTTCCGTATTCCTTAGCGGGGCCCGCTAAAATTTGGTTAGAGAAAGAGCCGCCCAATTCTATATTGACGTGGAAGGATCTCGTTCCGAAATTTGTGAACCAATTTTTCCCGCCTTCTAAGACTACGCATTTGAAAAACGAGATTTCAAATTTTCACAAGAATTTAATGAGAGTTTTTCTATGGCTTGGAATCGGTTTAAGGAAATGTTACATGAGTGTCCTCATCACGGTTTTTTCGACTTGCATCAAATTGACACGTTTTACAATGGTTTAAATGATCATGAAAGAGATTATCTTAATGTCGCCGCGGGTGGTAATTTTTTAGGTAAAACGGTTGAGGAAGCGTTGTTGATTATTGAGAATAGGTCTAAAGTCTATAGTCCTTGTAACACATCGAGTGTTCGTAAGGTTTCGTGTTAGCCTCAAAATATTGAGTCAAACAAGAATGCTCGGTCATATGTTTATTATGTATCGTATTTTAGAACGATGTAATAGGTAGTATATTAGTCGTGTTATACGGGCTTAACTTTAAGCTAAAGTTCATTAATAAGTAACTAAAGCCCAAAAGGAAAGCCCGACCCAAACCATATAGTCCATAAAGAAGCCCGCATGTGGGTGGACTATATATACTACCCTCCTAGCATGTTAGGAGGGTTGGTCATTTCATTCTCTCCTAATCTAATATTCCACAAGTTTCTACAACCATTTCTCTCTACTTTCTCTCACTACTTTCTCTCTCTAAAATTCATCTCATATCTACCTTTCTTTCATAAGTTCGTGTGCTAGAATCATCATATATTAGGGACAACAATTGGTATCAATCACCATGGGGTAGTTTTTGTGATTCGTTGTTGATTTACTACTTAATTCGTGTGATTTTTCCATGAAATCTACTCGGATTCAAGTTTTTTTTCTTATGTTTTTCGTGCTCTAAATCTTCCTCCTTTAATCTCTACATCTTTCATACGTGTGGTAAGATTTTGGTTACTTTGGTTTGGATTGAATCACGAAATCCAAGGTAAAAATCCATTCTTTCTTGTTGCTCTTAAGTCTCGGCTTAATTTTTGGGGTACGATCTGATTTTGTGATTGCATAAACCCTGGGGGTTTCTACTTGCGATCCATAGTCACGATCTATTACTACGATCACTCACTACGATCCGTGAGTACGATCACTCAGTACGATCGGAGAGTACGATCAAGTGAGTACGATCCAAGCGTACGATCCCTTGTTACGATCCAAGAGTACGATCACTTGTTACGATCCAAGACTGTGATCAGACTGCGATCAAAGAGTACGATAGGTGAGTACGATCAGACTGCGATCTAAGAGTACGATCCAACTGCGATCTAGGAGTACGATCAGAGTGCGATCAGACTACGATCTAGGAGTACGATCATAGTGCGATCAGAGTGCGATCAGAGTGCGATGGGTCTCATTGCGATGGACATCTAAATTTTGTTCGAGTATTTTTTAGATTTAGCCACTATCTAGACTAGTCTCGGAACGTAGGTTACACGAAGATTAAAAAAAAAAGTTAAAATTTTTAGGTCAAGTAAAATCAAATTTTTTCCATACTAGTTTTAGGACATTTCTAGCTCAAATTCAAAATTTGGTGATTACAAATTTTTTAGGTCTACCGTTTTGTCGGACTGAGGAATTTATTGTCGGGCTGAGAAAAAAAATCGCAATTTTCGGAATTTCAACAACCAAACAATCACAACACAACTACTTAAGATCCACATTCGATTCATCATTTCAGAGAACATTGAGATGGATTCTACCGCTGAATATCGTGTGACGAACAACAACATAATGGTGGCAGGTAACAAAGAAAGACCACCAATGCTTGTGTCGGGTCGATATGATCAATGGCAATCCCGTTTTATACGTTACCTTGACACAAAACCTAACGGTGATGCTTTAAGGCAATGTATCTTGGAAGGACCCTATAAACTCTCAAGGATTCAAGTTCCTGCAGTACCAGCCACAGACACAAGTGACGCATAACCCGCATATGAACGTGATGAAAAGAGGACCGACCTCACCCCAGAGAACCGTGCGTGGTTTGATGCAGAGAAGGAAGCAATCTACTAAATTCTCAGTGGCATTGGAGATGAAATTTACTCTACGGTTGACGCATGTCCTACTGCTCAAGAAATGTGGATGGCCATTGAAAGATTGCAACAAGGTTAATCACTTAACAAACAAGATGTGAAAACTAAGATGTTTTGGAACTTTGGCAAGTTTACATCAAAGGATGGGGAATCAATTGATTCTTATTACTCCAGATTCTACAAGATGATGAATGATATGACCCGAAACAACTTGCAAGTTTCCACCATGCAAGTCAATGTCCACAGCAACTTCAACCAGAGTGGAAACGGTTTGTCACCTTGGTGAAACAACAACAAAAGTTAGACGAAGTTTCATATCACAAGCTCTTTGACATCTTGAAACAATTTCAAAATGGGGCAAATGAACTTCGAGCTGAACGAGTTGCAAAGATTTTCAATCCACTTGCTTTGGTGTCTACCACTCAACATTACCCAGATTATCACTCCCGTACTTCAAAGACCTACTCTACTCAATCATCATCACCACGATCATCCATTGTCTCCAAGTCACATGTCCCAACACGATCCCGAGGCAAAGAAGTTGCAAGAGCACCATCACCCACACCTGAGCAATCATCCGAAGAAGACAGTGATGAAAAAATAGCTCAAAAGGATAGGAAATTCAAGCAACAAATGGCTTTCGTTATGAAGCAATATAAGAAAATCAACAAACCCACCAACAACAACCTTCGAACATCTTCAAACTCGAGGAACACCCATGCACAGAGTCCTCCAAGGTATGACACACGAAGACGTGTTGAGAGTCCTCCAAAGTATGATCGACAACCTAAGTATGATAATCAGAGGGTGGCTACTGTTGTTGGAAATAGGGAAACTGTTGGTACTCAAGTTGTGCAACAAAGTGGGATTCAGTGTTATAACTGCAGAGGTTTTGGGCATTTGGCTAGGGAATGCAGGCAGCCAAAGAGGGTTAAAGATTATGGTTATCATAAGGAAAAGATGTTGCTGTGCAAGAAAATGGAAGCTGGAATCAAGTTATCAGCTGAGGAAGGAGAAATGCTTGACGACACAGATGATGAACTCTCTGACCAAGAACTTGAGGCACATTATTCATACATGGCAAAGATTCATGAGGTCCTTAACGTCACTGAAGATGACAATGGTCCTATCTTTGATACCGAGCCAATTGATAAGGTACAAGATGATGTTGAATATAATGTGTTTGGTGATACACATGAGCATAGTGATCTACCAACAACAACTACTGACACGTGTATGATGGAAACGGTTGATAGCAATACCACACCCGATTCATCAGACATGTGCAATAATGAGTTTGAGGATGATCAACATGCAAATGAGTATGATGACGAGGAGCGTGTCGCGCTTGCTAATTTAATTGCTAGTTTACAAAAAGATGTCAATAAAAATAGAAAGAATCAAAATCAATTAAAGAAGGCAAACGCAGCGCTCACTCAAAACTTTGAAGAATGCAAAGCCGCTCTTATAAAATCTAGTGAGACTATTGATAGTTATAGGGCTGAGCTTCTTCAAAAGACCAACGAGCTTGAGGGGTACAAAAGTCGTGTCATCAACGTTAAAAAGGACGATTTTGAAAATAAATACAATGAAGCTCTTGCTTTGTTAACTAAAGAAAAACGTCAATTTAATGTTTTATTAAGTGATGAACGTCAAAAAACGTACCTTGCCACAACAAAAGTTAATGAACTTGAACAGAGGCTTTCTATGAACACCACCGATTTTGCTAAAATTCTTGACGAGAAGAAACAAGAGGTTGAAACATTAAAACAAGATTTCAAAAATAGACAAAGCAAAGATACTGAAAAAGTAAAGGATCTCGAAGAACAAGTCGATTTTTTGAAAAAAGTTGTTTATAATACACATGACTCTATTCAAACCGTAAGAATGATAGCACCTAGGTCGTTTTTCAAGGGTCAACCTAGCTTTGCCACCCCCAAGTACCTCGAACAAGCTCAAGCTGCGAACCCTCACTTATATCTTGATGAGTCTGAATGGACTGATAATAGCTAACATCGATAGTGAAGAGACGTCCCTTTGGGATGAGGAGAGTAGATCACCGGTCAATAAAGATTTTGTGAAACCATATAACTATGCTTATGAAAACAGTCTTTATGGTCTTTTCACTCCACAAAAACAGAAGTCTCGTGAGGAATTTTTTTAGAATGCAAACAAGAAAGAATTCAATGGAAAAAAGCTTTTGCCACTAAGAGGAAAACTAATGTTTTTAAATATATTAACTATTTGCCTCTAGATGCTTCTAAAAGCAAAAGTAGAAAAATACTTGGTTTTCTTAAACACCACGTTAATAATGTTCAATCAATTATTGAAAGCGATTGGGAGAAACGTCAAAAGGATAAGTGGAAAACCGAGATTCCTCACGACATAACTGTGCTTGTGAAAGAACTTTTAATACCAAATACGAAGATAATAAAAGAACATGTTCTTGAGTTTGAAAATTTAATTCAGTCTGAAATGTTTGATGATTTGAAATATGTTGAGTCTCTTGAAAAAGAAATTGATGACCTTCAAAATGACAAATTAGAATTTTCAAACGAATATGATCTACTCTTAGAAGAATGTCTCTCCAAAGATATTTTGTGTGTTACTCTTCAATCTTGTGCTGATATCGATGAATATTCTGACGTTGCATGCAAATATCTTGATAAAATCAAAGAGTGTGAGCGTCTTGAACTTGAGCTTTCGAAACATAAAGAAAATGTTGATAAAAAGGCTTTTGAGTTACTTCAACACAAAACTGATTTCCTTCAAAAACATTGTCATTCTCTTGAACTTGCTTTGCAAAAAGACGTTGGTAGTTTTCCACATGATAATAAATTGCAAGAAAAACTTTCCCAAACGTTTCGAGAAATGAACGAACAGAATTTGGAAATTAAAGGGTTGAAAGCTCAGTTACAAGACAGGGACAGAGCGGTAGCAGAGTTGCAGAAACTCGTTGCTAAGATGGGTGGGAAGATTATGTAACCTAGTGTTAAAAAACCTGTTGTAAGACAACCCAATGCTCAAAAAGTGACTAGACCCTCTGTCTTGGGAAAACCATCTGTTTTCTCTAATTCTGCATTTGCAAAACCTGCGTTTGCCCCCAAGACGGATGGGCAGGATAGGTTACCACAAAACACTCCCAAAACACATATTCGATCACAAAGAATTAAGAACACAAATGTGGTTAAACCAGGGATGTATAGATTGGCCACTAAACCCACACAAAACAAAGAAAGTCAATCACCTCAGACTTCTAGAAACACTAATAGACGTGTGTCTTTTACTACAGGAGTAGTCCACACTGCTAGTGTTAGCCGGCCCCAGCTTAAGAGCACTCGCATGAATGAAAAGGTCTGGCAAAACAAAAGTCAAGGGAAGATGAAGGAAGTAGAAGACCACCCTAGGATTTTTAATGTTTCTAAGAATGATTAGAATGCTATGAAAGTTAAGTTTGTTTGTGTGAAATGTGGAAAGTGTGCTAATGCTAATCATGTTATGTGTGTTTCGAATAATGTCAAAGGCGTAGAAACTAGAACTAAGAAGCAAACTGTGATGCCTATTAGTGCTAGAAAACCCAAACGCAAAGTGAACCATTCTGGTGCAACCCCCCCTAAGAAAAGTATTGCATCAGACTCCACCACTAAGAACCCTAGACGCAGAATTAGGGAATTATATGAGTCTGCTAGCAAGCCTTGGAAATGGTGGTTTGCTAATCAATGTCCTCCAGGATATAAATGGATGCCTAAGGTTAGGAAAGAAAATGTGACTACGAGCGTTAGTGTGCCTCTAAGTGATGAAACTAGGGAAACTAATGAATCGGAAATCACAACTAACATGGAATCCAATTTAGCAAATGCTCCATCGTGTTCTAATTCTTCTGTAGGTGATCAAAATAATTCTCTTCATACTGGACTCCGGATGCACGAAGCACATGACGGGGAATCTCAAGCTTCTAATTAACTTCGTGGAGAAGTTCCTAGGTACGGTCCGATTCAGAAATGATCAATTTGCACCGATCCTAGGATACGGAGACTTGGTTCAGGGGAATATCACTATCAAAAGGGTTTACTACGTCGAAGGGCTCAATCACAATCTTTTCTCGGTTGGTCAATTCTGTGATGCGGATTTGGAGGTTGCTTTTAGAAAGAAGACATGTTTTGTTCGTGATTATGATGGGAATGACTTACTTACCGGAACACAGGGTACTGATCTCTACACTATTTCACTACAAGACTCCACATCTTCAACTCCAATCTGTTTCATGGCTAAAACTTCAACGACTCAAGCTTGGTTATGGCATCAACGTTTATCTCATCTTAACTTTGACACCATCAACTTGCTTTCCAAGAAAGATATTGTGCGAGGCCTTCCTAACTTGAAATTCATCAAAGATCATCTTTGTTCTTCTTGTGAGCTTTGTAAAGCTAAACGGAGTAGTTTCAAGACAAAGACTACACCAAGCTCTAAAGGACGGTTAGATCTTCTTCATATAGATTTGTGTGGTCCCATGCGTGTTCAAAGTATCAATGGGAAGAAATACGTTATGGTAATTGTCGATGACTACTAAAGGTACACATGGACTCACTTCTTGAGGTCCAAGGATGAAACACCTGATGTTCTCATCAGCTTCCTTAAAGTGATACAACGTGGTCTTCAAGCTCAAGTTAAAGTGGTTCGTACTGACAGAGGTACAGAATTTTTGAATTCAAAACTGAGAAACTATTTTGAAGCCGAGGGAATTGAACATGAAACATCTATTGCTCGAACACCCGAACAAAACGGCGTTGTTGAAAGACGAAACCGTACATTAGTTGAGGCTGCTCGAACATTATTATCCGCTTCAAAACTTCCACTATACTTTTGGGCCGAAGCCGTGTCAACCACATGCTACACACAAAACCGCTCCTTAATTATCCCAAGACACGAAAAGACACCATATCACATAATTAATGATCGCAAACCTTCACTCAAACACCTTCATGTTTTTGGATGTACGTGTTACATTATTCGAGATGGTGAAAATCTGGACAAGATGAAAGAGAAAGGTGATGCATGCAGTTTAGTGGGATATGCAACTCAGTCTAAGGGATACAGAGTATACAACAAGAGAACAAAATTGATAGTCGAGACTATTCATATCAGATTCGATGAATTACAAGAAATGGCACTTGAACAAAACAGTTTAAGTCCCGATCCACAACGACAAACGACTTCCGTTCACAACCGCACGGAACTCGGAACTCAAGACCACAGCAATGAACCGTCAAGTTCAAAGCTGGTTCCTGAACATGTTCCTAGAGCAGATATGACAGTGGACACGACACTTGAAGAGTTGGAAATGTTATATGGACCAATGTATGATGAATATTTCACAGGGGAAAAACAAGTTGCATCGAAGTCTTCCGATGTCACTCATGATAAGAATGATGATACCTATCATCATCAACAAAAGGATACAACTTCATCTACTTCAACACGGGTTGCTGCATATTTACTTCCTCCAGAATATCACATTAACAATCGATCCTACAACATCCACAACTACTGTTATTGCTCCAGAGAACACACATCAAGCAGACGATGCATTATCTGACGATGACGATTTTCACAACCCATTCGGTACACCGGTACACGAAACTGGAGAGTCTTCTACTTGCCATGTTGATCCGTCAAATATTCATACGTTCTACCAGCGACATCCTTCAACACATCATTGGACCTAAGAACATCCTTTGGTTCACGTAATTGGAAACCCTTCACAACCTGTTCGTACAAGACGACAACTAGCAACCGATGGTGATGTTTGAATGTTCGCACTCGCCATGAGTACTGCTGAACCGAAAAACATCAAAGAAGCCATGGCTGATCATGCTTGGATTGAATCGATGACGGATGAACTTCAACAATTTGAAAGACTTAAAGTATGGGAACTTGTTGACAGACCATACGATGTGACTCCTTTAAATCTTCGTTGGATCTGGAAAACAAGATGGATGAAGAAAACACGATCATCAAGAACAAAGCTAGGCTAGTGGCTAAAGGGTATGGACAGAAAGAGGGTATTGATTTCGAAGAATCATTTGCACCAGTAGCTCGAATGGAAGCGGTCAGGATTTTTCTTGCTTATGCTGCACATAAGGGATTCATTGTCTATCAAATGGACGTAAAGACGGCGTTTCTTAACGGTCCTTTGAAGGAAGAAGTCTATGTCACGCAGCCGGAAGGATTCGTCAATCCTCATTATCCTGACAAGGTGTATCGTCTCCACAAAGCACTTTATGGACTCAAGCAAGCTCCAAGGGCGTGGTACGACGAGCTCTCAAAATTTCGGGTATCCAAAGGTTTCTCAAAAGGTTCCATTGATCTAACTCTGTTCACTTATAAATATGGGGATGACATTTTGCTTGTGCAAATTTATGTTGATGACATTATTTTCGGGTCTACAAACCCAAAACTTTCAAAATGGTTTGAAAAAGTAATGCACAGCAAATTTGAAATGTCAATGATGGGCGAACTAAAATTCTTTCTAGGAATTCAAGTTCACCAATCCCCAAGTGGTATCTTTATAAACCAAGCTAAGTATTGTCAAGAGATAATCAAAAAGCATGGTATGACTTCATGTGACCCCGTTGGGACACCATTATCAACCACATCGCTAGATGCTGACTTGGAGGGAAATGCCATCGATCAAACGAGATATCGTTCCATGATTGGTTCCCTCATGTGCTTAACAGCAAGCAGACCTGATATTTCACATGCTACGTGTTATTGTGCACGATATCAAGCACGACCCACTGAAAAGCACCTCAAGGAGGTTAAACGGATCTTTCGGTACCTCAAGAATACCATTCATTTGGGACTCTGGTACCCGAGGGAAACCGGTTTCTTTCTAACGGCCTATTCAGATTCTGATCATGCAGGGTGTCTTGATACACAAAAAAGTACTTCTGGTGGTGCGCAATTTCTAGGTCAAGATAAGCTTGTGGGATGGTCTTCCAAGAAGCAGGATTGCACGTCACTTTCATCAGCCGAAGCGGAGTATGTGTCTCTATCTGCGTGTTGTGCTCAAGTTCTTTGGATGAGAACACAACTCACGGATTATGGCTTCCACTTTGATAAAGTACCTATGTACTGTGACTCAAAGTCGGCCATAGCCATCTCCTGCAATCCGGTACAGCATTCCCGCACGAAGCACATCGATGTCAGATACCACTTCATAAAGGAACAAGTTGAAAGAGGTATCGTTGAATTATACTTTGTTGGAACGGATTACCAATTAGCCGACTTGTTTACGAAAGCTTTGTCGAAAGATAGGTTTGAGTACCTCGTTAGGCAAATTGGTATGAGATGTTTGACTCCAACAGACCTGGAGATTCTGGAAAAGGTGCCTGCTTGATTTATCTATCAAACATCAACTTGTAAATATCTTTGAAAAAGCAAAATACAAAAATATAAAACACATAAAAGCAAAACACAAAATTAAAAATCTTTCAAAATCCAAAAATATTCTTCTCGACATGTCTTTCAGTATCGATAATATGGACGTGCCTAGAAATGTCACTCAATAACGACACGGGTGTGTACATAAAGCTCGAATGAAAGTTGTAAATATTTTTCAAAACATGTCATTTCTTCTTTTAATAAAGGAAATTGTCTATTTTGGACAAATATTTCCAAACAACGGGTAGAGCAATCTATCACGGGTTGAGCTTGTCACAAAACATTCAACGTTTTGAGCTCAACACTATGGCTTGTAATAACTTTCAGATTGCAACCCGGATCGATATTCACGGGGGAGTGTACGATTTAGTACCCTTACCCTCAGCAAAAGAAGAGAAATCTTCTTACACTTGAGTGGATTCGTCAAGACATTCAAAGTCTATGAACTCAAGTTTATGCTTTAGAAAAACCTTTCGTAAAAAAGAATTGATTTTTCAAAAAGCGTTGAACATAATTTTTTCAAGAATTTTTCAATGATATTCAAAATCTTTCAAAAATTGTGTGTTCAACAACTCCCATCCTTAAAAAGCGAAATGTGGATCATATCCTCACAATGACAATTCAATTGGATCAATTTTTGAGGGGGAGCATTTTAACTTCATGCAAAAGATTAACACATCTTTCTCCCAGAAATTTCAAGACTATTTTTAAAAATATATTTTAATCAAATTTGGTATCTCTAATATCAAAAGATTTTATATATTAGAGATAGGGGAGAAAATGTGATTAAAATGTGATCTAATATAAGACTCAAGCACTTTAACTCTTACCTACATGTGCGAAACACTTTCGATTATCGATGCACATGTGAAGGGGGGGCATTTCTAAAACGACAAAACTAGCAAGGTGTTAAATGTTTTTCAAACACTTTGTTAGAATTTAAAGTGGTTTTCATGGTTACGATCAAATACCCACAACATCTTTAATTCACGACGTTATTGGTGTCAAAAGGGTGGTTAGGTTTAAGTCCTATGATCCAACCAGAACCGGAGGGATCTTCCCATGGACAATCCAATAGATTATTAGAAGTCATTATAGATGGAGTAGAATGTGAACGTAGCAGAATGCCGACTAAGTACTGATGCTAGCACTGGAACAATCACAACAAGGTGCTAGTAATGATGTCTTGGTAAGCATTGAAGGGGTCGAAGAATGAAAAAGAAATGTAAGGATAAAGGGTCTAAAGAAAGAAGCCCTCCATAAAACTTAGGCAGAAACCGGGTCAACTCATCATGAAGACAAACTCATCATGGACCCAGTGATGTATGCACAACCCTTTCCTAGCTACTCAGGCTTCTCTCAAAATAAGTTTGTTTTATAGTCACGGAGAACAACATGACTACTATTGACTTTCTCACTTCGAGATAGTTGATATTGAATAGGTGGCATCTGCTCCAGCCTCCGACCACTAAAAGTGCACAAATCGAGTCTAGAGCCAAGAGATCAATCAAATCTCGTTAGGACACACGGATGAAGATCAAGAGAGTCCTACGCTATATCCTTGTGATATTGCTAGAACACTCAGAGTGATACTACTTAGTATTCACAATGATGAGTGGAAATCCTTCCAGTGTTAACATCAAACAGCACTGTGGTAGGTCATATGCAAGATTCTTTATGAATTGAACATGTGCAAAACTGAAAAGCAACAGTGGTTTGATTCTGAATTGATTCAAACTCGTTTCAGGTTTCTACGCAATATCTTTATGGTCTTGTCAGAACATTCAGAGTGATATTCATTAATATCCACAGTGACGAATGGAAATCCTTCTAGCATCAACATCAGACAGCGCTACGGTAGGTGACTTGTGAGATTCTTATGAATCAAACTTGTGTCAACTGGAAAGCAACAATGGTAAGATTCTTTACGAATCACACTTGTTCCAGGAATTTGGATTGACGACTTTAATCAAACGGATATCTATCCAATTGATTCACTCTTTATGTTCGCAGTCTTGCTTTGAGATGGTCGAGTAAAGAGAACGGCTAGTACAGCCACGAAACCCTGTCAAGGAGATTCTTAACCGAATCTACCTATCACAGGTACGGTATTTAATATCGTATAACGGTCTTCACCGACCGGAGGTAAAATGCTACCGATTTAGGACGAATGTCAAAGCCATTCAGTCCGTGTCTAGGTTTTCTCTCGAGAAGGTGGCGTCACGGTGTACTCAGCAAAGTCAAAGATTCAAAGCCACATACTCACGCCTGAAGATATATTCAACAATTAATAGTGTGAGCATGTGGATGAAGACACAAGATCGCAAGATGGCAAAGATAAGTCAAGGATGATTTGAAGATCTCAAGATCAAAAAGACAAAGTCGAAAGACAACAACAAAGGCTCAAAGATCACAGCATGAAGGAACAAGACTACGATTACACGTTCAAGACTCATTTATGGCGAGATTCGCAATCTCTACAAATTTCCTAAATGACCAAGGTTTATGACCTCTCATTGGGGGAGATTGTTAGCCTCAAAATATTGAGTCAAACAAGAATGCTCGGTCATATGTTTATTATGTATCGTATTTTAGAACGATGTAATAGGTAGTATATTAGTCGTGTTATACGGGCTTAACTTTAGGCTAAAGTTCATTAATAAGTAACTAAAGCCCAAAAGGAAAGCCCGGCCCAAATCATATAGTCCATAAAGAAGCCCGCATGTGGGTGGACTATATATACTACCCTCCTAGCATGTTAGGAGGGTTGGTCATTTCATTCTCTCCTAATCTAATATTCCACAAGTTTCTCCAACCATTTCTCTCTACTTTCTCTCACTACTTTCTCTCTCTAAAATTCATCTCATATCTACCTTTCTTTCATAAATTCGTGTGCTAGAATCATCATATATTAGGGACAACACTTCGTCTTCGGCTTCACCTTCATTGTCCAATACCATCGATGCTTGCCAAATTGAGGCAAATTTGGAAAACAAAATATTTGATAAGCTTAAAGGTCTTTTAATTGAATTCAAAGTTGGTGAACAAAGTGCTCCCGCTACGGCTAAAGCGGTTGAGGTTTCTTGCAAGTATTGTGGTGGAGGTCATGATTTCTCCGAGTGCATTACCAACGGTGGTAACACTTCGAGTGCCTACGCGGCCACGGGAACTTACAACCAAAACGGTCAAGTTACCTGCTCTAATCAAATGACTCCACCAGGTTTTGCTTCCAATCAAAATGCTAACAACAACTATCGAAACAATAAAGTTGGTTACAAAAAAATTATAAGGGTAACAACTATGGGAATCAAGCGGCTAATAACAATCAAGTTTCAAACAAAAATCAAAACAATGATTTTCAAAACAACACCAAGAGTTTTCAAACTTTAAAAGATCTTCCAAATGAATTTGTTGAATACGCAAATGGAAACGATGCTAGGTTTGATAATATTCAAAGAGAGATCATTAGCCTAAGATCCGAGTTTAAGAATGACTTGAAAAAGGAGTTGAAAAACGAGTTAGCAAATGAGCTTAAGATCCATACAAACAAAATGGAGGGAAATGTAACTAGGTTACAACAAAACCAGCAAAAAATGGAACAAGGGAAACATGAGATAAAACAAGAGATGCTTAAGGCTGATAAGAGGCAATCTATGTTTGAGGATAAAATTTCATCCATGTTTGAGGCAATAATGTGTAAACCGTCTTCGAGTATTCTTCCTAGCAACACCATATCAAACCCTAAGGGAGAGATGAAAGTGATTACCACACGAAGTGGTAAGACACTTAAGGAACCGACTCCTCAACCAATTACTCCAACGGTGGAGGAAACTGAGGAAGAACCCGAGGTGGTGGTCGAAAAGGAGCAAATCACAATCCCACGAAGTACCGCTCATGCCCCACACCTACGGTTGACCCATTACCACAATTGGAACCCGAGATTCCAAAGGCTATGCTATGCCTCAACCCACACCACCTTTTCCCTATCCATCGAGACTTAGAAAGGAGAAACGTCAAGAGCGCGACAATTACCAATTTGAGCTTTTTATGAAAATGTTTCGTGATTTGCATTTCAACATAAGTTTTGCCGATGATTTGGTCATGATGCCTCGATTTGCCGCTAACTTTAAGAGTATGTTAAACAACAAGGAGAAATTGCAACAATTGTCTAGTTGTTCATCGGTTTATCTTAATCGCATACCTCAAAAAGTCGGTGATCCTGGTAAATTCTTGATTCCATGTGCAATCCAAGATATGGAAGAATGCTATTCCTTGGCCGATCTTGGTGCTAGTATTAACTTGATGCCACTTGCAATCTTCAAGTCGCTCAATCTTCCTAATCTTACTCCTTCACTAATGTCTATCGAATTGGCCGATCATTCCACGATTCCCGCATGTGGATTGGCCGAAGACGTTTTTGTGAAAGTGGGAAAGTTCTATTATCCGGTAGACGTCGATATTCCCACGGATCCTCAAGTTCCTCTTATTTTAGGTCGTTCGTTTTTAGATACGTCCATGGCATTGATCGATGTGCATGCTAGAAAGATCACCATACGTTTCAACGACGAGGAAATTGTTATAAACGCAACTCAAAATTCTCCAATTTCTCATGTTTATTCCGTTGCAACCATAAACCTCGTTGATATGATCGACGTGGTTTGCGAGGAATTTTCACAAGAAGTTCTAGGTTTTGGTGACGATGAAAATAGTGGCAATCCCACTATGCCTGATCACATTCTCGATAATTCGACACCATCCTTCACTCCATTTGAAGGTGGTGGTTTTACGTTGGAAGAATTTTATGTTCCACGTACTTGTGACGAAGACCTCGACAACGATGAGGACTTCTCGATTATCAAGGATTTTCTTAACGATTTCCCATTTCCTCCACCCGAGGAGGTTATGAGTATCGAGCCCAAATCTTCAATTGAGCAACCACCAATCCTCGAGTTGAAATATTTACCTCCTCACCTTGAATACGTATTTTTGGATGAGGACGACAAGTTTCCGGTTATTATTACGAAAGATCTTTCGAATGATTAAAAAACCGCACTTGTCGATGTTCTAAAGGATCACAAAGGGGCAATTGCATGGAAACTATCCGACATTAAGGGGATTGATCCTAAATTTTGTACCCACAAAATCTTAATGGAGGAGGACTACAAACCCGCAGTCCAATTTCAAAGGAGGGTGAACCCCAAAATTCACGACGTCATCAAAAAGAAAGTCCTAAAACTCCTTGACGCGGGAATGATTTACCCTATTTCCGATAACCCTTGGGTGAGTCCTATTCATTGTGTCCCTATGAAGGGAGGAATGACCGTTGTGCCAAACGATGCCAACGAGTTAATTCCAACTCGACTCGTGACCGGTTGGAGGGTGTAAATCGACTATTGTAAGTTGAATGACGCCACTCGAAAAGACCATTTTCCCTTCCCCTTCATGGACCAAATGTTGGAGCGTCTTGCCGGAAACGATTTCTATTGCTTTTTAGATGGTTTTTCCGGTTACTTCCAAATCCCCATCGATCCTCGCGATCAAGAAAAAACTATGTTTACGTGTCCATATGGAACGTTTGACTATCGTAGAATTCCATTCGGACTTTGAAATGCACCGGGAACCTTTCAAAGGTGCATGATGGCTATTTTTCATGATATGATCGAAAAGACGATGGAAGTCTTTATGGATGATTATTCCGTGTTTGGTTGTTCGTTCACTTCGCATTTGTCGAATATTGAGAGAATGTTAAAACGTTGTGAGGAAACCAACCTTGTGCTTAATTGGGAAAAATTTCATTTTATGGTTAAGGAAGGAATCGTCTTAGGGCACAAGGTTTCGAAAGCGGGGATTGAGGTATACAAAGATAAGGTAGACGTCATCGCCAAATTACCTCATCCCAAAACCATCAAGGGAGTTAGGAGTTTCCTAGGCCACGCGGGCTTTTATCGTCGATTCATCAAGGATTTTTCAAAGATTTCTCGACCTATTACACATCTCCTCGAAAAAGATGCACCATTCGTTTTTAATGAAGATTGTGTACGAGCTTTTGAAATCCTTAAGAGGAAACTTACCGAAGCTCCCATTCTTGTTGCTCCCAATTGGAACCTCCCATTTGAGCTCATGTGTGATGCTAGTGACTACGCTATAGGGGCCGTATTGGGGCAACGTCATGAAAAACACTTCTTGCCTATTCACTATGCTAGCAAGACGATGACCGAGGCTCAACTAAAATACACTACGACAGAAAAGGCGTTCCTTGCCGTGGTGTATGCTTTTGAGAAATTCCGTCCTTACCTCGTCTTGACTCGATGCATAGTGTATACGGATCACTCGGCTATTAAATATCTCATGGCTAAACAAGATGTAAAGCCGAGATTATTTCGTTGGATTCTCCTCCACAAGAATTTGATGTCAAAATCCTTGACAAAAAAGGAGCCGAGAATCTAGCGGCCGATCATCTTTCTCGTTTGGAAGATCCTCACCAAAGTGTTTACGATCCAAAGGAAATCACCGAAACATTTCCTCTCGAGACACTTGGTGTAGTAAATTCTAAGCTTGATTCATCTACTCCATGGTTTGCGGACATCGCAAATTACCATGCGGGGAACTTCATCATTAAGGGTATGACGACTCAACAAAAACGAAAATTCTTTCGTGACGTCAAGTTCTACTTTTGGAACGACCCTTATCTATTTCGGACTTGTGCGGATCAAATCATTCGACGTTGTGTCTTTGGTACCGAAGCTTCCAACATCCTTAGAGCTTGCCATGAGGGACCCACGGGTGGTCACCATGGTGCTAATCTCACGGCGAAGAAGGTCTTTGATGCCGGTTTCTTTTGGCCTACTATTTACCGAGATGCACATGCACTTGTGAAGTCATGTGACTCATGCCAACGACAAGGAAAAGCCTCACAAAACGATCAAATTCCACAAAATATCATCCAAGTGTGTGATATCTTTGACGTTTGGGGTATTGACTTTATGGGGTCGTTCCCATCATCTCGTGGTAATAAGTACATCCTTGTCGCCGTTGACTACCTATCTAAGTGGGTGGAAGCTAAGGCTTTGCCCATGAACGATGCTCGTGTGGTAGTCAAGTTTTTGAAAAGCTTGTTTTCTCGGTTTGGAACCCCTCGTGTGATCATAAGTGATCGTGGAATCCATTTTTGTAACGACCAATTCAAAAGGGTCCTAAGGAAATATGGGGTTACACATCTGCTTTCTACGGCTTATCACCCACAAACGAGTGGGCAAGTCGAGGTTTCAAACCGAACGTTGAAGAGGATCTTGGAGAGATCGATTGGAGAAAACCGACAATCTTGGTCGGATAAGTTGGACGATTATGGGCCTTTCGGACCGCTCATAAGACGCCCATCGGGTGCACTCCTTATAAGCTTGTGTACGGGAAGAATTGTCACTTGCCAATTGAACTCGAACACAAAGCTTATTAGTCCCTTAAGCATTGTAATGATGATATTGAGACCGCGGGAAATACCAAAAAATGCAATTGAATGAATTAGATGAATTGAGAGATATTACTTATGAAAATTCATTGATTTACAAGGAAAAAACTAAAAAGTTTCATGACTCAAAAATTAAAAATCGGGTTTTTAACATTGGAGATCAAGTGTTGCTTTTTAACTCACGTTTGAAAATCTTTTTCCGCAAGTTAAAATCCTCTTGGTCCGGTCCATTCATCGTTACCCAAGTTTTTCCTTATGGGACCATCGAGCTAGCTCAAAATGATGGCCCCAATTTCAAGGTGAATGGACATAGGTTGAAGCACTACTTTGGCGGGGAATTTCCCTCTTTGAACTACCTCGACCAAATCACCTTCCCTAATGATAATTAGTATTGAGGGGATCAAGTCGAGCTCATGACTCGGTAATCAAAAATGAGGTGCCTCGTGGGGGAGTCCCATGCTTATCCCATGTACATATTATCGCTTTCTAATGTAGTAACGTGAGGGGATTTGTGCCCTTTCAACCTTTGTTCCGTGGTTGTTTGTGATATGTGGTTTTTAGATGAGCATGATCTTCACGATTGGAGCCTCTCGTGTTCATTTTATGGGAGCACTTGATCGTTTGCTTTGGAGAATTTCTCGATACCCACACATGATATATCCTTTTATGTTCTAACCTTAGGTTTTTAGGACACTTCATAAACGACTTTAAATTTAACGGTTACACCCTTTCCATGCTAGATTAAGCATTCGACTACGTCTCTAGTATGGGGGTTTCCAACCCTTAGACTCGAAACATTGAGGACAATGTTTAACTTTAGTATGGGAGGTGAATAGATACTTCCCTTGCCAAACCTTCACGCTTTCTAAAATTTATCTTTTTGTTTATCGTTTTGTTGCAAAATAAGGCTAAAATGGCCAAATTTTAAATTTGTTCTCATGTTTTATAAGTGTTTGAAGACACGAATGTAGATTTTCCGATGGCGAGAATAAGAGTAATTTTTGACTCGACCGTGCGTGTTGAGCACTTAGCTTCGATTCCTTAACTTCACATTAGGCTAAGTCGCTTAAATGAGGACGAGAAATGATAGAGTTAATTATAAGTTACTATGCTAAACGTAGAGTACTCGTATTCTTTCAAAAACTCATGTGTTCTCGTTGTTTGCTTATTCTCCCTTCGCTTGTATATAAATTTTGCTTAATAAGTATTGACTTAGCGGTTTAGTCTTGATTGTTGGTTTCTAGTCTTTTCTAGTAGCTTCCATGTAATTAAATTAGGAAAACATTAAGGTATCGCCAGCGTCACGGTTTTGAAGTATTGGCAACCTGAATAATCAAAAGCTTCACCTAATTAATAAGATTTCAAGTGCTAACCTAAACCAAGCAAACGATTTGAAGCTCACAAGGCCAAAAAATCTATGCGAAATTGAAAGTGAATTATGCCTTAATCTTTGAAGCTTTAAAGATCCAAAATTCGCTTTAGCGTGAGGATATACGTCTTTGGCCAAAATAAAACCACCGATGAGGAGGATAATAAAAGGCAAGGCAAGACCGAAGTCATAATAAAAGCTTCATGGCGAAGTTGAATAAAAGATGGAGGTAAACCTATGATAATAAGGCCCATCCGGTAGGGGACGTATAAAAGTCTTGGTAATAAGTCTCATGTTCAAGACCGTTATAAAACCGTGTTTATCGATCCTTCTTGTTGACTTAATTTTTTGACATCGTTGTCTATTAGGGGGGTTATTAATTCGATGGTCTTGGTTACACCGTTATGACTTTATTTTTAGATCTAAATCTCTATCATCGCATAAGTAAAAAATGTATCCTCGTGAAACATTCAAGACAAAATAAAATATAAGAGATACAACTTAGGAAAATAGGAGGATAAGTACGTGATTAGGGCATATGAGTAGTGTTAGCATTACTAACTTATAATGACAATGATCTCGTTGCACGCTTGGCATGGAATTAGGGTGAAAATCTAAGACGACGAAATTATTTCTAACGAAGCATTCACGTGTTCTTGTTCTATGAACCTAAACGTCCCATTCTGCGATGAAAATCATACATTATGTCTAAAACACAAGTAGTAGTAATAGTAGTAGTGTAGCAAGTTTGTCATTCAATAAAAGTGCATAAAATGAACTTTGGAGGTTCTACGATACTTTATTCTAGCATTGCGTGAGGGCACGGCAATGGTTTAGGATGGGGGAGTGATGAGACTGCTTTTATACATAGTCTCATCGTTCAAAATGGGCTTAAAATGCATTAAATATCATGAAATATGCCAAATATATGCTTGTTTTTGTTACTTGTGTATTTTAGGTACGGATATTGAGAAAATGACAAAAGATCACAAGAAACAAGCAAAAACGAACACGGGAAACGAAGCCGCATAATGAACCAAGCCCTAATGGTGATTTTCCAAGAATAACCCTTGAAGATTTGAAGATTGTACAAGAAGGGTCCTCCAATAATGAATAATTGACACTTTAAACCCTTGTTTATTCATAAATACAAGTTTGGTCCTTAAAGTTTGTCAAATTTGCAAAAAGGACCCTCCAGTTTGAAGAATTGGCAAGAATGGTCCCTCATAAATGAAGACTTGTCATTATTAGTCCTCCAATAAGTCAACAATACAAGTCAACACCATAAAGTTTGAATAAAATGCCAAAACAGCCCTTCAAGAATCATGAATTAGCAAAAAATACCCCTGAAATTACTTTACAAAACTATTGGGGAAAAAGTATGAAAATCAAAACTTCATTAACAAAGGAAATTCAGTTTTCATCTTTATAAACTGAAATGAAAGGGAAATGAAAGAATGAGGGGGAAATAGGCTAGTGGGAGGTTGACACGTGCCCCACTAAACCTTTTCCACCAATCACAAACCTCCAAAATGCCAACACACCATCCACTCAGCCGAATATTAACTAATTAATATTAATTAGTTAATTTCACGCTAAACACCTCATTTAAAAACAAAATCAGATCAAAACCTTGTTCTTGCAGTTCATAATCCGATTGGGCATTCCTTAAATACTATGAATTAGCCCCTAATCTTTTCCAAAATCATGATTAGTGGTCTCCTAATCCTAACCCAACCCCTAAACTGGCCACCACACCAACCAACAGCTCACATGAAACCTCCCCTGCCTACCTTTTGGAGAAGATGCCGAAAGTGTCAAAGGAATCCAACGCCCCACATTGTGCTTTGTTTCTAAGCTTCACTATAGATCCTTGATCACATTCCAACAGCTATACACCCCACAAACTGCCAAGAAAAGTTCACATGTTCAAGAGAATTCAAAAATCTACAAGGGCAATTGTGGGCTTCTACCATCTAGGGTTTACGTTTTTTATTGCTTTGTAGTTCACATTGTAGCCTATATAAGGCATAGGACCTGCTACATTTTTTCTTTGCTCTTGTTTTTTCCTTGTTTAAAGTTCTTTAAATCCCTTTTCAATATTAATAAAAATGTGTTTGAATGTTTGAAGAAATCCAAGTGCCAACTTAATTCCTTGCTTATTATTGTTACATGTTTGTGTTGTTTGAAACTTAAAACCTGTTTTTAAACCTTATGCAAGAAATTGCCAAGTTTTCTCAAAAACTTGATATTTGGCTAAGTCTTTGGTACATTCTTGGAACTATTGGATTACAAGTGATCTAAACACCCTGATAAGAAGATTATCAAGGTGTTTGGAGCTTGTGGTGTGGGGATAATCAAGAAGTGGGTACAAAGGTTGCATTAATCAAGATTTTTCATCTTTCTGTTTTATATGAATTGTGCTCTAACCTTGTTGAATCTTAGCAGGGTTGTGGTAGAAGCTTGTGCCTTGTTTTGCTAGGCACATAAGCTCAAAAATTCGTGAGTGTGGATGTACATTCATGAGGTTTGAGTCCTTTTCTCAAAATCTGTCAAAATACTTGAGTTTTGGTGAATTTGTGTTCTGCTGTTATACTTGTTGTTCTTGTGGCTTAAAATTGCTTGATACTGCATAATATTGATGTTATTGTGTTAGATTGGGCTTGGGTAACACTAAATCACACATTTACTTTGTTAAATCTTGGATTGAAAAAGTTAAGGGGTGTTTGGGTTAACCTGTTTAAGCTTGCAATTTGTTTTTGAGTTATTGGAAAGTGTTGTTTATTGTTGGAATCTGATAAACACTTGGTTGTATGCTATTTGCTGCAAGTTCTTGACTTTTAAACATCAAATTCTTAATTGTGCTATAAAAAGTTGAAATCTGCTTGTTTTGACCTAAGATCTTGGTAACACTTAGATTGTATGCATGCTTAGGGCTAACAAGTGATTAAACAAAGTTTGTATAACCGGTTAAGAAGATTTGAGGGTTTGAAATTGAATTTGTGGTCAAGTATATCAGCAAAGTGTAAAAACTGCTTGTTCTTTGTTCATCAGTAACTTTTTTGGCTTGAATCTTTGTCTAAACCTTGAATCATTGCATGAAACCAGTTAATTTATGTTCATTTGAATTAATATAAGCTGTTGTGTGCATTTGGTTCAATTTGGTTGGCTTATTCTTGCTAAAAGTGCTTATTAAGTTCATAACTGCTATTGTTCATGTCTGATGCTTGTCTGGTGATCTTTTGATTAATCTTTGCTAATTGGCTTGTTGTAATTGTGTTTTTGTGATTGTTATTGACTCCTTGTGATCCACTGATTACTTGGGTGCCTTTGCTTAACCTGAATCCAACAAAAAGTCACATAAGACAAAAAGTCAATAAATTCAATCAATGAGAACTCCTTTCCCCTAAAACTAGACACTGCTAGTGTTATTTGATCATCAGCTTATTCATAAGCTATTCTAGCTTATTGGGACTTGCAACAACTTATTTTTTGTGATCAATCTTCCTTATTTGACCCATTGACTTGAACTGGAGCATATTAGGGTTTGACTTTAAGCTTTAACTAGAAAACTAATCAAGTTGACTTTTACATAAGTGCTTATTTGCTTATTCCAGCTTATTCATTGTGCTTATTTGAAAACTTTTTGATTATTTTGCTTAATTAAGTCATTTAAAACCATTTGTAACTTGAATCAGCACTTAAGGTAGCCTAGAACTCAAAAACGACTATTTTGTCATTTTGTGAAGAGAGCTTTTGCTTATTTCAGGCTTATTTCTTAGGCTTTTTCAAAATTTCTTTTCACATATCTCTTAAGTATCCCAAAAGAAGCTTGTGTGTCAAATTAGAGCTTATGGCATTAGCTTATGGCTTAATGGGCTAAAAAACTCATTAAGAATAAGTTGTTGACTTATTAAGCTGTGATAAGCTCACTTTCGGCTTTTGGGCCTTCAGAGTTTTGTTCTTAAAATCAAATTTTGAGTCGGATAAGAAGTTTTGGGCTTAATTGGACAACGTTTTGCTTATTGGGCCAAAAAGCCCAATATAGTGGACTGTTATTTATTTAGGCCCATTTTAAGGCCCATTAGGGGTATTTTGGTAATTTTAAGTTCATTTCTGTGTTTATTAGGTTAAAATAAACTAGTATGCAACTTTTTAGAATTTTTTATAAATTTTAGATTTTTAATATTATTTTATTATTATTTTATTATTAAAAATTAAATTTTAAATTTTTGCATATTTTTCATTTTTCCAAGTTCAAATACATTAAGTTAGGAATTTTAAAATTTTTAGATTAATTTTAGTGTCATTTGATTAATTTTTAGTATTATTTTAAGTTTTTAGTGTTTTTAATCATTTTTAGAAAGTTTTAATTAATTTTAAAATTTTCAAAAATAGTTTTTAATTTAGTTAAGTCATTTTAGAGGTTTACAAAATGAACAACCTCATTTTGAGCTTTTTATTAATTAATTTGATTTTGTTGGCTTTAATTAGCATTAAAAAATTAATATTTAATTAAATAAAAGGTTTGAGTGAATTTTGATTTTTTGTAAACTCTAATTACATTTTTTAGGATTTATTGCAATTTTCTAGGAATTTTTAGGGTTATTTTTAAATTTAGTCACTTTTTACGGTTTTACGTGCACGACTTCGTCTTAGTTTAATTCTTAATCGTAATCGTCATTCTTTTCTATTCTCTTTTCTATTTTTATTTTCTCATCAATATAATCACAAACACTTAATCATCTCTCTACACAACACACTAGCCTCCTTGGAAAACGAACTTTGAACTTAATTTGATCATTAGTGCTTGGTTTTCCTAAACCGACACTTAATACTTGCCACTTTTACGCTCTTTTCCTAAAGGGTAGTAAAAACTTCTACATCACACCCGTAAAGGGTAAAGCCCTCATCGAATCTAAACTTATAAAATTAAAAACAATACAACACGAGAGGTAAAAGAAAGTCGAAGCATCATATTAAAATAAAGGCAAAACAAGAACAAATGTCAGTCATTATACAAGCATCCTAACACAACTACCATAACACACTTCGGGTCAAAAGATAAATTCAAGTTTAGTTATTACATTGCATGCCAAAGCCAAAAAGTTGACCCGAAACAAACTTCGGAAGTAGAAATGAAAACCAAAGAGAACACACTAGAAGCTTGAGTCAAGCCGGAGCACCTTTGGAGGCTGAAGACATGGTGGGTATAGCAGGAAGCTTAGTAGCAACAACGAGAACTTCGGGGGTAAGCTTCATAAGATCCGAAGAGGCGGCCAACGCGTGGTCGAACAAACAACAACGTACCAGTCTGCTTTTCCTTCCCACGATTCTCCACAGACTGAACGGAATGCTAAGAAGCATCGTCATTGTTATTGTCCTTCGGGGGATACCCCCAGAATGCTCACTAAGGTTAACAAAGGAGTGAGCCGCATCATCCTTGGGAGAAGCAGGTTTATCCACAACATTAGCCGGAACAAACTGATTGACAGGAGTCACTGAAATGGTCCGGTTAGAGGTAGAACCAGTACCGGTTGGTCCAGACTTCCTGTTGGGGTTTACTTCGTTCCAACAGGGTAAAGATAATCAAACCTAGCTACGTCTAAAACAATGGTTACCGGATATTTCTTGAAGTCGTGTAATCACTTTCTAAAGAAGATTATTCGACCCTATGTCTGGGTTAACACGAATACCTCCTTGGGATAAAACCAAGAGTTAGTTCTTGTTTTAGGCACAAATCAAGAACTATGTGCGTGTAAGTGTTTCTTGTTTCTGTGTGTTTCATCATGCAAATATGATCACTATTTATAGTGATCCCATTCCTAAGAATGTAACTCATGGTCAAAGGAATAATGGGTATTAATCGGTCAATTAATCTCAATATTTCCCACATGACTACATAGTGGTTACATGACCAGAATAATGGTCATTAAGTCAATCTTAAACCTCTCATGAAACAGTCAAAAAGGTTACAAAGATAACCAACCCACTAATAGCGTAGCCGCTGACAAGGCAAAGCCCAGCCGCTGACAAGGCAAAGCCAAGCCGCTGACACGGGCATCATCAACAAACCACTATACTGAGTCCAGGGTGGTCAGGGACTTAATGGGTGTACACTCCGTACCTCCAAACCCATTTACAAGTATGACCATATCCTACAATTATACTAAATTTCAAACAGTCCTCCCCAATTTAGTACAATTCATTTTGCATGAAAATCAACTTTAACAAAACCAGTGCATAAATGAAAATGTCCTGAGGATTGAATTTCCATCATAGTACATCACTTCAAATATTCAAGAATCAGGGTGTTCTAAGAATTGAACCCTTCAACTGATTTGAATACCTGAAGATAAAAAACACACAAGTTTTCAAACACTTAAAACGCTCCTGACACCATACAAGCCATGTGTCCATATCCAATTTCATAAATGTTGTAAGAGCCAAAGTCCATGCTCCTTGAGGCGGCGAAACCTCAACACTTACATAGGTGGTTCCTCTTTAGTTCATGCTCCTGCTTAAGCACTTTCAAAGAAATTAACCATTAAGAAGTTTATAACTTCATCCTCCTTCCAACAGGTACAAGCACATCCTTGGGATGATATGTAAAACATGTGCTTCAGTCCCCTAAATGTTCAGCTTTCCACATTGAACTCAACTCCTAAGTTTCCTTAGGAGGGAGTTAGGTGTCCTAGCATTCAGTGACTAGTTTGGACTTTAAACCAATCCCTTTAGCAGACTTTATAACCAAGTCTCTAGCCAATCCCTTCGTCAAGTGGTCAGATAAATTTTGTTGAGACATCACAAACTCTATTGATATCACCCCATTCATGATTAGCTCACGAATCATGCTATGTCTAACACCTAAGTGTCTAGACTTACCATTGTACATTTGGCTATAAGCCTTAGTCAATGTAGTTGCACTATCATCACGGATAGATATAGGTGACATAGGTTTGACCCACAATGGAATCTCAAAAAGCAAGTTTCTCAACCATTCAGCCTCTTTACCAACAGCTGCTAGAGCCACAAATTCAGATTCCATTGTTGAACCAGTAATCCAAGTTTGCTTCTTGGATGCCCAAGAAATTGCACACCACCAAGAAGGAATACCCAGCCACTTGTGGATGAATTATCCTCAGTATTGCTGATCCAACTTGCATTAGTGTAACCTTCCAACACTTAAGGATATCCAGTATATGACAAACAATAATCATTGTTCCTTTCAAATACTTTAGTTCCCTCTGAGTTGCTTGCCAATGTTGAGTACTAGGATTACTAGTGTACCTACTCAGTTTACCCACAGCAAATGCAATGTCAGGCCTAGTACTAGTCATGGCATACATCAAGCAACCAATCACCCTAGAATACTCAATCTGGGAGACAGCCTGACCATTGTTAGGCATTAGTTTCTCACTTGTATCCATAGGTGTACTCACTGGAGTACAATCAAAGTGATTGAATTTCTTCAGGACCTTCTCAATATAATGAGACTGAAAAATTACAATACCATCACTTTCAAGTTTAATCCTTATGCCAAGGATAACATCAGCCTTCCCCATGTCTTTCATAGAGAACCTTGATGACAAAATCTCTTTGGTTAAATCAACGTGAACTTGGTATGTACCAAAGATTAACATGTCATCAACATATAGACAAATGATGACTCCTTTACCAGATTCATCAAATTTGCTATATACATATTTGTCAGCTTGGTTAAGTAAATAACCATTAGACAAAACCACTTCATCAAACTTTTGATACCATTGCTTAGGTGTCTGCTTCAGTCCACATAAGGACTTAATCAGTTTACACACCTTACCTTAATGACCATGCATGATGAAACCTTGAGGTTGGTTCATATAAACCTCCTCATCCAGATCACAATTCAAGAATGTTGTCTTCACATCCATCTGATGAATAATCAGATTGTGAATACTAGCTAAAGCAATCAGCATTCTTATGGTACTGATACGTGTTACTGGAGGATAAGTATCAAAATAGTCTATCCCTGACTTTTTTTTAAAGCCCTGAATGACTAACCTTGCCTTGAACTTTTCAACAGTTCCATCTACCTTCATTTTCCTTTTGAAAATCCATTTGTTACCAAGTGGACTGCAACCTAGAGGTAGATCAACCAACACCCAAGTGTTGTTGCCCATGATGGAATTCATCTCATCATTTATTGCTTCTTTCCAGAAAGCAACATCCTAGGACTTCATTGCTTCATCAAATATTTTGGGATCCTCCTCAACATTAAAGCAATAGGAGTATTGGTATGAGACCCCATCCTTTGTACCCTTAACCAAGTATAGTTGAAACTCAAGCCCAAAATTCCTTGGAGTCCTATGCCTTGTGCTTCTTCTAAGCTCAGGCTCAGGTTGCTGAACCACAACCTCATCAGTGACCCTTTCAGGTTCCACTGAAACACCAATGTCCTCAGCTCCAGCAGGGGTCCTAAAACTTGGTTTAGGGACTGATGAGAACCTAATCAAAGTTAGCATCCCTTGATTCAATGATTGAGTTTATTAAAACTGAATCATTAGGTTCAATAACATAGAACCTATAAGCCTTGGAATGCTCAGCATATCCAAAAAAGATGCATTCAATGCCTCTTTCACCCAAGGTTTTCACCTTTGGATCAAGGAGTCTTACAATTGCCCTACAACCCCAAACCTTGAGATAGTTCAAGTTTGGTTTCCTTTTAGTCCAGAGTTCATAAGGGGTAATCTTGTTCCTTTTGTTGGGAACCCTATTTAATAAATAGCAAGTTGTTAACATAGCTTCACCCCAAAACTCAGTCCATAATAGGACAACATGGAATTAACCATTTCCTTTAGTACTCTATTTTTCCTTTCACATATACCATTTTGCTGAGGGGTATAGGGAGCAGTCGTTTCATGGATAATACCAACAGACTGAAAATACTGAGCATCCATGTACTCACCTCCCCTATCAGTCCTAAACCTTTTGATTTGGACTCCTTGTTGTAATTAAACTTTAGTATTAAATACTTTAAATTTATCTAATGTTTTATCCTTAGTATGTAATAAATAAACATAGCAAAACCTAGAAGCATTATCAATAAATGTTAGCAAGTATTTCTTATTCAATGAGGGAGTAGCATGCAAATCACATAAATCACTATGGATTAGCTCCAAAACTTTAGTTTCACGTTTTACATCTTAAAATAGTTTCTTAG
The DNA here is from genome assembly GCA_025667525.1 of Glebionis coronaria. Classification (NCBI taxonomy): domain Eukaryota; kingdom Viridiplantae; phylum Streptophyta; class Magnoliopsida; order Asterales; family Asteraceae; genus Glebionis; species Glebionis coronaria. The sequence goes on from CM046877.1 coordinate 119,337,041, forward strand.
TAATTTTATTCAGTATGCAACTCTGACACTTTTCAGTGTCCATGTCAAAACCTAGGATTAACCCATCCTAAGACATATCTTGCATCCTTTTATAGTGGACATGGCCTAGTCTAGCATGCCATATTGATGAATCATTCAGTTTAGTGGTAGTCATCAGGACAGAATCAACATTTATACTAGAATCAGTATTAAGCCTGAACATTTGATTACTCAAATAGCCAAAACCAATAAACACACCATGTTTAGATAAAACAAATTTATTAGATTCAATCACTTGTTTATAACCACAATTATTCAAAACACTACTAGAAACCAAGTTCTTCCTAATATTAAGAACATGCAAAACATTAAACAAAGAAACAATCTTTCTAGAACGAAATTTAAAATCTACACAACCACGTCCATGCACTAGGGCTGTTGACTCATTTCCCATGTGAAGTATAGATCCATCATTCATTGACTCATAAGTCTTGAACCAGCAACTATCTTTACACACATGAACTGTTGCTCTAGAGTCAACCCACCACGCCACATCATCATCCTGCACAAAATAAGCTTCAGATACATATGTAACATAATAAATCTGGAGAGATTCATTAAACATATTCTGACCTTTTGTGCCTGATACCTTTGCAATCCCTTTTGAAGTGTCCAAGTTTCCCACCCTTCCAACAAGCCACTGATGACTTCTTGTTAGGATTAACTTTGGTGTTATCCTAATGCTTACGTTTGCCTTTGTTGTCATTGTACCTGGTGGGGTTGTTATGCTCCACCATATTGACAACAGATGAACCAGCAACATTGTAGCTCTTTGGCTTATCACTTTCAAACACCCTGAGGGATTTCTCAATGCGCAAATGACTGCCCAACTCAAAAAGATATAACTCCTCCTTCTTATGTTTCAAGGTGTGCTTGAAATCTTTCCAAGAAGGAGGTAGTTTGTCAATGACACACGAGACCTGAATGGTCTCATCCATGTTCATTTTATGTTGTGTAAATCTACCAAGTATTCCAATAAGTTCATTGTATTGTTCTATGACTGGTCTTGAATCAGTCATTTTGTAATTTGTGAAATCACTCACAAGGAACTTCTTACTTAATACATCCTCAGCCATATATTTGGCTTCCAAGAAATCCCATAGTTCTTTACCAGATTCAAAATTTTGGTAAATATCAAATAAGAAATCAGACATACCATTGAGACTAATACCACGACACACATAGTCATCATTCTCCCATTTGCTCCTTTTCCGCATCTCCTCCAAAGTAGCATCATCACCACCATCAGGAATGGGAGTGGTCAGCACGTACACCACGTTCATGGTAGAAAGAAGAAAGTGCATCTTCTTTTGCCATCTCCTAAAATCAACCCCTTCAAACTTGTCCAGTTTGAAGAAGTTAGCCACCATATGCTTCATTGTCGCCGCCATCGATTATCACAAAATAATCTTCTTTGATTGTTGGGGTTTACTTCGTTCCAACGGGGTAAAGATAATCAAACCTAGCTACGTACCAAAACAATGGTTACCGTATATCTCTTGAAGTCGTGTAATCACTTTCCAAAGAAGATTATTCGCCCCTTTGCCTGGGTTAGCACGAATACCTCCTTGGGATAAAACCAAGAGTTAGTTCTTGTTTTAGGCACAAATCAAGAACTCTGTGCGTGTAAGTGTTTCTTGTTTCTGTGTGTTTCATCATGCAAATATGATCAATATTTTTGTGATCCCATTCCTAAGAATGTAACTCTTGGTCAAAGGAATAATGAGTATTAATCGGCAACTTAATATCATTATTTCCCACATGACTACATAGTGGTTACATGACCAGAATAATGGTCATTAAGTCAATCTTAAACCTCTCATGAAACAGTCAAAGAGGTTACAAAGATAACCAACCCACTGATAGCCTAGTCGCTGACAAGGCAAAGCCCAGCCGCTGACAAGGCAAAGCCCAGCCGCTGACAAGGCAAAGGCTAGCCGCTGACACGGGCATCATCAGCAAACCACTATATTAAGTCCAGGGGTGGTCAGGGACTTAATGGGTGTACACTCCGTACCTCCAAACCCATTTACAAGTATGACCATATCCCACAATTATACTAAATTTCCAACAATCCTCCCCAATTTAGAACAATTCCTTTTGCATGAAAATCAACTTTAACAAAACCAGTGCATAAATGAAAATGTCCTGAGGATTGAATTTCCATCTTAGTACATCATTTCAAATATTCGAGAATCGGGGTGTTCTAAGAATTGAACCCTTCAACTAATTTGAATACCTGAAGATAAAATACACACAATTTTTCAAACACTTAAAACGCTCCTGGCACCATACAAGTCATGTGTCCATATCCAATTTCATAAATGTTGTAAGAGCCAAAGTCCATGCTCCTTGAGGCGACGAAACCTCAACACTTACATAGGTGGTTCATCTTTAGTTCATGCTCCTGCTTAAGCACTTTCAAAGAAATTAACCATTAAGAAGTTTATAACTTCATCCTCCTTCCAGCAGGTACAAGCACATCTTTGGGATGATATGTAAAACATGTGCTTCAGTCCCCTGAATATTCAGCTTTCCACATTGAACTCAACTCCCAAGTTTCCTTAGGAGGGAGTTGGGTGTCCTAGCATTCAGTGACTAGTTTGGACTTTAAACCCATCCCTTTAGCAGACTTTATAACCAAGTCTCTAGCAAGTCTCTAGCCAATCCCTTCGTCAAGTTATCAGCTAAGTTTTGTTGAGACCTCACAAACTCTATTGATATCACCCCATTCATGATTAGCTCACGAATCATGCTATGTCTAACACCTAAGTGTCTAGACTTACCATTGTACATTTGGCTATAAGCCTTAGCCAATGTGGCTGCACTATCACAACGGATAGATATGGGTGCCCTAGGTTTGACCCACAATGGAATCTCAAGAAACAAGTTTCTCAACCATTCAGCCTCCTTACCAGCAGCTGTTAGAGCCACATATTCAGATTCCATTGTTGAACCAGTAATGTAAGTTTGCTTCTTGGATGCCCAAGAAATTTCACCACCACCAAGTAGGAATACCCAGACACTTGTGGATGAATTATCCTTAGTATTGCTTATCCAACTTGCATTAATGTAACCTTCCAACACTAAAGGATATCCAGTATATGACAAACAATAATTCATTGTTCCTTTCAAATACTTTAGTACCCTCTGAATTGCTTGCCAATGTTGAGTACTAGGATTACTATTGTACCTACATAGTTTACCCACAGCAAATGCAATGTCAAGCCTAGTACTAGTCATGACATACATCAAGCAACCAATCACCCTAGAATACTCAAGCTGGGAGACAGCCTGACCATTGTTAGGCATTAATTTTTCACTTGTATCTATAGGTGTACTCACTGGAGTACAATCAAAGTGATTGAATTTATTTAGGACCTTCTCAATATAATGAGACTAAGAAATTACAATACCATTACTTTCATGTTTAATCCTTATGCCAAGGATAACATCAGCCTTCCCCATGTCTTTCATAGAGAACTTTGATGACAAAAACTCTTTGGATAAATCAACCTGAACTTGGTCTGTACCAAAGATTAACATGTCATCAACATATAGACAAATGATGACTCCTTTACCAGATTCATCAAATTTGCTATATACACATTTGTCAGCTTGGTTATGTAAATAACCATTAGACAAAGCCACTTCATCAAACTTTTGATGCTATTTCTTAGGTGCCTGCTTCAGTCCATATAAGGACTTAATCAGTTTACACACCTTACCTTCATGACCAGGCATGATGAAACCTTGAGGTTAAACCTCCTCATCCATATCACAATTCAAGAATGTTGTCTTCACATCCATCTGATGAATAATCAGATTGTGAATACTAGCTAAAGCAATCAGCATTCTTATGGTACTGATACGTGCTACTGGAGCATAAGTATCAAAATAGTCTATCCCTGACTTTTGTTTAAAGCCCTGAATGACTAACCTTGCCTTGAACTTTTCAACAGTTCCATCTACCTTTATTTTCCTTTTGAAAATCCATTTGTTACCAAGTGGATTGCAACCTGGAGGTAGATCAACCAACACCCAAGTGTTGTTGCCCATGATAGAATCCATCTCATCATTTATTGCTTCTTTCCAGAAAGCAACATCCTAGGACTTCATTGCTTCATCAAATGTTTTGGGATCATCATCAACATTAAAGCAATAGGAGTATTGGTCTGAGACCTCATCCCTTGTACCCTCAACCAATTATAGTTGAAACTCAGGCCCAAAATTCCTTGGAGTCCTATGCCTTGTGCTTCTTCTAAGCTCAGGCTCAGGTTGCTAAACCACAACCTCATCAGTGACCCTTTCAGGATTCCACTGAAACACCTATGTCCTCAGCTACAGGAGGAGTCCTGAGGCTTGGCTTAGGGACTGATGAGAACCTAGTCTCATCAAAGTTAGCATCCCTTGATTCAATGATTGAGTTTATTGAAACTAAATCATTAGGTTCAGTAACATAGAACATATAAGCCTTGGAATGGTTAGCATATCCAACAAAGATGCATTCAATGCCTCTTTCACCCAAGGTTTTCACCTTTGGATCAGGGAGTCTTACAACTGACCTATAACCCCAAACCTTGAGATAGTTCAAGTTTGGTTTCCTTTTAGTCCAGAGTTCATAAGGGTTAATCTTGTTCCTTTTGTTAGGAACCCTATTTAATAAATAGCAAGCTGTTAATATAGCTTCACCCCAAAACCCTTGACTCAGTCCAGAATAGGACAACATGAAATTAACCATTTCCTTCAGTACTCTATTTTTTCTTTCACATATACCATTTTTGAGGGGTATAGGGATCAGTTGTTTCATGGATAATACCAACAGACTGAAAATACTAAGCATCCATGTACTCACCTCCCTATCAGTCCTAAACCTTTTGATTTAGACTCCTTGTTGTAATTCAACTTCAGTTTTAAATACTTTAAATTTATCTAATGCTTCATCCTTAGTATGTAATTAATAAAAATAGCAAAACCTAGAAGCATCATCAATAAATGTTACCAAGTATTTCTTATTCCCAAATGAGGGAGTAGTATGCAAATCACATAAATCACTATGGATTAGCTTCAAAACTTCAGTTTTAAGTTTTACATCTTGAAATGATTTCTTAGTAATTTTATTCAGTATGCAAGTCTGGACACTTTTCAGTGTCCATGTCAAAACCTGGGATTAACCCATCCTTAGACATATCTTGCATCCTTTTATAGTCGACATGGCCTAGTATAGCATGCCATAATGATGAATCATTCAGTTTAGTGGTAGTCATCAGGACAGAATCAACATTTATACTAGAATCAATATTAAGCCTGAACATTTGATTACTCAAATAGCCAAAACCAATAAACACACCATGTTTAGATAAAACAAATTTATTAGATTCAATCACTTGTTTATAACCATAATTATTCAAAACACTACTAGAAACCAAGTTATTCCTAATATTAAGAACATGCAAAACATTAAACAAAGAAACAATCTTTCTAGAACTAAATTTAAGATCTACACAACCACGTCCATGCACTAGGGCTGTTGACTCATTTCCCATGTGAAGTATAGATCCATCATTCATTGACTCATAAGTCTTGAACCAGCATCTATCTTTACACACATGAACTGTTGATCCAGAGTCAACCCACCACGCCACATCATCATCCTACACAAAATAAGCTTCAGATACATATGTAACATAATAAATCTGGAGAGATTCATTAAACATATTCTGACTTTTTGTGCCTGATCCATTAGCTTTGTTGCCAATGCTAACACCTTTTCAATCCCTTTTGAAGTGTCCAGGTTTCCCATACTTCTAACAAACCACTGATGACTTCTTGATAGGATTAGCTTTGGTGTTATCCTGATGCTTACGTTTGCCCTTGTTGTCAATGTACCTGGTGGAGTTGTTATGCTCCACCATATTGACAACAGATGAACTAGCAACATTGTTGCTCTTTGGCTTATCACTTTCATACACCCTGAGGAATTCCTCAATGCGCAAATGACTGCCTAACTCAACAAGAGTTAACTACTCCTTCTTATGTTTCAAGGTGTGCTTGAAATCTTTCCAAGAAGGAGGTAGTTTGTCAATGACACACGATACCTGAATGGTCTCATCCATGTTCATTTTATGTTGTGTAAATCTACCTAGTATTTCAAGAAGTTTATTGTATTGTTCCATGACTGGTCTTGAATCAGTCATTTATTTGTGAAATCACTCACAAGGAATTTCTTACTTGATGCATCCTCAGCCATATATTTGGCTTCTAAGGAATCCCATAGTTCTTTACCAGATTCAAAATTTTGGTAAATACCAAATAAGGAATCAGACATACCATTGAGAATAATACCACGACACACATTGTCATCATTCTCCCATTTGCTCATTTTCCGCATCTCCTCCAAAGTAGCATCATCACCACCATCAGGAATGGGAGTGGTCAGGACGTACACCACGTTCATGGTAGAAAGAAGAAAGTGCATCTTCTTTTGCCATCTCCTAAAATCAACCACTTCAAACTTGTCCAGTTTGGAGAAGTTAGCCACCATATGCTTCATTACCGCCGCCATTGATTATCACAAAATAATCTTCTTTGATTGTTGGGGTTTACTTCGTTCCAACAGGGTAAAGATAATCAAACCTATCTACGTACCAAAACAATGGTTACCAGATATCTCTTGAAGTCGTGTAATCACTTTCCAAAGAATATTATTCGACCCTATGACTGGGTTAACACGAATACCTCCTTGGGATAAAACCAAGAGTTAGTTCTTGTTTTAGGCACAAATCAAGAACTCTGTGCGTGTAAGTGTTTCTTGTTTCTGTGTGTTTCATCATACAAATATGATCACTATTTATAGTGATCCCATTCCTAAGAATGTAACTCTTGGTCAAAGGAATAATGAGTATTAATCGGCCAACTAATCTCATTATTTCCCACATGACTATATAGTGGTTACATGACAAGAATAATGGTCATTAAGTCAATCTTAAACCTCTCATGAAACAGTCAAAGAGGTTACAAATATAACCAACCCACTGATAGCCTAGCCGCTGACAAGGCAAAGCCCAGCCGCTGGCACGGGCATCATCAGCAAACCACTATATTGAGTCCAGGGTGGTCAGGGACTTAATGGGTGTACACTCCGTACCTCCAAACCCATTTACAAGTATGACCATATCCCACAATTATACTAAATTTCCAACACTTCCGAGACCTCTTCCTCCGTGGCCCGTCAGAAGTACCTTCATCCTTCCTCTTTGTCTTATTGTTCTAAAGTGCAAGGGCTTCTTTACGCTCTCGGGTGGCCGCTATCCGAGCATCAGCATTCTCAACAATTTGTTAGTCTCCGGTAAGCGCCGGTATAGGGTTACCATGATCAAGCGGCTTAGTAGTCCGATCAATGGGACGTTGATTCTCTGGTATCTCCTTTTCGGTTGTCACCTTTGTTCCAGTTCACTTAGGAAGGCGCAAGAATTGGTCCATGGTTAGCTCTGCAAGAATGAGAGAGAAGAAGAAAGGAAGGAAAGGTAAGGAAATTCACAATTTAGTAAAGACACACAAATATGATACAAAACATTATTGTTTCCCTTTGCATCTCATAACGCACGCCGACACTCCGGATGAAAGGGTGGCCTCAATAAAATCATAGGATCTGACAATCGGTCGGCATCAGTCTCGCTATAACCTCTCGGAAATACATCCGATATGCAAGTATCTCGGTGTCTCCACGGCATTGCATCCGGAATAGCCCGACGGTCGATTAGGAAGAATTTGGTCTTCCAATACTTCAGACTAGAGGTAGTCTCAATACAAAACTTCGTCGATTTTTGGTGGATATTATTGACGAATGAGAACCAATGGCCCTGCTTACCCAACTTATAGAAAACTCCAAAAAGATCCACCGAGCACTCCATATATAAACTCCGGCATCGTATCTCGAACATAACAACCCGGCTCACACCTATGGACACCAATTAAGATATATGAACCTCGAAATGTTTAATGACCGCTAAAAGAAGGAAGAAAATGGAATCCTTAAGCCTACATGCTTGATATGCTCCAAATATATACCTATGAACTTCTTTGGGAGCTTGTCCATCGTCATATTCGGACCCGGCAGTCTGCGCCGAAGATCCTCTTGAATGCAATATTGAGAAACGGCCAAAATCAACTCCTCGTCGGTCATAACAGAGCACCAGAGATGCATATCACACTTAGGATCAATAAGGCCGGCACTCGATGCAACCTCATCAGAATCGTTGGCGGACATTACGGATGATGCGAAGGGGATGACGGATAAGAAATAAAACTGGAGAAAAGAAAAATGACATGGAAGATGTCGGTCAATAAACACACAGTAAGGAGGTAAAGTAAAAAGTAAAAATGAAAGGGGAAAAGCAAGTATATATAAAGGCGCCTCGAAAATAGGAAAGGTCGCATTAATTGGAAGGACGCGTGGCACACTTATAGCAACAAAAGGGCGAGTTATTGTGGTACATGTGGCTATTCGAGAACCTTCTTAGCGATGCAAAGTTAAACCCTAGAAAATGCCAAGCCCTGAATCTACTCGAACCCACAATGGGCCCAATAATCAAGTATAATATCACCCGTAGCCGAATAACATTATACTGGGGGGACATGTTTGTGTATGCTCCCGGTCAAGAACTGGAGACCATGCCATGTGGCACAATCCGGATCCGGACCGGAGTACGTAGGCATAACGGAATGAAAGTGACGTTGTCATAGACCGGAGCACACATATCATCTTCGCATATACTCAAAAAGGAAAGGGGACGATGTCAGAAGTGAGTTGGACATGGACCCAATTAGGGAAAGTTACAAGTATAAGGTATGAGTGGCCCACATCACATTGAATAATCTGACAACACACTTTAATACTTATTGTACCTTTCGTCTCCGATAAACATTAACTCTCACACCGGAGTTGGTCCTGAGATAACACCCGGAGCGAGACTGACATGTGCTTCTTCTTGTGTGTATGTATTCCAAAGGTTATCAAACCTACGTAGAGGGACCTTTTCTCTCGGTAGGCCCTAGCGAATGATTTTAGCATCTACATAACTCAAAAGTAAAAGTAACAATATCCCCTCAAAACATCCTCCAAATAATGTTGCTCAAGCTTCTTTCAAGCAATATATAACATGTAGTTTTTTTTTTGGTATACCTAGGTTTTCGACACGATATTGCAAGCCGACTAATCCCAGGGCGACTACCCTTTTGGATAGCCCGGAGTCGTTGGAGGTGAACCTCCATGGCCACCCTCAAATGTACACACCTAGTGAGGTTTGAACCTTGACCTCTCCTTTAAGAGTCAATGACCTTACCACTAGGCCACTTGGTGGTGGTTATAACATGTAGTTTGAGCTCAATTATAGACCTCCACATGAGAAAAAACTGGACCATCACCAAAATATTTGAACCATCGTCAATGACCTTTTGCGGGGATGAGGGCTTCCCATCATCTATTCATGTTGCCGATGCTTATAAGAAATATAACTCAAGACCTGATTCGATGTTATTTTCTTGTTACCAGTATAGTACTAATTCACTGTTATTCGCATTGTGGCATGTCGCATGCGTGTTAGTGGTTGTTCAAGCTTTGCTCGAGGTAAATGTGGCGCTTTTGTCACATTCCATTGTTCTTAAATTTTTGTGTCAATTATATATTTTACCGTGGTAATCCCCTTTACCTAAAAACAAAAGTATAGCACCAATTCCATCATCCTTACAACAACCTTAATCTTCGCCTAACTCAATTTCATTAAACAAGTAATAGAACTAAATAAGAATATCTTCAGCAGTTCTGTATGATGCAGTTCTATATGATGCAGTTCTCTTTTTTTGAAAGGCGATATATTTCATCACAAAAACCAAATACAACAAAAGGGATCCACTATATTAACAAGATACTTAGGCTGGGGGAGTGGTGATAAAAACCCACGGGTGGGTTACAGGTGGCAAAAACCCACGCGTGAATTACCAAGAACCTCACATTCCCACCGTAAAAAGCCACGTGTGGGTTGCAATTCCCAGTGCAATAAAAACTCGCTACAGGTGACTTACTCACCATTCACAATACCCCAAAACTTTATTTTTCATCCCGACTTTATTATATATAATCCTCATTTTCACTACTTTTTTTTCATCTTCATCTTCTTTTTTCTATACTAACAAAAAATCATCTTCTTCCTAAAAAAACAACAATGTCCGGCCAACAAAACACCCAATCCGACAAACGCCGCCGACGTAGAAATTTGACCGCCTTTCCACCTACCGCTACCGGAACCTTTGATCTTAACAACCCGTCACCATATCGACAACCAAACCCATATCATCAACCATATCCAAACCAACCTTACCGTAACCCTATGCCGGCACCGATATATCCACCGGTTCCGGACTCATACCCAAATCTACCTTACCCAAACTCTTATAATTTTACCTAATTCTCACAAACTTCTGGCTTTCAAGATTTTTGTTCACAAAACCCATACAGTTTTAATAACTATGTTGGTGGTTCGCCATCACAACACCATGCCAACATACCCACCTCTCCCATACCCAACTCTCCCATACCCACCTCTCTTGTACCTTCCTTTCATAGTGAGGAAGGATATAGGCCATCTTTTTCGGGGTCATATCAGGGGCCTCTAGATGACACGGTTGGAGTTTCCATCCCAACTCCAACTTCGTCGTGGGCGTCTAGAGGACGGCAAGCTCCAAAGGCTCCAAACGCATCTCGGCAAACTGCATGGATACACGTTGAAGAAGTTGAATTGTGTAAAGGATGGGTATCCGTTTCTGAAAATAGCGCGAAGGGAAACGGTAGAAATTCTAAAGGTTTTTGGACCGAGGTTTTGCGATACTTGGAGACCAACACAGGGGTATACGGTAAAAGAATATATGACAGCGTGAACGGGAAATGGAAATTGATCCGCCCTCAAGTGTGTAAGTTTGTTGGAGTGTATAACAATATGATACGAATGGGGGTTGTGAGTGAAGCCGACGATGAGACATACATTAATAGAGCATGTGAGGACTATCAAATTGAACACAACTCAAAGTTCAGGTATCGTCATTGTTGGGAAATTTTGAAAGGTAGTCAGAAATTTATGGGGGGTGAGATGGAACTGTGGGAATTTAATCAGGAGGAGGAAGAAAGCCAAGGCAGCAAGAGATCGAAGACATCGGAGTCAGGGGATGCAGCTTCTTTTCAAAGTGTTGACGACAGTCAAACCAGTGGTGTTCAACGACAACGACCAGTAGGCAGGGATAAAGCCAAAGTTGCTGCTGCGAGGAAGAAAAAAGGTCAGTCGTCGCGTTCATCGGTTGAGTACCAAGAAGCAGAGTTTGCTAGGTTGATGGTGTCCGAGTTTCACAATGCGGGCAAAGACGAACAGCTTAAGTTTTTGGAAATGAAAGATAAAGAGTTGGAGTGTCGTTGTCTTGAGTTGGAAAATCAAGCCAAACAATTGGAAATTGCAGCCGAGACCCAAAGAAGAGAAGCACTCGAAAGGAGGGATCGAGAGATAGACTTCTATATGACACCCTATGATCACTTGGTTGGGCCACAATTGGCATACCGTTTGCAACGTCGGGCAGAAATCAAAGAGCGTTACAATTTGGAGTCGTAGTTTTTTTTTTACTTTGTATGTTTTTATTTTCGGTATTTTACGTTTTTATTTTATCCGTGTATCGTATTTTATTTTATGAAATAAAAGTTTTAGTTTATGAATAAATAAGGTAAAAGTGATAGTGGAAAGATGAGGTGGAGGTGAGGTGGTGGTGTGTTTTTTTTCTTAAGAACCTTGTAAGGTAAGTTTTGAGTGGGTTAGTGAGAGGAAAGAGAAAACTGAGGTGGAGCTGATGTGACGGTGGAATTTTTGTGCACCGCTCCCCCTAGCCTTAAGTATAGTGGACCCAAAGCAAAAAAAACACAGATTCGACAAAACAAAAGAAAAGAACAAACTAAACTAACTAAAACAAACGAAATGATAAAACAAATATTGGAAAAGGACCCAAGTGAAAGGGACAACACACTGTTACTATCTCTATCACTGGCCCATGATTGTAATCCACCAAAACCAAAAGTGACTTATCTGATGCACAAATAGACCTAACAGAAGTAGTACCCCATTGAGCAAACAACATCAGCCTAGCATACCCACAAAACCACTTGATCCACAACGCCTAGACTTGATGCATAAATGACCAGCAAATTTTTTATCTAAAACACACTGTGAAGCATATCCTGATAGCAGGAACTAAAACATTAAAGCCGAACCACATTTTGTTGCAGAAACCAAACAACAGCGCCTGTAACTTAAAGCCGAACCACATTTTGTTCCAGAAACCAAACAACGGCGCCTCAAAAACAATTATGCAGAGCTGAATATTAAAACATATGATCTGACCCCACAGAAGAACCGTTAGGTAGAAAACGACCTCATATGGTACCACTTAATTTACCCGACTATTAAATGGATCAAACAACCATTGTTGCCAATCCATCTCTATATTTATTAGATCTTCGCGTAATCCACTCGAAGCTTTTTATTTGAATCTCTTGCAGAATTTTATTAATACTTAAGACTTTATTAGCAAAAACACGCTCATTCCTTTCTTTCCATATGAAGTAACCAGTTGACCATAGAACTGCTTGCCACAGGTTAGTAACAGCAATAGGGACGCTAACATTCCCGTTAAATGAGAAAAGCTCATCAATAGAAAAGGCGTAACGACCCCCATCTTCCACCAACCAAAAACCTTTTCCCAAACGCTCATAGCAAAGTCACACGTGGCCAAACTATGAACACATGATTCCACACTATTGTTGCAACTAGGACAAAGAACCGTGTCCAAGTCGATGCCTCTTCTATCAAGTTCCACACGAACCGGAAGCCTACCTTTTTTCGCCCTCCAAATGAAGATGTTAACTTTTCTCGGCACAAGCTTATTCCAAGTCATCTCTTGAACTCCACCTGAAGAATCTTTTCCTCAACCAATCTTGTTAACACTTTACCTTGAACTCGCCGTCTTCATCTAACGTCCATATCCATTTGTCCCTACAATTGTTAGACACAACAACATTTTGCAATACGCCTAATAATTCATCCAACTCCTTACGAACTCTACCCCTAATTTCTCTCACCCAAACCCATTCCCAACACAACCCTTCATCATTTGCCCACGACCCCTTATCCATCACGCTACCCTCTTTACTCCTATCAAGATGATAGAGCCTAGAAAATCTATCACCAAGCCTACGATTATCCACCCATCTATCTATTATTAGGTCCATCACCCTACACCCCCACAAAAGACAAAGAAAATTCTAAACCCAACCCATCCAACTCATCACCGGTCTTTATAATATCTCCCCCCCCCCCCCCCCCCCCCCTCCCTCTCCCCCCACCCTCAACCCTATCTCCCCTCAACCCTCCACAATTTACGTGAATACTTTAACTATCCTAACCCATAAACTATCACCCTCTCTCCTAAACCTCCACCACCACTTTCCTAACAAAGCCAAGTTTTTTCCCCTTAAAGACCCAATGTTTAACCCCCCCCCCCCCCCCCCCCCCCAACCCCATATGAAGTAATAATCGAATCCCACTTGACCCAAGAAAGCTTTTTCCCCCGCCCATACCACCCCAAAAGAAATTTTTCCTAATACTCTCAAGATTTTTTAAAACACTCATAGGAACACGGAACATCGAGAAATAATACAATCATAGTAACAACTTTGTCGCCTCACATAAGACTTACACTAATCCCAGGCAGAATGCTTTCACCTCAAGCCAAATCTGAGCCACCGAAATTTTCACGACCTTGATATCATGGAATATCATCTACAGTTAACTGCCAACCAATCACCCCCAATCACTTTCTTTGCTTAGCAAGATCATGATACCACTATACTATAAGAATCGGACTAAAGGGTAGTTTAGTGGTATTTTGTCGTAGCCCAGAGTCAAACTTTGAAAATCGACTATTTTGTCATATAGTGGATTTTTAACCACGACTTTCATCGTGGCTAAAAGTATTTCCTGGATAAAAGCCCAGAATCTAGTAGTAACAACCCCATCTTACAAAGATGAGTTTTCAATTTATCAAAACATTTTAAAAAACTCCCAAAATAGCCTAGTGATAAATCATACAAATCTGTGTTAATTTCAGCTGATAATAGTGGTGTTTCCATAAAAATCATACCAAACAGTTTGTAATTTAGAGAATAGAAACCGTTACCTATATACCAGCTTGAAGTTATACCTGCCCAGTCAACACTGACCCTTAGATGGCATCCCTTACTGCATCGACCAGTTGAATATTACAAAGCCAAAAACACTTCCATTTTGTTGTACTATGGTAAAGCATAATCAGAGTACCAATAATTTTTAATGTTGAAGAAATCAACTAAGTCAATGTTTTGTCCGATTTTGCACGTCAATGTTTTGTCTGATTTTGCACCAACACATTAGGTTGTTTGATTCGCCTAATTTAGAATTGATTTCATTCTATTATTGAAAATTTCCTATGATGCTCAAGAATTTTTTGTCTCAAGCATTGCAATCATGTAAGTAACAGACCATTAGTACTACCCTTTTTGACCTAAAATAACCAAGTTGTAACTTTATAAGTGAGCTGTTAGTTCCAATCTGAAATACTCCTTATGGCAAGTCATTAGACCGTTACTAATGGGTCAAACTGACATTTTCCAATTCTTAGCCACCTATTTTCCAAATTTCAACAAGACTTTGTTGCGTGTTATGGTTAGCATCTTCAAACTTTTAAATTTGACAGCATGACCATCAAAAACTCTAAATCGTAACCGTTCCATCCTTTTCTTCATATTTCATAGTTTTATTCATAAGCATGCAAAGTGGTAACAGTGTCTATTTCATGGACTTATGGTAAACATGCATACACGTGGAACACAATCTGATTCATTCCGACTATCTCTAATTGGCTTATGTTTAAACACAAACAAGACAGAAAATGTAGTTATACAGGATCCTAAGAATAAGTAAGTCAACAAGAAGCTAGCAGAGCTTTAGCCATTCCACCATATCGATCTATCCTACCTAAACAGTAAACAGTAAGCCTTTTCTTGTTCCTTCTTTGAATGAGGCATACCAGTTGGATAAAAGATACAAAATGAAACAAAACTGTAAGATATTCTACCATGCGTTTAGTCCCTGAGTAAATGGTCAGGCATGACTTTTCCAAATGTCAACAAGATAGTTGGTTACAAAGGCGGCTTTATCATCACGAGTGTATTCCAATTTACTTTTATTTTAACACAAGCAAGATAGAGTGATAGACAAAATCCAACATAATACTTTATACAAAAAGAGGTGTAGCATAACATCAGTCTACAAGAATCCTAGTTTATGTACCTTTTACATGCATTAATGTCCAAGTCTGAACAACAACAAATGAAGCCAAAAGTTTTACTAGAGATCAATTGGAGTGCAATATCAACATACCAGATCACTAAAAACAAAAGTTATCTAAAGTTCTTAGTCCCATTTTTCTACCTTTGCTAAACATCCTATCTGCCCATGTCAGCACCATTGGCCTATACGTCAATATCAGAATCACAATCATTTTAAGCACGATATAATCTCATAACAGTCCACTTAACCTATCAATCAATGAGTTCTGTAGTATATAAGTAAATTATGAATGAGCTCGTCAGCACCTTTAACAGAGGCGTTACAAATCTTCTAACTTCTAGTGGTCTTCGAGACTATCAATAAACAAGTTGCAACTTTGTAAGTGAGTTATTAGTTCTAGTCTCAAATGGGGTTATTTTAAGGCCAATAGTCCATAAATCTAAACAACCTATCCTTCCAAATGTCAACAAGACGATTAGTTACAAAGCGAGGATTATGATCATCTATGTATGCCGAACAGCAACTGGAAACGAATTCCAAACACAATTGATATGTCATAAGCCAAGCCCACTAACCATATAGAGTAGTAAGTAAGACTCTACTTAATTATTCAACATAGTCACATATATTCCCTGCTAATCAATATCCTAAACCAACCTATTCATCCAAGTGTCAAACTGTCAACCAGACTGGCTATCATTACAACTGATATTTCAACACAATTCATATGTCGTAAGCCAACCAACTAGGTAAAACACCGCAAACCAGAATGAAAGCAGAACAGCTATTTAACTTTTCTAATCATCCACGTCATTATCCTACTCTTCATCACAGATTGAAGAAGTTGGTAGCATAATGTCATAGCTTCAGAAAAAAACGTGGAAGCCATCTAAGATATGGCCACAGATATTTAAATTGTAAGGTTTATCACATTTTTAAATCCAATATAAACATATTTGAATTAGATGGACTGCAATTACTTTATATGCATACCAATTGGATAGAAAAACAAAGTGAAACAAAATTGAAATAAACTCAGCATATCTTAAGTCCATAACGAGATGGTCAAGCAATATTTTCCAAATCCAAACCACCTATTTTCCAAATGCCAACAAGACAGTTCCTTGGGAATCCTTATTGATCTCATTTTGTGTATGTCTAACAATGAGCATTGGACATGAATTTCCTAACACGATGCATATGTCATAAGCCGAGACTACTAACGAGAATTAATAATGATTCTTCTAACACAAATCATATGTCATAGACCGACCAATCATTAATCATATACTATGTAATACTCTACTCAATGGTTCAACCTACTCATATTCTACCCAAAGTATCTAACATGCTAAACTTACGATATCACTAACCGAAAGGTTACCGAAACCTATTTACGATCGCAAAACATCCTACCCATGTTAGTATCCGCGTCACACTCTACTCTTCATCACTGTCATCGTCATCAGCATCATCGTCATCGTCATCAACATCATCAACATCATCCTCGCTCTCATCCTCGTCGTCGTCCTCGTCATCAGTAGAAATATCATCAAGAGACCGCCTCGCCTCCTCTCTTACCTTACAAATCGCAAACCCATCCTCGTCCTCATTCATAGTAATAAACTCTGTCATACACCAATCAGTCTTCCTAAGATTTCCAACATCAACATCCCCTTGAAAAAACACAAACCTGATAACTTTCCCAACCACTTTTCCATGGTTGTCATAAATACATTCGAAATTGGAAACCTGTTTCCAAATCCCAACTTTTCCACCTAAAACTCGACGGTTAATATGGCTACTGTTTTCGTAAGGATAACGCGGGGTGTAAATGGCGTGTTCTTTGGTTCGTTTAATGGCGGGTTGAATGTTTTGGAGGAGGGTTGATGGGTGGTTTGAGTAAAGGTCGAGATGTAGGACTTGGTCATATGCAATGGGTCTGTTTTGAAGCTTGAGGTTTAAGATGAGAATGAGTTCACTATTGGTTGGAGGACAGTATTCATAATTCAATAGTTGGAAGGCCATGGTGGTGACCGGTGACGGCGTTTTGGTGTCTGAAACCACAACTTGTATAAAAGGGCATATGTTGAGTTGACAGACTGACCGCCACCGGGTTTAACAGAACCGAACTAAAGTGAACCGATCTTATTCGGTTTTGATTTCGATTTCGTATATTTACTTCAATTTGATCGGTTCTGTTCGGGTCAACCGGCATTTATTCGTTTTGAACTAATCGAATGAAAATGAATCGACTTTATCTGGTTTGGTTCGATTTCAATAATACTAGGTTTAATATCCGTGTACGCACATGATTTGAATATAAAAGATAAATTAAGTAATAATTTCGTTATTGTGATTTTATATATATTTTTTAAAAACATATAATGTTTATATGTTCGATTATTTGTTGTTTTACTGTGCACTGTATAAATTGTTATAAACTCACCTGAATTTTCATTTTTTGAATTTAATACTCTTTTTACTTTCGATATTTTTATTCTCAATACTCATATCTTAATTAATAACCAACAAACCATTCGCATCAACCTTACACCACCTTACACGTACTAATTTATAAATTTATGACTGGTAATGTTTAATATTATTCTATAAAACAATATTAAATTTTTAAATGATTTTTCATTATGTGATAATATTATTCTATTATTTGGGCTTCCTACGAGTATCTGCCAAACAGTCAAACGCATCTTTTACGAGGAGGAAAATTATCAAAAGGTCCATCAAAATTGGACAATTTTCATTCTATAATCAAGAACATGTTCTCCTCATTTAGGTTCAGACAAGGTTCCAGATAGTGTGAGGGTGGCGTGACGGCACGTCCAAGCCTCAAGCCTTAGGAGCCATGACGAAGTAATGGCGTTTTTCAAGGCGTGACAAAAGCGGCAATTTTTTTTATAAATTTTTGTAATATACTAATAAATATCGAGTATACAAAAGGTGCTATCAGCTATGCATAAGAGATAAGAGTTAAAACCTTATATCTCTTAATTACGTTATCAAAGTTGTACTCAAACTCCGATTAGGCTTTAAAGCTCAAATAAAAAATAGCCCAATAATTAGCCAAAATACAAAATAACCCAAAATTTTAGCAAAAGTGACAATAAAAAGCCGCCACGCCTTGTCATTTTGCGCGCCTTTGCCCGCTATTTGGCGCCTTGACTCGCGCCACGCCCAGAGCCCGCGCAATAGTGTATATCGTAACGATGAGGCCACGCCTCATGCCTAGGCGACGCCTTGGCGGCGCAAAGGCGCGCCTTTTAGAACCTTGGTTCAGGGCAAAAAAACAAAATAGGGCAATGGCGGAAGAATCCGCCATGTGCTCGTAGAAAGTACGTACTGTGTAAGAGTTTGTTTTCTAGGCAATTTTCAAGTTTAGGACAATCGGAATTTTGGGCAACTGGTTTTTTCATTTAAACAAATAGTAGCATAATAAATTATATTATATTTAGGGCAATCGTTCTTTGGGCAACGTTGAATATAGGACAACTGAATACTTTATTCGTACTTTTTCCTTTACTCGCCTATTTCAAAACACACACATTACACACAAACATAAATCAAATCCATCTATGTTTTCTTCAATGAACAAACCCAAACATATCAAGAATCAAACCCAATTTTAAATATCATGCGTGAGATGAATGTCTTTTATGATGTCCGAGTTATCATTAAATCAACAGTAAATTGCTTCAAGAAATCAAAGGGTTCTTGCAAACTAATATCATCAGGAAGAATTTGTTTACAAGTACTGTATTTGGCTTGTGGTTAGATATTTTATTCGTGGATAATGATTGCCATTTGATGAATTATATTTTGCAACACCGGTTATATGTTCCTAATATTCCTAGTCATGCTCCCCCTATGTTATTCAAATTGGTGATCATTGGTTACGATTTGGTAGGAAGGGATTTTGTTTTAATTACTGGATTTCGATTTGGTGATGTTTCAACTTTAGCTAATACTAAGAGTTCTTTTTGCACACATCTTTTCCCCCAAAAAATAAAAATTAGAGGTTTTAAGAAACTTTACGGTATGAACTTTTGAAAGTTCTCGGAAATAAAGAAATGTGGTTAGGTTTAAACGATTTGGATGTTGTGAGGTTGTGTCTTTTAATTGTTGTCGAGTTGGTATCTATGGGCAAAGAGGATAAGAATTGCATAGATAACCATTTAGTTAGAATGGTGGATGATTTTGAAGCCTGAAATGCTTATCCTTGGGGTGAATTCATGTGGGATGAATTTTATAAAAGGACTATAAATGTTGGTTGTAATCATGCTCATACTCATATATCCAAGAAGAAGCAAAACCCATATTACAATTGATGTGTCGATGATAGTATATGTATTAATTAAGATACGTTATTGGGTAAATTAGAAAATTACCTTTAGGAAAAAGTAATAGACTAAAATTACCAAAGACGGATTTAATTAAACATGTTTGTGAACCAAGTTCGTTGTACACGAAGATCGAGTGAATTTGAGACGTTTTGTTTTGATTTGGAAAATTGATTTGAATGGTTTGATTTTACGGTTTTTATCTAAAATTAATACTACAAATTAAACATAAGTGCATGAATCGTTTCTCAATATAAAATTCTAAAAGACAATTATTTAAAACTATATAAAATTTAAACTATTTAAAATAAATCTAATCAAATAAAAATAATTTTAAAACTATTCAAAAATTTAAACTAAATCTATTTAGAAATTTACTTTTAATAAAACAAAATTATTTAAATCTAAATTTTTTTAAAACAAAATTAATTAGAACTAAATTATTTAAAAACAAATTCTAAAACAATTTAAATTTCTAAAAAGTAAAAAAAAATATATTTTTATTTATTAATTTTTATTTTTTTATTTTTTGTTTTGAACCTTTTTGAAAGTACTTTTAAACAAATAAATTTACAAAATGAAAACTATATATTTAAAACTATTTAAAAACTGTTAGACGAAATTGATTAGGCTATATTAGTTAATAAAGCTACTATTAAACCAAAACGACAGATAGGCCACTTGGTTAAGTCGTTTGGCCCATGACCAGGAGGTCATAGGTTCGAGTCCTTTAAGGGACATTTTTGGATGATATTTATTATTTTATTTTGGAATTGATTATTTGGAGTTCAGATTAAAAATCAATATAACAGCTACTTATATTATCAGTTCAGAAACTCAGATATTGCATTATCCAGTCAAAAATTCAGTAAAAATCAACAGTAAAGAAAATCATGTAAATACAATAGCACAAACTGAAAATAGCAGGTACACAACAAATTCAAATCAAACAATACTCAATCAAAATCATCAAGAAAGTTTATCAGCAGAAAACAAATCAAAAGCTACAGCACATTGAAATCGTAAGGATAACTAAACAAACACCACAGCTCTAGTCTTGACCCATCAATCACAATGAAGTCATTTAAACAGAATATAAAGATTTAACAAATTTACTCACAAAAACAATAATCATGAAAATAATGCATGAAAATCCAATAAGAAAGCAGCGACGAGTGAGCTTCAATCGATTATAAAGTAGTTACATTAACTCATCAGTCTCATCAAACTTCAAACCAAAATGAACTCATGGTGACGGAAGAACATAGTAATATTACTCTATACACAGTCAAAGTAGATGAACTCACATTTGCAACTATAATTTAGTTACTGAAAATATAATAACACTACAATCAGCTATGAACAACAAATTACCCAGTAATCATACGCAACTGCAATTTTCAGCAAGAAGAAATGGCCACAAACTATTAGTAATTATACGACTAAGTAAATTAATCAGCAAGCAAATAGTAACCAACAGCAATTATTCATGCAGATTCATCAAAAACTTAAAACAAACTCCAAATCCAACAGCTATAGCAAATAGAGACCGACAAAATAGGTTACTATTATCAAGACAAAATAACTATTGTCTTCTATCAAACTCAACATTCGGACTACAATTATCAGTTTTCAATGCTGAAATTACAGTCTCTATTATCTAAACTGAGTGACTAGTTTCTCACAGCAAAAACTAACCCACACAGTCCCGAATTCAAGATCAGAACAATCAGACAACATAAGCTGTTGATCAATAAAAAAAACTGCAGCTCGTATTCATATATCAGTAATATCAAATAGCACTTTAAGTCCTCTATAAAAGTTACACAGATTCAACAGATCTATCAATTCAACACCCAAGCGAATCAAATAAGAAAACAGATTTACAGAAACATCAAATGACAAGTAAATTCTAACATAATATCACATTAACCAAATAATAAACTTAGATAAACAATTATTTATAGCATATTTAACTAAAAACATTAAAGGTAAATTGAGCTCTTACCTTTTGAAGAAATAGTTGAGGTGAAGCGCAGCGCTGAGCTGGCTTAATGATTCGACTCGACTTCAAAACACCGACCAATATCAAATTATCATTCTAACAGCTATGTATAATCATTCATCCAGTGGGGATGAACGTTTATTCCCTCTTTATTGTAATTTCAAGGTCACGATAATATGGTTTTGAAAGTCCCTAATCAATGCAAGAAACCCTAATCTTAACTTAATCAACACAAGGTATTACTTTTCAAACGTAATCTTATTATTGTATAATAAAGAATTACAAGTGTTATGGATAACACAGTTTGATGACAATGTGTTGTGCACACTTTGAACAACAATAAACCCTAACTTATGAATACAGTCGTAGCTGTTTGATTCACTAAGTTATATGCAATAATGTTCTTAATATCTCAAAGTGTTGAACATTAATGCATGGATACACATCCTATTTATAGTGTTACGAGTTTGACTTAAACAGTACTTGATGTCGACTACACAAGCTTTTACAAGTTCCCACATCAGTCACATGATGTCCTTTTATTCTTGGTAGTCTTCCATTATGCTTTAAGGAACAGTTGTCAAAAACAGTTTCCTTATTCTTCATAGTCTCGAACACACAAATGGCATGTCCAAAGTGTGCTGAGAGTTATCAGGGTATTGCCACCCCTGTTAACTCTCAACCCCTCAGAGTCCCTGATACATCTTGGCTGTTATCCATCACAGCCAATGAGTATGTCTTCAGGTAATTCTTCGACTTCCCTGACAATGTCTCTGACATGGACTCCTCTGAGGTTGCTCACAGAGACTTGGATCTCTATGAGTCTTGCGAAACTTGCCTGCCTCCTAGGCACAGGCAAGGGACTATCTAACAGCCTAATTATGTTTAAATCAATGATCAGGGAATCTAACAAGTTTAGATTCCCAACAATCCCCCCCTATTTAAACATAAATAATGCTAGATCTAACTAAGTTAAGGTAAGTGAGTTTAACAGCTTCTTCTTACACATAATAGATCTAAACAAACATACCTCATGATTTTATTAAAAACTTAAAGAAAATTACAAGTGCATTACATAAGTGAAATAAAAGATGAAGGTAAAAGGGTTGTGAGCATCTTCAATAGTCATCATTTTTAATTCTTTCTTCAGCTTCAGCCAAGTCTAATATGTTATCAATTTCATCCTGCAAAGTCTTTGCAAACTTCTTGGAATACTCTGTGTTGATCTTGAGACACTTCTTGTGACATAGTAGCTGAATAGTTGAAGCCAAGCACAGCTCATCTTCCCTTTGAAAAGCATACTGGCAAGCCTTGTTCATGAATGCCATTCCTCTTTCAGGCTCTGTGTATGTCTGACCATCAACAGGGCCAACAATACCATTTGGGAGGATCAAATCCCTATGCATACCATCCACTTGAACATCTTCAGTAACAAAAGTTTCATTAACAATTTGTGAAATCCTTCTCCTTTTGTTGCCTGTCTTTGGGGGTTCTTGTTCAAAAAGCTGTGGTGGGGGATCAATCTTGAGTTTGGCTGTTGTTTCCTTGATCCAGTTAAACTTGGCCTTAAGAGTTTTAAGCAGAAGGAAATTTGTCTGTCCAGACTTTTTGGCAGCTAAGGCTTCGAGTTCAAACCATTCTGATAACCCAAGTGTCTTTAACCTGAAGTTGTCAAACACATCCATATTTCTCTGTTGGTTTTCCCTCCATAAGATCATTTGTGGGGTGTTTGTGGATTTATGAATGGTGTATTTGAACTTGGTTATCTTGCCAGCAGCATATCTGTTGTTCACGCAGGCATCATAGTCAGCTTTGACTTTCCTTAAAGCCTCAGCGCGTTTTGTTTCCATTTCCCTCAACCTTTGTTTTTGTTTTTCCCTTTCAGGTGGTGTCATCTTCCTCAGAGTAGCTTCATTCAATTCTTTGGCTGTCTTGAGTTCATTTAATCTTTTGAATTCTTCAGCCTGTTGCTCTATTTCTTCAGGGGTCAAAGGAATCTCATCGGAAGGTGTAAAGGTTGAGAATTGGGAAAGGTCTGTAGTGGATCCTCCTGTCTCTAGCATCGCAGCTATCTTCTTAAGTTTGGTATCTGTATCAACCAAAACTATCTCCTTTCCTTTCTTCGAGACAGAGGACTCTACACTTATGTTTTTCAAAACATCAGCTCTTTTGATAAACGTTGTCTGAGCCTGAGTTTGAATAGCTTTGGGGAGAGAGCTAACAGTGAATTTTAATTTCTTGGCAGCTGGCTCATCATCATCCTCAGGCTTGCTGGTGTTAACCAAAACCAGAGACTTTGATGAGTCAGCTCCATCTTGAGTTTGTTGCTCCCCCTGAGTATTATCCTCATCATCAGGTATTATAACAGGTGTGATGACTTGGAGAGGAACAGGTGTACTTGTGGGGTTAGCTGATGATGAGCCTTGTTCAGCAGATGCAAGGCTGAGTGTTGTATTTTTCTCCCCCTCACGTTTATCCTTACTTTGCAGATGTTTGGATGAACGTGCTTGAAAACGTCTTGCAATCTGCTCCACAGAGGCAGCCATAGCACGTTGTCTTTTTCTTGAAGCCCTGGCAATCTTTAGCAGGAGGTTGGCATTTGCATTAGTATTTGCCTGAACACGCCTGACAATAAAGTTAGCATGGTTGTATTACCTGGTGCGAACAACATTAAAGCGCCTGTGCATGGTGAGTTCATGTTCATGGAACATAGCAGGGACGGCTGAGTCAATGGCATCCTTTATTCTTGTTGAAAGATGACCGAGTCCCTGGGCTACACCTCTTCTTGCACCATCCTGAATTGGCTCAGTGACAGCCTCAGTCACAGCCTTTTTGATGATGCCTGGAAATGTCACAGTGAAGTTGTGCATTTCAGACTTGATCACATCCAGCTTCCTTGATAAGCGCTCAATATCTGATTGATGATGAACAGGCTGAAGATTCTTGATATTGAGGCTTTGCTGAGCATAGTCATCCCCCCTTGGTAATAAGTGAAAGTTGGTCTGGGCAGGATGATTAAACAAGAGAAATTCTGCTGTTGGATCATAAGGTGGTCTTTGGAATGCTGTTGTTGCTGATGTAGCAGAATTTGGAGTATCAACAGCATCCTTGTGAGGAGAAGTCTTGTCACCAGCTGGTGTAGACACATCTATTTCTTTAGGAGGAGAGACATACAGCTGGTCTTCCTCATCTTCTTCATCCTCTTCATCGAACATTCCTTCAGGGAATTCATCCTCAGGCATGGACTCAATATCAGAGACATAATCTTCTAATGAGAGCATTTCTTCATCAGCATTTAACACAGGCTCTTCATCATTTGGTTTGTCCTGAGTCATTGTATCAGCCTCCTTTTCTTGTTGTACCTGAGACTCGATGACTGGCTGTACAATTTCAGCCTGCAAATTTGTTGTAATTAGTAACAGGGAAAAATATAAGGGGAATTGTCGCCATTTCGCTGTCCCAGAGAGGCTGAGGGTGATTACTCAGCCACTCCAAAGGATAAATCCTTGGGATTCTTTTAAGTGTGAAAAATAAGGTTAATGATCGCCATTCGCTGCCCCTAGGAAAGCTGAGTGTGATTATTCAGCCCCCCCCCCCCCCAAAAGGTAAAAACCTTTGGGACTCTTTTGATTGTGAAACATATGTTGTTTATGGATCGCCAGTCGCTGCCCCTAGGAAAGCTGAGTGTGATTATTCAGCCCCCCCAAAAGGTTAAAACCTTTGGGACTCTTTTAAGAGTGAAACATATGTGGTTGTAGGTCACCTGTTACGCTTCCCCTAGGAAAGCTGAGGGTGATGATTCAGCTCCCCCTGAAAGGATAAATCCTTTGGGACTCTTTTAAGGAGGGAACCAAGAGGCTGTGTGAAGTACAGCTGCTCAAGGTTGAGACATTAGTGTATTCAGGTTGTTGTTAGCCTGAATACTGTCTAGAGGGTGCAGGGTCATCGGGGTGCTTTATAAACACAAATGAATCATTCCCTGGTGCAAAGATAGAGTGTACAGAAGTCTTAAAGGATTCTAAGTGTATTGACAGACTTCTATGGGTCGAGGATTACCCTAACTTCACCACTCTCTCCTACAGACAAATGAGAGTGGCTGCTTGTGAACCTCTAAAAATGTACACTGATTACCTGTGAGATATCAGCTTGATCATGCTGGTAACCTGTTGTCTCAGCTGACTTTGAGACACTAGACGCCTGTTGTTTGTCAGCCAAAGAATCCGAATCCACAAGAGTATCTGGACCAGAGGAGGTGTCAGTCTTCTTTCCCTTGGCCTTAGTAACAGCTTTGGAGTGGGAAGAAGAGGGGATTTTCTTCTTCTTAGGCTGTTGGCCAGATGAAGCCTTGGACTTAGTAGTGTGCTGCCCAGAGGTCAAAGACATAGACTTGCCAGCAACACTAGAAGTATTCACCTTCTCAGAAGAAGGGAGCAAGGGCTTCTCAGCGTTTGGTACTTGGTTGGCCACATTCAGCATATGGGCGGTGACAGGGATATCTTCAGCTCCTATTTTCTTGTAGATGGCGCCTGTGATGCGATAGGGCTTAAGAGCAGTCAAGGCCTTGTTGTGGTAGTTATCTCCCAGCAGGCTTTCAAAGATCAGAGACAGGAAGCGCACATAACAGATATTCTTTTCTCTGACCTGATTCCTTCCCTTCAGCTGTTCTACCAGGTTTGAGAAGAGAATGCTTCCAACGTCAACATCAGCTCCCCAAATTAATCCATAAGCAATAGCCTGATGGTTGAAAGACATCTGATCCTGTGATCCCTGCATTCCTCCCAGGGACTTAACAATGTGGGTGAAGAGGACACGCCACATAGGAGTGAAATACTTAATCTTCAGAGGGGATTTGGCGAGGACCTCAGCTGGTGTAAGAGCAGGGTTAACGTCATGGCAAGGGTTGAGTGTGGCCAGGGCTTCCTTGACAGCCTTTTTGTCAACAACCTTCAGGCATTCATCTCCATGCTTCAATCCGGCCACACTTGAAAAGTCTTTGAGGGAGAAGGCAAAGGGGTGTTCATTGCATGAAAGGCTAAATGTTATGGTGTCTTCTACCACTTCAGCAGAATACCAGAATTCCCTAAGGTATTCTTGGTAAAAGGTGGATGGGGATTTGGTGAAGGCTTCATTTAGGTCACAATTCTGCATGAAATTTACCAGAATTGAATAGGTGCTGTTTGGTGCTTTAATCCATCCAATGGCGTTGTTGGAGGCGAGGATGCTCTCATTGATCTCGAAGTTAACATTTGAAGCTTTGGGAACTGAGAACGCCATGGATTTGAGGTTGAAGGTGAAAGAAAATGGCGGATGGTTAAGAGAGATAAGAACTTAGAGAGAGAAGTAGATTTTAGAATGGTGGTGGGTGAGAAGAGAAAGGAGACAATATATATTCAAACTAAGTGAACAGTTATTCAACCGTATTAAATGCAAGGTGCGAAAATGACTGCTCAAGTGGGTCCCCTTGACCTTTCAAAAAGTTTGTCTCCTCGTTATCCAAAAAATAAATGATTAAATATTTGAGAATGTTTTTTGCATTTACTTGGAAAGTAACTACCTAGTTTCATGTGAAAAACATTTAATATAGAATCAATCATTTAATGAACACATTTAATATCAAGCCACAGGCTTTGAGATATTGAGCATCCCTAGCTCAGCAACTAGCCTGTTGAACGAAGGTTCAGCCAAAGGCTTTGTAAAGATATCAGCTAGTTGCAGCTCTGTGGGAACAAAATGCAGCTCAATATCTCCCTTCATTATATGATCCCTAATAAAATGATACCTGATATCAATGTGTTTGGTACGAGAGTGAAGAACAGGGTTGTTGGATATGGCAATGGCGCTGGTGTTGTCACAAAAGATTGGCACTTTGTCATACAAGATTTCATAGTCAGCCAATTGACTTTTCATCCAGAGCACCTGAGCACAACAGCTGGCTGCAACGACATATTCTGCTTCAGCTGAAGACATAGCCACAGAGTTTTGCTTCTTAGCACTCCATCCAACCAATTTTCCTCCTAGGATTTGACAGCTGCCTGAAGTGCTTTTCCTGTCAATACAGCATCCAGCATAATCTGAATCTGAATAGGCCTTGAGATCAAAGCCTGATTCCTTTGGATACCATAGACCTAGGGATGGTGTTCCTTTGAGATACCTGAAAATTCTCTTAACAGCCACTAGATGGGATTCTTTTGGGTTAGCTTGGTACCTTGCACAGAGACATGTGGAGAATTGGATATCTGGACGACTAGCTGTTAGATACATGAGTGACCCAATCATGCCTCTATATAAAGTCTCATTGACAGAGACCCCTGACTCATCAGGGCCCAAGTTGTTGGGTGGAAGCATGGGGCATTTCACTGATGCACAATCAGCTAAGTCATATTTTTTAAGTAAATCCTTAACATACTTTTCTTGACAAATTGAAATTCCCTTAGGACATTGTTTAATTTGAAAGCCCAAAAAGTAAGTTAATTCACCCATCATACTCATCTCATATTTCTTGGTCATTAATTTAGCAAAACGTTTACTAAGATTGACATTTGTTGACCCAAAGATGATATCATCCACATAAATCTGCACAATGATGAAATCACTCTTGTCCTTGAAGGTAAAAAGTGTTTTATCAATAGAACCCCTGACAAATTTATTTTCAGTTAAGAAATTTGAAAGAGTTTCATACCATGCTCTTGGAGCTTGTTTCAGACCATACATTGCCTTGTGAAGTCTGTACACATGGTTGGGAATCTCGCTGTTCTCAAATCCTTAAGGTTGTGCAACATACACTTCCTCAGCCAAATCACCATTAAGGAAAGCACTCTTAACATCCATCTGATACACAGTGATGTTCATATAGGCAGCATAAGCAAGGAAGATTCTGATGGCTTCCAGTCTAGCAACAGGTGCAAAAGTTTCATCATATTCCTTCAGTCTGAGAGAACCCCTGTGCTACCAGTCTGGCCTTGTTCCTGATGATGTTCCCAATCTCATCCATCTTATTTCTATAGATCCATCTAGTGCCTGTGATATTCTTTCCAGGTGGAGCTGGCACTAGTGTCCATACTTTGTTCCTTTTGAACTGATTGATTTCTTCTTGCATAGCAGCTACCCATCCTTCTTCTACTAGAGCCTCGGCAACTCTTTTAGGTTCAATTTGTGAGAGAAATTCAGCAAAGAGACATTCATTGGCTGAGGCTGACTCTGAGTCTTGGATTCGATGTCTGGTTGTGACCCCTGCATTTGGTTCCCCAATAATATTGACAAGAAGAATGTGTTGATCTCTTGACCACTTATTTTGAGGAGCTGGGGATTCAAGGACAGGTGTACTTGAGGGCACTGCTGGTACAATTTGAGTCTCATCTTGCTGACTAGGAGGGCTTTCTTCAAAGACTACTTCAGTGTCAGAGTCTTCTTCAGCCATATCAAGGGAAGCTATTTCATTATCAGCAGGAGAATCTTCAGGGATTTGAAGAATTGGTGAGTCATCAATATCATGAGAAGGACCATCAGAAATTTGAGGTTCTTCTTCATCAAGTTCCTGAGAGGTAGGAACTTCTATGTTGTGAGTTGACAGAGGGTCAAAGGCAGGGACATAAGGAGTGAGAGTGTTGGAGTGATGATGACTGGTAGGTCTGGGTTCTGTGAACTCATCACTTGGGAAAGAAATATTTTCATTAAAATCTATTTCATCACCCTCTGTTCCTGTTCTCTGTATGACTTCATCATCTTCATTGAATCTAACATGGAATATTTCTTCTACTTCTTGTCTTCTGATGTTGAATACTCTGAAGGCTTTGGCTATTGGAGAGTATCCCAAAAAGAAACCATCATCAGCTTTTTCATCAAACTTTCCAAGTTTGTCCCTGTAGTTATAAATAAACACAGGGCACCCAAACACATGAAAATAGCTGACGTCTGGAGATCTTTTTCTGAAAACTTCATAGGAGGTTTTACCATGTCTTTTGACAATGATTGATCTGTTTTGAGTGTAGCAGGCAGTGTGAACAGCTTCTCCCCAAAATTGCTTTGGTAAGGCTGCACCATTTAACATAGTTCTTGCTGCTTCAATCAAAGTCCTGTTTCTTCTTTCAGCCACACCATTTTGTTCAGGGGTGCCAGCTGAAGAGAAGTTCTGAGAAATCCCTTTTTCATCACAAAAAGATTCAAGTTGATGATTCTTGAATTCAGTACCATTATCACTTCTTAGAGCTTTGACTCTAACATCATTCATATTTTCAACCTGTCTGATGAAGGACATGATGGTTTCAGCTGCATCACTTTTCCTTCTGAGGAAGAACACCCATGTGTATCTTGAAAATTCATCAACTATGACCAAGGTGTATTTGTTGTGATTAATGGTCTGAGGTTTGACAGGCCCAAACAAATCCATGTGAAGGAGATGTAAGCACTTGTCAATGGAGAATGATTGCCTAGTCTTGAATGAAGACCTGTGATGCTTTCCTTTGACACAAGCAGAACAAGTTTTGTCTTTGGAAAACATAACTGAAGGTAGACCAGCAACCAAGTTTTGAGTGGCTATCTTATTGATGTTCTTGAAGTTGAGATGAGACAGTCTTTTGTGCCACAGCCAATTGACACTTTCTGAGGCTTTGGCAAGAAAACAATTTGAGCTGTCTTTAGAGCACACAGCCATGTTGATGACATAAACATCTCTTCTTCTAGGTGCAATCAGCACAACATCATTGTTTTTGTTGAATATGGTTCCCTGAGTCTTAGTAAACAAAACCTTATAGTCAGCATCACACTATTGGCTGATGCTAATAAGATTGTGTTTAAGACCATTCACATATGCAACCCTGGTAAATGTAATCCCATTGCAGTTCACTGAGCCATATCCTTCTGTGTCACCTGAAGAGTTATCTCCAAACACCACTTTAGGACCTGGCTCCTTTGAGTATCTGTGCAGGTATTGTTGAATCCCTGTCATGTGTCTAGAACAACCACTATCTAGATACCATACCGATTCCTTGAGATATTTCTGCACAGATACATAGAAACAGATTAGTTCCTATGGTGAACCCACTTTCCAGTGGGTTCCCTGAATTGCTTATTAGCAACTCTTGTGTTCCTGAAAAACTTTTGGCGTTGGGATGGACAGTTCATTGTTTCATGGTTATA
The DNA here is from genome assembly GCA_025667525.1 of Glebionis coronaria. Lineage (NCBI taxonomy): Eukaryota > Viridiplantae > Streptophyta > Magnoliopsida > Asterales > Asteraceae > Glebionis > Glebionis coronaria. The sequence goes on from CM046877.1 coordinate 119,367,997, forward strand.
ACTCCCACAGATATCACACCCAGGGAAGTCACCACACTCGTCTGAGTGATGGTCTGTGAACCCACAGAATTTACAGGGAGGATAAGGTTTGTAATTTCCCTGTTGTCTTTTGGAACTCTGTGGTCTGTCCCTAGAGGGTGTTTGAGCTCTTTTAGCTGCCATGTGTCTGTCATGATCTAAGGTCGAATGGTGAGAATTTTTACATACATTACAATAAGGTTTGATTAACCTTTCCCCTTTGGGTTCACCTAGGACTGACTTAGGTTCATGAGAAGTAGAGCATTCAGCGGAAGGCTTAATGTGTTGTTTCAAGAGTTCTACTTCTTTCATAAGAGACAACAGGCGATCTTTAGTGGTAGGTTCAACCTTATTCACAGCTTTAGCAGTAACAGGCTTAAAAGCTACTTGTTTGCCAGTTTGTTTAGCAGGAACATGAAAAACTTTAGCTGGAGGATTCTCAATATCTGTCCTAAGTTCATCCTTAGCAGATCTAGAAGAACTGCTGGGTTCAACTCCAGAGAGTTTGGGCAAGGGTGGTAGCTCAGCCACATCTTCAGTGACAGGGTCATTTGTCAAAGTGGTATCTGACATATGAATAGTCTCTGTAGATTTAAAGACAATGTCTTTGGGTTTGGTGAGAATTTTCAGCTTATTTTTCTTAGCAGATATATCCCTTTTTAAGTCAGCAGGCACTTCATCCCTAAGCAATTCATCAATAGTAAACCTAGCACACAACCATTTTTCAATAATCTTGTTCAATTCAGAGACTTGATCATTTAAAGCAATGTTTTTCAAGGTTAATCTAGCTACTTCATTTTGCAGGGATATTTTCTCTAAATTAACCCGCCTGAGAGTTTCACATTCAGCCTTAGCATTTATCATTTCAGATTTAACAGAGTGAAACTTATCAAGTAGGTTCTTTCTTTGTTCCTCAACAAAGTGTAAATCAACAATGGTGTAATCAAGGACATGCTTACGTTCATCACTATCAGACATGGATAAAAGCCTGTGTACCTTTTTCATTGTGATGTCAACCCATTGTCCTGATCTTGCATCACCTTTTCCAACAGCTGGTTCATCCTCAGCTATTGCCATAAAAGCCCTGACTCTGGTGGTGTCTTCTTCATCTGAAGTCAGTGGCTCATCATTCCAATCATAAGTTTCAGCAACCAACCCTTTCTCTGTCTTTTTCTCACCACCTTTCTTTTTGGACAGAGCTTCAATCTTCAAGTTCATTTGTTCTAACTCAGCTTTAAGTGCCTTGTACTTATTTTTGTAATCTTTCTTCTCAGTGTCTGAAGAATTGGATTGAGATGAGTTGTTATGTTGTCTGAACTTGTAGGGTTTGGATGAAGATGATGGATAAGAGGGTGAGGATGTCTTGGTAGAAGGACAGTCTTTTTGATAATGTCCAAGCTTTCCACAGGTAAAACAAGTTTCTTTTGACCTGTCAGTTGGTTTACTAGCTGATCCTACTCTTCCTGACCTTTTGTAGTATCTTCTTTGGTTGGCTACCAAAGCTCTTTCATGGAACTCTGCATTGAGGTCTGACAAGAACTCTTGGCTGCTACGGGTATCTTCTTCAACATCAGAATCGCTGTCATGAGGATGTGTTGCAGAGATCAATGCTTTGGAAGATGCTCCTTGGACTACAAATCTTTTAGTCTCTGATTTGTAGATAGTATCGATCAGCCCTTCTTCATAATTGTACTTACCATAGAGCTGAGCAAGAGTATCATTTTTGATTGAGTTGTTAGCTCTCTGAGTCTGATTCATGCTCAGCCACTTTCTTGGAAGGCTATTGAAAAAAGTAGCATTAATCTCAGCTTGACCAATAGTGACATCATTCATAGCTAAGTCATTTAGAAGAATCTTCAACCTAGTATAGGTTTGCTGAACCTTTTCACCTTCAAGTGACTTAAAGGCATTAAACTGAAGTCTGAGTGCCTGAATCTTTGTCTCTCTTGTTTCAGAGGGTCCTTCATGGCCAAGAATGAGGTCTGTCCACATTTGTTTAGCTGTGGGACACTGAATGACAGACTTCATGATGTGCTTGGGAAGGCAGGAAATTATGATGCTTTTGAGACGTTTATCTTGGTTTGCTAATTTCCTATCAGCTGGAGTCCATTGTTTGAGAGGTTTGGGAAGAGGGTTTTCTTCAGTGGATGTAAGCGCCATGGGAATATATGGACCATTTTCTAAAATTTCTAAAAGAAAAGGTTCAAGCCCATCAAGGTATACAAGAAATTGACTCTTCCAACTGGCAAAATCTTCTTCATCAAAGACTGGTACACTTGTAACGTGTGATCCACCTCTTGAGTCAAGAAGTTGGGGTAGATCATCGTCATTGGCAGGAGGGTTAAGTCTTGGTGAAGATGGGTTTGTGGAAGGTGATTGTGGTGGGTTAGAAGTTTCCGGCATGGTGGATCTTGATTATAAAACTGAGAACGATGTTTCTTGAAGGTTTTAATATCAAACACCGCTCTGATACCAATTGAAAGTCCCTAATCAATGCAAGAAACCCTAATCTTAACTTAATCAACACAAGGTATTACTTTTCAAACGTAATCTTATTATTGTATAATAAAGAATTACAAGTGTTATGGATAACACAGTTTGATGACAATGTGTTGTGCACACTTTGAACAACAATAAACCCTAACTTATGAATACAGTCGTAGCTGTTTGATTCACTAAGTTATATGCAATAATGTTCTTAATATCTCAAAGTGTTGATCATTAATGCATGGATACACATCCTATTTATAGTGTTACGAGTTTTACTTAAACAGTACTTGATGTCGACTACACAAGCTTTTACAAGTTCCCATATCAGTCACATGATGTCCTTCTATTCTTGGTAGTCTTCCATTATGCTTTAAGGAACAGTTGTCAAAAACAGTTTCCTTATTCTTCATAGTCTCGAACACACAAATGGCATGTCCAAAGTGTGCTGAGAGTTATCAGGGTATTGCCACCCCTGTTAACTCTCAACCCCTCAGAGTCCCTGATACATCTTGGCTGTTATCCATCACAGCCAATGAGTATGTCTTCAGGTAATTCTTCGACTTCCCTGACAATGTCTCTGACATGGACTCCTCTGAGGTTGCTCACAGAGACTTGGATCTCTGTGAGTCTTGCGAAACTTGCCTGCCTCCTAGGCACAGGCAAGGGACTATCTAACAGCCTAATTATGTTTAAATCAATGATCAGGGAATCTAACAAGTTTAGATTCCCAACAGGTTTACTTTAAATAAACAAAAGCTTGAGAAATTTGTAACATAATTTCAATAACATTTATAAGCATTAATTTGTAGAAAAATAAGAACAATTTATATAGCATAAAAAAAATGATTTCATTAATTCGCAAAGCATTACAAACTTATAGAAAAGAGAAATACAATTTAATTAAGCTAGTTAATACTACTCCTAACACTAAAAATTACACTAAAGAAGGAGATGATTTTTACAGTAAAATGGGAGGGTTTTTATAGGAGAATGAGAAGGTTGTGGGTGACGTGTAGAATCAAGCCTGAACCGTTTGATTGCCTTGGATACCATTCCAATCATCATCTGAGCCGTTTGATTACTGCCACGTCTAATCCACCAATCACGAGGCTTGGGATTGCCAGGGTGGACACTTGTGACGTTTTTCTCTTGCTTACGTGGCTAAGAACGAATCCAATGCTTTACTTGCTTCAATCCCACGTGCCATTCTTAGACACCCCTGGAAATTAGGGTTCTAATTGTTCTTCCCTCTTTTCATCTGTTCTCTCGTTCCTTCACTTTATTTTTTTTTGTTTCTTTTTTTGACTGAAAAATTGTTGACCAAAAGAGTTTATACTCTTTTTCCATCGTACCTATTCTCCCTTGATTTGGTTATGGGCTTTTGACTAAATTAATCTTCAATTCGTCCCATAATCTTTTGATGTTGGGCCTTGACATGAATAAAATGGGCTTGGGATCAAAAATTCATACTCCAATTCGTCCATAATATCTTGTAAATTGGGCTTTTGGGCCTAATACCCGAATGTGGGACCCACAAGCCCAATTAACTTCATAAAAGAATAAATCCACTAAAACGGACTTGTTTTGGCTTCCTCGATCTTTTCTTCAAACTCGTGTCGGTTTTTGCCGATTTTCGCGAACTTGGGTACCTACACACATCAAACAACAAAACAAACATATACAAGGCATTTTTGATACATTTTATGCATTTATTTATTGTTTTTAGATACAATTGATATGAGTAAAATCACTCATATCAAACTCCCCTTTGCTAAGTAATTGTCGTGTCCTCGCGCAATGATAAAATAAAACACTAACTACACTTTTATTCAACTTTTGAAACTTTATATTTTGCAAAGACATAATGTATTGCTTTCATTATTGAAAAATAACTTTTAGGATCATAAAACTCAAATAGATTCATCGTCCCCGACTTTTCACTTTTCCATGCCAAGTGCAAAAACAAGATCATTGTCAATCATAAGCCCCAAAATTAAAATAACTCATACAAGTAATTTATGTTAAACTCAATCTCCTATTATTCCTAATTGTATCTCTAGATTTTAAATGTCATTCACCCAAAGGCTCATTTAACTTATTTGATATTTATTAGTCCAAAAATGAAGGCAAGAACGGTGTAAACTCAACACTCAAAACCTAACCTCGACTTCAAAAACCGTTGTCACTAAAGAAAGCCCACATCAAGGATAACTTAACACGATTTGAGGGATAAATCCCCGGACCCAAAATTTGGCTAATAGGTCTACTTAAAAGCAACAATAAAACCTCCAAAGTTAATTATGACTTTATTAATGGAGTTAGCAACAATCACATCATATCACCTTGTGGCTCTTTAAGATGCAATTGTGCTCCTTATTTAAAATCCACACCCGAAGGCTCCTTGGACAAAAATAAGGGAATTGACATTCACCATCCCACCTTATGGCTCATGATGATGAAGCAATTTTTATTCAACACGTCCCCTTTCCATACACCCTAAGGCTCTAATGACAAGGTTAGTGCTACATGACTCCCACCCGAAGGCTCCTAGAGAACATGTTTTTATTTATTCTTCTTTATTAATATGATATGTATAGTAAGCCAAATTTCCGCAATCCCATGATCAAAAGTCCATGACGCTGACACCCTTAATGTGTTCTCACTTTAATTACAAGGGAAGAAAAAGAAGGAGTTACGAGTTAAGATATCAAGCCTAAACCGCTAAAAACTTCATTTATTAAGCAATTATTATTCAAGCGTGAAAAATAAATACGAGGAGATTAAATCAAACACAAAAATACTTGCACAAAGAAGAATTAATTTTAGAAACTTATGATTAAACTCTATCATCTCTTGTTCTCCATATTATAAAATTCCAAAAATGTGAAATCAATGGATACTTAGCCTATTAAATCAAAGTTTTGGGTTTTCAAATCATCTATAGGATCTTGCATTTTCTTATACTTTTTCAAGTTTTAGAATTTGCGTTTCAAAGTTCCCTTGATAAACGACTTTCTAGGATCAATTATAGGAACTTGCAAAAAGTTCTTGTTCTTAACCCGTATGAATTAAGACTTTCGCGTTTTAAAGCTCCCTATATAAAAGCCTAGCAAAACTTAATTTAAATACGTTAAGGAAAAGATAAGGTAAAAACCGAGCCGAGTCAAAAACTATTTTTATTTTCACCAACGGAAAGCCTACATTTGTGTCAAAAGCACTTATTTTGTTTTATTAAAATTTAAAATAACACTAAAAATTTAAATTTATTATGAAAAACGAAAAAAAAAACGATTACGTTTAGACACGACAAAAGCAATTGCAAGCGATTATATCGATTGACTCCCCCATGCTAAAACCAAACATTGTCCTCAATGTTTCTTAGCTCAAGAGTAACACCCCCTTGCTAAAACACGAAGAGTCTAATGCAAAATCCTAACATGGAAAGAGCACGCAAATCTATAAGCCGTTTATTAATTATGCCTCAAGATAAAACGTTAGTCGATAAAAATCAAAGGATAAAGAGTGTGCCCCTTTTAGCTATCAAAGAATGGAAGATTAAGTGGACCGGCAAAAACCGAACACGAGAGTCTTCAAATATTAGGGTCATACCTAAGATTCACAACACAACAAAATACGAGCACGAGCTTGAAAGATCAAGCCTTATTAGTGTTAGAAAATAGAAAGAAGATAGAATGAATGGGACTCCCCCACAAGGCACCTCGTTTTTTTTAACCGAGTCATGAGCTCGACTCGATCCCCGCATTCATTGGTCCTTAGGGAAAATGGTGAAAACCGGCATATTTGAATAAAATCCATAGTAAAGCACGATGTCGGGGTCAAAGATCTCATCCTCGTTGTCGGATGACAAACGAAAGGATAAAACTCCAACACAAATCTCCAAAAAGAGATGGTAGTCACAAATCACGATATGGATAAAGCATGCTCCCCGAGATAAACTCGCACGTAGATGATCGAAAAATCTTTCAATTATTACATCGGTGAAAGGCCGAGATTTCCCTAAATCAATGATTCCGGGGTCCAATTCCTCGTCCTCGAAAGAGAAAGGAATGGACAACACTGTGTCGTCCCCCCATGCTAATCCAAAATCATATAAAGCACGTGGTAATGGTGGGATAAAAGTTTCATCCATAGTGGAATCAACATTCTTAGCTTTAACGACCATTTCACCCTTAGAAATGTGATCAATCGAGTCATAGTACTGAATATGAGACACATGAAAAACCCGCACATTAAGGTCAAAACGGGTGGGAGGAGGACTTGGGACGAAATCATCATCAAGTAAATTCTCTAAAAAGAGAGCGTCCCCCTCCGGGTCAATTTCATCAACACCCGGTGGTATCGAATCATTAGAAGCAAGAAATATGTCAATCTCCTCCATAAGCGGATCACTATCCTTAACGGGAATAGGAGATGGAGAGAAAGACTTGCCATTAGGCTTAGAATTCAAAGTCTCGATCTTAGATATGAGAAGATAGACGTTGGATAATTTTTCACGAAGAACCACGTCTTCCACATCTAAATGAGTAAGTTCATCGGAGAACTTCTCAAGGATCGGAATAGTCAAATCAACCTCATTTCCTGGTGGAAATGGGTCTAAAGGAGCAAGTTCAAAAGTGAACCTCTCAAATACCGGATCACTATCATCCTCATTTCCCGATGGAAATGGGTGAAGAATAGTAGGTTCATCGATAAACTCCTCAAAATCCGAGTCGTGAATATCATCTTTATAAGAAAGTTCATCGGAGAACTCCTCATTAGAAAATTCACTAGAAGTAGAATCATTCTCAAAATCTTCATTTCCATCACAATTTTCATCATTAGAATTAGAGAAAATCTCAAAGTGATTGGAAGAAGTAGAGTCATCACAATGTGGCAATTCACACGTTTCATTGGAAATACCGTCAAACTCTCTTGGGTTTTGGACAAGAATCTCAACACTAGACTTTATTACTTCGTCCGATTTCGTGTCCTGAATAGTGCTAATATGCTCGTCCCCCTTGCTTAGAGAATTTTCGTGTTCCACGGTGGAAGATTCATGAATAGGAGTAGTGATGTCATGAGATGGAGTGAGATCGAAAATATCCTCATCGTCGTCATCGTCAAAATCATAGTTCACTAAAATATCATCTTTGAAATAATCTTTGTAAAAATTCATTTGCTCTAGCATAAGTAATTGTTCGATGGAAAGTTGTGAGGAGTCGTCTTTCGTTTGAAAACAAGGGCACACGACATCATACAATGGACCCCCACACTTAACGCAAACGATAGATGAAGACATAATGATGATAAAACAAAAATAAGCATAACCTTCCAAAATGGAAAGGGTCTTCAAATCAACGATCAACAAATCTCCACGAAACGAATCGTACACAAGATCCCCGACAGCGGCTCCAAAATTTTGATGTGTCGATGTTAGTATATGTATTAATTAAGATACGTTATAGGGTAAATTAGAAAATTACCTTTAGGAAAAAGTAATAGACTAAAATTACCAAAGACGGATTTAATTAAACACGTTGGTGAACCAAGTTCGTTGTACACGAAGATCGAGTGAATTTGAGACGTTTTGTTTCGATTTGGAAAATTGATTTGAATGGTTTGGTTTTACGGTTTTTAATCTAAAATTAATCCTACAAATTAAACCTAAGTGCATGAATCGTTTCTCAATATAAAATTCTAAAAGACAATTATTTAAAACTATATAAAATTTAAACTATTTAAAATAAATCTAATCAAATAAAAACTATTTTAAAACTATTCAAAAATTTAAACTAAATCTATTTAGAAATTTCCTTTTAATAAAACAAAATTATTTAAATCTAAATTTATTTAAAACAAAATTAATTAGAACTAAATTATTTAAAAACAAATTCTAAAACAATTTAAATTTCTAAAAAAGTAAATAAAATATATTTTTATTTATTAATTTTTATTATTTTATTTTTTGTTTTGAACCTTTTTGAAAGTACTTTTAAACAAATAAATTTACAAAATGAAAACTATTTATTTAAAACTATTTAAAAACTGTTAGACGAAATTGATTAGGCTATATTAGTTAATAAAGCTGCTATTAAACCAAAACGACAGATAGGCCACTTGGTTAAGTCGTTTGGCCCATGACCAGGAGGTCATGGGTTCGAGTCCTTTAAGGGACATTTTTGGATGATATTAATTATTTTATTTTGGAATTGATTATTTGGAGTTCAAATTAAAAATCAATATAACAGCTACTTATATTATCATTCAGAACAAAAATAACAACTCAATCTATCCCATCCAAACACACGTGACAGATTTAAGTCATTATTATGAAATTCAGATATTGCATTATCCAGTCAAAAATTCAGTAAAAATCAACAGTAAAGAAAATCATGTAAATACAATAGTACAAACTAAAAATAGCAGGTACAAAACGAATTCAAATCAAACAATACTCAATCAAAATCATCCAGAAAGTTTATCAGCAGAAAACAAATCAAAAGCTACAACACATTGAAATCGTAAGGATAACTAAACAAACACTACAGCTCTAGTCTTGACCCATCAATCACAATGAAGTCATTTAAACAGAATATAAACATTTAACAAATTCACTCACTAAAACAATAATCATGAAAATAATGCATGAAAATCCAATAAGAAAGCAGCGACGAGTGAGCTTTAATCGATTATAACAGTAGTTACATTAACTCATCAGTCTCATCAAACTTCAAACCAAAATGAACTCATGGTGACGGAAGAACATAGTAATATTACTCTATACACAGTCAAAGTAGATGAACTCACATTTGTAACTATAATTTAATTACTGAAAATACAATAACACTACAATCAGCTATGAACAACAAATTACCCAGTAATCATACGCAACTGCAATTTTCAACAAGAAGAAATGGCCGCAAACTATTAGTAATTATACGACTAAGTAAATTAATCAACAAGCAAATAGTAACCAATAGCAATTATTCATGCAGATTCATCAAAAACTTAAAACAAACTCCAAATCCAACAGCTATAGCAAATAGAGACCGACAAACTAGGTTACTATTATCTAGACAAAATAACTACTGTCTTCTATCAAACTCAACATTCGGACTGCAATTATCAGTTTTCAATGCTGAAATTAAAGTCTCTATTATCTAAACTGAGTGACTAGTTTCTCACAGCAAAAACTAACCCACACAGTCCCGAATTCAAGATCAGAACAATCAGACAACAGAAGCTGTTGATCAATAAAAAAAACTGCAGCTCGTATTCATATATCAGTAATATCAAATAGCACTTTTTGTCCTCTATAAAAGTTACACCGATTCAACAGATCTATCAATTCAACACCCAAGCGAATCAAATAAGAAAACAGATTTACAGAAACATCAAATGACAAGTAAATTCTAACATAATATCACATTAACCAAATAATAAACTTAGATAAACAATTATTTATAGCATATTTAACTAAAAACTTTAAAGGTAAATTGAGCTCTTACCTTTTGAAGAAACCGTTGAGGTGAAGCGCAGCACTGAGCTGGCTTAATGATTCGACTCGACTTCCAAACACTACCGTAACGACCAGTATCAAATTATCATTCCAACAGCTATGTATAATCATTCATCCAGTGGGGATGAACGTTTATTCCCTTTTTATTATAATTTCAAGGTCACGATAATATGGTTTACTTTAAATAAACAAAAGCTTGAGAAATTTGTAACATAATTTCAATAACATTTATAAGCATTAATTTGCAGAAAAATAAGAACAATTTATATAGCATAAAAAATGATTTCATTAATTCGCAAAGCATTACAAACTTATAGAAAAGAGAAATACAATTTAATTAAGCTAGTTAATACTACTCCTAACACTAAAAATTACACTAAAGAAGGAGATGATTTTTATAGAAAAATGGGAGAGTTTTTATAGGAGAATGAGAAGGTTGTGGGTGACGTGTAGAATCAAGCCTGAACCATTTAATTGCCTTGGATACCATTCCAATCATCATCTGAGCCGTTTGATTACTGCCACGTCTAATCCACCAATCACTAGGCTTAGGATTGCCAGGGTGGACACTTGTGTTTTTCTCTTGCTTATGTGGCTAAGAACGAATCCAATGCTTGACTTGCTTCAATCCCACGTGCCATTCTTAGACACCCCTGGAAATTAGGGTTCTAATTGTTCTTCCCTCTTTTCATCTGTTCTCTCGTTCCTTCACTTTATTTTATTTTATTTTTCTTTCTTTGACTGAAAAATTGTTGACCAAAAGAGTTTATACTCTTTTTCCATCTTACCTATTCTCCCTTGATTTGGTTATGGGCTTTTGACCCAATTAATCTTCAATTCGTCCCATAATCTTTTGGTGTTGGTCCTTGACATGAATAAAATGGGCTTGGGATCAAAAATTCATACTCCAATTCGTCCATAATATCTTGTAAATTGGGCTTATTGGGCTTTTGGGCCCAAGACCCGAATGTGGGACCCACAAGCCCAATTAACTTCATAAAAGAATAAATCCACTAAAACGGACTTGTTTTGGCTTCCTCAATCTTTTCTTCAAACTCGTGTCGGTTTTTGCCGATTTTCGCGAACTTGGGTACCTACACACATCAAACAACAAAACAAACATATACAAGGCATTTTTGATACATTTTATGCATTTATTTATTGTTTTTAGATACAATTGATATGAGTAAAATCACTCATATCAACAATCCTATATACAATTTATACGGCTTTGCTTGGGCTTTAAAGGTTAGACAATTTGTGTTCATTTTTGTGTCTATACTGGAGTAGTTATTAATAGGTAAGAATTTTAACAATTGCATTATGCTTTTATACGGATATGAATTTTGGAGAGTTATCCTATTAGCACTTCATTTTGGATTAAACAGCCGAATGTGTTACCACGAGGTGTTTCTTGGTCTAATAATATAAAGTTTGAGAAATCACACTGTGCTAACCTTTTTGGACCGATAAGTATTTCAGTTTGTTTAGATCGCATTAATTGTCTATGTAAGAGTCCTCATGTATTTTACTATTTGAATTGATATTTTAGGATTCAAGACCATTTCCTGAACTTATTCCCACACCAGCTGAGATCAGCCAACCTTGGTATGTTGCAAGTCTTAGTTATATAAAACGTATGTATGACGTGCAATAGCGTATTTTAGCAGATGAAAATGTACCTGGTTTAGGACCTACAAAGACGTTTGTGGTTAACTGTGATGGGATGTCAATGGAACACCCGGAGGTGTTTTAGAATTAGAACAAGGGCATACTTCTAGTGAAAGCATGTCTCTTGTGGAAAGTCTTTCATTACATGATATTTTAGCTAAAGTTAATTGCATTAAAAAACAAGTAGCTTTGGTTACTGCTGCTGATGTTACATCTAGGCTTGACAACATAGAGATTTTATTGAAGGAAAAAATAAACGACAAACTTTCTTCTAAGATATCAACCCCTGAGTCTAATTTGAAAGACATGGACATCTTATCAGTTAATGATATAAATCGATTTGAGAATTCATCCCTTAAGCTAGAAGTAGGTGGTTTAGCAACTGATAAAATGGTTAGTATACAGTTATTTCATAATTAAATCAAAGATTTATACAAAAAATTTCCTAATTGTTTGAAGGATTTTACTTACACTCGTCATCGTCTGATATTCAAACCCATGGTGAAGCAGAAAGTATGGTGGGCGTAGACAGTTTAGGGAATGATTCTCCAAAAGCAACCTCTGATTCTAAGTTAAAATATTTTGACGACTTATCATTTACTAATATAAATCTATTTGAGAGTTCATCCGTTAAGCCATAGTCGGTTTTTCAGCTACTAACAACATGGTTAGTATACAGTTATTACATAATTTAATAAAAGAATTCTACAATAATTTTCCTAATCGTTTGAATGCTTTTACTTACATCCGTCATCGTCTGATATTCGAACACATGGTGAAGCAGAATGTATGGTGGACGAAGACAGTTTAGGGAATGATGATCATACTATTTCTCAGTGTTTACCTAGATCTATGGGCACATTAATCAAGGCATATATGAATAATGATGAAAATCCAGCAATAGATGCCATTTCAAATCTTAACGATGTCGGCAGAACAATACCAAAGTTCAATGAACAATCCAGACCTGTTGTCAACGATGTATGTATATAGTTGTACTGCTTAAAATGTTTATGTACCTATACAATCATCTGTGTGCCATTTTGATGTTATTCCTATTTATGACATGATATTGGTTTTAAAGATTAATTCATGGATGTGTTGAACAATGAAGAAGACTTGGTTATGATTTCTCTTGATGACATGGAGGTAGAAAAAAATGAGGCCAATGACCTTGAGAAAAAGCAGTGGTTGAACAAAAACTCGTTGCTGAGTGTAAGGATCTTAAATTACAAAAAGGAACTGTTCCGACTGAAGAAGTAAAGATATGTTACCATTGAAAGTGTCATAACCATTATTTGTGTTAGCCCTATATTTTATATAGTCGAATAAGAATGTAATAGGTCATCTTAGTCGTTAATGGTCTTGTATTGTAATAGGTTAGTCGGGTTAACCGGGCTTGGTATTTAAGCGAATATTGTATAAGTTAGGGGCTCTAAGCCCAAGCCCAAGCCAAGCCCGGCCCATGTTACTAAACCCACGACCCAACAAGCCTAGGGTATATATACCCTCTTTCATGTGTGGAAGAGCGTGTTGGTTACATTCACTTTCTCTCTCTAATCAATGTTTAACCTTCCATAATCTCTCTACTTTCTCTCTCTACCTTCATCTATTTGTCTCTCTAAATATCATCTTAATATTGTGTTATGGATTGAAGTGGGATTAACATTTGGTATCAGAGCCTATAGTGGATAGGTGATTGAAGATTCATGGTTGTGTTCTTATTGATTTTGTGAGATTTTTGATCCATAATCCTTGATCCAATTTTTTTTGTGTTTCTTATAGTTTATTCTTGATACAAATCATCTACATATTTGTGGTAGAGATTTGGTATTGTTACTTTGGCTAAAAACACAAATTTTTTGGGTATTTGGATCATTATTTGGCTTAAAATCATGTTTTGGGATTGTTAGATCCGATTAAGGTGGAAATCGGACAAACAGTAGGTTATCTTCGGAATTATTGGATTATTCTGAAGTTGTTAAGAGGGTTTCTGTTTTGCGAAGTCACTTTGGACTTATTGGTCATTTTGCGAAGTCACTTTGAAATTATTGGTCATTTTGCGAAGTCACTTTAGAATTATTGGTCATTTTGCGAAGTCACTTTGGAATTTTTGGTCATATTGCGAAGTTCCTAAGTTTCTAATATTCCGAAGTTACAAAGATTTCAGATTCCGAAGTGTAATCTACTAAATGTTCCGAAGTGAACTTTTAACTTATTCCGAAGTTCCAATATTTTGGGATTCCGAAGTTAGATTCTGAAGTTAGATTCTGAAGTTCTTCTTTGCGAAGTTCTTTTTTGCGAAGTGAGGTCATTCCGAAGTGAAGGTATTGCGAAGTGAAGTTTTCCGAAGTAAACTTTGTGAAGTTCTTTTTTTTGCGATGTGAGGTCATTCCGAAGTGAAGGTATTGTAAAGTGAAGTTTTCCGAAGTAAACTTATTCCAAAGTTCACATATTCCAAAGATCTTTATTGCGAAGTTCACATATTTCAAAGTTCTTTATTCTGAAGTTCTAAAGGTTAGTAGATTCCGAGGTTGATCTTTTAAGATTCTGAAGTTAAATTTTTGCGAAGTCATCAAGTTTATATTATTCCGAAGTTCAATTTTTGTTTATCTTGGAATTTTGGTTTATTGTAAACACTTTGTTAAGGGATTTCACGCAACTTTTCGGAATTGAAAACCACACCTCATCACAACACATCCACTAAGATCCTAATCCATTCACAATCATCGAAATGTCTAACAACAACATTTGCAATGCGACTGACAATCAAATTCGTTTGAAACAAGGTGGTAACGGTAATCCACCTGTGCTCACTGTCGGTTGCTACGTTCAATGGAGATCTCGTTTTCTCAGATTTCTCGACGGAAAAGAGAACCGAACTGCTCTTCGTCACTGCCTTGAGAATCCACCTCCAGTTTTTGAATTCAGACCAATTACCACACAAGTAGAGGATGGCACTTCATCAACTATACGAGTTATCGAGGATTTCGACACATGTTCTGCTGAGGAAAAAAAACTCCTCCAAGCTAAAGCTGATGTTGTAAACTTCATACTCACTGAGATTGATAACGGTATCTATTCCACAGTTACTGCATGTCCAAACGCTATGGAAATGTGGAATGCAATTCATCGATTGAAGCAAGGTGAGTCGATCAATGTTCAAGATCTCCAGACTAATCTACTTTTGGAGTTTGGAAAATTCACATCTGAAGATGGTGAATCAATTGACTCATATTACTCGAGATTCTACAAAATGATGAATGAGCTTGTCAGAAATTAGTGCACCATCTCTAATCATCATGCCAATGTTTAGTTTCTACTTCAACTCAAACCAGAATGGAAAAGGTTTGTGACTTTGGTTAAACAAAGGGAAGATATCAAGACCATCTCCTATCACAAACTTTATGATATCTTGAAACAACATCAGAATGAAGTGAATGAACTAAGGGCTGAAAAGGCAGAACGGTCTGCTAACTCTATTGCTTTTGTGGCTGCTACTTCAACAAAACCCGTTCACCGCCAACAAACACCTTCTCATTCCTCAAAGTCATCAAGTTCGTCCACCAAACCTATAGCTACTACCAAAAACAAAGCAAAAGCAATTGTCCCCACTCCACCTCCAAAGTATGACACCGAGTCAAATGAAGACAGTGATGATGAACAAACTTCAAGGGACAAGAAGATTGAGGAACTCATGTCTTTACTCACCACAACTTATAAGAAGATCTACAAACCTACCAACAACAACCTCAGATCATCATCCAATGCTCGATATAAGGAAGTTGATCATGCACCTAGGTATGATCCTGATGCTAGGTATGATAATCAGAGGATGCCGAATCAAGTTGGGGCTAGAGATACTGTAGGCACTTTGGTTGTGCAGAAGACCGGGATTCAATGTTTCAATTGCAAGGGATTTGGGCATATGGCAAGGGAATGCAAGAAGCCAAAACGGGTTAAGGATTCTGGATATCACAAGGAAAAGATGTTGTTGTGTAAGAAAGAAGAAGCAGGGATTCTACTCACAGCAGATGAAGTTTACTGGCGTGATGACACTGATGATGAAGCCGATGATCAAGAGTTAGAGGCATATTATGTGTACATGGAAAAGATTCAATAAGTGATTCCAGAGACTTCTGACAATTCTGGACCTATCTTTGACACTGAGCTAATTGAAAAGGTACCATCATACGATAACTATAATGTGTTTGCTAATGAACGAAGGCATCCTAAGCAACCCGAAAGCATCCATGACACATATGTAATGAACACGGAGGATAGCAATATCTCTACGGATTCATCGCATATGTGTAATGATGACGGAAATGATGCTCAGGATACTGACTCGGATGAGGATCGTGATTTGCTTGCGTCTATTATTGATTCTTTAAAACATGAAATTGATGAAAACAACGAGGCTAATAAATGTTTGAAGAAAGCAAACACATCCTTAGATGGAGAGATAGACAGGCTTAAAGAGTGTGATTATGTAAAAGAAGCTAATCGACGAGTTTCAATAGATAATGGTTTGGTATATGAACGTAAGGTGCTCAACGAACAATATTGTTCTGAAGTAACACACGAAATTCATATGTCAAAACAAATGATATCAGAACTTGAAGAACAACTCCTGCTACATAAACTCTAGATTACTGATTTAGAGTCAGTTAACAAAGAACAAACTGAGCTTTATAAAACTCGTGAAGAAAAGGATATTGAAAAAATTCTTGTTTTGGAAAAGAGAGTCTAAATGTTAAACAACATTGTTTACAAAACGGGTCAGTCTATTCAAACTATGAATATGCTCAATAGAAATATGAAAACGAGTTTTGTTAAGCCTGAATATCTCAAGAAAGTTCAAAGTATCAAGCCTGCTCTTTATGATATCGGTTGTTATGTTGATAATCTTGCTCTTATGCTTTCCCCTGACTGTGACGAAATCATTCGTCATCAAGAAGAAAGTCGATCGAACTTAAGTGATTTGATAAACCTCTCTGATTCTGATAATTTTATTAAGTTTGTTCCTAAAAAATAACTTTCAAAAGAACAAAAGGTGTTTACAAATGTTCCACCACCGAGTCCTGAAATGGAAAAGAAAGTTTCTTTAAAAAGGGGTTTCAAAAAGCAATCAATTTTGTTAGAAAAACAAATTTTGGATGAAAAACGTAAATGGGATGAGAAAAGTAAAATTTTTTAGCAATTTGAGTTCATAAAACAAGGGGTATTAAATTTGTACAAAGGTGTCGTCGATTATGAAAAAGTTTCTAGAGATACCGTTTGGAATATTAAACCTAACCCACAAGTAGAAGTCGTCATTCAACAATGTATTGTTCAAACCATCGATGATCTTTCAAATAATGCGGAAATATTTTATAAAGCTCTCACTGAGGAAATGAAAACTAATTTAAAATATTTTAAATCTCTTGAAGATGAAGTTGTTTTTCTTCAAATTAAATTAAACACACAAGAACACCAACTTTCTAACGAAATTGATCGACGTTCGAAGGAATTTTTTTATTCTGATCATATGAATGCTATACTTGGTGTGTATACCGATCTTGATCAATATTGTCATGTAGCATGTCTAGTGTCAGAAACGGACGAGAAATGTCGCAATCTTGAAGTAGAGCTTTCGAAACAAATTCAGTCATATAACAAACTTTCAAAAAGTTTTTCTGTTGTTCCCATTCAATCAATAACACAAGATTTAGAAGAGATATTTAGAGAGAGAAAGAGAAGAAAGTAGAGAGAGAAACAAGAGAGAATTTGGAAGGTTAATGTTTACTAGAGAGAGAAAGTAAAATGAACCAACACCCTCTTCCACATGTGGAAGAGGGTT
Organism: Glebionis coronaria; assembly: GCA_025667525.1. NCBI lineage: Eukaryota > Viridiplantae > Streptophyta > Magnoliopsida > Asterales > Asteraceae > Glebionis > Glebionis coronaria. Next base: position 119,385,537 of record CM046877.1, read on the forward strand.
ATATATGCCACGGCTCTAAGGCCTTTGTGGGCTTCATCTTGGGCCGGGCTTGGCTTTCACTTGGGCATATAGCCCCTAACAAAGACAATATTAGCTTAAAGTCCAAGCCCGCTTTTCCCGACTAACCTATTACAATACAAGACCTTTAACGACTAAGATGACCTATTACATTCTTGTTCGACTATATAAAATATAGGGCTAACAATCTCCCCCAATGTATCGGTCATCTTAAAAAGCTTAAAAACCATAAGATGGTTGAGTGAATACATTCTTGTAGAAGAGATCTTCCTGCTTTGGTCTTGTATCTTAGTCTTGATCTTGTTTGTAACAGCTTTGTTCCTTCATGCTTTCGTGATCTTTATCTTGAGCCTTTGTCATTTGACTTTGAGTGCTTGAGATCTTCATCTGTACTCCTTGTGACTAAGATGAACTAATACATTCTTACATTCTTAGGTATCTTGATTATCGCCATCTTGTGCTCTTGTGCTTTTGTGACTTCTGAATCGACATTGGTTACACAGCTACGCCACCTTGTTGATATACAGTAACATATAGAGACACGGATGAAATGGCTTTGAACATTTCACCCTAACTCGGTAGCGTTTTACCTCCGGTCGGTGAAGACCGTTAAACGGTATTAAATACCGTACCTGTGATCAGGTAGATTCGATTAAGAACCTCCTTGACAAGGTTTCCCGGCGGTAGTAGTCGGTTCTCTTTACTCGACCGTCTCAAAGCAGACTGCGAACGTAAAGAGTGAATCATATGGATAAATTATCCGTCTGATTAGAGTCGTCAATTCAGATTTCCTGGAACAAGTTTGATTCTAAAAGAATCGCACCATTGTTGCTTTCCAGTTTGTCACAAGCTTGATTCATAGAGAATCTTGCGAGTTACCTACCGCAGTGCTGTTTGATGTTGACACTGGAAGTATTTCCATTCGTCACTGTGAACACTAATGAGTGTCACTCTGAATGTTCTCGCAAGATCACACAGATTTTGCGAAGAAACCTGGAATCAAGTTTGAATCAGTTAAGAATCCAAACTTAGTTGCTTTCCAGTTCTCACAAGTTTGATTCGTGTAGAATCGCACAAGTTACCTACCATGAGCTTGTTTGATGCTGGCTCAAGCAGGATTTCCATCTTCATTGTGAATCGTATCACTCAGATGTTCTGGCAATATCACAAGGATAATGCATAGGACTCGATTGTGTCCTAATGAGATGATAGATAGATCTCGTTTGGCTCTAGACTCAATAAGTGCCTTTTTTGGTAATCGGAGGCTGGAGCAGACTGCCACCTTTTCAATATTAACTGACTCGGAGTGAGAAAGTCAATAGATACGTGTTGATCTCCGTGACAATGAGACAAGTTTCTTTTGAGAGAAACTCGAATGGCTGGGGAAGGGTTGTGGATCGCATCACTGGGTCCATGACACTTGTCTTCAAAAGATGTGTTAACTCGGTTTCTGCCTAAGTTGCATAGAATATTCAACTCCTTCAATGCTTACCAATACGTCATCACTAGCACCTTGTTGTGATTGTTCCAGTGCTAACTTAAGTAATTGGTCCGCATTCAGCTTCATTCAACTCCATCTTTCCTAAGGACAACTATTTCTAGCTATGGAATGTCCTTGGGTAGATCCCTCCGGTTCTGGTTGGATCATAGGACTTCGTTTCCTATCCTAAACCACCTTTTGACTCCATCGTTCCGTCGTGGATAGTAGGTTGTTTTGGGTAAAGATCGTAACCATAAAACCATTGAAAACCATTCAAAGTGTTTGATAAAAATCAAAACTTTTAACACTTTGAAAGTTTTACATTTCCAAAAAGCTCCCCCTACACACATGCATCGATATACGAAATAGTTTGGCATGTGAAGGAAAGAGTTGCACTTGAGTCTTTAAGATCACATGTTGTGATATATTACATTTTAATCACATTTTCTCCCCTATCTCTAATATGAAAATATAATATTAGAGATACCAATAGATTAAAATATGACAATTTCCGAAAAATCGACGGGAGAGAAACATGTGTGCATGCATGAATCATGGAACATTTTTAGTCGGGACGCTCCCCCTAAACAATATATGTGTGTCTTGAAACAAAATTTGACAAAATTTTAGAAAAACGACACCACAAAATATGTTGAGGTACGGAGTTGAGATGCCTTTTCTGATATAATATATTACATTTGACAATTTCATATCATTTTCGGAATGTGTTGGATACATAAAATATGACAATTTTAGAGATGTACCCAACAACATTAAAAGGCTTGATTTTAAAACGCCCCCTCTCAAAAATTGATCAAAATAACATATGACAATTTTGAGATATAAAAACCACTTATGAGGAAGGGAGTGTTGAACACACAATTTTGAAAGATTTAGAAAAACCTTTTGAGAAATTCTTGAAAAATTGTGTTCAACGGTTTTAAAATAATCAGGATAGAAGACTTCTCTTCTATTGATTAGGGAAAGCGCACTGAAACGTACACACCCCTTTTGGGTCCGTTTTTCATGAGCTCAAAACTTTGATTGTTTTGTGACTAGCTCATGACCGAGAAAAATAAATTTCCCGTTGTGAAGGATAAGTTATCATCCGTAATAAACTTTCCTTAAGTTAAAGTTCGAGTTCTAAGCTGACATTTACTTAGAAATCGTTTTTCATGAACTTAAAAACTTTGAATGTTTTTATGAGAAGCTCATGACCGAGAAATATGATTTTCTCGTTGAGAAGGATAAGTTATCGTCCGAGATAAACTTTCCTTAGTTGAGGTTCGAGTCCTAAGCTGTGATGCGCTTAGAAGTCATCGTGAGAGTATATCAAGCAGCTTCATTTGCCAAAACCTCCAAGTCTTCTGGAGTCATATACTTCATACCAAGACGGCCAACGAGATACGCAAACCTATCTTTCGATAGAGCTTTTGTAAACAAGTCTGCCAGCTGGTACTCAGTTCTGACAAAGTATAATTCCACGATGCCACGTTCCACTTGTTCCTTGATGAAGTGATATCTGACATCGATGTGCTTGGTGCGGGAGTGCTGAACCGGATCGCAAGATATGGCTATGGCCGACTTTGAGTCATAATACATAGGTATTTTATCAAAGTGGAAGCCATAATCCGTGAGTTGAGTTCTCATCCAAAGGACTTGAGCACAGCACGCGGATAGAGCCACATATTCTGCTTCAGCTGATGAGAGCGAAGTGCAATCCTGCTTCTTTGACGACCAGCTGACAAGCTTGTCTTCCCCTAGAAATTGTATGCTACCAGAAGTGCTTTTTCGACTATCAAGACAACCTGCGTGATCAGAATCTGAAAAAGCTGTTAGATGAAAACCGGTTTCCCTCGGATACCAGAGTCCCATGTGAATGGTATTCTTAAGGTACCGAAAGATCCGTTTAACCTCTTTGAGGTGCTTTTGAGTAGGTCTGGCATGATATCGTGCAAAATAGCATGTGGCATGATGAATATCAGGCCTGCTGGCTGTAAGGTACATAAGTGACCCGATCATACTGCGATATCGCGTTTGATCTACGGGATATGAGTACAAGTCAGCGTATAGGGATGTGGTCAACAATGGTGTACCAATGCGAGCACATGAGGTCATACCATGCTTTTTAAGTATCTCTTGAGCATACTTAGCTTGGTTTATGAAGATACCACGTGGGGATTGATGAATCTGGAGGCCTAAAAAGAATTTTAGCTCCCCCATCATTGACATTTCAAATCTGCTGTGCATTAATTTTTCAAAGCGTTTTGAAAGTTTTGGGTTCGTAGAACCAAAAATAATGTCATCAACATAAACTTGCACCAGCATTATGTCATCCCCATATTTATTAGTAAAGAGAGTAGGATCAATAGAACCTTTGGAGAATCCTTTGGACACCAAGAAGTTTGAAAGTTCTTCGTACCATGCCCTTGGAGCTTGTTTAAGTCCATATACAGCCTTCTTGAGACGATAGACTTTGTCAGGATGATGAGGATCGATGAATCCTTCCGGCTGATTCACATACACTTCTTCCTTCAATTGACCGTTGAGAAAAGCAGTTTTAACGTCCATCTGAAAAACCGTGAAGCCCTTATGTGCAGCATAAGCAAGGAATATCCTGACTGCTTCCAAACGAGCGACTGGAGCGAATGATTCATCGTAGTCTATGCCTTCTTGTTGATGGTATCCCTTAACCACAAGACGAGATTTATTTTTGATGATGGTTTGTTCTTCATCCAGTTTGTTTTTCCAGATCCTTTTGAAATCTAAAATTGACATTCCATAGGGTCGGTCAACAAGTTCCCAAACATTTAGGCGTTCAAACTGATGAATTTCGTCTTGCATTGATTCAATCCACACATGATCAGTCATGGCTTGTTTGATGTTTGTAGGTACAGTTGAACTCACGGTGAGTGCATACATACACACATCGCCATCGGTTTTGAGTTGTCTGCGTGTTCGAACCTGTTGTGAAGGATTTCCAATGACTTGCTCTAATGGATGATCACGTGTCCAATGGTGAGTGGATGGATATGGTTGGTAGAATGTATGCATGTTGGACGGATCAACATGTTGAGTAGAAGACTCTCCGACTTCGTGTACCGGTGTACCGAACGGATTGATAAATTCTTCTTCGTCAGGTTGTGCATCGACTGCTTGATTGTTGTTTCCTCCTTCAGCATTGACGGTTGGTGATGTTGGTTGTATGACAGTTTCTTGAGTTTGTTGAGTATCCACTGGAATTGTCTCTTGAGCAACGGTTGCTGAAGTAGATGCAGTTGTGTCTTGTTGATTTTGTGCTGGTGCATCAGCAGTATTGACAGCGGAAGGCTTTGACACAACTTGATTGTTTCCATAGTAATATTCATCAAACATTGGATCATATAAATCAACCAACTCATTCATTTGTGTCGTATCCGTCGAGTCTGCTGTAGGAGTATTTTCTTGACATTCTTGCACGGGACGTACACTGTTGTGTGTAGGTGCCATTGCTGGACATTGAGGTGCGGGACTTGAGCTGTTGTGATCAAGTACCATTTGTGGCAATTCGTCAAAGTTCACATGAATTGTTTCGACAATAATCTTTGTTCTCTTGTTATAGACTCGATATCCTTTCGACAATGTAGCATACCCCACAAAAATACATGCATCACCTTTTTCTTTCATCTTGTCGAGATTCTCACCGTCTTTAAGGATGTAGCATAAAGATCCAAATACGTGAAAGAATTTGACAGTAGGTTTCCTGCCATTGATGATGTGGTAAGGTGTCTTTTCTTGTCTAGGGATGACGAGAGAACGATTCTGAGTATAACAGGCAGTTGCAATTGCTTCAGCCCAGAAGAATAGCGGTAATTTTGACACAGAAAGCATTGTTCGAGCAGCCTCAACCAAAGTACGGTTCCGTCGTTCGACAACGCCGTTTTGTTCAGGAGTTCGAGCAATAGACGTTTGATGTTCGATGCCTTCTTCTTGAAAGTAAGATTGCAAGTTCTTGTTCAAAAATTCAGTACCCCTATCCGTTCTTACGGTTAAGACTTGAGCTTGAAGATTGCGTTGTATCATCTTGAGAAAGTTTTTGAGAACCTCTGGTGTTTCATCTTTGGACCTTAAGAAGAAAGTCCATGTGTATCTAGAGTAATCATCAACAATCACGAGAATATACTTTTTCCCGTTAATACTCTCTACACGCATGTGACCACATAAATCCATGTGTAGAAGTTCCAATCGTTCTTTTGAGCTTGGGGTAGTCTTTGTTTTGAAAGACTTCCGTTTTGCTTTCCCCAACTCACAATAAGAGCAAAGATGGTCTTTGACGAATTTCAACTTAGGAAGACCGGTCACAATATCATTCTTCGAAAGCAAGTTGATGGTGTCAAAGTTGAGATGTGACAATCGTTGATGCCATAACCATGCTTGAGAAGATGAAGCTTTAACCATTAAGCAAATTGGATTTGTTGAAGATGTGTCTTGAAGAGTTACTGTGTAGAGATCAGCACCACGAGAACCTGTAAGAAGGTCATTCCCATCGTAGTCTCTAACATAGCAAGTAGATTTCCGAAAAGCCACTTCCAAATCCGCATCACAAAATTGACCAACCGAGAATAAATTATGATTCAGTCCCTCGACGTAATAAACCCGTTTTATAGTGATATTCCCTTGGACCAAGTCTCCACATCCGAGTATCAGTGCAAACTGATCATTTCCAAACCGTACCGTACCCAGAAACTTCTCCACGAAGTTAATGAGAAGCTTGAGATTGCCCGTCATGTGCTTTGTGCACCCGGAGTCCATTATGAATAGGATGATTTCGACGAGCTGCAGAAGAATTAGAAGACAATGTAGCATTTGACAAATGGGAGCCCTTGATAGAAACGGGTTCCAAAATAGTAGTGGACCTAGATTCTAAAGGCAAGCTAACATTCATAGACCTAATTAGAATGGGGTTGTCTTAGGTACCCATTTGTATCCGGGTGGTGTAAATCTTGAATACCCCCGTGTACATGTCCTAATCATGTTCTCATAGAGCTTCTTTAACCTGCTTTGTTTACGTAGAGTAGTGGATTCTAACGCACTTAGTTTCTTAAGTGGTTGCTCAGTGGATTGGTTCAAAGTTCTTGTGGGTTCACTAGTACTAGTGGGCATACGAATAGGCTTCCTAGTTCTAGTATTCACGCCATTATAATTAAGAGCACAAGCATCATGATTGAAAGTACGAACACATTTGCCACATTCAACACAAACAAATTCAACATTCGAGGTCTTAGCATTTAAACTGTCATTACATGCAGTTACAGACGTTTTATTCTTAGAAAACTTAAGATTCCTACGGTGGTCTTCTACTTCCAACTTCTTTCCTTGACTATTGTTAGGCATGACCTTATCGTGCATTCTATCGCTCTTAAGCTATGGTCCGCTAACGCTAGTAGTGTGGATTACTCCTGTAGAAGAAGACACACGTTGATTAGTTTTCTTAATATTCTGAGGTAACCGCGATGTTCCAGTTTGAGTGGGCTTAGTGTTCATCTTATACATTCCAGGTGTGATGTGTCGTGGATTAACACATATACGTTATAGGACAAATTTAGGTAATTACCTTTAGGAAAAAGTAATTAACCAAAAATAAGTCAAAGACGGATACGATTAAACACGTGAGTGAACCAAGTTCGTTGTACACGAAGATCAAGTGAATTTGAGACGTTTCGTTTTGATTTGGACAATTGATTTGAATTGGTTTGTGGATTTTAAACTACAATTAAAAACTACGAATTTTAAGCTATTTAAAATAGACCTAAAGTGCATGAATCGTAAACCCCGCTAATTTAAAATTAAAACAAACAATTTATTACTTAAAATATAAAACTAATTAAAAATTAATCTATTTTAATAATCTATAAAAATTAATTCTATTTAAAAATTAAAAGTTTTAATCTATTTTAAAATCTAATTAAACCTTCAAAACTAATATACTTTATTTAAATTACTTTTTAAAACTAATCTATTAAAATAAAAACATTTTTTATATTATTAATAATTAATTATTTATTTTATTTTATTTATTTTATAAACTGAAACTAATTTTATATTAAAAATTAACTTTAATAAAAATTGAAACAAAATAAAACGTGACAATGAAAATAATAAAACAACACAAACTCAGCCTAATTAAACTACTATAATAATGAGAAGAGGAAGACTAATAATCAAAAGAGCACTTGGCTCAGTTGGCTATCACGTTGGATGAGTGACCAGGAGGTCACGGGTTCAAGTCCCGTGAGGGACATAATTTTTGGAAATTATAACTTTTGACAGATTTCTGAAAAGTAGTCTTAGGTAAGACTTTTGATAAACTATTTGGAAGAAGCTGAGAGGAACACAACTTTTTGAGCTTATCAGTCTAGTTGAACTGATAAGCTAATTTGCTTGAATATTGGCTCAGAAAAGCAAACAAACCAATCAAATAGTCATAAAAATACAGCAGACTCAATAGATTTCTAAACTAAGTAAACTATTCAGCAACATTTACCAATTAAAAGCTGATACAAAGACAATCTATAATCAGAAAAGTAAAACATAGTCACGAATTTAACCAGCAAAGATCAGATAAAAAATATATCAGCAGAATAAAGTAAACATCCTAATAAGCAGATTATTAAGCAAAATAATACCAAATTCAAACTGAATTAAACAGATTCTATATTTAACAAAAATAATTCAGATATTACTGAACATCAAAATCAGTTAAACGAAACTAACAAAACAGATCACGCTGGCGAGTTAAAACCATTAAGCAGTCTCACGAATCAAATGAAGTAAGCAGTTACTAACTGATGAATATACTTCCACAAAAGAAAAAGAAACTCAGACAAGCGAATCAGCAGATCAGCAATAACATCTCAGATAAAATAAGAGACTTAAACAAAATCTAAAATTAAAACAAGATTAAAATGCATATCATTATTAAATCTGCATACATACCTCCCCTAATAAATCTAACAATTCACAGCTTCTCAATTCAACAAGATCCAAATAGCAGACTAGAAAACTCTTTCTACCAATACTAAAAGAAATCTAACTAGTTATCCACAGATCTTCTCATAAACAAGTAAATCCAAATAAATCTAATAAAACTAAGCAGATGCATTATCTTATAACAGAACTAACCAAGCTATAAAAAATCATTTAGCAGAACACAATTCAAATAAAATGAGTTACATTAAGATTAAAAACTGAAACTCACCTTTTGATGAACCCTTTGAGTAGAAGGATTGCGCTGAGCAACCTTAGAACCGAAACGACACCTCCAAACACCATAAAACGAACCTCCAGTTTCACTCCATTCGATCCACCATGTAACATTCCTCGAACCAGTTTTAATAACTAAACAGTGGGTTTAGTATTCATCCTAATCTCTCTTAATTATTTAATGTAAGCTATTTAATTAGCTCAATCAAATAACATTTATATTATAACATCAAAATAGATTAATAGAATAAAACTGAAATGATTTAAGCAGTAAATTTAACTCACGAAAAAGTAATTAAACTCGAAGAAACTTTTATTAATATCAAAAGATCATTACAAAACATTGAAAAAGAAAATACAAATTCTAAATCTAAATTAACATTATAACATTAAAAGAAAAGAAGGGATGATTCTTTACAAGAAATTTGGGGGTATTTATAGCCCCCCGAAGGCATCCTCTTACGAATATTCGGATCTTCAAATGGATATTCCAAACGATTTTTAGCCTTCGATCTTCAATCCTTTTCTCTTTCTTCAATCTAAGGGCTGAGAATAAGTTTTGATCACACAGATCGCCAACGTGGCACATATTTGTGCTTGTTGTGCTTCTTTTGGGGCTTTTGATTGGTGGAATTAGGAGGATGAGGTGTTCCATCCAATAAACTTGTGCCACGTATCCCCTAGCCTCCATCTTCTTGATACGAAAAAGTAGGGGATTTAATTCCCTTCGCGTGAATTACACGCTCCAAGTGAAACCCCGAATTTATTTTATGAATTGGGTAAATAATGATTAGGGTTTTTTTAACAGTGACTGGTTTTGGGGATGAAAATTAGATGGGGAAGACGAGAGATAAAGGTGCATTGGAAGTAACGGATGGTTAATTTAATATGTGTAGGTGAAATAAAACGTGTGGGTGGTATGGGAGATTGGGAAGGTTTTATTGAGAATGATGTGTGAGTAATGAGTGGGTGAACAAACAAACGTTTGTTTATTTACTTTTGAGATAAACGTATGATGAAAACCTAAAGCCCATCAAACTTTGCTTTTCGTTTTATTTTCTTATTTCTGAATTGGGCTTGGCCCAATATACATCCCAGCCGAATCCAATTTGGGCCTTCAAATAATCTTTTCAAATCAGATTTTATTAACTTGAGATGTAAATGGGCTTTTTAGCCCATGAACCCCTTTGTGGGACCCACTTGGCCCATTCCTTATTAAATCCACTAAATACGAGCTCGAATCTTGGCTTCCTCAATCTTTATCATCAAACTCGTGTCGGTTTTCATCGGTGTTCGTGAACTTGGTACCTACACACATGAAAACAAGAAACAAGCATTTCCAAGGCATTTTTGATATAAATCATGCATAATTTCATTATTTTAAGCTATAAATGATATGAGTAAAAACACTCATATCAAATTCCCCCATGCTAAGCAATTGCCGTGTCCTCACGTAATGATAAAATAAAACTATGACTACACCATTATTCAACTTTTGACTATCTTATTTTGCAAAGACATAATGTATTGCTTTCATTATTCGAAAAATAACTTTTAGGATCATAAAACTCAAATAGATTCATCGTCCTCGACTTTTCACTTTTCCAAACCAAGTGCAAAAACAAGATCATTGTTATTATAAGTTGGTAGACTCACGCGAACTCATGTGGGCTAATTAATCACTTAGACTCCCTTATTCCTAGGTGTATCTCTTATATTTTATTGTTGTCTAGAATGATCACAAGGATGCATTGTTGACTTATTTCGATAATTTATTAGGCCGAAAATAAAGTGAACGATTTAATCAATAGTTAGCTAAAGGACAAAATCTTTTAAAACTGCTTCTCGGGCTTTTATAAAGTTCATATCTTGGCATAACTTGCTTCGCGATTTGAGACCTTTCTCGGATCGATATTTGGCAGTGACTTAATACTTCCAACCTTGAGAGACGTTCACGAAATAATGGTCTTCTCTTCATAATATTTCTTCACTTGAAGTTTTGAGAGATTCATACTTGGACCACGACTTCTTCATTTTTCTCCAATCTTTACTTGGGATTTTGATTAACAACGATTCGCCTCCTTTTTGGACTTGGCTTCATTTATCCTCATACCTTATTTTTGGTCTTTTTGGATAGACTTCTCCATGACTTTTTGGGAGTATGTTGCTTTTCGTCGTGTGTCTCGATCCTTCATATTGATTTTTGATAAATGATTCTTCACATCACTTGAGATCTTTAGCAATAAAACATAGCCCTCATGTCTTGTTAGGACCTTTTTGGACTCGCCAATCTTCGCATCCCGCTTCAATAAGTTATGCCTTGGCTATGAACTCTAATCCATACCGAGCAACTTCTAAACGATCTTGGGCTAGAAGCTAAGTAACTTTTCAAATCGTTCAACATTATTTATTGCAATTAAATTTATTAACAAGTGATGGGAGAATAGGCTCATAATTAACTCACATAAATTCCCGAAAGAATACCAAACTTATAATTGGCTCTATCATCTCTTGTTCTCCATATTGATGGATACTTAGCCTATTAAATCAAAGTTTTGGGTTTTCAAGTCATCTATAGGATCTTGCAAATTCTTATACTTTTGCAAGTTTTAGAATTTGCGTTTTAAAGTTCCCTTGATAAACGACTTTCTAGGATCAATTATAGGAGCTTGCGAAAAGTTCTTGTTCTTAACTCGTATGAATTAAGACTTTCGCGTTTTAAAGCTCCCTATATAATAGCCTAGCAAAACTTAATTCAAATACGTTAAGGAAAAGCTAAGGTTAAAAACCAAGTCAAGTCAAAAACTATTCTTATTGAAAGCTACATTTGTGTCAAAAACACTTATTTTATTTATTAAAACTTAAAAATTACACAAAAAAATTAAAATTTTATTGAAAAATGAGAAAACTATACGTTAGGACACGACAAAAGCAATTGCAAGCGATTATATCGATTGACTCCCCCATGCTAAAACCAAACATTGTCCTCAATGTTTCTTAGCTCAAGAGTAACACCCCCTTGCTAAGACACGAAGAGTCTAATGCAAATTCCTAGCATGAAAGAGTACGCAAATCTATAAGCCGTTTATTAATTATGCCTCAAGATAAAACGTTAGTCAATAATAATCAAGGGTAAGAAAGTGTGCCCCTTTTTGGCATTCAAAGAATGGAAGATCAAGTGGACCGGCAAAAACCGAACACGAGAGTCTTCAAATATAAGGGTCGTACCTAAGATCACAACACAACAAATCACGAACACGAGCTTGAAAGATCAAGCCTTATTAGGTGTTAGAAAAGAGAAAGAAGATAGAAAAAACTCGTTTTTGTTCACCGAGTCATGAGCTCGACTCGATCCCCGCATTCATTGGTCCTTAGGGAAAGATGGTGCAAACCGGCATATGTGGATAAAATCCAACATGAAGCGCGATGCCGGGGTCAAAGATTACATCCTCGTTGTCGGATGACAAACGAAAGGATAAAACTCTAACACAAATCTCTAAAAAGAGATGGTAGTCACAACTAATGGTATGGATGTAGCATGCTCCATGAGATAAACTCGCACCAAGATGATTAAAAAGTCTTTCAATTATTGCATCGGTGAAAGGCCGAGATTTCCCTAAATCAACGATTCCGGGGTCGAATACCTCGTCCTCGGTGGAGAAAGGAATAGACAACAAGGTGTCGTCCCCCCATGCTAATCCTAAGTCATATGAAGCACATGGTAATGGTGGTACAAAAGTCTCAACCATAGTGGTTTCAACTTGCATGACTTTGTCGACTTTTTCACTCTTAGGAACGTGAACAAAGGGGTCATGGTACTCAATATGAGTCACATGAAAAACCCGCACATTAAGATCAACGCGAGTGGGAGGGAGATTGGGAATAATGTAAATTTCTCCATCCGAGTCGACATACTCATCACAAAAGGTGTGATCATCATCACAAACCTCATCAACCTCCTTCATAAGAAAATCATCATCACAAAGGTTGTGAGATGTAGGAGGTATGATGTTCTCAAAATCCTCTTGAATCAATTGATTATTATTCAATGAAACTTCAAATAGAGGATTTGAGTAAGTCACGAAAGTGTCGTCATCCTTGTCATCACAAGACATATCCGACAAAGTATCGAGTGTGTCACACTCGGATACAAGATCATCATTCTCATTTGAAGGCAATTCATCGGCGAATTCCTCGAGAATGGTAGGTAAAACACAAGAATCACGTTCGATCTCGAGATCGGAAACGTCTTCACTTCCCCGTGGAAGTGGATCAAGGATAGCAAAAAGTTCATCGATGAACTTATCCAATGAATAGTCACTAACCTCACTCGGTGTGAAGTTAGGAATCAAAGGCTCTTCGAATGAAGATTGTGCCTTGGGAACATGATCCATAGAAGAGAGTGAAAATGAGTCCATTTTCAAAGATTGTTCAATTAAAGCAATATCACTCTCGGGATCAAAATTCTCATTAACAAACTCACTAGCATCGAATGGCTCACTTAAGTAATCATCAATTTGTTTTTCAATCTTATCATCCTCGTGTGGAGTGAGTATAGATGAGGTAACATTACAACATGATTCAACAAAATTAGGTTTTTCACTTTCCAATTTCTTAGGAACCAATCTTGAAATTTTTTCCGGTTTGAAAATCATATGTTTATCCCCATGAAACAATTTAAGCTCCCCTTCTTTCATATCAACTAAAACATCGGCCGTACACAAAAATGGTCGTCCTAAAATTATAGGCGCACGAGGATTCGGCTCATAATCAATGATAGCAAAATCGGCTAGGTAAACGAACTCCCCCACTTTAACAATGACATTTTCCGCTATACCAACCGGTCGAGTGGTGGTTCCATTAGCAAGCTCAATGATCATTCGAGTGGGTATAAGTCGCAAATAGTCAAGAGTTTTCCAAATGGACAAGGGCATTACGTTAATACTAGCTCCTAGATCGGCTAGAGCTTTGTATTCCCCAAGCTCATCGAAAACACAAGGTATCAAGAAGTGACCCGGATCATTATACTTCTTAGGAAAGAGATCAATAAAATCCGAGGTACTAATCACATTTAAAGTAGCCTTGGTGACATTCCAAAAGGTTTCTTTAGGTGGCATAATAAGCTCAAGCTTCCTTTCTAAATTATCATAAGCGGTGATAGCCTTAAGCTCTCCCCTCGGGTTTGGAATGGTATTACTAGGTAAGCAACCCGAAGAAGTAGATGGTTTAGACATAAATCCCTCAAACATCGAAAGCAATTTATTTTGATTTTGTTCCACACTTTGTTGCAAACGATTTTGACTTTGCTCAAACATTTGTTCAAATCTTTGTTCCATTCTTTGTTGATTAAGCTCAATCTTGTTATTTTGCCCCTTTAGTGTATTTTGAAACTCATTTTTCAAAGTTGCCATTTGTCCTTGAATGTTATTTTGCAAAGCTTTCATATTTGCCTCATTTGATTTCATGTAGCTTGACAAATCATTTTGATTATTCCCTTGAAAACCTTGATTGTTTTGATTAGCATTGAACCCATTTCCTTGATTATAATTCCCTTGGTTACCACGGTTAAAATTATTCCCATTGTTTCCATTGTTGTACCTATTTTGAACCGGTGGAAAACTCGGTGGAGCAACATGATTTTGACGAGGAACTTGACCGTTGGAGCCATAAGTTCCCGTCGCGGCAAAAACACTAGCTTGATCAAACCACGCGTTTAAACAAGCATAATTAGGATGTGCTCCGCCACATGATACACAAACATTCCCAATCATATTAATCGATCCATGAGGATTCTTCCTAATCTCACTCAACAAGGTCGCAAATCCACTATCAATCTTAGAGTCCAATCTAGCAATCTCGTGGTTAGATGAATTCACATTGGAAACAACCGGTGTGTTTCGTGAATATTGTGCTCTAGACTTATCCTCAATTATTCTCCACGCGTCTCTCGGTGTTTTTCTTAAAAGATTACCACCCGCGGCGGCATTTAAAGAATCTTGTTCAATCATATTAAACCCATTATAGAAAGTATTTATTTGATGCAATTCCGAGAAACCGTGATGTGGACATTGTCTTAACAAATCTTTGAATCTCTCCCAAGCAACCCCAAACGATTCATGCACTTTTTGTTCAAATCTAGTGATCTCATTTTTAAAATGTGTTGTCTTGGAAGGTGGAAAGAAATAATTCATAAACTTTGACACTAAATCATCCCAAGTTAAAATCGAACCCGGTGGTTCTTTCTCATACCAAAGCTTAGCATTACCCTCGAGCGAGTACGGAAAAAGCATAAGCTTAATCACGTCATTCGGCACATCTCTAAACTTGAGAGTCGAGGTAATTCGATTAAAATTCCGAATGTGAGAATGCGGACTATCGGCCTCATTGCCACGAAATTAGTCGGCACGAATGAGCGATAGAAGACCCGTCTTAATCTCAAAATGATCCGCCAAAATAGCCGGCACAACGATTGCTTCCCCATACCCTTCGGTGGGTGCACGGAGCAATTCCTCCATTGTTCGGTTATCGGCCATCTCTACAACAATAGGTGGAAGCTCGGGTTCCACTATTCGTTGTTGACGATTTCTATTTCTACGAGGAATATTTTCAAGCCTATTAAAATCAATCACAAGACGAGAAGAACGTAATTGCATAAACTACAAAGACGAGAATTTAGAGGATTGAAGAAAAGAAATTAGACAAGAAAGAAGATTATTTTTGGTATTTTTATTTGGTATTGCTCAATCAAAAATGATCGATAAAAACAAGGAATAAGGATAACTACTATGGAAGTAAATTACCCTCGGTCGACTTTGAAACGATAGGTGAAAACCTAAACGTCTCGAGGTTCAATAAGTAAACAACAAAAATAAGATTTATTACTACTTGAGTCGGCAAACCAATAATAGGTTGTTCCTCTCAATATACGCACAAGCAAGCGGGGAAACGAGGTGGCACAAAGCACTTAAAAACCTTTTTCCTTAGACGGCCTTTTATAGCACGTCGCCTTATACCCACCTTATAGTTTGTATAAATCGAGTTCAAACTTCTTATTAGTATTTATCTATTTTGCCTTTATTTTTGTTTTGGGTTCGAATACAATAGCTAGGTGATGAAATCCCAACTAAGGCTTATTTGAAAAGTATTTAAAATTGTTGTTCTACGTAATACAATATATTATTCACAAAAAACGAGAAAAACGATACATACTACTTAATAGAAAAATAACAAAACTTTCCGAGGACGGAAAGGGTCTTCAAATCCACGATCAACAAATCTTCACAAAAGCGAATCGTACACAAGATCCCCGGCAGCGGCGCCAAAATTTTTGATGTGTCGTGGATTAACACATATACGTTATAGGACAAATTTAGGTAATTACCTTTAGGAAAAAGTAATTAACCAAAAATAAGTCAAAGACGGATACGATTAAACACGTGAGTGAACCAAGTTCGTTGTACACGAAGATCAAGTGAATTTGAGACGTTTCGTTTTGATTTGGACAATTGATTTGAATTGGTTTGTGGATTTTAAACTACAATTAAAAACTACGAATTTTAAGCTATTTAAAATAGACCTAAAGTGCATGAATCGTAAACCCCGCTAATTTAAAATTAAAACAAACAATTTATTACTTAAAATATAAAACTAATTAAAAATTAATCTATTTTAATAATCTATAAAAATTAAATCTATTTAAAAATTAAAAGTTTTAATCTATTTTAAAATCTAATTAAACCTTCAAAACTAATATACTTTATTTAAAATTACTTTTTAAAACTAATCTATTAAAATAAAAACATTTTTTATATTATTAATAATTAATTATTTATTTTATTTTATTTATTTTATAAACTGAAACTAATTTTATATTAAAAATTAACTTTAATAAAAATTGAAACAAAATAAAACGTGACAATGAAAATAATAAAACAACACAAACTCAGCCTAATTAAACTACTATAATAATGAGAAGAGGAAGACTAATAATCAAAAGAGCACTTGGCTCAGTTGGCTATCACGTTGGATGAGTGACCAGGAGGTCACGGGTTCAAGTCCCGTGAGGGACATAATTTTTGGAAATTATAACTTTTGACATATTTCTGAAAAGTAGTCTTAGGTAAGACTTTTGATAAACTATTTGGAAGAAGCTGAGAGGAACACAGCTTTTTGAGCTTATCAGTCTAGTTGAACTGATAAGCTAATTTGCTTGAATATTGGCTCAGAAAAGCAAACAAACCAATCAAATAGTCATAAAAATACAGCAGACTCAATAGATTTCTAAACTAAGTAAACTATTCAGCAACATTTACCAATTAAAAGCTGATACAAAGACAATCTATAATCAGAAAAGTAAAACATAGTCACGAATTTAACCAGCAAAGATCAGATAAAAAATATATCAGCAGAATAAAGTAAACATCCTAATAAGCAGATTATTAAGCAAAATAATACCAAATTCAAACTGAATTAAACAGATTCTATATTTAACAAAAATAATTCAGATATTACTGAACATCAAAATCAGTTAAACGAAACTAACAAAACAGATCACGCTGGCGAGTTAAAACCATTAAGCAGTCTCACGAATCAAATGAAGTAAGCAGTTACTAACTGATGAATATACTTCCACAAAAGAAAAAGAAACTCAGACAAGCGAATCAGCAGATCAGCAATAACATCTCAGATAAAATAAGAGACTTAAACAAAATATAAAATTAAAACAAGATTAAAATGCATATCATTATTAAATCTGCATACATACCTCCCCTAATAAATCTAACAATTCACAGCTTCTCAATTCAATAAGATCCAAATAGCAGACTAGAAAACTCTTTCTACCAATACTAAAAGAAATCTAACTAGTTATCCACAGATCTTCTCATAAACAAGTAAATCCAAATAAATCTAATAAAACTAAGCAGATGCATTATCTTATAACAGAACTAACCAAGCTATAAAAAATCATTTAGCAGAACACAATTCAAATAAAATGAGTTACATTAAGATTAAAAACTGAAACTCACCTTTTGATGAACCCTTTGAGTAGAAGGATTGCGCTGAGCAACCTTAGAACCGAAACGACACCTCCAAACACCATAAAACGAACCTCCAGTTTCACTCCATTCGATCCACCATGTAACATTCCTCGAACCAGTTTTAATAACTAAACAGTGGGTTTAGTATTCATCCTAATCTCTCTTAATTATTTAATGTAAGCTATTTAATTAGCTCAATCAAATAACATTTATATTATAACATCAAAATAGATTAATAGAATAAAACTGAAATGATTTAAGTAGTAAATTTAACTCACGAAAAAGTAATTAAACTCGAAGAAACTTTTATTAATATCAAAAGATCATTACAAAACATTGAAAAAGAAAATACAAATTCTAAATCTAAATTAACATTATAACATTAAAAGAAAAGAAGGGATGATTCTTTACAAGAAATTTGGGGGTATTTATAGCCCCCCCGAAGGCATCCTCTTGCGAATATTCGGATCTTCAAATGGATATTCCAAACGATTTTTAGCCTTCGATCTTCAATCCTTTTCTCTTTCTTCAATCTAAGGGCTGAGAATAAGTTTTGATCACACAGATCGCCAACGTGGCACATATTTGTGCTTGTTGTGCTTCTTTTGGGGCTTTTGATTGGTGGAATTAGGAGGATGAGGTGTTCCATCCAATAAACTTGTGCCACGTATCCCCTAGCCTCCATCTTCTTGATACGAAAAAGTAGGGGATTTAATTCCCTTCGCGTGAATTACATGCTCCAAGTGAAACCCCCTATTTATTTTATGAATTGGGTAAATAATGATTAGGGTTTTTTTAACAGTGACTGGTTTTGGGGATGAAAATTAGATGGGGAAGACGAGAGATAAAGGTGCATTGGAAGTAACGGATGGTTAATTTAATATGTGTAGGTGAAATAAAACGTGTGGGTGGTATGGGAGATTGGGAAGGTTTTATTGAGAATGATGTGTGAGTAATGAGTGGGTGAACAAACAAACGTTTGTTTATTTACTTTTGAGATAAACGTATGATGAAAACCTAAAGCCCATCAAACTTTGCTTTTCGTTTTATTTTCTTATTTCTGAATTGGGCTTGGCCCAATATACATCCCAGCCGAATCCAATTTGGGCCTTCAAATAATCTTTTCAAATCAGATTTTATTAACTTGAGATGTAAATGGGCTTTTTAGCCCATGAACCCCTTTGTGGGACCCACTTGGCCCATTCCTTATTAAATCCACTAAATACGAGCTCGAATCTTGGCTTCCTCAATCTTTATCATCAAACTCGTGTCGGTTTTCATCGGTTTTCGTGAACTTGGTACCTACACACATGAAAACAAGAAACAAGCATTTCCAAGGCATTTTTGATATAAATCATGCATAATTTCATTATTTTAAGCTATAAATGATATGAGTAAAAACACTCATATCAAGGTGCTATCACATTAGTACTCTTATCATTTCCTATCTTAGGAAAAGTCTGTGGGAATTGTCCCAAAATAGATGATTTAGGGCATTTAACCGCATTCGGTTGACGAACGGCGGATGGTTTACCCAAAACAGACTTTCCTTTCATTTTCTCAATGAGTTTCTGTAACTCACTTATGGCTATGTCCCTTTCTTTTAGCTGAGCTTTCAAATCATTTATTTCGAAATCTTTCTCATTTAGTAGACGAAACGAAGAAGCTGACATTTCTTGACACTTTTTATGATTATGAGATTTTTCACCTTTTTGTAAAGCAAGTTCAAGAGAAATGGAGTGTTTTTCAAGTTCAGAAAAACTTTTCGAAAGTTTGTTGTATGACTGAATTTGTTTTGAAAGCTCTACTTCAAGATTGCTACATTTCTCGTCCGATTCTGACGCTAGACATGCTACATGACAATATTGATCAAGATCGGTATACACACCAAGTATAGCATTCATATGGTCAGCATAAAAGTATTCCTTAGAAAGTCGATCAATTTCGTTAGAAAGTTGGTGTTCTTGTGTCTTTAATTTAATTTGAAGAAAATCAACTTCATCTTCAAGAGATTTGACATAGCTTAAATCAGTTAACATTTCATCAGTAAGAGCATTATAAAACATTTCCACATTTTTTGAAAGATCATCAATGGTTGGAACAATGCATTGTTGAATGACGACTTCTACTTGTGGGTTAGGTTTAATATTCCAAATGGTATCTCTAGAAACTTTTTCATAGTCGACGACACCTTTGTACAAATTTAAAACCCCTTGTTTTTTAAACTCAAATTGCTGAACACTTTTGCTTTTCTCATCCCATTTACGTTTTTCATCCGAAATTTGTTTTTCTAACAAAATTTATTGCTTTTTGAAACTCCTTTTTAAAGAAACTTTCTTTTGGGGTTCATCACTTGGTGGTGGAACACTATTGTACATCTTTTGTTCTTTGGAAAGTTCTTTTTGAGGAACAAACTTAATATAATTATTAGAATTAGAAAGGTTTATTAAATCACTTAAGTTAGATCGACTTTCTTCTTGTTGACGAATGATTTCGTCGCAGTCAGGGGAAGCATAAGAGCAAGATTATCAACATAACAACCGATATCATAAAGAGCAGGCTTGGTACTTTGAGCTTTCTTGAGATATTCAGGCTTAACAAAACTCGTTTTCATATTTCTATTGAGCATATTCATAGTTTGAATAGACTGACCCGTTTTGTAAACAATGTTGTTTAACGTGTCGACTCTCTTTTCCAAAGCAAGAATTTTTTCAATATCCTTTTCTTCACGAGTTTTATAAAGCTCAGTTTGTTCTTTGTTAACCGACCCTAATTCAGTAATTTGGATTTTATGTAGCAGCAGTTGTTCTTCAAGTTCCGATATCTTCTGTTCTGACATATGAATTTCGTGTGTTACTTCAGAACAATATTGTTCGTTGAGCACCTTACGTTCATATACCAAACCATTAGCTATTGCAACCCGTCGATCAGCTTCTTTTACATAATCACACTCTTTAAGCCTGTCTATCTCCTCAGCTAAGGATGTGTTTGCTTGCTTCAAACGTTTATTAGCCTCTTTGTTTTCCTCAATTTCATGTTTTAAAGAATCAATAATAGACGCAAGCAAATCACGGTCCTCATCCGAGTCAGTATCCTGAACAGCTTTTCCGTCATCATTACACATATGCTGTGAATCCGTAGAGATATTGCTATCCTCCGTGTCCATTACATATGTGTCATTGATGCTTTCGGGTTGCTCAGGATGACGTCATTCATTAGCAAACACATTATAGTTATCATGTGATGGTACCTTTTCAAGTGGCTCAGAATCATAGATGGGTCCAGAAGTATCATCAGTCTCTGGGATCACTTCTTGAATCTTTGCCATGTACACATAATGTGCCTCTAACTCTTGATCACCGGCTTCATCATCAGTGTCATCACGTCAGTCAACTTCATCTGCTGTGAGTGGAATTCCTGCTTCTTCTTTCTTACACAGCAGCATCTTTTCCTTGTGATACCCTGAGTCCTTAACCCATTTTGGCTTCTTGCATTCCCTAGCCATGTGCCCAAATCCCTTGCAGTTGAAGCATTGAATCCCAGTCTTTTGCACAACCGGAGTGCCTACAGTGTCTCTAGCCCCAACTTGATTCGGCATCCTCTGATTATCATACCTAGCATCACGATCATACCGAGGTGCATGATCAACTTCCTTATATCTTGCATTGGATGATGA
Source organism: Glebionis coronaria (assembly GCA_025667525.1). Taxonomy (NCBI): domain Eukaryota; kingdom Viridiplantae; phylum Streptophyta; class Magnoliopsida; order Asterales; family Asteraceae; genus Glebionis; species Glebionis coronaria. The sequence continues at coordinate 119,406,991 of CM046877.1, forward strand.
TCTGAGGTTGTTGTTGGTAGGTTTGTAGATCTTCTTATAAGTTGTGGTGAGTAAAGACATGAGTTCTTCAATCTTCTTGTCCCTTGAAGTTTGTTCATCATCACTGTCTCCATCTGACTCGGTGTCATACTTTGGAGGTGGAGTGGGGACAATTGCTTTTGCTTTGTGTTTAGCAGCAGCTAGAGGTTTGGTGGATGAGCTTGATGACTTCGAGGAATGAGTAGGTGGTTGTTGACGAGGAACGGGTTTTGTTGAAGTAGCAGCCACAAAAGCAATAGAATTAGCAGACCGTTCTGCCTTTTCAGCCCTTAGTTCATTCACTTCATTCTGATGTTGTTTCAAGATATCATAAAGTTTGTGATAGGAGATGGTCTTGATATCTTCCCTTTGTTTAACCAAAGTCACAAACCTTTGCCATTCCGGTTTGAGTTGAAGTAGAAACTGAACATTGGCATGATGGTTGGAGATGGTGCACTGATTTCTGACAAGCTCATTCATCATTTTGTAGAATCTCGAGTAATATGAGTCAATGGATTCACCATCTTCAGATGTGAATTTTCCAAACTCCCAAAGTAGATTAGTCTCGAGATCTTGAACATTGATCGACTCACCTTGCTTCAATCGATGAATTGCATTCCACATTTCCATAGCATTATGACATGCATCAACTGTGGAATAGATATCATTATCAATTCCAGTGAGTATGAAGTTTACAGCATCAGCTTCAGCTTGGAGGAGTTTCTTTTTCTCAGCAGAACATGTGTCAAAATCCTCCATAGCTCATATAGTTGATGAAGTACCATCCTCTGCCTGTGTGGTAATTGGTCTGAATTCAAAAACTGGAGGTGGATTCTCAAGGCAGTGATGAAGAGCAGTTCGGTTTTCTTTCGTCGAGAAATCTGAGAAAACGAGATCTCCATTGAACGTAGCAACCGGCAATGAGCACAAGTGGATTACCCTTGCCACCTTGTTCCAAACGAATTTGATTAGCAGTTGCAATGTTGATGTTGTTGTTAGACATGGTGAATACTTGTGAATGAATTGCAGATCTTAGTGGATTTGTTGTGATGATGTGTGGTTAAAATTGAAATTCCAAAATTTCCAAAAAAAATTTCTCAGTCCGACAATAAATTCCTCAGTCTGACAAAACGGTAAGCCGAAAAAATTTTGTATCTCCAAATTTTGAATTTAAGTTAGAAATAGCCAAAAACTAATAGGGAAAAAATTTGATTTTACTTGACCTAAAAATTTTAACTCTTTTTTTTTTTTAATCTTCGTGTAAACGATGTTCCGAAACTAGTCTAAATAGTGGCTAAGTCTAAAAATTACTCAAACAAAATACCCATCGGAATGTCCATCGGAATAACCTTGTCGGAATGACCTTGATCGGAATACCCTTGTCGGAATACCCTTGTCGGAATAACCTTGTCGGAATACCCTTGTCGGAATAACCTTGTCGGAATACTCTAATCGGAATGTCAAATCGAAATGTGAAATCAGAATGTCAAATCGGAATTTCAAATTGGAATGTCAAATCGGAATACTCAAATCGGAATGTCAAATCGGAATGACCAAATCGGAATGCGATCGGAATCACTTGATCGGAAATACCAAATCGGAATGTCAGGTCGGAATGACCAAATCGGAATCCCTAAACCCTATTCCGATTACACTGATCGGAATAACTGTAAACCCCTTTCCGATGACCTGGTCGGAATAAATCCTACTTTTCTCGGACAAAACTCAACCAATTCGTGATTTTAAGCCAAAAAATGATCAAAACACCCAAAAATTTTGTGTTTTTAGCCAAAATAACAATAACAAGTCTCTACCACAACTATGTAGAAGATTTGTATCAAGAAAAAACCATAAAAAACACAAGAAAATTTTTTTTGGACGTGATATATAGATCAAAATGACCACGAAAAATCAAGAACACACCACACGAATCTTCAATCACCTATCCACTATAGGCTCTTGATACCAAATGTTGTTCCCATTCAATCCATAACACAAGATTTAGAAGAGATATTTAGAGAGAGAAAGAGAAGAAAGTAGAGAGAGAAACAAGAGAGAATTTGGAAGGTTAATGTTTACTAGAGAGAGAAAGTAAAATGAACCAACACCCTCTTCCACATGTGGAAGAGGGTTATATATGCCACGGCTCTAAGGCCTTTGTGGGCTTCATCTTGGGTCGGGCTTGGCTTTCACTTGGGCATATAGCCCCTAACAAAGACAATATTAGCTTAAAGTCCAAGCCCGCTTTTCCCGACTAACCTATTACAATACAAGACCTTTAACGACTAAGATGACCTATTACATTCTTGTTCGACTATATAAAATATAGGGCTAACAATCTCCCCCAATGTATCGGTCATCTTAAAAAGCTTAAAAACCATAAGATGGTTGAGTGAATACATTCTTGTAGAGGAGATCTTCCTGCTTTGGTCATGTATCTTGGTCTTGATCTTGTTTGTAACAGCTTTGTTCCTTCATGCTTTCGTGATCTTTATCTTGAGCCTTTGTCATTTGACTTTGAGTGCTTGAGATCTTCATCTGTACTCCTTGTGACTAAGATGACCTAATACATTCTTACATTCTTAGGTATCTTGATTATCGCCATATTGTGCTCTTGTGACTTCTGAATCGACATTGGTTACACAGCTACGCCACCTTGTTGATATATATTAACATATACAGACACGGATGAAATGGCTTTGAACATTTCACCCTAACTCGGTAGCGTTTTACCTCTGGTCGGTGAAGACCGTTAAACGGTATTAAATACCGTACCTGTGATCAGGTAGATTCGATTAAGAACCTCCTTGACAGGGTTTCCCGGCGGTAGTAGCCGGTTCTCTTTACTCGACCGTCTCAAAGCAGACTGCGAACGTAAAGAGTGAATCATATGGATAAATTATCCGTCTGATTAGAGTCGTCAATTCAGATTTCCTGGAACAAGTTTGATTCTAAAAGAATCGCACCATTGTTGCTTTCCAGTTTGTCACAAGCTTGATTCATAGAGAATCTTGCGAGTTACCTACCGCAGTGTTGTTTGATGTTGACACTGGAAGGATTTCCATTCGTCACTGTGAACACTAATGAGTGTCACTCTGAATGTTCTGGTAAGATCACATAGATTTTACGAAGAAACCTGGAATCAAGTTTGAATCAGTTAAGAATCCAAACTTAGTTGCTTTCCAGTTCTCACAAGTTTGATTCGTGTAGAATCGCACAAGTTACCTACCATGAGCTTGTTTGATGTTGGCTCAAGCAGGATTTCCATCTTCATTGTAAATCGTATCACTCAGATGTTCTGGCAATATCACAAGGATAATGCGTAGGACTCGATTGTGTCCTAATGAGATGATAGATAGATCTCGTTTGGCTCTAGACTCAATAAGTGCCTTTTTTGGTAATCGGAGGCTGGAGCAGACTGCCACCTTTTCAATATTAACTGACTCGGAGTGAGAAAGTCAATAAATACGTGTTGATCTCCGTGACAATGAGACAAGTTTCTTTTGAGAGAAACTCGAATGGCTGGGGAAGGGTTGTGCATCGCATCACTGGGTCCATGACACTTGTCTTCAAAAGATGTGTTAACCCGGTTTCTGCCTAAGTTGCATAGAATATTCAACTCCTTCAATGCTTACCAATACGTCATCACTAGCACCTTGTTGTGATTGTTCCAGTGCTAACTTAAGTAATTGGTCCGCATTCAGCTTCATTCAACTCTATCTTTCCTAAGGACAACTATTTCTAGCTATGGAATGTCCTTGGGTAGATCCCTCCGGTTCTGGTTGGATCATAGGACTTCGTTTCCTATCCTAAACCACCTTTTGACTCCATCGTTCCGTCGTGGATAGTAGGTTGTTTTGGGTAAAGATCGTAACCATAAAACCATTGAAAACCATTCAAAGTGTTTGATAAAAATCAAAACTTTTAACACTTTGAAAGTTTTACATTTCCAAAAAGCTCCCCCTACACACATGCATCGATATACGAAATAGTTTGGCATGTGAAGTAAAGAGTTGCACTTGAGTCTTTAAGATCACATGTTGCGATATATTACATTTTAATCACATTTTAGGTTAAAGGTGAAAATGTTGCGATATATTACATTTTAATCACATTTTCCCAACTTGAGAAACACTCCATTTCTCTTGAATTTGCTTTACAAAAAGGTGAAAAATCTCATAATCATAAACAGTGTCAAGAACTGGCAGCTTCTTCGTTTCGTTAGTTAAATGAAAAAGGTTTCGAAATAAATGATTTGAAAGCTCAGCTACAAGAAAGGGACATAGCCATCAGTGAGTTACAAAAACTCATTGAGAAAATGAAAGGAAAGTCTGAATTGGGTAAACCATCCACCATTCGTCAACCGAATGCGGTTAAATGCCCTAAATTCATCTATTTTGGGCAAACCCCCACAGACTTTGCCTAAGCTAGGAACTGATAAGAGCACTAATGTGATAGCACCTGGACTGTATAAGATGAACACTAAGTCCACTCACACTGGAACATCGCGGTTACCTCATAATACTAGGAAAACTAATCAACGTGTGTCTTCTTCTAAAGGAGTAACTCCCACTACTAGCGTTAGCGGACCACAACTTAAGAGCACTAAAATGCAAGATAGAGTCATGCCTAACAATAGTCAAGGGAAGAAGATGGAAGTAGAAGACCACCGTAGGAATTTTAAGTTTTCTAAGAATAAAACATCTGTAACTGCATGTAATGACAGTTTGAATGCTAAGAATTCAAATGTTTAATTTGTTTGTGTTAAATGTGGAAAATGTGTTCGTACTTTCAATCATGATTCTTGTGCTTTTAATCATAATGGCGTGAATGATAGAGCTAGGAAGCTTATTCTTGTGCCCACTAGTACTAGAAAACCCACAAGATCTTTGAACCAATCCACTACTCAACCACTTAAGAAACTAAGTGTGTTAGAATCCACTACTCTGCGTAAAAAAACATGTTAAAGAAGCTTTATGAGAACATGAGTAGGACATGTAAACGGGGGTACTCAAGATTTACACCACCTGGATACAAATGGGTACCTAAGACAACCACTATTCTAATTGGGTCTATGAGTGTTAGCTTGCCTTTAGAATCTAGGCCTACTAATATTTTGGAACCCACTTCTATCAAGGGCTCCTATTTGTCAAACTCTACATTGTCTTCTAATTCTTATGCAGCTCGTCGAGATCGTTCTCTTCATAATGGACTCTGGATGCACAAAGCACATGACGGGCAATCTCAAGCTTCTAATTAACTTCGTGGAGAAGTTTCTGGGTACGGTACGGTTTGGAAATGATCAGTTTGCACCGATACTCGGATATGGAGATTTGGTTCAAGGAAATATTACTATCAAACGGGTTTATTACGTCGAGGGACTGAATCACAATTTATTCTCGGTTGGTCAATTTTGTGATGCGGATTTGGAAGTGGCTTTTTGGAAATTTACTTGCTATGTTAGAGACTACGATGGGAATGACCTTCTTACAGGTTCTCAAGGTTCTGACTTGTACACAGTAACTCTTCAAGACACATCTTAAACAAATCCAATTTGCTTAATGGCGAAAGCTTCATCCTCTCAAGCATGGTTATGGCATCAACGCTTGTCACATCTCAACTTTGACACCATCAACTTGCTTTCGAGGAACGATATTGTGACCGGTCTCCCTAAGTTAAAATTCGTCAAAGACCATCTTTGTTCTTCTTGTGAGTTGGGGAAAGCAAAACGGAAGTCTTTCAAAACGAAGACTACCCCAAGCTCCAAAGGACGATTGGAACTTCTACACATGGATTTATGTGGTCCCATGCGTGTAGAGAGTATTAACGGAAAAAAGTATATTCTCGTGATTGTTTATGATTACTCTAGATACACATGGACTTTCTTCTTAAGGTCCAAAGATGAAACACCAGAGGTTTTCAAAAACATTCTCAAGATGATACAACACAATCTTCAAGCTCAAGTCTTAACCGTAAGAACGGATAGGGGTACTGAATTTTTGAACAAGACTTTGCAATCTTACTTTCAAGAAGAAGGCATCGAACATCAAACGTCTATTGCTCGAACTCCTGAACAAAACGGCGTTGTCGAAAGACGGAACCGTACTTTGGTTGAGGCAGCTCGAACAATGCTTTCTGCATCCAAGTTACCATAATTCTTCTGGGCTGAAGCAATTGCAACTGCCTGTTATACTCAGAATCGTTCTCTCGTAATCCCTAGACATGAAAAGACACCTTACCACATCATCAATGGCAGGAAACCTACTATTAAATTCTTTCACGTATTTGGATCTTTATGCTACATTCTTAAAGTCGGTGAGAATCTCGACAAGATGAAAGAAAAGGTGATGCATGTATTTCTGTGGGGTATGCTACAGTGTCGAAAGGATATCGAGTTTACAACAAGAGAACAAAGATTATTGTCGAAACAATTCATGTGAACTTTGACAAATTGCCACAAATGGTACTTGATCACAGCAGCTCAAGTCCCTCACCTCAATGTCCAGCAATGGAACCTACACACAACAGTGTACGTCCCGTGCAAGAACGTCAAGAAAGTACTCCTACAGCAGACTTGACGGATAAGGTACAAATGAATGAGTTGGTTGATTTATATGATCCAATGTTTGATGAATATTACTATGGAAACAATTAAGTTGTGTCAAAGCCTTCCGTTGTCTGTACTGCTGAGGCACCCGAACAAAGTCAACAAGACACAAATGCATCTACTTCAGCAACCGTTGCTCAAGAAACAATTCCATTAGATACTCAACAAACTCAAGAAACCGTCATACAACCAACATCACCAACCGTTAATGCTGAAGGAGGAAACAACGATAAAGCAATCGATGCACAATCTGACAAGAAGAATTTATCAACCCATTTGGTACACCGGTACGCAAAGTCGGAGAGTATTCTACTCAACATGTTGATCTGTCCAACATGTATACATTCTACCAACGATATCCATCCACTCACCATTGGACACGTGATCATCCATTGGAGCAAGTTATTGGAAATCCTTCACAACCGGCTCGAACACGCAGACAACTCGAAACCGATGGTGATGTGTGTATGTATGCACTGACCGTGAGTTCAACTGTACCTACAAACATCAAACAAGCCATGACTGATCATGCGTGGATTGAATCAATGCAAGATGAAATTCATCAGTTTGAACGCCTAAATGTTTGGGAACTTGTTGATAAACCCTATGGAATTTTGCTTTTAGATTTCAAATGGATCTGTAAAAACAAACTGGATGAAGAACAAACCATCATCAAAAACAAATCTCATCTTGTGGTTAAGGGATATCGTCAACAAGAAAGGCTAGATTTCGATGAATCATTTGCTCCAGTTGCTCGTTTAAAAGCAGTCAGGATATTCCTTGCTTATGTTGCACATAAAGGCTTCACGGTATATCAGATGGATGTTAAAACTGCTTTTCTCAACGGTCATTTGAAGGAAGAAGTATATGTGAATCAGTCGGAAGGGTTCGTTGATACTCATCATCCTGACAAAGTCTACCGTCTCAAGAAGGCAGTATATGGACTCAAACAAGCTCCACGGGCGTGGTACGATGAATAATCAAACTTCTTGGTATCCAAAGGATTCTCCAAAGGTTCCATTGATTCTACTCTCCTTATTAATAAATATGGGGATGACATGTTGCTTGTGCAAGTTTATGTTGATGACATCATTTTTGGTTCTACGAACCCAAAACTTTCAAAACGTTTTGAAAAACTAATGCACAACAAATTTGAAATGTCAATGATGGGGGAGCTAAAATTCTTTTTAGGCCTCCAGATTCATCAATCCCCATGTGGTATCTTTATTAACCAAGCTAAGTATTCTTAAGAGATACTTAAAAAGCATGGTATGCAATCATGTGCTCGCGTTGGTACACCATTGTCGACCACCTCCCTTGACTCTGACTTGTACTCATATCCCGTAGATCAAACGCGATATCGCAGCATGATCGGGTCTCTTATGTACCTTACAACCAGCAGGCCTGATATTCATCATGCCATATGCTATTGTGCACGATATCAAGCCAGACCTACTCAAAAGCACCTCAAAGAGGTTAAACGGATCTTTCGGTACCTTAAGAATACCATTCACATGGGACTCTGGTATCCAAGGGAAACCGGTTTTCATCTAACAGCTTTTTCAGATTCTGATCACGCAGGTTGCCTTGATAGTCGAAAAAGCACTTCTGGTAGCGTACAATTTCTTAGGGAAGACAAGCTTGTGAGCTGGTCGTCAAAGAAGCAGGATTGCACTTCGCTCTCATCAGCTGAAGCAGAATATGTGGCTCTATCAGCGTGTTGTGCTCAAGTCCTATGGATGAGAACTCAACTCACGGATTATGGCTTCCACTTTGATAAAATACCTATGTATTGTGACTCAAAGTCGGCCATAGCCATATCTTGCAATCCGGTTCAGCACTCCCGTACCAAGCACATTGCAGTCAGATATCACTTCATCAAGGAACAAGTGGAACGTGGTATCGTGGAATTATATTTTGTCAGAACTGAGTACCAGATAGCAGACTTGTTTACTAAAGCCCTATCCCAAAATAGTTTTCAGTATCTCGTTGGCCGTCTTGGTATGAAGTATATGACTCCAGAAGACTTGGAGGTTTTGGCAAATCAAGCTGCTTGATATTTTCTCATAATGACTTCAAAGCGCATCACAGCTTAGAACTCGAACCTCAACTAACGGAATTTTATCTCGGACGATAACTTATCCTTCTCAACGAGAAATTCAAATTTCTCGGTCATGAGCTTCTCATAAAAACATTCAAAGTTTTTAAGTTCATGAAAAACGACGTCTAAGTAAATGTCAGCTTAAAACTCGGACTTCATCTTAAGGAAAGTTTATCACGGATGATAACTTATCCTCCACAACGGGAAATTAATTTTTCTCGGTCATGAGCTAGTTACAAAACAATCAAAGTTTTGAGCTCATGAAAAGCGGACCAGAAAGCGAAGTGTACGTTTTAGTGCGCTTTCCCTAAAGCAATAGAAGAGAAGTCTTCTATCCTGATTATTTTAAAACGTTGAACATAATTTTTCAAGAATTTCTCAAATGGTTTTTCTAAATCTTTCTAAATTGTGTGTTCAACACTCCCTTCCTCATAAAATGGTTTTTATATCTCAAAATGTCATATGTTATTTTGATCAATTTTTTGAGGGGGAGCGTTTTAAAATCAAAGCCTTTAATGTTGTTGGGTACATCTTTGATATTGTCATATCTTATGTATCCAACACATTCCAAAAATGATATTAAATTGTCAAATGAAATATACTATATCGGATAAGGCATCTCATCTCCGTACCTCAACATATTTTGTGGTGTCGTTTTTCCAAAATATTATCAAATTTTTGTTTCAAGACCCACATATATTGTTGAGGGGGAGCAACCCGACTAAAATGTTCCATGATTCATGCGTGCACACATGTTTCTCTCCCAATCGATTTTGAAAATTGTCATATTTTAATCAATTGGTATCTCGAATATTATATTTTTATATTAGAGATAGGGGAGAAAATGTGATTAAAATGTGATATATCGCAACATGTGATCTTAAAGACTCAAGTGCAACTCTTTCCTTCACATGCTAAACCATTTCGTATATCGATGCATGTGTGTAGGGGGAGTTTTTCGAAAATGTAAAACTTTCAGAGTGTTAAAAGTTTTGATTTTTATCAAGCACTTTGAATGGTTTTCAATGGTTTATGGTTACGATCTTTACCCAAAACAGCCTATTATCCACGACGGAACGATGGAGTCAAAAGGTGGTTTAGGATAGGAAACTAAGTCCTATGATTCAACTAGAACCGGAGGGATCTACCCAAGGACATTCCATAGCTATAAATAGTTGTCCTTAGGAAAGATGGAGTGGAATGAAGCTGAATGCGGACCAATTACTTAAGTTAGCACTGAAACAATCACAACAAGGTGCTAGTGATGACGTATTGGTAAGCATTGAAGGAGTTGAATATTCTATGCAACTTAGGCAGAAACCGGGTTAACACATCTATCGAAGACAAATGTCATGGACCTAGTGATGCAATGCACACCCCTTCCCAGCCATTCGGGTTTCTCTCAAAAGAAACTTGTCTCGTTGTCACCGAGATCAACATGTATCTATTGACTTTCTCACTCCGAGTTAGTTAATATTGAAAAGGTGGCAGTCTGCTCCAACCTTCGATTATCAAAATGCACTTATCGAGTCTAGAGCCAAAAGAGATCAATCTATCATCTCACTAGGACACAATCGAGTCCTACGCATTATCCTTCTGATATTGCCAGAACATCTGAGTGATACGATTCACAATGAAGATGGAAATCCTGCTTGAGCCAACATCAAACAAGCTCATGGTAGGTAACTTGTGCGATTCTACACGAATCAAACTTGTGAAAACTGGAAAGCAACTAAGTTTGGATTCTTAATTGACTCAAACTTGATTCCAGGTTTCTTCTCAAATTCCGTGTGATCTTGCCAGAACATTCAGAGTGACACTCTTCAGTGCTTACAGTGACGAATGGAAATCCTTCCAGTGTCAACATCAAACAGCACTACAGTAGGTGACTCGCAAGATTCTCTATGAATCAATCTTGTGACAAACTGGAAAGTAACAATGGTTCGATTCTTTTAGAATCAAACTTGTTTCAGGAATTTTGAATTGACGACTCTAATCAGACGGATAATTTATCCTTATGATTCACTCTTTACGTTCGCAGTCTGCTTTGAGACGGTCGAGTAAAGAGAACTGGCTACTACCGACGGGAAACCTTGTCAAGGAGGTTCTTAATTGAATCTACCCGATCACAGGTACGGTATCTGATACCGCCTAACGGTCTTCACCGACCGGAGGTAATACGCTACCGAGTTAGGATGAAATGTTCAAAGCCATTTTATTCGTGTCTATATATGTTGCGGCATATCAAGAAGGTGACGTAGCTGTGTACTAACCGATGTCGATTCAGAAGTCACAAGAGCACAAGATGGCGATAATCAAGATACCTAAGAATGTAAGAATGTAATAGGTCATCTTAGTCACAAGGAGCACAAGATGAAGATCTCAAGCACTCAAAGTCAAATGACAAAGGCTCAAGATAAAGATCACAAAAGCATGAAGGAACAAAGCCTTTATAAACAAGATCAAGACCAAGATACAAGACCTAAGAAAGATCACCTCCACAAGAATATATTCTCTCAATCATCTTACGCATTTAAAGATGACCGATACATTGGGGGAGATTGTTAGCCCTATATTTTATATAGTCGAACAAGAATGTAATAGGTCATCTTAGTCGTTAATGATCTTGTATTATAATAGGTTAGTCGGGTTAACCGGGCTTGGTATTTAAGCTAATATTGTATAAGTTAGGGGCTCTAAGCCCAAGCACAAGCCAAGCCCGGCCCATGTTACTAAACCCACGGCCCAACAAGCCTAGGGTATATATACCCTCTTCCATGTGTGGAAGAGAGTGTTGGTTACATTCATTTTCTCTCTCTAAGCAATGTTTAACCTTCCATAATCTCTCTACTTTCTCTCTCTACCTTCATCTATTTCTCTCTCTAAATATCATCTTAATAGTGTGTTATGGATTGAAATGAGATTAACAATTTGGTTTTATGTTTACATGTTGATACGATTGTATTTATTTTAAAGAAGTGCGTCAATGTTGTCAAACCTGATTACAAACCATCTTTGGCAAAAGTGTTCTCTGGTGTAAAAAAAGCACAAATTTGGAACAAAAAAGAAGCGTGTTCAAAGGTCTCTTAAAGTAATAAGGAAGAGTATGAATAGTTTGGCAATGTATTTTATCCCACCCTTTGATAACTAACCAAACATTACCCCAAACGCCAATAAAAGTATAAGCATGCATAAAGAAGATTGTGTTATTGGTCCACCTTAATTTTTAGAGGTATAAACAACAGATGTGTATGATACTAAGTCATATTGATGTTCTGCTATATTAACATAAATTATTCTAGTTAGGATGTATATGGTAAGCCAAAATTGCGTTGTGTCCAAGAATTACTAGAACTCCCACCTTTTGTCCAGGTATGACTATTCTGTATTTTTATGCGTAATTTTTAGTAATAATTAATTTATTGTATTCTTACCCCATGATGATTCTATTTAGAATCTTTCAAGAGAGCAGGATCGTAACATAGAGAATGGAAGAGTTCCCCCATCTCTAGCACAGTATTTTAATTTGCAAGACCCGCCAGAGTATCGGTTTCCTTGGGGACATTGAGACATTGTAGTTGGTGTGAAGTTCTGGCAAGATTTAGTTTGTCTTGATATTGCTAAGCAAGGGCGGTTGGGTAACTGTGTAAGTTAACCTAATGTTCATAGTCCATAATTAAAATTGTTAGTTTTGTATTTTATAAATATTATGTTCTGAATATACATGTTTTCCGTACACAACACCTCGATCTATGGGTGGATTTAATGTGGACATTTAGACAAGTCGACCTGATTGGGTAATGGTGAGCCATCATTTCTTACAAAAATCCTTGCTGCTTCGATGGTTGACTATTACTCTAATGACATTAGGTATCATGTGCCTTGGCGATATGTTGAGAAGGTACTTTTTTAATTTAACTTATCTATAAAGTTAAACGTATAATTATTATAACAAATCCAAACTGATATAAAATTACTATTCATAGGTATATTTTCTCGTCAACTAACCAAAGAGACACTCGTGTCTAGCTGAACTTCAGATAAGAACTCGATTGGTTACGTTTTACGATAGCCTAGGTTGGGTGGTTGGTAACAGAAGACCTTGGTGGAGAACTATGAAAAAATAGTTGCCCGAGCAGCTAACTTTTTATCTAAACGTTCATGGGATATTGGAGAACAAGGGCATATCACCTGACAACTATAAAATCACTACCAACTTTATAATCGTCCCAACCATTAGCTCGATCAATTTGACTTCGCAACAATATAGACATGCCACTCCTTCACACCGATCCCCTAACATGACGACTTTGCAATAGTACGCCCAAGGACGGATGTAGTAAAAGTATGAGGCGGGTGTCCCATGGCTAGTCGAAAAAGATATGATTGTAGTGTAAATTATTTTTAGTTTTGACCTTTCTCGAAAGTGCCCACTCAAAACTTAAATTTACTCCACTCATATACAACAACTCAATAATTAACACTTTAGGCCTTATAAACACTTCATCTCTAAGTAATAATACTAGATTTACCATTTTGATCCTACTTTTTTCTTCCTTATTTTAGTGGAGGTGAGATCCTTATAGAATATGCATCAAAAAAAGAAGGAAGGAAACAATCTCAACCATCTATTTAAGTTCCATCTAATGGTCTATACTAATCTTTTTAAATTTAATTTAAAAACCCATTTTCATCCTATTTCTTAAAAATTAAATATCTCTCAAACCGTTAATCGTTACGAAAAACTAATTATACCATCGCGACGGGAATTAAGTTATCTTTCTATAGATAGGCACTTCTATACACTTTCGGCAAACTTTTTTTTTTAAATTTACGCATAAAAAATTACATGTGATTCTCGAAAAATTACATGTAATTTTCGAAAATTACGTGTAATTTTTTTGGCGAGAATTTTTAACACTGTAAATCGTTAACTTTTGTGTGAATTACATGTAATTATGTGTGAATTACATGTAATTTTTGTAATAAAATAGTTTATTAGTGTTAAATGCAAATCACATGTAATTATGTGTGAATTACATGTGATTTTTGTAATAAAGTGGTTAGTTAGTGTTGAATGAAAATTACATGTAATTTTGTGTGAATTACATGTAATTTTGCTCAAATCACATGTGATTTTATAAATAATTACGTGTAATTTTGCTCAAATTACATGTGATTTTATACAAAATTACATGTAATTTTGCTTTAAATCACATGTGATTTTATAAATAATTACATGTAATTTTGCTTTAAATCAAATGTGATTCATGTAGACTCACATAACTTTACATCTAACTTTCGTCCCATTTGACGCGTTAGTCTTTTTTTAAGTTACATGTTTTCATAGATTTTTATTTTCAACTTTAATACCAATAATCTAGAAACCAAGTAAATCACATGCGATTCGTGATAAATCACATGTAATTCGTGGTAAATCACATGTGATTCGTGGTAAATAACATTTTCTCTCCATTCCTCACATCATCCATCCTTCCGAAGTGGTCTTCTGATCCATGTATGCTATCTAAAGTGGTCTTGTGATCCATGTATGCTATCTTGTGATCCATGTATGATAATTACATGTGAATTTGCTTGCATTACATGTAATTCGTGGTAAATTACATGTGATTCAAACAAAAGCACATGTGATTCATCTAAAGTGGGTTTGTTAGAAGAATTTAAAGTTTTAAAATGTTTGAATCACATGTAATGCAAGCAAATTCACATGTAATTATCATCGAATTACATGTGATCCAATGCAAGCAAAATCACATGTAATTATCATCGAATTACATGTAATTCAAGCAGACAATTTAATATATTAACAAGATTACATGTGATTAAAAAAATCACATGTGATTCATCTAAAGTGGGTTTGTTAGAAAAAGTTAAGGTTTCGGAATGCTTGAATCACATGTAATGCAAGAAAAATCATATGTAATTATCACCGAATCACATGCAATTCAAGCAGAATTACATGTGATTCAAACAAAATCACATGTAATTTAGAAGCCAATTTGTTTTATATATTTTACATAAATGAAAACATAATACGTGATTAAAAAAATCACATGTGATTCATCTAATGTGGGTTTGTTAGAAAAAGTTACGGTTTCAGTATGCTTGAATCATATGTAATGCAAGCAAAATCACATGTAATTATCACCGAATCACATTTAATTCAGAAGCCAATTTGTTTTACATATATTTTTTTTTGGGTAAAGGGGACTCCACCCCGGTAAAATGAACATATTTTATATTAATGGCAACAAACATTTTAATATGTTAACAAAATTACATGTGATTCAAACATTTTAATGTAATTCACATAAATCACGTGTGGTTTTAAAATAATAACGAAAATATTTTTGTCATTTAATAGACGGTTATTTTCATATACTTTTAACGATTTTACAATGTTGAAATTCTCGTCAAAAAAATACACGTGATTTCACAAATCGCATGTGACGTTACAAATTCAAATGTGATTTTTAAAATAATTAATCAAACATGAGTTTTCGAGAATTACATGTAATTTTTCGAGAATTACATGTGATTTTTTTACGAAATTTTTTAAAAAAAGTTCGCCGAAAGTATATAGAAGTGCATATCTATGGAAAGATAATTTAATTCCCGTCGTGACGGTATAATTATTTTTTCATAACGATTAACGGTTTGAGAGATATTTAATTTTTAAGAAATATGATGAAAATGTGTTTTTTTAATTAAATTTAAAAAGATTAATATTGGATGGTGGAGATTGCTTCCTTTGTTCTTTTTTAGATGCATGTTCCTTATAGAAATTTTCTCTATTTTAGTGTTGGTTATTAAAACAATTTTTTTGGCCCTACGACCTACTTTTTGATTTCCTGACTAGTATATACTCACTTAAAAACTTTGACAAATGAGTAGTATAATGAGTCACCATTAGCTTCAATTGAAAATTTTGGGCTTTTTTTTAACCTTTTATATCATTTGAAAGTGTTTATGAAAATTGTCCACCTAAATTTTTGAGTTTTTATATGTACGAGGATTAATGCCCGCGCTCCGCAGCGGGGCATTTTAAGGCGATGTTTATAGAGGAAAGTTTTGGAAGGAGGTAGTAGGACGGCACCCGTCTATTTAATTTAGACATAACTCAGAACTCACAACCATTCGTAATAATCACAAATTACATAAATATGCTATTTCGTTATAGCTTTTTACAATAGTTTAGCATTGAAATTCAAACGAATTACATAAATATGTGTTATCACGAATTACATGTGTTATACGTACATCATAGCACTTGGGACAAATATGCATATTTAAGTACCATATGTATCATAAGTTCAAGTAAACATGTGTTATTACGAATTACATAAATATGCTCAAAAACTGCTTAAAGTAATTGGTGGCAGTGGTGGTAGTGTTATGATACACTACCCTTTGAAACAAAAAGATCACACTTTCTGTGTGTGCATTCGGCAAGGCTGCAATACAATCACAACCTCAGTTGGATACATGTTATACTGAGGACCTCTCTTGGTCACTTACCTTATGTTATGAAAGCTAAGTACTTTTGGCTGCAAATTATATGGTCAAAAGATGAGGCCAACAGAAGTAACACATGTACCAAGTTTTATTTTTGTAAACACATTTATTTCACATTAATAAATACAAAATAATACAGCCATAAAAATCCATAACATGTCTTGAAACTTGAATTGTCACACAACTATGCAAACACTCATTTAAAAAGACCTCATCCAGACTGAAAGCTCTTCATTGCTACCGTGTCCGAGCCAAACTACACTGTCCGAGCCAAATTATGCATGTGGCTTCCTGCGCTGTTTTCACTTACAGGAAGAAATAGTGAATCTTCTGTGTGGAACTCAATATCATATTTTGGTTCTCGACAGGTACGACTTAATTAACCCACCTGAAAATTTACCACTCACAACTTTCGGTTTCTATATACCTAAAGATAACAGGAACTTTATAAAACCGGGTCACGCATGCTGACAAGTTATAATTTAGCTAGCTAAGTCCCACCAATTTACGTCACTAATTCAATTCCAAGTCCTTTATATTGTTGATCTAAAAGTAGGAACTTGTCAAATGGACAAAAGGAATAGAACCTATACTATTACCAACTACAATCGCTAATTACCTGATATTTGTTTACGTTTCTTCCAGCAAGTCACATAACCGACCACATTTCCAGGTTTTTCTACTTCAGGGGTAGCCGAATAATATTAATTTAATAAGACCCATGTATAACTCAACAATCAGAT
This sequence comes from Glebionis coronaria, assembly GCA_025667525.1. Classification (NCBI taxonomy): domain Eukaryota; kingdom Viridiplantae; phylum Streptophyta; class Magnoliopsida; order Asterales; family Asteraceae; genus Glebionis; species Glebionis coronaria. The sequence continues at coordinate 119,423,996 of CM046877.1, forward strand.
TAATTTATATAGGCGAAGGAACAGATAGATTCAATTGCGAATACATATACCACTTGCGTAGAAACTGAACATATACCACTTGCGTAGACACTAAACTTGTAGCAGCAAGCTGTTAGTTTCCAGAAAAATCTAATTTCAAGGGCAACCAAACGCTTACAAAAAACTTAGATACAGAAAATTATCGTCATCGCCAAATAAGGTCATACAATTACACAATACCAACAAAAAGATTTCATGAAAGTTGCATAATAATTATTATAAATGACAACACATTCATTTGTTTTTTGTTCCTGCTATGCATCCTTCATATTCTTGTTGATTTGCAAAGGTAAATAAGTGTTCCCCGAATTACATAAATATGTTTATCAAACCTTGAAGAAAAAAAGTTGGAGTGTATACGGGTTTTGTAAGCTAACCGTAGAAAAGGTCGTTATAAATTGTTTGATATGGCACTTATCAAATAACCCATGCAATTATTATATAACAATACGCGTAAAGCTGATAGTACACTTTACAGTACTAATTAATTGGTACCATTTTTCTAAGCTTGTTGAACTATCTTATTACCTAATTCAAAATGATATATAACTGTTTTTTCTTTCTTTGATTTTGTATAATTTTAGGAATATTAGTATTTAGGAACTACATTCACATTTAGAAATAGATGTGATCACATGTTGTGACCAGGAATAGTATCAAGTGCACGCAACACCCCTTTGGATGGTACGGGGTTTGAGCTCAGCCCGGGCAAGTCAGGCTCCTACCAAGCCTCACCCGGGTGGTCAGTAGGTAATATTCCATAAGAGAATGAAATTTTCTGATTTAAAGACAAACCATGCCTGGCCTCAAAGTTGCAAATATCGCAGTGTCCATCGCCTCTAACATCGCAATGGACACTCCTAGCACTCTTGTACACAGGCTCATTGCCGCCACCATTATCAAAATCCAGGGCTCAAACAGGGCTTAAACAAACACCCGCTACGCAGATTGAATCTCAACTATCATATTAACAGGTCCTATAAATAGAAGTTATGAAAAAAAATACAGTAGCATGTATTTTCTAAAGTTACCTCAACAACTTGTCCATTGTCCATCACCACAGTTTTAACAGAATGTAGTTACGCCTTTCACGTCCTCTCAAAGCATACGAACAGGACTTCTTGTGAAGCTCTTTCAGAAAATCTTCATGATCAACCAAAACCTACACCCAAACAACATATAGCGATTACACTTCTTTTTTGTTAACCTCAACATGTGTATCACAAAAGAGAATACAACACTTTACTCTATCTTGCTCAAGGAGTCGATACATTTTGACCGTTTAAGTCTGGACAAACAAATAAAAAAATGTTAAAAATGAGCAATATTTACCGTTTTCCAACCATCTGGGTTAATAAACGAAATGATTTTAGCACCAATCCTGGGAAGTGGTCCCGCTTGCTTGGTAACCTTTCCACCAAGCTCTCGGATGACATGGTTGACAACTTCAGCGCTTTTATATACATCAGTGGAACTGGTTGCAACATATAAGCAGGGTTAAATGAACTCATAACACCAATTTAATATAGAACATCAGCAAAGAACATAATGATAACACACATTCCATGTACAAACTTTACCTGCTGTAAGCCTTTCGTTTGGTGTATTTAGTTACACCAAACGTTTGTATATGGAAGCAAAAAAGAACTCGAATAAAATGTACCTTAAAAGAGACACTCTGCATACATATGCATTTTGTATGGGACCGCGAACGCACGTGGGTGTCAAACTGTACATGTACGGTTCGCGAGACATTAGAAGAAACATGAGTTTTACAACCAAGTTCATAAGAACCCGAGATACAGCCGTACACACCAAATTTTGAAACTCTATTTTTATCAGTTGGTTTCAAAGGAGATGAACTAACAGAATAAGGTGAGTCGAGTAATGTAACTTATCAAATGACTATTTTTCTACAAAAATTCAGGATTAATGTCTCTTTTGATTATTCGTGTAGTTTGCTATAAGAAAATAAAAATTATAATAAGTTCTAGTAAAAATCTAAAAAGCCGTTCATTACTTCAGTTAGTTGGATGAAATCCGTTGTAATCATCCGTAAGTGTCAAATAAGAGTGTATTATTTTATCTATCAGCCCTTAAGATAAGTGATAGAATATCAATATAGCTTCACAGCACCCAAAACCATCTCGTAAAACGACCAAAAAGACCCTTACGTGCAAGCAGCATTAGTAAGCTAAACTGTAAAACTTACCAGCAAGGTAAAAGCTGCAAGGAAGCGTCGGCAAGGCAAAATGAAGTCGAGCGTCTATCGAAAAATCCCCAAGCCAGTTCAACCTTCCCACTGAAATTGGGAAAAAACAATCTTAGCACATCAGTTACTAAATTTCGAAAAAAAACACAATCTATTAGATTTAAGGTTTTTCCAAAAACTATGAAATCTTGAAGAAATTAACACCAACTCTTTTACCTATACCAAGACGCAAAGGCAAATGTGACACGGAAGTACGAAACAACTTAAGATTTGTGTTCATAAGCCAAGCCAAACGCCATTCCGCATCCTGCTCTCAGCCTCTTCTGAACACGCCTGGAATACAACCAAACACACACCCAATTAATATTTACTAATAATATCTTTTTTCGGGTTAAGCAAAAAATAAATATCAAAGCAACACGATATCCAGCTTACCTCTATTTACTGGAAAAAAACTATCCATGGTTCCCTGAAAAAAAATACAAACACCATTAAAAAATCAAAAGTCCGAAAATAGAAGTGACCGATGAATTCATCAACCAAATTAAAATTAGTCAAAATAGAAACTAAAAAGTAATTATTTTTTGCAGTTACCACAAATATTAGTGATGGCTAAACCTATACGAATTCACACTGTCCATGGCGGAGGTGCAAACAATTGAAACAAATAAAACAATGACTGCTCTTACCACTAAAGTTGCATCAAACACATGAAATCTTGAATTAAAAACCTGAAATCTTGAATTAAAGATAAAACCCTAAATTGTGTGTAAAAACAAAAATCCAAAATTAGGGTTCATAAGCTCAGCCGCAAATAAAAAAACATTCATACCTTTATATGAATTAGCAATGATCGCTATTAAAGGGTCAGAAAAAAACCCCAAAATCAAATCTTGAAATCCAATCTGACGGAAAGTGTGTGTGTGTGTGTGTGGTTGTGTTATGTGGATATCCAAATACATTTTTAAAGATAACCCAAGCATACCTTTATTATAGATCCTGTAAGAAAAAAAATCAATCAACAGAAAAAAGCCCAAATCCAAATAAAATCATGAAATCCTAAAATCAAATATAAAAAAATTGAAGCCTATATACATACCTTTTATCTTTTTGAATTTTTTGATTTCCAAGCTTCATATAGAATCATAAAAAGAAAAAGTCAATAAAAAAAATTGTCAGCAAACACCAAAACCATCACCATAGAACAACCCCATCAAACATAAACAAACATAAATCCTGATAGAAAGGTGGTAAGATCTATTTTTAGAGATAAAAGTGTGTTTGAGAGAGATAGAGACGGACGTGTGTGTGGTGGGAAGTAGATGTCTATGGCCAGGATGCAATCCACCCATCTAATGAGTTGGAAAACACCAAGTATCACAGATCAACGGGTTGAAAATGAGGAGGAGATCTACGGCTACAAAAGGGGCAGTTAAAGACTTCGGGACACCAATCTAACGGTTACAAAAGGTGTTTACAAACCAGACCCATACCTGGAAATGCATTTTCCACTCAATCTACGGCAAAGATATGATCTTCTGAATGGACGGTTGGGAGAGAAAACAAAGAGACGGTGGAGATGGGTTGGAGAAAAATTGATGAGCCAAATGGACGGACTAAATTGTCTTTGTTACTGTTCTCCTCACAACACTTTTATTATTGTTTATTCATGTATTTTTCATTCCCCTTAATGTATTAAAGGGGTAATGATGATATGTCATATAAGATTAAATAGTACCGTAACTACTAAAGGGATTTTGTATAATTTGAACCTATCACCGAGTTTTATTTTTTTAAGAGGAATGTGATCTCAAACAACATACAATGTTTCTTTCATGAGCCAGGGAAATAGTTAAGTATCTTCGGAAGGTTTATATAGTTCATAACAATTATTAAAACCCTAACATAGATCAAAGTACATGAAGCGGAAGCGATTTAACAAGATAATAATTAACATAATTATAATTAATCGAATTAGGGTTACGTACCTTTTACAAAGCAATTCCCACGAACAAGAACAAATTCTCCGAATAAGAGTTTATACCGTATCACCAAGATATTGTCTAAAGTAAGACTATATTACGTTCTTGTACACACGTATTACAATGAGTTAACCGTAATGCTAGTAGGTGTAAATCGAGCTTCAACGTCTAGTAGAAAAATCAAACCAACAACCCTAGAGAGGGGCTAGGACTTGATTATTTGCTAAACCGAAAAACCAAACGAAACCCTAGGGTGCGTTTGGTGTTGCCATCGCAAGAGGGAGAGAAGAGACGGATGGAGTGAAGAATTATGAGGGCTAAGAGATGTTTATATATGCCTAAAAATCCTTGTAGCCCAAGTAAACAAATATAAGGAATGTTTTCTTCTCCCCCCTTTTGTGCTATAGCCGATGGCCGAACATCCCCATAAGGGGTGTTCCGGAATCTTCTATTATCTTCTCTTTTATTCCACAACACTCGTTAAAACTTAACTCTTAATTATTTAACGATCGTTAAAGTTATAGCTCGATTTAATTTAATAAATATATAAATATATTTATTAAATAAATTAACTCTATACGTATTGTGTGCAATCCCGTAATTTCGAGTTCGATCCTAACACACGACTATTAAATATAAGTCCATAAACTTTCATTTCCCACTTGAACATATTTCAAATAGTGTGATCAAATCGGTTAGCGTCTAGTTACACGCCGATGCCTCTAGTACAACTCGAGTAAGGTCTCCTGGAAAAACCTTTTAATTATTCATCATTATTATTATCCTTTTATTTAAAATACAACGTTAATAAGGATATGGATTTTAGTCATTCCTTTCATTAATCACTATGTTTCTCGTTCACAGATTCAACAACATTACCAAAACACATTTGGGTGCAGCCATACAAACATCTTACTAATCCCACGAGGGACCCAGCTGTATTAAACTCCAAAATAAATTAGAGGAAATAAATTTCATATTGACTACGAGCAAAACCTATGAATTTTGCAACACTTCTGAAAGTAACCCTTATAGCTACCAGTTACGTTTAACGTTAGATTATTTCACAGAGATGCACTAGACTCATGACAGTTTTATGGTATCTCAGGTCTAAGGATAACTATTTATGATATACTTAACGACAAAGATCCATAAAGTATAATCATATAGTTGGGATAAGTCCAATATTTTATTCATCGAATATCATCCAAAATTGATCAATATACTTTCAAGTATACTCTATCGTAATTTTGATTTGTCTTAATTTAATAATACTCCCATATTATTAATCGGCAACAGATATTTTAGAATATTGTGGCGAATGCTACACATATTAGGAAATACATTTCTCCATCATTCATCACAATCCCGTAATAATAATTTTATATAAAATGATTTAATATAATTTAAAGTTATTCTAATTAAAACTATCATCATTATTCGTAAAGTTATTACGGGAAAATATGTATAATTGTAAAATATTACGCTCATATAATTTTAGTTTTAGAGTATTCGTAGCCGTGACGTGTGGGTACACTGCTAGTACATATTGTATGAATATTTGAATTAGTGAATATTCAACTTTTAAGTGCAGTTAATGGAGGAAAAATGATTACCATGTTAGAGTAGTATAGATACGTACAAGTAAATTGGCCTAACACATCTTTTTAAAAGGTTAGTTTCAAATTCTCGACGATTCGGGTTTATCGAATTTACCAGTTGAACTTTAGTTAAAGCAAAACCGGACATAATCTAAATGTGAAGTGGATGAGATGAATCATCAATTTGAATTCGGTTTGTTAACACAAATAAAATTATTAAAGATTAAAGTAATAATGAGACTGAGATAGTAATTTATACTTTTTCTGTCTCAATATTATTTTTCACGTTTTCTTTTAGAATGTCTTAATTTAATTGTCCACTATTAATAATGGAAAAAAAAGTTTGATCAAGTTTACTATATTACCTTTGCTTGAAATTATAACTACAAAATTAAAAAAATACTTAAATTAATTAGTTAAAAGTAAATCTGTCATTCTGTCAAAAAGTAAAAGAGAATGCTGTAGTAAATGAACTTTTCTTAAACAACGTGTTTTTCTCGAAAGACAATAATTTTGGAACGGAAGAAGTAATGTATTGTGGAGAGTTAAGATTGAATGAAATAATAGAAGTAAAATGATAAGGATGAAAAACTACAGGTGCTAGCCGGGTAGGTTTGTCGGGTTTATGTCAATTTAGGTCGGGTACAGGCTACAAATTTTTGGGTCAAGGCTCTAAATTTCATGCTCGAGTCGACCCTATATGAATTTGGGTCGATTCGAGATCAAACCAACCCGAGTAAGAGTAAAATATAAAAAAATTGCCTAGTTTTTACTTTTTTAATTTAAAAAAAATAAAAATTACATAAAAAAGGTTAAAAAGTCCTTATCCGGGTCGATGAGGTCGACCTGAAACCCAAGCTAGACATACATTTTCAACCCGATGCCCGACCATATTTAGTATTCAGGTTTTTCGTATCGGCCCGAATAACGTAAATAAATTTTAACCTGAGTGACTGAACCCGAACATGCTTAGTCGAGTTTGTACCGCATATTTCACATGTACCTAAAAGAAAAATGCATTACCCATTAACTAGTAAGGTACCCGCAAAATGCGACGGTAGGTACCCAAAAATAAATATTATGGTAAAAAAATGTTAAAGTATGTTCGCAAAATGTCACATGGCAAATAATGAGCTAGTAAATTAAAGGCATCACGATATTTTATACTTATAAAAAAGTTCTCGATACACAACGATTGAAGTGTACATCCCGCCTTTAATAAACTTTTTGACATGCTTTAATAACACTTTTTTTCGTCGAAAACGTAGTCGTCGAAACCCTATTATCGCCAAAAACTTTACATGCATCACGATATTTTGCTGGAGGGAAAATAAGTTTTAGAGGGAAAAGCTGAGAAGAAAAAAAGGTCGTAGTGTGATTGGGTTTTGGATTTGGAGTGGATGGTTATTTAATGAAAAAAAACTGAGAGTAGTGTTGTAATCAATATAGTATTAAGTACATTTGTATGAACTTTTATTACTACCATGTGATTGTAAAATACCGTATATGTTTTAGTTAAATGTTTGAAGTTGTTACTTTTACAATGTAAGTTTTTTTGTGTGCAAATAGCTTAAGATATTGTAACTTAAAATTTTAAGTATTTTTTAAATAACATGTCAAAATATTTTATAAGGGATACCAGAGTTAAGATCTATATAAACACATAAATTAGCATAAACTTATCCAACCAATTATAATCACCTATTTTTTAAAAAACCCACTTCCCACCACCTTTTTAAAAATTAAATATATCACAAACGGTAAATCGTCAAACGAAAAAAAATACATAATTGTGACGAGAATTTAATCATCTATCTATCGAGGGGCACATGTATATACTTTCGACGAACTTTTTTTCGACTTTTTTTTCTTAAGTCACGTCTGGAGAGAATCATATATGATTCGTCACGAATCATATATGATTTTCAGAAAATCATATATGATTCGTGATATGAATCATATATGATTTTGTGAGAATCATATATGTTTCGTGACGAATCATATATGATTCTCTCCAGACGTGACTTAAGAAAAAAAAGTCGAAAAAAAAGTTCGTCGAAAGTATATACATGTGCCTCTCGATAGATAGATGATTTAATTCTCGTCGCGATGATATGTTTTGTTTTACGTAACGATGAGCGGTTTGTGATATATTTAATTTTTAAAAAATGAGTTTTTTTTGTTACATGATAAAAATGGATGGTTGTGATTGGTTGGTTGAATCTATGCTAAACTAAGTGTCTATGGAAATCTTTTTCAAGGGATACCATTCTCAAAAGTAAAAGTAACAATTGACTACAGGTTTGGCCCCTCAAAACTGAATCCACTACATTTGGACTCCTCAAATAATATTGCTCAAGCTTCTTCCAAGCAACATATAACATGTAGTTTGAGCTCAACTATAGACCTCCACATGAGAATAAACTGGACCGACACCAGAATATTTGAACCAGCGTCAATGACCTTATGCGGCGATGAGGGCTTCCCATCATCTATTCATGTTGCCAATGCTTATAAGAAAGTATATAACTCAAGACCGATTCAATGTTATTTTCCTGTTACCAGTATAGTACTAATTTGCTGTTATCCGCATTGTGGCATGTCGCATACGTGTTAGTGATTGTTCGAGCTTTGCGCGAGGTAAATGTGGGCGCTTTTGCCACATTCCATTGTTCTTAAACTTTTCTACGAGTATCATTTATATATTTTACCGTGGTAATCCCCTTTACTCAAAACAAAAAAATATAGCACTAATTTCAACATCCTCACAACAGTCTAAATCATGGCCTAACTCGATTTCATTAAACAAGTACTAGAACTAAATGAGAATATCTTCAGCAGTTCTATACGATGCAGTTCTCTTTAATTCCATAGCTTCAATCATAGCAAAAACTTTGTGGCCTCTCTTAAGACTTGCACTAATGCCAGGCCTCTCTCAGGACTTACACCAATGGCAAGAATACTTTCACCTCAAGCCAAATCTGAAGGGCCACCGCAATTTCACGACCTTGATATCATGGAATATCATCTTCAGCTAACTGCCAACCAATCACCCCAATCACTTTCTTTTCTTATTAAGATCATGATACCACTATACTACAAGAACTGGATGCGGCTAAAGGGTAGTTTAGTGGTATTTTGTCATAGCCCAGAATCAAACTTTGAAAATCGACTATTATAGTGGATTTTTAACCACGAGTTTCGTCGTGGCTAAAAGTATTTCGTGGATAAAAGCCCCGATTCTAGTAGTAACAACCCCATCTTAGAAAACTGATAAATAGAAAACCAGTTTTCAATTTATCAAACATTTTAGAAAACTCCCAAAATAGCCTAGTGATGATAGGTCATACAAATCTCTGTTAATTTCAGCTGATAATAGTGGTGTTTCCTTAAAAATCAAACCAAACAGTTTGTTATTTAGAGAATAGAGACGTTACCTATATGGCTATATACCAGCTTGAAGTTATACCTGCCCAGTCAACACCGGCCCTTAATTAGATGGCATCCCTTGCTGCATCTGACCTGTTGGATTTTACAAAGCCAAAAACACTTCCATTTTGATGTACTATGGTAACGCATTATCGGAATACCAATAATTTTGCATGTTGAACAAATCAACTTAAAGTTTTGTCCAACTCTGCACCAACACATTAGGTTGTTTGATTCCCCTAATTTAAATTTTATTTCATTCTATTATTGATGATTTCCTATGATGCTGAAGAATTTTTTGTCTCAAGCATTGCAATCATGTAACAGGCCACTAGTACTACCCTTTTTGACCAAAAATAACCAAGTTGTAACTTTGTAAGTGAGCTGTTAGTTCCAATCTCAAATGCTAGTCATTAGACCATTACTAATGGGTCAAGCTGACATTTTCCAATTCCCTATTTTCCAAATTTCGACAAGACTTCGTTGTGAGTCATGGTTCGCATCTTCAAACCTTTAAATTTGACAGCATGAACATCAAAAACTCTAAATCATAACCGTACCATCCTTTTCTTCATATTTCATAGTTGTATTCATAAGCATACAAAGTGGGAACAGTGTCTATTTCATGGACTCATGGTCCATATGCATACACGTGGAACACAATCTGATTCATTCCGACTATTTTTAATTGGCTTTTGTTTAAACACAAACAAGACAGAAAATATAGTTATACAGGATCCTAAGGATAAGTAAGTCTACAAGAAGCTAGCAAAACTTTAGCCATGGACCAGATAGATCTATCCTACCTAAAGGGCTTGTTTGTTTGGTTTTTCGAATAAGTCCTGTAAAATTAAAGTGTCTGTTTATATATATGATGTCTGTTAGTAGATGGTTATATTACTGTTTGTTTCGTGTGCTAAATAAAGTGTCTGAATTAAATAAAATTACTGTTATATCCTTTTAAATTAAATAAGAGAAAAAGTTGGAGGTTAAATTTGTAAAATAATGAATTAAGTCATGGACTTAATATGGAGACCCTCTACATGGTGGCTTTTTCTGGAAAGTCGTATGTTAGTTTTAAGCACAAAACAAACACACTACGAGTGACTTAATTTATATACTGATTTTTCAATTAAAACTTTATAAGTTCTAATCAAACACCACCTAAGCCTTTTCTTGTTCCTCCTTCGAATGAGGTGATACCAATTGGATAAAAGAGACAAAATGAAACAAAACTGTAAGATATTCTACCATAGTAGTTAGGGGTGTGATTCGGGTTGACCCGGTCGGGTTCGGGTCAACTCGGGTCGGGTCAAGTCGGGTCAAGAGTAAAAAATATATAACCCGAACCCGAGCCTAATTAGAACTCGGGTAACTTGGGTTCGGGTCAATTCGGGTCGGGTCAACTCGGGTTCGGGTCAACCCGAGTTTGAGAAAAAAGTGTAAAAAATGGCCTAATTTTGTACTAAAACAATGTAAAAAGTCTAATTTTAGTCGGGTCAAGTCGGGTTGGTCGGGTTCGGGTCAACTCGGGTCGGGTCAAGTCGGGTCAAGGGTAAAAATATATAACCCGAACCCGAGCCTATTTAAAACTCGGGTCAATTCGGGTCAACCCGAATTGACCCGAATACGCTTTCGGACCCGAGTGACCCGACCCGAATATGATTATTCGGGTTCGGGTTCGGGTCGGGTTCGGGTCGGGTCAACTTTTTTGACACCCCTAATAGTAGTAACCATACATTAAGTCAAAAGGGTCAATCATGCCTTTTCCAAAACTAAAACCACCTATATTTTCAAATGTCAACAGGATGATTGGTTACAAAGGCAGCTTTATCATCACGAGTGTATGCCAAACAATAATGGGCACAGAATGGGGAATGAGAATTTTTCAAACAAGTTGATGTATTCTAAGCCAGTAAGGAATTCTCTACCAAAATGACCACAAATCATGAGAGCATCTATAGAATGACCACAAGTGAAATCAAAACTTTCAGCATATTCAAGTTCTAACATTTATTCAACTCGAACCAGTAGACATATTCAAATTCCAACATATTTATAAACATACCACTGGGATAAGGACAAAAGGAAACACTGACAAAATATACTCTAAAATACGACGAATCACGCGTAATTCATATTCTACCCAAACATTCATCATGTTCCAAGCATTTCAACGTGCTAAACTCGATACCCAACAAACTCTACAAACGTACCATATCACTAGGAAATGACCACAAAATGAAACCGAAACATTCTGCATATTCAAATCCTAGGATTTATTCAACAAATTCAGTCTGCATTTAATTTATAAGCATACCAAGACAGATAAAAAAGAAAGGGAAACACGGACAAAACATATTCTACATAAATCAAACGATATCGGATATTCATATTCTACCAAAATATTCAACATATCCGGAAATACTTTACCAAGGGTTTCAACAAGCTAAACTGGATAGATACTCAACAAACTCTACAAACATACCATATCACTAGGAAAAAAGCTTTCTAAATTTCTTAACCCGGTTAATTTACCTTCAATAAACTTCCTAGCCACTTATTCTAATCACTATCATCATCATCAACAAAATCAGTATCATCATCATCAACAAAAGCATTATCATCATCATCATCATCTTCTTCTTCATCTTCATCTCCATTTTCGTCCCTTAAAGGCTGATCAGTGACCTTACAAATAGCAAACTGATGAGCATCATTCAAAGTAATAAACTCTTTCATAGACCAAACAGTCTTCCTAAGATTTCCAACATCAACATCCCCTTGAAAAAACACAAACCTCGTCACTTTTCCAACCAATTTCCAGTTCCAATTTTTATCGAACTCAAGAACACATTCAAAATCCGAAACCTGTTTCCACATCCCAATCCTTCCACCCGAAACTCGACGGTTAATTTCGGTACTTCCTTCTTTATGATAACGCGAGGTGTAAATGGCGTGCTCTTTGGTTCGTTTGATGACAGGTTGGATGTTTTGGAGGAGGGTGGATGGGTGGTCTGAGTACAGGTCAAGGTGTGTGGTTGGATCGAATAAATTAGGTTTGTTTTCAAGTTTTTCGTTTAGGAGACTAATGATATGGTCATCCTTTGGGTCGTATAGAAGAAAGCAGCAATTTATGAGATTGGTAGCCGCCATGGATGGAGAGGTGTTGGTGGGGCTTCCAAGAGAAAAAGAAAAACAATTTTATAGAGAAGATGAATTGGAAGGGGATCTGGGTTTTTTACTCTTTTTTATTTTTATGTTTAAAGGAAAATATAAAACGGAAAAGATAGAAAAGTGAAAAAAAATAATATGTTTTATAATCAATTTCAAAAATACCTAAAACATACTTCAAAATCCCATTGTATATTAATAGATATATGAAATTGATTTTCAAAAAGTAATATAAAATGATATTGTATTTTTTTTATCTCATTTAATAACGTGGGTAATAATACAAACATTATCAATAAACTCATATTAAAATATCAACAACCTTTGAATTACTCCCTCCTAAATTAATTTTCTTTCGACAAAACCACATTAAATTAACTAGTTTTAATACCCGTACACGTACGAGATTTTGTTAAAACCCTTGATTTAATCTGATATTTATATTATAAGGACTAAATGTGTGCTTTCTATTATTTCAGGGACCAAAGATGGACAAAGGGTTTGAAGTTTACTTAAGGGCTAGCCGTTTGGACGCATATGGGCTTTTGGGGATTGAAGGCCCAAGGTTGTTTGGGTTGCCCGTTGGTTGTTTAGCTATATTACCCTAACTCTTATTGAGTTAGGGTTAAGTTGGGTGTGTGTGTGTTTCTCTTGTGCAGCCATCAATGGCGTCACACATATTTTTCTTCATCTCTGGGTTTTTCATCTAGTATTTTGTTTATTTGATTTGTAAAACTATTATCAGGTTAGATAATAGATCCATACCAGTTTATACTGTGGTGGATTTTGGTTATTTATAACTTTCTCTTGTTCCTTTGATTGTTTGAAGTGAATGAAAGTGTTGTTTAATCATCTAGCCTTAATTTTCTACATGGTATCAGAGCCAGGTTATCAAACCTGATTCTGTTATTGTGAAAAGTTCTTTTACAAAAGTTTTTTATATACTCTTTTGTTCATACAAAGTTATAAAGTGTTTTTTCTGGTCGATCTGCTATTGCAATAGCGTTATACTCTCTCGATTTACAAAACCCCTAATTTTTTGAAAAAAATTAGGGTTTGACTTTTTGGGGATCTTTTGATTCATTGGTTCCGGTGACTAATTGTTGGGGTTATTGTGACTCTGGTGGTATTATCTATCTCACAAGTGGTAAATCCCCAATTTTTTGCAAAAATTAGGGTTTACTGTTTGTGATTAGATCTTGTGTTGTTTGTTTCTTGTGACTCATAGGTGGCTGACTGGAGTTGTTTCACTTGCTGGAATTGATTTTCCCTTTTTTCCCTTGAAGGAAAATTAGGGTTAGTCAATTGGAGGTTCTGATATCATCTAGACTAAGTGAATCTAGATATATCAGATCAATTGTGCTTTGATTGCTATCACTGTAACACCTCTTATCTCTCTCCTTTACTTGCTACCTGTTTTTTGTTTGATTCATTGTTTGTTTGTGCTCTTGGGTTGGTTGTCTTTTTATTTCTGACCAATTATTCTTGGATCCTCACTCATTGCTTGCCCTTGACCTGCCACCCTTGAGTGGTTTGGAAGTCTGGGAACTTTGTTTGCAGTGTTGTGAGTTTGTTTATACCCTTTTTGACCCTTCACCATGACTGATCATGAGAATGAGTCAGTTCATGGTGATGATGAGACCTTGAGTGTGACATATCCTGTCACACTCATTAGCAAGTTGGACTTTAGTGACCCTTTGCATTTGCACCCCAATGATACTGCTGTCTTGACTGTTGTGAGTGTTAAACTTAAGGGTACTGAAAATTATCAAGTTTGGGCTAATGCCATGTTGTTGGCTTTAGAAGGAAAAAACAAAATTGGTTTTATAGATGGTTCTTGTAAAAGGTCTATAACTGATGAAGTTTTGGGAAAACAATAGGATAGAGTCAATGCTGTGGTTCTTGGATGGATTCTGAATTCAATTTCTGAGGAATTATTCCTTGGACAAATTTTTTCTAAAAAGGCTAAGTATGTTTGGAATGAATTGAGAGAAACGTACCATAAAGTGGATCATTTTTAATCTACATCACAAGATTAACACTCTCAAGCAAAATGGGTCTAACTTATCTGATTATTGCCATAAATTGAATGCTTATTGGAAACAGTATGATGCTATGATTGAGTTGCCTAATTGTGTGTGTGCTGCTTCTGGTGAGTTTAAAAGACATAATCAGTTGTTGAAACTTATGCAATTTTTGATGGGATTGGATGATTCTTACATGAGCATTAGAAGCTCTATTCTCTCTAGAGAGACTTTCCTGATGTGAAAGGTGCCTATGCCATAATTTCCAGTGAGGAATCTCATAGGTTGGCATCTGGTACCCTTGCTAGCTCCTCTCAGAGGACTCAGACTTCTGCTTTCTTTTCTAATGGGCCTGCTAGAAACAATAATACTCAAAGAAATCAGTCCAATAACCAAGGTAATTATAATGGTGGTAACTTCAGACCCAACTTCAATTTTGGCAACAATGGGGATTTTAGACCTAACACTCCCACCACTGGATTTAGACCTAATGTTCCTAACAATTCTGGTCCTAGACTTTTTGGTAATAGTAATTCTGAGTTGATTTGTGAAAATTGTGGGTACAATGGGCACACTATTGATAGGTGCTTCAAGATCATTGGGTACCCTCCTGATTTTGGTAAGAAAAAGGGAGGGCAAGGTAACAAGGGAAAAAATGTTTCCAACAATTCTGTTGGAACATCCTCTTCATCTGGATTCAGTGATGAGCAACTTGCTACCTTACTTTCTATGTTTAAAGAAAACAAGGGAACCACTAGTGACTCTGGCAATGTTCATGCCAATATGGCAGGTATTTACTTTAACAATAGTAAGATTTTTAATGATAACTTTGAGAAGTTTTTTTGTTCTAACACAAACATCAAGTCCGAAATTGGGAACAATGGGAAGGTTGTTGATTCAGGGGCTAATCAAGATATGACCAATAATGATTCTGAATTAGAAAATGTTTTTGATATATCACACCTTAACATTAAAGTGGCTCATCCCAATGGGACTGAAGCTATCATCTCCAAAATTGGAAATTTGAAACTTTCTAATGGACTTGTGTTGTTTGATGTGCTTGTTATTCCTGATTATTGTGTGACTTTGGTGTCTGTTCATAAATTGGCTAAGGATAACAAAATCTTAGTGGTGTTTGATGAAAAAAAATGTTTCTTTGTTAATCAGGATTTCAATCTCAAAAAAATCTTGGGGACTGGTAGACAGTGTGGTGGTTTGTACTATTTAGATGTAGAAGGTAACAAATGTGTTAATGATTCTCATATGATTGCTTGCTCCTTGTCCAAACATGACTGGCATTGTAGATTGGGTCACCCTGCTGACCCAGCTCTGAATGTACTAAAAGATTCTTTAAAAATTAGTTGCATTGATCAACATGAGTTTTGTGAAATATGTCAAAGGGCTAAACAGACTAGAGAACCATTTCCTCTAAGTGAACATAAAACTAGAGCTCTTGGTGAATTAGTACATTTGGATGTTTCGGGACCTTATAGGGTGACTAGTCATTCTGGCCATAGATTTTTCTTGACCATTGTGGATGATTACACAAGAGCTGTTTGGGTTTATTTGTTAAAAACTAAAGATGAGGTTGGTAAATCTATTGAGATTTTTTACAACTTGTTAAAAAACCAATTTGAAAAAGATGTTAAAATTTTCAGAAGTGACAATGGGACTGAACTTGTTAACCATAGTTTTCAGACATTCTGTAATACCAAAGGTATTATACATCAAACCTCTTGTGCTTATACTCCTCAAAAAAATGGGGTTGTTGAAAGGAAACATAGGCATCTTCTTAATGTGACCAGATGCCTTATGTTTCAGGGGGGAATACCTTTAAGATTTTGGACTGAATGCATTCTAACTGCTACTTATCTTATCAACAAATTACCCTCTTCTGTTCTAAATGGTAGATCTCCTTATGAGATGATGTATAACACATCTCCTAATCTCTCCCATATTAGGACCTTTGGTTGTCTTTGTTTTGCTACTATCTTGAATAGTCATGATAAACTTACCAGTAGATCTGAAAAATGTGTTATCATGGGTTTTTCTAATTTGCAAAAGGGTTACAAACTTTATAGTCTTGATAGACATCAGTTCTTTGTTTCTAGAGATGTCAAGTTTTTTGAGTCTATCTTTCCTTTTAAGGATATTGTTTTGAATAATAAGAATAAGAACCAAGATGTTGATGTCTCTCAAACTAATAAAATTCTAACCTTTTTTGATTTGGAAAATCCTGAGCTTCCTAATGATGATGAGAGAGTTACTAATGTTCATAATGGTGACAGTAAGTCACCAAGTGCTGGTAACCCAGACTTGGGTCTAGGTGATAATGGATACATTGCTTCTAGCAATGATACCACTGATGCCAGTCCAAGTGTTGAGGCTGCTACACTTGATGAAACACATGTGTCTGAAGGAAATTTAGAATTTCACCCAAGCCTTCCTTTGCATGGACATGACTTGGGTGGTATTTCTAATACTAATGCTCAGGGTAATCAAGGTGTGAGAAGGTCTTCTAGACCTTCTATTTTTCCAAAAAATTACAATGATTTTGTTGTGGATTCCAAGGTCAAGTATGGGATTGAGAAATTTGTTGGTTACTCTAAAATTAAAGGAGATGTGTTATGTTTTGTTACTCAGTTAAATAAGAGTAGTGAACCTAGGAGTTTTTTTTAGGCTTGTCAAAGTCCTGAGTGGGTTGATGCTATGAATGTTGAATTTGCTGCCTTGCTTGAAAATAACACTTGGGACTTAGTTGAATTGCCTGCTGATAGGACTGCCTTAAACTCTAAGTGGGTTTGGAAACTTAAGTTTAAATCCAGTGGTGAGATTGAGAGGTATAAGGCCAGACTTGTTGCCATGGGTTATGGTCAAAAAGAGGGAATTGATTATGAGGAAACTTTCTCACCTGTTGTTAAAATGGTTACCATTAGATGCTTGATTAACCTTGCTGTTAATCAATCTTGGCCTATTTACCAATTAGATATTAACAATGCCTTCTTGTATGGTGAATTGGATGAGACTGTTTACATGAAACCCCCTCAAGGGTTTTACTCTGGTAATCCTAAACTTGTGTGTAGGCTTAAAAAGTCTATTTATGGTCTGAAATAGTCTCCTAGACAATGGAATGCTAAACTCACTTCTGTCTTAATTGAAAATGGTTTTGTGCAAAGCAAGTCTGATTACTCTTTATATACTAAGGATTGCCATAAGTGTTTTATTGCTGTGCTTGTTTATGTTGATGATATTATTGTTACTGGGAACAACAAAAAGGAAATTGATAACTTCAAACTGTTTTTGAAAAGTAATTTCAAAATAAAAGATTTGAGAAAACTGCAATATTTTTTGGGAATTGAAGTTGTGGACACTCAGGATGGAATATGTTTGAATCAAAGAAAGCATGTCCTTGATCTTTTGTCTGAATATGGTATGCTTGCTTGCAAGCCTTCCAAGACTCCTTTACTTTCTAAACTGACCATTTCTAATGAACCCTGTGATGCTGATCCCTTGCTGGAAAACATTGTGGATTATCAAAAGCTTATGGGTAAGCTCATATATTTGACCAATACCAGACCTGATATCTTCTATGCTGTTTATTGTCTTAGTCAATTTATGCACTCACCCTTAAGGTCTCACTTGAAGACTGCTTTTAAGATTCTTAGATACTTAAAGGGTGCTCCAGGTTTGGGTATTCATGTTAAGAATCACACAGGTATGACTCTTAAAGCTTTCTCTGATGCTGATTGGGCTAAGTACATTGTCACTAGGAAATCTGTTACTGGGTATTGTGTCTTTGTGAATGATAACCTTGTGTCTTGGAAAAGCAAAAAACAAATCACTCTCTCTAAGTCATCTGCTGAGTCTGAATATAGAGCTCTAGCCTCAGTGACTAGTGAAGTCATTTGGATCCTTAAAATTCTAAAAGATTTGAGATGTAGTAATCTTTTACCTGTGGATCTTTATTGTGACAGTAACTCAGCAATCAAAATTGCTGCTAATCCAGTGTTTCATGAGAGGACTAAACACCTAGAGATTGACCTTCACTTTGTGAGGGAAAAAATCTTGAATGGGGTTGTTAGGACTCAAAAGGTGGAGTCTGCAAATCAAATTGCAGACATCCTTACCAAAGGATTGGATACACCACAACATGCATACCTGGTTGAAAAACTTGGGATGATTGATCTTTAAAGAATATCAGATTAAGGGGGGATGTTAAAACCCTTGATTTAATCTGATATTTATATTATAAGGACTAAATGTGTGCTTTCTATTATTTCAGGGACCAAAGATGGACAAAGGGTTTGAAGTTTACTTAAGGGCTAGCCGTTTGGACGCATATGGGCTTTTGGGGATTGAAGGCCCAAGGTTGTTTGGGTTGCCCGTTGGTTGTTTAGCTATATTACCCTAACTCTTATTGAGTTAGGGTTAAGTTGGGTGTGTGTGTGTTTCTCTTGTGCAGCCATCAATGACGTCACACATATCTTTCTTCATCTCTAGGTTTTTCATCTAGTATTTTGTTTATTTGATTTGTAAAACTATTATCAGGTTAGATAATAGATCCATACCAGTTTATACTGTGGTGGATTTTGGTTATTTATAACTCTCTCTTGTTCCTTTGATTGTTTGAAGTGAATGAAAGTGTTGTTTAATCATCTAGCCTTAATTTCTACAGATTTGAACATAAAAATAAATTAAGTAATAATTTTTATTACGATTTTATGCATATTATATATGTTTTTTTAAAATATCTAATGTTTATGCGTTTGATTATGTTTTCGTTTTACCGTGCGCCGTGCAAATTAATATAAATTTACCTCAATTTTATTTTTTAAAGTTCATACTTTTCTTACTTTCGATATTTTTATTCTAAATAATTATATCTTAATTATTAATCAAGAAACTATTTACGTCAACCTTACACGTACATGATTTATAAATTCAAGAATATTTGTAATGCTTAATATTATTCTATAAAAGTATTAAAATTTTAATACTTACATACTTACGATGTTCATGGACACACGAGTTATGATTTTTATTATGTGATAATATAAATTGATATTCTGTATAAAGATTTGTTACACAAATGATTTGACTTTGTTTAACTGAATGTTGACTATTCTTTTCTAAACATTGTGTGTTTAGTAACACTTAACGACCATGAAAAAATATATGTTGTTAAAATATGTAAAATCTCGTGTATTTATTTTCATCTCACACAAATGTCTAATGTCCTGCATTCATTTTCATATTTATATTCATGTCAATAATAATCTACGTAAATTGCATTGCTTGACTTTTTTAAGTGTTAAAATAGAAACAGACAATATTTTGTGTTTTTATTTGAATATTATAATCATGTGAATTTTTAAAATATAAAATTTTCAAGTTTAAAGTTTAAGGGGTATTTTGTTTATTTTATAAAGTTACTAAAAATATAGAGAATTATAAGCTTACATTTAAGTCCATCTAATTTATTTAAAATTAAACAACTAAAGTATTATCAATTCCCTCCTCTTTTTTTAAGTTTTTATTTTCACAAATTTGGCACATATATCTTTGTGTGTTTTCATCAAATTCCTCCACCAAATATTTTAATTTTGACTAAATTGAATTCAATTTTGACTAATTTCCATCAATCACATTGCTCAATTTTGCTTATGTGTCAAAATTAAGTCATTTGATTGGTTCAATTGTTTTTTTTACAACCTCCACTTTTCACTAAAATTCTCAAATAATCTAATTCTTTTATTATATAAAAGATTTTCCTTAAAAAATACACAATTTTAGAAAAAGTAATAATTACAGCATTCTCTCTATTACCTTTTTCAAAATGACAACCATACCCCTATGCAATTAATTAAACTTTTTAATAAACTTTGTAATTTCTAATACCACTAGATGTAATATAATAAACTTGTTAAATTACTCACAACTATATTCGAAAGGGGACAAATTTTGGACCGTCCCAAAATATAAAAAAAGACTATAAATTTAGGACGGAGGTAGTATCATTTTTATATCATAGTTGATATCTTGCATACAGGGACGGACCTACATGAAAACCGAGTGTAGTACGGGCTACATCAAATTTTAGGTCACGAAGTGTAAAACAGATCTTTTCTCGAAACGTGTAAAACTCATTTTACCTACTTTAGTACTAATCATCTTAAAAAATATTTATGCAACACCCTATTATAAACACCCTATTATAGATCTTGGATCCGCCTCTAGTTGCATACATTATAAACACGGCTTAGCAGTATCCGAAACAAGTATGATGGAAGTGTTCTTCGTCCATTGTTTTGTGTCAACTTTCAAATAAAGTGTACAATTATTTGGGTTTTGGTTATAGCTTTTCAGTTAGTTATCACGAGTATTTATTAAATTAAGTACATATTTAGTTTATAGAGTAATCGACTAGACGCTTATTTATCTCGCTATACTATGAGACAAACTTGAGGTTTAATTGCTTAAGTATTTTTAGAGTGCGTTTGGTTTGTTGGTAGGTTTAGGATAATATTAAGATTTAGTTTAAGTTAAAAAGAAAATATTTAAAAGTAATTGAAAAGGCGTATTAAATGTTGTTTGTTTTCTTCTTGATTTAGGATTATAATTAAATAATTGTATTTTTTTTTAATTTAAATATATGAATTAAAGTTAAAATAATGTTATATGAATTAAGAAAATAACATTTGGCTGTAAAAGAATAAATTTTTTTTTTTTAAAGTAATAACGTGAGGCCACTACTAAAAATTAGACAAAAAGCATGGATATGTGGTAAGATTTCGAAAACCCCGTTTATTTAAGGATGAGCCCCAAAATCAAATCGTATGTACAAGTGCCAAACAATACATTTTTGAGTCAAAACATAATCTTTGAAGCCAAAGCCCAAAAACAAACGGGCCCTTCATTCGTATTAAGATGGTTGCTAGAACTATTATTTGCGTTGTTGGGCTTCCTACGAGTATCTGGCACACAGTCAAAACACATCTTCTACAAGGTTAATGGCAACGTACTGTTTTGTGCTCGTAAACCAAGGATTGAACATCTGAAACTGAAACTCATTGGAGAACTTCACAATCGTGCTACCAACGAATACTTGATATTTTTTGGTGAAAAAGTATATCAACCAGGATTATTAGAATCTTACAAGGTAAAATGAATCATGCAATAAGGAAGATACATAATACAGTACAATTTAAAATGAATCATGGCAATATTGGTTGCAAATACAAACATGACTAGTCTATGACCACCATTTAATATTGTGATTTGTGATCAAGTGAATCACTTATTAATACTGCAGCTAGAGACCAGCACCAGAGGGATGATAAAATCAGGATATTTAACTAATAACTATGATCACCAATTCACCATAACACCATGTCCCAAGAGACATTAACTGGTGAAGCATTGGGATATCTAATTACTATGTATTTACATTTGGTTTACTATAATGAGCCAATTGGGTACAAAATCATCCAATGACATCATATAGCATAGCAAGGTTGGATCAGATCAGTAGGTCAACACCCTTACCTCTTGAGAGAGAGGTCAACCTCCCCCGTACATTGTCCTAGATGGTATTAGGATCCCATAACCTGTGGAAGACGGCATTGGGTGTTACTTTTATCCAATGACATCATATCCACATACACCAAAAGAGCGAGTATGCAACCTGTCAAAGCCTTGCAACAACGACCGGTTAGAACTTCTGTCACAAACTTCTGACAGGTGACTCGACCATTTTTAAATGACCAAAGCTATTTGTTTTTTTTTCATCACCCTTAGCATCTATATTCCTACAAACTTTCCCAGCAGTCATATCGTGATGGCCATCATCCAATTCTTCCCACCAGCATAGTATGTGCTGTTAAAGTAGCAATCAATTATTGACTTTTTCACACGAGGAAAAACTGGACGTGACACCAAAATATTTAAACCAGCATTGATGACCTATGTGCAGATGAGGGCTTCCCATCGTCTATTCAGGTTCCTCATGCTTGGAAAAGATATAACTCAAGACCTGATTCGATGTTATTTTCCTTTTAAAGTACTAATTTCATCATCCTTACAAGTTACAACAGTCCCACTCTTTGCCTAATATAACTCGAATTCATTAAACCAGTACTAGAACTTATTCACAATATCATCAGCGGTTCTATACAATATAGTTCTCTTTACGTTTATAGTTTCAATCATGACTAAAGCTTTGCCGCCTCTCTCAAGACTTACAGTAATGCAAGGCCTCTCATAGGACTTACACCAATGGCAAGAATACTTTCACCTCAAGCCAAATCTAAAAGGCCACCGAAATTTTCACGACCTTGATAACATGGAATATCATCTAAACCAATCACCCCTGTCACTTTCTTTTCTTTGTAAGACCATGATACCACTACATGACTACAATGATTGGGCCCTCTAGCCACGACCAAAAGTTGTGACTAAAAGGTAGTTTGTTGTTTTTTTTGTCGTAGACCAGAGTCAAACTATGAAAATCGACTATTTTGTCGTTTAGTGGACTTTTAGCCACGACTTTCTTGTGGCTAAAAGTATTTCGTGGATAAAAGCACCGATTCTAGTACTAACAACCCCATCCATCTTAAAAAGCCAGTAATAAATAGAAACCAGTTTGAGTCGATCTATCAAACATTTTAGGAAACTCCCAAATTAGCCTAGTGATAAATCATACATCTCTGTTAATTTTAGCGGATAAGAGTGGTGTTCCCTTGGAAATCATTACCTATATAGCTAAAAGTTATACCTGCCCTGCCAGTCAACACCGCCACACCGACCCTTTTGTTAGTTTATGCTCGTTGGAATGAGCAAAATGTGGCTAGAGGTGTGTGAGCCTATTGGGGCACACACACTAGAACACAAGAATGCGTTTGACATTTCACGTATAAAGCTTCTCAAATCAACCCGTTTGACCCGTTTTGGACATGAATGGTTAAGACATGAATCTATTGAGTTCCTTAAGTCCCTGGCTGGCTAAGAAGGTTCTAGAATGATTATAAAAGTGTCTACATTCGTTTGTATGCAGAGATAAGGAGAGATAAGGAGTAAAGTGGAGTTGTGATAAGTTAAGGAGTGTTTGGGATAAGGCTTAAAATTCAAGTTTATGCATTATCTCAACTAGGGTTTGAAGGTATATAAACCCCTCACCCCCTGCTCATAACTGACGACTAAAAACACAAAAACACAGCTATAATCTCTGTTTTCCCATCTCCTTCATTCAAATCAATAAACCTAATATTAGGGTTTATAGTTTTTGAATTACATCTCAAATCACAACCAAACACTTGCATTATATTCAATCCAAGGTGGTTTAGTAACTTAGAATCAATTCTAAGTTTGCTAAAACAAAGTCTTAAACGAAGGTTTATAAGCTGTTAAAGGTGCAACAGCTTATTGAAGCTTTTTGGTCTCTGCTGATCGTTCTCGGACAGAACAAGCGTTTTCTGTCGCATAGTGTTGTTAGATATTGGACAACACTGAGATCCAGGTTATTGGACAGAGAAGGATATCGGACAAAAGTACAGTTTAGGCTGTTTTAGGTTTTGATCCGTTTTGGGCTACGACACTTGGTGTTTGGGTATACGTGGAGTTCGGCTAGCAATCCGGACGTGTTCGTTAGTAGTTTTTGTGTGAGCAACCGTAGAGGTGGTATATTTTATCACTAGTTTTAGTTTCATTGCTTTTGGACGAAGGTTAGTTTTCGCGTTTCCTTTATTGTTTATTATTAGTTACGTGTTAATCATAATTGCTCAAACTAGATCCATTCCGCTGCGCACTCGTAGTTACATGGTTAACTAGGTATTAAATCCCGACAGTGGCATCACGAGTCATGCTCGTTTGGTGGTTATGGGTTACACGTTTTAAATAAACACGCGAAACCGTATGCATGAAACCTAATTTAGTTATTTGTTTTATTTTTATTTGACAATTAAACTGTGTACTTGTCATTAATTATAAAAAATAACAAGATGGTAATTGTTAAAATTAATTGTTAATTAGAAACATATAACAAAATTAAATGGTTAATTAGAATACATAAAATAATAATAAAAAAAATTAATAGTTAATTGTTTTGCCATGATTATTTTATGTGTTATCCGGCTATAAGACTCACTACAATCACGTAATGTGATGCATGGGGCGATTTAGGTACTTGATGAAAACCTAATGAGAGTCTTATGGTTCTTCGTTTGGGGAAGACTCTTCGGGGTCTCGGATTTATGTGTTTATTTAATGTCTTATGTTTATTGTATTTGTTTGCCTAATTGCATTATTGTTACATGTTTTTCAAAACACCTAATTGCATGCAATATGGATAAATACTTATAGAGAAACATGACATTAAAATAGGTCAATATTTTACACGCCTAAATACATGCTCATTGTGACCGGTTATGTGTTACGTGGAAAAGTGTTTTATAAAATAAAAGGATCTAAACACTATTGAAACACGCTTTCATGAAAATAAAAACTGAACGCTATGGACTCATGGGATGTACGGGTCACCCACTAGAACAAACTATAAGGCGGGTATAAGCCGGTGCACACAGTTACACCTAAAGGATATCCGACTATTGCCTTGCGCTGGTCTGGTCCTGCGCTTGCTTGCGAGTTCGATTGGAGCTACCGTGAACCATCGTAGATCACTACAGTGTCATTACTAAAAGTTTTTAAAAATCGTGCTACAAAGTTGTTTACATGCTTCTTTGTATACATGTTTTACCACATTTATGTGTTATACCCTATGTGAAATTTAAGTGTATGCCAACCAACTAAGAACACGTGCATTTGATTTGGCTTCTCTGGACAGTCCTAAGGGCCTTGTCAAACCCATGGCAAATTTTTCACGACGGTCAGACCCTGTGTGATATTTGCATGTTCTTGCTTGGTTAACTTAACTCGAGTATGCACGGTCAGACCCTGGACCCGAGGCATAAGATGAGACTAAACATGCTCATGACACTACTACCGTTTTACTAGTGTCTTGAACGGTCTCATAAAGTCTAAGAGTTGCATGTTATGCAATTAACGCTCTTCGCTTACCTCTTGCCCCACTTGTTTACATATTGGACAGTCCTTTTGTAATGAGTGGGAGTACAAGATGGATCTTAGTCTTAATTAGTAATTAATTGGGTAGTTAATTCTATTAAGAATGTAATTATCGAAAATACTAATTGTTTGAACTTTTTAATTGTAGATGACTACCAATGTCGGAAACAATTCGGTACTCAGGAGTTTCTTCGAGAAACACAAACTCACTAGGCAAACTTCATTGATTGGTACCGCCAGTTGCGCATTATCCTATCAGCTGAAGACAAGGAACAATACTTGGAACATCCAATTCCTGCTGCACCTGTTGCAACTCCTGGTCACCAAGTCCCTCCCGATGCTCTTGCAGCTCATGCTGCTTGGGTCAAAGGGTCAAAGGACATTGCTGCCCTTATGCTCATGACTATGGACTTAGAGATCCACCGAAATCTAACCCATCTCAGAGCATATGACATGTTGCAGGAGCTGAAAACCATGTTTTCTCAGCAAGCAGAACAGGAACTCCTTCAAACTGCGCGTGAATTTCACGCGTGCAAGCTTAAGGAAGGTCAAAATGTAGGCTCATATGTTCTTAAGATGAAGGGCTACATTGAGAACTTGGAGCGTCTTGGTCACCCCGTGACTGTCAGCTATGGAATAAGCCTGATCTTGATAGGCCTTTCCAAGGAGTATGACAGTTTTGTTCAAAACTTCCACATGCATGACATGGGGAAGACTGTGAATTCGGTGAATGAACTGCATGCCATGCTTAAACAACATGAGCAAACACTTCCCAAGAAGGTTGTTTCACCTGCACTTCATAATGTGCGTGCAGGCAAGGTCCAGAAAAACCAAGGTAGAAAACCGCCTAAGGCTACGAAGGGGAATTATGGTAATGGAAAGAATAAGCTGGCTTATGCTCCCGAGCACAAACCATCTTATGCTCCCAAGAACCGAAATCCTCCACCACCCAAAAAGGATAATCTTGCTAAGGACGACCCCTGTCACAAATGTGGTCAGATAGGTCATTGGAAACGGAACTGTCCCGAGCACTTAGCCGAGTTGCAGAAAAAGAAGAGGTTGTCTCAAGAAGCCAACACTTCAGGTATTTTCACGATAGAACTATATTCCCTTCCGAGTAATTCATGGGTATATGACACTGGTTGTGGTACTCACATTTGTAATAATACTCAGGGTCTAAGGGGAAGTAAGAAGCTGAATCCAGGAGCTTTGAATCTGTACATGGGCAATGGTCAACGTGCAGGATTCGAGGCTATTGGAAATTATCATTTATGTCTCCCTAGTGGATTAGTTATTGTTTTGAACAATTGTCATTATGCTCCCTCTATCACTAGAGGGATTATTTCAGTTTCTGGTTTGTTTAAAGATGGTTTTGTAAATTGTTTTGATTCGAATAATGCAATTTCAGTTTCTAGGAATAACGTTTTTTATTTTACTGCTACTCCCCGAGGGGATGGCATTTATGAAATTGATATGTCTTGTTCTAAAACCAATGATAGTTCTATGTTTGCTGTTAGCAATAAAAGAGCCAAATTAAATTTGGACTCTACTCTCTTGTGGCATTGTCGTCTTGGACATATAAGCAAGAAACGCATGGAGAAGTTGCAACATGATGGACTTCTCACCTCAACTGACATTAAGTCATTTGAAAAGTGTGTCTCTTGTATGTCTGGGAAGATGGCAAGAAAACCCTATTCACATCAAGTGGAAAGGGCTAAAGATCTACTTAGACTAATACATACTGATGTTTGTGGCCCATTTAGAATCGTGTCAAGGCAAGGAGCTAACTACTTTGTCACTTTTACTGACGACTTTAGTCGGTATGGTTATGTTTACCTGTTAAAGCATAAACATGAAGTGTTTGAGACATTTAAAGTGTTTCAAAAGGAAGTAGAAAATCAACTCGGTAAGACCATAAAATCACTACGATCTGATCGTGGAGGTGAATATATGAGTCAAGAGTTTCTGGATCATCTTAAGGAGCATGGGATTATTGCCCATCGAACTCCTCCCTACACACCTCAACATAATGGGGTGTCTGAGAGGAGGAATCGAACACTACTAGACATGGTTCGATCCATGATGAGTCAAACTACTCTTCCAAAGTCCTTTTGGGATTATGCCCTTGAGTTTGCTGCACGCATACTCAACATGGTTTCAACTAAGAAGGTTGAAAAGACACCGTACGAAGTATGGCATGGGCAAGCCCCTAAGTTGTCTTACTTAAGAGTCTGGGGTTGTGAAGCTTTGGTTAAACGTGATACGATGACCAAACCTGACAAACTGGAACCCAGATCTATTAAGTGTATCTTTGTAGGATACCCAAAGGAAACGATGGGATATTCCTTCTACTACCCACTTGAGAACAAAGTTATTGTTGCTCGGAATGCTGAGTTCTTTGAGAGTAATCTCTTAGATCAAGAAGCAAGTGGGAGTATAGAAGATCTTGAAATTATTCAAGATGAAGATACAAATCCTTCTGATGACACTGGCTTAGATCATGATGAGGATGATCAAGAAATTAAAGAACCTCAAAGTGATATCAATCCCATTCGTAAGTCCTCTAGGACACGTCGTGCACCAGATCGAATGTGTTTATACGTTGATGCTGAGGAGCATGAGTTAGGGGATCTTGGAGAACCCGCTAACTATAAAGCTGCATTATTGGATCCTGAATTCGAAAAATGGCTTAATATGATGAATGTGGAGATGAAATCCATGAAAGATAATGATGTCTGGGTATTAGTTGATCTTCCTCCTAACGGTAGAACCGTTGGTAGCAAGTGGCTATTCAAGAAAAAGACTGACATGGATGGCAAAGTACACACCTTTAAAGCTCGTCTTGTAGCAAAGGGCTTCACTCAAACCTACGGGGTTGATTATGAAGAGACCTTTTCTCCTGTATCAGACATTAGAGCTATAAGGATTCTTATAGCCATAGCCGCGTTCTATGACTATGAGATTTGGCAAATGGATGTCAAAACCGCTTTCCTCAATGGACATCTTTCCGAAGAAGTCTATATGGTGCAACCTGAGGGTTTTGTCGATCCTAAATATCCTAACCGAGTATGCAAGCTCAAGCGTTCCATTTATGGACTTAAGCAAGCATCTAGGCAATGGAATAAGCGTTTTGATGATGCGATTAAGAAATTCGGTTTCACTCAGAATCAAGATGAGCCATGTGTATATCACAAAGCCAGTGGGAGTAATGTTACTTTCCTAATTCTATATGTTGATGACATATTGCTCATGGGGAACAATATTCCAATGTTGAAAGAGGTAAAATCCTACCTTGGAAAATGTTTTGCTATGAAAGATTTAGGAGAAGCTGCATATATTCTTGGAATCAAGATCTACCGAGATAGATCTAGACGGTTAATTGGTTTATGTCAAAGTGCTTACATTGAGAAAATCTTGAAAAGATTTCATATAGAGAATTCCAAGCGTGGAACTATCCCAATGCATGAAATCCCTAAATTGAGTAAGTCACAATGTGCTGTTTCACCAGCTGAAAAGCAACGCATGCAGAATGTTCCTTATGCCTCGGCTATAGGATCAATTATGAATGCTGTGAGATGTACTCGTCCTGATGTTGCGTTCGCTCAGAACATAACAAGCCGATTTCAACAGAGTACTGGTGAACTTCACTGGACTGCTGTTAAAAATATTCTTAAGTATTTACGGAATACTAAGGATATGTTTCTGGTTTATGGTGGTGACGAAAAACGAGAGCTCAGGGTTTCTTGCTACACTGATGCTGGATATCTGACAGATGCTGATGACCTAAAATCTCAGACTGGATATGTTTTCGTTCTAAATGGAGGTGCTGTTCACTGGAAGAGCACAAAGCAAAGTATTTTTGCAACTTCATCTACAGAAGCTGAGTACATAGCTGCTTTTGATCCAGCTAAAGTGGCTGTTGGGATTTGTAAATTCATTTCTGGGCTTGGTATTATGCCCACAATTGAAGATCCCATTGATATGTATTGTGACAATACTGGAGACATTACTATAGCTAATGAAAGCGGAGTCACCAAGGGTGCTAGACATTTTCGCGCAAAAGTTCACTATCTTCGAGAGACCATTGAGATGGGTGATGTCAAGATAGCAAAAGTTCATACAGATGACAATCTAGCTGATCCATTTACGAAGGCGTTAGCATTCCCTAAGCATTCTAAATTGACTCGGGGTATTGGTTTGAAACCAGCTAGTAGTCTCATGTAGGTTTGTATGTTAATTAGTATTTGGATAATTTGGAATTGTTAGACAGTTTTATTTTCTGATAAATAAAGATACGAGGTATTTGTTATTTTATTCATATAAAATTTGTTATTCTATATTTGCATGTTTAATCCATGAATGATTTAATCATTTTAAATATCCATTGTTGGTTAGCAATATGGGAATATTGTTTACATAAGGCAAATATGAGTGTTGGATATATTCCGTGAGAATGAGAATTGTTCTAAGCCAAACTCATATGTATTCATAAGGGATGCATACTGGATTCCCCAACTTTTTTTTTTTTTTTTTTTTGGTAACCGTGATTTCCGACTCATTGGCCGACTAATCCACGGGGTTTGAGCCCACCGCCACACAGACTCAAACCAGGTAAAGCCCTCCCTTTTCAGGAGGTTGGCGTGGCCACTTCAAGGTTGTTTGCACCTAGTGGGAATTGAACTTGAGACCTCACACACTTTGGAGTGATAGCCACAAATCTTTTTGCCACTAGGCCACCCTTGAGTGGATTCCCCAACTTCAAACATTTACTTTTGGATCCTTGTCATGAGTAAGATGTTGAAAATGGTATGTTAAGTCATCCTTAGACTTGAGATGCAAACAAGTTCTGCATGTGTGGATATCACTTTCGTAATTATATGCAAAACGCTGTCCTTAATAAGGTAGTTATAAAAGCTATTTTTTGGAGTGATGTAAAGCAGCATCCACAACACTTGTAGTCAATAAAGGATTTGTTACTCCACTTAGTATGTGCAGAATGATACCATGGCGCCTCTCTAGAATTAATCAGATAATTGTTTGGCCGAACCCAAATGGTAATGCAAGATGAATCTTGGTTACATTTGGTATATCTGAATTGAATTCAATAACGAGAATCTAAATGGTTAAACTATATGGAATGAGTTAGGATCCACATCCATGGTTTAACGGTATCTATAACAAAGGATGATAGAAAGCAAGACATAAATGACCATGCTACTGAGAATGTTCTATGAAACTATATCTCAGACACCTCTAGTTAAATAACGAGTGTGAGCGTTGCTAGACGTTTCCGTCGTTGACATTTGTGTTATCTACTCCAACGACCAAGTGGGAGCTGTTAGTTCATGCTCGTTGGAATGAGCCAAATGTGGCTAGAGGTGTGTGAGCCTATTGGGGGCACACACACTAGAACACAAGAATGCGTTTGACATTTCACGTATAAAGCTTCTCAAATCAACCCGTTTGACCCGTTTTGGACATGAATGGTTAAGACGTGAATCTATTGAGTTCCTTAAGTCCCTGGCTGGCTAAGAAGGTTCTTGAATGATTATAAAAGTGTCTACATTCGTTTGTATGCAGAGATAAGGAGAGATAAGGAGTAAAGTGGAGTTGTGATAAGTTAAGGAGTGTTTGGGATAAGGCTTAAAATTCAAGTTTATGCATTATCTCAACTAGGGTTTGAAGGGTATATAAACCCCTCACCCCCTGCTCATAACTGATGACTAAAAACACAAAAACACAGCTATAATATCTGTTTTCCCATCTCCTTCATTCAAATCAATAAACCTAATATTAGGGTTTATAGTTTTTGAATTACATCTCAAATCACAACCAAACACTTGCATTATATTCAATCCAAGGTGGTTTAGTAACTTAGAATCAATTCTAAGTTTGCTAAAACAAAGTCTTAAACGAAGGTTTATAAGCTGTTAAAGGTGCAACAGCTTATTGAAGCTTTTTGGTCTCTGCTGATCGTTCTCGGACAGAACAAGCGTTTTTTGTCGCATAGTGTTGTTAGATATTGGACAACACTGAGATCCAGGTTATTGGACAGAGAAGGATATCGGACAAAAGTACAGTTTAGGCTGTTTTAGGTTTTGATCCGTTTTGGGCTACGACACTTGGTGTTTGGGTATACGTGGAGTTCGGCTAGCAATCCGGACGTGTTCGTTAGTAGTTTTTGTGTGAGCAACCGTAGAGGTGGTATATTTTATCACTAGTTTTAGTTTCATTGCTTTTGGACGAAGGTTAGTTTTCGCGTTTCTTTTATTGTTTATTATTAGTTACGTGTTAATCATAATTGCTCAAACTAGATCCATTCCGCTGCGCACTCGTAGTTACATGGTTAACTAGGTATTAAATCCCGACACCTTTGATAGCATCCTTGCTGCATCGGACCTGTTACGAAGCAAAAAACACTTCCAAATGGGTGTACTTTTATAACGTATAATATAGAGTACCAATAATTTTCAATATCGAACAAATCAACTTAGTCGATGTTTTGTCGGATTTTGCACCAACGCATTAGGTTGTTTGATTCGCCTAATTTACATTCTATTTCATTCTATTATTAACGATTTCCTATGAAGCTCAACAATCTTTTGTCTTACGCATTGCAATAGCGAACAGATAGTCCAACACTTTTTAACCTAGGCGTTACAAATTTACTATTATATGGTGATTGTCGAGGCAAAAAATAAACAAGTTGTAACTTTGTAAGTGAGCTGTTAGTTCCAATCTCAATTGCTCCTTATGGAAAGTCCACCATTACTAAGGCTACCCGCAACGCACCGGATTTTTGTAGGTCGCCAGTCGGTCGCGACCGAGTCGCTACGTTGCGGCGATTCGGTCGCCGGACTCGGTCGGACACAATTCGACCTTAGGCACAATCTATTTTCATATTCGGTCTCATGTGTTTGTGTATTGTGTTTATGTGTTTTATTAAAAAAAAAAATTTTAATTTAATATGTTTTAATCGTGTTTTAATTATATAAACTTTATAAAAAAATTCTAAATTTTAATATATTGAGCTTTGTTTAATTCCTCACAACATATATTAATTTGACAATTTTTGGAGTTAGTTTTAGCTAATGCATTATACCCTCTTTACTTCTAATGTTTCGTATTTTAGTTTATGTAATGTTTTTTTAGTGTAATGCGTGTTGTATGGAATAAAATGTTTTTTTTTTGTAATAAAATGTTATTTTTGTTAAATATAAAATGTTATTTTTATTAAATATAAAAATAAAAAAAATTGAACTAGGTCGCACTAGGTCGTCGGGTTGTGGCAAATAGGTCGCACTAGGTAGCCGGCCGAAAAAACTAGGTCGCGACCTTCATGCGTTGTGGGTAGCCTAATGGGTCAAGCTGACATTTTCCAATTCTTAGCAACCTATTTTCCAAATTTCAGCATCTTCAAATTTTTTATTTAACAGTATGAACATAAAAAAGTCTAAATCAGAACAGTACCATTCGTTTTCTGCATATTCCATAGTTTTATTCATAAGCATACAAAGTGGGAACAGGGTCTATTTTATGGACATATGGTAAATATACATACAGGTGGGAATACAATGTAGTTCATTCCGATTTCCGGCTATCTTTAATTGGCTTTTGTTCTAACACAAACAAGACAGAAAAAATAGGTACAAAGTATCAAAAAGAAGTAGCATAATGTCACAGCTTTATCAATGCATCAATGTCCCAACTCTGAACATCTTTCTAAAAAATGTGGGAGTCATCTAAAAAAGACCACAAAAGAATCTTACTAATTTAGACAGTTTTCAAATGAAGGTCTCTATTAAATTTTAATCCAGTATCAACATAAGAAGAGGTGTATCTAACAGAAAAGAACTTAGAGCCTAAAGAGAAGTAAGGATTCGTATGTATTTTAAGAGGTTTTACCTCTTCTTCTGCAAACCACGTTTACAAAAGAAGAGGTGTATCTAAAGTCTTCATCTACACGAAATAGACAGTTTGTTTTTATACTATTAAAGTACTTATTTCTTACTTGTAGTATCTTTATCTTTTTCATTAGTGTTTGTGTATGATTTCGTATGTTTTGCTCATTTTTACATTTTCGTACATTTTTGTTTGATTTTTACGTTTTCATACGTTATTTAAACGTTTTTGTTCGTTTTTTGTAGCGATGAAAACGCATAATAACGTATAAAAACATGTAAAGTATGGACATGTAAAAAACGGACAAAATCGTACGAAAACATTAAAAACAGGACGAAAACGACGGAAGCGTTAGAAAATACACGAAACATAGAAAGATGTACGAAA
This sequence comes from Glebionis coronaria, assembly GCA_025667525.1. Classification (NCBI taxonomy): domain Eukaryota; kingdom Viridiplantae; phylum Streptophyta; class Magnoliopsida; order Asterales; family Asteraceae; genus Glebionis; species Glebionis coronaria. The sequence goes on from CM046877.1 coordinate 119,457,822, forward strand.
ACGTCGAAAAATGTACCAAAACGTAGAAAAATGTACGAAAACGTATAAAATGGACAAAAAAGTAAAAAACAAAAAAAAAACAAAAAAACGCATAAAATGAAAGGAAATGTATAAAAACGTGCAAAAAATACGAAATGAATCACTTCTCTATAAAAAGTATAAAAAAATGCAAAGAATATTGAAGGTTGTGGTGAGAAGTAAGTCTTGAAGAAGTGAGAAGAAAATGGAAGAAGAGGAAGTTTATGTCTTCCAAGTTGAAGAGGTTAAAAGTGCTTTTATGCACTTATACAGAGGTTTGGAGACAAAAGAGGCAACAAGTGGGTTTTTTTTAGAACAAACGGAGCCTAAGTTTACAAGAAGCTAGCAGAGCTTTAGCCATTGGACCAGATCGATCTATCCTACCTAAACAATCAATCTTTTCTTGCTCGTTCTTCGAATGAGGCATACCAATTGTATAAAAGAGACAAAATGAAACAATCAGTCTTTTCTTGTTCGTTCTTCGAATGAGGCATACCAATTGTATAAAAGAGACAAAATGAAACAAAACTATGATAAATTCTACCATACATCAAGTCCCTAACTATAGGGTGAATCACACATTTTTCCAAAACTTAAACCACAGTATATAATAATGAAAAATGAGAATTTTTTAAACAAGTTAATATATTACTACCTCCGTCCCATAATAAATGTCCACTTTGGCTTTTCTCGATCTATTCTATTCAACTTTGACTACAAATGACCACAAATTATCTCTAAGAAATAACTACAAAATGAAACTGAAACATTCTGCATATTCAAATTCTAACATTTATTCAATAAAATTCAGACTGCGATTACTTCATAAGCATACCAAACGGATAAAAAACAAAAGGAACCACAGATAAAACATATTCTACCATAAACCACGCGATATTCATATTCTACCCAAACATTCAACATATTCAGAAATAATCTAACAAGCGTTTCACAAGCTAAACTGGATACTCAACGACAAACTCTACAAACATACCATATCACTACGAAAAGGTTTTCTAGTCACTATCCCCTTCATCGTCTTCTTAGTCGTCATCGTCATCATCATCATCATCATCATCTTCATCCCTGAAAGGCTGATCACGCACCTTACAAATAGCAAACTGATCCTCATCATTATTATCATTAGTAAACTCTTGCATACACCAATTAGTCTTCCTAAGATTTCCAACATCAACATCCCCTTGGAAAAACACAAACCTAGTCACCAACCCAACCACTTTTCCATCTAAGTCACAACGACATTCGAAATTGGAAACCTGTTTCCACATCCCAATCCTTCCATCTGAAACTCGGCGGTTAATTTCGGTAGTTCCTGCTTTGCGATAACGCGGTGTGTAAATTGTTGGGATTTAATACCTAGTTAACCATGTAACTACGAGTGCGCAGCGGAATGTATCTAGTTTGAGCAATTATGATTAACACGTAATTAATAATAAACAATAAAGTAAACGCGAAAACTAACCTTCGTCCAAAAGCAATGAAACTAAAACGAGTGCTAAAGTATACCACCTCTACGGTTGCTCACACAAACACGTCAAATGAACACGTCCGGATTGCTAGCCGAACTCCACGTATACCCAAACACCAAGTGTCAAAAAACCCGATCCGAACCAAAAAACAAAACAACCTAAAACTGCTTTGTTGTCCGAGATATAAGCTTTACCCGAGAACCTTTCCATTTGCTGTAAGATATCGGACAACACTGACCGATCTGCACAGAAGCTTTTGTCCGAGAACGATCAGAATACGCCCGGAATAGCTTCTGTGATATGTCACGCCTTTGACAGATTATCCCACGGTTTGAAAACCTTTAGTAGTATCAAATAACAACTACTAAACAACTTGGATTGATTAAATGCAAGTGATTTGAGATGGAGTGATCAATTTAAGATTATAAACCCTAATTGAGTTTAAACCCAAATTGATTAAGAGTATGTTAATGGCAGAGCTTTTCTTTGGTTTTGCTTTGTGAAATTCGTGTATTATGAGTTGGGTAGAAGGGTGTTTATATACCCATCAAATCTCACTCATGATAAGTCAAAAACTCTTCAAGTTTAAGCCTTATCCCACACAAACACCCATGTTTATCATGACTCTTATTTACTCCTTATCTCAAATGAATCTGGACACTCAAGTAATCATTCTAGATCTTTCCTCGGCTTTCTAAAATGAATTTAGGACAACCATAAAAGTTCTTACACGATTAGTCCAGCAGTTTACAATTTCGAAGCTTAACGTGAAGTAAAACGCACTCTAAGTGTTTAACGTGTGTGCCCCCAATAGGCTCACACACCCCTAGCCACATTTGGCTCATCCAACGAGCATGAACTAACAGCTCCCACTTGGTCGTTGGAGTTGATTGCACAAATGTCAATGACGGAAATGTCTAGCAACGCTCACACTCGTTATTTAACTAGAGGTGTCTGAGATATTGTTTCATAGAACATTCTCAGTAGCATGGTCATTTATGTCTTGCTATTCATCATCCTTTGTTATAGATACCGTTAAACCATGGATATGGATCCTAACTCATTCCATATAGTTTAACCATTTAGATTCTCGTTATTGAATTCAATTCAGATATACCAAATGTAATCAAGATTCATCTTGCATTACAATTTGGGTTCGGCCAAACAATTATCTGATTAATTCTAGAGAGGCGCCATGGTATCATTCTGCACATACTAAGTGGAGAAACAAATCCTTTATTGACTACAAGTGTTGTGGATGCTGCTTCACATCACTCTGAAAAATAGCTTTTATAACTACCTTATTCAGGACAGTGTTTTGCATATAATTACGAAAGTGATATCCACACATGCAGAACTTGTTTGCATCTCAAGTCTAAGGATGACTTAACAGACCATTCAACATCTTACTCATGACATGGATCCAAAAGTAAATGTTTGAAGTTGGGGAATCCAGTATGCATCCCTTATGAATACATATGAGTTTGGCTTAGAACAATTCTCATTCTCACAGAATATATCCAACACTCACATTTGCCTTATGTAAACAATATTCCCATATTGCTAACCGACAATGGATATTTAGAATGATTAAATCATTCATGGATTAAACATGCAAATATAGAATAACAAATTTTATATGAATGAAATAACAAATACCTCGTATCTTTATTTATCAGAAAATAAAACTGTCTTACAATTCCAAATTATCCAAATACTAATTAACATACAGATTTACATGAGACTACTAGCTTGTATCATACCAATACCCCGAGTCAATTTAGAATGCTTAGGGAATGCTAACGCCTTCGTAAATGGATCAGCTAGATTGTCATCTGTATGAACTTTTGCTATCTTGACATCACCCATCTCAATGATCTCTCGAAGATAGTGAACTTTTGCGCGAAAATGTCTAGCACCCTTGGTGACTCCGCTTTCATTAGCTATAGTAGTGGCTCCAGTATTGTCACAATACATATCAATGGGATCTTCAATTGTGGGCATAATACCAAGCCCACAAATGAACTTACGAATCCAAACAGCCTCTTTAGCTGCATCAAAAGCAGCTATATACTCAGCTTCTGTAGATGAAGTTGCAAAAATACTTTGCTTTGTGCTCTTCCAATCAACAACACCTCCATTTAGAATGAAAACATATCAAGTCTGAGATTTTAGGTCATCAACATCTGTCAGATATCCAGCATCAGTGTAGCAAGAAACCCTGAGCTCTTGTTTTTCGTCACCACCATAAACCAGAAACATATCCTTAGTATTCCGTAAATACTTAAGAATATTTTTAACAGCAGTCCAGTGAAGTTCATCAGTACTCTGTTGAAATCGGCTTGTTATGTTCTGAGCGAACGCAACATCAGGACGAGTACATCTCACAGCATACATAATTGATCCTATAGCCGAGGCACAAGGAACATTCTGCATGCGTTGCTTTCCAGCCGGTGAAATACCACATTGTGACTTACTCAATTTAGGGCTTTCATGCATTGGGATAGTTCCACGCTTGGAATTCTCCATATGAAATCTTTTCAAGATTTTCTCAATGTAAGCACTTTGACATAAACCAATTAACCGTCTAGATCTATCTCGGTAGATCTTGATTCCAAGAATATATGCAGCTTCTCCTAAATCTTTCATAGCAAAACATTTTCCAAGGTAGGATTTTACCCCTTTTAACATTGGAATATTGTTCCCCATGAGAAATATGTCATCAACATATAGAATTAGGAAAGTAACATTACTCCCACTGGCTTTGTGATATACACATGGCTCATCTTGATTCTGAGTGAAACCAAATTTCTTAATCTCATCATCAAAACGCTTATTCCATTGCCTAGATGCTTGATTAAGTCCATAAATGGAACGCTTGAGCTTGCATACTCGGTTAGGATATTTAGGATCGACAAAACCCTCAGGTTGCACCATATAGACTTCTTCGGAAAGATGTCCATTGAGGAAAGCGGTTTTGACATCCATTTGCCAAATCTCATAGTCATAGAACGCGGCTATGACTATAAGAATCCTTATAGCTCTAATGTCTGCTACAGGAGAAAAGGTCTCTTCATAATCAATCCCGTAGGTTTGAGTGAAGCCCTTTGCTACAAGACGAGCTTTAAAGGTGTGTACTTTGCCATCCATGTCAGTCTTTTTCTTGAATAGCCACTTGCTACCAACGGTTCTACCGTTAGAAGGAAGATCAACTAATACCCAGACATCATTATCTTTCATGGATGCATCTCCACATTCATCGCATTAAGCTATTTTTCGAATTCAGGATCCAATAATGCAGCTTTATAGTTAGCGGGTTCTCCAAGATCCCCTAACTCATGCTCCTCAGCATCGACGTATAAACACATTCGATCTGGGGCACGACGTGTCCTAGAGGACTTACGAATGGGATTGATATCACTTTGAGGTTCCTCAATTTCTTGATCATCCTCATCATGATCTAAGCCAGTGTCATCAGAAGGATTTGTATTTTCATCTTGAATAATTTCAAGATCTTCTATACTCCCACTTGCTTCTTGATCTAAGAGATTACTCTCAAAGAACTCAGCATTCCGAGCAACAATAACTTTGTTCTCGGGTGGGTAGTAGAAGGAATATCCCATCGTTTCCTTTGGGTATCCTACAAAGATACACTTAATACATCTGGGTTCCATTTTGTCAGGTTTGGTCATCGTATCACGTTTAACCAAAGCTTCAGAACCCCAGACTCTTAAGTAAGACAACTTAGGGGCTTGCCCATGCCATACTTTGTATGGTGTCTTTTCAACCTTCTTAGTTGGAACCATGTTGAGTATGCATGCAGCAGACTCAAGGGCATAATCCCAAAAGGACTTTGGAAGAGTAGTTTGACTCATCATGGATCGAACAATGTCTAGCAGTGTTCGATTCCTCCTCACAGACACCCCACTATGTTGAGGTGTGTAGGGAGGAGTTAGATGGGCAATAATCCCATGCTCCTTAACATGATCCAAAAACTCTTGACTCATATATTCACCTCCACGATCAGATCGTAGTGATTTTATGGTCTTACCGAGTTGATTTTCTACTTCCTTTTGAAACACTTTAAATGTCTCAAACACTTCATGTTTATACTTTAACAGGTAAACATAGCCATACCGACTAAAGTCGTCAGTAAAAGTGACAAATTAGTTAGCTCCTTGCCTTGACACGATTCTAAATGGGCCACAAACATCAGTATGTATTAGTGCAAGTAGATCTTTAGCCCTTTCCACTTGATGTGAATATGGTTTTCTTGCCATCTTCCCAGACATACAAGAGACACACTTTTCAAATGACTTAATGTCAGTTGAGGTGAGAAGTCCATCATGTTGCAACTTCTCCATGCGTTTCTTGCTTATGTGTCCAAGACGACAATGCCACAAGAGAGTAGAGTCCAAAGATAATTTGGCTCTTTTATTGCTAAGAGCAAACATAGAACTATCATTTGTTTTAGAACAAGACATATCAATTTCATAAATGCCATCCCCTCGGGGAGTAGCAGTAAAATAAACAACGTTATTCCTAGAAACTGAAATTGCATTATTCGAATCAAAATAGTTTACAAAACCATCTTTAAACAAACCAGAAACTGAAATAATCCCTCTAGTGATAGAGGGAACATAATGAAAATTGTTCAAAACAATAACTAATCCACTAGGGAGACATAAATGATAATTTCCAATAGCTTCGACTCCTGCACGTTGACCATTGCCCATGTACAGATTCAAAGCTCCTGGATTCAGCTTCTTACTTCCCCTTAGACCCTGAGTATTATTACAAATGTGAGTACCACAACCAGTGTCATATACCCATGAATTACTCGGAAGGGAATATAGTTCTATAGTGAAAATACCTGAAGTGTTGGCTTCTTGAGACAACCTCTTCTTTTTCTGCAACTCGGCTAAGTGCTCGGGACAGTTCCGTTTCCAATGACCTATCTGACCACATTTGTGACAGGGGTCGTTCTTAGCAGGATTATCCTTTTTGGGTGGTGGAGGATTTCTGTTCTTGGGAGCATAAGATGGTTTGTGCTCGGGAGCATAAGCCAGCTTATTCTTTCCATTGCCATAATTCCCCTTCGCAACCTTAGGCGGTTTTCTACCTTGGTTTTTTTGGACCTTGCCTGCACGCACATTATGAAGTGCAGGTGAAACAACCTTCTTGGGAAGTGTTTGCTCATGTTGTTTAAGCATGGCATGCAATTCATTCACCGAATTCACAGTCTTCCCCATGCCATGCATGTGGAAGTTTTGAACAAAACTGTCATACTCCTTGGAAAGGCCTATCAAGATCAGGCTTATTCCATAGCTGACAGTCACGGGGTGACCAAGACGCTCCAAGTTCTCAATGTAGCCCTTCATCTTAAGAACATAAGAGCCTACATTTTGACCTTCCTCAAGCTTGCACGCGTGAAATTCACGCGCAGTTTGAAGAAGTTCCTGTTCTGCTTGCTGAGAAAACATGGTTTTCAGCTCCTGCAACATGTCGTATGCTCCGAGATGGGTTAGATTTCGTTGGATCTCTAAGTCCATAGTCATGAGCATAAGGGCAGCAATGTCCTTTGACCCTTTTACCCAAGCAGCATGAGCTGCAAGAGCATCGGGAGGGACTTGGTGACCAGGAGTTGCAACAGGTGCAGCAGGAATTGGATGTTCCAAGTATTGTTCCTTGTCTTCAGCTGATAGGATAATGCGCAACTGGCGGTACCAATCAATGAAGTTAGGCCCAGTGAGTTTGTGTTTCTCGAAGAAACTCATGATGACCGAATTGTTTCCGACATTGGTAGTCATCTACAATTAAAAAGTTCAAATAATTAGTATTTTCGATAATTACATTCTTAATAGAATTAACTACCCAATTAATTACTAATTAAGACTAAGATCCATCTTGTACTCCCACTCATTACAAAAGGACTATCCAATATGTAAACAAGTGGGGCAAGAGGTAAGCGACGAGCGTTAATTGCATAACATGCAACTCTTAGACTTTATGAGACCGTTCAAGACACTAGTAAAATGGTAGTAGTGTCATGAGCATGTTTAGTCTCATCTTATGCTTCGGGTCCAGGGTCTGACCGTGCATACTCGAGTTAAGTTAACCAAGCAAGAACATGCAAATATCACACAGGGTCTGACCGTCGTGAAATATTTGCCATGGGTTTGACAAGGCCCTTAGGACTGTCCAGAGAAGCCAAATCAAATGCACGTGTTCTTAGTTGGCTGGCATACACTTAAATTTCACATAGGGTATAACACATAAATGTGGTAAAACATGTGTACAAAGAAGCATGTAAACAACTTTGTAGCACGATTTTTAAAAACTTTTAGTAATGACACTGTAGTGATCTACGATGGTTCACGGTAGCTCCAATCGAACTCGCAAGCAAGCGCAGGACCAGACCAGCGCAAGGCAATAGTCGGATATCCTTTAGGTGTGACTGTGCGCACCGGCTTATATCCGCCTTATAGTTTGTTCTAGCGGGTGAGCCGTACATCCCATGAGTCCATAACGTCTAGTTTTTATTTTCATGAAAGCGTGTTTCAATTGTGTTTAGGTCCTTTTATTTTATAAAACACTTTTCCACGTAACACATAACCGGTCACAATGAGCATGTATTTATGCGTGTAAAATATTGACCAATTTTAATGTCATGTTTCTCTATAAGTATTTATCCATATTGCATGTAATTTAGGTGTTTTGAAAAACATGTAACAATAATGCAATTAGGAAAACAAATACAACAAACATAAGACATTAAATAAACACATAAATCCGAGACCCCGAAGAGTCTTCCCCAAACGAAGAACCATAAGACTCTCATTATGTTTTCATCAAGTACCTAAATCGCCCCATGCATCACATTACGTGATTGTAGTGAGTCTTATAGCCGGATAACACATAAAATAATCATGGCAAAACAATTAACTATTAATTTTTATTTTATTTTATTTTATGTATTCTAATTAACCCTTTAATTTTAATTATATGTTTCTAATTAACAATTAATTTTAATAATTACTTGTTATTTTTTATAAATAATGACAAGTACACAATTTAATTGTCAAATAAAATAAAAAAATAACTAAATTAGGTTTCATGCATGCGGTTTCGCGTGTTTATTTAAAACGTGTAACCCATAACCACCAAACGAGCATGACTCGTGATGCCACTGTTGGGATTTAATACCTAGTTAACCATGTAACTACGAGTGCGCAGCGGAATGGATCTAGTTTGAGCAATTATGATTAACACGTAATTAATAATAAACAATAAAGTAAACGCGAAAACTAACCTTCGTCCAAAAGCAATGAAACTAAAACGAGTGATAAAGTATACCACCTCTACGGTTTCTCACACAAACACGTCAAATGAACACGTCCGGATTGCTAGCCGAACTCCACGTATACCCAAACACCAAGTGTCGAAAAATCCGATCCGAACCAAAAAAACAAAACAGCCTAAAACTGCTTTGTTGTCCGAGATATAAGCTTTACCTGAGAACCTTTACCTTTGCTGTAAGATATCGGACAACAATGTCCGATCTGCACAGAAGCTTTTGTCCGAGAACGATCAGAATACGCCCAGAATAGCTTCTGTGATCTGTCACGCCTTTGACAGATTATCCCACGGTTTGTAAACCTTTAGTAGTATCAAATAACAACTACTAAACAACTTGGATTGATTAAATGCAAGTGATTTGAGATGGAGTGATCAATTTAAGATTATAAACCCTAATTGAGTTTAAACCCAAATTGATTAAGAGTATGTTAATGGCAGAGCTTTTCTTTGGTTTTGCTTTGTGAATTTCGTGTATTATGAGCTGGGTAGAAGGGTGTTTATATACCCATCAAATCTCACTCATGATAAGTCAAAAACTCTTCAAGTTTAAGCCTTATCCCACACAAACACCCATGTTTATCATGACTCTTCTTTACTCCTTATCTCAAATGAATCTGGACACTCAAGTAATCATTCTAGATCTTTCCTCAGCTTACTAAAACGAATTTAGGACAACCATAAAAGTTCTTACACGATTAGTCCAGCAATTTACAATTTCGAAGCTTAACGTGAAGTAAAACGCACTCTAAGTGTTTAACGTGTGTGCCCCCAATAGGCTCACACACCCCTAGCCACATTTGGCTCATCCAACGAGCATGAACTAACATAAACGACGTGCTCTTTGGTTCGTTTGATGGCGGCTTGAATGTTTTGGAAGAGGGTTGATGGGTTGTTTGAGTATAGGTCAAGATGTGTGATTGGGTCGAATAGAATGGGGATGTTTTGGATCTTGAGGTTTATGGCAGTAATTAGCTCCTCGTCATCTGGGTCGAATCGGTAGAATATTGAGGGTCTGGTAGCGGCCATGGCCGGAGGTGTGGCGGAGCTTACACAAGAGAAAAGAAAAGGGAAGAAAAGAAACACACAGTAGGAAGGGGGATGTTGGTATTTTTGAATTAAAAAGGAAAATGAAATGAAAAAAAAGGACTAAATTATATCGTCGATCCTTGAAGAGTACCCGGTTTGCGGGTTTAGTCACGATTCTCTGTTCATTTAGGCTCGTTTGGTTTAGACTTAGGTTTAGAATTAAAATGTGGGCTTGGACTTATACTAGATATAGTAATTAAATGAGAAAAGATAAAATAAATAATATATTAAAAATTATAATTTTATTATAAATATATAGTCAAAACAATAAGGGCATATAAACATGACATGTCAAAATGTCAATAGTAATTTTTTCAAAACTCCACCTCATTGTCTATTTTTCAAAAGTGTAAAATCTTTGGTTTTAGAGTGGGCTCATTATATTCGTATTTTTATCCAAACAGTTTTTTTGAAACTAAACCCAAGTTGTAAGAGTGAGTCATGCTTACCTAATGGACGAGATTGGTATCAATCCCGCCTTAAGTATTTCTTGAGTTTTAAGTTTTTTTATTAAAGATTTCAGTACGTTTAAGTACTTTTTAGAAATAAAAATTTTGTATATCGCCAAGGGTATATGTTTAACTCAAAAGAAGTATGGCATAGAGTTACTCTCTCAGTTTGGCATGTGATCATGCTCACCATGTAATTATCATATTGAGGTTAATCCTCATAGTAAGAAACTTAATGCAAATTTTGGTGATGATAAAGTGTTACAAAAAATTACTTAGTATCAAAAACTTGTTTGCAAATAGATATATTTGACAAATACAAAACCTAACATGTCTAATGAAGTAGGTCATGCATTGTCCAATGAAATCTCATTTAAGATTATCTTTTAGAGTTCTCGTATACCTTCAAAGAGAACTTGGGCTAGAAATTACTTTCGAAGAGAGTGCTAATAACAATTTGAAAATGTTTGTTAGTTCTCACTTAGCTAAATGCAAATTTACTAAAAGGTCTTTGACTGGTTTTTGTGTGTTTCAAGGAAACAATTTTATTTCCTGGAAAAGTAAGAAACAAAGTGTTGTATATAGATCTTTTAATGAGGGCGAATATAGAGCAATGTGCAATGTTTGTTGTGAAGTGATGTGGATTAAGAAGATCTTAACAAATTTGTAAGTGTGTATTAATCTTCATGTGTAATGATCTGTGATACAATTTTGCAACGCAAATTTCTAAAAATCTAGTTTTGCATGATAGAAGTAAACATGTTGAGACAGATTTGTACCTTTTAAAGGAAAAAATATCTGTAAATTTTATGAAATCGTAAAAGGCGAGATGTAAAGATAATACTGTAAATATATTTACAAAAGGACTGCTTATAACTGATCATAACAAATTTTGTAATAGTCTTAGTTTGCTTAATATGTTTCAGGTATAAGTTTCAGAAAGAGTGTTAAAAGTACAACTAATACCAAAGATGAAAAATTAGAAAAACATTTCTAAGAATTTATAGTGCCATAAGCTAGAGGGATAAACTTGACACTTGTTAGGAGCTTCAGGAGCTAAAGCTAATGTCTAATAAAGGAGCTATATAACTATAGAGAAAATTCTTGTTTTGGGCCATGTCCCCTTGTGTGTAGACACTATTTGGCCAGACAACAAAAGTGTTCCTGTTATGGCCATGCTCTACCCAAAGTACTCTACTCATGCCACGTGTCAATCATCGAGATAGGTAGAGCCTGAAAAAGTTGGGTAGAGCATGCCACATGTCAGTCGCTGGGATAGGTAGAGTATTTTTCTAGTAGAGCATGGCTCAAAACCGGAAAAACAAAAATGTTTGGCCAAATAGCGTCTACAACATAGAGACATGGCCCAAAACAGGAATTTTCTCTATAACTATATAAGCTATTTTACGGCTTTATTCAACTCACTTTTTTGTTTTCGTTATCATCAAATACTCCATGCAAGTTAGGGCCCGTTTGGTTGGGAGGGATAGGTCTTGATATTCGGGTTTTCATTTAAACTTGTTGTTTGGTTGAAAAGTTGGCTGCAAAAAGGCCAAAAATTCAAATTTTTGGTATTTTGAATTCGAGGATGCAACCCTTCCTTTATTGACACACACTATTTGTTTATGGGTGATACTTTACTCTCATTTCTATCTCTTTTCTTCTTTAATTATAAAATATACTACTATTCTTTATTGGCACACACTATTTGTTTGTAGTATATATTTTTTAATTTTATAATTGTTATTTAATATATTTATTTATTTAATATAATTATTTATTTATATAATAATTAATATTATATTCAAAACTGAAACTCAAATCTAAACCTAAACTAGTAATTTTATAAATTTACACCTAAAGTAAAACCCAATTTCAAACCAAACAGCCCCTTATAATTCTCTGGTTGTTAATAGAGATCATTTGTGTGATCTTGATATTAGGTTTAAGATTTTTAGGGTCCGTTTAGTTTGAAGTCGGGTTTTATTTTGGGTGTAGGTTTATAAAATTGAGGGTCCGTTTGGTTTGAAGACGGGTTTTACTTTAAGTTTGGGTTTATAAAGTTGAGGGTTTAGAATTTTGTAAGATTTGGGTTTGAGTTAAGAGAGAGAGAAAAATATTTAATAATAATATTATATTTTTAAATATAAACTTATAATTATTTATAAATTAAATACTTTAAAATTAATTGTTTATATAAAGTCAAAAGAATTTTAAGGATATAAACAAGCCACATCATGTAGTCAAAAGCCCAATAGTGTTTTGGTTAAAATTCCACCTCTTAGCCTCCTTTCTAAAATAGCTAGATTTTTGGTTTTGTTGTGGGCCCATTCTCAATTACTTTTCTTTCAAACATTGGTTTTAATACCAAATCTAAGTTTTGAGCCTAAAATGGGTGTACTAAACGGGCCATAGGATTGGATGAGGTTTAGAATTAATATAGGATTTATTAAATGAAGTGAGAGAGAAAAAATAAAAATAAATTATTTTAATATTATTTTATATTATTATTTTAAAACTTAAATAAAATTAAAATAATATTAATTAATAATTAACTAATAAAATATAGTGAAACATATAGCTAAGAATAGTTTTTATTATTATATATTAATAATGGTCAGTAAACTCACTAAAAATCAACCACCTTATGTGACTTTTGTAAAAAGTGATCATTTAGGCTAGAGTCATGCACGGATACATGCAAGATTTACCAAACAGTTGTTTCTAATATATTTAAGCCTAAACTCAACAAAACCTGTATATCAAACTGCCCCTTATTTCTTTATAAACGGGCCCTTATATTATAACACTGAATAAATAAATCGTAAAATAAGTCTATCGGATTCAGATTTAAATGGTAAATTGTTTTAGACTTTGATTATTAGTTTTTACAAAATTGCCTAACGAGAATCAACCTGATTATATAAATATCAAAATCACAACCGAACTAAATAAGACCGGTTCAGTTTTGTTCGGTAGTTCAAACCGTATAAGTTTCGGTTTGACCCGAACAAACTGGCTAAACATATACGGAATTACGGAGTATAAATAAACCAAACCAAAAATCCAAATTGAATAAGGTGGTCAGTTTGGTCTGGTTCTATTCAACGCTATTTCGGTCGGTTTGTTAGCCTTACCTTTATCAGTTCATCCCACACCCCTTTGATACAAGTTGTGTATCAGACACCACCATGGCCTCCTTGTTCCAACTATTGAATTATGAACACTGTCCAACCAATAGTGAACTCATTCTCATCTTAAACCTCAAGCTTCAAAACAAACCCATTGCATATGACCAAGTCCTACATCTCGACCTTTACTCAAACCACCGTCCACCCTCCTCCAAAACATTCAACCCGCCATTAAACGAACCAAAGAGCACGCCATTTACACCCCGCGTTATCCTTACGAAAACAGTAGCCATATTAACCGTCGAGTTTTAGGTGGAAAATGTTGGGTCAAAAGTTGATGAGTCAAATCACTATGGAAACAAGAAAGACCAAATATGGCATTATGAGAAACTTCAAGCTGGTGGACAAAATACAAGAAAGTTTCCCCTGCTACAAAACTTTCCACTGCTATAAAGATTCCCTTGCCATGTACTAAAAACATGGAGATTTGGTCAAGTAGTGATAAGAATGAATAATTCTGTTTTGATTTAGTCATTATTATTTTATTTAGTTTCCATGTATCCCTGGGTTCCTTAAGTTATAAAAGGAACACCAGACCGTAGGTTTTATTCATTCATTCCAGTACACAAAATGTAACCTATAGAGTCTTTGATCTCGGATTTAATGTATACATGCCTAGAGTGGTTTGTGTTAATCATCAATAATACAAACCCTTTGGGAATTATTCATCTTTGTTAAACATCTTATTCATGATCATTGTTCTTATTCCGCTATGTTATCATATGAATGATGATCAACCTAGATAAAAACGGTTTTTACTGTTTGAGTCTAACGATCTTAGATTCAACAAGTGGTATCAGAGCGGGTGGCTCGATATCTAAGTGAATCAAGGTGTTTTTCGTGTTCTTGATGTTGCTGTGAAGAAAATAGTGGTGTTTAGGGTTTATTCATCAAAACCCTAGAATTACTAGTGAACGAATTAAGGTACTGGTGATTGGTTGATACTGTGATTCGTTAAAGATATTCAGTGGCGGCGATTAATCTCATGATCGTCTAATAAATAGTATATACGGGTCCCAGTTTCATGATTAAATAAAAGGATGAATTGTACACATACAATGATCATCACATGGGGTCTACTATTAATGGTCGTTAATGTAACCTTGTGTTCACACGATGGAAACTTTGTGTTCACACGAAGGTTATTTGTTTAGGTGTTACCCTTGCGTTCACATGGAATTCTTGTGTTTACACGAATATGTGTGTTCACATGAATGGAAATTGGTGGTTTGGGCAAAGGAATGTGTTCACACGGTCGAAATCTTTTGTGTTCACACGAAATAATTTTTTTTTGTGTTCACACGAATGGAGCTTTATTCATTGGATCTGATTATACGAAAGTGGGATCTAGTTTTATTTACTGTGTTCACACGAAGCAAAGGAGTAGTGGGGTACGTGATTATCCACTGAGTGAAAAAGTTCACTTGAATTTTTAAATGCCCACAACAAAGAATGTTCTTTAAAGTCCCTTGTTTGTATGTGGCGTTATAACTAATTAATAGATCTTGATGTCTGTTGGATTCATGTGATTGGCTGCATAGGATGAGGTCACATGACGCAATAGTAGACTTGGGTTTACATATGATTAGTGCTCTCATCAGATGTTATTTTGGTCATATACAGTGGACTATACGGATGAAGGTACGTACTAACAGTGAGCACTTTTTCACAGCAGATAATTCTTAATTCTCTGTTTTTTGTTATTTATTTCACTGTTATAAATTCATTCCTATTATGTGTGGGTTTGACACAGTTAATAACAAAAACAGGGGCATTAAAAGTTCCCCCTGCTTGTGAAAAAGTTTACCCTGCTTTCACTAAAAGAAGCCCCTACTACGATCCCCCTGCCTTCAATAGTTCCCCCTGCTTTCATTAATAGATTCCCACTGTTTTTGAAAGTTCCCCCTACTGTCAGATATGAGTTTTGGGACAGCGAGGTTTTGGAGTTTGGTATATTCACAGCAACTGGTCTTAAAGGTATAAAGGCTTGATTTAATTTTATTGATTACGAAGAAATGTTTTTATCATTTATTTGAAGATGAAGGAGATTTTCGCGGGTATGGGTTTTATGCTTACACGCTTAGTGACAAAGTGATACAAGATCTAGGAATATGTGATTTTTCTTATGGTACTCTATGTACATATTTTCTATTACTTGAAGGAGTTACATTATCGTGCTCAGTGTCTCATTTTCAAAAAAAAAATGAGGATTTTGTATATACCACCATTTTGTCATATGGTTAGTGCAGGATATAAAACACAAGTTTGGGTTATTCTACGTCATCATCAAGTAAGTCATAATCAGTTTTCTTCATATGTCATCATTACATAAAGCCTACAGAATTTGAAGATTCAAGATTCTTGACAAAAGTCGTTCTTATTTGCTCCATTCAACCATAATAAAGTTGTTCTTCAGAGTATACTACTGCTTGGTTCATCTACTGGTGTTGTCATTTTTAAAAAGGTACTACATGCTAATTTCTGGTACTACTCTTCATGGATGGTACTACATAGTATTTGTTCTTCAAATGGTTAGTTCTTCGTTTGCTTCTTATGGTTGATACATCTACTTTCGGTCAAAAGAAATGGTTAGCACACTTTAAGGGGAAGCTCATTTGTTAAAGTGTTAATCATTTTGCATATAGCATTGAGGTGAAGATTTTTGCTACTGTTCGTTGGTATTACTACAACTCATGTGAGTATCTACTAGTCAAGATCATTTTTATTAGGTAGGTGGTACTACTGTGCTTCATGGAGGGTATCTTGAAAAGTAGAATGCTTGGGTTTGATGTATGATATTGGTTAAGTAGTAGTTGAAAATCAAGGTTGTTCATATAGAAGACCCCTATTTGATCATGTAAAAAAAAGGGAAGTTGTCTACAGAGAATGTTCAGTCTGTTGATCTTTGATGTTGTATGCTTAAGGGGAAGTGTTTTGACATCATCAACTAGGGAAAGATTGTTGGGTCAAAAGTTGATGAGTCAAATCACTATGGAAACAAGAAGGACCAAATATGGCATTATGAGAAACTTCAAGCTGGTGGACAAAATACAAGAAAGTTTCCCCTGCTACAAAACTTTCCACTGCTGTGAAGATTCCCCTGCCATGTACTAAAAACATGGAGATTTGGTCAAGTAGTGATAAGAATGAATAATTCTGTTTTGATTTAGTCATTATTATCTTATTTAGTTTCCATGTATCCCTGGGTTCCTTAAGTTATAAAAGAAACACCAGACCCGTAGGTTTTATTCATTCATTCCAGTACACAAAATGTAACCTACAGAGTCTTTGATCTCTAGGCATGGGATTCAATGTATACATGCCTAGAGTGGTTTGTGTTAATCATCAATAATACAAACCCTTTGGGAATTATTCATCTTTGTTAAACATCTTATTCATGATCATTGTTCTTATTCCGCTATATTATCATATGAATGATGATCAACCTAGATAAAAACGGTTTTTACTGTTTGAGTCTAACGATCTTGGATTCAACAGAAAAGTTGGGATTTGGAAACAGGTTTCCAATTTCGAATGTATTTATGACAACCATGGAAAAGTGGTTGGGAAAGTTATCAGGTTTGTGTTTTTTCAAGGGGATGTTGATGCTGGAAATCTTAGGAAGACTGATTGGTGTATGACAGAGTATACTACTATGAATGAGGACGAGTATGGGTTTGCGATTTGTAAGGTAAGAGAGGAGGCGAGGCGGTCTCTTGATGATATATCTACTGATGACGAGGACGAGGATGAGAGCGAGGAGAGCGAGGATGATTCTGATGATGTTGATGACGACGACAGTGATGAAGAGTAGACTGTAACGCGGATGCTAACGTGGGTAGGATGTTTTGCGAAGGTAAATAGGTTTAGATAACCTTCCGTTTAGTGATATCGTAAGTTTAGCATGTTAGATACTTTCGGTAGAATATGAGTAGGTTGAACCGTTGAGTAGAGTATTACATAGTAGTATATGATTAAGGGAGTGACATATGATTTGTGTTAGAAAAATCACTATTAATTCTCATTAGTAGTCTCGTATTATGACATATGCATTGTGTTAGGAAATTCATGTCCAATGGGACATACACATTCTGGTTTGGATTTGGTAATTATTTCTTGACCATCTGGTTAAGGACTTAAGCTATGCTGAATTCATTTCAGTTTTGTTTCACTTTGTTTTTCTATCCAGTTGGTATGCATATGAAGTAATCGCAGTCCAATCTACTTCACATATTTTTATATTGGATTTAAAAATGCGATAACCTTACAATTCAAATATCTGTGGCCATCTCTTAGATGGCTCCCACGTTTTTCTAAAGCTATGGCATTATGCTACCAACTTCTTCGATCTGTGATGAAGAGTAGGATGATGACGTGTGTATAGAGGATGATTAGAAAAGTTAAATAGCTGTTCTGCTTTCATTCTGGTTTGTGGTGTTTTACCTAGTTGGTTGGCTTATGATATATGAATTGTGTTGAAATATTAGTTGTAATGATAGCCAGTCTGGTTGACAGTTTGACACTTGGATGAATAGGTTGGTTTAGGATATTGATTAGCAGGGAATATATGTGACTATGTTGAATAATTAAGTAGAGTCTTACTTACTACTCTATATGGTTAGTGGGCTTGGTTTATGACATATCAATTGTGTTTGGAATTCGTTTCCAGTTGCTGTTCGGCATACATAGATGATCATAATCCTCGCTTTGTAACTAATCATCTTGTTGACATTTGGAAGGATAGGTTGTTTAGATTTATGGACTATTGGACTTAAAATAATCCTTGAGACTAGAACTAATAACTCACTTACAAAGTTGCAATTTGTTTATTGATAGTCTCGAAGATCACTAGAAATTAGAAGATTTGTAACGCCTATGTTAAAGGTGCTGACGAGCTCATTCATAATTTACTTATATACTATAGAACTCATTGATTGATAGGTTAAGTGGACTGTTATTCGATTATATCGTGCTTAAAATGATTGTGCTTCTGATATTGACGTATAGGCCGGTGCTGACATGGGCAGATAGGATGTTTTAGCAAAGGTTGAAAAATGGGACTAAGGACTTTAGATAACTTTTGTTTTTAGTGATCTGGTATATTGCAGTCCAATTGATCTCTAGTATGTTGATATTGGTTTCGAATTAGATAGATTTTAGAACTCAAATATCTGGAAACCTTTGGCTTCATTTGTTGTTGTTCAGAGTTGGACATTAATCCATGTAAAAGGTACATAAACTAGGATTCTTGTACTGATTGATATGAACCGATAAAAGAGATTAAAAGATAGATAGATTATATTAATGGGATAACCCGACCCCCCAATGGCTTATATCAGTGAGATAAACCGACTCCCCAATTGATTACCAAATCAATTATTAATTATCATTCAGCATATAATAAAAGTTACAGCCCTAAACCCTATTTATAATAAGAGACAACCTAGTAGGATAAGTTAAAGACTCGCCCAATCCTAATCCTAATAATAATAATAATACTTATCTTAAACTAGATAAATACAGGAATACTAATATAGTTCATATCACTGATGTTATGTTGGATTTTGTCTATCACTCTATCTTGCTTGTGTTAAAATAAAAGTAAATTGAAGATGGTCTTGATATATACGTACTATATAGTTTTTGAAGACTATGCTGTCAAATTCATAGGTTTTGAAGATGTTAACACTTTTATGAAACACTATACTGCTCTTAAAAGCAAAGCAGGGTGACCTAACTTACTGACATGTGGCTTATTTGCTGGTTATAACTCTACTTAGGGACTTTTTGACATATACAATTTTAACCTTAGCCTTAATTGGTTTTATGCATTCTAACGGTGGTCCTAAGCGTCAGGTATCTGATTTTGTTTCGTGTTTTTACAGTTGACAATAAATCAGGCTTCGTAATGAAGTCATCTTGACATTTGGGAAAATAGGTGGCCAAGATGCTTTAACCTCTAGTCATGACTATAACATAAGGTGCAACTGAAATTAGAAATAACAAACACTTCAGAAAGTTGCAACTTGTTTATTGGTAGTTTGGAACAACACAAGAAATTAGAAACTTTGTACAGCCTAGGTCAAAAACTGTTGGGAGTACTAGTTTGGCGTTGTAAGATTCAACAGGCTAGATACAGCAAGGATGCCATCAAAGGGCTATAGAATGATATTTGATTGAACAGTCGGTGTTGATTGGGTCTGGTATCACCTCAAGCCGGTTTGAGCCTACACTTTCTATTCTCAAAATACAAAACTTATTGGCATGATTTCCAAGGAAACACTGCTATTCTCAGCCGAATACAACAAAGATTTACAAGGTGCATTACAAAATTGTTAATCATTTTCGATTTTCAGTATACGCTCATTCTTTATATACGTTGTTCCACATAGTCAGTAGATGATAACCATGTTTTGTAATGCCTGGGTCACAAAAACTGATGGACTAGTGTCTTGATTCATTTATATTCCATGTCAATCCATGAGCCGCATTGATAGGTTAAGTGGGCTGTTATGCAATTGCACCATGTTTTAAGATATAATTTTTACAGCATCCTACGAAATTATCACCAGGCAATGCTGGGAGTTTTCTGAATTGTCTGATAGATTGACTGAAATAGATTAAACATTTATTATTACCAGGAAATGATTGTGAATATTGTAGCCTTGTGGGATCACAAGATTAGTATTTTTCTAAGTAGAACGAAAATAACAAAGAACCAGGTTTTGAGTAACGTCTCTTCCAAGAACAAGGATAAATGGAAAGACCCAAGTGCAGGAAGGTATTTAAGTAAAGTTTGCTGGTTTATACTTTTTAGTTGAATTCTAAGGTAGGTTGTCAGTTAATTCTGTGGTTCATGATCATTATTTTTTCAAGTTTGAATGCAGCTATATATTTTATGAGTGTCTTCAAAGTGATCAAATAGTTTTGGTCATCTAGCGTGGTTATTTTTGGCTAAGTCAGTCAACCGTGACCCGCTGAAAGTTTGTGAAAGAAGTTTTCATTTGATCAAGTAATGGGTGGTTCTTACTTCTTAGTTAGATATTAAAGAGGTTCTCATCAAGTGGTTTTGTTTCGCCAATGGATCGATATCTAACTAAGCTAGAGACAAGCATTGTTGATTTCCATTTAAGTATTCCAGATTATCATTGAAGCCATTAAATAATTTATTGATCAGTGCTTGTCCCTAGCTGAAGCATTGAGGGGATATCTATCGATCAATGCTACGATTTTGATAATCGATATGGTTTTGTTTCATCAAGGGATCAATGCTTGTCTCCAGCTGCACTTTCCAATAAGCAACTCTCGTGCAAGGCTCATTTTGTTTTCCAACAGATATTCCTGCGAAACATAGGAGTATTTAAGACTGTTTCATTCATTAGGTAATCATTTGCCAATAATTTATCTATACCTGGTAATCATGACGTGGAATTGTAGGGGATGAATACTAATAACTTAATAAGAGTGGTTCACAGAATAAGGAAAATTTGGATAAATCAATTTGAATTTGATGAAGAGGATGTGGATCGTGTTTATCATGAACTAGACACATTTATGGTACAGGAGACACTCGGGACCAATTCTAACAAGAGGCAAGCACTCCCATAAAAGAGCTGTCCAATGTTCTGGAATAATTACAGTACATCTTTCTTTATGGCAAATTGTAATTGGTAAGCTGTAAATTTTGGTTATAGAGTATGTTATCAGAGTATTGTCCTGGCATCCTTTGAGATGGTTGTATACTTCTTTTCAGGCATTGTCTGGGATTGGTGAAGATATTCAAACGAGAGCTGAAGTCCTATATGTTAGAGTGAACTCGATGGAACTAACGAGTATGTCGACATTGCTAGATTGGAAAATGTGTGTTCCAAAGTGTCGCAACTGGAACTCGAACTCGAATGCAAGCGTCTATAGCAAGGATCACGCATAATCATTGGTTAATGATGATGTGGATGTTACGGTGCTTTCCATATAGGGTAGTAACCGTCACTTGCAAGAGATAAACATGTCAGGAAGATTTTTCATCAGTTTGTTGCAAAGAAGTATTGACGCCGTTTAACCTTCTCGATGAATATGAGGTGGAGGTGGTAATTTAGACTCAATTGCATATGAATGGTCATTTTGGGATGTGTTTTGATCTCAAAGGAGCCAAATTAGAAGAATATTGTTTTTGTAAATTTTAATGTGTTCTTGAGATGAGAAATTTTCCTCAAGATATATGAATGAGGCAAATGAAGATGAAATATATAATAGTGTAGCTTTCTTCCTATAAATAATTTATTGATACATCATACAAGCAAGAACATGTCAATTAGTCATCATAATGTTGATGCATGCTAGTTTTCATTACGAGTAACAACTCAGTTTTTGATATCACTAGGTGCTGCAGCACATTGCGTGGTCGTCTTCTTTTGTTGTGCCAAATACTCCCTGAACATTTGGATAAAAAACCGAAGACTTGCCTTATATGCATGAAATTGCTGAGTCAATACACCAATTCGCCATTCAAATGCATTAGCTCGCCGTCCTAAAGCATCATACCACTGTCCTAATGCATCAGCCTTCAGTTTCATTTCAACAGCTTGCCATCCCAATGCATCAGCCTGTTCCAACATTTGAGCCGACTCTTCCAAATTTTGAATCTGTGCTGATATATCATGGAAGTGTCTCAACAATACAGCATGTTGCTGATCTGCACAAGCCCGCTGTTTCATAACATCCAGCAGCTGCTTTGACTCATCTGCGCGCAGCTTTTCTGCCTTACCCATCCGTGACCTTGCATATTGCTGAAATTCAATATAGCCCTCGTTGGTGAATGGGAAGTGTCTAATGGATGATGCCTGCATGAATGATACTAATAGTTATTGAAAACCGACTTATTATTAAAAGATCAACTTAAGTTTTAGTTTCCAACAAGGATGATTACCTTTTGATGAGCAGCAACACACACGTTAGATGCATAAAGAAGAATAACATCCTTATGTGCGCGTACGGTGTTGCACTGAGGGCACTGTTGAGTGTTAATAAAAGTTAATTAAGACAAGATTAATGGTAAGCTGAACGTATATACAAGTCGATGACCTACCTTTCCACTCGAGGAACTTTGAAGAAGCCATTTCTTTAGACATGAGATTCCATACATATGCTCACAACGATCACAACTATAGCAGTCATCACACAAAATTAGAAGTCAAAAATGAAAATTAAATATATATAGCCCAAAAATCACATTAATGAGTAGATATGACAAATATGGATGCTTGATTGATTAAACCTGTTCATATTTCTTTTCCTATTTATGTAAAATTTTCTTATCGGGTACTTTTAGAAGCTTGAATTTTATTTTATTTCCAATTTCTCAACAAAGTCATACCTTTTAGGAAAGCAAGTGAGTTAAATCGTTTTTAGTATAAACAAAACAATAAACAACCACAGGTGACTAATGAAAATCATATGTATGCATGTTTGTCTTTGAGCAGTCCCAAAAAGAAAGTTAGCAATAAGCTTACCAACAATCAATGTTTTAAAAACCAATTCTTAAATCGACCCAGTCGAGTCATCGGGTCCGGGTCAAATCGGGTCGATACGAGTCAACCCGGTTTTTCAGAAAAAACAAAAAGTTTATATTCTCACTGATTAACAAAAATTATATAGAAAAATCATAAAATCTTCCGTATATTGAACCTATAAACTATTTACCAACAAATATAATTTGTAAAAGTAAAATTAAAAAATTATATGATTTTTTATTTTAAAAACACGAAAAAATCAAACCCGGTCAGGTCTCGAGAACTCGGTTGACTCAGGTCACCCTATACTTGGCGGGTCTAACCGGGTTTTGAATTTGCCCAAACGCCAGACTTAGGACCTAACCAAAATGGCATGGTCTAGTTTGGGTCGGTCCGGTCCAACAAAGTATAATGGTCGGGTTTTTTGCAAGATTGAACCGGACCGATCGGACTAAAGATACCGAGAGCCGGACAAAAGTATGTTCAGTTGGGTTCAATCGATCTGATTTCTCGATCCGATTAGCGATCCAATATGCTCAGCCCTACAAAGAACCCCCTTAAACTTAAAGGGAAGTGTCTTTAGAACTCAAAAGGTTGAGTTTTCTCTTGCACTAAAAAATCACAATTGACTAATGAAAATCATATGTATGCATGTTCGAGTCTTTGACCAGTCCCAAAAAAAGTTTATCAATAAATAAAATTTAAACACAAGGAGCTTTTGGTCTGTGTGCATAGGGTTCAATCGTTCATGTCTCAAGTCTCAACTAAAAAGTCTAAAACATATATGCATGTCGAAAGTAAATTTGGCTTTTTTAAAAACATCATGATAAAACAAGAAGTGCTATAATTTGACATACCAAATTGGATGGTCTTTTTGACTGGTACTCCAAGCTTGATAACAAACGTTACAATCATCAAGTAGACACATATCCTTGGGATTAACGACGGCGTTGTCATCGATCATCACCACCCCATGCATAGTTTTACCATCTGCACCAACCCAACTCGAAACTCTTGGCGACATCGTCTCCTCTTCTTCTTTGTAATCGCCTTCTACATGCTGGGTCACCATAGCTTATTACTACGAGTATGTGTTATTAGGAATCGCAAAACAAATATGTTAGGTTGTGGTTGTGTTATGAGTATTTATTAGCGTTAAGGAAGGAAAACAAATAGTACCATACTTAGATTTTGTTACCGTATTTATCTCTTCTCATATAATCCGATAAACTTTAAGTAATCATTAAACTTGGCTTATAATAATCCAAAAGATTATATTTGGTACATGTTAGTTGGGCTCTTTGTATACTGGGCTAGCTTGCCCATCTAACGGGCCATTAAACTAATCTTTTATTTAGTAAAACAAAATGATTGGTAGAGCCTTTTTTTTAAATATTTTTTATTAAAAAGTAATCTTTTGATTTAATTCTTTTGATTTTTATGTTTTATAAAAAAAATCTAAAAAAAAAATTATTTGGTCAAAGTTTTTTAAAAATTTGATGGAAAACAAAAATATAAAATTATATGTGTCAAATTTGTGAATAAAAACTTAAAAAAGACAGGTAATAAATAAAACGTTAGTAGTTAAATTTTCAATAGATTAGATGATACTAAGTGAAAATTATAATTTTTCATATTTTTTCAATAACTTTAAAATACCCTTTATAACCTAATAATATCATAATTACAAAATATTAAGCACTAAAATTTTTAACAATCTAATTTGTGTAAATATGATATGTCATATAGGTTTTCCAAAGCTTAATGGCATTATTTCAAAATTACAATATGCATGACCGCATCTGCAGTATTGCATGTATGCGGTCGGATAACCAAACCACTCGCAATTTATATTATCATGACTTTCCATGGGAACTCGTGTTTTGGGTCATCACAAAAAATTTAGAACTACAAAAGTGTTCAAGAGATAGAAGAGAAGTTGCTTTTCCTTTTTGCAAATATTCACCAAGGAGGCGTCATGTCGTATGTCAATCGACGAATTGCGGAGCTGAAATTTAATTACGAGAATGCTTTATCTGGTGGTACCGCCAATATTCTCATGAAAGTATGCAAAATGAATAGTTAGTTCTTCGAGTATACTTATGAATAGCTTTCGACTCATTCAGAATGTCTCCTCGAAATGTATTTTTGAAAACATCGGATTCTCACTAAAAAGGGTTGGACTGAACAATCATGAGCACCATAATAATTTCGATTTATGTTGATTCTTTTTTGTCGTTTTGGTGTCGTATAAGAATTAAAAACGTCAATATTATGCTTATGCTGAAAAAATTCATATCCCAACGAATAACTTTTTTTTCTTCTGTATATAAATCTTCAACGCCTGGAGTTGCTTCGAAATTCATATCCATAATAAGTTCCATTTGAGTTATCCGAGATTAAGTTTTAAGTTGCGTAACAAATGAGAAGTTAAAAGCATGTGTTGTAGCTGCGGGTACCCTGAAACTAAAATTATGCAAGCGTAATGTTTTACGATTACACGTTATTCAATAACAAGTTTACGAGTAATGATGATAGCTGGAATAACTTTAAGGAACAATAAACTATTTCATATAAAAATAATATTACGGGATTGTAATGGTTGATGGTGAAAGGTACTTCCTAATATGTGTAACATTCGTCACAATATTATATAACGTGTAAATATAGAAAATCTTTTGTACAATGTGTTATATTTGTTGTAAATTAAGGGAATGAAGTGTATTTAATATGTTGTTAATTGTGTTGGTGATTGGGTTTGTACAATGTGCTCTGTGTGTTGTAAAAGGTGAGATGTTATTTTTAACGACAAATTTTTTAAAGAAACTAGCAAGAAGTTAGATCAAAAGAACCAAAAACTACAAAGGGTTTTATAACCAATTATTCCAAAAGGTGGTATGTAGGTGTAGTTACCATGTTATTAATTTTGTTTGAATACATGTAAATTTTTTATTATATATTTTTAAACTTATTTAGTTTGTCTATTATGCTTATTATGTATTGATACGTGTAAATTTTCAACATTTATATTAGTAGTAAGCTTATTGTATATCGAGCTCAAGTTGCTTGATAAAAGCTTGATTTGATTGCAGCCCTACCCAGAGATCATATGTTTGTTTTTTCTAACACTTGACATCAGCTTAGACACAGTTCTGCTCAGATACGGGTAAAACACTATTTGTTTCCACATAAAGCCACAAAACACAATTTTTGTGGCCATTTTTCCTTTTTTTATTTAAACGCTCTAATTCGAAAAGTGACAAGCACCTTACCACTAGACACGTTAAATCCGTTGATGAGCTTCCATCATAAACTAAATTGAGTTCAATCTGAAAAAATTTGAATTAAAACAGATTTAAACTTGAATCACAATTCAATCAAATCAGAAAACAACTTTATTAATCAAACCCTAATAATCTTCCCTCAACTAAACTGTGGAAGATCTATTATCTTCAGATGATAATAGTTTTACAATACATAATCACAAAACAATGAATAGATCCTAATCTCTATCAAGAACAATACTGCCAGAAAAATTGAGAGCATATATGTGTGAAATATGATCTAAGTTGTGAAGATAAAACGTTGACTCCAGCTTATATACTCAGTCCAGAACCACTAGTCCTCAGCATATTTCCCTTTAGTCCTTGAGCTATCCAAAACTCTTCATAACCTTCTCAACTAACAAAAAAGCTAAACAATAATTGCACATAAGTCCCTAAAAAATGTATCCATAATAAAATTAGGTATTATACATTTTTAACTCCCTCCTTTAATTTTATTCTGAAATAAATCAATTAGCTTCATTTTGTTTCACTAGAAATTGTGCTCTTTAATATCCAATCCCTTTGTTAGAACATCTGCAATTCGATTTGCAGTGCCTATCTTAAGAACTTTTATAACCTCAGCTATAACTTTCTCTCTTACAAAATGTAAGTCAATTTCCAAATGTTTTGTTCTCTCATGAAAAATGGGATTAGCATCAATCTTAATTGCTGAATTATTTTCACAATATACTGGAACAGGTAAAATACTGTTACAGTTTAAATATTTTAGAATTTTCAAAACCCATATTACTTCAGAAGTTACTGAAGCCAAACCTCTATACTCAGCTTCAGTGGAACTCTTGGAAATAGTGTTTTGTTTTTTACTTTTCCATGAAACCAAAGAACCATTCATAAAAACACAATACCCAGTCATAGATCTTCTGGTAACAGTACATCTAGCCCAGTCTGCATCTGTATAAGCTTCAACACTCATACTAGAATCAGACTGTCTAACTATATCAATACCTTTACCTGAAGACCCTTTAAGGTATCTCAATACCTTTAAGCTGTTTTCAAGTGACTTCTAAGAGGCTTATGCATGAACTGGCTAAGACAGGAGACAGTATAGCAGTATCTGGCCTAGTTGTGGTTAGATAGATAAGTTTACCAATCAACTTTTGATAATCAGTAATATTATCAAGAATAGGATCATCACTACTAGGCTCAGCAGCTAAACTAATATTAGGCTGCATAGGTATATAAGAAGGTTTACTAGCAAGAAGACCAAACTCAGAAACAAGATCAAGACTATATTTTCTTTGATTTAAACGTATACTAGTAGGAGTGTCAAGCCCTTCTATTCCTAGAAAATACTTCAACTTTCCCAAGTCTTTTATCATAAACTTAGACTTAAGAAACTCTTTAAAGTCATCAATAGTAGTCTTACTATTACTAGTAATGATTATGTCATCAACATACATAAGTAAAGAAATAAAACAACCATCACTAAACTTAGTAAACAAACTATAATCGCTCTTACTTTGTTGAAAGCCATTTTCTACAAGAACATAAGTCAATTTAGCATTCCACTTCTTAGGAGCTTGTTTCAATCCATATAAGGACTTATTAAGTTTACAAACTCTAGTTTTATTAGCAGAAAAATACCCAGGAGGTAACTTCATATATACAGTTTCATTAAAATCACCATATAAAAAAGCATAATTAATATCCAACTAATATAAAGTCCAACCAGACTAAACATCAAGGTTAATCAGACATCCAACAGTTACCATTTTAACTACAGGGGAAAAAGTCTCATCAAAGACAATTCCCTCCCTCTGATTAAACCCTTGAGCAACCAGTCTGGCTTTAAACCTCTCAATAGCCCCATGAGATAAAATTTAATCTTATAAATCCACTTAGAGCTAATGGCCTTCCTACCAGCAAGAAGATCAACCAAATCTCATGTATTGTTTCTATAAAGTGCATCCATCTCAACATTCATAGCATCTACCTAATGATGTTGCTGAGATGCTTCCTAAAATTATTTAGGTTCAGAAGTCTGATTAAGCACAGAAGCAAAACACATTTTCTCTCTAGACAAATTAGAGTAATTAACATATCTTTCCAATCCATACTTAACCTTAGACTCAACCACAAAATCATTAAATTTTTTAGGAAAAACAGATTGTCTAGAAGACTTTCTAACAGGCAAAGATTCATCAACTTGAGAAGGAAACAAAGGTTCTAAACCATCATAGCCATTTGCATCTATATTATCCTCATGGCTGAGAACTGTCTCATTCTTACTAGCAACAAAACTAGGACCTTGAGAATGCCCTCCCTCATTCTCATGAGTAGAACCTAGAATGCTACTAGAGTGAGAAGAGGAGCTACTCATCCTAATAGGGATGGGGTCCACTTGTTTTTTTTATCATCATTGGGCAGGTCAGGAGATGAATTACACCAATTAGAAGGGTCAAAGAAGTTCAAAGAATCAAACTCTTGAACAAAATCATCATTTGTAGAAACACTAGTCTTAAAAGGAAAGATATCCTCATAAAACTTAACATCCCTAGAAAAATGATCTGTTTTTTTATCAAGACTGTACAACTTATAACCCTTCTTTAAATTAGTATAACCAAGCAACACACATTTCTCAGACCTAGATCCAAACTTATCATGATTATTAAGGATAGTAGCATAAGCAAGACACCCAAAAGCTCTAAGGTGTTTAAAAGAAGGAGAATTATCATAAATTAGATCAAAAGGAAACAATCCATCCAGCACAGAAGATGGTAATCGGTTAATCAAATATGTAGCAGTAAGAATACATTCAGACCAAAAAGACAAAGGTAACCCTCCCTAAAACAGGAGAGATCTAGAAACATTAAGGAGATGTCTATGCTTTCTCTCAAGAATCCCATTTTTTGAGGGGAATAACTACAAGAGGTCTCATGAATAATGTCATTTTGCTCATAAAACATGATAAACTTTTGATTAACAAATTTAGTCCCATTATCACTGCGAAAAGTTTTAACTTTCTTAGAAAACTGATTTTGAAGTAAGTTATAAAACACCATTAGATTATCAAATGTCTCAGTTTTATTTTTCAATAAGTACACCCAAACAGATCTAGTATAATCATCATCAATTGTCAAAAAATATTTAAACCCTTCTCTACTAGTAACCTTATATGGTCCCCACAAATCTAAATGAACCGATTCACCTAGAATAGTAGACACATGATCACTAAGAGGAAAAAGTTCTCTAATCTGTTTAGCCTTTTTACAAATGTCACATACAATATAAACCCTTTTATTATCAAGAGTTAACTTGTTTTTTAGGACATCAAGCACATGACCCGACCCGAATTGACCCGAACCCGACTGACCCGAGTTCTAATTAGGCTCGGGTTGGGGTATGATTTTTTTTAGTCTTGACCTGACTTGACCCGACCCGAATTGACCCGAACCCGGTTGACCTGACCCGATTCCCACCCCTAATGCCAAGTATATTTAGACAAGTAACAAATAGTATTAACACTAGGATTCTCAAATCATATACCTTGATTTCCATCATAGTAATATAAAGCACCATACTGTCTACCAGTCCCCAACACTTTCCCTGCTTTCAAATCCCGATCAAGAATATAACATTTATTTTCATCAAAAGCAACAACTAGTTTACTATACCTTGCTACTTTATGAACTGACATTAAACTGACACAATATTGAGGAACCACCAACACATCAAACAGAGTTAAGTAGCTAGTTAAAGGCATATTCCCAATCTTAGTTATAAAAGCCTTAGTTGCATTAGGATGATAAACTTTAATTTTATATGTGAAATACCTATGACATTAACCAGATCTTAATCAGAAAAAGTCACGTGCTGATTTGCTCCAAAATCAGTAATCGGACCATTAGTAACAAGTTTAGTATGCATCTTACTATTAGAACAAAAAACTTTTCAAAGTTTTTTATCAAATAGAGAACTAGTATTCAAAATAGTACCTGCCATATTGGCATTAACATTTTTCCCATTAACAGAATTATCTTTGATGAGAGCAATTAGGGTAGATAACTGCTCATCAGAAAAACCAGTAGAACTACCAGACCCAACAGAATGATTAGAGTTATTAATCTGAGTATTATTGGTCTTAAAGTTTACAGAAGGTTTCTTTTTTTCCAAAATCAGCAGGATACCCAATTAGTTTAAAGCACCTATCTATAGTATGACCATTGAAACAACAATTCTCACAAACCAAAGTAGGTCCCCCAACACCCCTTTTAGTCCAGTTATCATTAGTCTTGGTCCATTATTAAATCTAGTTCTATTACCAGAGGCTTGAGGCTTTTGGAAATTCCCTTTGTTAGGAATGCTAGCAGTAAAAGCAGAATTTTGTTAGAAATTCCCTATGTGACTCCTCACTAGAAATGATAGAGTAAGCATTCCTAACATCATGTAATGGATCCCTAGACAAAATAGAACTTCTAATTTACATATAAGACTCATCCAGACCCATTAAAAATTGCATAAGTTTCATTAGATCATTATGTTTCTTAAAATCATTAGTAGCATGACAAGTACATCTAGGCAACTTAACCAAAGCATCAAATTGTATCCACAATGCATTTAGTTTATGATAGTAATCAGCAATAGACAACCCATTTTGAGATAAAGAATTGATTTTATGATGTAAACTAAAAGTTACAGATCCGTCAACTTTATCAAAGGTTTCCCTAAATTCTTCCCAAACATGGGAGCCCTCTTTGAAAAAATCTGCCCAAGATATAACTCTTTAGAAATAGAATTCAAGATCCATCCCGAGACAAAAGCATTCACCCTGTCCCACTGACACCCCAACACTTCATCAGTATTAGACCTCTTACATGTACCATCTATAAACCCAGTTTTATTTTTATCCTGTAAAGCAAGTTGCATAGCATAAGACCAAACATGATAGTTCTCAGTACCCCTAAGTTTGATAGACACCACAGTAAGAGAAGCAGAATCATTAGGATGTAAGTGTAATGGGTGACTCAAATCTTGTTTACTTATTAGGGTCACATTATCTTCCTCTTCTCCAAGGGAAGGTTCATAATCCTCATCAGTAAAACCATGAACAGACATGATTCAAGCAACAAACAAAGAAACACCTAAAACATAGAACAACTAATAACAGAAATAGTAAAGAAATAATCAACCCCTTTTAGTTCCCAGGTTTCCAAACCATTCAAGAATGGCAGGTCAACGACTAAAGATTGATCTGACGCGAAAAAATATTACACTACAAACGAAAAAAACAATCCAGAAGACAAAGATCACAAACAAACCACACCAATAGTAACAAATTTAGAGTAAATGAGAGAGAGAGGTGTTACAGTGCTATCACACCAATAAAATCAGCGGAAGAACAAACCCATTTGATCTAAATCAAAGAGACTAACCCAGAACCTTAATGAACAGTAAACCCGAATTTATCAATTAGGAACAATTGATCACCACAATGATCAAATCCAGCCACGGACAACTTCCAATTGCAACTAACCACGGTTAATTACAAGATCCAATCAACCAATCAAGAAATCCCCAAATTTTCCAAACCCTAATTTTCTCAAAAATTAGGCGCGTTTAATTTATCAAGAATCAATCTATTTGAAGCAGGTATTGTAAAATGAACAATTAACACAAGTTAATTGATCGAGATTTGAAAAATCAGTTAAATCAAAAAAGATTTATAGAGCAAGATTAAAGACCTTGCTCTGATACCATGAGAAGATTTGAATCAAAACAAATTTAAAATTGAATCTCAATTCAATCAAACCAGAAAACAACTTTATTAATCAAACTCTAATAATCTTCCCTCAGCTACACTGTGGAAGATCTATTGTAACACCCCACTTGGATAAATGGACCGTTACGTGTATTTATGGCGTGTCATCAATGCATGTAAGGCAATGTATTAAACATTATCTGACCATACGGAAATACCGGAATCAAACATCGGTAGTCCAACATAAGCTCAAAATATAAAGATTAAGTACTGAAAGAAAAAGGACGAAACAGTGTCCAAACAACCAAAGTAAAGTAACGTAAGGTGTGCATAAAAAATAAAGGAGTCTGGATAGCTCCCATCCAAATGCACGTACTCTCTTAGAAGTCCTAAGATCGTCCCTGTGTACCTGCCGTTTGGAAACATGAAAGGAAAACTACGGCTGAGCATAACGCTCAGTGGACGGATATAGCATGATAAGAATGTACTGAAAGTAATGAAATAGAAGACAACAATGAAGCTATAAGACTGATATGTAACATGTGGTAGAAGTCTGCATAAAATCTGAGAAACCTGGTTCATATATACTGATATTGAAATATAACTATTAATTCTGAAAACATGCATTTACTGTATTTTATTTGCCAGAGCTTATATAGGTCACGTGCTGTAACAACCGTGCATGAATAACTGGAGGGGTGACCTCGTCATGCTGTAGAGGGGTGACCTCTAAATAACTGTGCTGGGTGGAGGGATCAGCTCCAATGTGAAGGATGTAGAGCACACACCACATTCACCCTGATAACTTGTAACACTTATAAGCCTAGGATGCATCCATACGCCCCACTAAACATACATATAAAAAAATGGCCGACCTGAACATGAGTGGGACGATGCAGGATATCACTCTCCTGCATGTGAGTCACGACACCGGTGCCTCTAGTGCCGTGGTTACGGTACCTCCGTAACTAGTACATAAACTGGTCGTGCTTGTATATAATGCTCAGGCAATTTATTTAGTTATTAACATGATTACTGATAAGATTAAACATATACTGGGGAAAAACCTTTGGCTGAAGGCGGGGAATCCTAATCATGCATAAAAGGAAGTCCTTACTGAAAGGACGGAAATCCGTACCTCGTGTCCAGTAACCGACCGAGGTCAACTGACCGAAAGTCTACTCTGATTTCACGCGAGCTACATGAATAAGGGACGTGAATGAGTAAATTGATATTCGCTTATTTAATTTCATGTTCTTATTGGTCTTTCATTTATTTATTTTATTTTCTGAAATTCCGTACGTATATTAACTGATAAATCTGACCTTATAATAATTCATTTTAATGTATTATCTTTCTACTATTAGTTACGGTACAACGTATTTCCGACGCTATAGTAGTACTATATTACGTATCCCGTTAAAATAGAAAGTTTTTTAATTTAGAAAGTTCCCAAATAATTTAATTCCTTTCATAAAATTATACCCTTTTAAATATTAAAGAACTATTTTAAATTAATACATTTAAAATATATTTTAAACATTTATAAAACAATTTAATTAAAAGGTATAATATAAGGATATTTATTTTATTCATTTTAATAATTTCCCGAGCCTACCGAGATATCCCATCTCGGTCGCACTAAACAAATCAACATATAATGATTAAATCTACCTATATAAATCTGTCAACAAGAATTAGTGACAGAATTCTGTGTCACTAAAAGTGTCACCAAAAGCTGAGAGTTTAAAACTGTCATCAAAATGAATCTGCGACAGAATTTTATGTCGCCAATCTGTTGCTAATGTCATATTAAAGTTACTAGTTTTCTGTCCAAACTTTTCCCGCTGATTCACTATAAGTTCTCACTGTTATGCTACGTTTTTCCACTGTTTAAATAAACCAAACACACCCTTATGTTTCTGCAGACCCAAACGCACCCTTATTTCTTTTAAAAAAACAACCCGATGGTTTTGGCAGCCCCCTTTTTGGGTCGAACCTGGCCCTAGCCGCCCCTGTGTGGGTCACGGCTGGGCAGGGAAGGGACCACCAAGACATGGTGGTCTCGGTTATATATATAAACACCAACCCCTGACCCTAGATCAACCATCCCCCTTGCGGGTGTGGGTTTTGTTCGCGGCTGGCCCAAGGAAAAACACCACCACAACCCCTGATGGGTCGCGACAGCTAGTAGCAGCACACCGAGACCTTAATGGTCTCGGTTTCCTCGTGAAACAGCCCAAACGCGACATCTCTATGTGATTTTTAAAAATAGATTCGTTTGTAAACCTTAAATTCATTTAGATTCGTGGAAATCGTAAACTGAAACATAAAAGAAGATGATACCGTTATGGGATTTATAAGGGCGAAGAATACACGCGAATTATTAGAAAAAACGATGGCCAAATCTCCCATCCTTTGTTCTTAAATCCGGCGGCCACAAATCTCCCAAGAAACCCTAATTTTCTTTTTTTGTTCGACTGAGTGGAAATGAGGAGTTAAGTCTCGTTCTTTATTATTTTCTTGAAATGGGCTTGGCCCAAAAATTTTCTTTCCCTTTTTTTTTACAAAACAAACCGGCCCCCTTTACTTTCCTATTTATTTATTTTTTTTATTTTTTTATACTTGTATATATAATTTCTCGCGTTTGTTTTCGCCAAATTTTTTTTACGTAAATGGTTTAAGTAAATAAACCACGTATTTATATTTCCCGATTTAAATACGGGTTTTACAATTCTTCCCCTCTAGAAAGAATAATTCGTCCCCGAATTAAGGATACGGCCGTGCTGGGTTTTACAATTCTTCCCCTCTAAAAAGAAGAATTCGTTCCCGAATTATAGGGTATTTAAGCTGACCGGGGTAAAAGTTGAAAATGCCGTTAAGCTGAGGAAAAGGCATACCCGAATCAAAACTGAAAGTGAGGATAAGTAGTCCGTATAGACTCCTCTGTTTCCCAAGTGGCCTCCCGCTCGGTATAGTTCCTCCACAGGATTGTGACGAAAGGAATGGTCTTCCTTCTTATAACTCGATCCTGGCGATCTAAAACTGCTTCGGGTTCCTCAATATAAGATAAATCCTCCCGAATCTGATCGAGTGGATAATTCACTTTGTGAAGCTCATGATAGTTGTATCCTCTGAGTAATGATACATGAAATACGTTGTGGACGTGTGAAAGCTGAGGTGGTAACGCCAATCGATATGACACTTCCCCAATACGTTCAAGGATTTCGAATGGTCTGATGTAACGAGGGCTGAGCTTGCCCTTGAGGCCAAAGCGTCTGACACCGCGTGCGGGTGATACTTTGAGGAACACACGATCCCCAGTCTGAAAAGATAGATATCTGCGATGCTTGTCGGCGTAACTCTTCTGGCGAGTACGCGCTTCTTGCAGTTTTGCCCTAGCAATGGCGACCTTTTCATTGGTCAGTTCTATCAATTCTGGTCCTTCGATCAAACGTTCTCCAACTTGACCCCAACAAATAGGAGCACGACATTTCCTGCCGTATAACATTTCGAATGGAGCACGCTTGATACTAGCATGCCAACTGTTGTTGTAGGCAAACTCGACCAAGCAAATATAGTCATCCCAGTGTCCTGTCCATTCTAATGCACATGCGCGTAGCATGTCCTCCAAGGTCTGGATGGTACGCTCTGACTGACCGTCCGTCTATGGATGGAAAGCTGTACTGAGCTTGAGCCTAGTTCCCGAAGCTATATGCAAACCTTTCCAGAAATGAGAAGTGAACCGTGGATCCCTATCTGATATAATTTCTGAGGGCGTACCATGTAACCGTACAATTTCCTTGGTGAATAGTTCTGATAATTTACTGACTGCGAAATCTTTACGGATAGGAATAAAATGAGCTGACTTGGTCAAACGATCGACAACAACCCAGATTGCATCATGTCTCCGCTGAGTCAGTGGTAGTCCGGTGACAAAATCCATAGAGATCTTGTCCCATTTCCACATTGGAATATCTAATGGCTGGAGAAGACCACTGGCACGCTGGTGCTCTATCTTAACCTGCTGGCAGGTTAAGCATTTAGACACAAATGTCGCGACATCCTGTTTCATGCCGCTCCACCAGAAATGCTGCTTAAGATCGTGGTACATTTTAGTGGAACCATGATGGATAGAGAACGGAGAGCTGTGAGCCTCAGTCATTAAGGCTTCTCTGAGAGCAGGGTCTTCGGGAACGCAGAGTTTGGTACCCTGCCATACGATACCATCGTCATCGATGCGAAATTCGGTCTGCTGGTCAATGTTCTGGACAATCGCCCAGATTTCACCATCATCCTTTTGTGCGGCTTTAATCCTAGAGAGTAAATCCGGTTCTACCCTCAGACTAGCCCAATATCCCCTCTGTCCGCGTACTAAGAGCTCAATATCATACCGCTCTTAGTCCCGAATAATTTCTTCCTGAACTTCGATGCCATTTATCATACCTGACTTTCTGCTAAGGGCATCTGCTACTACATTTGCTTTACCTGGGTGATACTGGATATTAGTGTCATAGTCTTTCAGTAGTTCTAACCATCGCCTCTGTCTCATGTTCAGCTCTCGCTGGGTAAATATGTACTTGAGACTTTTGTGATCGGTGAAGATATCACACGACTCATCGTATAAATAATGCCTCCAGATTTTAAGGGCGAAAACGACTGTTGCGAGCTCTAGATCATGAGTAGGATAATTTTTCTCATACGGCTTCAGTTGACGCGAAGCATAAGCAATGACTTTCCCATGCTGCATAAGAACACAGCCTAAGCCCTTTCCTGAAGCGTCACTGTAAATCTGATAACCACCTGTACCGGATGGAAGAGTAAGTATCGGTTCTGAGATCAATCGATGCTTGAGTTCCTCAAAACTCTTTTCTCTCTCCTCGGTCCATATAAACTTTTCACCTTTTCGCATAAGTTGGGTCAATGGTAACGCCAAACGTGAGAAGTTTTCCACAAACCTGCGGTAATAACCCGCCAACCCAAGAAAACTACGTATCTCTGTGACAGATGTCGGTCTTGGCCATTTAGTGATAGCCTTCACCTTTGCAGGATCCATAGTTATTCCTTCTGCAGAAACAATATGACCTAGAAACGCCACTGTATTCAGCCAAAACTCGCACTTAGAATATTTAGCATAAAGCTTCTCTCGTCGGAGAATCTGTAAAACTGTACGGAGATGATCCTCATGTTCCTCTTTAGATTTGGAGAAAATAAGGATGTCATCGATGAATACAATCACAAACTTGTCTAAGAATTTGTGGAAGACTCTGTTCATCAAGTCCATAAATACTGCGGGCGCATTCGTGAGACCGAATGGCATAACAACAAACTCGTAATGACAGTACCTCGTGCGAAAAGCAATTTTGGATATATCCTGCTCTTTCACACGCAGCTGATGGTAGCCTGATTGTAGATCGATCTTTGAGAAGTGCTTGGCACCCTGAAGCTGATCGAATAAATCGTCAATACGAGGAAGTGGATAACGGTTACGAATAGCGAGCTTATTCAACTCACGGTAGTTAATACACAAACGCATACTACCATCCTTCTTCTTGACAAACAAAACTGGAGCGC
This sequence comes from Glebionis coronaria, assembly GCA_025667525.1. NCBI lineage: Eukaryota > Viridiplantae > Streptophyta > Magnoliopsida > Asterales > Asteraceae > Glebionis > Glebionis coronaria. The sequence continues at coordinate 119,495,543 of CM046877.1, forward strand.
CCCACGGTGACACGCTTGGACGAATGAAACCCCTTTCTAGAAGTTCCTGAAGCTGATCTTTCAGTTCCTTAAGCTCTACAGGAGCCATACGGTAAGGAGCTTTAGATACTGGTTCTGCACCTGGAATGAGATCGATACCAAATTCTACCTCTCGCATGGGAGGTAAGCCTGGGAGTTCCTCTAGAAAGACATCTGGAAAATCTGACACCACTGGCTGATCATGAATTGAAGGTGCCTCAGAAGTCGTGTCATGAACTGTAGCTAGGAAACCCTCACAATCATGGTATAATAAGGTACGAGCCTACAAAGCTGAAATGATCTGGACATGTTTTCCTGGTAGGAAACCCTGGTGAATATACTCTGGTGTCTGGACATCACCAAAGATGACTCGGTGAGCATGACAATCTATGGTGGCACGATGAACCGACAACCAATCCATACCCAGAATAACATCGAATTCACACATATCTAATGGAAGGGCACTGACTGGATGGATTTTATCATCAAACTCAAGAGGGAGATCCTTATACACCTGGGTAATGAGTACAGAATCTCGCATGGGGGTAGATATACTAAGTGCACTGTCTAGTGGCGTAGGGGTCATGTTTATTCTAACAGCATATGAAGTAGATATAACTGAGTGCGTGGCGCCTGTATCGAAAAGCACGCATGCAGACTGTCCGTGTATAAACAAAATGCCAGTAATGGTACCTGTGGTCTTATTTGCTTGCTCACGGGTAGTAGTGTAGACACGACCAGTGGTTGGTGGTATTGGTGGTGGTGGTGGTAAAATCTGAGGAATCTGGCATGAGGTACCGGCAACATCCCCGCTCTTGCAATCTCTCTTCAAATGGCCCGGCTGACCACACTTGTAACAATTACCCGTACCACGGCGACAAGGTCCCGTGTGTTTCTTACCACATGTGATGCAAGTGGGATAAGAATACCCGGTGGAAGTAGCTCTGGTTTGCTGAGAACCTGATTTATGATGATAAACACGTGTCACGATTCTGATAACTTAACTGAAATGAGGCTGTTTGACTGAAATTTAAAATTACCAGAATTTGCCGGTCGGGCAACCTGCTGACCTCTGTTGTTTTGGTCACGCCCCTGTCCAGCATCTCTGTTGGAATTTACAAAAATTTAAGATTTGTTCTACATGATAGTTTAGTATTTCTAGAGCTTAAAGAATCACCTGTAGCTGCCAGATGAGTTGGAGTTGCCGCGGTAATTATCACTGACGCTCCTCTTATCTGATCGATTACGGTCATATGACTGACCGTGGTTCCTGTAGTTCTGATGTGGAGTAGCCGATTGGGATCGGTCTCCTCCTCTGTGTCTGTAAAATTATAATTAAATAAGTCATAACATATAAGTTGACAAGCAATAATGGGAGCTAAATTGTTTAAGTCTGTTGGGTGAGATGTACCTCTTCTCCGGACGCTCTAAATTCTCGAGCTCATCCCTCTCGAAAAGCATCTCAATATCACGAGCTACATTAGCTACTTGTGACACATTAGTGAATGTGGCACTCACCAGCCTATCTGCAGTCCTAGAGTGAAGAGCCCAGCGAAATTGCTTCGCTTGCTCCTCTGCGGTACCCGCAGCCTCCCCTAAGAATCCAGCCATCCTGAGGTATCGGTGCATGAACTCTATACTGTTCTCGCCATGATTCTGACGAATGACGTGGAAGTCCCTCTTCAGTTTAGCTTGCTCCGCATGCGGGAAAAACTGGTCATAGAACATCGTCTTGAAACGTGCCCAGGTCAATGTAAGCTCCCAAGCATCTCCCCCATTGGACAGCTTCTGAGACCTCCACCAATGCAGAGCAGGACCCTCCAGCTTGTAAACTGCAAGCCTAACCTTGAAAGCATCACCACAACCCATAGCTCCAAAAATTTTCTCTACATGGTAGATCCAGTCTTCCGCGTCAGTTGGAGCTACAGTCTGCTCAAAAAGTCAGGGTTTCTGCTTGTTAAACAAATCTAGCCAAGCGGGTAAAGTGGCAGGTGGTGGAACAGGAGGGTTGTTATTCTGCTGAGGTCCATTTTGATATTCAGCTCGGATCTCATCACGAATTTGGGGTAACATGGCCTGTATAGCAGCCTGAACAGCAGCAGCAATGGCAGCTGCGTTAGGATCATTCTCGGTTTCACGTCTGGGTGGCATCTGAAATAAAAGAGGATAAGTTGATAAAACTGCCAAAATATGGGGTAATAAATCTGAATATGCATAGTGTAATTCATGAAGGTATAGCCAACAAAATATGACATGAATACTGGTGAACGCCTAGGGTCAGTTCATCTACACAAAATTTAAACGGCAAGGGTGAACGCCTATGGTCAGTTCACCAAAACGAAAAGTTTGCTAAAAAGCACATGCGATTAAGTATGGCCAGTCCTGTACCAACCGTTTACTTAATCAAAATTTTGAAAATCCGACTGGTAAAATACATGAGTAGCATGGAAGATAACGACGCCAAAATACAGGAAGTTCTTGGTGACTACCCACTAGTCACAGGTCAAGTTTTAGAGCCTACAGGTCGAACCTTGCGCTCTGATACCATAATTGTAACACCCCACTTGGATAAATGGACCGTTACGTGTATTTATGGCGTGTCATCAATGCATGCAAGGCAATGTATTAAACATTATCTAACCATACGGAAATACCGGAATCAAACATCGGTAGTCCAACATAAGCTCAAAATATAAAGATTAAGTACTGAAAGAAAAAGGACGAAACAGTGTCCAAACAACCAAAGTAAAGTAACGTAAGGTGTGCATAAAAAATAAAGGAGTCTGGATAGCTCCCATCCAAATTCACGTACTCTCTTAGAAGTCCTAAGATCGTCCCTGTGTACCTGCCGTTTGGAAACATGAAAGGAAAACTACGGCTGAGCATAACGCTCAGTGGACGGATATAGCATGATAAGAATGTACTGAAAGTAATGAAATAGAAGACAACAATGAAGCTATAAGACTGATATGTAACATGTGATAGAACTCTGCATAAAATCTGAGAAACCTGGTTCATATATACTGATACAGAAATATAACTATTAATTCTAAAAACATGCATTTACTGTATTTTATTTGCCAGAGCTTATATAGGTCACGTGCTGTAACAACCGTGCATGAATAACTGGAGGGGTGACCTCGTCATGCTGTAGAGGGGTGACCTCTAAATAATTGTGCTGGGTGGAGGGATCAGCTCCAATGTGAAGGATGTAGAGCACACACCACATTCACCCTGATAACTTGTAACACTTATAAGCCTAGGATGCATCCATACGCCCCACTAAACATACATATAAAAAAATGGCCGACTTGAACATGAGTGGGACGATGCAGGATATCACTCTCCTGCATGTGAGTCACGACACCGGTGCCTCTAGTGTCGTGGTTACGGTACCTCCATAACTAGTACATAAACTCGCCGTGCTTGTATATAATGCTCAGGCAATTTATTTAGTTATTAACATGATTACTGATAAGATTAAACATATACTGGGGAAAAACCTTTGGCTGAAGGCGGGGAATCCTAATCATGCATAAAAGAAAGTCCTTACTGAAAGGACGGAAATCCGTACCTCGTGTCCAGTAACCGATCGAGATCAACTGACCGAAAGTCTACTCTGATTTCACGCGAGCTACATGAATAAGGGACGTGAATGAGTAAATTGATATTCGCTTATTTAATTTCATGTTCTTATTGGTCTTTCATTTATTTATTTTATTTTCTGAAATTCCGTACGTATATTAACTGATAAATCTGACCTTATAATAATTCATTTTAATGTATTATCTTTCTACTATTAGTTACGGTACAACGTATTTCCGACGCTATAGTAGTACTATATTACGTATCCCGTTAAAATAGAAAGTTTCTTAATTTAGAAAGTTCCCAAATAATTTAATTCCTTTCATAAAATTATACCCTTTTAAATATTAAAGAACTATTTTAAATTAATACATTTAAAATATATTTTAAACATTTATAAAACACTTTAATTAAAAGGTAATATAAGAATATTTATTTTATTCATTTTAATAATTTCCCGAGCCTACCGAGATATCCCATCTCGGTCGCACTAAACAAATCAACATATAATGATTAAATCTACCTATATAAATCTGTCAACAAGAATTAGTGACAGAATTCTGTGTCACTAAAAGTGTCACCAAAAGCTGAGAGTTTAAAACTGTCATCAAAATGAATCTGTGACAGAATTTTCTGTCGCCAATCTGTTGCTAATGTTATATTAAAGTTACTAGTTTTCTGTCCAAACTTTTCCCACTGATTCACTATAAGTTCCTACTGTTATGCTACGTTTTTTCACTGTTTAAATAAACCAAACACACCCTTATGTTTCTGTAGACCCAAACGCACCCTTATTTCTTTTAAAAAAACAACCCGATGGTTTTGGCAGCCCCCTTTTTGGGTCGAACCTGGCCCTAGCCGCCCCTGTGTGGGTCACGGCTGCGCAGGGAAGGGACCACCGAGACATGGTGGTCTCGGTTATATATATAAACACCAACCCCTGACCCTAAATCAACCATCCCCCTTGCGGGTGTGGATTTTGTTCGCGGCTCGCCCAAGGAAAAACACCACCACAACCCCTGATGGGTCGCGACAGCTAGTAGCAGCACACCAAGACCTTAATGGTCTCGGTTTCCTCGTGAAACAGCCCAAACGCGACATCTCTATGTGATTTTTAAAAATAGATTCGTTTGTAAACCTTAAATTCATTTAGATTCGTGGAAATCGTAAACTGAAACATAAAAGAAGATGATACCGTTATGGGATTTATAAGGGCGAAGAATACACGCGAATTATTAGAAAAAACGATGGCCAAATCTCCCCTCCTTTGTTCTTAAATCCGGCGGCCACAACTCTCCCAAGAAACCCTAATTTTCATTTTTTGTTCGACTGAGTGGAAATGAGGAGTTAAGTCCCGTTCTTTATTATTTACTTGAAATGGGCTTGGCCCAAAATTTTTCTTTCCCTTTTTTTTTTACAAAACAATCCGGCCCCCTTTACTTACCTATTTATTTTTTTTATTTTTTTTTTAAACTTGTATATATAATTTCTCGCGTTTGTTTTCGCCAAAAAATTTCTACGTAAATGGTTTAAGTAAATAAACCGCGTATTTACATTTCCCGATTTAAATACGGGTTTTACATCTATTATCTTCAGATTATAATAGTTTTACAATACAAAATCACAATACAATGAAGAGATCTTAATCTCTATCAAGAACAATATTGCCAGAACAATTGATAGCGTATATGTGTGAAATATGATCTGAGTTGTGAAGGTAAAACGTTGACTCGAGCTTATATACTCAGTCCCGAACCACTTTGCACTTCAGTCCTCAGCATATTTCCCTTAGTCCTGGAGCTATCCAAAACTCTTCATAACCTTCTCAACAAAAAAAAAACAGCTAAACAATAATTGCACATAAGTCCATAAAGAATGTAATCCAGAATAAGATTAGGCAGATATTTTTAACACAATCTATAAACAAAACCCAAAAAAACTGCAGTTTTAGCAAGCAATTAAACACAAAAATACTTACTTTTAAAAGCAGAAAACGATCCGAAACCACACATTTTGACGTTTTAGCGAAACACTAACTTAAGTAGATTTCATACCAAAATGAAAATATCAATAACCAAATTAAAAAACTTACATCAACCAACACTAACTAAAAGTCTAAAACACCTAAACAACAATTTACTAACAAAATAAAAATTAATTGCACTATTGAACATCAATAAGTTTGACTCGATAAGTCAAGCTTCAAATATTTATAACTAAGTACTACGTATACGATTTAGGTATATGAGATAGTTAAAAAAACTGTAGCAGTCACTCTTAGGAATAAAAAGAAGACGATATAAATAGTTACCAATGTACTAAATTATGAGAGACAACAGCATACCCAATCCCGCACAAGCATGAAAGCCATAATCAGTCACAATAACCTTGATGCATTATAGTAGTGATAAATATATTAGCTTTTATCACTGGAAGGTGTTGCAGCAATACATGGTTTCATGTTCTTACGTGTTATTATTACAAAGAGCTTTTTTTCTCTTGATTCTTGGTTGTTTGCTTGTTTTTCTTGGGAACAAAGGCACCCCCACAAGCTTTCTGCTTGTGGGGAGTCAAAATAAACAAAGAATAAGCAAAGAACAAGCACCAATAAGCCCAGAATAGATCCAAATAAGCAAACAGTGCACAAGAAATAAGCAAACAAATTCACCCTTATATCAGATATCGGATAAACTACAAACCATGTGTTATCTGATATCTGACACCATACAAAAATAAGTTTTCTCGGGCAAGTGTGGCTATCAGAAAAATTGGTGAGTTTTGATTAAGACTATAAGCTACAATAATCTCTTACACTACAAACCTATAACATGCAGATCTAATCTAACCTAAAGTCTAACAGATAACCAAATTTCAAACATTAAAACACAAAATCAAACCTAGAAAGAATAATGATGTACTTTATGCAGTTTTAACAAAAAGACTTGCAAATTGTCGATACACAACTAACTGTTTGAAACAAATGCTTAAACTAAAACTCAGCCAAGTAAGCAATGTGCAGGCAAACATGTAGGGAGTAGTTGTCACCCTATAACCTTTAAACACACAAGAGCAAAACACCCCCAATACTTGACTGTTTTCAAATTTAACAAAGAAACTTTCAACAAACTACTTCAAATCTTTTTAAACTAACACTAATATATCTTAATCATAAAAAAGACACCAGATAGAGCCCTATGCTACCAAGAACAGTCAAACAAGCATATTTTACTTCATCACTAAAATCACTCAAATGGCAAGGGAGTTCAAAAAGGTACCTCACTTGGCCTTGTTCAGGCCAAGTACTAAACACCTTTGATGCCACCAGCTTAACCTTTGGAAGAATTATGGATGCAATGAGAATGGCTTGTGACGTTTTATTTGTTGGTGGACTACAAAAGTCTAAAGAAATGAGATGGATTGAAAATGTCTTCAAACCTTTCACGTTTATAGCAAACAAACTTCAAATAGCATAACCTGCTTACAAGCTTGGTGTCAACAAGCTTGTAAGAGCTTATGCTACAGTGAGTACAAGAAAAAGACTAAAACAAAGATTTTGTGAAAAATATTGAAAACCAACTTTGGAATCAATACTTTAAAATCGAAAATGGTATTTGAGCAAATAAGTTACTTCAACATATGATCTTCACTTCCCCTTGTTTGTCAAACACACGGTTATGATAAGGTCATATGCTAAAGGGTCTTAAAGCCCTTAACAAAATTTTTGAAAAATCTTTGAAACAACTTTTGATAACTAAACTAATTTCAAGAAAATAAAAGTTTTACACTAAGACAATATAAAGAAATTGGAACACAGCTTTCACTTTTACAAGGTTTTAGCAAACTGTAACTATTTTATTGAAAAAAATTTAATAAAGGGGAAAACTTGAACAAAGGGTCTTCTACGTACTAGAGCACCTTTTTATACTAGCTAGGAGAATATACTAGAACATTAAAAATAAAGGAAACCCTAGCTCTACAATTCTTAAAACGCCCTTTGTTTGAAACTGAAATTTTTAGTCAAATAAACCCATGTGAATGCCAGATGGTCTATGTGATGTCCAGGCTATGAAATTTTCATCTTAGCCTTCCAAAAAGAAGTAATGGGGAAGGACTTGATGAATTCCATTGATCTTGTATCCTCATGGGGTTTCGGGGAAAGGGACTTGAGCAGGGGAGGAGCGTGTGGGCCCTTGTGGTGATGTAGAGGGTGAGGATATATTGGGGGGGCAGTAATTGGTGATCTTGAGGAGCCATGGTTAATTATTGGGTAATTAAGTTTGGGGTGATTAGAGTTTATACAAGGAACAGTGTAGGTTTTGATCCAAAAAGGAGGGGGTTAAGGGTTGTTAGGTGTGTGTTTTATATTAAACACTTTTTCAAAAGTATTTAAATAATAAAACAAACCGGGTTAGTGGGGTGACGTGGATATGGAGTGTGGGCCGGGTATAAGGGGTATCAGACTGGGCTTGGGTCAAAATGGTGGGTATGGGACGGTTTGTTTGAGACATAGGTTATGGTTTGTGCGGTTTTGGCCCCTAAACATTGCAAAGCTTATAAATTACTTCCCAAACATTCTTAGGAAGATTTTAGGGCAAAGTCTTTGTAATAATCTTTGCCCTAATTATAAAAACAGTCCTTCTCTTTAATAGAAAATTGAACAAGGACTATTTATGCAACAAATGCATTCTTCAAGGGCTATAAATGACTATTCTTGAAACTATAGGGGACCGAAATGTATTTTTGGAGTTTCACAAGGGTATAAAATGACAAGTCTTTAAAGTATAAGGACCAAACTTATACAATCTTCAAACTTCAAGGAATTTTCTTGGAAAATCAGTGCTCGAGTCTGGTTCTTTGTGCGGCTTCATTTCCCGTGTTCGTGTTTGCTTCTTTCTATTGATCTTTTGTTGAGTTCACGACATCCGAACCTACAAACACACAATGAACAAATACAAAGGGTTTTGCATGGTTTTTATGATATTTTTGAATATTTTAAGCCTGATTTGGACGATGAGACTATGTATAATTGAAGTCTCATCAAAAGCCTATATTACTAAGGTAGGAAATTTGGACTTAACTAAGTTCTTAACTCTATATAATGTGTTGGTGTTACCAGGGTATTGTATCACCCTTTTGTATGTTCATAAGATAGCCAGAGATAAGCAAATTTATTATAGGCTTTGATGAATCTAAGTGCTTTATTATATCTTAGGATTCAATGACTGTGAAAGGTATGGGATTGGTAAAAAATTTGGAGGGTTATACCAATTTAATAATAATCAAGGTACTCCGAGTAATAATAGTCATGTGGGTAAAAAAAACTATATAAGAAAGTGTTACATGATAGGCTTTGTCATCCTGCCGACCACGTTCTAAATATATTAAAACATGACTTAAGGTTTGGTGATTTTAATAGTCATCCTTGTGAAATATGTCTTAAGGCTAATCAGACTAGGGAACTTTTACTCTTGGTGATCACAATTCTACCATTCTTGGTGATCTTGTGCATCTTTACCCTTGGGGTCCTTACAAGGGTACAAATAAGGAGGGTTTTAAACATTTCTTGACTATTGTTAATGATGTTACTAGAGCTGTGTAGGTGTGTTTTCTTAAGTCTAAGAATGAGGTATTTGATTGTACTAATATTTTCTTTAATCTTAAAAAACCAGTTTGAATGAACTATTAAGTATTTAGGAGTGATAAGTCTAAGAAATTTATTGAGGATCTTGGCGAGAATGGAGATTTTAGTCGTGGCTGGTGGGTTAGCGCTATGGAGTTTGTAAATTTTTATGGGGGTATTGTGAGTGGGTGGTTAGGCAATATCAAGAACTTTCTTAAGAATGAGAAATTGCAGAAAGTGATTGCGATAATCAAGTCTTGTACTCCGGATGCATTGGGTGATATAACAATAACACTCAAAGAACTTTCGGGGGTCTCAGTCTAGTACAATTCATTAAAAAGTCCTTTCCGTAGAGGGGTTTAAAAAAGATATTACTATAGAAGCTGTTTTGATTCTTCATAATGTTTCGGTGTTTACTCCTAAACCATCCATCCATTATCTTAATATTACTAAGAGAAACTTGGTTAAGGTTTTCATGAAGGATACATTTATTGGAAATGGTAGTGGTGTAGGTGGTATTGTAAGTTGAGTATTATATTGAGAATCGTCTATAGGTTATAAATGAAACACATACAACTATTTTCTAATTGTTGTAGTAGATAGTTGGTTGTTTTTTACTTGCTTACAAACACCATGTTTTTCCTCTCTTTGAATTAGTATGGAAATCTTGAGTTTTAGTATTAAAAAGTTTTTTGTTGTGTGCTTTGCTGCTACTTATGAGCTGTTAGGATCCTTGGTTAACAAGCTTGGAAAATTTTCAACTATCCTTATAGCCCTTTAGTCTTTATACTCCCCCTCAAGTTGAGCAGTATCTAATTTAGATACCCCTGAATACATTAGTTATATGTATTGATTATTAGCTCGGTATGTTTTGTTTTGGCATGAAAGACATGATTAACTGCCATATGTATTGCTGCTTGTTTGTCACAATGCAAAGTAACTGAATTTAAATCATTTAGCCTCAAGTCTTTGAGAATACACAAAAACCAAGTAATCTCACAACAAGTAATATCCATAGACCTGTATTGAACCTCAGCTGAGCTTCTAGACACAAGACCTTGTTCATTTGATTTCAAGGATATAGGTGAATCTCCCAAAAATATACAGTATGATAATCAGAAGCACAATAAGCAGTGATTATTAGATCATTGATATAAACATAACAACATGCTTAACTGGACTTATGGAATAGATAGGCTTAGGGTGTTTGGATCCTTGGTTAGCAATTTTTATAATCAAATTGACAAAATCAAAGGAAAACAACTTTATAGAAAGTTAAATTTAAAGGTCAAATTTACAAAAGGTGAACACCATTCAACCCAAACATAACAAAGGTAAACCAACATCTAAACTTGGTACAAAAGATGACAAGACAACATATCATTCGTTTTTACGTTGATTGTTTAGGCTTTCCAAGTTCCTTCTTTCAAAATATTTTCTCACGTGCTTAATAATACAAGCCTAAGATACAATTCCTTATTGCAGGGGTCTTTTTTTCAGGAACACGGCTTGTTCAAGTTTGGAGTTGGACGTCAATTTAGCTTTATAACTTTTAGAAATTGAACATGACTGAACATGTTCATTAATTTAATGCTTTTCGGTGTCTGAGTCTCGGTCTTTATTATTACTTATGCAATTAAGATATGATTCAAGGTTAAAATTGAAATGCAAAAGGGGTGTTTGAACAACTCAATTTTTTTCATAGAAAGAATATATAATGTATAGTTCTAATGTAAATTTACAAAGGGGTGTTCGGAACACTCATTTGTTTGATACCGTTCGTCTCTAAACTTGTACCATCGTTAGTCTCAAATTTAAAATCAGTGTCTCATTCATCTCTAATATCTTGATTTGCATCGCCGACGACCCTTTTGACTTTTTCTGTAACTCTCGCATGCGGTTACAATCTCTACAAGGTACCATATGTAATACTTGGTGGCCAACTGAGCTAAACCCCGTTGACTGTCGACTTGATTCATTTAGATTTTAATTAACATTGAATACCATACTTTCTACTAAGCTCACTTTCGAGACCACGCAACTCTTCAATGAAACCAAATTCTTTATTTTTTTCCTAGAAGACGCATACACAAGCATTATGTCAATGTAACAATAAGAACGTGTCTCGATGATGTCACATGGGCAATATGACGCGTCTAAAAATTTGGTCTAATACCCAACAACTTAAAAGTTTTGTTTGACTCTTGTAAATACAAGCCAACAAATATTAAAAGAAGTTAGTTAGGGAGAAAAAACCCACTAAGAGAGTAAAATTAGTGTTATAAAAGGCGAGACATAACAACGATAAAGTGTTGTTAAAGTGTGAAAAGTGGCTTCCATGTTATGAAATAGATCAAGATCTCAAATCTAAGAGATTCACTTCTGATAAAAAGAACATATATAAGAAAATTAAAAACATTAAATGTAACGATAATAGATTAACTATATTCAATATGTACAATGTTTTTTGTGAACTCAAATATATATTAAATATGATATGAATGTATGTCGCTTTAAGTCGCACCTTAAAATAAAAAAGATTTGGTTATAACTGCTAAGACATAAAGTTTGATCATGCCATCACGCCATGCTTCATTTATTTATAACCTTACTAAAATACACCGTTCGTCTCTAAACTTGTACCATCATTAGACTCAAATTTAAAATTAGTGTCCCATTTATCTCTAATATCTTGATTTGCATCGCCGACGCTCCTTTTGACTTTTTATGTGACTCTCTCATGCGACTACAATCTCTACAAGGCACCTTATATAATACTTGGTGGCCAACTGAGTTAAACCCCGTTGCATGTCGACTTGATTCATTTAGATTTTAATTAACATTGAATACCATAGTTTCTACTAAACTCACTTTCGAGACCACACAAATTTTCAATGAAACCAAATTCTTTATTTTTTTCCTCGAAGAAGCATACACAAGCATTATGTCGATGTAACAATAAGAACGTGTCTTTATGATGTCACATGGGCAATGTGACGCGTCTGAAAATTCGGTCTAACACCTAACAACTAAAAATTTTTGTTTGAATCTTGTAAATATAAACCAACAAATGTTAAAAGAAGTACTAGTTAGTGAGAAAAAAACCCACTAATAGAGTAAAATTAGTGTTATAAAAGGCTACGCATGACAACGATAAAGCGTTGTTAAAGTGTGAAGAGAGGCTTCTATGTTATGAAATAGATCAATATCTCAAATCTAAGAGATTCAATTTCGATAAAAAGAACATACTTTATATAAGAAAATTAAAAACATTAAATGTAACGATAATATATTAACTATAATCATTATGTACAACGTTTTTTGTGAACTCAAATATATATTAAATATGATATGAATGTATGCCGCTTTAAGTCGCACCTTAAAGTGGTGGCTTTATTAGAGATAAATGGCCCAAGCCCTGTTTGTGGGTTGGGTCTATTATAATGATTGATAATAAAATCATTCCTATGGGTTTCATATTCTAACATGGTATTAGAGCATACCCGACCCTACAACCCTAAAATCACTTCCGCTATTTCAAACTCAATACCAATCCTTAATAATCCCAGATGTGCCGTCACTTTCTTTTATACATATCTTGCCATTCGTTCTATATATTGTGTCTCTTTGCTCCACATGCTTATTATTTTCTTTCACCTAATGATTTTCTACGGAAAATTAATGCAAAAAGGCTTGTTATCTTTTTTATTGTGAGGGTCAACAAGGGCAGCCTCGCGTGAGGTTGTAATTCGTTGTTTCTAGTGAAAGACAAAAAGAAGGCACGTCTTAAAAAGAGACCGATGACGTTTTGTGATTCGACTTATCTAATGAAGAGGGTTTGTTCTATCTATATTCAGTTATTAATAGTTTTCTTTTACACGAAAAAAAATTATAGTTATTTTATTATTTATGTTTTAGTCGGTACTGCTTTTTCGATTCAACAACTTTGAAAATTTCAGTTCGTTGGGATAACTCAACAAAATAACTAAACTCATTTGTTTCATCTTCGTGTTGGTGATTTGTGCTAAGGTCACAAATTCACATAGTTTTCTATTTGGTTTGATGTTTGTGCAAACGTCGCAATCCACAATTTGCGTTTTTGAAGATGAATCGGATATAGTGTAGGGCTTTGTTCATGTTGTGTTAGTTTGGTTGGAATTTAAGGGAAGAGGAATTGGACTGCTATGTCGATGTCAAGATGATGTGTGATGTTTCGTATATTAATGTTTTGTTAGATTATGTTTTTTTCTTATTTTTCTTGTAATCTACTCCAGTTCAAGCTTCCGCGATTTCGCCCCTTGCAGGGGAGTATTAGGAGATAAATGGCCCAAGCCCGGTTTGTGGGTTGGGTCTATTAGGGTTTCACCATTATAAATAATGGTTGATAATAAAATCATTCTTATGGTGAAACCCTAATAGACCCAACCCACAAACTGGGTTTGGCCATTTATCTCCTAATAGGCTTTGGTGTGGGTCCCGGACAAAAGAAATCAGCAGATGATGATTCTTCATCTCCCGTTTCTGCTACTCCAGAAGAAGCTGCAGCTGAAGCCTTGAACATATCATTTGGAGTCGGGATTTATGCCAGAAGTATGCTAGAAAAGAGCTCGAAAGAGGTAAAATATTTGGAAACTTCATCGTGTTTTCTTGAAAATGGGTTGGTCGAATTTGAGAACTTTACTAAAATCAAAACGGGTCAAAATTTGTTGCGTAGGGCGAAGCACTTGGAAGCAGCATGAAGGGCTTAATAGAGCCATTACAAACAGTTGGAAACAAAGGAAGTTCGGGTTTGGGACGGAATCATAATAGAAAGTGGAAGCACTCCTGATCTAAATCTACAGTTCATTGTACTATTCTATATCACTTCAAAGCTTCACATGTTTTATCTTGCTGGCAGTCTCCATCATATGGATGCATGACTGGTGTACTGTACACAACTTTTGTAGAAACATAATTGGGATAAATATATACATTAGTATTTTTTATTTATGAAAAGCGGTTTGAGATAAGAGTGTGTATCTATGTTACAGATAATACAAGCTATAGAACCAAAACCATTACTGTTGCTAGAGGTGGAAACCTTGACATATTTACACGCATTGGCCAATTCCACTCGATATTGGATGTTGGGACGGCCAACTACGGAAAGTACTTATTCTCACCTGAACCGGTTAAAACTACTTTGTTATCAGTCAGTTGGCCGTTCCTACGGGTCAGGTAGCTAGTTTTTAGAATGATGGCATTTGACCCATCACATGCAAAATATAACCTAAAAAGTATATCATATGAACTGATTAAAAGAACATTGCCCTATAAGCACATAATTAGTTTAGCTCAGTAGCTTTTAATCATTGATCAAACATAAATGGTCACATTTGATGTGCTACAAAAACTTAATGTACAACATACACAATACAGAAGGGCATAAAAGAGATACTAATGCCACCAAGAAAACCATATATGCTAACCGCCTGCTTTCCAAAGAATCTTCATTTTCATCTTCCATTGTCACGATAACATCCTCATCAGTATCTTTCTTATCAGCAGCATGTTGTCTCGACTATTTCCTCTACCATACTGCTCTTGCGCTTCTACTGCAGCTGGTTCCTTAATCTTCAAATCTCGGCCTCTTTGTCTGCAAGCTTCTCTTCCAATATCAGCACCTAAACAAGATAAACCCCGAGAAAAACAATCAGTAACAATGATGAAAGAAACTTTTAAAATTTCATACGGGTAAAGGTCGTTTGAAGTGCACTTTTTATGTATAAAACCTACTCAATCGGCTAACCAGATAATTTTAACCAACATACTGTAGCTTGACAAGTACTTACATTTATTGGAAAAAAAGATTACTGGTCAACTAGATAAGGTCTAAAAAGTTGAGCTTAAATGGAAACTGGTCAAACCTGCCGAAAGTCACCCAAAGTGTATCTTTATTGCGTAGACTCCTAGACCATTTTATCGAAAAGGTTTAGATCATTACAAAATCGATATAAACAGAATATTCTGTTCACAACACATTTCTTCGTAGATTTATGGTTTTATAATCATAATTAATACGTAATTACTTGTATCTTTTTTATTTGTGTGGGCAGACTTTTATATCAGCTGTCAGCATAAACTTTTTACCCAAAACACCGAATTTCTCACCTCTATCATGAGACAAAACAACAGGGTCGACTAAGTAATAATGTTAAAAAAATTGATCACATAGCTGACACGAAATACAAAAAATCACAAACACATGGGTTATAAGAGACGCAGAGAGAGGGAAGCACCATTTCATTCGACTTTTCAGCATCGTCTGTCAGCCCCTCCATGTTCTTCAACAATCCTACATGAAGCAAAAACCACACTGGTAAATGACACTGAACCATGTTTACAAACGACCTGGTAACTTAATAGATACAGTGACCACAAGATTTTATGCAATAACAAGTGAAAATCTAAGAAATAGGCTTATAAGCTAATAACAGAAGTGATTACTGCTTTTTGTCCCACAAGTGCCATAGTGTCCCGAAATCCAGAAGTATATGAAGTACTATGTATATGAAAATCGCTTGAAATAGAAAAACTAATATTTACTGGAAGAGTGACCCGCGTCTTATGACTGGATGAATTCAACTATTTAATGGTTTTCGTTAGTTTCTGAAACAATGTTCTTATCATACTTGTAATGGCAGCTGGGAAACTGATTGCAGGATCCTAAAGTCGGAAATACACATGAGAAGCCATATCAAGATTTAAAGAATTAACTTTGACTAGCGAAACTCAAATTTTGCAACCTATTTTAAAATAGTTATCACTGCAGAAGGGATCTAAAATCCTCCTCACTTTAATAAACCTCTCCAAACATTGTTACTTTTGAATCTCATAAGCATCCTAATGAATGTGAGATGTTTATACAAGTCAACCTTCGAAATGGCTTCTAAGCTCTACGTTCTGAGACTTCTGTGACGCAAGTTTCATTGACAGCTCATGTATCTGCAAACCAAAATATGAAATGGTTAGGAATCAGACCAAGAGGTTCAGGAACACATGGGACTACCGGAATGTGTCCAAGAACATAGAGGTGAAAAGCTACGGGTTTAGACAAGGAATGTTTATGAGTGAGTCAACGGGTCAGGTCAAGGCTTGAACAGACCAGCAACAACAAATTATATGATAATTTGTTCTGATTCTAAATTAAATACCTTAGGACATTATAAGCATTTAAATACGCGTTTGGCAACCTTGACCTATTAAGCACGTTCAACCTATTTAATTTAGCACACTTTATATATTGGGCCCGTCAGTAATAATATACAACCAGGTGCGAATAAAGCCCCCTTGCTCTTAAGAGAAAAGGTACTAAATACAAGCCAAATTGACCCGTCTCCGTATAAATTAGTAGAAAAAGCCACCATACTAGAAACAAAACCACTAACCTTTCCTTCCTGGTCATTTCATGGTACGAATCGTATAAATGCTTGCACTAATATTCCATGTTCACCAGGCGGTTGTACTTGCATTTGCTATACTTTGCCTGTTCATACCTTGAGCTGATTGTGAAATATTATTTTAGATTGCTCTGTCTCAATCCGATGGTGCTGAAAAAGTAAGGGCCAAGTTTGTGTTGCAGCTAAATGAAGATGGCATTGTTAAATTAAAATCCGCCTCAGTAAGTTTTGCTTTACTACTTTTTAGCTGTGATTTTTTTTGTGTAACAGCATGCACGCATCTAATCATGTTATTTTATGCAGCTATTAGAATCTATTGAAAAGAGATACAAGGACGACAATGCTAGAGCCAACAAAAATTTGCTAACTTTTATTCAAGAATGTCGTTCTGTTGTAGAGTTAATGTCCGCTGGGCTAAAACAGGAGGCATAATCTAGCCCTTTCTTTCCTACTAGTACTACTTAAGATATAGTAGATTGTATATCTTTCAATATTTTAGTAGTAATCTTTTTTTATCTTTCTTCTGTTGAGTAGGTCTTGTTTGCGCACCACATATGTATCTCTATCATGTTTGGTTTTTCCGCCATAGTTTAGTTTATCTTGAACTGTTGCAACAAATGAGAAACTCTTTTTCACTATAGTTGACAAGTTAACAATTATTGTGACGAGGCTGAGAAATGGTTAAATGACTTTGTACAACAAGAATGCTTCAAGAACATTGACCCCGAACACTGGTCAAAGCAGATTAAAAATGTCATGGAAAATATTCAGAGGTTAGTTCCAACCTTTGGTCTCACATTGAGACCAAAGGTTGGAACTAACCTCTGAATATTTTCCATGACATTTTTAATCTGCTTTGATCAGTGTTCGGGGTCAATGTTCTTGAAGCATTCTTGTTGTACAAAGTCATTTAACCATTTCTCAGCCTCGTCACAATAATTGTTAACCCGTCAAATATAGTGAAAATTAGTTTCTCATTTGTTGCAACAGTTCAAGATAAACTAAACTATGGCGGAAAAACCAAACATGATAGAGATACATATGTGGTGCGAAAACAAGACCTACTCAACAGAAGAAAGATAAAAAAAGATTACTACTAAAATATTGAAAGATATACAATCTACTATATCTTAAGTAGTACTAGTAGGAAAGAAAGGGCTAGATTATGCCTCCTGTTTTAGCCCAGCGGACATTAACTCTACAACAGAACGACATTCTTGAATAAAAGTTAGCAAATTTTTGTTGGCTCTAGCATTGTCGTCCTTGTATCTATTTTCAATAGGTTCTAATAGCTGCATAAAATAACATGATTAGATGCGTGCATGCTGTTACACAAAAAAAATCACAGCTAAAAAGTAGTAAAGCAAAACTTACTGAGGCTGATTTTAATTTAACAATACCATCTTCATTTAGCTGCAACACAAACTTGGCCCTTACTTTTTCAGCACCATCGGATTGAGACAGAGCAATCTAAAATAATATTTCACAATCAGCTCAAGGTAACAGGCAAAGTATAGCAAATGCAAGTACAACTGCCTGGTGAACATGGAATATTAGTGCAAGCATTTATATGATTCGTACCATGAAATGACCAACTTCAGGTGACATTCCTGCAGGGAAGTCCGTCTTGTTGGTATAAAAGACTTCAAATCCAAATGGAGTCCGTGTACACATATTTAAATTGTACGATTGTTCCATTGGAAATGGGCTGCCTTTTGGACATAAGGGGAGTTCCGTTGGTGGTTTGTTTTCATCTTCCTCTACTTTTGTTACTGCTACTCAATAAGGAAATACATCCTGAATCTGCTTACAATAAGAAAACATAACTTGAATTCATGTGAACATAAAACGGGCAAATTTTTAATGAAGCTGCTTATGAATACATATAAAAACTAAAAAAGAAGGCCATTATATACGGACAGGTATCAAATGCACTAACATAGTTGCCCATGTAGTTCACTATCATTCTCCTTTTAGAGGCCAAAAGACTCGGTACAATTATTATCACAGAATTTTATGAGACACCCTTCAAAGGAAATTGTTGCAAATGTCACTGGACCAAGGATGCACATTGTTATTTTTATACTAAAAGCAGATATGATAAATTTTAGCTTGGTGTAACCGTTTTATTTTCATTTGACTTTACAGATCCTTGGTGCTGACAGTGGTTGGCAACCAGTAACATTGACTGAGATCATAACCACTGCTGCAGTTAAGAAAGCGTACAGAAAGGCGACTCTTTGTGTGCATCCTCATAAGCTCCAACAAAGGGGTGCAAGCATTCAGCAAAAGTACATATGCGAAAAGGTTTTTGATCTTTTGAAGGTATGCAATTCTCACCTTTCTATTATTTTTGATATTTTTTTGTAACTTGATCTGAATTACTGTGTATATTGTCAACAGGCTGCTTGGAACAGATTTAACTCGGAAGAAAGATAGCAACAGCCATTGAATCAAACAATTTCTCGTCAATTACCTAATTTATCTTCTAAGAATAATTAAGAGGTATAGGAAATTTCCTTGAAATTATGGCATTCATTGAAAGTCATTGTCCACATGGTAAATATGTATTGTAACTTTGCTCTCATTGAACAGTACATCAACCCCACCACACTTTGCCGCAGCAACAACTAAGTTCTCATTCCCAATATCAAACCCGATCGCACCGGCCATGTCTTAAAATCCTCTCTAAATTCAGAATTATAATCTTCACTACGAGTAGGAAATCTAAACCATTCAAACAAAAGCAACATTTATCAAACAACAGTATCATCAAGCAAGCCTACATAATAGATATGTATTACTTAAAACCCTAACATCATTCAAACAAGTTGTATGTATATATATATACTTCATTCATAAACCTGATTTAGTAACTAAATTAATATCCAGATCATTCAAGTAAACATACATGCACAACATTCTATAGCGAAAAAAGGCGCGAAAAAGAGTAACATTATATTGAATGTAAGATGAAGATGAAAAGGGTGATCGTACCTGATGGAAGTACGAATGACTATTGCGATTGATTTAGGTTTAAGTTAAGTTTTGGTTTTTCGAAGTTTAGGGTTTAAAGTTTGAATCGTTTAATCGATTTGTACGTGATCAAATTATAAGGCGCCTCGTTTATATAATAGTGTACGATACTTATAAAAAGAAACTTTTGATATTATAAGGAAAAATTGGGATATTGTTACTTATTTTCTTAATGGGCTTAGATAAATTGGGCCTTTCCAGCCCATATTTAGATAAACAACCGTCCGGTACGACGGCGAATAGCGGAGCTGCCGGAACAAAAAGGTGAAACATTAACATGGCGGGAAATAGCAACGAAGAACTCAATATTGAAGGAAATTCATTGTTTGAATGGAATGAAGAATCAAAATTTTAGGTTTGTACTACTTTCTAGTATTTAATCAAATTTTTTTAGGACTTAAAACTTTTTGCGCCGATCTTTCCAAGACTAGAGTCTAACCCTCTTTTATATTGTGCAGGGAGATGCACTTGGAAGCAGCATGAAGGGCTTAACAGAGCCACTACAAGGAGTTGGAAACAAAGGAGGATCAGGTTTAGGATGGAATCAGAATAGAAACTGGAAGCACGCCTGATGATCTAAATCAATCTATTACCGTCTTCAATTCTGTCATCGTACGTTCTAGATCACTTCAAGTTCATGATACCGTTGCTGGGAGTCTCCATGGCATGGTGTGCACAACTTTTGTAATAACATAACTGGGATAAATATGTTTTTATTCTTGCACAATATTGAGATATGCGTATAATACAAAGCTTGTAAAACCAAAATCATCACTGTTGCAACGAATTGGCCAATTTGTAACTTGATGTCTTAAAACATTTAAAAGAAAGGATTTTGATTCCTTTACAATCATATTTGACGCAAACGTACAAGTATATGTTCTCACCTAGACCTGTTGTAAACTTGTAACCACTCTGTTACCATCTCTTATGATCTCTGTCAACTGACCGTTCCAACATCCAACATCGAAAAATCAAAGATGAAAAACATCCAACATCAAAAAATCAAAGATGAAAAACATCCAACATGTAAAAATCAGTAAGATGGAAAAGCCAGTATATATAATTTAAATAAGGTAACTTGTCGTCTGACCTGCTCAATCTGTTTGCGTCTTTTGCTAGTTTTCAGAGTAATGGCATTTGACCCATTACTCCGAAAACCAGTAAGTGAAAAACATCCAACATGCAAATATAACCTAAATAAACCCATCTACCAATGAATGAGTAAAATTAACTACCTCTATCATAAAGTACAAAATAAGTTTCGATCAGTAGCTTTTAATCATTTGATCATACATGAACGCTCACGAAAACTTAATGTGCAACGTACACAATACAGAAGGGCATAAAAGAGATACTAATGCCACAAAAAAGCCATATATGCTGCTAATCGCCCTGCCTCTCTAAGAATCTTCATTTTCGTCTTCCATTGTCACAATAACATCCTCATCTGTATCTTTCTTATCAGCAGCATGTGTCTCGACTATTTCCTCCACCGTGCTGCTCTTGCTCTTCTGCTGCAGCTGGTTCCTTAATCTTTGGATCTCAGCCTCTTTGTCGGCAAGCTTCTCTTCCAATATCAGCACCTAAACAAGATAAACCCCGAGAAAAACAATTAGTAACAATGCAAAAAGGAACTTTTAAAATTTCATACGGGTAAAGGTCGTTTGAAGTGCATTTTTAATGTATAAAACCTACTCAATCGGTTAAGCGGATAAATATAACCAACATACTGTTGTAGCTTGACAAGTACTTACATTTTTTGGAAGAAAAGATTTACGGGTCAACTAGCAAGGTCTATAAAGTTAAAAGCTTAAATGGAAACTGGTCAAACCTGTCACTCACTCACTCCTAGATCCTTTTATCAAAAAGGTTTAGATCATTACAGAATATTCTGTTCACAGCACATATCATCGTAATTGAAGATTTTATAATCATAATTAATACGTAATTACTTCTATCTTTTTTATTTTTTGGACAGACATTGATCACATAGCTGACACCAAATACAGAAAATCACAAACACATGGGCTATAAGAGACAGAGAGAGGGAAACACCATTTCATTCGACTTTTCAGCGTCGTCTGTCAGCCCTTCCATGTTCTTCAGTAATCCTACATGAAGTAAACACACACAGGTAAATGACACCAGATCATGTTTATAATCGACCTAGTAACTTCATAGATATGCTGACCGCAAAATTTTATGCAATAGTTGCACCCTATTCCAAGAAGGATCTAAGATCCTCATAATTTCAGAAAATTTTGGTAAATAATAAACCTCCCAAAACAATGTTACTTTTGAATCTCTTAGGGATCATAATGAATGTGAGACTAAACAATGATGCAGAGTAAAAATAAATGATAACAGCTATACAAGACAACCTTCAAAATGGCTTCTAAGCTCTACATTCTGAGACTTCTGTGACGCAAGTTTCATTGACAGCTCATGGATCTGCAAGCCAAAATCTAAAATGGTTAGTAACCAGAACAAGAGGTTTAGGCACACATGGGACGTCCAGAATGTGTCCATAAATATATAGATGCGTTCAGGGAAAATAGAGGTGACAATAAAGGTGATTCTGTTACAGGTTTGTACAAATACTGTTTATGCGTGAGTCAACACATGTCGGGTCAAGGCTTGATCCGACCAAAAAAAAAAAAATCCTATGATAATTCTTTTGAATAAAATAGATTAGGATATTATAAGCATTTATATACACGTTTGACAACCTTGGCCTATTAAACCCGTTCGCCCTGTTTCATTTTAGTAGAAATGAATAGTAGGAAATGCCACACTAGAAACAAAACCACGGACCTTTCCTTCCTTGGCTTGATTTCCAATCTCCTCATTTTCTTCTTGGAGGGTCTTGCATTTAAGCATTAAGCTCTTCCCCATCTTACTTGTCGGAGTAAAGCTCATAGCGGCTACATTATCCTGCAGCTCCTTAACTTTTTTATCTTTCTCCTCTACCAAAGTCTGGAATTGCAGCATTCGCTCTTAGTAATGTACAAAATAAGTGCTAAAACAGCCTGAGTACTAGTCTACAATAAACTAAATTTAAATCCAACTTGAAAAATAAGATTGCACGTGCTTATTTTATTTTATTTTTCCTTTTCCAGAACTGAAACTACCTAATTCAGGTTAAGTGTCAATATAATTTTGTTTTTACAGATAATAAGCATAACTAGTCCAATCACAGCAACGTATAAGAAAAATGTGCAGGGTTTGCCAATCCAGATACCTTCAAGCGCATAAACTCCTCATGAATTGCAGGATCAAGTAATAATCTTCTTGCCTGCATATTTAATGCAACAGAAGATTGAGCAACACAAAGCAAACCATTTATACTTTACTTTTTCATTTGGAGTGGTTGTTATAGAAACCAAAAAAGAACAAAGTTGCTATAAGTTACTCTACCTTAATGCAACTTCAAATTGTCATATTACTTCAAGGACTACATTGTGATTCTGAAGAAATCAAATGGGATTTTGATTTTCAATTTAAATTGCTTCGACTTCTAAGCCAAATATAATAGCTACAGATCACATATAAATTGTGTATTTAGGAAAGTGCCATTTCTAATGTCTAATGAGGCTTTTTGGGGAATAGATAGGAGCATGTCTTATTTTTAGACAGGCACAATGTGTGCATCTTCTATTCTATCCGAGTATCAGACTTCCTTAGAAGAGAGACTTTGCATAGCGAGGAAAGGAAAATTGCGGCGTACCTGCATCGATAGAGGCTTGAGTTGTGACCTTAAATCTCGAACTGCCGACTGTGTCATTTAAAAACATATTTATCAGTTGACAAGCATATATATGCAAGGATTTTCTAACATGTGATACTAATGACCTAAGGATTTTATGAAATTCACTTTGTTAAGATATGCATTTAGCACCCGTTTAATCTATGTGGCGCCATTGACTACCAACTCAGCATTCATTAATCCTGATTAGTCCATGCAAAAGTCAAAACAATTATATAACGTGCTTTAGACAGTTTATATATGTAACCTGATAAAACTACTCTATTTTAGAATTGATCCTTCTAAGTTTATGTTCAGTCAAACAAATGGATACTGATTGTAAAAGAAATCAAAAATATCACCGGCCTATGTACAGTCATATTTTATTATATTGTGAATTTTTATTATGTAAATGAATGGATGAAGAGATACAGAAGTATGAACACATCCCGTGTATTTAATGAAGACAGAAATAAGCACCTTCATATCTGCTATTTCCTGCTCTCGCTTTGCAATGGTTACTATAAACACAGCTTCCTTTTTCTTTGATTTGTCTAACTGAAATTAGTAATACAACATGGATCAATACAAGATTATACACTTTCCAACAAAAAAAGGTATAAGCTTTTTTACATCGAACCTGCTCTCGAAGTGATTCGTCAGATGATTTCAAGTTTCGGAGATAATTAACTACCACTCTAGGTTCTGCATACAGGGAAAACATCTGTAAGCATAATTCCAAAATTTCTCAAAAACTAATACATTGTATCATGGCATGGAATATCTTTACAGTGGCTTTAAAAAACTAACCAACTGATGAGCCTGGAGGAATGAAAGACTCCTTCTCAAAAGCAGAATGCCATTTTTGAACTTCTGCCTTTGCTCCTTCAAGATCTGACTATAACCAAAATACCACCATAAAAGTAAAATAAGCGCATAAATGACATATACATTTAAATGCAACCCACTATGCAAGGAAATTGCCAACTTTACATTAAAGGCATTACACAAGTATTTCAGATTTCAAGTGACTCTTTGCTTGATAATTATAGATATCAAGATGAATTAGAGGGTTGTCTGACGGGCCGTAGGTGTTGAAATGGGTCATTGTAGCAGGAGTGTAAGGGATATGGTTGGATTGGGTTGACCGCAAGCATTTTTCTTCCCCTTATTTTTAATCAATAACTAGAGCCCTAGTAACTGGATTGTCACCTCTTATAATAATGGAAGACATGAATAAAAGATGAAGTTAATACATACTTGGCATGTTGCAAGAGTATCCTGACAGCTCTGGAGACTACAAAAGACAAAGCACAAAAATGGAAAGGGTTTACGTTTGATCTAAATGCAAGATTTAGTTGTAGACCATAACCTTAATTAACAAGATGTTGAAGAAGAATTGTTTGATGATACCTTTCACGGAGAGACAAAATCATCCCAGTTGCCGCACCTGGTGCAGTTTCTTCTACTTTAATGTTTGCCTGAGATGTAAGCGAAGTAATTGCAAACATCAGCTTAATGATCAAGTAAACTAACGAGTAAACTATGAAGTGGAAATTAGATAACACATAACAATTCCAATGCGAGATCACGCATTCACACACTGCATGTTTGCAACAATCTTAGTATTCCGCTGTCCCTAAGACCATGGTAAAGCTTGCATTTCTTTAGTAACAGAATCAGAAACAGGTTTGTGAGGTCATTTTGTAGCAGGATGAAAAAGCTTCCAGCATAACTAATAAATCAAAGTAAAAATATACAAACTGCACTTTATAGGGTTTGAAAGTTTGATCTCATAACAACCAAATAGTCAGTGGTTGCTTTCTTGTAAACATGTTTTATAGACTATAAAAAGCATCAAATCAAGTTTGCAATTCATAATAGCTAGACACCAAATTTTATCCAAAATACAGAAAGTGTTGCCAGACGATGGCCGAGAATGATAAATGGGTTATATTCAGAGACTCGTATTCTCTATGGCTGAACGCAGACCTAAGTAACAAGCGAATTATCCCGCACTTATTGAGAAGTATATTTCCAAAAAGCAATGAGAAGCCAGGGACATAAGACTAAGAGGCATGCATTTACGAAAAGTAGCTTGAACGCTTAAAACAAACAACAATATACAGATCTTCATAAGCCAGTGAGCAAGACAGCTGTAATGATGTAATTCATCTGGTAACTGGTTGCCAATCAGGTGTCCATTTTCACATCCTGGCCCAATACAGGAGATGGCTGAAGGACGCATCATTTGCAACCGGGTTAACTCCCTTTTTATTATATTGTCAGCTTTCATGATACATCGATTATTTAGTTTAAAAACAATTATGAGTGACAACAAGATGATCACTTAAAATTCAGATTTGTGGGTTCATAATAATTCTTCTTAAGTAATCTCCGGTTCTCTGGTTGAATCCTTCCAAACAATGAGACATTCACTTAAAATTTTGTGGGACATCATTGTGTTCATTTCACTTAATACAATATCTCCTTATCAAGTTTTTTGCACGTAGCCAAAGAGGCAATCATGACTGAAATTTGGTTATTCTTACATACTGTAACAACTAACATGCATCTTTAATTGTTTCCTGTGACTCCAATCGATCATGGAAAATGCTACCTCACACATCAAAGATCCCATTACTCCAACTCCCTTGGATTGTGGATTAAAAGTTAACAATTCCTATTTCAATAACCCATAAGGTATATAATAGAACCGCAGCAATGTTAACTAGTAGTTTTAACTTTTAAGGCAAAATTCCCAATATTGGTCTAGGATATACGAACAAAGAACCTAAGTATTCTCATTGACTTTTACATAACTGATCTTAAGAAATAAGAAATACTCATTCTAGAAAATCCGAATACACAATGAGTAAACTAAATCCTCCCGTCTAAAGTTCAAGTCCGCTTCGCAAATTCGACAACTATAAAAGAACATACAGCCTGAAGCAGTGATCATGAGTTCAAATCCTGTCAGTGTGTCTCTTCAATCATGGTGTTAAGAAAATTACCTTGCCCGTGGGACAGATCGGTGGGGGGCTGCCATACGGTCAGTTACCCATTTTTTTATTCATACACATATCAAAATACACATATTGAACAGTTTCCCAATGCGTATTCAATTATGAAAATGGGTAAGCATAAACATGACTTAATTACGTCAATATATGAATCCTAATGGGAAACTTTGTAAATTAATTTGGGCGAGACATGAAGAAAGGTACATTGCTACTCTATGGAAAAGTGAATTGGTATTAACCGAAAGGCTTTATGACTATCATTACTAAAATGTGAAAGGGCTCTTCAATTCCGGTACACAGGTACAAGCAACCATGATGTCACCACTACAACCTTTGTGTCTTTGGTAATGCGTGAGGTATCAATTAGTTTATGAGTATGTTTGGCAAAGATAGCATGTGAAATAAGCAGTAGCGCAATAAGCAGTGGTGGAAAGCGAAAGTAGTAGCGGCAGTAGTCGTTTGGTAACATAGCTTTACAATCATAATTAACAAGCCTAAGTGGAAACGCTAGTTGCTCGTAAATGCTACTAGAAGTAGCATTTTGATTTGGAGCGTTTAGAAAAAAAGTAGGCAAGTAACCACAAGGGGTGGTAAGAATATTCCAAAGTGAAGGTCAAGGGTTCGAATCCAACGGGGAGAAAAATAATCCCCTTCCGGGCTATCTATAAAAGGGTAGTCGCTCTGGGATTAGTCGGCTCGCAATGTCGACTCCGAAACCTAGGTAACAAAAAAAAAGTAGGAATGCATATTGCTTGTTTCCAACGTGCAAAACCGCTAACCACTAATTGCTTGAAACGCTCCTAAAGGCTAGCTACGTAACGTACCCTAATTGTCAAAAAGCACAATCAACAGATAAAAAAAGGGTACATTCTACTTTTACGACCTAAACCCTAAGTTCATAAAAGTGAACAGGTAACCTTTTTGGAGCCGAAAAGATCATCATCTTCGTCATCAATATCACCAAATCCTCTCTTACTACCTATCAAAAACCACATTACAAAAATCATCAAAACTAAGATGGTATTTTATAAGCCCTAATTTTCCTGCTTATATGTGGTCTTATGTTATTTGGGGTTATATTTCATAAGTCCATTTTTTTCGTATTATTTTAAAACTTATAACCTTTATATAAGTTTATCATATCATAATGAACTTATCCACAATTTTCAAAATAAGCCCAAAACAAAAATCAGCTTACGAAACATAAGCCAAAACCACATAAGCTCATACGCCCAAATTTAAAGCTTAAAAAACACTCCGTTAAGGGGGTGTTTGTTTTAGCTTATATGATTTCGGCTTATATTTCATAAGCTCCAATTTATCGGCTTTATCTCAAGACTTGTGGACTTAGGGGGTATTTGTTTCGGCTTATATAGCCGGCTTATGGCTTATTTGGATTTCGCCTTATGTTTTATAACCTCACTTTTTGTGGCTTATTTTCAAACTTTCCGGCTTATATAAGCCCAAAACCAAATTAGCCATAAGGCGGCTATATAATAAGGGAAACAAACACGCCCTCTATATAAGTTGATTACAATATGATAAACTTATATAACCCCATAAATCCCAAAATAAGACAGAAAACTGGGGCTTACAAAAAATAAGCCGAAATCAAATAAGCTCATAAGCCCATATATAAGCTTAAACAAACCCCCAGTTCAAAAAGAGTGTATTAATTAATTAATGGATACCTCCTGGAGCAATTTTTCTAGGGTTTGGTCCAGCAAAATCATCATCCTGCAAATTTAACACAAAATTAACAAATTATTAATTTTAATTAAGGATTAATAAAAATTTAATGTAAATTACTTGTTCCATATGAGATCGTGATGACATTGAAATCCTCCTGGTTTTTAAAATTTGGTTGGTTTTATTTTAGAACTGTGTTTTTATATTTTTTATGAGAATTGAAAAATCAATCCCCATTGTTTTGTCAAATTGCAATTGTTTTCTTTCTCTCTCCTACAATTTATTGGCGATTTATTTTCATATCATAGCGATTTTTTTTTCAAATTTTTTATTAAAACTAAAACTATTTAAATAAAACATTACGTTAATAAAAAAACAAACGTTACATAAATTATAAGCTTATTTGATCTTGTCATTCATATCTTGCAACACCTTTTGTTTTGCCGAAAACAAATTAGAGTCCATTTCAGCGTTATAAAACCATAAGTCAACGTGTTAATTCGAGTTTTTCTCGTTTCAGCGCCATTTTGTCTGGTTGAACAACCACTTGCATATCCAACTCCTGCTGCTTCAATTGCATGTAGGAGTCTTGTTACTCTTTTTTTTCTCCATTTGATATTGACCTTTTCCCATCTGTTGGCTACAATGTCAGCAAATGAAGACCCTGCTGTCGAGGAGACGGATGGATTCTTCTTAGCTTTCTTATGACCAATTGGTCGTTCAAATCGACAAACCACCTTTCCTGACTCAAAGTGATTTCGAAAGTCTTGGATTTTTTGTTAGATGGGTAAAAGGCAGGTAGCTCTTAGCCAACTTGTGTGATCTATTAATATGTTCCAAGCAGCCTCCAATGCAAACAGATGTTTTAAATCATTTTGTATTCCGCACACGCTTTTTGATATGCATTAAGATTCACAAGAACCACTTTCGTGATTTTCCTCGATATTATGCATGATGGCACAAAAAACTCCAACTCTAGGGTCGAACCATATTCTTCCTTTTGCTAAGCACCACGTTGTACCCTCTAGTTGAACTCGTCTCGTCTTGATCGTAGATAACAACCTTTTTCCAAAACCCCTTTTTCTTTTGGCCATTTGCTTTCTTGCCATCATCGTACACATGACACCAACATTTCGCTAAAGCTACCCCTCCGCCGCTGACCATTCTTTTGGCATGTCGCTAGTCTTCTCAACATCAAATTGCTTGCCTTTTGAAACTCATTTCGTTGGCTTCTTAGGTTTCACGGGTGATGTTCGTTTCACAAGTCTTAAATTTATAACAAGGTTTAGACAAAACAAGAGACTAGAATACAAACACGGACAAGTATACCCTTTCATTCGTAATATTGCTTTGTAGGTGGTAAGTCATGATCGTTCGCTAGGACTTAGTTTCGTTTTGGTAATCAATATAATAATTGAAGAAAGAAATGATTGAATAAGTAACAATAATAACAAGTATGACTAATATGGGATAGTTCGTATAAGTTTGTGATGATAATAATGACCGAGATATGTTTTATGTATGTAAAGAGTGATAATCCTTTTTCGTCTAAATGGCATTTACACAATTCACTTTGGTGTGATTTAAGACTTATGTTTGATTAAGCGACTAAGCTTTAAACAAATTTCCAACGTGTTCAATATTTATCAAAGTTTCTAAGCGGATCTCTCCAACCAAAGATTCAAAACCATAGACAAGTTCTTAAAAGCTTATTGTAACAACTTGAGTCTCTTGACGTCAAATTATGGTAACAAATCAACTTAAGATAAAATATGGCGATAGAACTAGGTGGCAAAATGGTTCTACAACATTAGCTTGAAATCAATTATAAAGGATCATATCATAGCATCATCACTAGTTATAGTCACATACCCATATAGTCACAAATAGCTTAGCCTAACATAGTAATTAAAATAACAAATGGAAAAGAGTAAGAGAACATCATACTTAGATTGATCGAATGAACGAGTACTATGCTAAAGAACAACTTATTTTTTCATAAAAAGATTCTCTAATGTGAATTTATACGACAATAGGTTTACCTTCTTCAATAGCATGCGTACTTTTGTTGCTTGAAAAATCTCTTCTAGATTTTGTATCCTGATTTCAAGATCCTCAAAGCCATTCCATTCCAGATCTTCTAAATTTGCCAATGATGCACAAAAAAATCATGGTTTTTTTGTTAGGCAGGATATGTGACAACTGTGGTTCTGACGGGTCAGTTGTCACCCGTAGAACTTTAATTTGTGTATAGGATTTCTTGAATTATGTGCTTTGTATGTGTTCTTATGTGTTATAATGTGATGAAGAATGAGTGAGATGAAGCACATGACTGATTAATCATGGTACATGTTTGAAATGAATGGAAATGAAAGTGAAATGAAATGAGATCACGCGAAAATTTTGTGAAAGTTAAACTAATGTTTTCGTAAGATTTTGTGTATGTATCATACGTGATGTATGTACATTATATATATTATATATATTCTATAAGTATTATATGAGTTTTTATTTTAGGAAAGTTTTGAAAATAAAGTCCAGATCGAAAATTACGCAGAAAGTCGAAAAATTAGCGAATGGGTGCCCGGTTTTGATCCGAAAGGGTCTAGATGTTAATTAATGGTAATTATAAGTAATTAACAATTAAATTAATAAAATAATGAAGGGAGAGTCAGAATTGTGGGGCCCATGACATATAGGAGTCCTAATTGGGCCTAAACTTATCCAGGAGGTTACCAAAGCATATATAAACACCCCAAGACCCCAAAAACGACCCATAAACCTTAAATAAACCTATAATCAGTCGAATAATTAATGGAGGTCAAAGTCGATATCTTGCTTAGGGATTAAAGGTACGTAATAGAATTAGCTCGATTAATGTTAAAATTACGTATGCAACCTAGTATGATGGATTAGGGTTCAGTTTTTATGATTTTTTATTAGGGTTTATGATTTCTGTAATTAATAATTTTAAGGCTTATAATATTAAACTAATTAGGTTATTGTGGGATTTAATGATTATTAAAGGGTTTAATTATGTTTAAAATCAAAACTGCAGTCTGACCAGAATTTTAAGTCGACTTGTAGAGGTCATATCATGGTCATAAAAAAGAGTTAAAAAAGAGTTAGAAGACGATTTGTTTTTTTTCAAATTTAAGTTCAGAGAGTTAGCTTTCCAATGGCGTTGGTTTCAAGTCAATTAGAAGTCTAGAAGTCACTTTTTATGAATTTACAAGATTCGTGGTCAGAACTGGGATTTTAAAATCCGAATTTAGGGTTTAAGTTTTATGGGTAAAAACCTTATCAAATGAAATACTTTTTGCAAGGCCACGTGGGAACAACTTATTTATAATATATAAGAACTCATTTGTTAATTGGGGAAAAATTATGATGTTTAGGTTGATCGTTCATGGGTAAACATTTGGAAGGTCTAGGCTGAGTTTGAAAACTGGAGCTAGTTGTGGTCATAGAATTCTTCGAATTTTTCTTCAAGGACTTAAGACCTAAATTTTGATTTTGGATATCTAGATAGATATGTGAAGACGTGGAAAATTGGCAAAAATATTGGGCATGGTTAAGTTTGGCTTTTGCATTTGTTTTGGGCGGGTAAAATTCACAAGTTTTCATAAATTTAATAAGAAAGGTTTGGATGTAATATGGGAGAGATATATGTGTTAAACCTTAGGGATTTAGTTTAGAGGAAGGATTTAGATTTAGTGAGTCCATCATATGAATGTCACATCATTTAGGTTTCGACCAATGGATGGTAACATGTTTGCTGTTTGATATAGTTGCTTTGCGAGGACTTGCGTAGCTATGCTTTCATGTCAGTTTCATAGTCCCTTGTCTTTAAATGGTTTTACTCTAGTAAGGGATGGAAATGATGCTTGTACAAATATGTGTTGTGAAATGTTGTTTTAAAGTGTATTTTCACACCCACCATGGCAGAATATGAGGCGCGACGTATGTATATCATCATAACAATAGCGTGTCTACGGAGAGAACTAAATGAAATTGAAATATCATAAATGGTGACACAAATGTCATGACAATATCTCAACAAATGCAGGAGTCTAGATAAGTATGTAAAAGTCCTACCTCTTACCAAAGACAACAAATAAAACAAATATCAACACATAGGTGTTCATAGTATCACTTATAAAACAAACAAAAATAAAGTAAAAAGGAACGGGGATCTCCTTCTATATGCATTTCTTACGCGTCTCCAGTCCTAGCCACTTATGTTCTCATGCTTAACCTTATTATTACATGAAAGAGACACTAAAACCCGTCAATAATAATGTTGGTGAGAGTCATAGGTTTAGACTCCAACGCCAAACTTATACATTTCAATACATTAGCTGTGAATAACGACATTCAATAACATTTACGACATTTTGGACATTTGGACACTGTACTACTAACATGCATAACTAATTCAGTACTAAGCACATATCGTTCCGTCCAAGGCTACAAGCCTTTCCTATCCTTATTTCCTTCCATGGCATATTAGGCGCCCATACACCTAATAACCATCCCCAAGACCCAGTCTGGGCCTTGATATCAAGTACTACTTAAATAAATTAAGTATTTCACATAGTAGTTAAATGCATAAGTAAACACATAATGTCCTATAACACCCTATTTTGATAAATGGATTATCACAGGATAATTATGGCGCGTCATCAAAGCATGCAAGGTAAATGTCTAAAACATTAAATGACCATAAAGGGAAATACCGGAATCAAACATCGGTAGTCCAACATAAGCTCACACACATGAATAAGAGTACTGAAAGGAAAGGACTAAACAATGTTCAAAAGAAATAATGTATGAAAATGCATAAGTAAAGGAGGTTGGATAGCTTCCGTCCAGATGCATATACTCTCAAGGTCCTAAGTGCGTCCCTGAGTACCTGCCGTTTGGGAACAAGAAAAGGAAACGGCTGAGCAAAACGCCCAGTGAACGGATATATAACATAGTATGAATGACATAAGCATAATAAAGACTAATAGCACCGGAAATGTATAAGTCCTGGAAAACTTGGTACATGTTTATAAAATTGGTTTTATAGTTTGAAAAGCTTATCATTAACTTATGAAAACTGTATTTTAAATTTAGCCAAGAGCCCATATAGGTATGAGGTATCAACGTGCATGAATACTTAGATGGGTGACCTCATCATGCATTAGAGGGGTTGCCTCTAATTATACTGGTCTGGGTAGGAGGGATCAACTCCTTGTGAAGGATGCAAGGCACACACCACATTCACCATGAAAATCCTGTAAAACATGTAACTAGGATGCAACCATACACCTCACATGATAATATAAATAAATGGCCAAAACTGAAAGGGACGCCATGAGCAATCACTCCGTCGTGAGAAGTCATAACACTAGTGCCTCCAGTGTTATGGTTATGGTACCTCCATAACTAGGTGGAACTGGCATGCATGTATATAGCTCAGGCATTTAAAATAAAACATAAGCATTTAAAACATATAAAATAACTAGGGAAAACATATGGCTACAAACAGGGAATCCTAATCATACATACGAAGGAATGTCCATACTGAAGGACGGAATATCCGTACCTTATGTCCAGTAGTGAAGCTAGAAGCAAAGCCAAACGATCTACTCCGACTTCGCGGATACTACATAAATAAGGGACGTGTATGAGTTGTCTGATTACTGAGTGTGTTATTTGTTCTTGTACGTTATTAACTTATTTTATATGTTCTTGTCATGTTTTACTGTTTTAAATGTTATCTTGTATTTAATCACGTTTTACATGTATTTTGATTATGTATTTCATGTGTTATTGTATTACTATACTTGTATTGTCATAATAAGTAAGTTTCTAAAAATAGCAGGTTTCCAAAAATAGAAAGTTTCCAAAAATAGAAAGTTTCTAAAATATAAAGTTTCCAAAAATAGTAAGTTTCCTGAAATAGAAAGTTTCCATAAATAGAAATAAGCTGGATTAATAAATCTAAAAATATAAGCTAGTGCTTATTAATCATAAGTTATAAGTCATGATAGTTATTAGTAAAGTCTATTAAATTAAATACTTAGGCTAAAGTAATTATTAATTAATAATGATAAAGCATGGTTTATTAATTAATAAAATGTCATGGTCAAATTTAATAAACTTTACCTTATACAATTTAATTAAGTTAAGTCATAGTATAATTTAATTAAGTCTAATAAATACTTGGGTTATATCATGTTTTATTTAATCAAATAAAATAACCTAAGTCATGGTTTTAAATTAATCAATTAATAATGCATGTAAATTAATTTAATAAATAAAACATTGCTAACAAATATACCCGAGCCCTAAACCCGAGAAAACAAAACCCGAACACCAACACACCACCATACAGCCACGGCTGATGGTGGTGGCTGGCGGCTGTGGCCTTGGCCAGCCATCGGTTGCCGCTGCTAAGGTCACGGTTCACACCGGCCGAAGCCGGCATTCCCCCTGCCTTTCCTGCGTACCCACTGCGCACCAAGGTACCTACTGGGGGCCTTGGTTTTGATGTTGCCCGAACGAAACCCACACCGAGCCCCATTGGGGGTCTCAGCTGGTGGTGATACAAGGCCACCGAGAGCCTTGTGCTCTCGGTTTGGTGCGTCGAATCAAGACAAACACCCACAACACCCTTTTTCTTGATTAATTCATAACATAAACATGTATTTAATTAGGTTTTTAATAGATTTAACACACATGAACATAATTTTAATAAAAGAATAAAAATACGAAGGTTTGTTTAATACCAATCACGTGGATGAATAAAGGTTGGGATCACGAACACGAACACGTTAGAATTTAAGATCAAAAATCAAGAACACTCCCTCTTGTTCTCTTGTGATGTCGCGGCCAAAAGAAAGCAAAAAGGGGCTAGGGTTTGTTTATTTTTGCTAAAAGAATGGATAATGAATTTTCCCCGGGAATTAAATTAGTTACACATGGATTTTTAAACGGGCCGGGCCAAGAGGCCTTTGTCCTTCTTTCCTTACCACGATACACACACAAGCCCAACACCTTTCATTTGTTTTTCGTGACTAATATTATTCGTATGTGTTTCGTGTTTTAGTTGTCGTGAATAAAATATTATACTTAATATTTAACGTGCATTAATAATATACGTAGTTCTTGTAATTTAATGTTCGTGACATGTGTCATATATTATAAATAGAAAGTTTTAATTAACTAACGTTTTTATGTAGTGTACTATTCATGGTATTTTATGCGGGTTTTACAACTCTTCCCCTCTAAAAAGAATAATTCGTCCCCGAATTATATATAACGTAAACTGAAAGGATACATACCCGAATCAAAACTGGAAATGAGGGTAAGAAGCCTGGATAGACTCCTCCGTCTCCCAAGTGGCTTCCCACTCAGGATGGTCCCTCCAAAGGATTTTGACGAATGGAATCGCCTTCTTCCTCATGACTCGCTCTTGACGATCAAGAACTCGTTCGGGTTCCTCGACATAAGAAAGATCCTCACGAATCTGCTCGAGTGGATACTGAACCATATGTAGGGGATGATAGTTGTATCCTCTGAGTAAGGACACATGGAAAATGTTGTGGACGTGAGATAGATGCAGAGGTAACGTGTTGTCCTATATAATATGAAGATTAAACAAGAAAGAAAGGTAGAAAATAGATGAATTCTAGAGAGAGAAAGTAGTGAGAGAAAGTAGAGAGCAAATGGTTGGAACTTTTGGAGGATTAGATTAGTTAGAGAAAAATAAAAATGGCCAACACCCTTCCTAACATGCTAGGAAGGGTATATATAGTCCACCCACATGCGGGCTTGTTTATGGACTATAGTCTAATAGGCCGGGCTTTCCTTTTGGGTTTTAGTTACTTATGAGTGCACCTTAGCCTAAAGTTAAGCCCGTATAACACGACTAAGCTACTACCTATTACAACGTTCTAAAATACGATGCATAATAAACATATGACCGAGCATTCTTGTTTGACTCAATATTTTGAGGCTAACAATCTCCCCCAATGAGAGGTCATTACCCTTTAAGAGAGGTCATTACCCTTTGTCATTTGGAGATTTGTAGAGATTACTAATCTCGCCATAAATGAGTCTTGAACGTGTAATAGTAGCCTTTTTCCTTCATGCTGTGATCTTTGAGCCTTTGTCGTTGTCTTTCGACTTTGTCTTTAATCTTGAGATCTTCAAATTATCCTTGACTTGTCTTTGCCATCTGCGATCTTGTATCTTCATCCACATGCTCACGCTACTAATTGTTGAATATGTCTTTAGGCATGAGTATGTGGTTTTGAATCTTTGAGTTTGCTTAGTACACCGTGACGCCACCTTCTTAAGACAAAACATAGACACGAACTGAATGGCTTTGACTGTAACACCCCATTTTAGAAATGGAATATTACGCATAATCATGGCGTGTCATCAAAGCATACAAGGATAAATGTCTAAGCATTATTTGACCATAGAAGGGAAATACCGGAATCAAACATCGGTAACCCCAAAGTAGAGCTCATCACACACAAACATAAATACTGTAAAAGGAAAGGACGAAACAATGTCCATAGCAACTGTATTAAAGTAAAGGAAATGCATAAAGTAAGAAAGACAGTAAAGCTTCCAATCCATATGCACGTACGTTTGAGATCTACGAGCGTCCCTGAGTACCTGCCGTTTTGGGAACATGAAAAGGAAAACGGCTGAGCAAGACGCTCAGTGCACGGATGTACAATATAGCATGAAATAGGATAAGCATGTAACATATAACAGCGGAAGACTAAGTTCTGAGTAAACTGGTTAAGTATTAGGAAAAACTGGTTTTATAGTTTGAAAAGCCTTATGTTTATCTTGTGAAAACTGTTTTAACATATATATACCATAGCCCATATAGGTCATGAAAAGGTCACGTGCATGAATACTTGGAGGGGTGACCTCATCATGCTGATTAGAGGGGATGCCTCTAATCAATATACTGGTTTGGGTAGGAGGGATCAACTCCTTGTGAAGGGTGCAAGGCACACACCACATTCACCATGATAAACTGAATAAAACATGTAACTAGGATGCACCCATACGCCCCACCTGATATAATAATATGGCCAAAACTGAAAAGGGACGCCACGAGCAATCACTCCGCCGTGGGGAAGTCATAACATTGGTGCCTCCAATGTTATGGTTATGGTACCTCCATAACTAGGTGAAACTGGTCATGCTTGTATATGGCTATAGATTATGCTAATTAAACATAAGCAATTCAAAACAATAAAACAAATACTGGGAAAACAGTTGGCTGCATACGGGAAATCCTAATAAGGAAAGAATGTCCATACTGAAAGGACAGGAATCCGTACCTCAAGTCCAGTGAATGAACGGAAGAAAGACTCCTACTTCTGGATCACTAACGCTACATGAATACACACGTGTATAAGTATCGATTCACTGATTACGTACTGGTTTTTATGTCTCATTTTAGCTGACTTGGTATGTTTTAGGTCATGGTTCACTGTTTAGAGCCTTAAACTGTGTTTATCTTGTATTCTGATTAATCCGTTTAAGTATCACTGGTATTTCATGTATTATTATACTTACTGTGTAATAATAAGTAACTTTCCAAAAATAGCAGGTTTCCAAAAATAGAAAGTTTCCAAAAATAGAAAGTTTCCAAAAATAGAAAGTTACCAAAAATAGAAAGTTTCCAAAAATAGAAAGTTTCCAAAAATAGAAAGTTTCCTAAAATAGAATTTACTGCTTAAAACAGATTAGTTTCTAAAAATAGAAAGTTTCCAAAAAATAGATCAGCTGCCTTAATTAAATAAGTTTCCATATATAGAAGGTTTCCATAATTAGATTAGCTGCCTGAAATAGATAGATTTCCATATATAGAAGGTTTCCATAATTAGATTAGTTGCCTTATTTAATTAAGTTTCTATAAATAGAAGTTTCCATATTTAGAATTAAGCTGGTTACATAAGCTAACATATAAGCCTAAGTGTTTATAAGCTTGTTTCTTAAGTCATATGATATAGTATATAGTTTAATTATTATTTCATGTATTTTAATTAAACTATAGGTTAAGCATTTTAATTAAAGTATAACATGTTTTAATTAAAATGAAATGAAATACTTAGGTTAACATATGTATTATTATTATTAATAATATAACCTAAGTCATGTCTAAATTAATTAATTATAGGCATGTTTTAAATAATTAATTAATTATAACTTATAACATAAAATACTTAGGTTAAATTAATATCATGCTAAATTAATAATTAGAATAACCTAAGTCATGATTTAATTAATATCTCATGTGATTAATTAATTTATATCCTAAGTTCATGATTCATAAAAATTAACATGAAGCATAAATCATGATTTAACCAACGAACCATGAATCGGGCATGAACCCGACACCGTACCCCGAGCCAAACTCGGGGCACGTGTGCCCCCTTGCTGCCGTGGGTCCCACATGAGCCAACCAAGACCAAAATGGTCTTGGTGGTGGCGGCAATAAGCAAACCAAACCCCCCCCCCCCCTCGGGTTTGTTTTGCTAGGCGGCTAAAACAAACACCCTTTTTATATCATTCTTTGATTTTAATTTATACCAAAACATGTTAGATCAATGTTTAATTATCATGTTTAAATAAGAAAAACAATAACATGTTCATGAACATAAACAAAGATTCAAAAGAATTAAAAAGAAGGGTTTAAAAAGGTATACCACTATGTAGCTTGAAAAAGGATGAACAAACACTGATTATAGCAATAGTTTTTAAGATCAAAATCAACCAATCACCCTCCTATGGTGATGCTAAGGTGGCGGCACAAAGAGAGAACAAGGAGGAGGAGAGAAAACTCTTTTAGGGTTTTTGTGTTTATTTCTTGAAAGTGAAAAATGAAAACATATTTTTACCATAACCCCCCCTTTACTTGTAAAAGTCCATGGGCTAAGCCCACCTTGGTATATGTGCCGTGGGTATGGGGGCCCCACATGGGGTACCCGTACCTTTCTCGTGTCCCGATGTTTCGTGTTCGTTCGTGGTTAAACGTGCTCGTGTTTAAAGTGTTTCTGTTTATTTTATCATGTCGTTTATCGTAATTTTAACGCTCGTAACTATATTATATGTATTTACGTAATTATTCTAGTTCGTATTTTAAATGGTGATCATGATTTAGTTATGTTCACGTGACATATTTATTAACTGTTTATCATGAGTTCGTACGTAATCGATACTTGTCATGTCATACACGTATGCACTTGCTTGATTATTAGCACATGAATGTGATCAATACTAAATGAGGTAAGTTTTAATCTAGGACGTACGATCTTAAGGGCACTATTCATGGTAAAAGCATGCGGGATTTACAATTCTTCCCCCCTAAAAAGAATAATTCGTCCCCGAATTATAGATAAAGTAAGCTGAAAAGAAGTAACATACCCGAACTCAAAATATGAAGTGAGGGTAAGAAGCCCGGATAGACTCCTCTGTTTCCCAA
This sequence comes from Glebionis coronaria, assembly GCA_025667525.1. Lineage (NCBI taxonomy): Eukaryota > Viridiplantae > Streptophyta > Magnoliopsida > Asterales > Asteraceae > Glebionis > Glebionis coronaria. The sequence goes on from CM046877.1 coordinate 119,535,210, forward strand.
GTGGCTTCCGCTCGGTATGGTCCCTCCAAAGAATTTTGACGAAAGGAATCGTCTTCCTTCTCATGACTCGTTCTTGCCTGTCGAGTACTCGTTCGGGTTCTTCTATAAAAGTGAGATCTTCACGTATCTGTTCCAGTGGATACTGAACCATGTGAAGGGGATGATAATTGTACCCTCTGAGTAAGGACACATGGAACACGTTATGCACGTGCGAAAGCTGAGGAGGTAACGCCAATCGGTAAGATACTTCACCGATTCGTTCAATGATATCAAAAGGTCCGATGAAACGAGGACTGAGTTTTCCTTTGATCCCGAAGCGTTTAACACCACGTGCCGGCGAAACCTTGAGGAAGACGTGATCTCCCACATTAAAATGTATGTCCCTACGATGCTTATCGGCGTAACTCTTCTGACGTGACCGTGCTTCTTGCAACTTCTGCTTAGCTACCTCGATCTTCTCATTGGTCATTTCTATAATCTCTGGTCCTTCGAGTGTTCGCTCTCCCACTTGATCCCAGTAAGTTGGAGCGCGACACTTTCTGCCATACAACATTTCGAAAGGAGCACACTTGATACTTGCGTGCCAGCTGTTGTTGTATGCAAACTCGACCAAACAGATGTAATCGTCCCAATCACCTGTCCATTCCAACGCACACGACCTTAACATATCTTCCAATGTCTGAATTGTTCGCTCTGATTGTCCGTCCGTTTGAGGATGGAAGGCTGTACTCAGCTTAAGTTGTGTACCCCAAGCTTTTTGCAGACCTTTCCAGAATCGCGACGTGAAACGAGGATCTTTGTCTGAGACGATGCTGGAGGGAGTGCCGTGGAGTCTCATGATCTCCCTTCTGTAAGTATCTGCGAGTTTACTTACCGGATCTTCCTTGCGTATCGGTAAGAAATGAGCTGATTTGGTGAGTCGATCAACAATGACCCAAATAGCATCGTGCTTCTTCTTGGTAGGCGGAAGACCGGTAACAAAATCCATGGTGATTTTGTCCCACTTCCACTCTAGAATATCCAACGGTTGAAGGAGACCGCCCGATCGCTGATGTTCGATCTTAACCTGCTGGCAGGTAAGACATTTGGAGACATAAGTGGCTACATCCTGTTTCATACCACTCCACCAAAAGTGCTGTCTGATGTCATGGTACATTTTTGTCGACCCAGGATGTATAGAAAATGGGGAGCTGTGAGCTTCAGCTAACAATGCTTCCCGAAGTTCTTGATTGTCAGGAACACAAAGTCTCGTGCCCTGCCAAACGATACTGTCTGCGTCCATTCTGAATTCTGTCTGCTTCTCCAAATTCTGAATTATCGCCCAAATATCTCCATCATCCTTCTGCGCTTCCTTGATCCTAGTCAGTAACTCAGGTTCTACTCTAAGATTCGCCCAGTATCCGTGCTGCCCACGTACCATGATTTCGATGTCTAGCCGCTCCAAGTCTCTTATGTTTTGTTCCTTGATCTCAATGCCGTTGATCATTCCGGACTTTCTGCTGAGTGCATCTGCTACTACATTAGCTTTCCCGGGATGATACTGTAGGTTAATATCATAATCCTTCAACAGTTCCAACCATCTCCTTTGTCTCATGTTCAATTCTCGCTGTGTGAAGATATACTTCAAGCTCTTGTGATCCGTGAAAATGTCGCATGATTCTCCGTATAAGTAATGCCTCCATATCTTCAATGCGAACACCACTGCAGCAAGTTCCAGGTCATGCGTAGGGTAGTTTTCTTCATAGGGCTTAAGCTGCCGTGAAGCATACGCGATCACTTTCCCATGTTGCATGAGAACACAGCCCAGTCCCTTCCCCGATGCATCGCTATAGATCTGAAATCCACCTGTACCAGATGGGAGAGTAAGAATAGGTGCAGATACTAACTTCTGCTTTAGGTCTTCGAAGCTCTTCTCTCGATCTTCCGTCCAGACGAATTTCTCTCCTTTTCGCATCAGTTTGGTGAGAGGTAGTGCCAAGCGGGAAAAGTTCTCCACGAATCTGCGATAATATCCAGCTAAGCCTAAGAAACTGCGGACTTCTGTCGCCGACGTTGGTCTTGGCCATTTAGTGATAGCCTCAACCTTCGCTGGGTCCATAGTGATCCCTTCTGCTGATACAATGTGACCTAAGAATGCCACCTTGTTTAACCAGAACTTACACTTGGAGAATTTCGCATACAGCTGTTTCTGACGTAGAATCTGTAGTACCGTACGAAGATGGTCTTCGTGTTCCTCCGTGGACTTTGAGAAAATCAGGATGTCATCGATGAATACAATGACAAATTTATCAAGGAATTCATGGAAGATTCTGTTCATCAGATCCATGAATACTGTTGGAGCGTTAGTCAGGCCGAATGGCATGACCACAAACTCATAATGGCCATAGCGGGTACGAAAAGCAGTCTTAGCAATGTCCTGCTCTTTAACCCTCAGCTGATGGTAGCCTGACCTTAGATCGATCTTTGAGAAGTGTTTGGCTTCTTGAAGTTGGTCAAACAGATCGTCTATACGTGGTAGTGGATATCTATTGCGGATGGTAATCTTATTAAGTTCACGGTAGTCAATGCAAAGTCGCATGCTGTCGTCCTTCTTCTTAACGAACAAGACCGGTGCGCCCCATGGAGATGCGCTTGGTCTAATGAACCCTCGTTCAAGAAGTTCCTGCAGTTGGTCCTTCAGTTCTTTTAGCTCTATGGGAGCCATACGATACGGAGCCTTAGAGATTGGCTCAGCTCCTGGAACAAGGTCGATGTTGAACTCCACTTCTCTTGCAGGTGGTATGCCTGGAAGTTCATCTGGGAAGACGTCTTGAAATTTCGAAACTACTGGTTGATCCTGAATCGATGAGGATTCAGCATCCATGTCGTGAACCGTAGCTAGATAACCTTCGCAGCCATGTGACAGTAATGCACGTGCTTGCAAGGTAGATATCACTTGTACAGACCGTCCGGGTATGAACCCGTTATGAATGTACTCAGGTGCATTAATGTCACCGAAGATCACCCGATATGAGTGGCAGTCTATGGTAGCATGGTGCTTGGATAGCCAGTCCATGCCGAGAATCATGTCGAATTCAATCATGTCTAGGGGAAGTGCATCTACTGCACGAACTTTATCGACAAACTCTAGAGGAAGACTCTCGTATACATGAGTTATTAATACAGAGTCCCTCAAAGGCGTGGAAATAAGTCTATTTTCTAACGGCAAGGGAAGTGTCCTGATGTTCTTGGCATAAGTAGTGGAAATAACTGAATGAGTGGCACCCGTGTCGAAAAGAACACATGTAGCTTGACCGTACATATACAAAATTCCAGTAATGGTACCTGTAGATTTGTTTGCCTGATCGCGCGATGTCGTATAGACACGCCCAGTGGTAGGAGGCGGTTTAGTATCAGCATGACCCGAAGTACCCTCCATTTCACCCTTACGGCAATCTCTCATACGATGGCCAGGGAGGCCGCACTTGTAGCACGCGTCGGAATCACGACGACATGGGCCAGGGTGTCTGCGATGGCAAGTATTGCAAAGAGGATGAGTGAATCCTCCAGCAGGAGTCCTTGCTTGCTGAGGGCCTGCTGATGACAAAACGTGTTAAGAATAAAGTATATGCACGAGTATAGGACGTAAGCGTCATAAGATGTTTACCAGTGTTAGCTGAACGGTTAGGCTGAGAACCCCTGTGGTTCTGGTCCTTCCCGTTACCGTCGTTCCTGGTAGAGGTTAATATAGTGTCAGCATGAGAGATATAACATGAAATCATAATAAGATGCGTAAATAGTAGGACCTGCTGTTGTTGGAGTGTCCCGCATTGTTACGGTAATTATCATTACCGTTGCGCCTTTCCACAACAGAACGGTCGTTATTGTGACCGTTTCCTTTGGGCTGATGAGGCTGCTGCTGGGTAGCCGGCTGAGACCGGTCCCCAGTTTTCTGCCTGGAAGATACAGTTTAAGAGATGATTATAGAACATATAATGATAGGATGCGGTCTGGTTAACGCTAGAACACGAAATGTTTTACCTCTTGTCGGGTCTTTCAGCTTCCCCGAACTCATCTCGTTCCTGCAACATCTCAAGCTTCCTTGCTGCATCGGCCACTTGTGCTATTGTATTGAACGTAGCACATACCAGATTGTTCGCGACCGAGGTGCGAAGTGCCCACCTAAAGTGGTGTGCCTGCTCCTCAGGAGTACCAGCTGCTGCTCCTAGAAAACCAGCTAGGCGAAGAAAGCGCTGCATGAATTCGTTGCTATTCTCGCCCGCTCTCTGACGTATCCCATGGTATTCATGCTTGAGTTTGTCCTGCTCTGCCTTAGGAAAGAACTGCTCCATCACTCTCTCCTTGAATTGGGCCCATGTCAAACCAGCGACCCATTCATCACCTCCTTCTGACTGCGTCAAAGCTAGCCACCAGTTGAGTACATCGCCTTCAAACCGGTAGCATGCCAATCTCGCCTTGAAGGCGGGGTCACATCCCATAGCATTGAAGATTTTCTCAATGTGAGTCAACCAGCTTTCAGAATCGCTGGGGCTATCAGTCTTTTCAAAAGCTCTAGGACGGAGCTTGTTAAATCTTTCCAACCATACTGCTAGTGTCACTGGGGGAGGAGGAGGAGGAGGTGCCTGATTCTGCTGCTGCTGATTGTTGGCAGCTTGGACTTCAGCACGAATGTCATTCCTCAGTTGAGGAAGTAAGGCTTGCATGGCAGCCTGAATTGCAGCATTGAGCTGCTCTTGCTCGCGTGTGAGAACCATCTGACAGTATAACATAACATATGATTAACAGTTCAAACATAAAATATAACTTGTATATATACATAAAAAAAAATTTATGCAAAAAAAAAATTCACGAGAAAAATTTATGCAAGAAAATCTTTGTATGAATGCATGATGCGGTTTTATGAAAACTTTTGATGCTCGAGAGTGAACGCCTCTGGTCAGTTCACTCAAAATAAAAGACATATCGAGGGGACGCCTATGGGTCGGTCCCAAATCTAAAAGTTTCGATAAAACACATGCGACTAAATAGGGCCAGTCCTGTACCAACCATTACTTAGTCAAAAATCCTGTAACAATGACATGTATATGTATGCTTAAAATGATGAATGCATGAAAACAACTGTCAGTTCTAGGAAGACCGTAGTGACTACCCACTAATCACAGGTCATATTTGAGAGCCTACAGGTCGAAACCTTGGGCTCTGATACCATAATTGTAACACCCCATTTTAGAAATGGAATATTACGCATAATCATGGCGTGTCATCAAAGCATACAAGGATAAATGTCTAAGCATTATTTGACCATAGAAGGGAAATACCGGAATCAAACATCGGTAACCTCAAAGTAGAGCTCATCACACACAAACATAAATACTGTAAAAGGAAAGGACGAAACAATGTCCATAGCAACTGTATTAAAGTAAAGGAAATGCATAAAGTAAGAAAGACAGTAAAGCTTCCAATCCATATGCACGTACGTTTGAGATCTACGAGCGTCCCTGAGTACCTGCCGTTTTGGGAACATGAAAAGGAAAACGGCTGAGCAAGACGCTCAGTGCACGGATGTACAATATAGCATGAAATAGGATAAGCATGTAACATATAACAGCGGAAGACTAAGTTCTGAGTAAACTGGTTAAGTATTAGGAAAAACTGGTTTTATAGTTTGAAAAGCCTTATGTTTATCTTGTGAAAACTGTTTTAACATATATATACCATAGCCCATATAGGTCATGAAAAGGTCACGTGCATGAATACTTGGAGGGGTGACCTCATCATGCTGATTAGAGGGGATGCCTCTAATCAATATACTGGTTTGGGTAGGAGGGATCAACTCCTTGTGAAGGGTGCAAGGCACACACCACATTCACCATGATAAACTGAATAAAACATGTAACTAGGATGCACCCATACGCCCCACCTGATATAATAATATGGCCAAAACTGAAAAGGGACGCCACGAGCAATCACTCCGCCGTGGGGAAGTCATAACATTGGTGCCTCCAATGTTATGGTTATGGTACCTCCATAACTAGGTGAAACTGGTCATGCTTGTATATGGCTATAGATTATGCTAATTAAACATAAGCAATTCAAAATAATAAAACAAATACTGGGAAAACAGTTGGCTGCATACGGGAAATCCTAATAAGGAAAGAATGTCCATACTGAAAGGACGGGAATCCGTACCTCAAGTCCAGTGAATGAACGGAAGAAAGACTCCTACTTCTGGATCACTAACGCTACATGAATACACACGTGTATAAGTATCGATTCACTGATTACGTACTGGTTTTTATGTCTCATTTTAGCTGACTTGGTATGTTTTAGGTCATGGTTCACTGTTTAGAGCCTTAAACTGTGTTTATCTTGTATTCTGATTAATCCGTTTAAGTATTACTGGTATTTCATGTATTATTATACTTACTGTGTAATAATAAGTAACTTCCCAAAAATAGCAGGTTTCCAAAAATAGAAAGTTTCCAAAAATAGAAAGTTTCCAAAAATAGAAAGTTACCAAAAATAGAAAGTTTCCAAAAATAGAAAGTTTCCAAAAATAGAAAGTTTCCAAAAATAGAAAGTTTCCTAAAATAGAATTTACTGCTTAAAACAGATTAGTTTCTAAAAATAGAAAGTTTCCAAAAAATAGATCAGCTGCCTTAATTAAATAAGTTTCCATATATAGAAGGTTTCCATAATTTGATTAGCTGCCTGAAATAGATAGATTTCCATATATAGAAGGTTTCCATAATTAGATTAGTTGCCTTATTTAATTAAGTTTCTATAAATAGAAGTTTCCATATTTAGAATTAAGCTGGTTACATAAGCTAACATATAAGTCTAAGTGTTTATAAGCTTGTTTCTTAAGTCATATGATATAGTATATAGTTTAATTATTATTTCATGTATTTTAATTAAACTATAGGTTAAGCATTTTAATTAAAGTATAACATGTTTTAATTAAAATGAAATGAAATACTTAGGTTAACATATGTATTATTATTATTAATAATATAACCTAAGTCATGTCTAAATTAATTAATTATAGGCATGTTTTAAATAATTAATTAATTATAACTTATAACATAAAATACTTAGGTTAAATTAATATCATGCTAAATTAATAATTAGAATAACCTAAGTCATGATTTAATTAATATCTCATGTGATTAATTAATTTATATCCTAAGTTCATGATTCATAAAAATTAACATGAAGCATAAATCATGATTTAACCAACGAACCATGAATCAGGCATGAACCCGACACCGTACCCCGAGCCAAACTCGGGGCACGTGTGCCCCCTTGCTGCCGTGGGTCCCACATGAGCCAACCAAGACCAAAATGGTCTTGGTGGTGGCGGCAATAAGCAAACCAAACCCCCCCCCCCCTCGGGTTTGTTTTGCTAGGCGGCTAAAACAAACACCCTTTTTATATCATTCTTTGATTTTAATTTATACAAAAACATGTTAGATCAATGTTTAATTATCATGTTTAAATAAGAAAAACAATAACATGTTCATGAACATAAACAAAGATTCAAAAGAATTAAAAAGAAGGGTTTAAAAAGGTATACCACTATGTAGCTTGGAAAAGGATGAACAAACACTGATTATAGCAATAGTTTTTAAGATCAAAATCAACCAATCACCCTCCTATGGTGATGCTAAGGTGGCGGCACAAAGAGAGAACAAGGAGGAGGAGAGAAAACTCTTTTAGGGTTTTTGTGTTTATTTCTTGAAAGTGAAAAATGAAAACATATTTTTACCATAACCCCCCCTTTACTTGTAAAAGTCCATGGGCTAAGCCCACCTTGGTATATGTGCCGTGGGTATGGGGGCCCCACATGGGGTACCCGTACCTTTCTCGTGTACCGATGTTTCGTGTTCGTTCGTGGTTAAACGTGCTCGTGTTTAAAGTGTTTCTGTTTATTTTATCATGTCGTTTATCGTAATTTTAACGCTCGTAACTATATTATATGTATTTACGTAATTATTCTAGTTCGTATTTTAAATGGTGATCATGATTTAGTTATGTTCACGTGACATATTTATTAACTGTTTATCATGAGTTCGTACGTAATCGATACTTGTCATGTCATACACGTATGCACTTGCTTGATTATTAGCACATGAATGTGATCAATACTAAATGAGGTAAGTTTTAATCTAGGACGTACGATCTTAAGGGCACTATTCATGGTAAAAGCATGCGGGTTTTACATTGACATTCGTCCTAAATCGGTAGCGTTTTACCTCCGGTCGGTGAAGACCGTTATACGATATTAAATACCGTACCTGTGATAGGTAGATTCAATTAAGAATCTCCTTGACAGGGTTTCACGGCTGTACTATCCGTTCTCTTTACTCGACCGTCTCAAAGCAAGACTACGAACATAAAGAGTGAATCAATTGGATAAATATCCGCTTGATTGAAGTCTTCAATTCAAATTCCTGGAACAAATGTGATTCATAAAGAATCTTACCATTGTTACTTTCCAGTTGACACAAGCTTGATTCATAAGAATCTCACAAGTCACCTACCGTAGCGCTGTTTGAGGTTGATGCTAGAAGGATTTCCATTCGTCAGTGTGAATATTAATGAATATCACTCTGATTGTTCTGACAAGACCATAAAGATATTGCGTAGAAACCTGAAACGAGTTTGAATCAATTCAGAATCAAACCATTGTTGCTTTTCAGTTTTACATATGTTTAATTCATAAAGAATCTTGCATATGACCTACCACGGTGCTGTTTGATGTTAACACTAGAAGGATTTCCACTCATCATTGTGAATACTAAGTAGTATCACTCTGAGTTTTCTAGCAATATCGCAAGGATATAGCGTAGGACTCTATAGCTCGTCATCCGTGTGTCCTAACGAGATTTGATTGATCTCTTGACTCTAGACTCGATTAGTGCACTTTTAGTGGTCAGAGGCTGGAGCAGATGCCACCTATTCAATATCAACTATCTCGGAGTGAGAAAGCTAATAGAAGTCATGTTGATCTCCGTGACAATAAAACAAACTTCTTTTTAGAGAAGCCTGAGTAGCTAGGTAAGGGTTGTGCTTTACATCACTGGATCCATGATGAGTTTGTCTTCATGATGTGTTGACCCAGTTTCTGCCTAAGTTGTTTGGAGGGCTTCTTTCTTTACACCCTTTATCCTTACATTTCTTTTTCATTCTTCAACCCCTTCAATGCTTACCAAGACATCATTACTAGCACCTTGTTGTGATTGTTCCAGTGCTAGCATCAGTACTTAGTCGGCATTCAGCTACGTTCACATTCTACTCCATCTTTCCTAAGGACTTCTAATAATCTATTGGATTGTCCCTGGGAAGATCCCTCCGATTCTGGTTGGATCATAAGACTTAAACCTAACCACCCTTTTTACACCAATAACGTCGTGGATTAAAAATGTTGTGGGTATTTGATCGTAACCATAAAAACCACTTCAAATGTCTAACAAGGTGTTTGAAAAACATTTAACACCTTGATAGTTTTGTCGTTTCATAAATGCTCCCCCTTCACATGTGCATCGATAATCAAAAGTGTTTTGCACATGTAGGTAAGAGTTAAAGTGCTTGAGTCTTGTATAAGATCACATTTTAATCACATTTTCTCCCCTATCTCTAATATATAAAATCTTTTGATATTAAAGATACCAAATTTGATTAAAATATATATTGAAAAATAGTCTTGAAAATCTTCGGTATAAAGATGTGTCAAACTTTGCATGAAGTTGGAATGCTCCCCCTAAAAAATTGATCCAGTTGAATTGTCATTGTGAGGATGTGATCCACATTTCGCTTTTTGAGGATGGGAGTTTTTGAACACACAATTTTTGAAAGATTATGAATAATCATTGAAAAACTCTTGAAAAATTGTGTTCAACGCTTTTCGAAAAATCCTATTTCTTTTTGGCAAAGAGGTTTTTCTAAAGCATAAACTTGAGTTCATAGACTTTGAATGTCTTGACAAATCCATTCAAGTGTAAGAAGATTTCTCTTCTTTTGTTGAGGGTAAGAGCACTAAATCGTACACTCCCCCGTGAATATCGATCTGGGTTGCAATCTGAAAGTGATTACAAGCCATTGTGTTGAGCTTAAAACGTTGAATGTTTTGTGACATGCTCAACCCAAGATAGATTGCTCTAGCCGTTGTTTGGAAATATTGTCCAAAATAGACATTTTCCTTTATTAAAAGTAGAAATGACATGTTTTGAAAAATATTTACAACTTTCATTCGAGCTTTATGTACACACCCGTGTCGTTATTGAGCGACATTTCTAGGTACGTCCATATTAATGATACTGAAAGACATGTCGAGAAGAATATTTTTTCCTTTTCAAAGATTTTTAATTTTGTGTTTTGCTTTTATATGTTTTATATTTTTGTATTTTTCTTTTTCAGTGATATTTACAAGTAGATGTTTGATAGATAAATCAAGCAGGCACCTTTGCCAGAATCTCTAGGTCTGCTGGAGTCAAACATCTCATACCAATTTGCCTAACGAGGTACTCAAATCTATCTTTTGATAGAGCTTTCGTAAACAAGTCAGCAAGTTGGTAATCCGTTCCAACAAAGTATAGTTTAACAATCCCTCTTTCAACTTGTTCCTATATGAAGTGGTATATGAGATCAATGTGCTTCGTGCGGGAATGTTGTACCGGATTGCAGGAGATGGCTATGGCCGACTTTGAGTCACAGTACATAGGTACTTTATCAAAGTGGAAGCCATAATCCGTGAGTTGTGTTCTCATCCATAGAAATTAAGCACAACACGCAGATAGAGACACATACTCCGCTTCGGCTGAGGAAAGTGACGTGCAATCCTGCTTCTTGGAAGACCATCCCACAAGCTTATCTTGACCTAGAAATTGTGCACCACCAGAAGTACCTTTTCGTGTATCAAGACACCCTGCATGATCAGAATCTGAATAGGCCGTTAGAAAGAAACCGGTTTCCCTCAGATACCAGAGTCCCAAATAAATGGTATTCTTGAGGTACCAAAAGATCCGTTTAACCTCCTTGAGGTGCTTATCAGTGGGTCGTGCTTGATATCGTGCACAATAACATGTAGCATGTGAAATATCGGGTCTGCTTGTTGTCAAGTACATGAGGGAGCCGATCATGGAACGATATCTCGTTTGATCTATGGCATTTCCCTCCAAGTCAGCATCTAGCGATGTGGTTGATAATGGTGTCCCAACGGGGTCACATGAAGTCATACCATGCTTTTTGATTATCTCTTGACAATACTTAGCTTGGTTTATAAAGATACCACTTGGAGATTGGTGAACTTGAATTCCTAGAAAGAATTTTAGTTCGCCCATCATTGACATTTCAAATTTGTTGTGCATTACTTTTTCAAACCATTTTGAAAGTTTTGGGTTTGTAGACCCGAAAATAATGTCATCAACATAAATCTGCACAAGCAAAATGTCATCCCCATATCTGTAAGTGAACAAAGTTAGATCAATGGAACCTTTTGAGAAACTTTTGGATACCAGAAATTTTGAGAGCTCATCGTACCATGCCCTTGTAGCTTGCTTGAGTCCATAAAGTGCTTTGTGGAGACGATACACCTTGTCAGGATAATGAGGATTAACGAATCCTTCCTGTTGCGTGACATAGACTTCTTCTTTCAAAGGACCATTAAGAAATGTCGTCTTTACGTCCATTTGATAGACAGTAAATCCCTTATGTGCAGCATAAGCAAGGAAAATCCTGACCGCTTCCATACGAGCAACTAGTGCAAATGATTCGTCAAAATCAATTCCCTCTTTCTGGCCATACCCCTTAGCCACTAGCCTAGCTTTGTTCTTGATGATCGTGTTTTCTTCATCCATCTTGTTTTTCCAGATCCAACGAAGTTTTAATGGAATCACATCGTATGGTCTGTCAACAAGTTCATAGACTTTAAGTCTTTCAAATTGTTGAAGTTCATCCGTCATCGATTCAATCCAAGCATGATCAGCCATGGATTCTTTAATGTTTTTCATTTCAGCTGTACTCACGGCGAGTGCGAACATACAAACATCGTCATCGATGGCTAGTTGTCGTCTTGTACGAACAGGTTGTGAAGGGTTTCCAGTTACTTGAACCAAAGGATGTTCTCGGGTCCAACGATGTGTTGAAGGATGTCATTGATAAAACGTATTCATATTTGACGGATCAACATGGCGAGTAGAAGACTCTCTAGTTTTGTGTACCGATGTACCGAATGGGTTGTGAAAATCGTCATCGTTAGATAATGCATCGTATGCTTGATTTGTGTTCTATAGAGCAATAACATTAGTTGTGGATGTAGTAGGATCGATTGTTGAAGAGATATTCCGAGGAGGTAAATCTGCAGCAACCCGTGTTGAAGTAGATGTAGTTGTATCCTTTTGTTGATGATGATCGATATCATCATTCGTATCATGAGTGACAACGGAAGACTTTAATACAACTTGTTTCTCCCCCGTGAAATATTCATCAAACATTGGTCCATATAACATTTCCAACTCTTCAAGTGTCGTATCGACGATCATATCTGCTCTAGGAACATGTTCAGGAACCAGCGTTGAACTTGACGGTTCATTGTTGTGGTCTTGAGTTCCGAGTTCCGTGTGGTTGTGCACAAAATTCTTTTGTCGTTGTGGATCGGGAGTTAAACTGTTTTGTTCAAGTACCATTTCTTGCAATTCATCGAATCTGATATGAATAGTCTCGACTATCAATTTTGTTCTCTTGTTGTACACTCTGTATCTCTTAGAATGAGTTGCATATCCTACTAAAATGCATGCATCACCTTTCTCTTTCATCTTGTCCAAGTTTTCACCATATCGAATAATGTAACACGTACGTCCGAAAACATGAAGGTGTTTAAGTGAAGGTTTACGATCATTAATTATGTGATATGGTGTCTTTTCGTGTCTTGGGATAATTAAGGAACGGTTTTATGTGTAACATGCGGATGATATGGCTTCGGCCCAAAAGAATAATGGTAGTTTTGAAACGGATAATAATGTTCGAGCAGCCTCAACTAAAGTACGGTTTCGTCTTTCAACAACGCCGTTTTGTTCAGGTATTCGAGCAATAGATGTTTCATGTTTAATCCCTTCGGCTTCAAAATAATTCTTCAGAGTTGAATTCAAGAATTCTGTGCCTTTGTCAATACGTACCACTTTTACTTTAGCTTGAAGACCGCGTTGTATCAGCTGAAGGAAGTTGATGAGAACTTCGGGTGTTTCATCCTTAGACCTCAAGAAGTGAGTCCAAGTGTACCTTAAGTAGTCATCGACAATGACCATAACATATTTCTTCCCATTGACGCTTTGAACACGCATGGGGCCACACAAATCTATATGAAGAAGATCTAACCGTCCTTTAGAGCTTGGTGTAGTCTTTGTCTTGAAACTACTCCGTTTAGCTTTACAAAGCTCACAAGAAGAACAAAGATGATCTTTGATGAATTTCAAGTTTGGAAGGCCTCGCACAATATATTTCTTGGAAAGCAAGTTGATGGTATCAAAGTTAAGATGAGGTAATCGTTGATGCCATAACCAAGCTTGAGTCATTGAAGCTTTAGCCATGAAACAGATTGAAGTTGAAGATGTGGAGTCTTGTAGTGAAATAGCGTAGAGATCAGTACCCCGTGAACCGGTAAGTAAGTCATTCCCATCATAATCACGAACAAAACATGTCTTCTTTCTAAAAACAACCTCCAAATCTGCATCACAAAATTGACCAATGGAGAAAAGATTGTGGTTGATTCCTTCGACATAGTAAACCCTTTTGATTGTTATATTCCCCTTAACCAAATCTCCATATCCTAAGATCGGTGCAAATTGATCATTTCCGAATCGGACCGTACCCAGGAACTTCTCCCCGAAGTTAATTAGAAGCTTGAGATTCCCCGTCATGTGCTTCGTGCATCCGGAGTCCAGTATGAAGAGAATTATCTCGATCACCTGCAGAAGAATTAGAACACGATGGAGCATTTGCTAAATTGGATTCCATGTTAGTTGTGATTTCTGATTCATTAGTTTCCCTAGTTTCATCACTTAAGGGTACACTAACGCTCGTTGTTACATTTTCTGTCCTAATCTTAGGCATCCATTTATATCCTGGAGAACATTGATTAGCAAACCACCATTTTCAAGACTTGCTAGCAGACTCATATAATTCCCTAGTTATGCTTCTAGGATTCTTAGTGGTGGAGTCTGATGCAGTACTTTTCTTAGAGGGGGTTGCACCAGAATGGTTCAATTTACGTTTGGGTTTTCTAGCACTAATAGGCATCATAGTTTGCTTCTTAGTTCTCTACACCTTTGACATTATTCAAAACACACATAGCATGATTGGCATTAGCACACTTTCCACATTTCACACAAACAAACTTAACATTCAAAGCATTCAGAGTCGAATCATTTAAATCGTCATTACATGCGATTACAGACGTTTTATTCTTAGAAACATTGAAAATCCTAGGGTGGTCTTCTACTTTCTTCATCTTCCCTTGACTTTTCTTTTGCCAAACCTTTTCATTCATGCGAGTGCTCTTAAGCTGAGGCCGGCTAACACTAGCAGTGGGGACTACTCCTGTAGTAAAAGACACATGTCTATTAGTGTTTCTAGAAGTCTGGGGTGATTGACTTTCTTTGTTTTGTGTTGGTTTAGTGGCCAATCTATACATCCCTGATTTAATCAAATTTGTGTTCTTAATGCTTTGTGATCAAATATTTGTTTTGGGTGTATTCGGTGGTAACCTATCCTTCCCATCCGTCTTGGGGGCAAACCCAAGTTTTGCAAAAACAAAATTAGAGAAAACAGATGGTTTTTCCAAGACAGAGGGTCTAGTCACTTTGTGCGCATTGGGTTGTCTTACAACAGGTTTCTTAACACTAGGTTCCACTATTTCCCCACCCATCTTAGCAACGAGTTTCTTCAACTCTGCTATTTCTATTTCCCTGTCTTGTAACTGAGCTTTCAACTCTTTAATTTCCAAACATTTTTCATTCATTTCTCGAAACATTTTGGAAAGTTTTTCTTGCAAATTATTATCATGTGGAAAACTACCAACGTCTTTTTGCAAAGCAAGTTCAAGAGAATGACAATGTTTTTGAAGGAAATCAGTTTTGTGTTGAAGTAACTCAAAAGCCTTTTTATCAACAATTTCTTTACGTTTCGAAAGCTCAGTTTCAATTTGTTCACACTCTTTGATCTTATCAAGATATTTGCACGCAACATCAGAATATCCATCGATATCAACACAAGATTGAAGAGTAACACACAAAATATCTTTGGAGAGACATTCTTCTAAGAGTAGATCATATTCGTTTGAAAAATCTGATTTGTCATTTTGAAGTTCATCAATTTCTTTTTCAAGAGACTAAACATATTTCAAATCATCAAACATTTCAAACCGAATCAATTGTTCAATCTCAAGAACATGTTCTTTTATTATCTTCGTATTTGGTATTAAAAGTTCTTTCACAAGCATTATGTCGTGAGGAATCTCTGTTTTCCACTTATCCTTTTGACGTTTTTCCCAATCGCTTTCAACAATTGATTGGACATTATCAATGTGATGTTTAAGAAAACCAAGTGTTTTTCTACTTTTTATTTTAGAAGCATCAAGAGGTAAATAGTTAATATATTTAAAAACATTTGTTTTCCTCTTCTTGGCAAAAGCTTTCTTCCTTTGAATTCTTCTTTGCTTGCATTCTAAAAACAATTCCTCACGAGACTTCTGTTTTTGTGGAGTGAAAAGACCATATAGACTGTTTTCATAAGCATAGTTATATGGTTGCTCAAAACCTTTATTGACCGGTGATCTACTCTCCTCATCCCAAAGGGACGTCTCTTCACTATCTAGCTTAGCTACAGGGCAATCATGATCGGTCCATTCGGACTCGTCAATATATAAATGAGGGTTCGCAGCTTGAGCTTGTTCGAGGTACTTTGGACTTGCAAAACTAGGCTGACCCTTGAAAAACGACCGAGGTGTTATCATTCTGATGGTTTGAATAGAGTCATGCGTTTTATAAACAACTTTTTTCAAAAAATCGACTTGTTCTTCTAGATCCTTTACTTTTTCAGTATCTTTGCCTTGTCTATTTTTGAAATCTTGTTTTAATTTTTCAACTTCTTGTTTCTTTTCGTCAAGGATTTTAGCAGAATCGATGGTATTCATAGAAAGCCTCTGTTCAAGTTCATTAACTTTTGTTGTGGCAAGGTATGTTTTTTGACGTTCATCACTTAATAAGACACTAAATTGACGTTTTTCTTTAGTTAACAAAGCAAGAGCTTCGTTGTATTTATTTTCAAAATTGTCCTTTTTAACGTTGATGACACGACTTTTGTACCGCTCAAGCTCTTTGGTCATTTGAAGAAGCTCAGCCCTATAACTATCAATGGTCTCACTAGATTTTATAAGAGCGGCTTTGCTTTCTTCAAAGTTTTGAGTGAGCGATGCGTTTGCCTTCTTTAATTGCTTTTGACTCTTTCTAGTTTCATTTACATCTTTTTGTAAACTAGCAATTAAATTAGCAAGCGCGACACGCTCCTCTTCATCATACTCATTTGCATGTTGATCATCCTCAAACTCATTATTGCACATGTCTGATATATCGGGTGTGGTATTGCTATCAACCGTTTCCATCATACATGTGTCAGTAATTGTTATTGGTAGATCACTATGCTCATGTGTATCACCAAACACATTATATTCATCATCATGTTGTACCTTATCAATTGGCTCGGTATCAAAGATAACACCATTGTCATCTTTAGTGACGTTAAGGACCTCATGAATCTTTTCCATGTATGAATAATGTGCCTCGAGTTCTTGGTCGAAGAGTTCATCATTTGTATCGTCAAGCATTTCTCCTTCCTTAGCCGATAACTGGATCCCAGCTTCCATCTTCTTACAGAGCAGCATCTTTTCCTTATGATAACTATAATCTTTAGCCCTCTTTGGCTGTCGGCATTCCCTAGCCAAATGCCCAAAACCTCTGTAGTTAAAACATTGAATCCCTCTTTGTTGCACAACTTGAGTACCGACAGTTTCCCTATTTCCAACAACAATAGCCACCCTCTGATTATCATACTTAGGTTGTCGATCATACTTTGGAGAACTCTCAGCACGCCTTCGTGTGTCATACCTTGGAGGACTCTGAGCATAGTTGTTCCTCGTGTTAGATGATGTTCGGAGGTTGTTGTTGGTGGGTTTGTAAATTTTCCTGTATTGCTTCATAATGAAGGCCATTTGTTGCTTGAATTCCCTATCCTTTTGAGCTAGTTCTTCATCACTGTCTTCTTCGGATGATTGCTTAGGTGTGGGTGATGGTACTCTTGCAACTTCTTTTCCTCGGGATCTTGTTAGAGCCTGTGACTTAGAGATAGTTGAAGATCGTGGTGATGATGATTGAGTAGAGTAGGTCTTTGGAGCACGAGTACGATAATCTGGGTAATGTTGTGTGGTAGACACCAAATCAAGTGGATTTGAAACCTTTGCAACTCGTTCAGCTCGAAGTTCATTTGCCTCATTTTGAAATTGTTTCAAAATGTCAAAGAGCTTGTGATATGAAACTTCGTCTAACTTTTGTTGTTGTTTCACCAATGTGACAAACCGTGTGTAACACCCCCAAATTTTATACAACTCAATACAACGGAAGACTCGTTGGTGTTACGGGATAGCACATTACTCACATCATAGACAACGCTTAAAAATCGCGTCGTTTAATAATAAAGCATTTCCATTCATAAATATCAAAATTTACATAGGTCCCAAGTCATTGTATTTCATACAGGTTTTACAAAGCATTTGAATGGAAATTATTATTTAAGTGCGGGCCATGAATTCTTGTCGTCTTCCCGAGAATTACCTTCAAGTACCTGAGATAAAACATGTTAAAAGAAAAGGTCAGTGACAACGCCGAGTGAATTCATAGAGTTTAATGAAATCCATCAATATAACATCGGTATAAAATTATTACCGAAAATCATTTTGTACAAATCATTGTAATAGGCCATAAAATAGCCAAAATCATTTTATACAAATCTTTATCAAATCATAATATAGGCATTTGCCTTAAAAACCATTATACGAATCATTGTCGTTAAAAACACCATACAATACGTTTTGCAACGTTGTATAGATTAAATAAAAATCGTTATATGAATATGGTTATGAAAACCAAAACACAAACATAATATCAATAGTATGACCCTGTATTGCTAGTCAGGCAATACGTCGTAATTCGGTGCGTCTAATAGTATTTCGTTAGTTTTTGGATTATTATAAGCCGCATGACATTGTTACCTTACTAAACCAACAACGGGTAGCTAACCCGATACTCATTTTACCCATCTAAAGTAGCGTGTCGTCACAAAGGTCACGCTATGGAAATCTTCTCATACATAAATTTGCTTACCAATCAATGTGGCACGACGGGGATCAACCGTCAAGGCGCGAACTGGGGTGATCGTCCCCAAATAGTACTATTATATGCACAAGCGTCTACCAACTCCCGGTAGTTCACAATTCATGCTAATGGGACTTTTAGTGACATAACCTAACTTTAATAATCCATTTGATTTCATCTATCGGGTCCTTTAATCATTTATCAGGTCATACAATCGGGTCATACAATCATTCGGGTCCAAATCAATAAACAAACAATCGGGACAAATGGTGTCCTATTTTATAAAAACTAACATGTTATCTCCCTCGCGGGTTTATAAAACATTTCATAAAAAAAACATTTAAAAGAGTGCGAGGCTATGAACTCACATTGATGTGGGAAGGCGGGTTATCGGCAACTCGGACGTACGGTACGTGCTTCAATCACGGAAACCTAGACAAATAATATTCGTCTTAGACTCTTGTCCAACGACTTTATAAAAATAACAATTATGTATACATATGATGATCAAGTGGGTTTACATATTCTCATTAACTCGTTTTAGTGTTTACGTATTGGTATCTTTTTACTAGTTTACTAGTTTTACCTATTTACGCGTTTTAAGTCCAATAAACTTATTATAAGTTCTTTAACTTGTATCAATCCATGTTATACTTATATTATCAGTATCTTCAGTTTACAAGTTGGGCCTAAATGGGTTATGCCCAATAATAAGTTTATAAGTGTTTTAGTCCATTTTTGTTGTATTATTAGTCCAATAACGTTAATTTAGTCCGTTAACGTCCGTAGGTTATATAGTTCGGGTTTTATCGGTTTTTACTTGTTATACATGTTTATATATCAGTATATAAGTTTTATAAAGTTTTCATTAGACGGGTCCAACCATCTAAGTTTTATTTAACAAAAACGTTAATTTTACGGTATTAGCCGAAAAAGTCGTAAAAATCATGTTTATAGTTTTATAACTTATAAAACTTAACAAGTTACCATTTTTATAAAAATGTCCACTTATTTACCATTGTACATATTTATATAAATGTATTATATAAGTTAGTGGGTTTTCATTTATATTTTATACTATTAAATTTTGAGTGCTTATATAATAGTATTATACTTTAATTTCCAAAATCTGATTTTTAACTTCACTTTCACCAAAACTGCCATATCTAGAGTTCTATATGGAGATAGAAGCTTAAATTTTTATCACATAAACTACATGATATTAGCTCCAATTAACTCTTCTATAGCTACTGTTTAATCATCTTCTAAGTATTTTCTAAAAATCGTCCAAAACAGTGAACTCAGATTTGTACCTTAAACTTGTTTTGATCATATCTCACTCATTACAATGATTCCATTGCATGGCCAACTCTCACATGTGTACAAGACTCATAGATTACTGTATATCAATTCTATTTCATCATTTTATCAGTTCATAACATGTTTCTTTACTGTTTTATACAACCATGTAAATTAAGCAAGATTTTGACCTTGTTTCTTATAGTTTTTCACCTTTTTAATCATATTTATCAACACCAAATCCCCACATAACATTTTTATCATCATATAACCATCATATAAATATACAATAAGAAATAAAATACATGTTTACATAATCAAAATAACAAGAAGATGAGGAGGAACAATCTCTATACCACCATTAGTGATGAAAAGATGAGGTTTTTGATGAACAAGACTTGGTTTTGGGTAACCAATCTTATGAGATATCAACACCACTTCTAGGATCACCAAATATTTGTAGACTCCTTGAGAAATCAGCCCTTGATCTTCATGAAATCTCCTCCTTGGATGTTAAAATCACCACCAATCAATAGAGCTTCAAAAGAGCTTCATCATATGTATGAATAACATATGATTCCATGGTTAAATTTGATCAAATTAGGGTGTTTAGTGGTGGTGGTAGACGAAAATATATAGAGAGAGAGAGTTTTGAGAGTTGTTTGCATGTATGAATGGTGGTAATGGGAAAGGTTGGATGGTTTTGTTAGTTTGGTGGGTAAAAATAAGCTTAAGTGTTAAGCTAAGCTTACACTTGTAAGCTACTAGTGTGTAAGGATGCCACATCTTTGATGTGGTGTCCTCTTTGGGTTGTCACTTTGTTAGTGGGGTGGGATAAACTTGTTTTGTCCCATCTCGCTAATTTACGGGAATTCCTCGATTCTAGTTTCCTCGATTTGCGTGCCCTCGGGTCGTTTTACGAAAAACGTTTTTATAAATTATGAATCAATTGCATAAAACGAATCCAATAAAAATTGTCTCAATACAGCGGAAGACTCGTTGGTGTTACGGGATAGCACATTACTCACATCATAGACAACGCTTAAAAATCGCGTCGTTTAATAATAAAGCATTTCCATTCATAAATATCAAAATTTACATAGGTCCCAAGTCATTGTATTTCATACAGGTTTTACAAAGCATTTGAATGGAAATTATTATTTAAGTGCGGGCCATGAATTCTTGTCGTCTTCCCGAGAATTACCTTCAAGTACCTGAGATAAAACATGTTAAAAGAAAAGGTCAGCGATAACGCCGAGTGAATTCATAGAGTTTAATGAAATCCATCAATATAACATCGGTATAAAATTATTACCGAAAATCATTTTGTACAAATCATTGTAATAGGCCATAAAATAGCCAAAATCATTTTATACAAATCTTTATCAAATCATAATATAGGCATTTGCCTTAAAAACCATTATACGAATCATTGTCGTTAAAAACACCATACAATACGTTTTGCAATGTTGTATAGATTAAATAAAAATCGTTATATGAATATGGTTATGAAAACCAAAACACAAACATAATATCAATAGTATGACCCTGTATTGCTAGTCAGGCAATACGTCGTAATTCGGTGCGTCTAATAGTATTTTGTTAGTTTTTGGATTATTATAAGCCGCATGACATTGTTACCTTACTAAACCAACAACGGGTAGCTAACCCGATACTCATTTTGCGCATCTAAAGTAGCGTGTCGTCACAAAGGTCACGCTATGGAAATCTTCTCATACATAAATTCGCTTACCAATCAATGTGGCACGGCGGGGATCAACCGTCAAGGCGCGAACTGGGGTGATCGTCCCCAAATAGTACTATTATATGCACAAGCGTCTACCAACTCCCGGTAGTTCACAATTCATGCTAATGGGACTTTTAGTGACATAACCTAACTTTAATAATCCATTTGATTTCATCTATCGGGTCCTTTAATCATTTATCGGGTCATACAATCGGGTCATACAATCATTCGGGTCCAAATCAATAAACAAACAATCGGGACAAATGGTGTCCTATTTTATAAAAACTAACATGTTATCTCCCTCGCGGGTTTATAAAACATTTCATAAAAAAAACATTTAAAAGAGTGCGAGGCTATGAACTCACATTGATGTGGGAAGGCGGGTTATCGGCAACTCGGACGTACGGTACGTGCTTCAATCACGGAAACCTAGACAAATAATATTCGTCTTAGACTCTTGTCCAATGACTTTATAAAAATAACAATTATGTATACATATGATGATCAAGTGGGTTTACATATTCTCATTAACTCGTTTTAGTGTTTACGTATTGGTATCTTTTTACTAGTTTACTAGTTTTACCTACGCGTTTTAAGTCCAATAAACTTATTATAAGTTCTTTAACTTGTATCAATCCATGTTATACTTATATTATCAGTATCTTCACTTTACAAGTTGGGCCTAAATGGGTTATGCCCAATAATAAGTTTATAAGTGTTTTAGTCCATTTTTGTTGTATTATTAGTCAAATAACGTTAATTTAGTCCGTTAATGTCCGTAGGTTATATAGTTCGGGTTTTATCGGTTTTTACTTGTTATACATGTTTATATATCAGTATATAAGTTTTATAAAGTTTTCATTAGACGGGTCCAACCATCTAAGTTTTATTTAACAAAAACGTTAATTTTACGGTATTAGCCGAAAAAGTCGTAAAAATCATGTTTATAGTTTTATAACTTATAAAACTTAACAAGTTACCATTTTTATAAAAATGTCCACTTATTTACCATTGTACATATTTATATAAATGTATTATATAAGTTAGTGGGTTTTTATTTATATTTTATACTATTAAATTTTGAGTGCTTATATAATAGTATTATACTTTAATTTCCGAAATCTGATTTTTAACTTCACTTTCATCAAAACTGCCATATCTAGAGTTCTATATAGAGATAGAAGCTCAAATTTTTATCACATAAACTACATGATATTAGCTCCATTTAACTCTTCTATAGCTACTGTTGAATCATCTTCTAAGTATTTTCTAAAAATCGTCCAAAACAGTGAACTCAGATTTGTACCTTAAACTTGTTTTGATCATATCTCACTCATTACAATGATTATATTGCATGGCCAACTCTCACATGTGTACAAGACTCATAGATTACTGTATATCAATTCTATTTCATCATTTTATCAGTTCATAACATGTTTCTTTACTGTTTTATACAGCCATGTAAATTAAGCAAGATTTTGACCTTGTTTCTTATAGTTTTTCACCTTTTTAATCATATTTATCAACACCAAATCCCCACATAACATTTTTATCATCATATAACCATCATATACATATACAATAGAAAATAAAATACATGTTTACATAATCAAAATAACAAGAAGATGAGGAGGAACAACCTCTATACCACCATTAGTGATGAAAAGATGAGGTTTTTGATGAACAAGACTTGGTTTTGGGTAACCAATCTTATGAGATATCAACACCACTTCTAGGATCACCAAATATTTGTAGACTCCTTGAGAAATCAGCCCTTGATCTTCATGAAATCTCCTCCTTGGATGTTAAAATCACCACCAATCAATAGAGCTTCAAAAGGGCTTCATCATATGTATGAATAACATATGATTCCATGGTTAAATTTGATCAAATTAGGGTGTTTAGTGGTGGTGGTAGACGAAAATATATATAGAGAGAGAGTTTTGAGAGTTGTTTGCATGTATGAATGGTGGTAATGGGAAAGGTTGGATGGTTTTGTTAGTTTGGTGGGTAAAAATAAGCTTAAGTGTTAAGCTAAGCTTACACTTGTAAGCTACTAGTGTGTAAGGATGCCACATCTTTGATGTGGTGTCCTCTTTGGGTTGTCACTTTGTTAGTGGGGTGGGATAAACTTGTTTTGTCCCATCTCGCTAATTTACGGGAATTCCTCGATTCTAGTTTCCTCGATTTGCGTGCCCTCGGGTCGTTTTACGAAAAACGTTTTTATAAATTATGAATCAGCGGCACAAAACGAATCCAATAAAAATTGTCTCAATACAGCGGAAGACTCGTTGGTGTTACGAGATAGCACATTACTCACATCATAGACAACGCTTAAAAATCACGTCGTTTAATAATAAAGCATTTCCATTCATAAATATCAAAATTTACATAGGTCCCAAGTCATTGTATTTCATACAGGTTTTACAAAGCATTTGAATGGAAATTATTATTTAAGTGCGGGCCATGAATTCTTGTCGTCTTCCCGAGAATTACCTTCAAGTACCTGAGATAAAACATGTTAAAAGAAAAGGTCAGCGATAACGCCGAGTGAATTCATAGAGTTTAATGAAATCCATCAATATAACATCGGTATAAAATTATTACCGAAAATTATTTTGTACAAATCATTGTAATAGGCCATAAAATAGCCAAAATTATTTTATACAAATCTTTATCAAATCATAATATAGGCATTTGCCTTAAAAACCATTATACGAATCATTGTCGTTAAAAACACCATACAATACGTTTTGCAATGTTGTATAGATTAAATAAAAATCGTTATATGAATATGGTTATGAAAACCAAAACACAAACATAATATCAATAGTATGACCCTGTATTGCTAGTCAGGCAATACGTCGTAATTCGGTGCGTCTAATAGTATTTTGTTAGTTTTTGGATTATTATAAGCCGCATGACATTGTTACCTTACTAAACCAACAACGGGTAGCTAACCCGATACTCATTTTGCGCATCTAAAGTAGCGTGTCGTCACAAAGGTCACGCTATGGAAATCTTCTCATACATAAATTCGCTTACCAATCAATGTGGCACGGCGGGGATCAACCGTCAAGGCGCGAACTGGGGTGATCGTCCCCAAATAGTACTATTATATGCACAAGCGTCTACCAACTCCCGGTAGTTCACAATTCATGCTAATGGGACTTTTAGTGACATAACCTAACTTTAATAATCCATTTGATTTCATCTATCGGGTCCTTTAATCATTTATCGGGTCATACAATCGGGTCATACAATCATTCGGGTCCAAATCAATAAACAAACAATCGGGACAAATAGTGTCCTATTTTATAAAAACTAACATGTTATCTCCCTCGCGGGTTTATAAAACATTTCATAAAAAAAACATTTAAAAGAGTGCGAGGCTATGAACTCACATTGATGTGGGAAGGCGGGTTATCGGCAACTCGGACGTACGGTACGTGCTTCAATCACGGAAACCTAGACAAATAATATTCGTCTTAGACTCTTGTCCAATGACTTTATAAAAATAACAATTATGTATACATATGATGATCAAGTGGGTTTACATATTCTCATTAACTCGTTTTAGTGTTTACGTATTGGTATCTTTTTACTAGTTTACTAGTTTTACCTACGCGTTTTAAGTCCAATAAACTTATTATAAGTTCTTTAACTTGTATCAATCCATGTTATACTTATATTATCAGTATCTTCACTTTACAAGTTGGGCCTAAATGGGTTATGCCCAATAATAAGTTTATAAGTGTTTTAGTCCATTTTTGTTGTATTATTAGTCAAATAACGTTAATTTAGTCCGTTAATGTCCGTAGGTTATATAGTTCGGGTTTTATCGGTTTTTACTTGTTATACATGTTTATATATCAGTATATAAGTTTTATAAAGTTTTCATTAGACGGGTCCAACCATCTAAGTTTTATTTAACAAAAACGTTAATTTTACGGTATTAGCCGAAAAAGTCGTAAAAATCATGTTTATAGTTTTATAACTTATAAAACTTAACAAGTTACCATTTTTATAAAAATGTCCACTTATTTACCATTGTACATATTTATATAAATGTATTATATAAGTTAGTGGGTTTT
Source organism: Glebionis coronaria (assembly GCA_025667525.1). NCBI lineage: Eukaryota > Viridiplantae > Streptophyta > Magnoliopsida > Asterales > Asteraceae > Glebionis > Glebionis coronaria. The sequence goes on from CM046877.1 coordinate 119,560,772, forward strand.
TATTTATATTTTATACTATTAAATTTTGAGTGCTTATATAATAGTATTATACTTTAATTTCCGAAATCTGATTTTTAACTTCACTTTCATCAAAACTGCCATATCTAGAGTTCTATATAGAGATAGAAGCTCAAATTTTTATCACATAAACTACATGATATTAGCTCCATTTAACTCTTCTATAGCTACTGTTGAATCATCTTCTAAGTATTTTCTAAAAATCGTCCAAAACAGTGAACTCAGATTTGTACCTTAAACTTGTTTTGATCATATCTCACTCATTACAATGATTATATTGCATGGCCAACTCTCACATGTGTACAAGACTCATAGATTACTGTATATCAATTCTATTTCATCATTTTATCAGTTCATAACATGTTTCTTTACTGTTTTATACAGCCATGTAAATTAAGCAAGATTTTGACCTTGTTTCTTATAGTTTTTCACCTTTTTAATCATATTTATCAACACCAAATCCCCACATAACATTTTTATCATCATATAACCATCATATACATATACAATAGAAAATAAAATACATGTTTACATAATCAAAATAACAAGAAGATGAGGAGGAACAACCTCTATACCACCATTAGTGATGAAAAGATGAGGTTTTTGATGAACAAGACTTGGTTTTGGGTAACCAATCTTATGAGATATCAACACCACTTCTAGGATCACCAAATATTTGTAGACTCCTTGAGAAATCAGCCCTTGATCTTCATGAAATCTCCTCCTTGGATGTTAAAATCACCACCAATCAATAGAGCTTCAAAAGGGCTTCATCATATGTATGAATAACATATGATTCCATGGTTAAATTTGATCAAATTAGGGTGTTTAGTGGTGGTGGTAGACGAAAATATATATAGAGAGAGAGTTTTGAGAGTTGTTTGCATGTATGAATGGTGGTAATGGGAAAGGTTGGATGGTTTTGTTAGTTTGGTGGGTAAAAATAAGCTTAAGTGTTAAGCTAAGCTTACACTTGTAAGCTACTAGTGTGTAAGGATGCCACATCTTTGATGTGGTGTCCTCTTTGGGTTGTCACTTTGTTAGTGGGGTGGGATAAACTTGTTTTGTCCCATCTCGCTAATTTACGGGAATTCCTCGATTCTAGTTTCCTCGATTTGCGTGCCCTCGGGTCGTTTTACGAAAAACGTTTTTATAAATTATGAATCAGCGGCACAAAACGAATCCAATAAAAATTGTCTCAATACAGCGGAAGACTCGTTGGTGTTACGAGATAGCACATTACTCACATCATAGACAACGCTTAAAAATCACGTCGTTTAATAATAAAGCATTTCCATTCATAAATATCAAAATTTACATAGGTCCCAAGTCATTGTATTTCATACAGGTTTTACAAAGCATTTGAATGGAAATTATTATTTAAGTGCGGGCCATGAATTCTTGTCGTCTTCCCGAGAATTACCTTCAAGTACCTGAGATAAAACATGTTAAAAGAAAAGGTCAGCGATAACGCCGAGTGAATTCATAGAGTTTAATGAAATCCATCAATATAACATCGGTATAAAATTATTACCGAAAATTATTTTGTACAAATCATTGTAATAGGCCATAAAATAGCCAAAATTATTTTATACAAATCTTTATCAAATCATAATATAGGCATTTGCCTTAAAAACCATTATACGAATCATTGTCGTTAAAAACACCATACAATACGTTTTGCAATGTTGTATAGATTAAATAAAAATCGTTATATGAATATGGTTATGAAAACCAAAACACAAACATAATATCAATAGTATGACCCTGTATTGCTAGTCAGGCAATACGTCGTAATTCGGTGCGTCTAATAGTATTTTGTTAGTTTTTGGATTATTATAAGCCGCATGACATTGTTACCTTACTAAACCAACAACGGGTAGCTAACCCGATACTCATTTTGCGCATCTAAAGTAGCGTGTCGTCACAAAGGTCACGCTATGGAAATCTTCTCATACATAAATTCGCTTACCAATCAATGTGGCACGGCGGGGATCAACCGTCAAGGCGCGAACTGGGGTGATCGTCCCCAAATAGTACTATTATATGCACAAGCGTCTACCAACTCCCGGTAGTTCACAATTCATGCTAATGGGACTTTTAGTGACATAACCTAACTTTAATAATCCATTTGATTTCATCTATCGGGTCCTTTAATCATTTATCGGGTCATACAATCGGGTCATACAATCATTCGGGTCCAAATCAATAAACAAACAATCGGGACAAATGGTGTCCTATTTTATAAAAACTAACATGTTATCTCCCTCGCGGGTTTATAAAACATTTCATAAAAAAAACATTTAAAAGAGTGCGAGGCTATGAACTCACATTGATGTGGGAAGGCGGGTTATCGGCAACTCGGACGTACGGTACGTGCTTCAATCACGGAAACCTAGACAAATAATATTCGTCTTAGACTCTTGTCCAATGACTTTATAAAAATAACAATTATGTATACATATGATGATCAAGTGGGTTTACATATTCTCATTAACTCGTTTTAGTGTTTACGTATTGGTATCTTTTTACTAGTTTACTAGTTTTACCTACGCGTTTTAAGTCCAATAAACTTATTATAAGTTCTTTAACTTGTATCAATCCATGTTATACTTATATTATCAGTATCTTCACTTTACAAGTTGGGCCTAAATGGGTTATGCCCAATAATAAGTTTATAAGTGTTTTAGTCCATTTTTGTTGTATTATTAGTCAAATAACGTTAATTTAGTCCGTTAATGTCCGTAGGTTATATAGTTCGGGTTTTATCGGTTTTTACTTGTTATACATGTTTATATATCAGTATATAAGTTTTATAAAGTTTTCATTAGACGGGTCCAACCATCTAAGTTTTATTTAACAAAAACGTTAATTTTACGGTATTAGCCGAAAAAGTCATAAAAATCATGTTTATAGTTTTATAACTTATAAAACTTAACAAGTTACCATTTTTATAAAAATGTCCACTTATTTACCATTGTACATATTTATATAAATGTATTATATAAGTTAGTGGGTTTTTATTTATATTTTATACTATTAAATTTTGAGTGCTTATATAATAGTATTATACTTTAATTTCCAAAATCTGATTTTTAACTTCACTTTCATCAAAACTGCCATATCTAGAGTTCTATATAGAGATAGAAGCTCAAATTTTTATCACATAAACTACATGATATTAGCTCCATTTAACTCTTCTATAGCTACTGTTGAATCATCTTCTAAGTATTTTCTAAAAATCGTCCAAAACAGTGAACTCAGATTTGTACCTTAAACTTGTTTTGATCATATCTCACTCATTACAATGATTCTATTGCATGGCCAACTCTCACATGTGTACAAGACTCATAGATTACTGTATATCAATTCTATTTCATCATTTTATCAGTTCATAACATGTTTCTTTACTGTTTTATACAGCCATGTAAATTAAGCAAGATTTTGACCTTGTTTCTTATAGTTTTTCACCTTTTTAATCATATTTATCAACACCAAATCCCCACGTAACATTTTTATCATCATATAACCATCATATACATATACAATAGAAAATAAAATACATGTTTACATAATCAAAATAACAAGAAGATGAGGAGGAACAATCTCTATACCACCATTAGTGATGAAAAGATGAGGTTTTTGATGAACAAGACTTGGTTTTGGGTAACCAATCTTATGAGATATCAACACCACTTCTAGGATCACCAAATATTTGTAGACTCCTTGAGAAATCAGCCCTTGATCTTCATGAAATCTCCTCCTTGGATGTTAAAATCACCACCAATCAATAGAGCTTCAAAAGGGCTTCATCATATGTATGAATAACATATGATTCCATGGTTAAATTTGATCAAATTAGGGTGTTTAGTGGTGGTGGTAGAAGAAAATATATAGAGAGAGAGAGTTTTGAGAGTTGTTTGCATGTATGAATGGTGGTAATGGGAAAGGTTGGATGGTTTTGTTAGTTTCGTGGGTAAAAATAAGCTTAAGTGTTAAGCTAAGCTTACACTTGTAAGCTACTAGTGTGTAAGGATGCCACATCTTTGATGTGGTGTCCTCTTTGGGTTGTCACTTTGTTAGTGGGGTGGGATAAACTTGTTTTGTCCCATCCCGCTAATTTACGGGAATTCCTCGATTCTAGTTTCCTCGATTTGCGTGCCCTCGGGTCGTTTTACGAAAAACGTTTTTATAAATTATGAATCAACGGCACAAAACAAATCCAATAAAAATTGTCTCATCAAAAACGGAGTTCGAAAACGTAAATACGTAATCCTAAGGTTTCCGGTTTGGTCGTAAAGGACGTTAAATTAAAATCGTAAGTCCTAATCTCTTCTCGTAAATTTGTGAGTTTATGAACTAACACAAATTTAAAACTCCAAAATAATATTCACGGATAAATTTATTTTCTGAAATGTCGGACTGTCACCAAAGACGGTATATGTAAACGTAAGCACGTAACGTTGAATCCTCCGGTTTAGACGTAGTCGACGCTACTTCAAGACGTAGATCCAAATTACTTCCCAAAAATAAGTGAGCTCATATTATAACATTAAAATAATGTTTTTAAATAATATTTGAGAATAAAATATCAACCATAAATTGACGGATTGTCACAGCATTTACCCCTAAACAGGATCTTTGTCCTCAAAGATCATCTTACTACTCGCTTCTTATAGAGTTAAAGCCATGTGGGTATTTCCTCCACATTCGGTCTTTTCTCACAAGTGTAATTCATTACAATACGCGAGTTTCATCAAACATAACTACGGGAATAAGATCAGGCTAAATGTTGACTTACTTTCTCTATCCATGAGGTTCACGGGTTTTTGATGAATGCAACTTTTCGCCGATCTAAGCTTTACTAAGAAACAATCAGATTTTCACTTGATAGATATTCCATCAAGCTCGATATACGAAGCATAATTCACGCATCTCTTGAAGTCCTAGGGTAGATCCAGCTTATATGCCTTTCAATCACAACTTTTACATCATCTCAATGGTCCCATACAACGGGGACTTATGTTGTTGTTCGTCACACGATATTCTGTAGTAGAATCCATCTCAATATTCTCTGAAATTATGAAGTTAATATGGATCTTAAGTAGATGTTATAGTGATTGTTGTTGACTTCAAAAAGTGTTGAAATCCTTAAAAATATGTTCTCGAAAAACCAAAAAATTCTCAAAAACCAAAAAACACACTGTATTTTTAGATATTTTCAAGAAATCCTCCAATTGTCGCTTTGTCCAAACCTATCACAATGCGTGATCGGAATGTTGGATCGCAATACGTGATCAGAATGTCGATCGCAATACGTGATCGTAAGAATGGATCGCAATACCTGATCGTAAGACGTCATCGCAATACCTGATCGTAAGATGTGATCGCAAGTCTGATCGCAATGCTAGATCGCAAGTCTGATCGCAATGTTAGATCGCAAGTCAGATCACAATGATAGATCGCAAGTCAGATCGTAATCCTGATCGCAATCCTAGATCGCAATCTTTGTGATCGCAATATTAGTTATCGGAATCCACGATCGTAATGTAGAACCCCCGAGGGATTTTGCGATCGGAATACACGATCGGAACGTGTAAACCCCAAAGTATTACGATGGATAATCAAGTTCGAACCTTTGTGAAAACAAGTTAAGATTTTCACAACGATTCCGTGTATGAATCCAAACCAAAGTAAACAAAATTTTCCCACAAGTATGTAGATGATATGTAGTACGATTTAGAACACGAAAAACAAGAAAATACTTGAATTCGAGATGATTTTAGGAGTAAATCACACGAACCAAATAGTTTATCAACAACGAATCACAAAACTACCCCATGGCGATTGATACCAATTGTTGTCCCATATAATATGAAGATTAAACAAGAAAGAAAGGTAGAAAATAGATGAATTCTAGAGAGATAAAGTAGTGAGAGAAAGTAGAGAGAAAATGGTTGGAACTTTTGGAGGATTAGATTAGTGAGAGAAAAATGAAAATGACCAACACCCTTTCTAACATGCTAGGAAGGGTATATATAGTCCACCCACATGCGGGTTTGTTTATGGACTATAGTCTAATGGGCCGGGCTTTCCTTTTGGGCTTTAGTTACTTATGAATGAAGTTTAGCCTAAAGTTAAGCCCATATAACACGACTAATATACTACCTATTACAACGTTCTAAAATACGATACATAATAAACATATGACCGAGCATTCTTGTTTGACTCAATATTTTGAGGCTAACATAACGCCAGACGATACGGTACCTCACCGACACGTTCGAGGATATCAAATGGTCCGATGAAACGAGGACTGAGTTTTCCCTTGATTCCAAAACGCCTAACTCCACGTGCTAGTGATACCTCAAAAAAAACATGATCACCCACGTTGAAGTACACATCTCTACGGTGCTTGTCGGTATATCTCTTTTGACGTGCACGAGCTTCCTGCAATTTTGCCTTGGCGACGGCAACCTTCTCATTGGTCACCTCTATCATCTCCGGACCCTCAAGTATTCGCTCACCAACCTGATCCCAACAGATTAGGACGCGACACTTCCTGCCATACAACATCTCAAAGGGTGCACAATTGATACTGCTGTGCCAACTGTTGTTGTATGCAAACTCTACTAAGCAGATATAGTCGTCCCAACTTCCTGTCCATTCTAAAGCACAAGCTCACAGCATGTCCTCTAGTTTCTGAATGGTACGCTCTGATTTTCCGTCAATCTGAGGATGAAAAGCCGTGCTAAGCTTAAGTCTGGTGCCCCAAGCTTCTTGCAGACTCTTCCAGAACCGAGATGTAAAACGAGGATCTCTGTCTGAGATGATACTGGATGGAGTACCATGTAGTCTCATGATCTCCTTCTGATAGATGTCAGCCAATTTGCTAACTGAATCATCCTTGCGGATTGGTAGGAAATGTGCAGATTTGGTCAGTCGATCAACAATAACCCAAATGGCATCGTGTTTCCTCTTGGTCTGCAGAAGACCGGTGACAAAGTCCATGGAGATCTTGTCTCACTTCCACCCTGGAATATCTAATGGTTGTAGTAAACCACTAGATCGTTGATGCTCAATTTTAACCTGCTGGCAGGTAAGACATTTGGAGACAAAGGTAGCAACATCCTGCTTCATACCACCCCACCAGAAATGTTGCTTGATGTTATGGTACATCTTGGTGGAACCAGGATGAATGGAAACGTGTCAGTGTATTTAAATGTAATACGTTATAGAGCAAATTAAGAACATTACCTTTAGGAAAAAGTCTTAGTCTAAAATTCGCTAAAGACGGATTAATTAAACACGAGAGTGATCTCGGTTCGTTGTACACGAAGAAATTGTGAATTTGAAACTTTCGTTTTGATTAGGACAATCGATTTGAATTGGTTTCGGGTTTTTTTTATCTAAAATCCTACGTTTTTTATAAAACTGCATGAATCGTTCCAAAATTTAATCTAAAGAAAAACGTTTTATCTAAGATTCTACAATTTGAAAATTTAAATGACGAATCTTAAAAATTCAAGACACGCTAATCGAGACAATTCAAAAATATTTTATTTATTTATTTTATATTTTTTATATTTAAACTAATGAATTTTGGAAAAATTAATTAAACTACTTTATTAAAAGTTACTATACATTTTATTTATTTAAACTTTTAAAACTAAAAATGTGATTAAAAAAACGTTTATTAATTTTAATAACAGTTCAAAAACACGTGTATATTAAAGTCCAATGCACAATTACTAAGTAAGAGATAAGCTGGATCAGTGGGTTAGGTCATTTGGCCAATGAAGGGAAGGTCTCGAGTTCGAGACCTGCAAGTGACAGATTTTTGGTATTATTTTTTTTGGATGACAGATTCTTTTGCCAAACGATCCCTTGTAATAGCAGTTTAATAAAATCAAAGGTAATCAGACCCAAACACCCTAGTTTGAGGATGCTGGTCTCGATTCACAGAAACAAAAGATAACAAAGCAGCAAACTAATGAGCAGAATAATGACATAAAATTCAGCCAAAATTTAACTCAAATACTACAGCTACTTCAAATAAACTAGAAACAAGATTTGTAGGTAATAAACGCCACAAATAAAACAGAACAAACAAAATTCAAAAGTTTAATTCTACTGAATAAACCCAGCAGCAAACTAACAAATCCACAACAGATTTAACACAGCAGCAGTAAAGAAGATCACAAAAAAACAAACAAACTTATAAGCGCAATGTTTATGCAACAAACTCAGAATCAGTGTGGTCAATCCACAATAAAACTCGTTAATAGATTACTTGAATCTCTAACAGCAGCAACATACATCATTATAACAGCTATCTAGAAACACACAGTAACATAAATAGACTCAGCAATCTAGTTTAATAATATGACATAAAACTAATCAGTAACAACGAATTGCTACAAAAAACAACATAGAACTCATAACAGATAGCAAAGACACATCACCACATCTCATCAAATCAGACAGATTCATCGAAATTCTAACCATAGAACAGATTATATCATTCAATCAATTAACTAACACAAATTATACTAGCAGATGAAACTAATTGTTACAGAAAATAACATGTGCTTAACCTTTATTTTCAAGGTAAAACCATTGATGACGAAGGGTCAGCGCTGAGTTGCCTTTTCGATCATAACCCCAAACCATAAAAAACCACCTTATTATAGCAACTTAACAAAACCCTCGAACCACATACATAATCACGAACCAGCATATATATTTTAATGTTTATCCATTGGGGATAAATATTTTTCCCTTATTTCTAACTCAATCACTCACAATAGCTATTATTTAAGCTTATATGAGTAACACTCGTTACAACAAGTTTATATATTTAGATTACAAGAATTAGAACAAAATAAAAACATTTGATATTAAAAGATTAATAAAACTGAGAAATGAAATTTTATTAGAGCAAAAAGTCATTAAAACTTTAATAAAGAGGAAATTACAATCCTAAAACAAAACTAGCATTATAACACTAAGAAGAAAAAAGGGATGATTTTACATGGAAAATGAGGGGGTTTATATAGACTGACGAGGGGTGAGGGTGGTTGATGACGAATCGATTGTAGGCCCTTGGATCATCTCTTTCCTTTCTCTTTCTTGTTTGTTTTCATCCAAGGGCTGATAATCACCCATCTTCACATCGATCGCCAAGGTGGCACTTTGTGTGCTAGTTTGCTGCTGACTTGGAGGGATATGATTGGCCCTTGACAAGATGGTAGTGGTATCAACCAATAAGAGGAGGGTTGTGACGCAACCAAGTGCCACTTTGGCACTTGGTACTTGGAATATTCGTGATATACACGCTCCATCTTCCCCTATTTTCTCTAAATAAGGCGCGCGTGCTTCAATCTCTTGATTAATTTGGAAAGCCCTAATTATTAGGGTTCTTGAGCTGGTGGTGTTCTTCCCTAATTTCTTCTCTCTCTCGACTTTCTTTTTTCTTTTTTTAATTTTCTTTGACCGGGTCTATTGACTATAGAAAGTTATATACAACTTTCCTTCGTTATACTTTCTTTTATTTGGGCCTTGACCCAAGATAATCAAACTACAACCGTCTCATACTTTTCTTTAGTTATTGGGGTTGGACCCAATTTAAATAACTTCAATCTGTTCACTCTTCATTTGTTTTTGGGCTTTTGCTTAAAATGGGCTTTTGTAAAAATCCTTTGAAATAATTGTGGGCTTTTCAGGCCCATTTAGCATATGTGGGACCCACTTGGCCCAATAAAATCATAAACTCTTTTTCCATGATAGAAACGAACTCGTCTTTTGGCTTTTGGTAATATCTTCAAACTCGTGTCGGTTTTTTGCCGGTTCTTATGAACTTGGTACCTACACACATGAAACAAGAAAACATGCAAATACAATACCATATTTATATTAAATATGCATTTATTGTCCGTTTGTGATATAAATGACATGAGTAATTACACTCATATCAACTCCCCCTTGCTAAGCAATTGCCGTGTCCTCACACAATGATAAAATAAGGCAACTAACTACACTTTGTATTCAACTTTATTTAACAAAGACATAATGTATTACTTTCATTATTTGAGAAATAACTTTTAGGATCATAAAACTCGAATAGATTCATCATCCTCGACTTTTCACTCTTTCCATGCCAAGTTTAAAAACAAGATCATTGTCAATCATAAGTTCCAATTTTAAGACCTCTTATACAAGTAATTTGTGTTAAACTCAATCTCCTTTTTTCCTAATTGTATCTCTAGATTTTAAGAATTATCATTCACCCAAAGGCTCATTTGACTTATTTAATAATTATTAGTCCAAAAATGAAGGCAAAAACGGTGTAAACCCAACACTCAAAACCTAACCTCATCCTCAAAAACCGTTGTCACTAAAGAAATCCTACATCAAGGATAACTTAACACGATTTTAGGAATAAATTCCCGGATCCGAAATTTGGCTAATAGGACTACTTAAGCAACAATTATTCCTCCAAAGTCGATTTGACTTTATTAATGGAGTTAGCAACATTTACATCATATACATTGAGGCTCTTTAAGATGTAAAAGTGCTCCTAATCTATGGTCCACACTCTAAGGCTCATTGAACATAAACAAGGGAGTTAACATTCATCATACACCCTAAGGCTCATAATGATGAAGCAATTTTTATTAAACACTTCACCATGCCATACACCCTAAGGCTCTAATGACAAGGCTAGTGCTACATGACTCCCACCCGAAGGCTCCTAGAGAACATGTTTTTATTTATTCTTCTTTATTTATGATATATATAGTAAGCCAAATTCCGCAATCCCATGATCAAAAAGTCCATGACACTGACACCCTCAATGTGTTCTTACTTTAATTACAAGGGAAGAAAAAGAAGGAGTTAAGAGCTAAGATATTGAACCCAAACCGCTAAAAACTTCATTTATTAAACAATTAAACATTCAAGCGTGAAAAATAAATACGAGGAGAAAGAGCCACACAAAAAACTTATATAAGGAAGACTTAACCTCAAAACTTATGATCAACTCTATCATCTCTTGTTATCCATATTGTAAAATCTCAAAGATGTGAGACTAATGGATACTTAGCCTTGCAAGTATAAATTTAGACTATATTAAATCAAAGTTTTGGGTTTTCAAGTCATCTATAGGATCTTGCATCTTCTTAGACTTTTTCAAGTTTAGAATTTGCGTTTTAAAGTTCCCTTGATAAATGACTTTCTAGGATCAATTATAGGAACTTGCGAAAAGTTCTTGTTCTTAAACCAGTATGAGTTAAGACTTTTGCATTTTAAAGTTCCCTATATAAAAGTCTAACAAAACTTAATTTAAGCGGTTAAGGAATGAGCTAAGGTAAAAACCAATCGAGTCAAAAACTATTCTTATTTTCACCAACGGAAAGCCTAAATTTGTGTCAAAAACACTTATTTTCTTCATTATTAAACACAAAATTTCACAAAAAAATTAATTTTTTATATGAAAAACGAGAAAAACGATTACGTTTGAACACGACAAAAATCAAGTGCAAGCGATTATATCGATTGACTCCCCCATGCTAAAACCAAACATTGTCCTCAATGTTTCCTAGCTCAAAAGTAACACCCCCTTGCTAGAACACGAAGAGTCGAATGCAAAAGTCCTAACATGGTAAGAGCTCGCAAATATATAATTCGTTTATTAATTATGCTTTAAGATAAAACGTTAGTCGATAAAAATCAAAGGATAACAAATTCCCCATTTGACAATCAAAGTATGGAAGCTCGAGTGGACCGGGCAAAAACCAAACACGAGAGTCTTCAATGATTAGGGTCATACCTAAGATTCACATCACAACAAAACACGACCACGAGCATGAAAATATCAAGCCTTATTAGTGTTAGAAAATAGAAAGAAGATAGAATGTATGGGACTCCCCCACAAGGCACCTCGTTTTTATTAACCGAGTCATGAGCTCGACTCGATCCCCGCATTCATTGGTCCTTAGGGAAAGTTTGGAGATCCGGAACAACCTCCGTAGGTATGTCCCCTCCAAAATAGTGCTTCACTCGATGACCATTCACCTTAAAGTTAGGCCCATCTTTTTGAGCTAGCTCAACGGTGCCATAAGGGAATACTTGAGAAATACTGAATGGTCCGGACTAACGAGACTTAAGCTTGCCCGAGAAAATCTTAAGTCTAGAGTTGAATAAGAGGACTTGATCACCAACATTTAAAATGCGGTTTTTGATCTTAGAGTCATGAATCCTCTTAGTCTTCTCTTTATAGATCAAAGAGTTCTCATAAGCTTGATTCCTTAATTTACTTAGTTCATTTAATTGAACCTTGCGATGATCACCCGCGGTCCTCAAACCGAAGTTACAATGTTTTAGAGCCCAATACGCCTTATGTTCGAGTTCAATTGGAAAGTGGCATGCCTTTTCGTAGACCAACCTAAATGGTGTACAACCAATGGGCGTCTTATAGGCCGTACGGAAAGCCCACAATGCATCGTCCAATCTATCCGACCATGAAGTGAGATTTTCTCCAATAGAACGCTCCAAAATCCTCTTAAGAGCTCGGTTTGAAACCTCCACTTGACCAGTCGTTTGAGGGTGATAAGCCGTCGAAATTTGATGAGTGACACCATATTTCTTTAGAACTTTTTCAAATTGTTCATTACAAAAATGGGTCCCTCGATCACTTATTATAGCCCGCGGAGTTCCAAACCTAGCAAAGAGTTGTTTCAAAAATTTCACCACTACTCGAGCATCATTAGTAGGCAAAGCCTTAGCTTCAGCCCATTTCGACAAATAGTCCACAGCTACGAGAATATACTTATCTCCTTTTGATGATGGAAATGGCCCCATAAAATCAATTCCCCATACGTCAAAGATTTCACAAACTTGTATTATGTTTTGGGGCATTTCATCCCTTTGTGAATTCTTTGCTTAACGTTGACAAGCATCACAAGTCTTGATCAAGTCTTGGGCATCTTGATATATGGAAGGCCAAAAGAAACCGGAATCAAAAACTTTTTTCGCGGTGGAGTTGGCACCATGATGTCCCTCGGTGGGTCCTTAATGACAAGCTTTAAGAATATATTTAGCTTATTTGCCAAACACACACCTACGAATCACTTGATCTGCGCACACTCGAAACAAATAGGGTTCGTCCCAAAAATAGTAAGATATGTCTTTGAAATATTTCCGTTTTTGTTGGGACGACATACCCTTAATCACGAACTTCCCCGCATGGTAATTTGGGATGTCCGCAAACCATGGGGTACTATCATCACCACGAAAAGCCATCATACCAAGCGCCTCGAGAGGAAATGTTTCATTAATGTCCTTGTTCTCTCGATCGCTTTGGTGAGGTTTGTCAAGTCTAGATAGATGATCGTCGCGAGATTCTCGGCTCCTTTTTTGTCAAGAATTTTGACATTAAATTCTTGAAGGAGGAGAATCCACCGGAGCAACCTCAGCTTAGAATCTTGTTTAATAAGAAGATATTTGATAGCCGAGTGGTCCGTATACACTATGGTTTTAGACAAGACGAGGTATGGTCTAAGCTTTTCAAAAGCATATACAACGGCAAGTTACTCCTTTTCCGTTGTAATATACTTAGTTTGAGCATCCGTCATAGTCTTACTTGCACAATGTATTGGCAAGAAATGTTTGGTCTTACGTAGCCCCAAAACCGCACCTATCGCGTAATCACTAGCATCACACATTATTTCAAAAGGTAGATCCCAATCCGGTGCAACTAAAATTGGTGATTCGGTTAACTTCTTTTTAAGCATCTCAAAGGCTTTGATACACTCATCCGAAAAGAAGAATGGAGTCTCTTTTTCTAAAAGATGGGTCATAGGCTGAGCTATCTTAGAGAAGTCTGAGATAAAACGTCTATAGAAGCCGGCATGGCCGAGAAAACTCCTAACTCCCTTAACGGTGGTGGGTGGAGGTAATTTGGAAATCACGTCGATTTTGGCCCTATCTACCTCAATACCGGCCTTAGAGATCTTATGTCCTAAAACAATGCCTTCTTTGCACATGAAATGGCATTTTTCATAGTTAAGCACGAGATTTGTTTCCTCACAACATTGTAACATTCGTTCCAAGTTAGAGAGACATGAAGTGTAAGACTCCCCAAAAACCGAGAAATCATCCATGAATACTGATATGAGCTTAAATACTCATATCATTTATATCTAAAAACAAGCCATAAATGCATGAAACACATGAAATTATCCTTGTATGTGCATGTTTTCTTGTTTTGATGTGTGTAGGTACCAAGATCGCAATAACCGACAAAAACCGACACAAGAGTGAAGAAAAGATCGAGGAAGCAAAAAACAAGTCGATTTAAGACGGGATACAAGTTTTTAAAGTTTATTGTCCAAGTGGGTCCATTTCAGCTTAATGGGCTTAGAAGCCCATTAATTAAGTCTTGAAGCTAAAAAGCCCAACAAGGGCCCAATTACAAGACAATATGGGACGGATAGAATAGTTTGGGTCCGTTTGAATAAAGGCCCAAAAGGTACCAATTTATGACTGGGGAGTATTATTAAGTTGGGCTCAAGGGCCCATGTTACAAAGAAGAGACGATAGAGAGTTTATATACATCCTTGGTCAAACAATTCAGTCAAAGGAAATATAAATAACTCGTTTATTATTTATCAAGTCAAACGATAACAGCATTTACATCCTCCATTCACTTTCTGTCGTTATAACCAAAGTTCTATCCTTTTACTTTTCTTTCTCCCAAAACCAAAAAGATAACCAGTAACTTTGTTTTTCACCCAAACCCTAGAAAATCAATAAAAATTGGGGCTTTATTCACACGAATGAATCACACACTTGGGGAATTAATTCCCCAAGGTTTTCGGATTGAAGATGATGGAGGGGTGTAGGGACGTGGCAGCATCTTATTGGATAGCACACATCATCCATCATATCCCACCAATCATAGGGCTTAAAACTAGCACAAGAAGCACACATATGTACACGTTGGCGATCCGTGTGAAAGAAGACCATTTTCTCACCCTTGGATCATAACTGAAAAGAAAGAGAAGAAAAAGATGCCAGATAGACGGTGATGATGAAGATTTCGGCTCAACAAACTCAACCCCAACACCTTGGGTTTTCCTATAAATACCCTCGGTATTTTCAGTATGAAGTATCCCTTTCTTTAGGTAGCGTTATAATGTTAAAATAGGTCTAGGAGTTATTTTATGTTAATCTTGTAATATTTTAAGATTTTAATTAATAAAGTTTGATTACAGATTGTGTTTTATAACTCTCGTTTTACTGTTTTCTCTATTATTGAATTTTACAAATAATTCTCCTATTATTCTATTTATAACTGTGACGTTTAATTGATCTTAAAAGCTTTGTTATAGCTTTTTAAGATTGATGTTTAAGCTAAGTTTGGGACTCAATTTATCCACTGATAAATTGATTAAAGAGAATAATTGTCGTTTTGATTGTGATCTGAATGATGGAGAGACTTTAGTGGTTACAGAATTAAATTAGATGGTGGTTATTATGGTGTTTGGAATCGTTTTGTATAAGGGAGCTCAGCGCTCGCCCTTCGTCATCAACGGATCTTCATGAATGGTTAAGCATGTTTACTTATTGCGAATTTGTTTATGTTAGTCTATTTAGATAAATATTCAGATTTAAGTTTGTTTGCTTAACTTTATCTGAACTAGTAGTGTAAGGTTTATGAAGCTTAGTTTAATAGTAGTATTAATTGAATGGTCCTAATAGTGAATCTGCCGGTTTCGAGACACTTGACTGGAAATGATGTAGGTTTTATGATTTTGAATGTTGAGTGATTCTTTTCTTTGTTATTTTACCATAGCTGTATGTTTGCGTTTTATAATATTCGTTTATTTTCATATGATTGTAATCTGTCGAATTTGTTTAGATCTGCTGATACTAGATTTACGTAGTCGAAACAACTGCTGATTCTTCATTATAGTTATTGACTGTCGGATTTGTGTTACCTGCTGCTTGTGATTGCTGGAGTTTTAGTCTTCTATTGTTGCATTGTCTTTGTATAAGTAGCCTTAGAGTTCTCATAGGTCTGCTTTAACTGATGTTAAATCGGAGTGTATCATTATTGTGATTTTCCTTGCGGTATTTGAGAATGTGATTTCGGTTAAGTTGGCTAGTAATTTCTCATTCTCTTGGTCTAATTTTGATTGTCTCATCTAGTTTGTTCAGAATAAGCGAGTCTAAATCTTGTTTCAAAATTACTGATGAATTCTAGTATCTCTTTTGTTATTATTGAATTCATGGTTCCAATTTTATCTGCTTGGTTAAAAGCTGGATAAAACTGCTGAAGTAGGATTTCGTAATAATCTGTCATCTAGCTTTGATATTGTTTAAGTCTGGAGATTATTTTTGGTTAAGATTCGTTTAACTTTTTGGTACTTATTATCTGCTGATATAAATCTGGGATGTAACTGGTTGCTAAATGTATATTCATGTTGATGGTAATCTGAGTTTAAGTTATTTAGTAGTTGTGATTCTAGTAGCTAGCTGTGATGTGTTTTACTGATTTTTTTGATAGTTGCTGAATGATTATAATACTGTTTTTATGCTGAATGTATTTAGATTCTGAAGTTACTCTGATTGTAGTGTGATAATATTGTGAACTTGTCATTCCAAAATACAAATTCCAAAAATTCGTCCCCAGGGGGTCTCGAACTCGAGACCTCCCCCTCACCATCCATACGTGTTAACCACTGAGCTCAATGCTCTTTTGGTTTTAATTTCTGTCACATTAATTAATATAGGAAATTTACTTTTGGGCTGTCAGATTTTATTAATTACTAGATTTTTATTTCAATTACATTTTTAAAGTAAAAATTGCACTTAACTTTATAGTATTTTAGTTTTAATAAAATATTATAAAAAATATAAAAAATAAAAAATAAAAAATGTTTTTATTTAAATAGTTTAATTAGTCTATTTTTAATAAAGTAGATTTCTATAAAAGTAGATTTAAAATGGTTTTAAATAGATTTGTCTAAAAGTAAGTTTAAAAAATTTAATTTGATTTTAAAAATAGTTTAAAAGTAATTAAATAGATTTATTTTTAATTATTTTAATTTTTAAATAGATTTGATTTTTAAGTAAGTAATTGTTTTAGATTTTAATATTAGCGGGGTAAACGATTCATGCACTTTAGGATAATTTTTAAATTGGTAGATTTAATTTTAGTTTTAAAAACCGACGACACATTCAAATCAATTGTCCAAATCAAAACGAAACGTCTCAAATTCATAAGATCTTCGTGTACAACGAACTCGACTCACTCACGTGTTTAATTGAATTCGTCATTGGTATTATTAGACTATTACTTTTTCCTAAAGGTAATTTTCTAATTTACCATATAACGTATCCAAATTATCACATATACACATCCACTTACATCAAAAATTTTGGCGCCGCTGCCGGGGATCTTGTGTACGATTCGCTTTTGTGGAGATTTGTTGATCGTGGATTTGAAGACCCTTTCCGTCCTCGGAAAGTTTTGTTATTTTTCTATTACGTAGTATATATCGTTTTTCTCGTTTTTTGTGAATAATATATTGTATTACGTAGCACAATAATTTTAAATACTTTTCAAATAAGCCTTAGTTGGGATTTCATCACCTAGCTATTGTAGTCGAATCCAAAACAAAAATAAAGGCAAAATAGATAAATACTAATAAGAAGTTTGAACTCGATTTATACAAACTATAAGGTGGGTATAAGGCGACGTGCTATAAAAGGCCGTCTAAGGACAAAGGTTTTTAAGTGCTTTGTGCCACCTCGTTTCCCCGCTTGCTTGTGCGTATATTGAGAGGGACAACCTATTATTGGTTTGCCGACTCAAGTAGTAATAAATCTTATTTTTTTGTTGTTTACTTATTGAACCTCGAGACGTTTAGGTTTTCACCTATCGTTTCAAAGTCGACCGAGGGTAATTTACTTCCATAGTAGTTATCCTTATTCCTTGTTTTTTTTTATCGATCATTTTTGATTGAGCAATACCAAATAAAATACCAAAAATAATCTTCTTCTTGTCTAAATTCTTTTCTTCAATCCTCTAAATTCTCGTCTTTGTAGTGTATGCAATTACGTTCTTCTCGTCTTGTGATTGATTTTAATAGGCTTGAAAATATTCCTCGTAGAAATAGAAATCGCCAACAACGAATAGTGGAACCCGAGATTCCACCTATTGTTGTAGAGATGGCCGATAACCGAACAATGGAGGAATTGCTCCGTGCACCCACCGAAGGGAATGGGGAAGCAATCGTTGTGCCGGCTATTTTGGCGGATCATTTTGAGATTAAGACGGGTCTTTTATCGCTCATTCGTGCCGACCAATTTCGTGGCAATGAGACCGATAGCCCGCATTCTCACATTCGGAATTTTAATCGAATTACCTCGACTCTCAAGTTTAGAGATGTGCCGAATGACGTGATTAAGCTCATGCTTTTTCCGTACTCGCTCGAGGGTAATGTTAAGCTTTGGTATGAGAAAGAACCACCGGGTTCGATTTTAACTTAGGATGATTTAGTGTCAAAGTTTATGAATTATTTCTTTCCACCGTCCAAGACAACACATTTTAAGAATGAGATCACTAGATTTGAACTAAAAGTGCATGAATCGTTTGGGGTTGCTTGGGAAAGATTTAAGGATTTGTTGAGACAATGTCCACACTACGGTTTCTCAGAATTGCATCAAATAAATACTTTTTATAATGGGCTTAATATGATTGAACAAGATTCTTTAAATGCCGCCGCGGGTGGTAATCTTTTAAGAAAAACACCGAGAGACGCGTGGAGGATAATTGAGGATAAGTCTAGAGCACAATATTCACGAAACACACCGGGTGTTTCCAATGTGAATTCTTCTAATCACGAGATTGCTAGATTAGACTCTAAGATTGACACGATTTTGAATGAGCTTAGGAAGAATCCTCATGGATCGATTAATATGATTGAGAATGTTTGTGTATCATGTGGTGGAGCACATCCTAATTATGCTTGTTTAAACACGGGTTTGATCAAGCTAGTGCTTTTGCCGCGACGGGAACTTATGGCTCCAACGGTCAAGTTCCTCGTCAAAATCATGTTGCTCCACCGGGTTTTCCACCGGTTCAAAATAGGTACAACAATGGAAACAATGGGAATAATTTTAACCGTGGTAACCAAGGGAATTTTAATCAAGGAAATGGGTTTAATGCTAATCAAAACAATCAAGGTTTTCAAGGGAATAATCAAAATGATTTGTCAAGCTACATGAAATCAAATGAGGCAAATATGAAAGCTTTTCAAAATAACATCCAAGGGCAAATTAATACTTTGAGACTTGATTTTCAAAATACAATTAAAGGGCAAAACAACAAAATTGAGCTTAATCAACAAAGGTTAGAACAAAGTCAAAATCGTATGCACCAAAGCTTGGAACAAAGTCAAAATAAGTTGCTTTCGATGTTTGAGGGATTTATGTCTAAACCGTCATCTTCTTCGGGTTGCTTACCTAGCAATACCATTCCAAACCCGAAGGGAGAGCTTAAGGCCGTAACCGTTTATGATGATTGTGAGAATTTAGATGAAGTTGAAGTGATTGAGTTTAAGCCTCCACCTAAGGAAACTTTCCTAGAAGTTACTAAGGCTACTTTGAATGTGATTAGTACCTCGGTTTTCTTTGATTTCTTTCCCGAGAAATATAAAGATTCGGGTCAATTCTTGATACCTTGTGTTTTCAATGAGCTTGGGGTTTGCAAAGGCCTAGCCGATCTAGGAGCTAGCATAAACATCATGCCTCTTGCCCTTTGGAAGACTATTGATTATGCACCACTTAGTTCGACTCGTATGATCATTGAGCTTGCTAATGGAACCACCACTCGACCGGTTGGTATAGCGGAAAATGTCGTAATGAAAGTGGGGAATTTCTTGTACTTAACCGATTTTGCTATAGTCGATTATGAGACCAATCCTCGTGTGCCAATTATTTTAGGACGACCATTTTTGTGCACGGCCAATGTTTTAGTTGATATGAGGAAAGAAGAAATTAAATTGTTTTATGGAGATAAAAGCATTGTTTTTTAACCGGAAAAGATTCCAAGATTTGCTCCTAAGAAAGTTGAAAGTGTTAAGCTTGTTGAAACAATTGAAAATGATAAGAAAGCTCTTTTTGATAAAGGTGTTTTTCCTATTTTGGAAACTTCTAATTGTGATAAAGGAAAGTTAAAATCAAATGAAGAAGCTTGCTTTGTTGAAACATGTTGTAACCTTTCCTCATCTACACTCACTCCACACGAGGATGCTAAGATTGAAAAACAAATAGATGATTACTTGAGTGAGCTGTTTGATGCTAGTAAGTTTGTTAATGAGAATTTTGATCCCGAGAGTGACATTGCTTTAATTGAACAATCTTTGAAAATGGACTCATTTTCACTCTCTTCTATGGATCATGTTGATGTTCCTAAGGCACAATCTTCAATTGAAGAGCCTTTGATTCCTAACTTCACACCGAGTGAGGTTAGTGACTATTCATGTGATAAGTTCATCGATGAACTTTTTGCTATCCTTGATCCACTTCCACGGGGAAGTGAAGACGTTTCCGATCTCGAGATCGAACGTGATTCTTGTGTATTACCTACCATTCTCGAGGATTTCGCCGATGAATTGCCTTCAAATGAGAATGATGATCTAGTATCCGAATGTGACACATTCGATACTTTGTCGGATATTTCTTGTGATGACAAGATTGATGACACTTTCGTGACTTACTCAAATCCTCTTTTTGAAGTTTCATTGAACAATAATCCGTTGTTTCAAGAGGATTTTGAGAACGTCATACCTCCTACATCTCACAACCTTTGTGATGATGAGAATTTCTTTAAGGAGGTTGATGAGTTTCTTTATATAGACATTCCTTTGGAATTTGAGGAAGAGTCTAATGAAGGTGATGAAGACTCTTGGTTTGATCACCCGATTTATGATGAGGACAATGTTGACCCGGAGGGAGAAATTACTTTTGCTCCAATTATCCTTCCCACTCGCTTTGATCTTAATGTGAGGGGTTTTCATGCGACTCGTTTTGAGTACCATGATCCCTTTATTCACATTCATAAGAGTGACAAGGTCAACAAAGTCATGCAAGTTGAAACCACCATGGTTGAGACTTTTATCCCACCATTATTATGTGCTTCATATGATTTAGGATTAGCATGGGGGGACGACACCTTGTTGTCTATTCCTTTCTCCACCGAGGACGAGGTATTCGATCCCGGAATCGTTTATTTAGGGAAATCTCGGCCTTTCACCGATGCAGTAATTGAAAGACTTTTCGATCATCTTGGTGCGAGTTTATCTCGTGGAGCATGCTACATCCTTACCATTCGTTGTGACTATTATCTCTTTTTAGAGAATTGTGTTGGAGTTTTATCCTTTCGTTTGTCATCAGACAACGAGGATGAGATCTTTGACCCCGGCATCGTGCTTATTGTTGGATTCTATTCCATTATGCCGGTTTTCACCATTTTCCCTAAGGACCAATGAATTCCGGGATCGAGTCGAGCTCATGACTCGGTGAACAAAAACGAGTTTTTCTATCTTCTATCTATTTTCTAACACCTAATAAGGCTTGATCTTTCAAGCTCGTGCTCGTGTTTTGTTGTGTTGTGATCTTAGGTACGACCCTTATATTTGAAGACTCTCGTGTTCGGTTTTTGCCGGTCCACTTGATCTTCCATTCTTTGAATGCTAAAAGGGGCACACTCTTTACCCTTGATTTTATTGACTAACGTTTTATCTTGAGGCATAATTAATAAACGGCTTATAGATTTGCGTACTCTTTCCATGCTAGGAATTTGCATTAGACTCTTCGTGTTTTAGCAAGGGGGTGTTACTCTTGAGCTAAGAAACATTGAGGACAATGTTTGGTTTTAGCATGGGGGAGTCAATCGATATAATCGCTTGCAATTGCTTTTGTCGTGTCCAAACATATTGTTTTTCTCATTTTTCAATAAAATTTTAATTTTTTAGTGTTATTTTTAAGTTTTTAATAATAAAATAAGTGCTTTTGACACGAATGTAGGCTTTCCGTTGGTGAAAATAAGAATAGTTTTTGATTCGACTTGGTTTTTAACCTTAGCTTTTCCTTAACGTATTTGAATTAAGTTTTGCTAGGCTATTATATAGGGAGCTTTAAAACGCGAAAGTCTTAATTCATACGAGTTAAGGACAAGAACTTTTCGCAAGTTCCTATAATTGATACTAAAAGTCGTTTATCAAGGGAACTTTAAAACGCAAATTCTAAAACTTGCAAAAGTATAAGAAGATGCAAGATCCTATAGATGACTTGAAAACCCAAAACTTTGATTTAATAGGCTAAGTATCCATTGATTTCAAATTTTTGGAATTTTACAATATGGAGAACAAGAGATGATAGAGTTCAATCATAAGTTTCTAGAATTAGATCTTCTTTGTGCAAGTATTTTTGTGTTTGATTTAATCTCCTCGTACTTACTTTCCACTCTTGTATAATAATTGCTTAATAAGTGAAGTTTTTAGCGGTTTAGGCTTGATATCTTAACTCGTAGCTCCTTCTTTTTCTTCCCTTGTAATTAAAGTGAGTACACATTAAGGGTGTCAGCGTCATGGACTTTTGATCATGGGATTGCGGAAATTTGGCTTACTATAAATATCATAATAATAAGAAGAATAAATAAAAACATGTTCTGTAGGAGCCTTCGGGTGGGAGTCATGTAGCACAAACCTTGTCATTAGAGCCTTAGGGTGTATGTCAAGGGGCGTGTTGAATAAAAATTGCTTCATCATCATGAGCCATAAGGTGGGATGGTGTTGTCAATTCCCTTATTTTTGTCCAAGGAGCCTTAGGGTGTGGATTTTAAATAAGGAGCACAATTACGTCTTAAAGAGCCACAAGGTGATATGATGTAATTGTTGCTAACTCCATATAAGGTCATTTTTAACTTTGGAGGTTTTATCTTTTGTTTTAAGTAGCCATATTAGCCAAATTTCGGGTCCGGAATTTTTCCCTAAATCGTGTTAAGTTATCCTTGATGTGGGCTTTCTTTAGTGACAACAGTTTTTGAAGTCGAGGTTAGGTTTTGAGTGTTGAGTTTACACCGTTCTTGCCTTCATTTTTGGACTAATAAATATCAAAATAAAGTCAAATGAGCCTTTGGGTGAATGACAAATAAAATCTAGAGATACAATTAGGAATAATAGGAGATTGAGTTTAACACAAATTACTTGTATGAGTTGATTTAATTTTGGGGCTTATGATTGACAATGATCTTGTTTTTGCACTTGGCTTGGAAAAGTGAAAAGTCGGGGACGATGAATCTATTTGAGTTTTATGATCCGAAAGTTGTTTTTCGAATAATGAAAGCAATACATTATGTCTTTACAAAATAAATGTCAAAAGTTTGAATAATGGTGTAGATATAGTTTTGTTTTATCATTGCGTGAGGACACGGCAATTGCTTAGCATGGGGGAATTTGATATGAGCTTAAATACTCATATCATTTATATCTAAAAACAAGCCATAAATGCATGAAACACATGAAATTATCCTTGTATGTGCATGTTTTCTTGTTTTGATGTGTGTAGGTACCAAGATCGCAATAACCGACAAAAACCAACACAAGAGTGAAGAAAAGATCGAGGAAGCCAAAAACAAGTCGATTTAAGACGGGATACAAGTTTTTAAAGTTTATTGTCCAAGTGGGTCCCATTTCAGCTTAATGGGCTTAGAAGCCCATTAATTAAGTCTTGAAGCTAAAAAGCCCAACAAGGGCCCAATTATAAGACAATATGGGACGGATAGAATAGTTTGGGTCCGTTTGAATAAAGGCCCAAAAAGTACCAATTTATGACTGGGGAGTATTATTAAGTTGGGCTCAAGGGCCCATGTTACAAAGAAGAGACGATAGAGAGTTTATATACATCCTTGGTCAAACAATTCAGTCAAAGGAAATACAAATAACTCGTTTATTATTTATCAAGTCAAACGATAACAGCATTTACATCCTCCATTCACTTTCTGTCGTTATAACCAAAGTTCTATCCTTTTACTTTTCTTTCTCCCAAAACCAAAAAGATAACCAGTAACTTTGTTTTTCACCCAAACCCTAGAAAATCAATAAAAATTGGGGCTTTATTCACACGAATGAATCACACACTTGGGGAATTAATTCCCCAAGGTTTTCGGATTGAAGATGATGGAGGGGTGTAGGGACGTGGCAGCATCTTATTGGATAGCACACATCATCCATCATATCCCACCAATCAGAGGGCTTAAAACTAGCACAAGAAGCACACATATGTACACGTTGGTGATCCGTGTGAAAGAAGACCATTTTCTCACCCTTAGATCATAACTGAAAAGAAAGAGAAGAAAAAGATGCCAGATAGACGGTGATGATGAAGATTTCGGCTCAACAAACTCAACCCCAACACCTTGGATTTTCCTATAAATACCCTCGGTATTTTCAGTATGAAGTATCCCTTACTTTAGGTAGCGTTATAATGTTAAAATAGGTCTAGGAGTTATTTTCTGTTAATCTTGTAATATTTTAAGATTTTAATTAATAAAGTTTGATTACAGATTGTGTTTTATAACTCTCGTTTTACTGTTTTCTCTATTATTGAATTTTACAAATAATTCTCCTATTATTCTATTTATAACTGTGACGTTTAATTGATCTTAAAAGCTTTGTTATAGCTTTTTAAGATTGATGTTTAAGCTAAGATTGGGACTCGATTTATCCACTGATAAATTGATTAAAGAGAATAATTGTCGTTTTGATTGTGATCTGAATGATGGAGAGACTTTAGTGGTTACAGAATTAAATTAGATGGTGGTTATTATTAAATTAGATGGTGGTTATTATGGTGTTTGGAATCGTTTTGTATAAGGGAGCTCAGCGCTCGCCCTTCGTCATCAACGGATCTTCATGAATGGTTAAGCATGTTTACTTATTGCGAATTTGTTTATGTTAGTCTATTTAGATAAATATTCAGATTTAAGTTTGTTTGCTTAATTTTATCTGAACTAGTAGTGTAAGGTTTATGAAGCTTAGTTTAATAGTAGTATTAATTGAATGGTCCTAATAGTGAATCTGTCGGTTTCGAGACACGTGACTGGAAATGATGTAGGTTTTATGATTTTGAATGTTGAGTGATTCTTTTCTTTGTTATTTTATCATAGTTGTATGTTTGCGTTTTATAATATTCGTTTATTTTCATATGATTGTAATCTGTCGAATTTGTTTAGATCTGCTGATACTAGATTTACGTAGTCGAAACAACTGCTGATTCTTCATTATAGTTATTGACTGTCGGATTTGTGTTAACTGCTGCTTGTGATTGCTGGAGTTTTAGTCTTCTATTGTTGCATTGTCTTTGTATAAGTAGCCTTAGAGTTCTCATAGGTCTGCTTTAACTGATGTTAAATCGGAGTGTATCATTATTATGATTTTCCTTGCGGTATTTGAGAATGTGATTTCGGTTAAGTTGGCTAGTACTTTCTCATTCTCTTGGTCTAATTTTGATTGTCTCATCTAGTTTGTTCAGAATAAGCGAGTCTAAATCTTGTTTCAAAATTAATGATGAATTCTAGTATCTCTTTTGTTATTATTGAATTCATGGTTCCAATTTTATCTACTTGGTTAAAAGCTGGATAAAACTGCTGAAGTAGGATTTCGTAATAATCTGTCATCTAGCTTTGATATTGTTTAAGTCTGGAGATTATTTTTGGTTAAGATTCGTTTAACTTTTTGGTACTTATTATCTGCTGATATAAATCTGGGATGTAACTGGTTGCTAAATGTATATTCATGTTGATGGTAATCTGAGTTTAAGTTATTTAGTAGCTGTGATTCTAGTAGCTAGCTGTGATGTGTTTTACTGATTTTTTTGATAGTTGCTGAATGATTATAATACTGTTTTTATGCTGAATGTATTTAGATTCTGAAGTTACTGTGATTGTAGTGTGATAATATTGTGAACTTGTCATTCCAAAATACAAATTCCAAAAATTCGTCCCCAGGGGGTCTCGAACTCGAGACCTCCCCCTCACCATCCATACGTGTTAACCACTGAGCTCAATGCTCTTTTGGTTTTAATTTCTGTCACATTAATTAATATAGGAAATTTACTTTTGGGCTGTCAGATTTTATTAATTACTAGATTTTTATTTCAGTTACATTTTTAAAGTAAAAAGTGCACTTAACTTTATAGTATTTTAGTTTTAATAAAGTATTATAAAAAATATAAAAAAAAATGTTTTTATTTAAATAGTTTAATTAGTCTATTTTTAATAAAGTAGATTTCTATAAAAGTAGATTTAAAATGGTTTTAAATAGATTTGTCTAAAAGTAAGTTTAAAAAGTTTGATTTGATTTTAAAAATAGTTTAAAAGTAATTAAATAGATTTATTTTTAATTATTTTAATTTTTAAATAGATTTGATTTTTAAGTAAGTAATTGTTTTAGATTTTAATATTAGCGGGGTAAACGATTCATGCACTTTAGGATAATTTTTAAATTGGTAGATTTAATTTTAGTTTTAAAAACCGACGACACATTCAAATCAATTGTCCAAATCAAAACGAAACGTCTCAAATTCATAAGATCTTCGTGTACAACGAACTCGACTCACTCATGTGTTTAATTGAATTCGTCATTGGTATTATTAGACTATTACTTTTTCCTAAAGGTAATTTTCTAATTTACCCTATAACGTATCCAAATTATCACATATACACATCCACTTACATCAAATACTTCCATGGTTTTCTCAATCATATCATGAAAAATGGCCATCATACACCTTTGGAACGTCCCCGGAGCATTGCATAACCCAAAAGGCATTCTACAATAAGCAAATGTTCTATAAGGACAAGTGAATGTGGTTTTTTCTTGATCACGAGGGTCTATAGGAATTTGGAAATAGCCGGAAATTCCATCCAAAAAGCAATAGAATTCATTTCCTGCTAGTCTCTCTAACACTTGATCCATGAAAGGTAATGGAAAATGATCCTTCCTAGTGGCATCATTAAGTTTTCTATAGTCAATACAAACACGCCATCCGGTCACAAGTCTAGTAGGAATCAATTCATTGTCCTCATTAGTCACTACCATCATTCCTTCTTTCTTTGGAACACAATGCACGGGACTAACCCATGGACTATCGGAGATAGGGTAGATCATTCCGGCGTCTAGAAGTTTCATGACTTCCTTTTTTATCACCTCATGAATCTTTAGATTAACCCTTCTTTGATTTGGATAGCGGGTTTATAATCTTCCTCCATCAAAATTTTATGAGTATGTCGGAGATTTTCCATGCAATGGCCCGTTTATGTTTCTTTAAAACCTTAATAAGTTCCTACTTTTCATTATCTTTCAATCCTTTTGTAATAATCACCGGTAATTTATCCGTTCCCTCAAGAAAAGCATACTCCAAATGAGTAGGAAGATCCTTAAGTTCAAGTTCGGGTGCTTCTTCAAGAGAAGTTTTCACTTTTGTTTCATTTTCGTTTACAACATTTAAGTCCATCGGAGGGAGTGAAAATGGGTCCATATTCAACAATTTTTCAACTAAAGCAATATCTCCCTCCGGATCGAAATTTTCATTATCAAACTCACTAGCATCGAATGGTGTACTAAGGTAATCATCAATTTCCTTATCGATTTTTGAACGGAAATTATCCTCGAGCTCTTCTAGAACGAAGTCTCCTCCCTTAAATGGAGTGAGTGGAGGTGTAGCTAAAGAGATAATCGGATTCGATGAAGTGGGATTGTCACTTTTGGAAATATCCGAAAAACCAAGCATATCTTGCAAAACTTCTTCAATAGCAACATCAATCACATCGATTTGATTGATTGATTCCTCGTAGTACTTTGAAGAATATCTCGAGATATGACCAATATCAAACGTGATATATTCATCATCAACACGTAAAGTCAATTTCCCCGCTTTCATATCAACTAAAGCACTAGCCGTGTATAAAAATGGTCTTCCCAAAATAAGAGGTATTCGAGAATCTTCCAGATAATCGACAACCACAAAATCCGTTGGAAAGACGAGTTTCCCTACTTTGACAAACACATCCTCGGCTATTCCTTTTGGAATTGCAACCGATCGGTCCGTTAGCTCAAGAGTCATCTTAGTAGGTGTAAGCTCGAGAAGTGATAACCTTTTCCACACGGAAAGAGGCATCAAATTAATGCTAGCGCCAAGATCGGCTAATGCTAAGCATTCTTCCATATTAGGGAAATCACATGGTATAAGAAACTTGCCCGGGTCTCCAACCTTTTCGGGAAGCTTTTGTGTAAGAACCGTGGAACAATTAGCATCTAAAGATGTAGACACTTCTACCAATTTCCCTTTGTCGTTCATCAACTTCTTGATCGTTGAAGCAAACTTAGGCATGTAAAGCAATGCATCCGCGAAACTAACATTAAAATAAAGTTGCTTAAACATTTTAAGAAATGTAGACATTTGAGCATTGGATCTTTCACGGAGCTTCTCTTGGTTAAGTCTCGAAGGGTAGGGTAGTGTGGGTTTAGTCTTCGGAAGCTTGGGTTTCGGAATAGGCACATGGTCTACCTTTGGTGGATTAAGAATTTCCTTTTCTTTAACCACCTCGGGTTCTTGCTCCACTTCCCTCACCGAGAGGTACTAACATGTGGAAGCAAAGGTCCGTCTAAAGCCTTCCCACTACATGTGGTAATAGCTTTCATCTCACCCTTCGGGTTTGGAATGGTGTTGCTAGGTAAGCCACCCGGAGAAGAGGAAGGTTTGTTCATTATTGCTTCAAACATCGAAAGTATTTTGTTCTCAAATTTAGCTTGATTTCCCTCAATACGGTTTTGGTTTTGCTCTAATCTCATTTGATTAAGCTCAATCTTGTTATTTTGCCCCTTGATCAGATTTTGAAAATCGAGTTTCAAAGTGTTCATTTGTCCTTGAAGATTGTTTTGAAAAGCCTTCAAATTTGTCTCATTTGTTTTGATATAGCTTGACAAATCATTTTGATTGTTGTTTTGAAAACCTTGATTGTTTTGATTGCCATGAAATCCATTTCCTTGATTAAAGTTCCCTTGGTTACCACGGTTAAAATTATTCCCACTGTTTCCATTGTTGTATCTATTTTGAACCGGTGGAAAACCTGGTGGAGCAACATGGTTTTGACGAGGAGCTTGACCGTTAGGGCCATAAGTTCCCTTCGCCGAAAAAGCACTAGATTGATCAAACCCCGTGGTTGAACAAGCATAATTCGGATGTGCTCCACCACAGAATACACAAAAATTCTCAATCGCATTAATCGGTCCATGAGGATTCTTCCTAATCTCATTCAAAATCGTGTCAATCTTAGAGTCCAATCTAGCAATCTCGGGATTAGATGAATTCACATGAGAAACAACTGGTGTGTTCCGTGAATATTGAACTCTAGACTTATTCTCAATGATACCCCACGCGTTTCTCAGAGTTTTTCTTAAAAGATTACCACCCGCGGCGGCATTTAAAGAATCTTATTCAACCATATTAAGTCCATTATAAAAAGTATTAATTTGTAACTCCATGAAACCGTAGTGTGGACATTGTCTCAACAAATCCTTAAAACTTTCCCAAGCATCTCCAAACGATTCATGCACTTTTTTTCAAATCTAGTTATTTCATTCTTAAAGTGAGTTGTTTTAGATGGTAGAAAGAAGTAATTCATAAACTTAGACACTAGATCGTCCCATGTCAAAATTGAACCCGATGGTTCCTTTTCATACCAACGCTTAGCATTTCCCTACTGCATGAGCTTAATCGTGTCATTCGGCACATCTCTAAACTTGAGAGTCGAGGTGATACGAAAAAAATTCCGAATGTAAGAATGCGGGTTATCCGTCTCATTGTCTCGAAATTGGTCGGCACGAATGAGTGATAAAAGACCCGTCTTAATCTCATAATGGATCGCCAAAATAGCCGGAACAACGGTTGCTTCCCCGTACCCTACGGTGGGTGCACGGAGCAATTCCTCCATTGTTCGGTTATCGGCCATCTCTACAACAACAGTTGGAAGCTCGGGTTCCACTACTCGTTGTTGACGATTCCTATTCCTACGAGGAATGTTTTCAAGTCTATCGTGATTATTTAAAAGACGATTAGAACGTAATTGCATAAACCAAAATGACGAGAATTTAGAGGGTTGAAGAAAAGAAAATAGATTAGAAGAAGATTATTTTTGGTATTTTTATTTTTCAAATCAATCAAAGATTGATAAAAACAAGGAGTAAGGATAATTACTAAGGAAGTAAACTACCCTCGTTCGATTTCGAAACGTAGGTGAAAACCTAAACGTCTCGAGGTTCAATAAGTAAACAACGACAAAAATAAAGTTTATTACTACTTGAGTTGGCAAACCAATAATCGGTCGTCCCTCTCAATATACGCACAAGCAAGCGGGGAAACGAGGTGGCACAAAGCACTTAAAAACCTTTTTCCTTAGACGACATTTTATAGCTCGTCACCTTATACCCACCTTATAATTTGTATAAATCGAGTTCAAACTTTTTATTAGTATTTATCTATTTTGCCTTTATTCTTTGTTTTGGATTCGAATACAATAGCTAGGTGATGAAATCCCAACTAAGGTTTGCGTTTTCACGCTTTTGGAGGTAGGTAAATTTATTGTTCTACGTAATACAATATATTAGCAACAAAAAACACGAAAAATCGATATTTATATACTATGTATAGAAAAATAACAAAACTTTCCAAGGATGGAAAGGGTCTTCAAATCAACGATCAACAAATCGCCACGAAAGAATCGTACACAATTTCCCCGGCAGCGGCGCCAAAATTTTTGATGTGTGGGAAACGTGTCGGTGTATTTAAATGTAATACGTTATAGAGCAAATTAAGAAAATTACCTTTAGGAAAATATAATAGTCTAAAATTCGCTAAAGACGGATTAATTAAACAAGAGAGTGATCTCGGTTCGTTGTACACGAAGAAATTGTGAATTTGAAACTTTCGTTTTGATTAGGACAATCGACACATATTGATTACTCCAACAGCTATGCATAGTGTCAGTTACAGCGCGACATGTGAATACTTAAACAGAGAATTTGTTTAAGTGTAAATGAATCATCTTTGGTAAAGAAACAGGATGACACATACATAAGAAAAAGCGTAAACTAAGGCGGTGTTACTTTGAGGGCAATTAGGTAGCACCTAAAATGGCATCAACACCTACAACTGTTTGCATTTGTCATGAATGTTTTATGTGGTGATATTAGCTGCCCACAGAAAACCTGGTCAAGGAAACAAAAAAGGATTTCCATTAGAATACGATTATGAAATAGTCTAGAAAACATGAACATAAAAGGGACAAGGCGGATGAGGATAAGTCACCTTGATCTACCTGATCTGCCAGTGCAATCTCAAGTTTTGCTACAACATCAGCCATCCACGACCTCTCGTCACGTGATCTTTTCAAACATTCAGATGCAATGTCATAAAATGATCTCGAACCTGGGACGGTGCCTGTCCAATTCCTCAAATCCACAGTCTTCTGGAAACAAAGTCTCTTTGTTACGAATTACCAATATTGAAAGCGCGTGCACAATATATTATATATCATATTAAATAATTAACAGCTTGCCCCAAACATTTATGAATAATGATATCAAAACTTCCACACGGTATAAAGATTTATAATTTAAGCACAACAACTTGTTAAAAAAAAGATTGTTACAAAATGGTAAACCACTGATTTTAGGCTATTTGGGATGTTTGGAAATGAGTTTTGATTTTGTGACCAAAACGAACCTTTTGCTTTTCCCTTATAGAAAAGCTGGCATTGACACAAAAACTGATTGTAAGTCGCATTTTGACTCGCCACAACACGCCAACTCCAGTCCAGATTTCCGAACCAGCCTACAAAAAGATCCACAACAATCTCTCTTATCCAGTGGCATTTGTAGGTTTAATAAAAATCCATGTCCTCAAATATGCATCTATAGCACCTAGATCCTTTAAACTTAGGGTTATAATATCAGATCCGTGTAGGCTTCAGAAGTTTTGTATAAAAGAGTCGTTTAAATCATATCAAATTAGGGTTTGTAATTGATTTGGTTTATTTTTTTTTAATTATCGGTGATGATTTTCTGGTTAAAAGTTGGTAATGATATTTTGTTATGGCTTTTATGTGATTTTCTTATTATTACTATATTTGCAATTTAGTCCTTCACAAAAAATAAAACTACTCACGCTTTTATCAAGTTTTTTTCTTTGTAGTTTTCACACACATACTTTTGTAATCATTTTTTCTAGTTAGCTAAAATCAAATCCGATTTTTACAAATAAATTGCGAATTAAGAAAAACTTAGGGTTTTTTAGTTAAATTAAAAAAAAAAAATAAAGAAAGTCCCAAAAAAGACTACGAATAAGGAAAGTTAAAAAAAAAATCCTAAAAAGCGTTTTGCTTTATAAAAAAAAGTAGAGAGAAGTGCAAAAATCATCCCTGTGATATGTCGAAAAATCGAATTACATCCTTCGTTAACTTTTTGGACAACAGCCATCCATTCGTTAGTGCGCGGGGCACAATACATTCTTCATGGACTAACGGTGCAAATGTTTTCTCGTTAAAAATTAACAAAGTTTAAAAGAGAGGGTATTCTTGTCTTTTTCCTTTCCCAAGGATGTATTGTGAACCTTATCATAAATAGTTTCAAAAAAAAAAATTTATTTTTGAAAAAAAAAATATTTTCAGAAGAAATAAGTTTTATTTTCTCGAAAAAAATTTTATTTTCGAACAAAAAAATTATTTTCGGAAAAAAAATTTTATTTTCTAAAAAATAAGTTTTATTTTGGAAAAAAAAGTTTTATTTTCGAAAAAATATGTTTTATTTTCGGAAAAAAAGTTTTATTTTCGAAAAAATATGTTTTATTTTCGAGAAAAAAAATTTAGCGAAACAAAAATTCTGAAAAAAGAATTTAATTTTTTTTGAAAAATAATTCTTTTTTTCGAAAAAGAAGTTTAATTTTTTGAAAAAATGTTTGTTTCGAAAAAAAATAAACTTTCTTTTTAAAATTTTTTGTTTCGAAATATTTTATTAATTTTCTAAAAAAGATTTATTTAATTTTTTGAAAAAAATGTTTTTTTCGAAAATAAACTTTTTTACGAAAATAAATTTTTTTTTTCAAAAATTAACCATTTTTTCGAAAATAAAACTTTTTTCCGAAAATAAAACATATATTTTCGAAAATAAATTTTTTCTTTTCGAAAATAAAATTTTTTTTTCGAAAATAAAACTTATTTTTTAGAAAATAAAATTTTTTTTTCCGAAAATATTTTTTTTTTTCGAAAATAATTTTTTTTTCGAGAAAATAAAACTTATTTTTTCTGAAAATATTTTTTTTTTCAAAAATAAATTTTTTTTTTGAAACTATTTATGATAAGGTTCACAATACATCCCTGGGAAAGGAAAAAGATAAGAATACCATCTCTTTTAGATATTGTTAACTTTTAACGAGAAAACATTTGCACCGTTAGTCTATGAGGGATGTATTGTGGCCCGCGCACTAACGGAGGGATGACTGTTGCCCAAAAAGTTAACGAAGGATGTAATTCGACATACCATAGGGATGATTTTTGCACTTCTCTCAAAAAGGTATTTGTAACTTAACCAATAAAGTTTTACTAATTATCTCATTTTTTAAGTTTTGTTTTTCACAATTTGACATATACACTTTTATTATACTAGACGAGTACCCGCGCATAACGGCGGAAATTGTCTAGCAATAGATAATTAACACGATGCGATATTGTGGTAAGTGTTTCGGTGAAGTTCAAAAATTAACGTCAAAAGATTAAACTTTTATTTCAAAGCGTTGTAACATGTTATAATTCAAAATATCTTATAAGTATGTTTCAATTGGATGAAAGGGTGCCATTTGTTTAATTAACGAAAGTTTATATCTTTTTTAATGAATAAGATTTGCATGTAGTAGTTTTAAATGGGACCCACGTTTTTCAAGCATTCAACATTTTCAACTTTCAACCAAAGGGATATACCATTTATAATGTAATATAAATATACATTAGTGGGACCCACATTTTTCCAGCATTCAACATTTTCAACTTTCAACCAAAGGATACACCCTTTATAATGTAGTATAGATATATATTAGTGGGACCCACATTTTTCAACCATTCAACATTTTCAACTTTTAACCAAAGGGATATACCATTTATAATGTAGTATAGATATAGATTAGTGGGACCCATATTTTTCAACCATTCAGCATTTTCAACTTTCAACCAAAGGGATACACCCTTTATAATGCAATATAGATATAGATTAGTGTGACCCATATTTTTCAACCATTCAACATTTTCAACTTTCAACCAAAGGGATACACCCTTTATAATGTAGTATAGATATATATTAGTAGGATCCACATTTTTCAACCATTCAACATTTTTAACTTTCAACCAAAGGGATACACCCTTTATAATGTAGTATAGATATAGATTAGTGGGACCCACATTTTTCAATCATTCAATATTTTCAACTTTCAACCAAAGGGATACACCCTTTATAATGTAGTATAGATATAGATTAGTGGGACCCATATTTTTCAACTATTCAATATTTTCAACTTTCAACCAAAGGGATACACCCTTTATAATGTAGTATAGATATAGATTAGTGGGACCCACATTTTTCAACCATTCAACATTTTTAACTTTCAACCAAAGGGATATACCCTTTATAATGTAGTATAGATATATATTAGTGGGACCCACATTTTTCAACCATTCAACATTTTCAACTTTCAACCAAAGGGATACACCCTTTATAATGTAGTATAGATATAGATTAGTGGAACCCATATTTTTCAACCATTCAACATTTTCAACTTTCAACCAAAGGGATACACCCTTTATAGTGTAGTATAGATATAGATTAGTGGGACCCACATTTTTCAACCATTCAACATTTTCA
This sequence comes from Glebionis coronaria, assembly GCA_025667525.1. Lineage (NCBI taxonomy): Eukaryota > Viridiplantae > Streptophyta > Magnoliopsida > Asterales > Asteraceae > Glebionis > Glebionis coronaria. The sequence continues at coordinate 119,595,829 of CM046877.1, forward strand.
ATTTTCAACCAAAGGGATACACCCTTTATAATGTAGTATATATATAGATTAGTGGGACCCATATTTTTAACTATTCAACATTTTCAACTTTCAACCAAAGGGATACACCCTTTATAATGTAGTATAGATATAGATTAGTGGGACCCACATTTTTCAACCATTCAACATTTTTAACTTTCAACCAAAGGGATACACCCTTTATAATGTAGTATATATATAGATTAGTAGGACCCAAATTTTTCAACCATTCAACATTTTCAACTTTCAACCAAAGAGATACACCCTTTATAATGTAGTATAGATAAATTAGTGGGACCCACATTTACTTTCAACCAAAGTGATACACCCTTTATAATGTAGTATAGATATAGATTAGTGGGACCCACATTTTTCAACCATTCAACATTTTCAACTTTCAACCAAAGGGATACACCCTTTATAATGTAGTATAGATAAAGATTAGTGGGACCCACATTTTTTAACCATTCAACATTTTCAACTTTCAACCAAAGGGATACACCCTTTATAATGTAGTATATAGATATAGATTAGTGGGACCCACATTTTTCAACCATTCAATATTTTCAACTTTCAACCAAAGTGATACACCCTTTATAATGTAGTATAGATAACTTTTTTCTCCATTAAATTTCTTCACAAAGTTTTCATATTTTTTGATCAGTTGAGTATAATCTGGTTTTTGTTATTTTAAAATTAAACTTAAAACTCAAGTTTAAAAATTATTACTAATTAAAAAAAATTGATTCAGATAATTCGAGTTAACCCGAGAACCAAACCGAATTCAAATTCAGTTTTCGGTTCGGTTTGGCTTTCGGGTTAACTCAAAAAAGTTTTTTACTGAAAATCCGAACAACCCGAAAACCGAACCGAAGGACACCCTTAGTTCCAACACAGTACTACGTATATGATGGAAGTATATGAGATAGTTAAAAAGAACTGTAGCAGTCATTCTTAAAAATAAAAAGAAGACAATATAAATAGTTAGAAATGTACCAAATTATGAGAGACAACACCATACCCAATCCCGCACAAACATAAAAATGATAAATCATTCACAATAACCTTGATGCATTTTAATAGTGAATAGTGATAAATATATTAGCTTTTATGACAGGAAGGTGTTGCACCAGTACATGGTTGCGTGTTCTTATTCTTTAGTTGATGCTCGTCGCACATGTCAAGGAAAAAATTCAACCTTGGAATATATCCATCAATCCGCTCATTCAATGCTTCAACTAGCCGTTCCATTGCATGGAAGCGCTGTTCTAAGGCGTCAGCGCGCGAACAAGCTGCATCAGCCTGCCGCGTCAAAGAATTAGCATGCGCTAGCAATGTAGCATGCTGCCCCAGTTCTTCGACAGGCTGTCCCAATGATTCAGCCCGTTGTACCAATTCCTCAAGTTGTGATCTCACTTCATTCCACTGGCTGACAAATACAATCTGCTGATTGTCCGCATTATGAATCTGTTGTGAAACATGAGACAGCCGGTCTACAACATCATGGCACAGACTCTCAGCATCACGCCAGCGCCACCGTTCATTACGCATATATTCCTTAAAACCCTGTCTGGTGAATGGAAAGTGTCTAGTGGATGATGCCTGCATAAATGATACTGGTTGTTGAGAAACAACTTATTGTGATAAAACTCAACGATATTTAATACTAACAAAGAGGTCAATTACCTTTTGAGGTGCATTAAGAAGTATAACATCCTCGTCTGAGCAAAAGGTGTTGCATTGAGGGCACTGTTGATAAGAGGTAACTGAGACAAGAGTGTAATGGTAATAACTGAATGAACCACAATCGACAAAGTGGAAAACCGTACCTTCCCATGAGCTGAACTTTGACGAAGCCATTTCTTTATGCATGACAATCCATACATATGCCCGCAAGGAAGACAGCTGAAAGAATAAACACAGATTTATAATGTCAAAATAGCCTGAATTAGTCACGTTTATTAACTTTTGAATTGCAGATCAAGGATGTTTTCCTGGTACTCCTCAACGAAATCAAATATTTGAGGTAAATTAATCATCTTTAATAAAAAATAATAAACTACTGCTGCCTTGGTTGGGAGTGTTTGGGTAAGATGATGCTTAAAAACGATTATGTGTTTTCCAAACGCACACATTCTTAAAGAACTAAGCTTACTATCCTTTTGATATAAAATAACCCAAACACCTTGAAGCATGTACCTTTTACTATAACAATATATTTGTTCATCTTTACAACAACATCATTAACAAAAACATAAGACACCATGTAAGTAATCGAGTCTGGACCCCACAACCAATGTAGTATTCGGTCATGGTTCAGCTACATAAAACATTGCTTGTTGATGGACAATCTTTGTCACCCACCAGATAACCAAAAGTAAGGCATCGATTGATGATGTCGCAATAACAACAGATAATACAGGACTGATAGTAACTAGTTCATGTCATGAAGAACAAAGCAATCAAAGCACAGAAAAAGAAGATAGCCATCCATCATGGTGACGCTTAATCGAGATGAATCGACAAGAATGGAAAGCAGGTCTAATGGGTTGGATAGGTGCTTTACTTCACGTCAATTCAGCTTATGCTTGCTTTTACGCAGGGTGCAATGCTATATATGTTCTTTCTCAGAGACCATAACGGAATCCCTTCTCAGACAAGAGCACCGTGATACACTTTTGTAGGGAGTAAACAGGAAGAACGGTAGTATCAATCAGAGCTCTACTTGGTTGCAACAGGTGTCTTGATCCTAGAAGGCGATAACTTGAGTAACTTATTCCCATATATGGAATTTGATATTTACGGATATCATATTGGTGCAAAAAGTGGATTTATTGTTCTAGTGACAATCGTTATACTACCCACAAGTTGGTTGAACAGCATGAGTATCCTTTCGTATATATCCGCAAGTGAGGTGTTAGCCAAGAAAATAGCACCCTTGTTAACTGGAATGGTATTCCGACGGCTATTAGCTTTATATACATTTTGCTACTGTGCTCATCCAGTTTTCCCTATCCTATATACTTCCATGAGAAACCAACTTCAATTTTCAAAGGTAATGCATCTTCAAATTTCAAGTTTTCCCTACACTTGACAACACATGTCTCCATAGTTACCAAAAACTTTTCGCTCTAAATTGCAGGTCCTGTTCCTTTGTTTTGCCTTTTGTACGGGTTACTTACTCTCTAATGGCAGTTGTTGGTTGGCTTATGTTTGGATCAAGGGTAGATAAACCTTAAACCTTCCGACAGACACATATTGATTACTCCAACAGCTATGCATAGTTTCAGCTACAGCGTGACATGGGAATACTTAAACGGAGAATTTGTTTAAGCGTAAATGAATCATCTTTGGTAAAGAAACAGGGATGACACATACATAAGCAGTAGCGTGCGGTGATTGCTTTATTGTTTTTCATCAGATAGAAATCGTGGAAATACAACATAGCAAAAACAATGACACCAAGTAAAAAGAAGGAAAAGAAAAAGGAGAAAAGCAATGATTTTTCTTGTTTCTGATTATGTATATCTTCGAAAAGGCCCGATTATGAACATACTGAGTGAGATATAACAGAAAAGCCAAGGAAGCAGCTTGAAAGTAACAAGATAAGGAGCAGAGCAATCTAAACATGAAGCAGTTGAAAGTAATGGGGTGTTTGTTTTAGCTTATATAGTAGGCTTATAAGCTTATTAGCTTATATAAGCTTGTAAGCCCAAACAAAGTGTTTCGTTAAGCTTATATAAATAGGCTTATAAGCTTACATATGGGTGTTTTGATAAGCCACAAAAGTGTGGCTTTTTTGTCAAAGTTTGGGCTTATATAACACATCACAATCTAATTTAACAAATTACCCTAATCTAAATATCTAAGGGTCATATTCTTATCACTTTATAAGTTCCTACATTTTGGCAACAGTAAAAAATCTTCATTTGGCAGAAACAGTATGTTTTTTTATAGTTTATTTTTTTGACTTTGATACTACCTCTTTTATTAGATTACACATTAGTTAGTTTTATTTCTACTCTACAGGTTAATTGCCTTCCAGTTAGCCTTAGTATCACTTCATTTCTATCGCCTCCCGTACTCTCTGTTTCTCATTTTCATTGTCTTCTATCATCGTATATTTTTCTATTCTTTCTCCTCATCAATTATTATTTAGCCTCCATCATATTACTATAATAAAATGATAAATGATGCATCCTTATATAAAAAGATACAAAGTAACAGATCATTTGAAATGCCACAAAGTAACAGACTTTTTTTTTAAATCATGTATATATTTTTATTAAAAGTTGAAAGGAAATGAAGTAGTATGTTAATCCAAACATTTGAGCTTGTAAGTTTACTAAAACATGTCTTTTTTGGTCATTTAACAACATAAGCTAAACCAAACACTTGAGCTTATAAGCTTATTAAACATAAGCTAAACCAAACACTAAACATGGGCTTATAAGCTTATATTATATAAGCAAAAAATGGCTTACATAATATAAGCTAAGCCCAACTCATAAGCCTAACCAAACACCCCCTAAGTAAAGAAAAAGTACCAAATTTGATGGTTGCCATGACTAGTCCAAGAGTGAAAACAAATAGGACAGAGATCAAGACGACATTTATTCTTAGGATCATTAAGCTCATCATTAATCACCATTATCCCATGAATTGTTTCACCATTTTCACCTTTCCAGCTTGTAACCACCGGTTCCTTTAGCTTTCCCAATTCTTTATAATCTTCTTCGTCATCTTCTTCCAATTCAATTACCTCTTCTTCTACTCCTATTTCAGATTCCAAATCCACAACTTCTTCCTCTATTTCCAGAGATCTGTGACCCTCACCATCATCCATTCTACTATTACTTCTTATTATTATTTAAAAAATCTAAAGATTTAATAAATATACAAACAATAATTAGATTATTGTTTTATTGATTAACTAAGATACGACAAAAAGCCTAAATTTTTTATCATATATATTTTGAAGGAAGAAACATGCGATTCGAATTTTAACCATGTACTTAAAAGACTTATCTCCACTAACTTATTTACACTCAAATTGTGTGTATCTTTACCTTTAAATAATTTAATAGTACATAACTTATTTACACTTAAATTATGTGTATCTTTACCTTTAAATAATTTAATAGTACATATCTATATTCCTTTATAAAGGAAAAACCAAAATGGTTGAAAGTTGAAAAAACTAAGATGGTTGAAAAAGTTTTGTGGGTCCTACTAAAATATCTTTACTCTTATAAAAGCTTGTCTACTAACAAAAAATATACAAAAAACACACACTACATTGCCTTCTTGGTAAAACTCTAAAAAATGTACCACGTTTCTACGATGGTTTCGCAAATCACATGTGATTTATGAAAATCACTCGTGATTTACGAAAATCACTCGTGATTTACGACAATCACACGTGATTTATATTTTCTCATAATAAATTGTTCAAAATAATAAAAGAGATAGACATCACCATCATCAGAAAAAGTATTTTGATAAGTATTATTATTACCATTTTAGATGACTATTACAACTAAAAACTACGCCCCAAGAAAACAATGTCATCTTGACATTGAAAAAACAACTGAATCATGTTATCGAAAAACAATTTGCCGTCAAAGTTTGGTCAAAACTAGACTCCGCTATTCAGCCATGCCTCAAGAGAAAAACACATAAAAAAATCATTCGCCAGTATGATTTTGTCAACAACTTAACATAGCTGCCATTAAACGGCGGGTATGTAATTACACATTCTTTCAAATTTATAGAAATTGTGCAAGAAAATATGAAAATTCAAATATTAATTTACAAGAACCTTTGTACTTTTCACTTAAAACTTGATGTGAACATTTATACTTGACGAGTAAAGTGCATTGCTTATCTCATAACTGATGTAACGTTTTACTTTTATGTTCACTAAATATTTTTATATGTTATTTCATACATGTTAAGAATATATCGTATGTGACTACTATTTGCAATCATATATTGATATTTTCACGTTTTATTTTGAAAGGTACACGAAACATTTACAATAATATATAGTATATCGTTAATTATTTGTCGCTATGGGTTTCCGCCGCTATGCGCGGGTAATCGTCTAGTATATATTAAGAGTATAATAGTCGATCACATGCATATTTAAAATATGTAAATAAAATTTTAGAGTATCCCCAATCATCACCCTATCTTAAAGCAGTCACTTTTTTGTAGACCCATGATCTTTATTACTATCATATTCTCACTCCACTTACTTTTCAATTATAGTAAAAGAGTCCTTTATCATTGTTCTTGTTTCAATAATTCAATTTATTATTTATGTTTAAAGTTTTAAACATAGCATGTGCACATTTGCGAATAATCAAACAAACTACATGTACAACTTTTTGAGATCGGATGCATTTTACACTAAACTAAAATTTTTATAAATACCACCAAAACAAGAATCCATAGGTGCCAAGGATTCCCCCTGGAACCCCCAAAGGTTCCGAAAAAAAAGATATACAAAGTTACAAACTATCATCTTGCCATATTATAAACTCAAGAATATACATAAAAGATTAATTGTTTAATACGTATTTATTTTGGTTCACTTAAAAACGACTTAAATGCAATTGCTTTATATGATTACTTTTTGTCCACTAAATATCTCATATTTCTTACCTGAAGCCTAACGTTAAAACAGTTTAAAAGTCTTTTTTATATGAATTTTTTAGATGTTTACGTCGAAGTGGGAATGCATTTAATCGATTTTACAAAAACTCTAAACCTCAAAATATACAAAATGCCCTTGATTTTTCCAAATTACCAAATGAACCTTTAAAGTTAAACCATTTTCACATTTGGTCCTAAAACCTTTTGCAAAGTTAGTCCTTAACCTAACGGGTGTTAATTTCTAACTTAACACTTGTTAAGTTAATAACTTAACTTTGCTACTTGACCCAAAATAAACAAAATAAACAAACACAACCCCAAACCCAAGCCCATGTTAATGGACGGGTCAAAGTTTGTCAAAACAAACTTTACAAATGAAAAAATGGCGAGAAAAGGATTTTACTATTCCTCTTCATTTCCCGTTTTTATTAGGCACCACCTCACTTCAATTCAACGCAACTTAAACATAATTAACCTTTTATGGAAGGAATCCCACGTGTCATTCTATCAAGGGAATGACATGGTGGTAATCCGTGTGAGAAACACACAATTTATCAAATCAGCGGATAAAATTATAGCTTAAGGATAAAGCACAAGATCAAGGATCTATATCAAAACTTTAGGATAGAGAATATGCACCGAAGACGCTCCTTAGACCTTTATAAATAAAGCGATCATCACAAGTTTGAAGAAGTGTAGTTTTAGCTTAAATTTTTAGCTTACTGTTTTTACTTTAATGTTTTAAAAGTGTTTTTATTTCTCTTCTAAAGTCTTGTACTCAGCTTTTATATTAATAAAATCTCAATGTACTTAAATCCTTGTCTCTTTTACTTATTGCTTTAAATTTGTATAAGTTTTGATAATAAGCTCTGAAATAAGCTATCTCTTACATCGCATACCACTTACAAAAGCTCTCATAAGCTTGTGTGAGATTATTGCTTAATTTAGAAGTTGATGGTTTGGCATAAGTTGGATTTTGATTTTTGGTTGAAAAGCTCAAAAAAAGAAATAAGCTGTGATAAGCTTGGTTATGATTTGGATAAGTTGTTTCGAGGCTATAGGTTAGAGGTTAGGGCTTCTCAAATAGCTTGGACCACTTGTAAGTTTTCAAAGTTCATATTATAGATTAGGGTTAAGTCCATAAAATAGAAAAATACTTTCCAAATTTTACAATTCTAGTAAACGAACTTGTTTTATTATCAATCTAACCATTCAAACTTATTGTTTTGGGACAATTACACAAATATAACCGGATAAATATAAACTTCATTAAAAATTGAATATTACTTTTTTTATAAAAATTTTTACACGTAGATAGATTTGATAGGGTGTTGTTTATATTATAGAGTACTTATATTATTGATCCATTTTAACAAAATCAAACCTAAATTATCTCCAAAATTTAAAATCCTACATCCCTAAATCAAGAACCTTAATCGATCTGCATAGAAACAATATTTTAGGTAGATACACTTATTAAGTCCATGCATATATATGTATCAAATCCAACATAGCTACTGTACCTACCGTTTGACCATATTAAATAACCAAACAAGCTCTACCCAACTTGACCATATAAGATTTGTTTCAACTTACTGTATATGATTTAAAAATACTACACTTGAATATTTCTAGTTTCTTAATTGGGTTGTGTATGACAAAAATTAATATTTCCGAGTCTATCCATATCTACGGCATTCCAGAAGAGATGCCAAATTTATTAGTGAAGGTTAGTTTGAAGTTGGACTCACATGTCGGAAAGTTCCAGTTTAGTGAATGGATTTGTGGTTGAGGTTTTTGTGTTTTGATACGTGGATCTGTGATTGAGAGGTTGTTTTTTTAATTATGATTTTATTAGATATGAGGATGTTGTGATGTACATAAATGAATTTTCAGTTGAGATTAATTTTTGATTCTGTGAATCTATGGTTTTTGATTGTGTGAATCTGAGATTGGTTTTTGAGAGGTTGAAGATGAGTACACAAAATGACTAAATTACCCTTTGTTAACAATAATGTTTTACGCAACTCCCGTATGCCAAAAAAACGAAAATAAATAAAAAAAGTGTGACGTGTCGGTATTTTTTTGAAGGTAACTGGTAGTAGTAGGTAATATTTCAACTTATTTACCATAATGTTACAAAATAAAATGTTTGAATGACTAGATTGATAATAAAACAAGTTGGTTTACTAGAATTGTAAAATTTAAAAAATACGTTTCTATTTTATAGATTATTTTCTTAACTGCTTATTTGCTTATATTTTTGTGTTTAATATTGTTTATTTTGTCTTATTTTAATATTATTTTGTTCTTTATTATCTTAGTTTTGTCGAGTCATATAAAACTCACAAACACAAAAAAATGTTAATAACAACAAAAATTGGAATAAAACTAGTATCTAACGATAAATTGAGTATTTTTATTTAGAGATGACAGATTTATAAAGGTTTAAATCGTTGAATGTTGTAATTTAGTATATAAGTAGGTGCAATTTGAGTTTTTAGTGCAGGGTACTTTCAAAATAAGTTCCAAGTAGGAAAAAAAAATTTAAACTAACGTTTTATCTTGTCAAACTAGTTATGGGAGCATCGGCTCCTCATACTACATACAAGCATCTGATTAAATGCATGGTGTGAAAAGGTTTAAGATGACACATAATTAAAAAGTGAAATTTAAAAGGACCAAAAATATCATTATGATAAAAGTAGATGGGTTAAAACTTCAGAACCTAAAGATACATAGGGAGAGATAGTCAAACTGTTGGTCTGTGTCGGGTGGGTGTTTCAAACTTGAAGCCTAGTTATGTTCTAATTCTTATAAAATCTAAAAATATATATATAAAAAAATAAATAAAAAAAACAATATATATATATTTTTGCCCAGTTAAGTTATTGTATCCTAGGTTTTTGTTAATCGATTTAATTTAAGTGTATGGATGATTTGGATCACAAATCGATGGATATAATAAAGGTAAACAGTGATGAGGAAAATGAATCAGAATCAGATGAAGAATGTTTGGAATGTGAAGGAGAAGAGGTAATTGAATCAGAAGATGAAGATGAAGATTTTAAAGAACTGGGAAAGCTAAAGGAACCAGTGGTGACAAGTTGGAAGGGTGAGAATGGTGAAACAATTCATGGGATAATGGTGGTTTATGATGAGCTTAATGATCCTAAGAATAAATGTCGTCTTGATGTTTGTCCTATTTGTTTTCACTCTTGGACTAGTCTTGGCAACCATCAAATTTGGTACTTTTTCTTCTTTACCCTTCTTTCAACTGCTTCATATTTAGATTGCTCTGCTGCATATCTTGTTACTTTACGCCCTTTCAAGCTGCTTCCTTCCTTCCTTCTGTTAGTATATCTCACTCACCTCCTTTCAAAATCGGGCCTTTTCAAAAATATACATAATCAGAAACAAGAAAAATCATTGCTTTTCTCCTTTGGTGTCATTGTTTTTGCTATGTTGCTATTCCACGATTTCTATCTGATGAAAAACAATAAAAGCAATCATTTTTCTTTTCTTTTCTTTAATTCACCGCACTCTACTTCTTATGTATGTGTCATCCCTGTTTCTTTACCAAAGATGATTCATTTACCCTTAACCAAATTCTCCGTTTAAGTATTCCCATGTCACGCTGTAGCTGACACTATGCATAGCTATTGGATTAAACACCCCACTTGCGGATATACACGAAAGGATACTCATGCTGTTCAACCAGCTTGTGGGTAGTGTAACGATTGTCACTAGAACAATAAATCCACTTTTTGCACCAATATGATACCCGTAAATATCAAAGTCCGTATCTGGGAATAAGTTACTCAAGTTATCGCCTTCTAGGATCAAGAAACCTGTTGCAACCAAGTAGAGCTCTGATTGATACTATTGTTCTTCCTGTTCACTCCCTACAAAAGTGTATCACGGTGCTCTGGTTTGAGAAGGTATTCCGTTATGGTCTCCGAGAAAGAACATATATAGCATTGCACCCTGAGTAAAAGCAAGCGTAACCTGAATTGGCGTGAAGTAAAGCACCTATCCAACCCATTAGACCTGCTTTCCATTCTTGTCCATTCATCTCGATCAAGCGTCACCATGATGGACGATTATCTTCTTTTTCTGTGCTTTAATTGCTTTGTTCTTCATGACATGAACCAGTTACCATCAGTCCTGTTTTATCTGTTGTTATTGCGACATCATCAATCGATGTCTTACTTTAGGTTAATTCGGTGGATAATAAAGATTTTCCATCAACAACCAATGTTTTCTGTAGCTGAACCATGACCGAATACGGTCCTGCCGTGTTCTTGATAAGTTGGTTGTGGGATCCAGACTCGATTACTTCTCCTGATTGAATCACTACGATTTGAGTCAAAGCCTCCTGATCCGCATTTTCAGAGTGCGAACCCAATGAACACCTTGCTTGATCGAGAAGCAAGATTTCTGGGTCTTAAACAAAAGTTCATAGGAGTGTTTGGGATTGCATATTTATTTAGCTCATGCCTATACTGTAAAACCTTCTGTTCTGCTTTTTGAGCACAAAAGAAGCAAATAAAACCAAGTTGTTTCTCCATCCAAACACTAATAAGCGCTTACAAGCAGCAGCAGTGATTTATTATTTTTATTAAAGCTGATTACTTTAACCTGCTCTGGCGGGATTGGGTATCGTTATTGTTGTTGATCTGATTTTGTGTTGGAATACATGGAAAACATCCTTTATGTTCAATTGAATAGTTAATGAATGTGAATAAATTAGGTTATATTGACTATGCTTCAGTTGTCTTCCATGTGGGCATATGTATGGATTGTCATGTATAAAGAAACGGCTTCTTCAAAGTTCTTCCCGTGGGAAGGTATGGTTATCTACTTTCTTGACCATAATTTATTCAACTTTTACCGTTACACTCTTGTCTCAGCCACCTCTTATCAACAGTGCCCTCAATGCAATACCTTTTGCTTATACACGGATGTTATACTTCTTTATGCATCTCGCATTTGCGCATCTCCTCATCAAAGGGTAATTGATCTCTTTGCTCTAAAATGACTTTTAGTTCGTTAATAAAAACTTTGTTTTTACTTGCTATTATGATTTTTGCAGACATCATTCAGTAGACACTTTCCATTCACTAAAGAGGGTTTTAATGAATACAAGTATAATGAACAGTGTCGGCGGCGTGATGCAAGGAAGGTGTACCCTGATATCACAAAGCGGGTGCGTCGTATTAGGCAACAGCTGCAAGTTGCAAAGGATCAGCAGACGGAATTAAAGAGCCAGTGGAATGGCATAAAAAATCTGCTCGGAGAATTGGAACAAGTAGCTGAGAAAGTGAGACTACCTGATGATGCATTGCAACAGCGGGCTAATGTTCTGAAAAGTCGCGCTGATGCTCTGAAACGGCGTGCTGATGCATCGGGGCGGCGTGCTGATCTTTTAAAGAGCCGTGCTGATGCATGGGAGCAGCATGCTGATGCGTTGCGTGTACGGGTTATCGAATATCTGCCAAGGTTAAAATTTTTTGTTCAAATGTACACGGAGCATCAATTGAATAAGAAGACCAAGCCATGTAGTGGAACACCTATCTGTCACAAAAGTAATATGTAGATTGCGACTATCATGCATCAACGCTATGGTGACTATTTTTCATTTTCGCGCTTGTCTTAATCTATTACTGCTTTGGTAACAAACTACATTACTACTGTATTATCTTTTATTTATGGAAAGGAATGCTTCAGGCATTTTTTAAAAATTTATTTCATCTGCTTTATCCCTATATTTCTGGAGTTTGATCTCTCATTCCACAACCCGTGGGAGATTATGGAAACAATATTACCCCAATATTTTCTAGTTACTTAGGCTAAAACGAAATTAGAGGGTTGACAAAACAGCTGATAGTGACCACCCTTTCATATGCAAATGGGTCTAAATTTCCAGCTACTAGGTAGCCTTGTCTTTCAAAAGGTAAATGATTGCCGTTGAAAGACAAGTCAACTATCGAATTTAGTATCACTGTATCAGTATATCACTTCACTGATAGATAGTTACGTTTTTTTTCTTTTCTGTTTTAAACATATCACTCCAGATACTATTATCTAAAGTTCAGATTTATACTCGATGTTTCTGGAATGTTTTGTTTTCTTCTTATTGACAATTTTGTTAAGAGTTAATGTCAAGCCCTTCATGGGGTTAAACCCTCGTATCCTACTTAAGTCTTAGGCTCGTTTGGTTTGTAGATGGATTTTAGGGTTTACACAGTGAAGGTTTATGATTATATTAGATTTAGATTTGATGTAGGCTTTGTTGAGAGAAAATATGTATTGTAGTATAAATATCATTATGTTATAAAATAATATTTATAATTTAAAATTAAATTTTAGTATTATGAAATTAATACTAAGTATTATCTTTACTACTTATAAAGGAAAAACCATAAAATCTTGAATGTTGAAAAATGGCTTAATTATGGAATTGTTGAAAAATTAAATGTATAAAATTAGATATTAATTATGGAATTGTTGAAAAATTAGATGCACATAAGTTGAATAAAGTAGGAAATATTGAAAAGTTAAACCATAAACAATTGCATAAGTTATCGGGTCACGGGTTCCACCATCGGATTAATTCGGTCGAGTAACTTGGTCACGGGTTCCACCAACGGGTCAACCCGGTCGAGTCATCGGGTCACGGATCGACCATCGGACCAACCCGATTGAGTCACCGGGTAACGGGTTCGGCCATCGGGCCAATCTTTTCGAGTCACGGGTTCGACCATTGGGTTAACCTGATCGAGTCACTGGGTCACGGGTTCGACAACCGGGTCAATCATGTCGAGCCACCGGGTCACTGGTTTCGACCACCGGGTCAATCCTATCGAGTCACCGGGTCACGGGTTCAACCACCTGGACACGGGTTCGACCACCGAGTCAACCCGATCGAGTCAATTGGAACGGGATCGCCTACCGGTTCAACCCGGACGAGTCACCTGGTTACCGATTCGACCATCGAGTCAATTAATAAATCATTAACTATCTATCGTTAGACAATTATTGGGTCACGAGTTCGACCATCGAATCAATTAGCATATCATTACTTATATGTCTTTAGGTAATTCCGTTGCTATGCGCGGGTAATCGTCTATTAAAAAGAAAGAGAAATAGAGAATTAAACTGCATGAGTCAAAAAAAAAAAGTATTGTCAAGGAAAACTGGTGGTAAGGTAGAGATTTCAAACACTATTAAATTAAGGGGCTCATTACCAATTTTAAAATCCAACATTTACCTCAAACAATTTTTTTCATCACAATTAACGGTGCATATGGCCCCAAACCAAACGGCCCCTTAAGTACAACAACACTGAGCTTGAAGTTATCTAACAAAGGTTGAAAGCGTGTTCAAAAACAAGGAATGTTGAACATGATAAACGGATAGAAACATGAACGAGCGGAAAGCAAGTAAATTTTTTAACTTTATTAACTACAATAGTTCGAGCTCGTTGTTGATAGCCATTTACATGACATTGTGCAATCGAGTTAAATCGAGTTCGAGGTTGATAAAGTTTGAGTTTTGATTTAATAAAAATTGTTAGTTTATGTTTGATTTGATAACTTGTCAAACTTTAATCATTTAGCCTTGAACTTGACTTGAATAAAAGATCGACTAAAGCATGAGTTTGGTTTGAAAATTTTGAATATATACCAAATTTATTGATGTTATATCCAAACTCATTGATAAATATATGTTTAAAGTAAAAAAAATATAAATCATAACCGAAAATCAAATTTATGTCGTGTAACATTAATAAAATCAATATTAACAAACTCTTACTAAAATCCATCATTAAGATAAGACATAAGCTAAATATTTTAATAAAATATATGTAACAATATCCGATTATGTTAGCCTTAAGATGTGAGCGTCATTTACGAAATTACATTAGATTCATATAGGCAAAACACGGAGGGACTACTATTGCTAAGTTGTCAAAGTCACTTCTTGTCGAGCCTATATATACCCCTCCATACTTCCATGGAGGGGCGAAGATTCCCATTTGTTTATTTTAATTTCTCTCTCTAAAATAAACGCATACTCTCTTCCCTTTTACTTTCTCTCTCTAAAATGTCTAACCATCACTTTTATCCTCCCGACCTCCGGATCAGTCTTTGTTGCTTTGAATCTTATATGTTAACAATTAGTATCAAAGCTAACCGGGGGTGTTTTATGTTTGTGTTTGCTTATATTATGGTGTTAATGGCTTATTCAACTTATTTTCTGCTTATGTTGTAAGCTGGAAAAAAGTCGTCTTTGGTTTTTCAGTCTATGCATCCATTTTTTATCCAATCAGTCCATAAAGTCCAAACGTTCATATCTCATTTTGGTCACCGGTCTGTTGTCTTCGTTGAGTGGCTTATTTTGACCGTCAGAGTCAAATTCATGATTTGTCATGATTTTTTATTATCTTTTGTATCAGTTTCATTATTTTTTATCGGTTTTTGTCCATCAATTGCTATTTCTGCCCATCTATAACTTTTTCTGTGTCAAAAATCAGTTTGGGTTTTGTGGCTATTTTATGAAGACGAAGATAAGGTTGAAAAAAGGACATATCTGAAAAGAAAAAAAAAAACCCAAATCCATTATTTTCGGGATAAGAAAATTTTGAAAACCCTAAATTCCGAGATGGTGATTGTAGAAAATATTCCGAGATGGTGAGTTTAAAAATATTCCGAGATGGTGATTTTAAAAATATTCCGAGATGGTGATTTTGAAAAAAAAAATTATAAATTCCGAGATGGTATTTTTTAGAAAAAACAATTAACTCACTGAGTTCTAAGATCAATTAATTATACATATGCGATCTAACTCAATTAAACCACAATCAACAACAACAACCGACTCGATCTATATTATCCTACCATCATAGTCATCTCTTAAACACCAAACGTAAAACATATCATGATCTCAGATTTGTTTTTGTGATGCATGTGTAGATCGTGTTCGATCTAACTCACAAAAAATATAAACAATCATCATAGATCGAATATTAAGATTTTACCCAATATTTGAAATAAAAATTGACTAATAACAATCAAGTTACAATCAATTTTTGGTTCGTTGGTAAAACAAACATCACCTAGCCGAGACTTATCACAGATCATAGACGAAATCTCTCTCTTGAATCTTTGAATGACGATGTGCTAAAACAATGGTCTTCAATTATTAGAGATCCATGCGAAATGAATGATTAAAAAAAGAGTATGAGATTCGTTTAATATAATCAGATTTATTTATGTGAGATGGGGCGGTGGTGATAATATGTGATAGATGGATTGAGTTTGAGTTTTTAGGAGTATCAGAAGAAAAGTTTAGATGGAGGCGACTGTGAAAGATATTAGGGTTAGTGACAAAAGTTCTGCAAGGAACACTACCCCAAAAAAGTACAAAGGATTCAATCTTGGTCGTTCAATTCAAAACAAATCTGATAGTTGAAATATAATTAAGAAGGGCAATTAAGTAATTTCGCATTATCCACCAACACATTAACAATGTTCGTTTCTTCTTCATTTCAACCACCGTCGTTACAAAAAAAGACACACACACACACACACACTCGGAAAAAACCTAATCAAACCTTAACCATTAGTCTGATCAAATTGATCATAATTGATTGTTGTTATAAAATGGATCTACAATATGAGATAAGCATTTCTAAAGATGATCAGTTACCCAATCGTCGTCGTTGCTTGTTTCCGATCAAAATAAGCTTCTAAACATTGATTCTAGTATACATTATTTTTTGTAATAATTTTACGAGATTTTGAGTATAAGTTAGTGTATATTGGTGCATAATTCGTATTATGATTAGGTGTAGTATATACGTGTTTGTGACGAATGAGTTCAGTAGCTCTTTTGATTTCACTGAATTTGCATTCGTGATGTTAGTTAAGAACTTGCTATGTGGTTTTATGTATCCTTTTGTAGATTGATCATAAATTGATTGAAGCTAAAAGTATGTGGAATTAGTAATTAGATATATATCTTTGTTGCGGCGGATAGATCGAGTAGGTTTCATAACAAATTTCGATCCAATTTATCATTTTTGAATTTGCATCAGTGATGTCACAATCCAAATGTCCTACTTGATCATGTTATCTAAAACTTTTCAAACACCCAAACAGCTTATTATTGCTACTTAAAGTCTTAAACATCAGAACACTTATTTTCAACAACAACGTTATTGCAATTGATTGTGTGATATGTGATTATATATATAATATCACATAATTATTTAACAAGATATCTAAACATAAATTTTATATTGTCACATTTGTTTGTTGCTTCCTTGACCATTCCTTTTTCCTTACTATTTTGATTTGTGCCAGTGCTAGAAAAGCAATGGGTCTTATGCATAAGGACGAAGTAATCACTATTAGCAAATGCTTCCTCATAATTGTATATCCATCTAGTCCGTGTGTAGGTATTTTTATTGCAAGATTTTTGTAGCCTAAGAAAAAGCTTGCAAATGGTCCAACAACTTCGCCAATTTAGATTCGCATCAAGAATTCTTGATTTTTTTACTGTATGTATCCTGAATTCTAATGTGGGTTTGTTTTTTTTTACTCTTGTAGAGATTTAGTGAATGAAGCCGTATTTGGTATCAATACTAAAGTTTTACAGGGTGAAGATAAGAATCTTGTTTTGAGTGGGTAATCAATTCTTACAGGCCTCACTTCACTTCACTTGATGTGTATTATTCCAAGTGTCACACAGATGAATTCTTTGGGATGACTGCCTTGGGTAAGAATTATTTGAAATTGAAAATGTTTTCGTGTGGACCTTGTTTGTTTGGCTCGAAAGGTAAGAAGGAATTGCTAAATGCTTATGTGGCGTTACTCATGGCGCTGCCTTCAAGCCTATTGGCCCAACTACTTCGTCTTTGAAAACTGTTAATTTAAAGGAGCTTTATAATGTTAGTTTTTGGTCCTTTGATTTCTGGTGCTAAGATTTTGAAAGCTTTGATATTGTTGCGTTGCTTGGGTGATCGGGACAGTTTGATGGAAATGATTGTGGTTTCGGACAATTTGTTAAGTGAGGTTCATTTGGAGCGCCTTTAAGTTAGTGACGTTGGTTTATCCGCTTTGTCTAATTGTTTTAATTTGGAAATATTGCATATTGTTAAGACTCTTGATTGACAAAAGAGATGGTATCTGTTGGGCCAATGAAAGTTTTAACTATGGTCCAGTCTAGATTTGTTTAAATTAGACTAAGTGTTACCAGTCGCTGTGAAGACCAGTGACAGAGGCCAGACCAGCTGAAGGCAAAGCCTCAACTAGCACACCAGGAACATTCAAGTCAAAGACAACGTCAGAGAAATCAAAGACTACCTGAACTCATACTCACCAATGGTTATGGACAAGATGGGATGTAGAAGGAATGTACTGGTGTTCAAGGATCTCTGATATGACAATACTCAGAGATCACTTACAACCCTTAACAGCTTATGCAAGCAAAGACTTGCCTTATCGTTTATAGTTTAGGCGGGAGAATCTCTAAAGTTTTTTGAGCAGGACAAAACAAGAGATCTAAGATAAAGCCTAGTACGACCTAGTGGGAAAAAGTGAACAGTTGGCAGAACTGTTCAGCTAAAGTAGTTTAAAGGTATGTCTTGTTATAGACATGCATTTAATACGTTGTACTACTTCCACACAGAAGTTGACACGTATCAACTACTCCCACAAAGGAAGCAACCTCGTACCACTATAAATAGGAGGGAGAAAGAAGATAAACACGATCCTTGTGCTTGGATAATTTATTTAAGTTCTTTCTCCCTTTAGAACCTCCGAGTCTCTCACCCCTCTACCAGCGACTCTAAGGTTCTCTCGTAAACTTGAGTATCGAATCAAGTTTACTTGTTCTAGGGTTCATTTCTTATTGTCACTCAATGGGTGTGTTCATAGCACTTTGTAATACTTTGTTCATAAAGGTTAATAAAGCATTACGCATTTGAAAAGTAATTCATATTGTGTTATCTTGTATACGAGACATTGTATCACCAATAGTTATATTTTGGAACTTTCAATTGGTATTAGAGCGTTTTGATTTATAAGACTTTATAAATCCGTTCTTGTTTTTAAAATCAAGAACCTAATATGACTGATACTTTGCCTCATATGCCACCACCCTTTGGCCAAACGAGTCAAGCTAATGCTTCGACCACCGCCCCGACCACCACATCCACTACTACCATGCCTAGACCTGTTGTAAGAACTAGTAATAATGATGATGATCCGCCTCAACTTCTTGATACTCGAAAGGGGTCTCACGTGCCAAATGTCCCAGTATTTGATGAATAATACTTTTCTAGTTGGAAAATGAATTTCTAATACATCTTAACGGTTTAGAACTCCTCTTGATGGAGATATTAGAAAATGGACCTTATGTCCCTTTAGCCATATCTTCCACCCCTGAGAGACCTGTCAAAAAACCTGTTAAGCAATGGTCTCCAGCGGATAGACGCCTGGCGAATCAGAACAAGAGACTCAAAAGCATCATAGTCTCTTGCCTACCTAAGAATATAATGAAGTCCATTATCAAATGTGACTCTGCTAAAGAGATGTGGACTGAATTAGTTCTTGGGTATGAGGGTCCTCAAGAAACAAAAGAAACCAAAATCCAAGCCCTTAGACTAAAGTTCAATGCTTTTAAGGCCTTAGATACAGAAACTGTTGCTCAAACTTACACTAGGCTTAAGATCTTGCTAATGATCTAGGTAATAATGGTGTAGTTCTACCTAAGGCTGAGGTTTATGCTATGTTTGTTAATAGCTTTCCTAGGAAATGGCTTAGCTTAAACTAAACCTTAAGAGCAAATAATGTAATCAAGAATGACACCGTGGCCCAACTGTTTGGTAGATATAACTATGAAGAAGGGCTAATAGATTCTATTTACAAGTCTGAGACTGATAGGTTTACCACCCATATCTTTGGTTCATAAGCTCTTGTTGCTAACCATTCCTTTCAAGACAACGACTCTGACATAGAAGAAGATACTCGAAGCAGTCAAGAATTTATTGATGAGTTGCATGTAGAATTCCATGACAAAGCTCTTCTCGCTGATCAAAAGAGATATTACAAGAGATCGGGTAGAGTTGGAGATGCTAAAGTAGACAAATCCAAAGTGATATGCTACACTTGTGGAAAACCTGGTCATTCCAAAAAGACTATTGGTCAAACAAGACCTCTTCTCCAAGATTTCCCTCATCCAGCAGTGATAATAGCAACAAGAAGAAGTCTTCTCCATCTCCTTTCAAGCAAACCTTTCACTCTGACTCTGAGGGAAAGAAGGACTACAAGGTCAAATACAAAGCACTAAAAGCTGAGTTGGTGAAGCTAAATAAAAAGCTGATGAAGCAGCCAAGAAAAAGGACATCAAAAAGACAAAAAAGGGTCTTATCGCTGCTTCTTTTGATTGGCATGATGAACCTCTTACATCTAAGGATGAAGCCGCCACTACTGCTAGAGCTTTCATGGCTATCGCTGATGAGGAGCCAGTTGTTCGTAAAAGTGAAGCAAGATCTGAAGAATGGGTTGATATCACAATGAAAAAGGCACAGAGATTTCTTAATATGCCTGAAGGTCCTGATAGATACCATGTCAGTTACTACACCTTGTTTGACCTCCACTTTATGGAAGAACAAAGAAAAAAATTTGTTAAACAAATTTCATAATTTTAAAACTAAGTTAAATCTTTGTCAATCCGAGATAACCAACCTTAAACCTTTTGTGAATCTTGCTAATCAACTTCAAAATGAAGTAAGCAGACTCACCACTTAAAACGAGTTTTTGTCTGATGAAAATGCTGAACTTAGAAAGACCATTGAAAAGTGGAACAAAGGTCAATATACTGTGGAAAATTTTGTTGCTGAAACCATTCCGGGGAATGTGGTTCAAGCAATTGGGGGTAAGGGTAGGTATAAGAAACATATACCAATGACCAAAGTAAAGTTTGTTCCCTTAGATGATCCCTCTCCTATATCCACCTCTGTGGATGAGAATGATTCTGATGAGGAGTCAGAGGATTCTAGCCCCCTTCCAGCTTTACCCAAACTTGTTGGTGCTGATCCGTCTGATTCCTTACTTGGCCCAAAGCCTGCCATCAAAGCCTCTGGTACAACTAACTTTATCAAACCTCCTACTAGAGCTACTGAGAAAGCCCATAAAAATTTTTATGGCTAAGGAACCTACTAAACCCTTTCCTTCCATTGAAGAGATATCACCCACCAAGAAACTTATTCTTACCCTTATGGAAGAAGTAAAAGGTTTGAAAGAACAAATCAAACCTCTGGCCGACAGTCTATCTGTTAGCTCTCATGGTGAAGGGTCTAGTAGTAGCTCTAAGGGAAGAGTCATGTTCTGGCCTTACAAACATTGTGGGTTTAAAAATCACTTATCTGAAAACTGGTTAAAGAAACCCAAATGCATCACATGCGAGTCCACTGGACACACCTCCAGAGAACATGAGGAGACCATAGCTGTCCAAAAGGCCAGACTACAATTAAGATCTAAAACACCTCACAAATCCTCTAGGAGACCAGAACCCAAACCCATAGACTCTCCTTAGAGATTCAGACCCTTTCCTCCTTGCAAGTATTGTGGGTTCCATGATCATCACTCTGACGAGTTTGAACACTATCCTAGATGTGACATCTGTGGAAGTATGCGTCATGAAACCAGAGATTGCAACCAAAGAGGGGGAGAAAGGAACCAAATACGACCCAATGTCGTTGGTCAACGATAGCATGGACCCACTGGAAAGTGGGTTCATCATTGAAACTAATTTGGTTTCATTATATCTATGCAGGAACACTTGAAAAAATTTGTTTGGTATCTGGATAGTGGGTGCTCCAGACACATGACAGGGGTTAAACAATATCGACATAGATATAAAAAGGAGCCTGGTCCCAAGGTAGTGTTTGGAGATGACTCCTCAAGGGCTACTGAATGATATGGCTCATTGGATTGTAATGGAATCACCTTTACAAGGGTCGCGTATGTCAATGGACTGAAGCACAACTTAATCATTATTAGCCAACTCTGTGATGTTGGCTTTAAAGTTCTGTTCACCAAGATCCTAGGAACAATCTTCAATCAAAATGATGATCTTGTTATTGTTGCACCTAGAAGAAGGGACATGTATGTTATTGACATGACATCATGTACAGAAGGAAACAACACTTGTCTCTTTGCCAAAGCCTCTGAAAGTAAAAACTAGCTTTGGCATAAGAGACTCTCTCACCTTAACCTTAAAAACATCAACAAACTGGCATAGAATGACTTGGTTGTTGGGCTTCCCTCTCTGACGTTCACCAAAGACATACCATGCTTAGCCTGTGAAAAAGGGAAGCACCACAGAGCATCGTTCAAAACGAAACAATCATTCTTCATGAATTAGTGCATCCATCTTCTTCATATGGACTTACTTGGACCAGTAAAACCTCAATCCGTTAATCACAACAAATACACACTTGTCATTGTCGATGAATTCTCTAGGTACACTTGGGTATTTTGTTCAAAGAAAGAGCGCTGCAGCTGTTAGGATCATGTCCTTCATAAGAGAAATAGAGAACCTCAATAACTACAGAGTTAAGGCTATCAGAAGTGATAATGTCACCGAGTTCAAGAACCATGCCATGGAAGCCTTTTGTGACGAAAAAGGGATCTCAGAGAACTTTTCAAACCCAGGCACCCCTGAACAAAATGGTGTCGCTGAAAGAAGGAACAAAACCCTCATTGAGGCTGTCAGAACAATGCTCAGTGAATCAAGACTTCCAAAGCAATTTTGGGGTGAAATTGTATATACATGTGAGAACCCGTACTTTCTGAGCATTATTTTATTCTTTTATTCGTGTTTCTCGAATTTTCCAATGCATTACGTTTTCTTGTATTCTTATATGTAAATCCCGAGATCGTGATAATTTTAATAAATTATACTTTTCAAGTATTTTCTGATCATTGATAAATACTTTATTGGAATTATAAAATTCTTATTTTATTTTTCCATATTTATTTAAATCAAGTTTTTGATTTAAAATCACCCGCGTGCGTTTTACAACGAGTTTATTCAAAATCAATGTACAACGAAAATTCCTAGTGATCACGATACCGATGGATGCCCAAAATTTTACATTTCATTATCGATTGTTTCGATAATTAATATTTTCGATGATGTCGTTTTAATTACGTACTAAGTCGTGTCGAGAAATCATATAATCATATTCATGATGCATTGTAACTTTTGAATAGTATTTTTACGAAACCCGAGCCCCGTAAATATTTTCAAGATTTACTAATAGTCTTTTTCTATCCTTTAAACTATTAAATTTATTTTTAGGTCCAAAAGATTTCACAATTGGCAAAAATAGCCCTTACTCCACTAATATATAAACTACCACCTAATTTTCTTCTCATAAAAATTTGATTAAAAAAACACACATCTTCTTGCCCTCTCTCTCTTTGCCGTGAACACCAAAACACCACCAACACCAAATCATCAAAAATCTTATGATTTAAGTTGAATCAAGAAAAACCAAGATTAGACCCCTTCTTAAAATTTTCTTGTCATTATTTTGATACTAAAATCACCCACATGCATTAAGTTTCCATGATTTTATGAATTTGTGGTTGGATTATGTTTAAATCATCATGCATGTGATGATCTTGGTAAGATCATCACTTTTTGATCCTAAAAAGTTGTATTTTTGATCTTGTGATTTTATTAAATTTGTCATACAAGTGTTTTTAGGAGTGTTTGGTTGGTGGGTATGATGGTATAGTGATTCTATAGGTTTGGGAATGACTAGTTATGGTTAGAAAATTGATTTGACATAATTTCTAAAAGGGTATTTTAGGACAACAGATTAGAACAGATTGTTTCGTGGGTTTAAGTTTTCGTATATGCTGAGATTATTTGATATTGTTGTAGAGTTTTCCGAGACGCTCGTTTTGATATAAGATAGAGCTTCTAACTCTTCACGAGTCAAAAGTTATGCTAGTTTTAGTATTCGTGTACTAGGAGACGCAAATCGGCACAATCCGAAATTGTGGCTGATTTTGGGTCGACTCTCGGGGACTTTAGGCTTGTTTAGATAATGTGTATTACTGGTTTTCAAAGTCTATAAACTTAATTTGATGAGTCTAGTAGTGGTTTTAAAAGGCGGATTGTCAAGTTAGTACTTTTAAAGCGGTATGAACGATTTTAAAAAACAAGTATACAATCTGTCCCAATTTGGAGTCGAGTAAAGTTTCGAGCTGATGGATTTTAAAATGTGAACTTTGGCTCAAACTTTGGTGAGGTCTTATACAGGTTATAAGTGACCTTGACATAAATTTTCATTTAAAACGGACAAGTCTAGATAGGGTAGATCGGTGTGTACATTTGGGGTGTACTTGCTGATTTTAATTTTGGACACATAGTTCAATGCTTGTGTTGCGTGAGTTTGAGTATTCACCATCGGACATGGTGACTTACTCAAGTGCTTAGTCATTATATAAATGACTTAGCTACTGGTCCGAGCGATGTATAAGGTTAGCTTGACTTGCGTTGACTTGGCGTCTTATGACGGGTCAATTTCAAGTATACAAGTGTTTAATCGTGTAGTGTTGAATAAATGGGTTAGTATGGATTCTTTTGGTTCGTGTCAATGGTTCTGAAATACCAATACTTTAAAAACATTTGAGTCATATTATATATGGTGTATATCGATATTTGAGTTCGAGTCTTAACACGCGCCTTATTGTGATAGGTTGCGATTTTCATGTTTCCCCGGGCATCTATATCGCCGGTGATCGTCTCACTACCATTGTTTCTACTCATTTGCTGAGTACCGTGATTGACTTACCTCGTGGCTAAGGTGAGTTCATAGCCCCTTTTTACTTGTACATGGTTTCTAAACCCAGGGTGAGATTTTACATGGTGGAACACAACCGTTTAAAAACTGTGTGCTATCCTCAACTTGTATGCTATCCAAAAATTGTATGCTTTCCAGAACTTGAGGATTTCCAACTGATTTTCATTGATATTATTGCTTTTAGTCTTTAGCCTTAAGTTGCCTCTCATTGATCATGAAACGTTAATTAATCCTGCTACCAAGCGCGAATGTTGTGGGTGGATCCATCGGGATTGACAATCCCGTCCCGATTACCTTGATGCACGTACATTTGTTTTTTTTCACTTGAGTATTTAGGCTGAATACTGACTAGAGGAACTTACACTGAGTTAAGCCTCGGTTCATGAACTAAACAGCAATAATAATGTTTCGGACTATGATTATCGTACGTAACCATTTTCCCCTATTTCTTGTTTACAAATGAATGCTTGTGTTCCACATCCTTATTGCTAAACCTATGAATATCACTCAACTTTATGCTGACGATTTTACATGTTTAATCTCAGGTATTATTACTTAGCTTTGGTTGGATGGGAGCCCGCAGGATATTATCGCAGCTTGGAGATTTTTGTGATGCTTTTAAAAGACCGTTTTTAGTAAAAACTGTCAGGAGTTTATTCTATCATTTGGGCAACTTTATGTTATAAATCGAGACGAAATAATAAAATTTTCCGCTTATAAAACTCTGGGACCTATGTTTAAAAACTCTGACGTTTATGATGTAATGTACATGTTTTTATTTTGTCAGCTTTGTATGAACTGTAATTCATTGTTTCTTGTACAATGACGTGTTACCCCCTCGTTGCCTAGTTGTTCCATGTCAGATTTTGGGGGTCTCACAGATTGGTATCAGAGCGGTGGTTATAGGGAACTGAGTCGTTTTCAAAACTTAATCTATAACTGAAAGTTCAATTATTTCATGTTTTAAGTGTCAATCACAGAATCTGCCAATGTTGTTCGATATCTGCGCGGGTAACTCTTTAATCCTTATTATTTACTTTTAATTATCATTGTAGTATTTCTTCTCCTGATTACATGTTGAAATATTTCATTACCCTAATGACGATAATTATTGTGTCTTTTCAAAGCCTTTGTGCTTCATGAATTTTCATTGGTTATTACTTGATTACATATGCTTTATTGCATATCTTAAATTCTTGTTCTTGTGAACTGATCTTGTTACGATGATCTCATATTGTTATGACGTTACATACTTGCATTTGGAGCGCGTATACTGACGACTTTTCATACTCACTTTTCTGAGTACTACTGCTATCTTGTTTATGCGTGATACGACTGACTTCATATGTTCATTCGTTTTGAACCGTCTGTTTTTCTCGACTCACTATTACATGTTGTGCATACTTTCGTGATACCATTGTTCGGGATTGAATAAGTGTTGTTTTCGATGAAACTTCTGATTTTCATTTTACTACCGTGCATGTTACTTTCATTGTTGAACATCTTTAAAATATATATTTAGATATGCATATTGCTTTCCGACCATTTATGATTGGATGTCTTGAAAAATAGTCTATCGACCATTGTGTAGTTCAATGTGTCTCCCAGAAAGACTAAAGGATATCATGTGAGTCACACATCTCGAAGAATTCCTTGAAACTCATGCTGAACAATATTGTTGGTTTTCATAACCTTGATTGACCTTTACGTCACCGTTTTACACGAAAATTGTACATGGACTACATTTTATTTCATTGACCAATCTACGTTTCGATTTCGAACTACAACGTCCGTTGTACCTTGAAAACCTCATTGTCATATCGTAATCCTTCCTCTATTATGTGACGATTGTTTGAACACGATTGTACTGCTATAAACCGGTACCCTTTGTTTTCATTAAACATCCTCGCCTAGGAGTGCGACTTGTTAATATTCCATTTCCTTCTCTGCGTGTCCTGTGATTTTGGAAAATCACGCTGCCAAGAGACCATCCTGTATTGTATCTCGAATCGAAGACACGGATGTCATGCGTCATTTTTGATTTCTTAGATTTTCGTTGGTATTTTTGAAACATTTCTATATTGTCTTTTCTTTACATGATTAATTATACAGTTTGTTCTCTTTCGTTTGTATGGAATCCACAAGTCTTGTGTGTACATTAATTCTGAGTTATTATGAAATTTAGATTTAATTTCAAGTTGTGTCAAAAAATATACTTTGTACAATAACTTTACAGTAAATTTATCGGTGTCGAGAAACTATTTTTATAACTTAGACATAAAAATATATATTTCTACCTATTGAGATGTTCGTTTAGGACATAATATTTTACCAGTAAACTTTAAAATCGAGCAAGTTATGCTCATTTGGGATTGTAAAATTTAAGAACTTATTTTGTGCGTAGTTCTAAAATATCATTTTATTGACAAATTTGATGCAAGGGCATTTTCGTCCATTTTTCATCCGTTTCAAGTCTCGAGTAAAACTAGAAAGTTGTTCAAAACATCGTTTTACATCAAATTACTCTAGACTTCGAGTCTTAAAATGTCATTTAGAGAATCAATTGGTCTAGTAAAACCCAAAAGTCAAATCCAAAAGTCAAAGTTAACTAAAAAGATCAAAACTGATAGAAGTTAAAAACATGGTTTGAAGCATTTTAAGTTCGTGTGAGCTCATAAAAATTGTAACTAATAATATTTTACAACCATGAAACATTGATTGTGTTTGAAAACGTTTACAAATAGTAACTTGAGCTCGGTTATACATAAATCTTGAACTTTTAGGAACCAAGTGATTTGACAAACTGATTTTCTACTTTCTTAAAAGTTTATTTTTGTCAGATAAATTACGATGTGCACACCTACGGTTCTTTATCCTTTCTTTTATATATGACTTATTTGTCATTCTATATTGTCTTTCTTTGCTTCTATCATACCACTAATTTGGACCGAGGTTGAAGTCCTTGCTTTCATATCATTCGTTACCATCTTGACACGTGTCTCCTGACGATTCCTGCTAAACCTCTTGAAACCCTAGCACCTTGTAACCATTTAATTGATTGCCTTGAACTACCCTTTATTACCCTCATGTAACCCACTCGCTATTTTATAAGTTACCATATAAACTCAAACAAATATTGTTTACAAATCATTTTATAAAATGTTCCACTTGGGTATTATTAAAATACTGGAATGTAATATTATAAAATTAATTTATGTTAATTTTACAATGTATTTTCACAAATTGTTCTAATACGGTCTTATAAAGAACCCTTGTAACTATACAAATTGTTGGTTTAAACAGTTAGCCAGTAACTTATAGGCGAAAAATTTCATATGTTATTTTGATTCCTATTTTTACAAATGCTATTATATACATATTTTAAATCATATGATATGTAATACTGGTTTGATGAAGCTGAGCATCACATTGCTAGTCCCAAATAATGAATGGCCTGATCACCTATGCTTAATCTAGAAGGAGCCATGCGAGGCCAAATGGTAGTCACCCTAAAACATTTGGCCAAGAATCAACTTTTTAATT
This sequence comes from Glebionis coronaria, assembly GCA_025667525.1. Taxonomy (NCBI): domain Eukaryota; kingdom Viridiplantae; phylum Streptophyta; class Magnoliopsida; order Asterales; family Asteraceae; genus Glebionis; species Glebionis coronaria. Next base: position 119,623,943 of record CM046877.1, read on the forward strand.
ATGTTATTTAAAAAGTTAGATAAATAAAGTTTAGAAAACTTTTACTTCTTATGCGAGTAGCAACAATTCACGACATACACATATGAACCTTTATCTTTTCTTGAACAAAGTACATGCCTCAAGCACATATTTCCTTACTCAACGACCTTTGTTTTACCTGTTACCTCATCATCCTCATGATACGATTTTCGTTACCATTTGGCTAAATTCTTACCATTGATACCAGACTTGAAAGTTTCAACGTTATTATGCTTCTACATCAATCGATCTTCTTTATCTATTTTGGTAGACCTTCGAAACATCTCTGGACGCGAATAGTGATTTATGACTGGAAGTGACCAATGATTTCGTGTATCCGTCATTATGTGTGTTAGACTTCATCGTCTTGAAATTAATTCGTGTGAATTACGTATTGATTTCACCTTTCATTACTAATGTTATTCATCTTACTGAATTTACTCTTAAGTGATTTCTTAATAATTCTCTTTGATTTGAAAATTCGCTGTCTGGCTTTTCTCTTTCGATTGTGTATCGACCACCGAGAACTCTATAAGCCGTTGTGGTGACGCCAACCTCACTCGTGAATTAATCTTGCTATAATCCTTTTTTTCTTATTGTCCTTATCATCGATGCATCTATTCGATCATGTTTGTTAAGAATTGATACCATTTTTATTTTATTCCCTTGTGTTATCGCTCGCATACAGATTGTTGACCTTTATATGTCTCATATTCATTGCAGACTTGTCACCTTTTGAAAACCAGAAAATTTTACGTGTTTATCGTTTGATATCTTAAACACTTTCGTGAACATCTAAAATTAATATTAATTTTTAAGAACGTTTTATAAATTTTATCAAATGTTTAAATTACCAAAATAACTGTTTCAAGTTAAGTACCGGATCTATACATCCTCTTTGGTAAATTTATAACTAGTATTTAAAAAGGATATCAAGCTGTATCTTTTAAAGTATTTGATTATACCGTACTTTACTGTCAATATAATGAAATTATTAAATTAATTTATAATTTCTAACAATGATTCTAAATAAATTCGAAAAACCTAATTTTTCTAATGGTAACGATAAACCTGAGGTGTTAACGATAATTTCATATAGTCACCCCAAAAGTTCTTAAGCCGATCAGGAAAACTATTTTGAACGGTTCTACTTTCGCTTTGAAAATCCTGATCAAGAAAAATATATAGCAACAACTTAATCACCAAATATAAATAGTTAGATTTTAAATCACTACATCTTGTAAAATTTTCTTTTAATCAAGAAAATATTTAAACTGAGTTTTAAAGTAATACCAAAAATACTAGACAACTGATTGTGAAAGCTTGTATTTTAAATGATCATATGTTATTCATTTTTCCCTTCTATTTCACTTGTGACTAGATTCTTACATTTTAAGATTGTCATGGTTTATAGTTGCACGATTTGCGACTCGTTGTTGATAAACAATCTTGATTCATTTTTGCGCACTTTGTCCGTTTAAGCGGTTCTTGTGTTCATCCTATCTCTTGAATATTTCTCCGTACTGAAAGGTCATTATTCTAATCCAAGTTTGAAAAATTTATTCGAAAAGGAGCTAAGAAACTGAAGCGTAGTAAATTCCAATCGTGAACGTACATCGTGGTGCAGAAATTACCTGGGAAGCAATGACTTTGTTCTACACTTTGTACCTCCTCTTGTTTGCAACTTCTACTGTTTCCAGGAAACTCTGAGGGACCAGAGTTCCTTTAGGGGGGAAGATTATAAGAACCCGTACTTTCTGAGCATTATTTTATTCTTTTATCCGTGTTTCTCGAATTTTCTAATGCATTACGTTTTCTTGTATTCTTATATGTAAATCCTGAGATCGTGATAATTTTAATAAATTATACTTTCAAGTATTTTCTGATCATTGACAAATACTTTATCGGGAATTATAAAATTCTTATTTTATTTTTCCATATTTATTTAAATCAAAGTTTTTGATTTAAAATCACCCGCGTGCGTTTTACAACGAGTTTATTCAAAATCAGTGTACAACAAAATTCCTAGTGATCGCGATACCGACGGATGCCCAAAATTTTACATTTTATTATCGATTGTTTCGATAATTAATATTTTCGATGATGTCGTTTTAATTACGTACTAAGTCGTGTCGGGAAATCATATAATCATATTCATGATGCATTGTAACTTTTGAATAGTATTTTTACGAAACCCGAGCCCCGTAAATATTTTCAAGATTTACTAATAGTCATTTTCTACCCTTTAAACTATTAAATTTCTTTTTAGGTCCAAAAGGTTTCACAATTGGTAAAACTAGCCCCTACTCCACTAATATATAAACTACCACCTAATTTTCTTCTCATAAAAATTTGATAAAAAAACACACATTTTCTTGCCCTCTCCCTCTTTGCCGTGAACACCAAAACACCACCAACACCAAATCATCAAAAATCTTATGATTTAAGTTGAATCAAGAAAAACCAAGATTAGACACCTTCTTAAAATGTTCTTGTCATTCTTTTTATACTAAAATCACCCACATGCATCAAGTTTCCATGATTTTATGAATTTGTGGTTGGATTATGTTTAAATCATCATGCATGTGATGATCTTGGTAAGATCATCACTTTTTGATCCTCAAAAGTTGTATTTTTGATCTTGTGATTTTGTTAAATTTGTCATACAAGTGTTTTTAGGAGTGTTTGTTTGGTGGGTATGATAGTATAGTGATTCAATAGGTTTGGGAATGACTAGTTATGGTTGGAAAATTGATTTGACATGATTTCTAAAAGGGTATTTTGGGACAGCAACTTAGAACAGATTGTTTCATGGGTTTAAGTTTTGATATAGGCTGAGATTATTTTATATTGTTGTAGAGTTTTCTGAGAAGCTCGTTTTGATATAAGATAGAGCGTCTAACTCTTTACGAGTCAAAAGTTATGCTAGTTTTAGTATTCGTGTACCGGGAGACGCAGATCGGCACAATCCGAAATTGTGGCTGATTTTAGGTCGACTCTCGAGGACTTTAGGCTTGGTTAGATAATGTGTATTACTGGTTTTCAAAGTCTATAAACTTAATTTGATGAGTCTAGTAGTGGTTTTTAAAGGCGGATTGTCAAGTTAGTACTTTTAAAGCGGTATGAACGGTTTTATAAAACAAGTATACAATCTGTCCCAAATTTGGAGTCGAGTAAAGTGTCGAGCTGATGGATTTTAAAGTGTGAACTTTGGCTCAAACTTTGGTGAGGTCTTATACAGGTTATAAGTGACCTTGATAACAATTTTCATTTAAAACGGACAAGTCTAGATAGGGTAGATCGGTGTGTACATTTGGGGTGTACTTGTTGATTTTAATGTTGGACACATAGTTCAATGCTTGTGTTGCGTGAGTTTGAGTATTCACCATCGGACATGGTGACTTACTCAAGTGCTTAGTCATTATATAATTGACTTAGCTACTGGTCCGAGCGATGTATAAGGTTAGTTTGACTTGTGTTAACTTGGCGTCTTATGACGGGTCAATTTCAAGTATACAAGTGTTTAATCGTGTAATGTTGGATAAATGGGTTAGTATGGATTCTTTTGGTTCGTGTCAATAGTTTTGAAATACTAATACTTTGAAAACATTTGAGTCATATTATATATGGTGTATATCAATATTTCAGTTCGAGTCTTAACACGCGCCTTATTATGATAGGTTGCGGTTTTCATGTTTCCCCGGGAATCCATATCGTCGGTGATCGTCTCACTACCATTGTTTCTGCTTAGTTGCTGAGTACCGTGATTGACTTACCTCGTGGCTAAGGTGAGTTCATATCCCCTTTTTACTTGTACATGGTTTTTAAACGTGGGGTGAGATTTTACATGGTGGAACACAACCATTTAAAAACTGTGTGCTATCCTCAACTTGTATGCTATCCAAAAAATTGTATTCTTTCCAGAACTTGAGGATTTCCAACTGACTTTTATTGATATTATTTATTTTAGTCTTTAGCCTTAAGTTGCCTCTCATTGATCATGAGCCGTTAATTAATCCTGCTACCAAGCGCGAATGTTGTGGGTGGATCCATCGGGATTGACAATCCCCGTCCCGATTACCTTGATTGCACGTTCATTTGTTTTTTTCACTTGAGTATTTAGGCTGAATATTGACTAGAGAAACTTTCACTGAGTTAAGCTTCGGTTCATGAACTAAACATCAATAATAATGTTTCGGACTATGGTTATCGTACGTAACCATTTTCCCCTATTTCTTGTTTACAAATGAATGTTTGTGTTCCACATCCTTATTGCTAAACCTAAGAATATCACTCAAGTTTGTGTTGACGATTTTACATGTTTAATCCCAGGTATTATTACTTAGCTTTGGTCGGATGGTGCTCGCAGGATATTATCACAGTTTGGAGATTTTTGTGATGCTTTTAAAAGACTGTTATTAGTAAAAACTATCAGGAATTTATTATATCATTTTGGCAACTTTATGTTATAAATCGAGACGAAATAATAAAATTTTCCGCTTCTAAAACTCTGGGACCTATGTTTAAAAACTCTGACCTTTATGATGTAATGTACATGTTTTTATTTCGTCAGCTTTGTATGAACTGTCATTCATTGTTTCTTGTACTATGACGTGTTACCCCTCGTTGCCTAGTTGTTCCATGTCAGATTTTGGGGGTCTCATAGATTGGTATCAGAGTGGTGGTTATAGGAAACTGAGTCGTTTTCAAAACTTAGTCTATAACTGAAAGTTCAATTATTTCATGTTTTAAGTGTCAATCATAGAATCTGCCAATGTTGTTCGATATCTGCGCGAGTAACTCTTTAATCCTTATTATTTACTTTTAATTATCATTGTAGTATTTCTTCTCCTGATTATATGTTGAAATATTTCATTACCCTAATGACAATAATTACTGTGTCTTTTCAAAGCCTTTGTGCTTCATGAATTATCATTGGTTATTACTTGATTACATATGCTCTTACTGCATATCTTAAATTCTTGTTCTTGTGAACTGATCTTGTTACGATGATCTCATATTGTTATGACATTACATACTTGCATTTGGAGCGCATATACTGCCGACTTTTCATACTCACTTTTCTGAGTACTACTGCTATCTTGTTTATGCGTGATACGACTGACTTCATATGCTCATTCGTTTTGAACAGTCTGTTTTTCTCGACTCACTGTTACATGTTGTGCATACTTTCGTGATACCATTGTTCGGGAATGAATAAGTGTTGTTTTCGATGAAACTTCTGATTTTCATTTTACTACCGTGCATGTTACTTTCATTGTTAAACCTCTTTAAAATATCTATTTAGATATGGATATTGCTTTCCGACCATTTATGATTGGATGTCTTGAAAATTAGTCTATCGATCATTGTGTAGCTCAATGTGTCTCCCAGAAAGACTAAAGGATATCATGTGAGTCACACATATCGAAGAATTCCTAGAAACTCATGCTGAACAATATCGTCGGTTTTCATAACCTTGGTTGACCTTTACGTCACCGTTTTACACGACAATTGTACATGGACTACATTTTATTTCATTGACCAATCTACGTTTCGATTTCGAATTACAACGTCCGTTGTACCTTGAAAACCTCATTGTCATCTTGTAATCCTTCCTCTATTATGTGACGATTGTTTGAACACGATTGTACTGCTATAATCCGGTACCCTCTCTTTTCATTAAACCTCCTCGTCTAGGAGTGCGACTTGTTAATATTACATTTCCTTCTCGGCGTGTCCTGTGATTTTTGAAAATCACGCTGCCAAGAGACCATCCTGTATTGTTCTCGAAATCGTAGACACAGATGTCATGCGTCATGTTTGATTTCTTAGATTTTCGTTGGTATTTTTGAAACATTTCTATATTGTGTTTTCTTTACATGATTAATTATAGAGTTTATTCTCTTTCGTATTTATGGAATCCAAAAGTCTTGTGTGTACATTAATTCTGAGTTATTATGAAACTTAGATTTAATTTCAAGCTGTGTCGAAAAATATACTTTGTACAGTTACTTTACAGGAAATTTATCGGTGTCGAGAAAATATTTTTATAACTTAGACATAAAAATATATATTTCTACCTGTTGAGATGTTCGTTTAGGACATAATATTTTACCAGTAAACTTTGAAATCGATCAGGTTATGCTCATTTGGGATTGTAAAATTTAAGAACTTATTTATGCGTAGTTCTAAAATATCATTTTATTGACATATTTGATGCAAAGGCATTTTCGTCCATTTTTCATCCGTTTCAAGTCTCGAGTAAAACTAGAAAGTTGTTCAAAACATCGTTTTACATCAAATTACTCTAGACTTCGAGTCTTAAAATGTCATTTAGTAAATCAATTGGTCTAGTCAAACCCAAAAGTCAAATCCAAAATTCAAAGTTGACTAAAAAGATCAAAACTGATAGAGGTTAAAAACATGGTTTGAAGCATTTTAAGTTCGTGTTAGCTCATAAAAATTGTAACTAATAATATTTTACAAACAAGAAACATTGATTGTGTTTGAAAACGTTTACAAATAGTAACTTGAGCTCGGTCATACATAAATCTTGAATTTTTAGGAACCAAGTGATTTGACAAACTGATGTTCTACTTTCTTAAAAGTTTATTTTTGTCAAATAAATTACGATGTGCACACCTACGGATTCCTTTATCCTTTCTTTTATATATGACTTATTTGTCATTCTATATTGTCTTTCTTTGCTTCTATCATACCACTAATTTGGACCGAGGTTGAAGTCCTTACTTTCATATCATTCGTCACCATCTTGACACGTGTCTCCTGACGATTCCTGCTAAACCTCTTGAAACCCTAGCACCTTGTAACCATTTCATTAATTGCCTTAAACTACCCTTTATTACCCTCATGTAACCCTCTTGCTATTTTACAAGTTGCCATATAAACTCCAACAAATATTGTTTGCAAATCATTTTACAAAATGTTCCACTTGGGTATTATTAAAATACTGGAATGTTATCTTATAAAATTTATTTATATTAATTTTATAATGTATTTTCACAAATTTTTCTAATACGGTCTTATAAAGAACCCTTGTAACTATACAAATTGTTGATTTAAACAGTTAGCCAGTAACTTATAGGCGAAAAATTTCATATGTTATTTTAATTCTTGTTTTTACAAATGCTATTATATACATATTTTAAATCATATGATATGTAATACTGGTTTGATGAAGCTGAGCATCGCATTCCTAGTCCCAAATTATGCATGGCCTGATCACCTATGCTTAATTTTGAAGGAGCCATGCGAGGCCAAATGGTAGTCACCCTAAAACATTTGGCCAAGAATCAACTTTTTAATTATGTTCTTTAAAAAGTTAGATAAATAAAGTTTAGAAAACTTTACTTCTTATGCGAGTAGCAACAATTCACGACATACACATATGAACCTTTATCTTTTCTTGAACAAAGTACATGCCTCAAGCACATATTTCCTTACCCAACGACCTTTGTTTTACCTGTTACCTCATCATCCTCATGATACGATTTTCGTTACCATTTGCCTAAATTCTTACCATTGATACCAGACTTGAAAGTTTCAACGTTATTATGCTTCTACATCAATCGTTCTTCTTTATCTATTTTGGTAGACCTTAGAAACATCTCTGGACGCGAATAGTGATTTATAACTGGAAGTGACCAATGATTTCATGTATCCGTCATTATGTGTGTTAGACTTCATCGTCTTGAAATTCATTCGTGTGAATTACGTATTGATTTCACCTTTCATTACTAATGTTTTTCATCTTACTGAATTTACTCTCAAGTGACTTCTTAATAATTTTCTTTGATTTGAAAATTCGCTGTGTGGCTTTTCTCTTTCGATCGTGTATCGACCACCGAGAACTCTATAAGCCGTTGTGGTGACGCCAACTTCACTCGTGAATCAATCTTGCTATAATCCTTTGTTTCTTATTGTCCTTATCATCGATGCATATATTCGATCATGTTTGTTAAGAATTGATACGATTTTCGTTTTATTCCCTTATGTTATCCCTCGCATACATATTGTTGACCTTTATATGTCTCATATTCGTTGCAGTCTTGTCACCATTTGAAAACCAGAAAATGTTACGTGTTTATCGTTTGATATCTTAAACACTTTCGTGAATTTCTAAAATTATTATTAATTTTTAAGAACGTTTTATACATTTTATCAAATGTTTAAATTCCCAAAATAACTGTTTCAAGTTAAGTACGTGATCTATACATCCTCTTTGGTAAATTTATAACTAGTATTTAAAAAGGATATCAAGCTGTATCTTTTAAAGTATTTGATTATATCGTACTTTACTGTCAATATAATGAAATTATTAAATTAATTTATAATTTCTAACAATGATTCTAAATAAATTGGAAAAACCTGATTTTTCTAATTGTAACAATAAACCTGAGGTTTTAACGATAATTTCATATAGTCACCCCAAAAGTTCTTAAGCCGATTAGGAAAACTATTTTGAACGGTTCTATTTTCGCTTTGAAAATCCTGATCAAGAAAAAGATATAGCAACAACTTAATCACCAAATATAAATAGTTTGATTTAAATCACTACATCTTGTAAAAGTTTCTTTTAATCAAGAAAATATTTAAACTGAGTTTTGAAGTAATACCAAAAATACTAGACAAGTGATTGTGAAAGCTTGTATTTTAAATGATCATATGTTATTCATTTTTCCCTTCTATTTCGCTTGTGACCAGTTTCTTACATTTTAAGACTGTCACGTTTTATAGTTGCACGATTTGCGCCTCCTTGTTGATAAACAATCTTGATTCATTTTTGCGCACTTTGTCCGTTTAAGCGGTTCTTGTGTTCATTCTATCTCTTGAATATTTCTCCGTACTGAAAGGTCATTATTCTAATCCGAGTTTGGAAAATTTATTCGAAAAGTAGCTAAGAAACTGAAGCATAGTGAATTCCAATCGTGAAGGTACATCGTGGTGCAGAAATTACCTGGGAAGTAATGTCTTTTTTTCTACACTTTGTACCTCCTCATGTTTGAATCTTCTACTGTTTCCAGGAAAACTCTGAGGGACCAGAGTTCCTTTAGGGGGGAAGATTGTGAGAACCCGTACTTTCTGAGCATTATTTTATTCTTTTATCCGTGTTTCTCGAATTTTCCAATGCATTACGTTTTCTTGTATTCTTATATGTAAATCCTGAGATCGTGATAATTTTAATAAATTATACTTTTCAAGTATTTTCTGATCATTGATAAATACTTTATCGGGAATTATAAAATTCTTATTTTATTTTTCCATATTTGTTTAAATCAAAGTTTTTGATTTAAAATCACCCGCGTACGTTTTACAACGAGTTTATTCAAAATCAATGTACAACAAAATTCTTAGTATCGCGATACCGTCGGATGCCCAAAATTTTACATTTTATTATCGATTGTTTCGATAATTAATATTTTCGATGATGTCGTTTTAATTACGTACTAAGTCGTGTCGGGAAATCATATAATTATATTCATGATGCATTGTAACTTTTGAATAGTATTTTTACGAAATCCGAGCCCCGTAAAAATTTTCAAGATTTACTAATAGTCATTTTCTACCCTTTAAACTATTAAATTTCTATTTAGGTCCAAAAGATTTCACAATTGGCAAAACTAGCCCTTACTAATGTATAAACTACCACCTAATTTTCTTGTCATAAAAGTTTGATAAAAAAACACATCTTCTTGCCCTCTCTCTCTTTGCCGTGAACACCAAAACACCACCAACACCAAATCATCCAAAATCTTATGATTTAAGTTGAATCAAGAAAAACCAAGATTAGACCCCTTCTTAAAATTTTCTTGTCATTATTTTGATACTAAAATCACCCACATGCATTAAGTTTCCATGATTTTATGAATTTGTGCTTGGATTATGTTTAAATCATCATGCATGTGATGATCTTGGTAAGATCATCACTTATTAATCCTAAAAAGTTGTATTTTTGATCTTGTGATTTTATTAAATTTGTCATACAAGTGTTTTTAGGAGTGTTTGGTTGGTGGGTATGATGGTATAATGATTGTGTAGGTTTAGGAATGACTAGTTACGGTTGGAAAATTGATTTGACATGATTTCTAAAAGGGTATTTTGGGACAGCAGCTTAGAACAGATTGTTTCGTGGATTTAAGTTTTGATATAGGCTGAGATTATTTTATATTGTTGTAGAGTTTTCTGAGAAGCTCGTTTTGATATAAAGTAGAGCTTCTAACTCTTTACGAGTCAAAAGTTATTCTAGTTTTAGTATTCGTTTACCGGGAGACGCAAATCAGCACAATCCGAAATTGTGGCTGATTTTGGGTCGACTCTCGGGGACTTTAGGCTTAGTTAGATAAGGTGTATTACTGGTTTTCAAAGTCTATAAACTTAATTTGATGAGTCTAGTAGTGGTTTTAAAAGGCGGATTGTCAAGTTAGTACTTTTAAAGCGGTATGAACGGTTTTATAAAACAAGTATACAATCTGTCCCAAATTTGGAGTCGATTAAAGTGTCGAGCTGATGGATTTTAAAGTGTGAACTTTGGCTCAAACTTTGGTGAGGTCTTATACAGGTTATAAGTGACCTTTACACCAATTTTCATTTAAAACGGACAAGTCTAGATAGGGTAGATCGATGTGTACATTCGGGGTGTACTTGCTGATTCTAATTTTGGACACATAGTTCAATGCTTGTGTTGCGTGAGTTTGAGATTCAATATCGGACATGGTGACTTACTCAAGTGCTTAGTCATTATATAAATGACTTAGCTACTGGTCCGAGCGATGTATAAGTTTAGTTTGACTTGCGTTAACTTGGCGTCTTATGACGGGTCAATTTCAAGTATACAAGTGTTTAATCGTGTAATGTTGGATAAATGTGTTAGTATTGATTCTTTTAGTTCGTGTCAATGGTTTTGAAATACTAATACTTTGAAAACAATTGAGTCTTATTATATATGATGTATATCGATATTTAAGTATGAGTCTTAACGCGCGCCTTATTGTGATAGGTTGCGGTTTTCATGTTTCCCCGGGCATCCATATCGTCGGTGATCGTCTTACTACCATTGTTTCTGCTTAGTTGCTGAGTACCGTGATTGACTTAACTCGTGACTAAGGTGAGTTCATAGCCCCTTTTTACTTGTACATGGTTTCTAAACGTGGGGTGAGATTTTACATGGTGGAACACAACCATTTAAAAACTGTGTGCTATCCTTAACTTGTATGCTATACAGAAATTGTATGCTTTCCAGAACTTGAGGATTTCCAACTGATTTTCATTGATATTATTGCTTTTAGTCTTCAGCCTTAAGTTGCCTCTCATTGATTATGAACCGTTAATTAATACTGCTACCAAGCGCGAATGTTGTGGGTGGTCCATCGGGATTGACAATCCCCGACCCCATTACTTTGATGCACGTACATTTGTTTTTTTCACTTGAGTATTTAGGCTGAATACTAACTAGAGGAACTTACACCGAGTTAAGCTTCGGTTCATGAACTAAACATCAATAATAATGTTTCGGACTATGGTTATCGTACGTAACCATTTCCCCTATTTCTTGTTTACAAATGAATGCTTGTGTTTCACATCCTTATTGCTAAACCTATGAATATCACTCAACTTTGTGTTGACGATTTTACATGTTTAATCTCAGGTATTATTACTTAGCTTTGGTTGGATGGGAGCCCGCAGAATATTATCGCAGCTTGGAGATTTTGGTGATGCTTTTAAAAGACTGTTTTTAGTAAAAACTGTGAGGAGTTTATTCTATCCTTTGGGCAACATTATGTTATAAATCGAGACGAAATAATAAAATTTTCCGCTTCTAAAACTCTAGGACCTATGTTTAAAAACTCTGACCTTTATGATGTAATGTACATATTTTTATTTCGTCAGCTTTGTATGAACTGTAATTCATTGTTTCTTGTACTATGACGTGTTACTCCCTCGTTGCCTAGTTGTTCCATGTCAGATTTTGGGGGTCTCACTGGCTGGTATCAGAGCGGTGGTTATAGGGATCTGAGTCGTTTTCAAAACTTAGTCTATAACTGAAAGTTCAATTATTTCATGTTTTAAGTGTCAATCACAGAATCTGCCAATGTTGTTCGATATCTGCGCGGGTAACTCTTTAATCCTTATTATCTACTTTTAATTATCATTGTAGTATTTCTTCTCCTGATTACATGTTAAAATATTTCATTACCCTAATGACGATAATTATTGTGTCTTTTCAAAGCCTTTGTGCTTCATGAATTATTATTGGTTATTACTTGATTACATATGCTCTTACTGCATATCTTAAATTCTTGTTCTTGTGAACTGATCTTGTTATGATGATCTCATATTGTTATGACGTTACATACTTAAATTTGGAGCGCGTATACTGCCGACTTTTCATACTCACTTTTCTGAGTACTACTGCTATCTTGTTTATGCGTGATACGACTGACTTCATATGCTCATTCGTTTTAAACCGTCTGTTTTTCTCGACTCACTGTTACATGTTGTGCATACTTTCGTGATACCATTGTTCGGGATTGAATAAGTGTTGTTTTCGATGAAACTTCTGATTTTCATTTTACTACCGTGCGTGTTACTTTCATTGTTAAACCTCTTTAAAATATCTATTTAGATATGCATATTGCTTTCGACCATTTATGATTGGATGTCTTGAAAATTAGTCTATCGACCATTGTGTAGCTCAATATGTCTCCCAGAAAGACTAAAGGATATCATGTGAGTCACACATATCGAAGAATTCCTTGAAACTCATGCTGAACAATATCATCGGTTTTCATAACCTTGGTTGACCTTTACGTCACCGTTTTACATGACAATTGTACATGGACTACATTTTATTTCATTGACCAATCTACGTTTCGATTTCGAATTACAACGTCCGTTGTACCTTGAAAACCTCATTGTCATCTTGTAATCCTTCTTCTATTATGTGACGATTGTTTGAACACAATTGTACTGCTATAAACCGGTACCCTCTTTTTTCATTAAACCTCCTCGCCTAGGAGTGCGACTTGTTAATATTCCATTTCCTTCTCGGCGTGTCCTGTGATTTTGGAAAATCACGCTGCCAAGAGACCATCCAGTATTGTATCTCGAAATCGAAGACACAAATGTCATGCGTCATTTTTGATTTCTTAGATTTTCGTTGGTATTTTTGAAACATTTCTATATTGTGTTTTCTATACATGATTAATTATACAGTTTATTCTCTTTCGTCTTTATGGAATCCACAAGTCTTGTGTGTACATTAATTCTGAGTTATTATGAAATTTAGATTTAATTTCAAGCTGTGTCAAAAAATATACTTTGTACAGTAACTTTACAGGAAATTTATCGGCCGGTGTCGAGAAAATATTTTTATAACTTAGACACAAAAATATATATTTCTACCTGTTGAGATGTTCGTTTAGGACATAATATTTTACCAGTCTACTTTGAAATCGAGCAAGTTGTGCTCATTTGGGATTGTAAAATTTAAGAACTTATTTATGCGTAGTTCTAAAATATCATTTTATTGACAAATTTGATGCAAGGGCATTTTCGTACATTTTTCATCCGTTTCAAGTCTCGAGTAAAACTAGAAAGTTGTTCAAAACATCGTTTCACATCAAATTACTCTAGACTTCGAGTCTTAAAATGTCATTTAGTGAATCAATTGGTCTAGTCAAACCCAAAAGTCAAATCCAAAAGTCAAAGTTGACTAAAAAGATCAAAACTGATAGAAGTTAAAAACATGGTTTGAAGCATTTTAAGTTCGTGTGAGCTCATAAAAATTGTAACTAATAATATTTTACAACCATGAAACATTGATTGTGTTTGAAAACGTTTACAAATAGTAATTTGAGCTCGGTCATACATAAATCTTGAATTTTTAGGAACCAAGTGATTTGACAAACTGATGTTCTACTTTCTTAAAAGTTTATTTTTGTCAAACAAATTACGATGTGCACACCTACGGATTCCTTTATCCTTTCTTTTATACATGACTTATTTGTCATTCTATATTGTCTTTATTTGCTTCTATCATACCACTAATTTGGACCGAGGTTGAAGTCCTTGCTTTCATATCATTCGTTACCATCTTGACACGTGTCTCCTGACGATTCCTGCTAAACCTCTTGAAACCCTAGCACAATGTAACCATTTCATTGATTGTCTTGAACTATCCTTTATTAACCTCATGTAACTACTCGCTATTTTACAAGTTACCATATAAACTCAAACAAATGTTATTTGCAAATCATTTTACAAAATTTCCACTTGGGTATTATTAAAATACTGGAATGTTATCTTATAAAATTAATTTATATTAATTTTACAATGTATTTTCACAAATTGTTCTAATATGGTCTTATAAAGAACCCTTGTAACTATACAAATTGTTGATTTAAATAGTTAGCCAGTAACTTATAGGTGAAAAAATTCATATGTTATTTTGATTCCTGTTTTTACAAATGCTATTATAGACATATTTTAAATCATATGATATGTAATACTGGTTTGACGAAGCTGAGCATCACATTGCTAGTCCCAAATTATGCATGGCCTGATCACCTATGCTCAATTTAGAAGGAGCCATGCGAGGCAAAATAGTAGTCACCCTAAAACATTTGGCCAAGAATCAACTTTTTAATTACGTTCTTTAAAAAGTTAGATAAATAAAGTTTAGAAAACTTTACTTCTTATGTGAGTAGCAACAATTCACGACATACACATATGAACCTTTATCTTTTCTTGAACAAAGTACATGCCTCAAGCACATATTTCCTTACTCAACGACCTTTGTTTTACCTGTTACCTCATCATCCTCATGATACGATTTTCGTTACCATTTTCCTAAATTCTTACCATTGATACCAGACTTGAAAGTTTCAACGTTATTATGCTTCTACATCAATCCATCTTCTTTATCTATTTTGGTAGACCTTAGAAACATCTTTGGATACGAATAGTGATTTATGACTGGAAGTGACCAATGATTTCGTGTATCCGTCATTATGTGTGTTAGACTTCATCGTCTTGAAATTCATTCGTGTGAAATACGTATTGATTTCACCTTTCATTACTAATGTTTTTCATCTTACTAAATTTACTCTCAAGTGACTTCTTAATAATTTTCTTCGATTCAAAAATTCGTTGTGTGGCTTTTCTCTTTCGATCGTGTATCGACCACCGAGAACTCTATAAGCCGTTGTGGTGACGCCAACCTCACTCGTGAACTAATCTTGCTATAATCCTTTGTTTCTTATTGTCCTTATCATCGATGCATCTATTCGATCATGTTTGTTAAGAATTGATACGATTTTTGTTTTATTCCCTTGTGTTATTGCTCGCATACAGATTGTTGACCTTTATATGTCTCATATACGTTATAGTCTTGTCACCTTTTGAAAACTAGAAAATGTTACGTGTTTATCGTTTGATATCTTAAACACTTTCGTGAATTTCTAAAATTATTATTAATTTTTAAGAACGTTTTATACATTTTATTAAATGTTTAAATTACCAATATAACTATTTCAAGTTAATTACCGGATCTATACATCCTCTTTGGTAAATTTATAACTAGTATTTAAAAAGGATATCAAGCTGTATCTTTTAAAGTATTTGATTATATCGTACTTTACTGTTAATATATGAAATTATTAAATTAGTTTATAATTTCTAACAATGATTCTAAATAAATTGGAAAAACCTGATTTTTCTAATGGTAACGATAAACCTGAGGTTTTAACGATAATTTCATATAGTCACCCCAAAAGTTCTTAAGCCGATTAGGAAAACTATTTTGAACGGTTCTACTTTCGCTTTGAAAATCCTGATCAAGAAAAAGATATAGCAACAACTTAATCATCAAATATAAATAGTTTGATTTAAAATCACTACATCTTGTAAAATTTTCTTTTAATAAAGAAAATATTTAAACTGAGTTTTAAATTAATACCAAAAATACTAGACAATTTATTGTGAAAGCTTGTATTTTAAATGATCATATGTTATTCATTTTTCCCTTCTATTTCTCTTGTGACTAGATTCTTACATTTTAAGATTGTCACGTTTTATAGTTGCACGATTTGCGACTCCTTGTTGATAAACAATCTTGATTCATTTTTGCGCACTTTGTCCGTTTAAGCGGTTCTAGTGTTCATTATATCTCTTGAATATTTCTCTGTACTGAAAGGTCATTATTCTAATACGAGTTTGGAAAATTTATTCAAAAAGTAGCTAAGAAACTGAAGCATAGTGAATTCCAATCGTAAAGGTACATCGTGGTGCAGAAATTACTTGGGAAGCAATGACTTTGTTCTACACTTTGTACATCCTCTTGTTTACATCTTCTACTATTTCCAAGAAAACTCTGAGGGACCAGAGTTCCATTAGGGGGGAAGATTGTGAGAACCCGTACTTTCTGAGCATTATTTTATTCTTTTATCCGTGTTTCTCGAATTTTCCAATGCATTACGTTTTCTTGTATTCTTATATGTAAATCCTGAGATCGTGATAATTTTAATAAATTATACTTTTCAAGTATTTTCTGATCATTGATAAATACTTTATCGGGAATTATAAAATTCTTATTTTATTTTTCCATATTTGTTTAAATCAAAGTTTTTGATTTAAAATCACCCGCGTACGTTTTACAACGAGTTTATTCAAAATCAATGTACAACAAAATTCTTAGTATCGCGATACCGTCGGATGCCCAAAATTTTACATTTTATTATCGACTGTTTCGATAATTAATATTTTCGATGATGTCGTTTTAATTACGTACTAAGTCGTGTCGGGAAATCATATAATTATATTCATGATGCATTGTAACTTTTGAATAGTATTTTTAAGAAACCCGAGCCCCGTAAAAATTTTCAAGATTTACTAATAGTCATTTTCTACCCATTAAACTATTAAATTTCTTTTTAGGTCCAAAAGATTTCACAATTGGCAAAACTAGCCCTTACTAATATATAAACTACCACCTAATTTTCTTGTCATAAAAATTTGATAAAAAAAACACATCTTCTTGCCCTCTCTCTCTTTGCCGTGAACACCAAAACACCACCAACACCAAATTTAAGTTGAATCAAGAAAAACCAAGATTAGACCCCTTCTTAAAATATTCTTGCCATACTTTTGATACAAAAATCACCCACATGCATCAAGTTTCCATGATTTTATGAATTTGTGGTTAGATTATGTTTAAATCGTCATGCATGTCATGATCTTGGTAAGATCATCACTTTTTGATCCTAAAAAGTTGTATTTTTGATCTTGTGATTTTGATAAATTTGTCATACAAGTGTTTTTAGGAGTGTTTGGTTGGTGGGTATGATGGTATAGTGATTCTATAGGTTTGGGAGTGACTAGTTATGGTTGGAAAATTGATTTGAGATGATTTCTAAAAGGGTATTTTGGGACAGCAGCTTAGAACAGATTGTTTCGTGGGTTTAAGTTTGATATAGGCTGAGCTTATTTGATATTGTTGTAGAGTTTTCCGAGACGCTCGTTTTGATATAAGATAGAGCTTCTAACTCTTTACTAGGCAAAAGTTATGCTAGTTTTAGTATTCGTGTATCGGGAGACGCAAATCGGCATAATCCGAAATTGTGACTGATTTTGGGTCGACTCTCGGGGACTTTCGGCTTGGTTAGATAATTTGTATTACTGGTTTTCAAAGTCTATAAACTTAATTTGATGAGTCTAGTAGTGGTTTTAAAAGGCGGATTGTCAAGTTAGTACTTTTAAAACGGTATGAACAGTTTTATAAAACAAGTATACAATCTGTCCCGAATTTGGAGTCGAGTAAAGTGTCGAGCTGATGGACTTTAAAGTGTGAACTTTGGCTCAAATTTTGGTGAGGTCTTATACAGGTTATAAGTGACCTTGACACCAATTTGTATTTAAAACGGACAAGTCTAGATAGGGTAGATCGGTGTGTACATTCGGGGTGTACTTGCTGACTTTAATTTTGGACACATAGTTCAATGCTTGTGTTGCGTGAGTTTGGGTATTCACCATCGGACATGGTGACTTACTCAAGTGCTTATTCATTATATAAATGATTTAGCTACTGGTCCGAGCGATGTATAAGGTTAGTTTGACTTGCGTTGACTTGGCGTCTTATGACGGGTCAATTTCAAGTATACAAGTGTTTAATCGTGTAGTGTTGGATAAATGGGTTAGTATGGATTCTTTTGGTTCGTGTCAATGGTTTTGAAATACTAATACTTTGAAAAAATTTGAGTCGTATTATATATGGTGTATATCGATATTTGAGTTCGAGTCTTAACGCGCGCCTTATTGTGGTAGGTTGCGGTTTTCATGTTTCCCCGGGCATCCATATCGTCAGTGATCGTCTCACTACCATTGTTTCTGCTTATTTGCTGAGTACCGTGATTGACTTACCTCGTGGCTAAGGTGAGTTCATAGCCCCTTTTTACTTGTACATGGTTTCTAAACGCGGGGTGAGATTTTACATGGTGGAACACAACCATTTAAAACTGTGTGCTATCCTCAACTTGTATGCTATCCAGAAATTGTATGCTTTCTAGAACTTGAGGATTTCCAACTGATTTTCATTGATATTATTGCTTTTGGTCTTTAGCCTTAAGTTTCCTCTCATTGATCATGAACCGTTAATTAATCCTGCTACCAAGCGCGAATGTTGTGGGTGGATCCATCGAGATTGACAATCCCCGTCCCGATTACCTTGATGCACGTACATTTGTTTTTTTCACTTGAGTATTTAGGCTGAATACTGACTAGAGGAACTTACACTGAATTAAGCTTCGGTTCATGAACGAAACAACAATAATAATGTTTCGGACTATGGTTATCGTACGTAACCATTTCCCCTATTTCTTGTTTACAAGTGAATGCTTGTGTTCCACATCCTTATTGCTAAACCTATGAATATCACTCAACTTCGTGTTGACGATTTTACATTTTTAATCTTAGGTATTATTACTTAGCTTTGGTTGGATGGGAGCCCGCAGGATATTATCGCAGCTTGGAGATTTTTGTGATGCTTTTAAAGGATTGTTTTTAGTAAAAACTGTCAGGAGTTTATTCTGTCCTTTGGGCAACTTTATGTTATAAATCGAGACGAAATAATAAATTTTTCCGCTTCTAAAACTCTGGGACCTATGTTTAAAAACTTTGACCTTAATGATGTAATGTACATGTTTTTATTTCGTCAGCTTTGTATGAACTGTAATTCATTGTTTCTTGTACTATGACGTGTTACCCCCTCGTTGCCTAGTTGTTCCATGTCAGATTTTGGGGGTCTCACAATACAACGTGCTACACTCAAAACATATCCATTGTTGTGAAGAGACATGGCAAGACCGCTTATGAAGTGTATAGGAAGAGAGCCTATGATGTAAGCTACTTCCATGTCTTTGGTTACCCTGTTTTCATTCATAACTACAAGGATCATATGGGTAAATTTGATGAAAAGTTAGATGATGGCTTCTTTCTTGGATACTCTCCTACCTCTAAAGCATTTAGAGTGTTCAATATCCGCATGCAAGAGCTAGAAGAATCTATCCATGTCACATTCAAGGAAGCTGATGCTGTCATCACTCACACAAACTCAGACACTTATGACATTGAATTGAATGAAGTTAAATCATATCCAGTGGATGATTTCTTAATCCCCAAGGAATCATCTCAATTATGTCACAAGGACTTCCTTTATGTTCATGCATTTAATCCTCACTCAATCTCTGATCTCACTCTATAGGTTGTAGTAGCTGTATCATACACTCTACCTCCTGCAGTGGAAAATGTCGATCATGACTCTCCAAACTCTCAAATGGATGAAGAGATCTGGATGAAGAAATCATATGTGATGAAACACCTACATGCAATGAACTTACTGCGACTCTTGAATCCACAGAGACTCCTTCTCCTCAATCCAAGTGGAGTAGAAACCAAGATATTCTTCTTGTGAATATTCTTGGTGAACCCTCTGAAGGAGTCACCACCAGAGGAAAATTAAGATCTATGGAAATAGCCTTAGCGAATGAATGCCTTTTCGCTGACTTTCTCTTTAAAGATGAACCAAAGAATGTTGCTGCAGCCTTGCTTGATGAAGGATGGGTTGTATCTATGCAAGAATAGTTCAATCAGATTAAGAGAAACAAAGTGTGGACTCTGGTAAAAGCTCTAGCTAGAAAGCAAGTGGTTGGAACAAAATGGGTCTACAGGAACAAAAGGGATAAAACTGGCATGATTGTTAAAAACAAGGCTAGGTTGTGGTGCTCGGTTACAATCAATCAGAGGGTATTGATTATGATCAAACCTTTGCACCAGTGGCCAGATTAGAAGCTATCAGAACCTTTCTAGCCTATGCAACTTATATGGGTTTCATTGTATACCAGCTGGATGTAAAGAGTGCCTTTCTTAATGCGAAGCTTGCAGAGGAAGTGTATGTTAAACAACCCCAGGGTTTGAGAACAATGACTATCTTGACCATGTTTGTAGACTTCACAAAGCACTCTATGGGTTGAAACAAGCACCTAGAGCCTGGTATGAAACCTTGTCAAAATTCCTACTTGAAAATAAATTTGTTAGAGGTACTATTGACCAAACCTTGTTCACTTGTAGGTCCAAGGGTGATGTCATTATAGTACATATATATGTGGATGATATAGTTTTTGGTTCAACCAACATTGCCTTGAGCAAGTAATTTTCCAAACTTATGACCAAAAAGTATGAAATGAGCATGATGGGGGAACTAACTTTTTCTATCAAACAAAATTCTAAAGGAATTTCTATTTGTCAAGAAAAATATGTTAGAGACTTGCTTAAGAAGTATGATCTGTCTGACTGTGCATTAGTGAAATGCCCCATGCTTCCTCCTAACAATTTAAGTGCTGATGACTCAGGGGTCTCTGTCAATGAGACCTTATACAGAGGCATAATAGGGTCACTGATGTATCTTACAGCTAGCAGACCAGATACCTAATTCTCCACATGTCTCTGTGCTAGATACCAAGCTAACCCCAAGGAATCCCACCTTGTAGCTGTCAAAAGAATTTTCAGGTACCTCAAAGGATCTCCCTCATTGGGTCTCTAGTATCTAAATGGATCAGGATTCGACCTCAAAGCCTACTCAGACTCGAATTATGTTGGTGTTGCCTTGATAGGAAGAGCACCTCTGAGAGTTGTCAAATCCTTGGAGGAAAGTTAGTATGTTGGAGTGCAAAGAAGCAAAACTCTGTGGCCATGTCATCAGCTGAAGCTGAATATGTCGCTGCCGCTGGATGTTGTGCACAAGTTCTCTGTTTGAAAAGTCAATTGGCTAATTATGGAATCAACAATGAAAAGGTTCCCATATTCTATGACAACACAAGTGTAATAGCCATCTCAAATAATCCGGTTCTTCATTCCAGAACCAAACATATTGACATCAGGTATCACTTTATCAGAGACCATATTTTAAAAGATGATATTGAGCTTCATTTTATACCCATGGAATACCAGCTCGCTGATATTTTCACCAAGCCTCTGGCTGAGCCAAGTTTTACTAGGTTGGTCGCTGAGCTGGGTATGCTCAATATTGGGAAATTAGTTTGAGAAGTGATCCTTGTCTCTGGGCATTTAAGGGAATTGAATGTAACTAGGTAGTTGCATTTCAATGGGAATTAATATATTATTGTATTTAATTAAAATGATTTCCTTTTAATGTCAACAAATTTCCAGTTTTCTAAGGGGACAAAGATCACATGAAGGGTCAAGGGGTCCCACGTTTTCTCAAAAGGTAAATTTCGCATTAAATGCTTTAATTGGAAAACAGAAAAAACTTTTCATTACCCATTGACTCAATTAATTTTCCTTCTATCATTCTCATTCTCTCACACACACATATACCATTCATCTCTCTCAAACCTTCACTGTTTCATCAATGGCGTCTTCAAAACGTTCTCCGTGTTGGCAACATCAAATGTTGATTTCAGCATAAATGATGGTAAGATTTCCCTAAACAACTGTGTTGCACTTCTCGAACACCAAAACCCTCTCTATGCACCACTGCTAAAAATTCTTGAAGAACTGCACCATCGCGGAGGCCATAACCAGAACCCCTTCTACCTGCTACTCACAATACCTTAAGGAGTTTTGGTTCTCGGCCGAAGTGGACCAACCTTCTATGAGCATCACCTTCAACCTCTCTACTCATCCCCAACCTCTCACTTTTGATTTCATTGACTTTGCCAGAGTCATTGGATTGGCTGTTAATGAAGACATGGTCTCTATGCCTAACGGCGTTACTGTGAATAAAGCTCTAGTAACCCTTAGACCTTATGATGACGACAACAAGCCCTTCACATCCAATACCTTCCAAAACAAATCCCTGATCAAGGTCAATTACTTCTCACCCATTTAGAGAACCCAGATGCTATATATTGTGAAATGTTTGGGAGGGAACCAAGGATCCCATGATTAACTGAATGGATCATAGCTGGCGATTTCCTACAGTCTTATTTGGGGGCTAGACATAGGGATTGGTCCCATTCTCTATACTGATCTCATTTCTAAGCTGGAAAACAAGGGGAAGAAGCACCGTCTGCCGACCATCTGTTACACTAGATATCTCTCTCTCATCCTTGAGGATATCCTAGGAGAGCACTATCACAATGAAGAACTCCACTCCTTCTCTCCTTTCCACATCAATGCTGCCTCATTAAAGAGCCCTTCAGAGGATGAAGTACCAATCACCAGGCACATGATGAAGGTTGCTGGTCTGCTACCATCAGAGGATCCCTTGCTCCCTCAACATGAGGTGAATGCTGAAGGCTCGACCGATAAGTCTTTGTCCAAGACCTCTGTGTAGTCATCCTCTCTGCCCAAGGGTCCTAAGGATAAGAAGAAGAAGAGGAAATAAATCCCACTTCCCTCTGAAGCCCGTTCTGTCAATCATCCTAAGAAGAAGAAGAAGATCAAGAAGATCCCATCCCCTACTCTGGTGGATGAGGAAATAGAGCCTGCTGCTGACAAACAACAAGAGTCAATCGTCTCCAAGTCAGTTGAGACAACTAAGAACCTTCTTAACGCCAATATCACTCATGTATTGGTTTGCCCTTATTTTTCTTTTTGGAGGTTCACAAGCAATCACTCTCAAAAGTCTGTAGGAGAGAGTGATGAAGTTTAGGGTTTACCTCAACCCTCAGAGTGTCTGTGGCTGCACTTAGATCCCTCAAGACCTCTATACACTCTGTATCTGCACTAGGAAGTGATTCATTTGTACTTTTAACGCACCCCGATGGTCCTTCACACTCTGGACTGTACTTTGTAAAATAACAACAAAAGTACTTATAAGTCCCGACCTAGAGTCTCTGAACCTCACTCAGTCTCTGGGTCCCCACATGATTAAAAGAGTCCCAAAGAATTTATTCTTTTTGGGAGGCTGAATAATCACCTTAGGCTTCCTAGGGGCAGCGATAAATGGCTAATAACAATAGGATTTTACACCAAGTAAAAAATATTATCGTCCGAATCTTTTCGAATTGACTATTGGTTCAAAGTGCGACTCAATCGTCTTTTGGTGAACAAGTGAATGGTTTGGTTTTGTTTATCTAATTTTAACTAAAAGCAAGTATGAAAATGTTGTTGAGTAATATTAAAGCGTTTAAGAATTAAACTAAAAACTATTTAGAAAAAGACTTTATGTAAAACTTTAAAACTTAAAACATGTTCTATCGGAATATTGCAATTCATTTCTATCGGAATGCAGCAAAGCTAAAACCATCGGAATATAGTTAAAACAAGCCATCAGAATAATCCATGCACAGGTCCATCGGAATACCAATCTGAATACCCATCAGAATGTAAAAGGCAATTCTGTCGGAATGATGCTTATCGGAATGTTCTAGATCGCAATGTTTCAGATCGGATTACCCCAAATACCTTTGTCGCAAAATGGTTCTGATCGGAATGTTGTAAAGTAAATTTGGGTAGAGTTTCGTCTTAACAAGGACCTTAATCCCGTCAGAATATGCGATCGCAATGAGCGATCGCAATCCCAGATCGGAATAAGGGGGAAATGACCAACCGATCGCAAAGTAGAACCCTAATGGGTTATTGCGATCAAAACAATGAAATCCGTCGGAATGTGTAGAATCCCTTGTATTGCGATGGAATGCACTACTTAATCCGAAATTGGTGGAGAGCCTAAAACTCAATAAGCACGTGTAATAAGCTATCTAATCCGAATGTTAAATAACTCAAAAAGCTTAGATTTGACCACTTCCAAAACATAAAAGATTATAAACTTTATGAAATGAACTTTAAAATGACTAAAACCTTTGAGAAATCCGAAAACCAATAAGCTAAAACTTGTAATAAGCCAATAAGCATTAAGAGCTTACAACTTATACGTGTAGGAGCTTATGTAGGAACAAAGGGAATGAACCTTCTAACCATACAACCTCAAATTTAATCACGGATCATAAAGGATTCGGATCAAAAGTAAGGTTTCAGATTAAGAAATAAGCAACTTCAAGAAATGTAGAAGGAGATTAAAGAACACAAAGCTTAAACTTAAACTTTTGATTAAAGAAACTCAAATACAAAGATTAATGAAAGCTTAAAGAAAAGATGAAAAACTTAGTGAGAGAAAGTTTAGAACTTTCTCTCTCTAAAAACTAGAAAGAAAACTTGAAAATAAAACTAAAACTACTAAAAACTAACTACCCTCCTAATGTGTATTAGGAGGGTATTTATAGGGAAACATGGGAAGGAGTGCATGTGTTGCCTCTTCTTTCTTTCTTTCTTCACGTCTTCTCGACTCGATTTAATTCTTTGTCTTTTCTCGACGTCGTCTCGGGATTTGAACGTGTCTTGATAATTTTCTTCTTTAATTTAGACTTGAGTTCTTCGACTTCATTAAACTTCCGTCTTTAGACTTTTTCTTCGATAAATCTTCAGAATAGGCCTTGGACTTCCGTTCTTTTTGCACTCTTGATCTTTTGACTTCGTCTTTTCCCGTTTTCTTCGATAAAAGCCCGTGAAAGCCCGTGTTTTCTTCCTTTTTAATCTTTTGGTCCTAAAACACAATAAAAACACAAACCACACATAATTCCGACTTTTATGACATAAAATACATGTTTTGGTCTTGTTATTATTGGAAATAAGTGGTAAAAGGATAAGTGTTTACACACTTATTAAATCCCCTACACTTGACCATTGCAATGCCCTCATGCAATGCATTAATTTTAACGCATGGTTTACATTCTTCATCATAAATAACCCACCTTGGTCTTTATTAAACACTAAACATTTATGGAAAGTAAAAAGATAAAAAAAACAAGTAAAGAAATCAAAGACTTACATTTGGTTTTGGCTGCCATGAACGTTTATCATCCTCAAGTTTCACGTTCCCCATACCAAGCTTAAAAACGAGATCATTGTTATTATAAGTTAGCAAACTAACACGAATTCATGTGGGCCAATTATTCACTTAGACTCCCTTATTCCTAGGTGTATCTCTTATATTTTTTTTTTGTCTTGAATGATCACGAGGATGCATTGTTTGACTTATTTCGATAGTTATTTAGGCCGAAAATAAAGTGAACGATTTAATCAATAGTTAGCTAAAGGACAAAATCTTTTAAAACTGCTTCTCGAGACCTCATAAAGTTCATATCTTGGCATAACTCGCTTCACGATTTGAGACCTTTCTCGGACCGATATTTGGCAGCGACTTCATACTTCAAATCTTTGAGAGACGTTCTTGAAATTATGGTCTTCGCTTCATAATAGGAATTTCTTCACTTGAAGTTTTGAGAGATTCTTTATATTTGGACCACGACTTCTTCATTTTTCTCCAATCTTTATTTTGGACTTTGATATACAACGATCCGCCTCCTTTTAGGACTTGGATCTATTTATCCTCATACCTTGCTAGGGCCTTTTTGGATAGACTTCTCCATGATCTTTTGGGGAGTTTTTGCTTTTCGTCGTGTGTCTCGGTCCTTCATATTGATTTTCGATAAATGATTCTTCACATCACTTTTGGATCTTTAGCAACAAAATGTAGCCCTCATGCCTTGTTAGGGCCTTTTCGGACTCGCCAATCTTCGCATCCCGCTTCAATAAGTTATGCCTTGGCTATGAACTCTAATTCGTACCGAGCAACTTTTAAACGATCTTGGGCTAGAAGCTAAGTAACCTTTTAAATCGTACAACCTTATTTATTGCAGATAAATTTATTAACAAGCGAAGGGAGAATAGGCTTATAATTAACTCACATAAATTCACGAAAGAATACCAAACTTATAATTGACTCTATCATCTCTCGTCCTCCACAGTTTAAAATCCTAAGGAATGAGACTCGTGGATGCTTAGCCTATTAAATCAAAGTTTTGGGTTTTCGAGTCATCTATAGGATCTTGCAAATTCTTAGACTTTTTCAAGTTTAGAAATCGCATTTTAAAGTTCCCTTGATAAACAACTCTCTAGGATCAATTATAGGAACTTGCGAAAAGTTCTTGTTCTTAACCCGTGAGAGTTAAGACTTTCGCGTTTTAAAGTTCCCTATATAAAAGCCTAGATAAACTAGACTTAAACATGTTAAGGATACTAGCTAGAGCAAACTTAGATAAGTAAACTCGGGATGAGTCAAAATGTTCATGACTTTGAAAAATTTAAAACCACTTTATTAAACTTTATTTAAGCAAGGGAAGAAAATAACTGATGAGACTGCAATTATACATAGTCTCATCGTCCAAATCGGGCTTAAAACGTTTAAAATATCATCAAAATACCTCTATATATGCTTGTATTTGTGTCTTGTGTATTTTAGGTACGGATATCGTGTAATCAACAAATGATCACAAGAATGAAGCAAAAACCGAACACGGGAAATGAAGCTACACAATGAACCGGACCCGAATGTTGATTTTCTAAAATGCCCTTGAAATTTGAAGAAATGACAAGATTGGTCCTCCAACATTGAAGATTTGTCAACTTTAGTCCTTAAAGAATTATCTTATTACAAGAAAAGTCCCTCAAGCTCAAGTGTTGACATGATTAGCCCTTGAAGATATCAAATATTGCATTAAAGGCCCTTATTCAAAGTTACAAACACCCTTGTGCCAAAAATGACAAGGTTCCTAAAGATGTTTTCAAAGGAATTTGCATATTGAGCTGCCAAGACTATGTTTTAAAGCTTTCACAAACATGAGGGGTTTAAACTGTCCAAAACAAACCCAAACCCACAATATACCCGGTTTTGGCCCACTCTTAACCTCCCAAGCCCAAAGTTCCCCAACCCTTTTTCCTTGTTCTTTTTGCAACGTAATGTAAAGAAAAAAAAAAGGGGGAGCGTCTGTTGTTTACCACATAACAAAACAGATTAGGGTTCTTTCATCATCTCATCAGCCACCATTACCCAAATCCCCAATCATCCCTAATCCCCATCACTTTCAATACCCCACACCCATGTGATACACATCATACAGGTCAGCATATGTGGACATCAAAACAGCTAAGAACTCACGGGATGCACATACAAACAAGAACACTTGACCAAATGGATGGTCTTGATCATGTTACTTGCTGCCCACAACAAATCAACCATCTAAGATCGTTCTACATGTCACATTCAAGCAGAAGTTTCAAGAAGAAAGAATCTCAAAGGCATATCCGTTTGAAGATCCAAGGGCAATTGAGGAATCACATCATTTAGGGTTAGTACTTCTTTATTTTTCTAGAAATCTTGTGACCCACTATATAAGGGCATATAGGGTTTAATTTTTAGTCGTTCCAATTTTTCTCTTAAAAAATTTGTAATCCGAATTTTAGATGAATAAAAATTGTGTTCCATTTATTTTTCTTGCAATTTAAATTTAATTGTCATTTAAATTTCAGTTTTTCCTTTAAGTTTTCTCAAATCAGGGGTTCCAGTTTTTTTTGTAATTCTTTTTTTAAATTAATGAAAAAAGTTGGTATTGAAATTCTGAGTTCCAAAATCTTTTAATTTTATATGCATTTGTTTAATTTGAAAAAGTTCTGAAGTTTTATGTTACTGTTGTGATTCAAAAAAAAAGGGAGAGATTTCCTTTTATTTTTGTTACTGTTACCAAAAAAAAAGAGAAGAAGAGTGTTGATTATTGTTGTTGTTTCGTTTCAAAAGAAGAAGAAAAAAAAAGGTGATATTGTGTTTCTGTGGTTTATACTGTTCGAGCAAAAAGAAAAAAAAAAAGAAGATTGAAAGATTGAAAAAAAAAGGATATGTTGATTTGTTGTTGCTGTGTTCCTGTAACATAAGAAAAAAAAAGACAAAAAAAGTGGGGTGAAGAGAGAAAGTGAAGTCTGTTGATTGTTCACCGAGTTGATTGGTGTTTTGGTACTGCGCAAACAAAAGAAAGAGAGTTATCCGGTTTTTATATAGATTCGGGTTTGAGGTTCTTGTTAGATAGTTAATAGTTTTGTTCAGTTTGAATCGTGTTTTGAGAGCTAAATCGACACAGGATCGAAGATGATTTTTTTTACTATAATGTTTCGGTCGATGATTTATGGTTTGGCGCTGAGCTCGGGTTGGTTACATAGCAGCTAGCATATGGGCCTGGAAGCAGTGTATACATCCCTTCCCTTTTTCATCTTTTTATAATTTTAATTGCTATGATATTATAGATTTAGAGTAGTGTATACATAGGAGTTGCTTTATTTTTCTGAGTATTTCAATCAGCATGTATATAATTTTACCCATTCCCATTTTTCTGGTTTCTTTGCTGAGCTCTTTTCATTGATTGACTGATAACAAAAGACCTTCGATGGGTCTGTGGGATTAGTTTTGCTTTAGGCTTCAAGTTAAGAGCTCCATTGGTCACCTTTCGCCATTTTTAGCATAAACACAGCAGGAACCAGTGTCATTTCGAAGGATTTAGACTTCATAACTTAAGGTTCTAATAGTTTTCAAGTAGGTATAGATTTGTTTTGAGTTATTTTTCAGATTAGTGCTTATCGAGTGCCTTATTTCTAAGCCCTAAGTCATAATTTTACACCTAGGATAGCATTATTCTTGGTGCTACTTTATCATTATTTGGATCCTGAGTCGATTTCCTTGTTACCTGTTTGTTGCACTTTGAATCGTGTTGTTTCTGTGTTAACATCGAAGTTACAGCCTATGCAAATAAGCTGTTCTTATTTTTGTTAAGCCAGTAAAGAAAAAGCAAACGAGAAAGAGACTTTGTGCCTACTGTGTTCAACAAAGCACTAGCATTAAGGTGTGAATTGGTGTTATTTGAATTGTGATTGGTGCTTGCTATTCGTGTTGGTGGAATGTGAAACAAAGCTAAACTAGAAATCGAAAACTAGACACAGTAGTATCTCAACAGTAAGTAGTAAACAAGACACCATAAAAAAATTAACAAGTGACTGCAAGTTTCTGTCCAAGATCACTAGGTCCTATAGATTTCTTATTTTGAGGATATAGAAGCCTTAAATCAGTAGGCTTAAAGTTTATAGGATATGTTTTTTTTTTTTGTCCTTTGGTGTTTTAGAGCTTATTTTGGAGCTTATTTTTTTTTAAGCTTGAATTTGGTTAACAAAAACCATAGCTGAACATTAGTTCTGGTTGCTACTGTTCCTTTTCATTGGATTTTGCTTTAATTTGAGTTAATGTGATTCTGTTTGAGTTAACTGTTATTATACGCCCAATAAGCAACAGCTTGTTGGTGTTTCCTGTTCCAAATAGCCGCAAAGCAACTGTCCAAAAAGCTATAAAAACGCAGCATAATAGGAAAAAAACAGAGCAAACTGACACCTGTGGGTATTGAACCCCTGACACGCAGTAACTTAAGACGCAGAACACCCACTCCCTAACCATCTGCGCTACTGGGGATTTTTGTTTGTTATACCTCTCAATTTTCTGTTATACCTTCTTTAGTATATTCAGATTATAATAAAGAAAAAAAAGGATTGAAGTGACGAGAGTGGGACTTGAACACGCGACCTACTGCTTAGCAGCCCCAAGCCTCAACCAACTGCTCTACACTTTCTTTCTTGTTATAATTTGCATAATCTTGGCTTTATACTCTTTCTTTTTTTTTACATTGTTTTTGCTTATAAGCTCATTCAAGCTTATTGGCAGCTTATATGTAGCTGATTTTTACAAGTTGTATTTTTCTTGTAAACTTTACATCTTTATCTATCTTCTATAATTTTTTAGGAATTTTATAAAATCGTTTAGTATTTTTTATGCATTTTTTTGATTAAATTCGTTTTTAATTCATAAATAAATATTTAAAAGTCAAAAAAATATAAGTCTTTTTCTGAAAATTTTCTTTTTTCATATAGGATGTAGGAAAAATAAATTGGTTTTCGTAAAGTTTAGATTTTGGTATTTTGCTTTAATATCGCGTTTTTTTGTTTTCGTACTATTTTCGTTCAAATTCGTAAAGTTGTTTTTTTAGCCCATTTGTTTTACATAAAATATTTTGTATTATCCTTTTTAACTTTATAAAGTTTATTTTTATTTAATTTTTCAAATAAGTTTTTATTTTGTCTTTTTCTTAGCTAGTTTTATTTTTAGATTTTTTTTATTTAACTTTAAAAATTAATATAAATTAATTTAAAAGATTTCAAAATTTTTGGTTTTCATATTTTTCTTAATTAGGTCTTTTAGGATATTTTAGTGATTTTTAATTAACTTTTAGGTTAATTTTTTTGTTGGGTCGCGTTTTCACGTTCGTACGTTCGCGCGTTTCCGACCGTTTTTAGCGTAATTCGTCTACATTTTCTTTTCTTTCTTTCTTTCCAAAACGAAATCACTCGAATTTATAACGTCTAATATTGTTGGCTAAACACCATACCTCCACCGAGAACGAACTCGATTGTCGGTATTTGCGTTTTTCACAAAACGTACGTACTTATACTTACCACGACTTAGTGTTTGCTTACTTTTTCCTAAAGGTAAGTAAAACGACTAAAAACCACAACATCATAATGGCGCCGCTGCCGGGGAGGTGTGTTTAGCCATATTTATTTATCGTGTTTGTTTGAGTGTTTACGTTTTTATCGTAAATACTTCCTTTTATTTTTCTATACTATTAGCCATACAAGTAAATAGTGTTAAATAGAACTCTATTAACACAAAATCGTTTTCTCGTTTTTATTGTGCATAATATATTGTATTTACGTAGAACAACTAATACACAATAATTATCCAAATACGCGAGAAATCGCACCTCAATAGTTGAGCGTTCCGGTCGCTATTGTTGTATCGAATTCAAACGAAATCAAAGGCAAAATAGATAAATACTCTTAATTGGTTCAATCTCGATAAATACAAACTATAAGGTGGGTATAAGGCGGTTGTATTTCACGACCTAATGAAAAAAGGCTCTTAAGTGCTTCGCGCCGCCTCGTTTTCTCCGCTGCTTGTGCGTATTTTGAAAGTGACGATTAATTAGGGGTTTGCCACATCAAGTATTATTAATCTATTTTTGTGAGTTTACATTATTGAACCCTCGAAGCGTTTTGGCGTTCCGCCAACGTTTCAAAGTCGACGAGGGTTTTTACTTCACGTAATTACCTTCATTATTCTTGGATTCATTAATCGAGACCTTTGATTAGTGGATAGTTTTTGTAGATTAATTTCTACGTAATACACCAAAATTCCAAAAAAATTAAAAAAACCAAAAACACAAAAAGATTCTTCGATTTTTCCCTCTATTTTCATAATTCTTTTTCTCAATCCCTCTAAATTTTAATTCTTCATGGATTTTCATTGCCTAGGTTGTGGGAGACGAAAGTATGGTTCCGTGACTTGTCCATGGTGTGTATGCGAAAGGTGCGGAGATCATATCGACTATGTAGATTTTAGATCTTGTCCCTCATGTAATCCGACCAATTGTTTGTATACTTCTAATGAAGAACGTCACTTTCATTGCCTATATTGTGGAAGCCCTTCCCATTGGCACTATAAGTGTCCAATTCAATACCCAAATGGTCACAATCACGAGCCGAATCCGAATTTTGTTGACCAATCTTCGCAATACTCACCGTCATGTGAGTATTGTGGAGATGAACCTCACTATGGGTACGATTGTCAACCGATGAACCAAAATACGTATTTCGACAATCAATTTTCCGGTTTTGACGAATCACACGACATGGGTTACAATTACGACAATGGGGGTGGTTATCCATACGACAAACCGGATTTTTCTCAAAATCCGTGTTGCGACAATTGTGGGGGGCCTCACGATACTTTTTCTTGCCAACCAATGGATTATGATGAACCCAATTCATACGATAATTCTGGTTTTGATAATTTTGAGGCCCCACCCTACAATCTCGATCCTCAAAGTTCCCATGAGCCTGATCCATGTTACAATTCCAATTTTGACCAATCATCTCCACGACATGTTTTCAATGATGATCTCGGTTCTAGCCGCATCGACGAGAGTTGTAGTCGCATCGACGAAAGTTCTAATCGTTTCAATGAACGACTTGATATGCTCTTTCAACTAATTATGGAAAGAAATAATAACCCAATTGTTGAAGAGGTTGAAAAGAGCATCGAGGATGAGGAAACGAGGGTGTCAACGAACGAGGTTTTTGAAAATGATTTCGAAAATAAACCACAAGAAAAACTCGTGGCACGTGTTGGAACGATGAATGTTAAACCTTTGGAACCTAATTTTTATAATGAAGTTAAAATTATCAAAGATTTTCGAAATCAAAATACACAAGATTTTGACGAAGATAGTCCGTTAAGTGATTTTGAAAAAGAAGAAATTGATAAGGTTTTAAGGAGAATCATTGACCCCTCGATTTTTGAAGAGTATCAAAATTTAATTCCGGAGGGACGCGTTACTACTATTTCCACGTCTTTTGAAAACCCGCATTCGATCCCTCCGAAGGACCAACTTGAAACCATCAAGGATACAACGTCAAGTGACGAGCCTTTTATTCCTAATCCCACACCGTGTGAGATTATGGATTTATCATGTGAGAAGTTCGTCGATGGCCTTGCTCACATTGATACGTTTTTCGACGCCGATGTCGAAACTACTAAGGCAAAATCTTCAAATGAAGAGCCTTTTACTCCTATACTCACTACGGAAACCGATGCCTCTCTAATCATGGTGGAGACGAATCTTAGCACTAATCCTAGTGTCGAGATCCCTATTCCAATCCAAAGTGAGCCTACGGTTTTCTCCGAAGATGAGGTAAGTGATTTTGCTCTCGATGAATTTTTCCACGAAGATTCCAACGAGGCAAATCACAATAGTGAGTGTGAATCGATTTCTTGTGATGATGTCTCTCCCATTGACACTTCGGGGAGAGAATCAATGACTTTTTCGAACCCGCTTTTCAATGACGATGATTTTTCCGCTAGTGATGACGAGTCACTAATAGACGAGGATGTTCAAAATACCGATTTTAAAATCTTTTCGAACCCTTTATTCGAATTTGATGACGCGTTCATTTTTGGTGACGTAAATCCTCTCTTTGATGAGACGTTCGAGGACATCGAGAGTGAGGATTCTAAGGATTCTAAACTCGATGAGCCGGATTTGCTAGTCACCCACCCGACGTCTCATACGGTTGAGACTACTCTTTCTACTCATGACTTTTCCATTCTCGAGGGGTTCACCGATGGACCGCCTCTCGATGAGAATGAGGATTTTAGTGAGGCTTATGCCTTCGATCCGGGGGGAAATTTTGAAACTCCTATTTTTGGTGATTCTTTTTCAATTTTACCCATATTTCAAAGTGAACCTACCCACCCCCTCGGATATGACGAGTTTACCTACGTCGTAAGGAGTTTTCTTCCTTACAAGACGTATCCTCCGGCTTTGCGTGTTTTATTTTCAACAAAATGTGAGGATACGATCTTCGATCCCGGTATAAAGGCTTTGCCTTTATTCACGGTTGCTTTTGGGCCTTGATTACATGTAAGTCCCACCAAAAATGACCGAACCATGATTATCCCTAAATGATCACATTTATGGGGATTCGAGTCGAGCTTTTGACTCGGTTAACAAAAACAAGGTGCCTCGTGGGGGATTCTCATGCTTATCCTTGTAAATATTATCGTTTTTCTAATAGTGTAACGAGGGGACTTGTGCTCTTCCAACCTTTGTTCCGTGGTTGTTTGTGATTGTGATTCATTAGGTACATCGACATCATTGAAGCCTCTCGTGTTCGTTTTACGTATCACTCGAGCTTCCATCGTTGCCTTTGGAGATTCCGATATCCGATGATATCCTTTTATGTTCTAACGATTATCTTATTAGCATAATTCAT
The DNA here is from genome assembly GCA_025667525.1 of Glebionis coronaria. Taxonomy (NCBI): domain Eukaryota; kingdom Viridiplantae; phylum Streptophyta; class Magnoliopsida; order Asterales; family Asteraceae; genus Glebionis; species Glebionis coronaria. Next base: position 119,658,257 of record CM046877.1, read on the forward strand.
AAACGGCTTTTAGGTTATTCGTTTTACCCTTTCCATGCTCGAGATTAAGCATTCGACTTCGTCTCTAGTATGGGGGTGTTTACACCCCTAGACTCGAAACATTGAGGACAATGTTTAGTTTTAGTATGGGGGGTGAGTAGATACTTCACCTTGCTTACGTCAACACGCAATCCAAAATTTCATCTTTTTGCTATCATTTTGTTTCAAAATAAGGCTAAAAATGGCCAAATTTTAAAATTTTTCTTGTTTTTCATAAGTGTTTAAGACACGAATGTAGGTTTTCCGATGGTGAGAATAAGAGTAATTTTTGACTCGACCGTGCGTGTTGAGCACTTAGCTTCGATTCCTTAACTTTTTAGGCTATGTCTCTTAAATGAGGACGAGAAATGATAGAGTTATTTATAAGTCTCGTAATCGTCACGATCTTATGTGTAGTAATTATTAGCTTATTCTCCCCACGCTTTTGCATAATAAATTGTTAATAAATATTGATTTGGCGGTTTAGTCACTATTATTGGTTTCTAATTTGTTTTGGTAGCTTCCATGTAATTAAATTGGGAAAACATTAAGGTATCGCCAGCGTCACGGTTTTGAAGTATTGGCACCCGAATAATCGAAAGCTTCACCTAATAATAAGATTTCAAGTGCTCACCTAAATTAAGCAAAAATTTGAAGCTCACAAGGCCGAAAAATCTATGCCCAAATTGAAAGTGAATCAAGCCTTAATCTTCGAAGCTTTAAAGATCCAAAATTCGCTTTAGCGTGAGGATATACGTCTTTGGCTAATAAAACCACCGATGAGGCGGATAATAAAAGGCAAGGCAAGACCGAAGTCATAATAAAAGCTTCATGGCGAAGTTGAATAAAAGATGGAGGTAAACCAAAGATAATAAGGCCCTTCCGTTAGGGGGCGTATAAAAGTCTTGGTAATAAGTCTCATGTTCAAAACCGTTATAAAACCGTGTTTATCGATCCTTCTTGTTGACTTAATTTTTTGACATCGTTGTCTATTAGGATGAATTATTAATTTAATGATTTTGGTTACACCGTTAGAACTCTATTTTTAGACTTAATCTCTATTCACGCATAAGTCGATGATGTATCCTCGTGATCATTAAGACAAAATAAAATATAAGAGATACCAATTAGGAATAAGGGAGTTTAGGTTCGTAATTAACACTCATGAGATGTGTTCGTGTTGCTAACTTATAATAACAATGATCTCGTTACACGCTTAGCATGGAATTGGGTGAAAATCGAGGACGACGAAATTATTTCTAACGAAGCATTCACGTGTTCTTGTTCTATGATCCCAAAAGTCACGTTCTCGTGATGAAAACATTACATTATGTCTAAAACACGTGTAGTAGTTTATTTAAATTTATGTCTTCAATAAAAGTCATCATAAAATGAATTTTGGAAGTGCTATGATACTTAATTCTAGCATTGCGTGGGGACACGGCAATGGTTTAGTATGGGGGAGTGATGAGACTGCAATTATACATAGTCTCATCGTCCAAATCGGGCTTAAAACGTTTAAAATATCATCAAAATACCTCTATATATGCTTATATTTGTGTCTTGTGTATTTTAGGTACGGATATCGTGTAATCAACAAATGATCACAAGAATGAAGCAAAAACCGAACACGGGAAATGAAGCTACACAATGAACCGGACCCGAATGTTGATTTTCTAAAATGCCCTTGAAATTTGAAGAAATGACAAGATTGGTCCTCCAACATTGAAGATTTGTCAACTTTAGTCCTTAAAGAATTATCTTATTACAAGAAAAGTCCCTCAAGCTCAAGTGTTGACATGATTAGCCCTTGAAGATATCAAATATTGCATTAAAGGCCCTTATTCAAAGTTACAAACACCCTTGTGCCAAAAATGACAAGGTTCCTAAAGATGTTTTCAAAGGAATTTGCATATTGAGCTGCCAAGACTATGTTTTAAAGCTTTCACAAACATGAGGGGTTTAAACTGTCCAAAACAAACCCAAACCCACAATATACCCGGTTTTGGCCCACTCTTAACCTCCCAAGCCCAAAGTTCCCCAACCCTTTTTCCTTGTTCTTTTTGCAACGTAATGTAAAGAAAAAAAAAAGGGGGAGCGTCTGTTGTTTACCACATAACAAAACAGATTAGGGTTCTTTCATCATCTCATCAGCCACCATTACCCAAATCCCCAATCATCCCTAATCCCCATCACTTTCAATACCCCACACCCATGTGATACACATCATACAGGTCAGCATATGTGGACATCAAAACAGCTAAGAACTCACGGGATGCACATACAAACAAGAACACTTGACCAAATGGATGGTCTTGATCATGTTACTTGCTGCCCACAACAAATCAACCATCTAAGATCGTTCTACATGTCACATTCAAGCAGAAGTTTCAAGAAGAAAGAATCTCAAAGGCATATCCGTTTGAAGATCCAAGGGCAATTGAGGAATCACATCATTTAGGGTTAGTACTTCTTTATTTTTCTAGAAATCTTGTGACCCACTATATAGGGGCATATAGGGTTTAATTTTTAGTCGTTCCAATTTTTCTCTTAAAAAATTTGTAATCCGAATTTTAGGTGAATAAAAATTGTGTTCCATTTATTTTTCTTGCAATTTAAATTTAATTGTCATTTAAATTTCAGTTTTTCCTTTAAGTTTTCTCAAATCAGGGGTTCCAGTTTTTTTTGTAATTCTTTTTTTAAATTAATGAAAAAAGTTGGTATTGAAATTCTGAGTTCCAAAATCATTTAATTTTATATGCATTTGTTTAATTTGAAAAAGTTCTGAAGTTTTATGTTACTGTTGTGATTCAAAAAAAAAAGGGAGAGATTTCCTTTTATTTTTGTTACTGTTACCAAAAAAAAAAGAGAAGAAGAGTGTTGATTATTGTTGTTGTTTCGTTTCAAAAGAAGAAGAAAAAAAAAAGGTGATATTGTGTTTCTGTGGTTTATACTGTTCGAGCAAAAAGAAAAAAAAAAGAAGATTGAAAGATTGAAAAAAAAAGGATATGTTGATTTGTTGTTGCTGTGTTCCTGTAACATAAGAAAAAAAAAAGACAAAAAAAAGTGGGGTGAAGAGAGAAAGTGAAGTCTGTTGATTGTTCACCGAGTTGATTGGTGTTTTGGTACTGCGCAAACAAAAGAAAGAGAGTTATCCGGTTTTTATATAGATTCGGGTTTGAGGTTCTTGTTAGATAGTTAATAGTTTTGTTCAGTTTGAATCGTGTTTTGAGAGCTAAATCGACACAGGATCGAAGATGATTTTTTTTACTATAATGTTTCGGTCGATGATTTATGGTTTGGCGCTGAGCTCGGGTTGGTTACATAGCAGCTAGCATATGGGCCTGGAAGCAGTGTATACATCCCTTCCCTTTTTCATCTTTTTATAATTTTAATTGCTATGATATTATAGATTTAGAGTAGTGTATACATAGGAGTTGCTTTATTTTTCTGAGTATTTCAATCAGCATGTATATAATTTTACCCATTCCCATTTTTCTGGTTTCTTTGCTGAGCTCTTTTCATTGATTGACTGATAACAAAAGACCTTCGATGGGTCTGTGGGATTAGTTTTGCTTTAGGCTTCAAGTTAAGAGCTCCATTGGTCACCTTTCGCCATTTTTAGCATAAACACAGCAGGAACCAGTGTCATTTCGAAGGATTTAGACTTCATAACTTAAGGTTCTAATAGTTTTCAAGTAGGTATAGATTTGTTTTGAGTTATTTTTCAGATTAGTGCTTATCGAGTGCCTTATTTCTAAGCCCTAAGTCATAATTTTACACCTAGGATAGCATTATTCTTGGTGCTACTTTATCATTATTTGGATCCTGAGTCGATTTCCTTGTTACCTGTTTGTTGCACTTTGAATCGTGTTGTTTCTGTGTTAACATCGAAGTTACAGCCTATGCAAATAAGCTGTTCTTATTTTTGTTAAGCCAGTAAAGAAAAAGCAAACGAGAAAGAGACTTTGTGCCTACTGTGTTCAACAAAGCACTAGCATTAAGGTGTGAATTGGTGTTATTTGAATTGTGATTGGTGCTTGCTATTCGTGTTGGTGGAATGTGAAACAAAGCTAAACTAGAAATCGAAAACTAGACACAGTAGTATCTCAACAGTAAGTAGTAAACAAGACACCATAAAAAAAATTAACAAGTGACTGCAAGTTTCTGTCCAAGATCACTAGGTCCTATAGATTTCTTATTTTGAGGATATAGAAGCCTTAAATCAGTAGGCTTAAAGTTTATAGGATATGTTTTATTTTTTTTTTGTCCTTTGGTGTTTTAGAGCTTATTTTGGAGCTTATTTTTTTTTAAGCTTGAATTTGGTTAACAAAAACCATAGCTGAACATTAGTTCTGGTTGCTACTGTTCCTTTTCATTGGATTTTGCTTTAATTTGAGTTAATGTGATTCTGTTTGAGTTAACTGTTATTATACGCCCAATAAGCAACAGCTTGTTGGTGTTTCCTGTTCCAAATAGCCGCAAAGCAACTGTCCAAAAAGCTATAAAAACGCAGCATAATAGGAAAAAAACAGAGCAAACTGACACCTGTGGGTATTGAAACCCTGACACGCAGTAACTTAAGACGCAGAACACCCACTCCCTAACCATCTGCGCTACTGGGGATTTTTGTTTGTTATACCTCTCAATTTTCTGTTATACCTTCTTTAGTATATTCAGATTATAATAAAGAAAAAAAAGGATTGAAGTGACGAGAGTGGGACTTGAACACGCGACCTACTGCTTAGCAGCCCCAAGCCTCAACCAACTGCTCTACACTTTCTTTCTTGTTATCATTTGCATAATCTTGGCTTTATACTCTTTCTTTTTTTTTACATTGTTTTTGCTTATAAGCTCATTCAAGCTTATTGGCAGCTTATATGTAGCTGATTTTTACAAGTTGTATTTTTCTTGTAAACTTTACATCTTTATCTATCTTCTATAATTTTTTAGGAATTTTATAAAATCGTTTAGTATTTTTTATGCATTTTTTTGATTAAATTCGTTTTTAATTCATAAATAAATATTTAAAAGTCAAAAAAATATAAGTCTTTTTCTGAAAATTTTCTTTTTTCATATAGGATGTAGGAAAAATAAATTGGTTTTCGTAAAGTTTAGATTTTGGTATTTTGCTTTAATATCGCGTTTTTTTGTTTTCGTACTATTTTCGTTCAAATTCGTAAAGTTGTTTTTTTAGCCCATTTGTTTTACATAAAATATTTTGTATTATCCTTTTTAAGTTTATAAAGTTTATTTTTATTTAATTTTTCAAATAAGTTTTTATTTTGTCTTTTTCTTAGCTAGTTTTATTTTTAGATTTTTTTATTTAACTTTAAAAATTAATATAAATTAATTTAAAAGATTTCAAAATTTTTGGTTTTCATATTTTTCTTAATTAGGTCTTTTAGGATATTTTAGTGATTTTTAATTAACTTTTAGGTTAATTTTTTTGTTGGGTCGCGTTTTCACGTTCGTACGTTCGCGCGTTTCCGACCGTTTTTAGCGTAATTCGTCTACATTTTCTTTTCTTTCTTTCTTTCCAAAACGAAATCACTCGAATTTATAACGTCTAATATTGTTGGCTAAACACCATACCTCCACCGAGAACGAACTCGATTGTCGGTATTTGCGTTTTTCACAAAACGTACGTACTTATACTTACCACGACTTAGTGTTTGCTTACTTTTTCCTAAAGGTAAGTAAAACGACTAAAAACCACAACATCAATAACCATAACAAAGGAAAATACAACTATACAACTAGGCCAAAATAGATTAAAATTTTTGAAAAATGTCGAAAAAATCTAATTTTCCGGTTAAAATGAGGGCAAATGCAAGGAAAAGACCACTTACTTCGATAGAAGTCCCCCCTACACTTAATATAAACATTGTCCTCAATGTTTAAGCATGTGGGAGTGAGCTCCCCTACACTTATGACATTGTGCCCTTTGTTTAAATCTTGCTAAGGAAAGGACAACTAAAGTGAATTCAATGTGAACATATAAAATATGAAATACTGAATCACAAGAGTTTAGGATAGAACCGGGAAGATGGGAACACGGTATCATGGTTCGTCAAAAGTCATCAAGGTGCTCTTTGAAGCTTGAATCCCTGCACAAGATAAGAAACAAGACAACAAACACATACGGGGTTCCCCCTACACTTATTATGAAAGTAGTAAAGGATAGATCACGGGTTGCCTCCCGAGAAGCGCTTGTTTTTGTTCACCGAGTCAAGAGCCTGACTCGACCCAATTTAGTTCATGGGGAACGTGGTGAGGGATGGAATCATCTCATGGGAGATGTCCTCACCAAAGTATAGCTTCAAACGCTGGCCATTCACCTTGAAATTGGGCCCATTTGGCTGAGAAAGCTCAATGGTCCCATATGGAAAGACTTTGGCGACGGTGAATGGACCAGACCAGCGGCTCTTCAACTTGCCAGAGAAGATCTTCAACCGAGAGTTAAAAAGTAAGACTTGATCACCAACGTGGAACTCTCGGTTCTTAATCCTTGCATCGTGGATGATCTTGGTCTTCTCCTTGTAGATCAGCGAGTTCTCATAAGCTTCATTCCTCGGTTCATTTAGCTCATGGAGTTGAATCTTCCAAAGATCATCGGCTTTGTTGATGTCAAAGTTAGCCCACTTCAAGGCCCAGTACGCCTTATGTTCCAGCTCGATAGGGAGGTGGCATGCTTTCCCGTACACAAGACGATAAGGTGTACAACCGATCGGGGTCTTATAAGCTGTACGGAAAGCCCACAGAGCATCATCTAACTTATCGGCCCACGCGTCACGATGCTCTCCCACAGTACGTTCCAGAATTCGCTTCAATCCACGGTTGGAAATCTCGGCTTGTCCATTGGTTTGGGGATGATAGGCGGTGGAAAGACGATGATTAACACCATACTTAGCCATGACTCTTGCAAATTTATCATTGCAAAAATGAGTCCCGCGGTCACTGATTATAGCATGAGGAACACCGAATCGAGCAAACAGCTGCTTCAAAAAACTCACAACCACCCTCGCATCGTTCGTTGGGAGAGCCTTAGCTTCAACCCATTTAGAAACGTAGTCAACAGCTACGAGGATGTACTTGTTCCCTTTGGATGATGGAAATGGCCCCATAAAGTCGATGCCCCATACGTCAAAGATTTCACATTCTTGTATGAAATTTTGAGGCATCTCATCTTTATGTGTGATCTTGCCTTGGCGTTGGCAAGCATCACAATGCTTAACCATTTCGTGAGCGTCACGATAAATGGTGGACCAATAGAATCCAGAGTCAAACACTTTCTTAGCGGTGTAGTTGGGACCAAAGTAACCACCGGTGGGTCCTTTATGGCAAGCATCAAGGATTTGCAAAGCTACCGGTCCATCAACACATCGACGAATGATCAGATCAACACATTGTTTGAATAGATAAGGGTCATCCCAGAAGTAAGTCTTAACATCTTTAAAGAACTTCTTCTTTTCTTGGGACGTTAACCCTTTGATGAGAATACCACCCGCTAAGTAGTTTGCAATGTCCGCAAACCACGGGGTGTCATCAAGATTGGAGTGAATAGACATCAAGGTCTCAAGGGGAAAAGAGTCATTGATCTCTTGGTTCGGATGATCCCCTTGATATGGATCCTCAAGTCTACTCAGATGATCCGCTGCTAGGTTTTCGGCTCCCTTTTTGTCACGAATTTCAATGTTGAATTCTTGAAGGAGTAAAACCCAGCGAAGAAGTCTTGGCTTAGAGTCGTGCTTAGTCATCAAGTACTTCAACGCAGAATGGTCCGTATATACGATTGTGGTGGATAAAACAAGATAGGGGCGAAATTTTTCAAAAGCATAGACAACAGCTAAAAGCTCTTTTTTGGTTGTCGTATAATGCAATTGAGCCCCCGTCATTGTTTTGCTAGCATAGTGGATTGGTTGGAAGTGTTTATTCACTCTTTGGCCCAAAACGGCACCAATAGCAAAGTCGCTAGCATCGCACATCAATTCAAAGGGTAACTCCCAATTAGGGGTAACCAAGACCGGTGCCTTAGATAGCTTATCCTTAAGAAGATTGAAGGCTTCGATACACTCTTTAGAAAAGATAAAAGGAGTATCTTTTTCCAAGAGGTGGGTCATCAGGCGAGCGATTTTAGAGAAATCCTGAATGAATCGACGATAGAAGCCCGCATGACCCAGAAAACTTCTCACACCCTTCACGGTTGAAGGTGGAGGTAATTTGGCTTTGACATCTACTTTAGCACGGTCGACTTCAAGACCGGCTTTAGAGATTTTGTGTCCTAGCACAATGCCTTCTTTTACCATAAAATGGCATTTTTCCCAATTCAGAACAAGGCGAGTGTCTTCGCACCGCTTAAGCATACGTTCCAAATTGGCAAGGCAAGAAGAGAAAGAATCCCCAAAGACCGAGAAATCATCCATGAAGACTTCCATGGTTTGCTCAACCATGTCATGGAAGATAGCCAACATGCACCTTTGGAAAGTCCCGGGGGCATTGCATAAGCCAAAAGGCATTCTTTTGTAAGCAAATGTGCCATAGGGACAAGTGAATGTTGTCTTCTCTTGATCTTGGGGATCGATGGGTATTTGGAAATAACCCGAGAAACCATCAAGAAAGCAGTAATATTCATTACCCGCTAAACGTTCAAGCATTTGGTCCATAAAAGGAAGAGGGAAATGATCCTTTCTCGTGGCATCATTGAGTTTGCGGTAGTCTATACAAACTCTCCACCCAGTAACGAGACGTGTAGGAATCAACTCGTTGTTGGCATTGGGCACAACGGTGATTCCACCTTTCTTAGGCACACAATGGACTGGACTAACCCATGGTGAATCCGAAATAGGGTAAATCATACCCACATCAAGAAGTTTGATAACCTCTTTTTTGATGACTTCATGGATTTTAGGATTCACCCTTCGTTGGCTTTGAATTGTGGGCTTAAAGTCGTCCTCTATGAGAATTTTATGTGTGCAAAAGTGAGGATCAATTCCGCGAATGTCGGAGATTTTCCAAGCGATAGCTCTTTTATGTTTTTTCAACACGGCGATAAGTCGGGATTTTTCTTCTTCTTTCAGGTCCTTTGCGATGATGACCGGTAACTTCTTGTTGTCTTCAAGGAAAACGTACTCTAGATGAGGAGGTAGGTCCATAAGCTCAAGAGTAGGAGGATCCTCAATAAATGGTGTAACTAACGATGGATCATCATTAGTCACCTCTTTAGGAGAAGGAGGAGAAAACGGGTCTTCATTGAGAAGTCTCTCTATAGTACGAATGTCTTCATCCCAATCGGTGGAAGAATCATCATACTTAGTATCGAGAGGACCCAAGCTAGCTTCAAAATCATCCAAGTCACTTTCTCCAAAAGGAGTCAATGACGGAGCAATTGAGGCAACGGTCTCAACATTGGGTAGAGAAGAGAGAGTACTTTTGCAAGCATCATGAAAATGTTCTTCACAAGCCTCATCGAGAACATCAATAGCATTAACACTCTCATATGAATAAGGTTGCTTAGAAATCTTACCCATGTTGAAGACAATTTTATCATCACCAACTCTCATGATTATTTCGCCCGCGGCTACATCAATGAGAGTGCGACCGGTCCTCAAGAAGGGACGTCCAACGATTAATGGAACATGAGGATCCATCTCGTAGTCAACGACAACAAAATCTGCCGGGAAGGTGAATTTGTCGACACCAACGAAAACGTCTTCGGCTATCCCCACTAGATAAGCAACCGTACGGTTAGCTAATTCCAAGGTTATTTTGGTGGGGACTAGCTCGGGGAGAGATAATTGCTTCCAAACACTTAAAGGCATTAAGTTTATACTGGCACCTAGATCGGCTAGGGCCATGCAATCCTCTACTCCCGGGAAGTTGCAAGGAATCAAGAAGCGACCCGGATCACCAAGTTTGGTGGGCAATTTCCTTAAGAGAACGGCAGAGCAATTCTCATTAAGTTGGGTCTGAGCAATGTCAAGAAGCTTCTCCTTGTCACTAAGAAGATCTTTAAACATCTTCGCGTATTTAGGCATGTGAGCGAGAGCCTCGGCAAAGGAGATGTTAAAATTCAATTGTTTAAACATTTTTAGAAAGTTTGAAACTTGAATATGATCCTTGCTCTTTTGCTTCTGTTTCCTCAACCTTGACGGATAAGGTATATTGGATGAAGAGGAAGGCTTTAGGGGGGTAGGATCACTCATAACCGCGGGTGGTGGAGGAATGGGGGTAGAAGGCAAAGGAGGTGAGGAAAGTTTCTCTTTTTCCTTGTTCACAATCACGGGTGGAGGTGTAGGAAGCTCGGGTTCCGTATAACCTTTTCCACTACGAGTGGTGATTGCTTTCATCTCCCCTCTTGGATTCGCAACGGTGTTACTCGGAAGAGTACCCGAAGAAGAGGGTTGATTACCTTGGAAGAGCGAACCGATCATATCACGTATGTTAAGCGCTTGAGTGCTGAAAGAGTCTCTCATGTCTGCACGAATATCATTGCTTTGTTTTGCTATGTCATTCCTTAGCTCGGCTCGAATATCGTTCCCTTGTTTCGCTATTTCTCCCTTCAAGTTGACAAATTGACTCTGAAGATTCGTCACCATCTCTCTATTAGTCTTCATGAACATCTCGACGTCTGGATTTAATGCCATCGGTTGATTGAGAGGTGGAGCTTGGTAAGCTTGAGAATTTCCTTTAGGTGGGTATGGGTTTCTTTGGGATTGATATTGATTGGTAGCACGAGGTTGGGATTGGTTGTTTCGGTTATAGCTTTGTTTTTGATTTTGGTTTGGAGGAGGGAAACCGGGTGGTGTAAGATAGTTGGTTGAACGATAACTTAGCAAGTTACGGTCTCCTTGAGGACGAGCTTGATAGCCTCCTGTGGGATAAGTACCGTATGCCGCGTTAACGTTTTCACAAAAATTGCCTTGAGTGGAAGGACAATCATTTTAAGAATGAGGACCACCACATGTGTCACAAGAAATAGAAACGGCTTTAGCTTGTTGAAAGTGGTTTGTGGCCATGGTCATGAAATTCTTGTTCATCTCAGCGATTTGTTGGGTAAGTTCGGTTATCTCGGGATTGGAAGTAGCAGAAGAAACATTGACTCTCGAGTTAGATCTTGAGGATGCGGATGAATCCCAATTCTTGTGGTGAGTAGTCATGTTTTCAATCAACTCTCGACACTCCTCCGGTCTCCTTTTCATAAAAGTACCACCGGCGGCGGCGTTGATCGTGTCACGATCACGAAAAGTGAGACCATTGTAGAAAGTGTCAATGAGAGTGACGGGAAGCATGTTGTGATTTGGACAACGGTCGATTAAATCATTGTATCGTTCCCAAGCATCAAAGAGCGATTCATCATTGTCTTGTATGAATCCACTAATTTGGTTACGAAGGCTTGTGACCATGGATGGTGGGAAGTAGCGCGACAAAAAGCGTTGAGTCATGTCATTCCAAGTATGAATAGAATTCTTTGGGAGACGGTCAAACCATTTTTCGGCATGGTGAGAAAGCGAGTGGGGAAATAGTTGAAGGCGAAGGTCATCCATAGAAACACCGGGCGACTTCATGCTTTGGGTGATGGTAATGAATTTGTCGAGGTGTTTGTTGGCATCATCATCCGGAATTCCACAAAATGGATTAGTTTGCACTTGTTGGATCATGTGATGCTTCAACGAAAACTCCTGAGCCGTGATGTGCATCGGCGCAATCGGGCCTCCGCGTCCGTTCATGGTGGGTTGACACAATTCCTCCATTGTTCGTAAATCAGGTAGGGGGACATTGTTGTTGTTGTTATTGTTATTCAAATTGGGTAGAGGTGGGTTATTATTGTTGTTATGAACACCAGCCATATCTAAATCTTCACGAGTCTCGGGCTCAGAATAGTTTGAAGATATAGTACGCATACACCTGCAGAAGAAAAATATACAGAGAGAATATCTATATAATCTTTTTGGTGCAAACCTTTGGAAAAGAATTGCTTTTTATGATTTTTCAATGTTTTTGTATTTTAGAAGAATTTTATATTTTTTAAGGGTTTTTGAAAATTTTTGAAGCAAGGAAAATAACGTTCAAAGAACGGATCCCAAAATTCAATGCGTCTCTCACTAGAAACCGTTAATCTTAACGAAAAGAGCCGACAGCGGCGCCATTTAATACTAGGCTTTTACACCAAGTATAAAATATTATCGTCCGAATCTTTTCGAATTGACTATTGGTTCAAAGTGCGAATCAATCGTCTTTTGGTGAACAAGAGAATGGTTTGGTTTTGTTTATCTAATTTTAACTAAAAGAAAGTATGAAAATGTCGTTGAGTAAAATTAAAGCGTTTAAGAATTAAACTAAAAACTATTTAGAAAAAGACTTTACGTAAAAATTTAAAACTTAAAACATGTTCTATCGGAATATTGCAATTCATTTCTATCGAAATGCACCAAAGCTAAAACCATCGGAATATAGTTAAAACAAGCCATCGGAATAATCCATGCACAGGTCCATCGGAATACCAATCTAAATACCCATCAGAATGTAAAAGGCAATTCTGTCGGAATGATGCTTATCGGAATGTTCTAGATCGCAATGTTTTATATCGGAATACCCCAAATACCTTTGTCGCAAAATGGTTCTGATCGGAATGTTGTAAAGTAAATTTGGGCAGAGTTTTGTCTTAACAAGGACCTTAGTCCCGTCGGAATATGCGATCGCAATGAGCGATCGCAATCCCAGATCGGAATAAGGGGGAAATGACCAACCGATCGCAAAGTAGAACCCTAATGGGTTATTGCGATCAAAACAATGAAATCCGTCGGAATGTGTAGAATCCCTTGTATTGCGATGGAATACACTACTTAATCCGAAATTGGTGGAGAGCCTAAAACTCAATAAGCACGTGTAATAAGCTATCTAATCCGAATGTTAAATAACTCAAAAAGCTTAGATTTGACCACTTCCAAAACATAAAAGATTATAAACTTTATGAAATGAACTTTAAAATGACTAAAACCTTTGAGAAATCTGAAAACCAATAAGCTAAAACTTGTAATAAGCCAATAAGCATTAAGAGCTTACAACTTATACGTGTAGGAGCTTATGTAGGAACAAAGGGAATGAACCTTCTAACCATACAACCTCATATTTAATAATGGATCATAAAGGATTCGGATCAAAAGTAAGGTTTCGGATTAAGAAATAAGCAACTTCAAGAAATGTAGAAGGAGATTAAAGAACACAAAGCTTAAACTTAAACTTTTGATTAAAGAAACTCAAATACAAAGATTAATGAAAGCTTAAAGAAAAGATGAAAAACTTAGTGAGAGAAAGTTTAGAACTTTCTCTCTCTAAAAACTAGAAAGAAAACTTGAAAATAAAACTAAAACTACTAAAAACTAACTACCCTCCTAATGTGTATTAGGAGGGTATTTATAGGGAAACATAGGAAGGAGTGCATGTGTTGCCTCTTCTTTCTTTCTTTCTTCACGTCCTCTCGACTCGATTTAATTCTTTGTCTTTTCTCGACTTCGTCTCGGGATTTGAACTTGTCTTGATAATTTTCTTCTTTAATTTAGACTTGAGTTCTTCGACTTCATTAAACTTCCGTCTTTAGACTTTTTCTTCGATAAATCTTCAGAATAGGCCTTGGACTTCCGTTCTTTTTGCACTCTTGATCTTTTGACTTCGTCTTTCCCGTTTTCTTCGATAAAAGCCCGTGTTTTCTTCCTTTTTAATCTTTTGGTCCTAAAACACAATAAAAACACAAACCACGCATAATTCCGACTTTTATGACATAAAATACTCGTTTTGGTCTTGTTATTATTGGAAATAAGTGGTAAAAGGATAAGTGTTTACACACTTATTAGCTAACTTTACCTTCACATAATTTACTTAAAAGAGTCCTAAGGAGAAATCCTTCAGGGGGAGCTGGATAATCACACCCAACTATCCTAGGGGCATAGAGAGGCGACCGTTCCCATATCATGTTTCACTTAAAAGAGTCACAAGGAGCACTCCTTCAGGGGGAGCTGTATAATCACACCCAGCTATCCTAGGGGCAGTGAACGACGACCATTCACCACATACTGTTTCATAAATAAAAGAGTCCTAAGGTGTAATCCTTAAGGGGGATCTGGATAATCACACCCAGCTATCCTAGGGGCAGCGAATGGCGACCCTTCACCATATCTTTATTCATAATAAAAGAATCCAAGGAGAAATCCCTAAGGGGGGGGGGGGGGGGGTGGATAATCACACCCAGCTTTCCTAGGGGCAGCAAATGGCGATCTTTCCCTTCATTATAAACTCACCAACTGTGTACTAACAACTTTTATAACAGTGATTGAATCTTAATGAGGAACAAGAGAATGATGATCCATTCACCTATGTTGGTGATGACAACGCTGAAGCCTCCACCATTGATCTCTCTGTCATATCTGTCATTGACTCTATGCCTGATGATGAGGTCTGGATTATCAAAGATGAGAATACCATCTCTGGATTCAAGGATATGGAATAAGGATCAAGTTTCATCTGCTGAGCTCAAGCCCATTCCCTTCCCCACCATGATCAATGTGCAAGAACTCGCTGCTAAGAAAATATGGGAACAGAGGCTAATTCCACCAATCCCAGTTCCATTCCCAACAATGTCGAACATTATGGAGCTGGGGGAAAGGAAGCACTAGGAGTACCTGCAACAACTCAAGCCCGTCCCTATTCCAAGAATGAAAAATGTGCATGCACTGGGAGCTGAATAACTCTGGGTGAAAAGAGGAGACATCAGCATCACCAAGCCCATAGTCACCAATGATTTCATCCTTTGTGAGATTAAATGTCTCACAAATGTTGCTGAGGAGCTAACCACCAACATAGAGAATTCTATGACTTCATCCATGGAATAAACTCTAAAATCCCTGCTTCCTCAATTGTTGGGGAATGCTCTGCAAACCCATCTTCCCACTCTGGTCAACCAGAGTCTCCAACAAGACATGCCCTCAGTGCTTAAAGAGGATGTCTTGGAAAATGTTTCTGAAATCGCCATGGCCTCTGAATCCTCAAGAACTCTCCTCCAATAACTTCTCCAAGACGAACTAAAGGAGCTCTGCCTATTTGTTCATCTAGAGTTTGTAAAGTTTAACGAGGAAGGTTCAGGCACAACTAACTCTGGCGCTGTACCTGAGGGGGAGAATTTCTTTTTTTAATGATGAACAAGACACTGGGTCCAAGGGGGAGCAATAAACCAAGAAGCGAGAACCTACCACATAACTAAAGCCGGTCATAAGTCCCACGCCAACTCTGTTGCGATCTTTCAAACCTACTATGGAAGTTACAAAGGAAAAAAAGGAAGTCCATAGCCACTGATGATAATGACATAGCGTTGTACTCACTATAAGTGGAAGGAGGGTCCACTGCCAAGCTTCCTGAGGTAAACAAGTTTAGAAGCGTTGATGAGCCACCATTGACTCCAGAGCAAGCAAAGGCTCAAATCATCGAACAAAAGAGGCTTGCTGACATCCAGGCTGCTGAAATCAAATGCAAAGAGGCTTTGAACAAACTTCTCTCACCCTCTATCAAAGCAGCTCAGATGCAAAAGCTCAAAGAGCTTGAAACCAAAAGAAAAAGTCTTCAAAAGGAATATGAGAAGACTATGAATGAAAGATCTGAACTAGGGAAAATCACAAAAGATAGTTGCTTCACAGACATGGACAAAAGGGTAGTTATGACCATGTATAGAAACAATGAGCTTCCTAACTACAAAGTCAACGACGACTTTAAACTAAAGAGTCTAGGACTCTCAGAGTGGTTAGAGCTGCTGTCTCTTGCCCAAAAGAAATCTGGGCCTGGTGTAACCCAGATGATGAAGAACATACAAGCCAAGCTTAACTGGGTAAGAGACACATCAAAGAAGCTGAAACTTCCTTTGCCCCCACAACTATCACAACAACAACCCCAAGGCCAAAGGAAGAGAAAGAATCCTATGGGGCCTATCTTAGAGAAGCTAGTCACTAAGGATGTTGTAGTAGATGGGATGTACATAAACCTTGTACTCCTAAAGGAGATCATAAAACCAGTTGATGGACAAGTCTACACTGAGCCAGAGAAGGGAATGGCCTTCATGAATAGAAACTATGAATATGGCTTCCCGAGGGAAAGTTAGCTACACTTGGCTTCAACAGTCCAACTCATTAGACTCAAACAAGGTATTTTGAGAAACTGCAAGTACGCTAGTGACTTCGAATATGAGATTGAGTTAATCATCAACTCAAGAGCTGATAAAGTTGAAGCACAGAGGACCTGTGACCAGAACCTTGACCAATTAAGAACCTTTGTACTTTTGTTTTCTCAAACCTCTGGGTGTTCATGTAATAGGTTAGGTTCTTTATGTTTAATAAAACCTTGAGGTATGTTTGTTAAATTATGTGTAAGAAGAAGATGTGTACTCACTTACAATAATTTCAGACTTAGTTTAATTTATAAACATATAGGAGGAGATTGTTGGGCCAATGAAAGTTTTAACTATGGCCCAGTCTAGATTTATTTAAGTTAGACTAAGTGTTACCAGTCGCTGTGAAGACCAGATACAGAGACCAGACCAGCTGAAGGCAAAGTGTAAAACACACATGCTTTTACTATGAATAGTAATCTTAGTAAACATACGTACATATTAAAACTTTCCTTTTATTGCATGAAAACGTGTCACGATTAGTAATTACAGAAGTTATGTACGTATTATTATTACGACAAGTATTAAATACGTGTTAGTACACGATAATTATTATCAATAATAATTATAATCACGAACATGAAATCATGAACATAAAAATCACGAACACGTAACTACGTACTTAGTTAATATTATACGATTTATATCATTATGTACAAGTATTTAAAACACAAACATTTAATAATAACACGAAAACACGAGAACACAAACATGTAAAATTAGAACACGGGAAAACTACAGGTTTTCCCTTGTGGGCCCTTATAGTCGTGGCACCAAAGAGAAGGAACGGACCAAGCCCATTAGTTTTTAGTAATAAACAAATAAATGAAAAATAATTTTCATTCACATAAGATTTTTAAGAAAAATTAAAAACCCTACCTTTCTCTTGCTCTCTTGTGGCCGGCTGCATCATCATCACCAAAGGGGTGATTCGATTGATTTTTAGCTAAGAAAATCATAGATCGTGTTCGTGTTATTCTTCCTTAATCTTTTTACGCATCGGTAAATCCGTAGACCCTTTGGTTTTTTTCTTTTATTTAATTAATCATTATATGAACATGTAATTAAATAAAACATGGATAAAAACATGTCATGGGATCAAGGGGTAAAGATTAAGGGTTGTTTCGGGTTGTTTGTTTCGGCCGCCACACAAACCGAGAGCCCCATGGCTCTCGGTGTCGTTTGGTTCGCACCACCAACTGAGACATATGTCTCGGTGGTGTTGGGGTTCGGTCGACAGCAGGACAAGGCACCCCGACTTACGTCGGGGGTGTCCTTGTGGTTGGTTTGGGTCACGGCAGCACACAACACCCCCACCACCGGTAACAGCCGGTGACAGACTTGGTCTGGCAGGGGGAAACCGCGCGCAGCAACAGGTAACCACCGGCACACAGCCGGTGGGAACTCCACTACTAGCAGCGGCTAGCCGAGAGAAGCAAGACCACTGGCTTAAGCCGGTGGCAGCTTACCGAGAGCAGGGGCAACTGGCTCAGCCGGTTTGCCACTGTTTTTAGGGGTGTTTGGTTCAGACCGGTTCACGGGTTTTCACGGGTCCGATTCACGACATGTTTAATTAATTACATGGGTCCGGTTCACGACATGTTTAATTAATTACATGGGTCCGGTTCATTACTAAAATAAAACAAGTATTTATTTTACAAGGTATAAAATTTTACAAGTTAATTAAATTAATTTAACATGACATATAATTAATTTAATAAATCATGAAACTTAGGTTAATTATTATTTATTTAATAATACATGTTATAACTTAAGTATTTAATTATTTATTTTAGACTATAGTATTAATTAATTATTAGAACATGAAATATAATTAATTAATAATCATGACTTAGGTTATTATTAATATAGTATTAATATATGTTCTAACCTAAGTATTTTTATACACTTTAATTTAATTAAATCATGCTTATATTTAATCAAATCGTATAACCTATAGTTTATTTAATTAACAGGATATTATTAATAAACTATACTATAACTACATGACTTATGATATTAATTCAGCTTAATTCTAAATATGGAAACTTTCTAATTCAGGAAACTTACTATTTTTGGAAACTTTCTATTTTTAGAAACTGATCTATTTTAAGAAGTTAATCTATTTTTGGAAACTTTCTATCTTAGGAAACTTGCTATTTTTAGAAAGTTACTTATTATTACTAAACAAGTATAATAATACAAGAAATACAAGTAATACTTAATCAGAATATAAAGAATACATGATAAACACAACAAAACGTTAAAATCAGTAAAACAAGACATGAACATATAAAACAAGCTAAGATATGATATAAAACCAGTTACGTACTCAGTAATCGGAATACTTATACACGTATACTATTTATGTAGCATTAGTGAGATTGAAGTAGGACTCTCTTCCGTACGTCTTCTTCGTTCATTGGACATAAGGTACGGATTTCCCGTCCTTTCAGTATGGACATTCTTTCCTTATTAAAATTCTTCGTTTGCAGCCAACTATTTTCCCAATATTTGTTTTATATGTTTTATACTTAGGTTAGATTAAGAGCCTAAGCCATATACATGCATGACTAGTGTTACCTAGTTATGGAGGTACCATAACCATAACACTGGCGGCACCAGTGTTATGACTTCCCCACGGCAAAGTGATTGCTCGTGGCGTCCCTTTTCAATTTTAGCCATTATATTATATTATCATGTTGGGAGTATGGGTGCATCCTAGTTACATGTTTAGCAGTATTATAAGAGTGAATGCGATGTGTGACTTGCATCCTTCACTAGGAGTTGATCCCTCCTACCCAGACTATTTAATTAGAGGCAACCCGTCTAATTGCATGACTAGGTCTCCCCTCCAAGTATTCATGCACGGTGGAACCTCATGACCCATATGGGCTATTTGGCTAATTAAACATATTTTCATAGAAACATAAGTCTTTTCAAACTATAAAACCAGTTTTATGAACATGAATCCAAATTACTTAGAACTTATGATATTCCACTGCTATTAGTCTTATATGCTTAGGTTATTCCATGTCATACTTGTATATCCGTGCACTGAGTGTTATGCTCAGCCGTTTTCCTTTCATGTTCCCAAACGGCAGGTATTCAAGGGCGCTCGTAGACTTTAAGCGTACGTGCATATGGATTGGAAGCTTTCTAACCTTCTCTACTTTATGCATTTCATCATACATTTTGATACTTATTTCCATGGACATTGTTTAGTCCTTTTCCTTTATAGTACTTATGTTTGTGTGTGATGAGGTTATACTTTGGGGTACCGATGTTTGTTTCCGGTATTTCCTTTTATGGTCATGTAATGTTTTAAGACATTTTCCTTGTATGCTTTGATGACACACCATAATCACGCGTGACATTCCATTTACCAAAATGGGGTGTTACAATTATGGTATTAGAGCCAAGGCTTCAACCTGTAGGCTCTCAAAACATAACCCGTGATTAGTGGGTAGTCACTATGGTCTTCCCAGAACTGACAGTCGGTTTTCATACATTCATTGTTGGGAATAAAATATAGCCAAGACACTTAGATGCTGACAAGAGCAATTTGGACGTTGATAGGAAGAAATCAAGCGTTAACAAGACAAGCGTTGACAAGAAAAAGTCAAGCGTTGATGAGAAGAAGTCAAGCACTGATTGGATATTCTAGTCTACACGTTTTATGCTTCTAGTATGTTTCTAGTAAAGATATGTTTGACAATGTATTTCTTATGTTTATCTTTACCAAGAATAGCTGATACGTAGACTCTTGTACAAGGTTCCTTAATCAATAAAAAGAGGCCTTTAGGTTTTGTTTCATACGTAAGTTTTATAAGTTTTACACTTTCATTGTACGCAAGTTCGATTAATCAATCAAAGTGAACGTTTGGTTTAACTTGTTTGTGTGTTCTTGTTTAAGTATTAATTCCGCATAATACTTGAATTGTTTTATATACAACAAAGTTTCTCTACGTGTTTAACTTGATTTAATCTCGTTTACACAAGCTAAATCGATCTAAGTTTGAGATCAACAAGTGGTATCAGAGCTTGTTGAGAAACTTTGATCTAAAGAACACAAAAACCCTAAATCGCCAAAAACTCTAATTTTCAAGAAACCCTAAAATTCAAACAAACATGTCTACTCCAGAGTTAACCTCCACCTCCTCAAGCCATAACATCAAGATTCCCATGCTAGACCCAGACAACTTTGAGCTTTGGAAGTTCAATTTTGAGCAGTTGCTTCAAATCCATGACCACACCCTATGGGAAATTATTAAATATGGAAACACATTCAATAAGGCTGCAAAAATCCTAGTTGCTATCACTCTAAGATCAACTCTAGGCTCAAGTGCTGAGGATTGAAAAGAAAAACCTGAAGTTGGAAGAGCTGTCTCAGCTGAGGACGTTGCAAAGAGAAGGAATGATATGAAAACCCTAAGCATCCTCAAACTTTCCTTGGGACAAGAAAATCAACACAAGTATAGAGGCTATGATTCTGCAAAAGATCTTTGGGCAACCCTTCAAGTTGCTTATGGTGGTAATGATGATACTGCCTCAGAGAAAAAGAAGCAACTCTTGCATGAGTATGCTGTATTTAAAGCCCTTCCCAATGAAAAGCTAAGTGGAGTAAGAAGCAGACTTCTTGACATTACAAGCAAGTTGTCATTCATGGGAACAGTGCATGATGCTGATATCATCACCACTTTTCTTAAAAGTCTTGGTGATGCATGGAAGATTGAAGCAACATATATGATTGCTAATAATACTCACAAAAGTTCCACTTTTGATGATGTCTACAATAAACTGAGGCTTGTAGAGAGTGAAATCCTTTTGGATCAAGGAAACAAGTCTACCAATGGAAATATGGCCTTCTTTTCACATAGTGAAGGTGATTGTAGTGTTTTACCACACCTTTAGGAAAATGAGGTAAATAGGGAAAGTATTAAATACGACGATTTAGGAAAACCGTGTATTAATGACCCAAATGAAGTTCGTTTCCCAAGGAGGTATATGTGTGTGAATAATTCAAAATTGATTTGAGATTAATATTAGAAAGAAGGGGATGAGAAAATAGAATGACGAAGACGTGAAATTAATTACTACGACGACTAAACGTAAAACCGTAAAAAGGACAAAAATAAAAATTAATTCTAAAAATTACCAAAAAATTACCAAAATCAAATTAAATAAACTAAGAGTTTACCAATGATCAAAACTTTTTCAAACCTTTTAATTAATTAAATATTAATTTTTAAATGCTAATTAAAGCCCTAAAAATCAAATTAATTATCAAAAAGCTCAAATAAAGATTTTTCAATTGGTAAACCTCTAAAATGACCTAAAAAGATTAAAAACTATTTTTATAAATTTTTAAACTAATAACAACTATTTAAAATGATTTAAAAACTATTAAAACTTAAAATAATTATAAAAATTAATCTAATGATGATAAAATTAATCTAAGAGTTGTAAAAGTCCTATTTTAATGTGTTAAAGCTAAGAAAAATATAAAAAGTGCAAAAATGTGATATTTGAAATTTAATAATAAAATAATATTAAAATAATATTAAAATAATATTTAAAATCCAAAAAATTATAAAAAATTCTAAAAACTTGCAAACTAGTTTATTTTAACCTAAATAATCAGAAAATGAAAGTGAATTTACCAAAATACCCCTAATGGGCTAAAACCAAAAACAGTCAACCTTAATGGGCTTTTTGGCCCAAAAGTCAAACTAGGCCCAAATGACCTGAAAAAGCCCTACCTAACTTAAAATTTAAATCTAAACACAAAAGTTTGAAGGCCCAAAAGCTGATTTTGAGCTTATCATAGCTTAAAAGGTCAACAACTTATTCTTATTGGGCCAATAAGCCCATTAAGAAATAAGCCAATGCCATAAGCTCTGCTTAAACACACAACCTTCTTTTGAGATGCCTAAGAGATCTGTGAAAAGAAATTTTGAAAAGGCACACTCAATAAGCCAGAAATAAGCAAAGAACAATTTCACTAAAAGACAAAATAGTCGGGTTAGAGTTCTAGGCTGTTTCAGAAGCTCTGGTTTGTTGCGAAAGTTCACAAATAGCTTAACTAAGAATAATCAATCAAGAAAATCACAAAAAGCCAAGTAGAATAAGCTGTGTGAACCAATAAGCTGGCTGAAAAAGCCAAATAAGCTAGTTTTCTAGCAAAAGCTTAACCAAAAGACTTGTAACCTTCTAGACTTGTAACCTTCCAGACTTGTTATTAAGCTAAGAAAAATGAGTTCTATTACAAGAGCCAAGTTGTTGCATGTACCAATAAGCAGTTCTAAAAAATAAGCCAATTTGTGCTTATTTGACCAAAAGTCAAAGTACTCCAAAGTTCACGAATGATCAAGGATGGTTTATAGGCTTGTTATAAGCAACTTTTGTGAAGAACTCAAGGAGGAGTCCTTGTGAATCAAGAGGTCAGTTGACCAATTGATGACAAATTTTGGCAAAAAGGGCTTAATAAGCCAGTTAGCTTATAAGCCATCAACAAAGCACACCAAATAGCCAAATCTACTCACAAGCAACACATAAACAAGATCCAAACAACAAAACAACAAGGCATATACTAGAATCACAAATGCAAGCACAAAATGAGGTGGTCACTTTGCTGATGCAAATGACCAGTTCAGCCAACTTTGATAAGCCCTAGCACCTTCAATAAGCCACCAAATTCAACAAACAGATAATGCACAGATAGCTTATCACCTAAACTATTCCCAAACCTGATTTCAGACCTTAGATCCAACAAATAAAGAAGTTATTGGATCTGATGTGTTTGACCAATTCCAAAACACTTTTTATCAGATTTTTGTAAAACTTGAAATCTTTTTTCTAAACTTTCAGAAACTTAACCAATGACTAAAACTTGTTTAATATGACTTGTTTAGACCTCCCAAACCCTAAGAACCAAGGGCACAAGGCCACAAGGCCTTATGAACCAGTAATCCCAAACAATCCTTTAATAAGCCCTTTTCAAACAAACTTCTTATTTTTACAAGTAACCTACCGATTTTATAGATCAAATAGCTCAACTAGGTGACAACTAACAGATACCAACCATAAAACACAAAGCACAAACACAAAATCACCAAATCACATAGCAAAACATAAATCGGACTATATCATGTGATTTTTTAGAGGAATCTTAACAAGAGGTTATACCTATCCTCCACAACACCATAGGAGGATCAGAAATGATCCTTGGACCTTGTTCAACAACTAGAACAAGACCAAGGTACTTCAACAAAGGAGATGAATGACTGCCTTGGTTGATGGTTCAAAGTAGAACCTCAAGGACTTGATATCTTCAACGCAAGCAACAAACAGCCCAACCAAAGGCTCAAATCCCTTCACAAGCTTGGTGTTAACAAGCTTGTAAGAGCTTATAACTTTTGGTTAAGGATTAGTACAAGCAAATAATCAAAAACAGAAACCTATTTTTAAGCTTATTTCAAACTTGAAAACCTTACCAAACATAAATGTCCTTAAACCACAAGATTTAAGCACACTTATAACATCAAATGGAACTCAGAATTACCCTTAAACAACACCAACTTTCAAAAACATAAAAAGGAATTACAATTTTCTCAAAATACCAACTTTTATAAAGTTTAAAAAGGAATTACAATGTTTAAAAGGTAAAACTGGAACAAGGCTCTCTCACAAGTTGAGGAGTCCTTATATATGCCACAAGGGCTGAGATTACAATGAGAAAACCCTAGCTATGAAGTCCCTAAAATGCCCTTGAATCTTCTAGATGAATTGTGTTGTTGAGCTGTCCAAATGCATCCAAATCGTTCATTTTAGCTTTGTGACCAAGCAAGGAGTCTTAGCAGTTGATTTGGCCACATGTCATGCCTTGGAGGTTAAGGTGTGATGTGATAGGTGGACGGCTTGAGTGGTGGGGTCACTTGGTGAGTGGGGATTGGGGTTTTGTGTGTAGGATGGGTTTCTTCTTGTGTGAATCAAGCGTGTGTTAAGGTAATTTTGATTTACCCTTTGATTTAAGTGGGATGGTAACTGGGTTCATGTGGGTGAATAGTAACTATGTTTGATCCGGTTTTGGTGGAAAGGTAAGTGTTTGGCGCAAAAATATGTTTGAATGTTTCATTTGTACACCTTTGGCCCTTAGTCTTTGGAAAACAATGAATAACAAGTTTATTTTTTAAGTAAACCCGTATTCCTTTGTAAACTAAGTTTCTGATTTCACACATTGGGCACAAAAAGTTTCTAAACAAGGTTTTAGGGCTTTTACAAGTTTAGGCTATTTACAACTTTAGTCCTTTTGATATTTAATCCATTTTTAAAGGACTAGAAGTGTAATTTTCTTCATCTTCAAGGGTCTTCTTTGATCTTTGACTTCATGAGGGACCATAATTGACAATTTAGAATTGATGAGGGACTAAACTTGTCAATTCTTCAAAGTTGAAGGACCATTTTGTAATTTTGACAAACTTAAGGGACTAAACTTGTAATTATGAATATACAAGGGTTTTATTTGTCATTTCTTCATATTTTGAGGATCAATCTTGTACATCTTCAAGTCTTCAAGGGTTTTTCTTGTATAATTCATGAACTAGGGTCCGGTTCTTTGTACGGCTTCGTTTCTCGTGTCCGTTTTTCCTTGTTTATTGTGATCTTTTGTCTTTTTCACGATATCCATACCTAAAGCACACAAGTAAACAAATACAAGCATATATATGGTATTTTATGACATTTTTATGCATTTAAAGCCCGAAAAGAACGACGAGATCATGTATAAATGCCATCTCATCACTCCCCCATACTAAGGCATTGCCGTGCCCTCACGCAATAGTAGAATAAAGTATCTTAGCATCACCAAAATTTAATTGTATTACCCTTTATTGAAAAGTAAAAGACTTGCAACAATACTACTAAGATGTGTAAAGACATAATGTATGATTTTCATCACGAATGTGACTTTTAGGGTCAATGAATAGAAACAAGTAAATGTCCCATAGAGTAAATTTCGTCAACCTTGATTGTCATACATTCCATGCTAAGTGCAAAAACAAGATCATTGTTGTTACAAGTCACAATGCTAACACTACTCATACGTCCAAATTGTGTAATACTTTTTCTCCCTCGTGATCACAAGTGATTCATATTGACTTATTTGAGTATTTATTAGTCCGAAAGTAAAGTAGCACGATTTAATCGATAGTTAGCCGAAGGACAAAATCTTTTAAAACGGATTCTCGTGTATCTCCTTAAGTTCATATCTTGGCATAACTCGTTTCATGATTTGAGACTTTTCTCGGACCGATATTTGGCATATAGTTCATACTTCAAATCTTGGGAAGACGTTCTTGAAACTATGGTCTTCTCTTCATATTTTGGAATTTCTCCACTTGACGTTTTTGAGAGATTCTTCATATTTGGACCATACTTCATCATTTTTCTTCAATCTTTATTTTGGACTTTGATATACAATGATCCGACTCCTTTTCGGACTTGGATATATTTATCCTCATACCTTGTAAGGGTCTTTTTGGATAGACTTTCTCTGTAACACCCCATTTTGATAATGGAATGTTACACGTAATTATGGCGTGTCATCAAAGCATACAAGGATAAAAGTCTAAAACATTACATGACCATAGGGATAACCGGAATCAAACATTGGTTCCCAAACATAAGCTCAAAACATAATAAAGCATCGTTTTGAGTTAGAAGCTCTAATTTATATAAGAACGAAGCTAATGAAAATCTCTACAACACTATCCTATTAGTAACAATAACTCAACTTTAAGACACCCAAAAACAGCCTCAACTCACTGCCCTAAATTACATCTCAAAATCTCACATCAAATTGCTTTTTCAACCCATTTCAACCACTTTTCTACTAATCCTAACATCCTAATGTTACCCCTCAATCCTAACACTTGCATATTAAATATAACAAAAATCAAAATAAAAAACTCAAACTTTTAACAATCAAAATAACATGATTCTATAAAGATTATTACATGCATGATCATAAAACACTTTCAACAAACCTTGTTTTTATCAAAATTCAAAAATTGTTGCGTGTAAGTAAATTTGGTATCAAAATGATCACCTTTAAAAAGCTAGGATTGGACTTTGATTAGTTTTTAATGATTCAAGATCAAAAATCAAATTTTGATTGTGTTTGTGTGGTGTTTAATGGACGACAAAGAGAGAAAAAGGAGCAAGGGTGTGTTTTTTTATAAAAATGATATGAGTGGAGAAAAGTAGGTGAAAAATGGTTTATATAGTGGGTAATTGTTGAGGGTAGTTTTTGTCATTCTTACAATCTTTTGGACCAATATGCAATTAAATAGTTTAAAGGGTAGAAAATGACTATTAATCAATTTTGAAAATATTTACGGGACTCGGGTTTCATAAAAGTACTAGTTTGATTAATCGTGTACCGGGAGACGAGTATCGACATAATTCGAAGTTGTTATCGATATTTGGATCGAATCTCGGGGACTATAGAATGAGTTTTAAAAATAGTTAAGGGCTGTTCTAAGTCTCTAAACCTGTGGTTGTGAGTCTATTTTTAAACCCGAGTGTCGTTTTTGTAAACGGAGTTGTTTAGAGAGGTCAAAATGGTTTCATGAGTCGAAGGCGTAAAACTGTCTAGTTTTTAAAGTCCAAAGATGCTTTGAGCAGAAGGTCTTAGGAGTAATATTTTTGGATGAAAATTAAACTGAGTCTTAGTCAGGTTATATGTGATTTTTTCACCAAGTTTCATCGAAATCGGACAAGTCTAGACAGGGTAGATTGGTGTGTACATTTGGAGTGTACATGCTGATTTGTATTTTGGACACGTAGTTCAATGTTCGTGTGGCGTGAGTTTGAGTATTCACTATTGGACATGGTGATTTACTCAAGTGTTTAGTCATTATATCAATGAATTAGTTACTGGTCCGAGTGAAGTAAAGTGATAGTTTGACTTGCGTTGACTTGGCGTCTTATGACGGGTCAATGTCAAGAGTACAAGTGCTTCAACGAATAGTGTTGGATAAATGAGATAGTATGGATTCACTTGTATTGGTTGACCATATATGTGTACTATTTTGAGTCATTGATTTTAATATACTAAGTAAATTTTGAATACTTGAGTATGTTACTAAGTACGCGCCTTATTTGATAGGTTGCGGCTTTCGTTTTATCGGGCATCTTCATCGTCGGCAATCGTCTCACTGCTACTAGTTTCTCGTGTAATTCCATGTGCGTCTATAGCCTCGCTTTAAAATTCTCTAATTGTTTTAGAAACTTGCGAGGGGGATAACATGCTCATTTATTAAAAGTAAAGAGTACAACTAGAAGTTGCGGTGAACCAATGGGTGTAACTAGAAGTTGTGGAAGCTCAATTTACTTGAAAAGTATTTATTGAAAATGAAGGGTACAACAAGAAGTTGCTGTAAACCCATGAATGGGAAACCAGAAGTTGTGGTAAATCCTATTTATTTTAAAATGGAACACAAGGGATTAGGTGAAAGTTATTTACATAAGTTTGTTTATAGCTGCAAGGACCCACTTATCATGTATTGTTAATTACTCAGTGTGAGTGAACGCTAATACTGTGGATAGAACTATCGGGGTGACGCCCTGTCCAATGCGATTAGCTATCGCGAGGTGCAACGAAGCACTAGCGTATTGGAGCACATCAATGTCATGGGACTTCTAAAATAACACAATAATTATGTCTGATCCACATGATTGTTAACCGTTGAAGGTTTATTCTGAATACTTGTGTTCGATTTACATATTTTAAACTCTATAGATTCACTCAGCAATTTTTGTTGACTTTTTTAGCATGTTTCATCTCAGGTCCATAAAAAAGGCACTCGAGGAAGGCAGTTTCGTGAAGCTTTTTTAAATGATTTTGGCCCGCTATTATAAATTATTTCCATTCAAACAAATCTTATTTTGATGTGCATTATAAATTTTTGAATCATCTGGGACCGTGTATGAAGTTTTATCTTTAAATAATGTATGAATGGATGTTTATTAAAACGACTCATTTTGAGCCGTTTTCTATGATTATGCGCTTTAATCATGATAGTAACACCTAAGGACCCTTCCGCTACTATGACCCGAAATTGGGGGTATTACAGATTGGTATTAGAGCTCAAGTTGTAGAGAACGAAAAGATTTTCCAAAAATGAATTTTTGAAATCTTTTGACTATAACAGTTGCAAGCGATACCTCTGAGTTGCCAATGGATGAGAATGAGAGTATCTATATATATATATATATATATGGGATATATATATATATATATATATATATATATATATATATATATATATATATATATATATATATATATATATATATATATATATATGTTGTAATCTTTATCGATTATTTACACTTGTGAATTACAAGGTATGTTTTCATTTATTTATTATAAATGATAATTTTATACTTATACGATGTAGATTGTCACGAAACCACCCTAGTCATTTTAACGCAAACGCTGAAGTTATTCCTGAAGTTAATCTTGTTATTCCCGAGACTAACTAAGTTGTGGATATACATGATCCTAATAAAATGGTTAATATTCTTGATAATTTTCTCTTGGTTACAAGGATTTTGATTCCTTGGTTCTTATTTTTGATTTATCAATCTGTTCATTTAGTTTAGTAAATTTAATCCCCATTTTCATTATCTTCGACATTCTACTGTTTTGCTAGATACAAGTTTATCTGATAATGTACTAGGTGTTTGTTAGGAATTGAGATTGATTGGTATGGTATTCACATGCCAAATAGAATTCATATCGTATCACTGATCTTTTTCTGTTAAATCAGTTTTTAGTTTTTTTTATCTTGATCTCTCGCGTTGAGCTGGCGATGCTTAAATAAGGTGACTTATCATCATCTTGTTGAAATGAATTGGCCATTTATTTGAACAAGGAAATTATAAATTGTTGAACCACAAATTTCTAAATCTTATTTGGATAGATTTGATCAATCCATGGAAATAATGATTTATAAACGTGTGGGCTTAAGCAAATAGCATATGCGTAATTAAACATTTATTGACTCGCAATTTGTTTGCTCGATTCAGTCTTTGATTTTGTTCCTCTAATTCTTTGATTGTGGGATGGTTGTATTGGGGTTGTTTCAAAACCGTCAATTGAGGAGGATATCAAGCATCCCTGAAAACAATGACGAAATCTTCTTCTTGTGGGAACGAGGAGCCTTCTTAGCCACATGAATTACCTAGTAACCCTTGTGGATTAGTTTACTAATTGTAGTATCTTTTCATAAATCACTAACTAAACTGTGACATCAGTTAGTAGGACTAGTCTTCTAAGTGGTATAGCATTAGACGATGATAATCTATAATCCTTGACAATACAACTTGTACTAGTTGTGATCAATGGAATGACTATCTTTTTAATCCTAGTTCTGCATTGTTCTATTATTATCTTTCTTTGCGTTTCTCTTTTAAATTTATCTGGTATAACGCAACTATTGAATGAATACTCATTATGATTTAATTTGCGTTGCACAAGAATCATGCAGTCAAAGGAAGCTATGACTAAGGCACAAGTGCGCCAAGTTATCAGTGAGACTTTTACCTTTAACTAAAAAAAGTTTTGTGCATTAGAGCTCGTAAGTATATCAGAAAAAGGTTGTGAGTTATTCCTGGCTCATGTATCAGAGAAGAAATAGTAAGAGAGGTGAGTAGAAAATGTTCCAGTCATTCGTGACTATCCTGAAGTGTTTCCGGAAGATTTGTCAGGGCTTCCGCCTCCAAGGCAAATAGAATTCTAAATTGATCTAATTCCTGGTGCTGCAACCGTGGCACGTGCGCCTTATCGATTAGCACCATTCGAGCTGAAGTAATTATTTGTGCAGTTGCAAGAACTATCTGATAAAGGTTTTATTCGACCGGGCTCGTCACTTTGGGGAGCTCCTATTCTACTCGTTAAGAAGAAAAATGGTTCGTTCCGTATGTGCATCGATTACCGAGAGTTGAAGAAGCTAACGATTACGAATCGTTACCCACTTCTAAGAATTGATGATCTATTTGATCAACTTCAAATTCTCGTGTTTTCTCCAAGATTGATCTTCGTTTTAGTTACCATCAAATTCTCATACGCGAGGAAGATACTCCTATTACGGCGTTTAGAACTCGTGATCGTCATTATGAGTTTCGTGTTATGCCTTTTGGTTTGACTAATGCACCTGTTCTATTCATGGACTTAATGAATCGCATTTGTAAGCCGTATCTTGATAAATTCGTGATCGTGTTCATCGATGATATTCTAATCTACTCCAAGAGCAATGAAGAGCATGCTGAACACTTAAGAATTATCTTGAACTTGTTAAAGAACGAAAAGTTGTACGCAAAATTATCAAAGTATGATTTTTGGCATAGTTTCGTACAATTTCTTGGACATGTGATTGATAAAAGTGGGGTATATGTTTATCCTACGAAGATTGAGGCCATCAAAAATTGGAGTGCTCTAACTACTCCAACTAAAGTACGACAATTTCTAGGTTTGGCTAGTTACTACCGAAGGTTTAGCGAAGGATACTCTTTGATATCAAAATCATTAACTAAGCTAACTCAGAGAATGAACCGTATGTGTGGGGCGATGATGAAGAAGAATCTTTTCAAATCCAGAAAAGGAAACTCTACAGCACGCCGATCTTATCGTTACCCGAAAGAAGTAAAGATTTTGTTGTTGATCGTGATACGTCTCTTAATGGAATTGGAGCTGTTTTGATTTGTATATGCTTCTAGGAAACTTAGGAAGAACGAGGAAACTACGCAACCCATGACTGTTATTGGGTGCGGTGATTTTTACTCTTCGCCTATGGAGACATTATTTGTATGGCACTAAGTGTACGGTATCCACTGATAGTAAGAGCCTACAATGTGTTATGGATTAAAAATAGATAAATAAGTGTTTATATGATTACGATTGTGTTGTTCGTTATCATTTGGGAGGTAGGAGCAAATTACAATGGATTCATTGCTAAGCTTTCGAAAACTCAGTCTGGATTTGACTAAATTTGTGCCAATGTTGACTGATTGACTCTGCTCATTTTATTCCGATAAATAAAATGATTGCGCGAACCAATAATCATTTGTTAACTGCTCGTAGTAGACATAGAAGTTATGACGATGTGAAGCGAAAACTTTTGGAATCTGAGGTAGGTGGAAAAAGTTATGCCAAAGCTATCACCATGGAAAAGGTGTTATATATTTTGGAAAATGTGAGAAGTTAAGTCCCCGTTATGTTTGGACCATACGAGATGATACCGAATGTAGGTCCGGTGGCATGAAAACATAAATTACCTCGAGAACTACAAGGAATTCACAATACTTTTTCATGTGTCGAACCTAAAGAAATTTTTTTCCGACGAAGATCTTATTATCCCTCTTGACGAAGTAAGAATCCACGGTAAGTTGCATTTCATCAAAGAGCTTGCTGATATTCTCGATAAGGAAGTTAGGCAACCAAAGCAAATTCGAATTCCTATTGTCACGTATGATAGAACTCTGGACGAGGACCAAAATACAAATATCTCTTTGATTTCAACGAGCGATCGAGGAAGAACGCAAGTTGATCTTCAGGACGAAGATCCCAATTAGGTGGAGAGGATGTGACAATCCTTCAATTTCAGTTCGTTATTCTAATTTCAACTATTACGTATTATATGTTTACTTTATTGAGAATTTTGAATTATCGGATAACCGAGAAGGTTATGGCTTTGAACTTAGCGTACGAATGTCGTTTAGATGAAAACCGGAAAGGAATACGTTAGGTATCGATATTATATTCTCAAATTATCATAAGAATGATTATATTGTATTTATTTTCTTTCTCGTACTTTAAGTTTTAACGAGTGACGAGAACAACTAGTGATCGCGATACCGACGGATGCCCAAAATTTTACGTTTTATTATCGATTGTTTTTATATTTAATATTTTCAACGTTTTCATTTTAATTACTTTTAAGTCGTGTCGAAACTATATTATTATATTTATGATGCGTTTTAACATTCGAAAAGTATTTTTATGAAACCCGAGTCCCGTAATTATTTTCAAAATTGACTAATTGTCATTTTCTACCCTTTAAACTATTTAATTGCATATTGGTCTAAAAGATTGCAAGAATGACAAAAACTAACCTCAACAATTGGCCACTATATAAACCATTTTTCACCTACTTTTCTCCACTCATATCATTTTTATAAAAAAAACACACACCCTTGCTCCTTTTTCTCTTTTTGCCATCCATCAAACACCACACAAACATAATCAAACTTTGATTTTTGATCTTGAATCATTAGAAACTAATCAAAGTCACATCCTAGATTTTCAAAGGTGATAATTTTGATACCAAATTTACTTACATGCAATAAGTTTTGAATTCTGATAAAAACAAGGTTTGTTGAAAGTGTTTTATAATCATGCATGTAATGATCTTTTTAGGATCATGTTATTTTGATTGTTAAAAGTTTGATTTTTTGATTTTGATTTTTGTTATATGTAATATGCAAGTGTTAGGATTGAAAGTGGGTAATATTAGATTGTTAGGATTAGTAGAAAAGTGGTTGAAATGGGTTGAAAGAGTGATTTGATGTGAGATTTAGAGAGGTAATTTAGGGCAGTGAGTTTGAGGCTGTTTTTGGGTGTCTTAAAGTTGAGTTATTGTTATACTAAATGAATAGTGTTGTAGAGATTTTCATTAGCTTCATTTTGATATAGACTAGAGCTTCTAACTCAAAACGAGGAGGAAGTTACAATAGTTTGATTATTCGTGTACCGGGTGACGAGTATCGACACAATTCGAAGTTGTTGTCGATATTTGGATCAAATCTCGAGGACTATAGAATGAGTTTTAAAAATAGTCAAGGGCCGTTCTAAGTCTCTAAACCTAGGGTTGTGAGTCTATTTTCAAACCCGAGTGTCGTTTTTGTTAACGAAGTTGTTTAGAGAGGTCAAAATGGTTTCATGATTCGAAGGCGTAAAACTGTCCGTTTTTTGAAGTCCAAAGATGCTTTGAGCAGAAGGTCTTAGGAGTAATATTTTCGGATTAAATTTAAACTGTGTCTTATTCAGTTTATATGTGAGTTTGTCACCAAGTTTCATCCAAATCGTACAAGTCTATACAAGGTAGATTGGTGTGTACATTTGGAGTGTACATGCTGATTTGTATTTTGGACACGTGGTTAAATGTTCGTGTGACGTGAGTTTGAGTATTCACTATTGGATATGGTGATTTACTCAAGTTTTTATTCATTATATCAATGACTTAGTTACTGGTCCGAGTGAAGTAAAGTGATAGTTTGACTTGCGTTGACTTGGCGTCTTATGACGGGTCAATGTCAAGAGTGCAAGTGTTTAAAGGAATAGTGTTTGATAAATGGGAAAGTATGGATTCACTTGCATTGGTTGACCATGAATGTGTACTATTTTGAGTCATTATTTTAATATACTAATTAAATTTTGAATACTTGAGTATGTTACTAAGTACGCGCCTTATTTGATAGGTTGCGGCTTTCGTGTTTTATCGGGCATCTTCATCGTCGGCGATCGTCTCACTGCTACTAGTTTCTCGTGCAATTCCAGGTGAGTCTATAGCCTCGCTTTAAAATTCTTTAATTGTTTTAGAAACTTGCAAAGGGGATAACATGCTCATTTATTAAAAATAAAGAGTACAACTATAAGTTGCAGTGAACCAAGCAACTAGAAGTTGTGGAAGCTCTATTTACTTGAAAAGTATTTATTGAAAATGAAAGGTACAACAAGAAGTTGCTGTAAAACCCATAAATGGGTGCAACCAGAAGTTTGTGGTAAACCATATTTATTTTAAAAAGGAACACAAGGGATTAGGTGAAAGTTATTTACATAAGTTTGTTTATAGCCTCAAGGACCCACTTATCATGTATTGTTAATTACTCGGTGTGAGTGAACGCTAATACTGTGGATAGATCTATCGGGGTGAAGCCATGTCCGATGCGATTAGCTATTGCGAGCGATCAATGAAGCACTAGTGTATTGGAGCACATCGGATGTACTGTATAAGAGAAATGTATGCACTTGGCTAGGTGCGTTTTGGGCTGAAATATAATATGTTAACGTTCAATGTCATGAGACTTATGAAATAACACAATATTTATGTCTGATCCACATGATTTTTAATCGTTGAAGGTTTATTCTGGATACTTGTGTTCGATTTACATATTTTAAACTCTATAGATTCACTCGGCAATTTTTGTTGATTTTTTAGCATGTTTTATCTCAGGTCCATAAAGAAGGCACTCGAGGAAGGAGGTTTCGTGAAGCTTGCTTAAATGATTTTGGCCTGCTATTATAAATTACTTCCATTCAAAACAAATCTTATTTTGATGTGCATTGTAAACTTTTTGAATCATCTGGGACCGTGTATGAAGTTTTATCTTTAAATAATGTATGAATGGATGTTTATTAAAATGACTCGTTTTGAGCCGTTTTCTATGATTATGAGCTTGAATCATGATAGTAACACCCAAGGACCCTTCCGCTACTATGACCCGAAATTGGGGGTGTTACACTCAAGTCTAAGGATAACTATTTATGGTTTACTTGATGACAAAGATCCAGAAAGTAAAATCATATAGTTGGGATAAGTCCAATATTCGGTTCATCGAATATCATCCAAAATCGATCAATATACTTTCAATTATACTGTTTTGCAATTTTTATGTCTTAATTTAATAATATTCCCATATTAATCGACAAGGACATTTAGCATAACAATTTATTCATGGATTAAAACATGTAAAATAGGACACAAAATTAAGTAATAAGAATAAACGAAACCCAATCTTTATTTTATTAAATAATAATGTCTTAACATCCTTATCCAAATACTAATCACAGATTTATTGCATGAAATCGCTAGCTAGTTGCAGCCCAATAGCCTTGACATGCTTAACTACCTTTGGTCTAGGCAAGGCCTTAGTAAAACGACCAACTACGTTATCATCTGTGTGATATTTAGTAAGTAAACAAAAAGGTTAACACCTTTTCATTCACAGAGTTTTTCCAAGAAAATCAAAAACCCTACTCTTTCTTTATCTCTCTTTGGCTCGGCAGGAACAACACCAAAGGGGTGTATGTTTGATTTTTGGTTAAATAAGTTCAAGGAGTGTGTTCGTGTTATTGTTCTCCAATCATTACACGCATTCGGTAATCCGTAAACCCTTTTATTTTTATTCTTTTTATTTAATTATTAACACATGAACATGGATTAAATAAAAACAAGGATTAAAACATGTCACGTAATCATGGGGGTAAAATTAAGGGTTGTTTTGGGTTTGGTTGCTCGACTGACATACAAACCGAGAGCCCAAGGCTCTCGGCGTGTCTTTGATCGTGCCACCAACCGAGATCTAGGATCTCGGTGGTGTTGGTCTCAGACGGTAGCAGGACAAGGGAACCTGACTCGTGTCGCGGTGTCCTTGTGGTTCGGTTGGGTCTCGGCAGAAAGCAGCCACACCACCAACACACAACCGGTGGCAAGCGTGGGTCAAGCCGGGGGAACCGCGGCTGCAGCAGGGGTGACCACCGGCACACAGCCAGTGGGAACACCGTTGTGGTCAGCGGCTAGCCAAGGGGTGACCACCGGCTTAAGCCAGTGGCAGTTTAACAAAGACAGTGGCAACCGGCCAAGACGGTTTGCCACTGTTAAAGGGGTGTTTGGTTTGGTCCGGTTCATGGGGTTTCGGGTTCGGTTCACGACATGTCTAAATTAATTCATGGGTCTGGTTCATGACTAAAATTGTACAAGTATTTTATTTTTACAAGTATTTATTTTAACAAGATATTAAATTAATGAAACATGACATGTAATTAATTTAAATTAATCATGGACTTAGGTTAATTATTATTTACAAAATAATACATGTTGAACCTAAGTATTTATTTATTTAATTTAGACTATAGTATTAATTAATTATTAAGACATGAAATATAATTAATTAATAAACACGACTTAGGTTATAATTAATAAAGTATTAATACATGTTTAACCTAAGTATTTTATACACCTTAATTTAATTAAATCATGCTTATATTTAATTAAATCATATAACCTATAATTTATTTAATTAACATGATATTATTAATAAACTATATTATAGCCACATGACTTATGTTATTTAACCAGTAAACTTAAAACTTATATTATTAGCTTGTTAATTCAGCTTATTTCTAAATATGGAAACTTTCTAATTCAAGAAACTTACTATTTTTAGAAACTTTCTATTTATAGAAACTGATCTATTTTAAGAAGTTAATCTATTTTTGGAAACTTTCTATTTTTTTGGAAACTTTCTATTTTAGGAAACCTGCTGTTTTTAGAAAGTTACTTATTATTACACAACAAGTATAATAATACAAGAAATACAAGTAATACTTAATCAGAATACATGATAAACACAACATAACCTTAAAATCAGTAAAACAAGACATGAACATATAAAACAAGCTAAGACATGATATAATCAGTTACGTAATCAGCAAACAGAATACTTATACATGTACCCTATTTATGTAGCAATAGTGAGATCGAAGTAGGACTTCCATTCGTTCGTCTTCTTCGTTCACTGGACATAAGGTACGGATTTTCCGTCCTTTCAGTATGGACATGCTTTCCTTATTAGGATTCCCCGTTTGCAGCCAACTGTTTTCCTAGTATTTGTTTTATATGTTTGATACTTATGTTAGAATAAGAGCCTAAGCCGTATACATGCATGACCAGTGTCACCTATTTGTGGAGGTGCCATAACCATAACACTGGAGGCACCAGTGTTATGACTTCCCCACGGCGAAGTGATTGCTCGTGGCGTCCCTTTTTCAGTTTTGGCCATTATATTATATTATCATGTGGGGCATATGGGTGCATCCTAGTTACATGTTTATCAGTATTATCAGAGTGAATGCGATGTGTGCCTTGCATTCTTTACTAGGAGTTGATCCCTCCTACCCAGACTATTTAATTAGAGGCAACCCCTCTAATTGCATGACAAGGTCTCCCCTCCAAGTATTCATGCACGGTGGAACCTCATGACCTATATGGGCCATTTGGCTAACTAATAACAGATTTTCATAGAAACATAAGTCTTTTCAAACTATAAAACCAGTTGTATATACATGATTCCAGATTGCTTAGAACTTAGATTATTCCGCTGCTATTAGTCTTATATGCTTATGTTATTCTATGTCATACTTGTATATCCGTTCACTGAGCGTTATGCTCAGCCGTTTTCCTTTCATGTTCCCGAACGACAGGTACTCAAGGGCGCTCGTAGAATTTAAGCGTACGTGCATATGGATTGGAAGCCCTCTAGCCTTCTCTACTTTATGCATTTCATCATACATTTTGCTACTTATTTATTTGGACATTGTTTAGTCCTTTTCCTTTATAATACTTATGTTTGTGTGTGATGAGCTTATACTTGGGGTACCGATGTTTGCTTCCGGTATTTCCTTTCATGGTCATTTAATGTTTTAAAGACATTTACCTTGCATTCTTTTATGACAAGCCATAATCACGTGTGACATTCCATTTACCAAAATGGGATGTTAAAATTATGGTATCAGAGCCAAGGCTTCGACCTGTAGGCTCTCAAAACATGACCTGTGATTAGTGGGTAGTCACTATGGTCTTCCTAGAACTGACAGTCGGTTTTCATGCATTCATCTTTTTCATGCATTCATGTTATATGTCATTGTCGCAGGTTTATGACTAAGTAATGGTTTGTACAGGACTGGCCCTATTTAGTCGCATGTGCTTTTATCGAAACTTTTAACTTTGGGACCGACCCATAGGCGTCCCCTCGCCATGTCTTTTGTTTTGGGTGAACTGACCTTAGGCATTTACCCTCGCGCATATAAAAGTTTTCATAAACTGCATCACGCATTCATGCACTGTTCTTCCTACACAAAAATTTTCTCATGATTTATTGGCATATTTTTTTCATGTGTATATATTATGTTTTAATCAGATTAATCATGCATTTTGTTTAATACTGTCAGATGGTTCTCACACGCAAGAAGGAACAACTCAATGCAGCAGTCCAAGCTACGATGCAGGCTTTGCTTCCTCAGCTAAGGAACGACATCAGGGCCGAGGTGCAAGCTGCCAACAATAAGCACCAACACCAACATCCTATTCCTCCTCCTCCTCCTCCAGCAACACTGGTCACATGGCTGGAGAGATTCAACAAGCAACATCCTCGATCCTTCGAGAGAACTGACAGCCCTAGTGAGGCTGAAAGATGGTTGGCTCATATCGAGAAGATATTTGATGCAATGGGCTGCGACCCCGTTTTCAAGTCGAGGTTGGCCTGTTACAAGTCCAAAGGCGATGTATTGGGATGGTGGAAGGCAGTGAAGCAGTCTGAGGGTGGTGACAATTGGGTGGCTGGCTTGACTTAGGCTCAGTTCAGGGAGTTAGTGATGGGACAGTTCTTCCCTAAGGCTGAGCAAAACAAGTTGAAGAGGGAGTACCACGGGATCAGGCAAAGAGCTCGGGAGAACAACAACGAGTTCATGCAGAGCTTTCTTTGTTTGGCTGGTTTTCTTGGCGCAACAGCAGGTACTGCCGAAGAGCAAGCATACCAATTTCTTTGGGCTCTTCGTACATCGGTCGCCAATAACTTGGTGTGTGCTACCTTCAACACGGTGGCACAAGTAGCCGATGCATCACGTAAGCTGGAAATGCTACAAGAGAGACAGAGGAATTCGGGGAAGCAGAGAGACCCGAGAAGAGGCAAAAGACTGGGGACTGGCCTCAACCGGCTACTCAGCAACAGCCTACTCAGCCCAAGGGTAACAGTCATACTCAAGACCGTTCTGTTATGGATAGGCGTGGCGGTAATGATAATTATCGTAACAACGCTGGAAACTCCAACAACAGCAGGTCTCTAAACTTACTCATTTCTTATGTTACATGTTTATGATTCATAATTCTGACACTTTAGCATCTTCTACCAAGAATCATGATAACAGAAGGGAGCAGAACCGAAGAGGTTCACAGCCTAACCATACATCTATCACTGGTATTACGTCTTATGATTTTTCCGCATTGTCTTTGTACCTATAAACCATGTCTCATGTGTACTTATCTAAACAGGCTCCCAGCAGGCAAGGGAACCTGCTGGAGGGTATACTGACCCTCTCTACACTACCTGCAACCGTAAGCACCCTGGGTTATGTCGCCGCGACAGCGATGCTTGCTTCAAGTGTGGCCTTACTGGCCATCGCATGAAGGACTGTCGCAAGGGTGAGATGAAGGGCACATCTGGACATGCTGATTCTAAACCACCTCCTAATAGTGGATGGGTGTACACGACTTCTCGCGATCAGGCCAACAAGTCTACAGGTACCATCACTGGAATCTTGTATATGTATGGTCAAGCTGCATGTGTTTTATTTGACACGGGTGCTACTCACTCGGTCATTTCCACTGTTTACGCCAAGAATGTTAGGATATCCCCTATGCCATTAGAGAATGTATTAAACATTTCCACGCCTATAAGAGACATTGTACGCATAACCCATGGGTACAAGAGCCTTCCCCTAGAGTTTGATGACAAGATTCGTGTTGTTGACGCACTTCCACTGGATATGTGCGATTTTGACATGATATTGGGCATGGACTGGCTATCCAAACATCATGCCACCATTGACTGCTATACATATTAGGTCATCTTCGGTGATGTAAATGCACCAGAGTACATTCACAACGGGTTCGTACCCAGAAGGTTTATACAAATAATTTCGACCTTACAAGCACGTGCACTACTGTCACATGGTTGTGATGGCTATCTTGCTACTATTCATGATTTGGAGGCTGAATCTCCATCTATCTAGAATCAGCCGATCGTGTCAGAATTCCCAGACGTATTTCTAGAAGAACCTTTGGGCATACCACATGCTCGTGAAGTGGAGTTTAATATTGAGATCATCCCAGGAGCTGAGCCAATTTCCAAGGCTCCTTATCGCATAGCTCCCATAGAGCTAAAGGAGTTAAAGGAACAACTTCAGGAACTGTTGGAACGCGATTTCATTTGACCCAGTGCTTCTCCATGGGGCGCACATGTTCTGTTCGTAAAGAAGAAGGACGACATCATGCGTCTGTGCATAGATTATCGTGAGCTCAACAAGATCTACATCAAGAATAGATATCCGTTGCCACGCATCGATGACTTGTTTGACCAACTCCAAGGGGCCAAACATTTCTCCAAGATTGATCTAAGGTCGGGCTATCATCAGTTACGGGTTAAAGAGTAGGACATCGCCAAGACTGCTTGCACACACTATGGGCACTACGAATTCGTAGTCGTGCCTTTTGGCCTTACCAATGCTCCAACTGTTTTCATGGACTTAATGAACCGTATCTTCCATGAGTTCCTTGAAAACTTCGTCATTTTCTTCATTGACGACATTCTGATTTTCTCTAAGTCAAAGGAGGAACACGAAGACCATCTTTGTACTATACTACAGATACTTCGCCAGAAGCAGTTTTATGCCAAATTCTCCAAGTGTGAGTTCTGGTTGTTGGGAATAAATTTAGGCCAGAACACTTGAACGCTGACAAGAACAACTTAAGCGTTGACAAGAGCAAAGTGAGCGCTGACAGCATAAGCGTTGACAAGTTAAAGTCAAGCGTTGACAGATTGAAGACAAGCACTGATGGAAGATGTGAGCTACACGTTTATTATATTCTAGATTACTTCTAGTAAGGATAGAAACGACAATGTATTTTCTATGTTTATCTTTACCTAGAATAGTTGATTCGTAGCTTATTGTACAAGACTTCTTGTTCTATAAAAGAAGATCTTTTAGGTTAATGTTTAATATCAGTTTTCATAAGTTTTCGATTGTTAAGCTCTTTCATTGTAATCAACAAGAATCATTCTAATACAAGTGAAAGTTTGTTTAACATCATTGTGTTTTAGATCAAGTGTTAATTCCGCATAACACTTTGTTACTTTACTCATAAGCAAAGGTTTCTCTACGTGTAGTACTTGATCTAATCTCGTATACACAAAGCTTAATCGATCTAAGTTTGGGATCAACAACACAAAGCTTAATCGATCTAAGTTTGGGATCAACAAGTGGTATCAGAGCTTGTTGAGAAACTTTTGATCTTTAAGTAACGCAGAACCCTAAAACACCAAAAACCCTAAAAACCCTAAAATTCTCAAAACCCTAAAAACATCATGTCTGGCACAAATCAACCTCCTGCTTTGCTACAAAACAACTTCTCAAACCCTAGTATCAAGATTCCCATGTTTGATGCCAGGAACTTTGAGCTTTGGAAGTCCAATTTTGAGCAATATATAGCTATTCATGACTACACTCTTTGGGAGATTATCGAATATGGGAACACATTCGATAAAGCAGCAAAGATTACTGCTGCAATTGCCACAAGGACAGCTGTTCCTAATTGTCCTGAATCTGATAAGGTGGAAAAGCCTGAAGATGGGAGAGCTGTAGCTGTTGAAGACATAGCCAAGAAGAGGGTGGACATGAAAATCTTAAACATCTTGAAACATGCCCTAGGTCATGAGAATCAGCACAAATACAAACGTTTTGAGTCTGCAAAAGAGCTTTGGGAAGCTCTTGAAGTAGCACATGGTGGCAATGCTGATACAAAAGAAGAAAAGAAGAAGCAACTATTGCATGAGTATGCTGTCTTTAAAGCTCAACCTAATGAGAATCTCAGCAGTGTGAGAAGTAGACTTCTTGACATCACAAGTCAACTTTCCTTCATGGGAAAACAGATTGATGACCCTGAATTGAATGCTACTTTTCTCAAAAGCCTTGGTGATGTATGGAAGATTGAGACAAGATCTATTCTTGTCAATAACACCCACAAGACTTCCAGGTTTGATGACATCTTCAACAAGTTAAGGCTGTTGGAGAATGAATGGCAATTGGAGAGTGATAACAAATCTTCCAGTAGCAACATGGCCTTCTTTTCACAAAGTGAAGGCCAATTTGATTCCATGAACTTCTATGGACATTCAGCAACTGGATCTCAAGGTGTCAGCGCTGGATGTCAATCTGTCAGCGCTGGATCATATCCTGTCAATGCTTTGTACTCAAGCGCTGACACACATAATCTGATAGAATTAAACCTGCTGGTTTTGATCTAGACACTGTGTGTGCATTCATTGCTTCTTTGCCCAGTGATTCAAGAATCACATATGAAGATCTTGAGCAAATAAGTGATGAACAATTGGAAGAGATGGACATCAAGTGGACTATGGCTCTTGTGAGTTTAAGAGCAAACAGGTTCAATAAAAGGTTCAAGAAGAAGATGACCTTTAATGCTAAGGATGTTGCTGGATTTGATAAGTCCAAGGTTGAGTGCTACAACTGTCATAGGATGGGGCACTTTATGAGGGAATGTAGATCTCCAAGAAGATCTGATGCTGGGAAGCCTTCTAGCCAAATGATTAAGAACCCAGATCCCAAGGCCATGGTTGCTGTTCAACAAATTGATGGTGTTGGAGAATGGGATTGGAGCTGGATGGCTAAGAATGAGGAAGAGGACAGAGCTTTGGTTGCTGAGGTTAAAGAAGAGCATGCTGAATATGCTCTCATGGCACACTCCTCCTCCTCCTCAGATAATGAGGTATATGATGATGCTTTCTGTTCTAAGGGTTGTCGTTTAAATACTGAGAAATTAAAACAAGAGATAGTTAAATTATTAGATGAGGCAAGTACTGAAAGATGCAAAGTATCTAATTATCAAATTGCTCTTACCCAAACAGAAAAGACTGTAGCTGAGTATAAGAAAATGGAGTTTGATTTAAAGGATCAAATAAACATCTTAAAACATGAGTTATTTCAGAGTAAAGATGTTCAAGATATAGTAAATAGGGTTAATCTTGATTTGATAGCTCAGTTAGAAGAGGCTAACAAAAATAAAGATAATGTGAGTCTTAAAATCCAGAGATTTGATAAGGCCACACAATCCCTAGGAGAGTGTGTTAGCAAACAAAGAGACTCTAAGGATATGAGTGGGATTGGGATGAATAATTATACTGTTGTCCCACCACCAGCTGGGGATTTCTATGGTGTCCAATCAAAGGACTTATCTTGGACTGGCTTGCCAGAATGTCAAGAGGAGGAATTCATTCCTCCACCTAGAGTGATTTCCCCAGTTGAGGAATACAAACAAAAACTGAC
Source organism: Glebionis coronaria (assembly GCA_025667525.1). Lineage (NCBI taxonomy): Eukaryota > Viridiplantae > Streptophyta > Magnoliopsida > Asterales > Asteraceae > Glebionis > Glebionis coronaria. The sequence continues at coordinate 119,701,729 of CM046877.1, forward strand.
TGACCTTGATGAGTGGAAGAAAGCTAACCACACCTTGTTTGTTAAGGGAGGGTTATTGTGTGAAAGTCCAAATGAGCCCACACCAATCACGAGCCTTGATCCTAAACCTATTAAGATCACACACCCTACCACTGGCAAAGCTGTTGACCTTGGCTCACAAAATGTTAGAAAACCTAGTGTTAAGTATGCAGAGATGTATAGAAATTCTAGGTCACCAAAAAGCCAAGTTAGTAACCATGGAACAGGCTTCTTTGCTTCTAGACCTAAGACTATGTCTAGAAAAGCTTGTTACACATGTGGTAGCTTCTCACATTTGGCTTACAAATGTGTCAACGCTTCCAATGTCAACGCTGACAGGAACCATTTCAGCGCTGATAAAAGTCAACATAGGTCAAACACTGTCAAACCCAATACCTTTGTGAACAAAAGTTCACAAGTTGTTAGACCAGCCCCATTCTTTTCTAGAGGGTCTAACACACAAGGCCTAAGACCTTTTCAAAAGTCAAACACTTGGTCCAATAGGCAATGGGTTCCTGTAGCAAACCCTAGGTTCAACGCTGATAAGAGCAATCGGGGCGCTGACAAGAGAAATCTCAGCGCTGACAGACAAACTGCTAAACCTAGGTATTTGCAACCACAGGGAAATAGGTCTAAAGCTTCTACTAGCTTAACATGGAGACCAAAACAAGACCAAAACCCTAATTCTACTGGTATTTCTATGACATGCAACAGGTTTCATTATATTTCAAAGGCATTGTCAACACCAATTGGGGTTAACTGGGAATTTCATTCAAACAGGGATGAAAATGGGGTTGTTATGAGAACCAAGTCTGTTCTTGTTGAACAACCAAATGAATCCAAGTCTTCTAAGGCTTGGGTTCCCAAAGAAAACTAATGTGTTTTCTTTATGTGCAGGGCATTCAGAAGAAGATCAATGACTATGGATACTGGGATAGTGGATGCTCAAGGCACATGACAGGAAAGGAAGACTATCTGACCAATTTCTCTCCTATTCAAGATGGTGATAAGGTATACTTTGGAGGGGGCTACGGCACCATTACAGGAAAAGGAACCCTTGTCACCAACAATCTGCGGTTTGAGAATGTCTTCTTGGTGAAAGATCTGGATTATAATTTGTTTAGTGTATCACAAGTGTGTGACAACAAAAATAAGGTTCTTTTCACAGATACTGAGTGCTTGGTGTTAAGAAAAGATTATAAGCTCCCTGAAGAGAAATACATAGATTTTAGAACACCAAGGCATAAAGACATATATAATGTGAATCTTAATGGAATTAAGGTAAATAATAAAATGTCATGTCTGTATGCTAAAGCCTCAGTAGATGAAAGTAATCTTTGGCACAGGAGACTAGGGCACATAAACTTTAAGAATATCAATAGACTTGTGAGGCTTGGTTTAGTTGATGGTTTGCCTGAAAAGGCTTTCCACAATGACCACTCTTGTGTTGCATGTCTTAAGGGCAAGCAGCATAAGGTCTCATTCAGGTCTAAACAGGTGCACTCTAGTTCTAAACCACTTCACTTATTGCATATGGACCTTTTTGGTCCAACTAATATAGAAAGTTTGAAGGGTAAATCATATTGTTTTGTTATTACTGATGATTACTCCAGGTTTATATGGACTTTCTTTTTAGCCAAGAAAAGTGAAACTGCCCTAAGTCTGATTAATTTCATTACCCAGATAGAGAAGAAGAATGGTAATAAGGTCAAAATTATTAGAAGTGACAATGGGGGTGAGTTTAGAAATCAGTTGTTAGATGATTTTTGTGCCAAGAAATGGATTACTAGGCAGTTTAGCATAGCTAGAACCCCACAGCAAAATGGGGTTGCTGAAAGGAAGAATAGGACCCTTATTGAAGCAGCCAGAACCATGTTGGCTGATGCCCACTTTCCTATAGCCTTTTGGGCTGAAGCTGTTAACACAGCTTGTTATGTTCAGAATAGGGCATTGGTCAACAAGATACATAATAAGACACCTTATGAATTACTTTGGGGAAGGAAGCCCAATATTGGCTTCCTCAAGCCTTTTGGATGTCATGTAGTTGTTCTAGAAACTAGTGAGGCCCTAGGTAAATTTGATTCAAAAGGTGATGAAGGCTACTTCATGGGTTATTCAGTGCAGAGTAAAGGATATAGGGTTTACATTAAAAAGGAAAAACGTATACTTGAAAAAGTACATGTTAGGTTTTTAGAAAGTAAACCTAGTGATCCTGAGAGTGGTCCAAATTGGTTGTTTGACTTAGAACCTTTATCTAGAGCTTTAAATTATATGCCTGTTACTGATCCAGACATTGTGAAGGTAACTTCAAGTGTTTTGGAAAAGAGAATTGGTAATGTTTCAGGTATACAGGTTGCTAAGGAGGATGGACCACCAGCAGTTGAATCATCTCCCACACAAGAATATGTTACACTTCCTATATGGACAGATGAGTATTATGCTGCTGCTACTGCTGCTAGGAAAGAAAATGGTGGTGTTCAAATACCACCAAATACAAACATGCATGATTCCTCAGGCGCTGACAAAGGGAAATCAAGCGCTGACACGACCAATTCAGACGCTGATGGCTCCAACGCTGACAACAACAGTTCAAGCGTTGTTAGCCCAAGCGCTGACAAACAAGGTTCAGACTTTGGAGACACCTTTACACAGCTTTTCTCTTCCCATTTTGAACAAGGTGGACCTTCCAATGTTCATGAAGGGATTTCTGTTGACCAAGAAGAATCTGAGGAAGAAGATATTAGCAACATGGAGCGTGAAGTTGAGGACACCAGACTTTTTGAAGGAGGAGTTCTCACTTCAACAGCTAAGGATCACCCCACATCTCAAATCATTGGTGATGTTATGGCTCCAGTTCAGACAAGAAGATCCCATCAAGGTCTTGGTGGATTTATTGCCAATATACACAAGAAGGTTGATACCCCTCTTGTACAAGCATGTTTGTTTGCCTGTTTTCTGTCACAGGAAGAACCCAAGAAGATTTTTGATGCTCTCAAAGAACCAAGTTGGGTGGAAGCAATGCAGGATGAGCTTCACCAATTTGCTATACAGGATGTTTGGGAGCTGGTTGATTGTCCTAGGTATGTGAGACCAATTGGGACAAGATGGGTTCTAAGGAACAAGAAAGATGAAAGAGGCATTGTGGTCAGAAACAAGGCACGTTTGGTAGCTCAGGGTTATACACAAGAGGAAGGAATTGATTATGAAGAAGTTTTTGCACCAGTTGCAAGAATTGAAGCTATAAGAATTTTTCTAGCTTATGCCTCTTGTATGAATTTTACTGTTTACCAAATGGATGTGAAGAGTGCTTTCCTCTATGGGACAATTGTTGAGGAAGTATATGTCATGCAACCTCCTGGTTTTGAAGATCCTGAAAATCCAGACAAGGTTTATAGAGTGAAGAAAGCAATGTATGGACTTCATCAAGCCCCAAGAGCATGGTATGGTACATTGTCCACCTACTTGGTGGAAAATGGTTTCAAAAGGGGCACCATAGATCAGACACTATTTACAAAGAAGAAAGGAAAACATGTGTTGCTGGTGCAGGTCTATGTTGATGACATCATTTTTGGGTCTACTAATCCAAAAATGAGTGAGGATTTTTCCAAGCTCATGACAGATAAATTCAAGATGAGTGCAATGGGTGAGATGAACTTCTTTCTAGGTTTACAAGTTCAGCAGAAAGAAGATGGTATCTTCATCTCCCAAGACAAGTATGTAGCTGAAATCTTGAAGAAATATGGTTTTTCTCCACATGAGAAGGAGGCTTCCACTCCTATGGATAGACAACACCCTTGGGGAAAAATTGGAGCTGGAAAGGATGTGGATGTTAGGCACTATAGATCAATGATTGGATCATTGATGTATCTTACAGTCTCAAGACCTGACATCATGTTTGCTGTGTGTGCATGTGCACGCCATCAAGTGACTCCCAAAGAATGTCACCTTTTTGCTGTGAAGAGAATTTTTAGGTACCTAAGGTGTTATCCAGATCTTGGATTATGGTATCCAAAAGATTCTCCATTGGACCTTATTGCATATTCAGACAGTGACTATGGTGGTGACAAGTTTGATAGGAAATCCACAACTGGTGGATGCCAATTTCTTGGGAGCAGATTAATATCTTGGCAATGCAAGAAACAAACAGTGGTGGCAAACTCTACAACTGAAGCAGAATATGTTGCAGCAGCTGCATGTTGTGGACAAGTCTTGTGGATTCAGAACCAGCTGTTGGATTATGGGTATAATTTTATGCATACCAAGATTTTTGTAGACAATAACAGTACTTTATGCATTATTAAAAATCCTGTACATCATTCTAAAACCAAACACATAGAAATTAGACATCATTTTATAAGAGATTGCTTTGAGAAAGGTTTAATACAACCAGATAGGGTAGATACAGAAGATAATGTAGCTGATTTATTGACTAAACCTTTTGATGCTGGAAGATTTCAATATTTGGTAACAAATATTGGAATGGTTAATCTCACTTAATATGTGTTTTGAAACCTTTTTGTGAAAGTATGTACAGGATAATGCATTGTTATTGGTCTTTGTGATGATTTAGATTTTCCACATTATTTTTCTAACACTGACAAGGGTAAATACAACGCTGTCAAGTGTTATTTTGCCGTTGTTGGAGATATTATTGTCTAACGCTGACAAGAGTTCCTTCAACGCTGTTAAGTGTTGTCGGGACGCTGTCAGCAACAAATGTTAGTTTTGTGGTTTTCATCTAAATGTGCAGGTAATGGTAGCTTTATACCATTGGATACAGAGTTGCTTATGGATCTTTGAAGAGCTATTTGGACATATTTTGTTTATGGATGATGGTTGGAATATTTATATTCCTATCTTGACATAAATTTTTAATGTTCATATATATATTTTGAGAACTCATGTATCATAGTTTAAGGGGAGGTTTAAGGAACCTTTAGGACTCTTGGGTATTCTTAGAATACTCTCATCACAATTCTAGATTGTGTACACAGGTGAGTATGGGTTAGTTTTACTAAACCATGAGGCACTGTAGCATGCATAGTATATCAACTTTGCATGCTGCCAAGACATTTTTGGCCTAGAATTGGTTGTGGTCTGTTGGGAGACTTGGGAACCCTTTTGATATGGGTTTTACCTGGGAGTAACAAGGATTTTATGAGGTAACTTGGTTGTTAAGAATTTTGGTTAGCAAGGGACACTAGAGGACTATTATGTCTATCTTGCCTATGCAAGTGTGCATAACTGGACAGTGCTTGCCGCCCTATGATAATTATCAGCTTTTGGTTATCTTCTCTAGGATAAATTACTTGTTAAGGTCATTTTTCACTTTTTGAAACAATTTTATTTTTGGACGCTGACAAGATTTTTCCAAGCGTTGTTGTGACCAAAATGGACGCTGACATGGCTTTAGGCGAACGTTGACAAGATTATAGCCGTTGGGCGTTGATGGGTTATATTTGACCGTTGACAAACAATGGGACCTACCCAGTTGTTACTTTTTGACATATTTTCAAGCCGTAATTTTAGGAGTTGTTACTTTCATTAAATGCATGGGATATCTTATAAACTTTTTCAATATTTTCATGATTGATTTTTGAAAATCTTTGCCTATTTTTGGGCCAATCACGTGCATTCATCCACTCCTATAAATTTGGCTCCTATTTTAAACAGGGTATCTATAATTCTTGTCTAACACTTTTCTCTTATCAACCTTCATCTTTTATACCTCAAATTAACAGCTTTCATCAATGGCACCAAGATTTAACTCAGCAGAATTGGATTTGGGGTTCAAGTCTCAACACAACATGATTGCTTATCTTGTTGCTGATAATACTTTGTTCCCTCAATACACACAGATGGTGGAGTATTTGAATGCATCCCCATTGAGGTATGCTCTTTCTCATGCACCACCCATTCCAGTCACACACATTAAACAGTTTTGGAACACTGTTAGTTCCTCAACAGTTAATGGAGTGACAACATTGACTTCTATTGTACATGGGAGACCTTGGGTGGTTACTGAGGCCTTGGTACGCCAGGCCTTGCATCTCAATGATGCTGATGGTATAACCATGCTTCCCATATCTGAAATAGAACAAGGGCTTAGGGCTTTGGGATATCCTATTCCTGATGAAGGTACTCTTAATAAGTACCATAAGCAGGAATTTCCCCCAGCCTGGAAGTACCTAATTCACATTCTCCTTCAATGTTTGAGTCCAAAATGTACTGCACACAATGAGATCAATAGATCCATTGCATCTGCTATTGTGTGTATTACAACAGGGCAAAATTATAATTGGTCTAAAATGATTTTTGAAGGAATGTGTAAAAACAAGGGGACAAAAATGACTTTGGCTTATCCCCGTTTTCTGCAAATGGTTTTTGATGCTCAAAGATATTGTTCAAGGGATCACAATGATTTTTATAAGATCCCTGAACAAAAGAAGGCTATTTTTACCAAGATGAATTCACCACCTCATAGAGACCTACCATTAACCCCAGCCATGCTTGCTGTTATTGCAGCAGCACAACCCCAACCCGACCCCCAACCTCATATTGACCCTCACCCACAACTTGAGCCTATCCCTGAACCTTTACCCTCACCTGACCATATGCAAATAGACCAAAATCCCTTCGACGCTGACACATCTAATGTGGGCGTTGATATGCCTATTTCAACCGCTGACACCCAACCATCACAATCCCAAACACCCCTTAACCAACCCACATCTACACCTTCTTCTACACCATCTTCCACACCACCTGAATATAGGTTGATTAAACGCCAAAGGACTGCTGGAGTGTTCTCCTCTGGTGGTCCTAGCCATGTAGCAGAGAGAACCACCACCACAAGTGTGGCTGGTGACCTGGATGAGGCTGGGACTATTGGTTCTGGCTTAGCAGCTGGCCAAGGCAGTCCCACCATAATTAAGTCCTCATCCATGCCCAATGAACCTGACTTGGGAGGTCAAATCCCCATTTTGGAAGAGGGCAGACTGGAACCAATGACGCTTTTAGAATTGACGGCTGTCTGCATTAGCTTGCAAAAGCAAAATGCAGACTTAGTACAAATTGTCAGTAACCAAGGCCTTGAACTCAAAGATTTGAGGGAGAGGATTGTTGTTTTGGAGAGTGCTCATTCAAGGGGAGGTATGGAGGAGTCTTCCAAAGGGGAGGAAGATCAAAGAAATCTGAGTGATAAGAGCAGTCAAGATGGTCAATCATTGGATATTGCTGAAGCTCTTACTACTTTGAAGGAACAAAAAGGTTTTGATACGTCCTTAATCTCTCCAACCAATTTAAATTTATCATTTACAGATATGTTGAGGGAGGTTACACAAGACGCTGAGGGAAAATATTTGAGCGTTGATAAGACAAGTTTGGACGCTGACAGAAGTATTTTGGGCGCTGATAGAGGAAATTTGGGCGTTGACAGATCTGCATATGGAGGTGATGTATTCCAGTCATCATCTATCATCAAAGACGTTCCTACTCAGGTATTATCATCTACCCTACCAACAATTGAACCAACAGATAAGGGTAAGGGTAAGTTGGTAGAAGAAATTGTTCCAAAGAATGCAGCTCAGGTTGAATTTGATAGAAGATTGGCTGAGCAAATGATGGAACAAGGTGAAAAGGAAAAGTCACCATTTGTTGTGACTTCTGAGGAAGAAAGTGATGGAGCTAGCTCAGATTCAAGTGTGATGATTGTTGAACCAGAAAGACTTGAGTATGGTGATGAGCTTGCTAGGGAAAGGCTGAGAGATTTGAAGTTGCAAATTGATTTTGATATGCCAGAGGTAGTTCAGATGTACAATTCTTGGGAAGAAAGCTGTATGGATAATCCAGACTTGACCATTTCAGATCAAATATGGGGTTTGGAAATTCTTCTTAGAGTTCAGCAGGATTGTAAGGTGATGCTGAAGTACAAGGCAAGCAACATTCTCTCTGAATTGAAAAGGGATAGAAGGAAGCTCTACTTTATGTTGCTCAAATGTCATGGAGTTGGATGGACACATCAGAAGCTGAAGGCTTTGACATTTGATGAATTGGAACATAGGGCTTATCCTATTTGGGTGAAAGTGCAAGAAGAAAACACTTTCAGACTTCTTTCAGATGAAAGAAAGGAGCAACTTGCAGAAGAGATGGCAATCAAGAAAGCTATGATAGTTCCTAGACCAGTAAAGAAGGGATTTATTCTTGAGTTTCCAAAAGATATGTCTCAACTATATCCAAGTGAAGCAATCATTAGAAAGAGCCTCAAGCTCTCCCCATTAGAAGCTTCAGATATGGTGCATGTGTTACCACTAGATTCCAGGAATCCAATAGTAAGTTATGAGGAAGATGAATGTGGATTCTGGAAAATTGGAAGATTTGGCAAGGAGGTACACACTTTTACCACTCTCATATCTTTATTTGCAAGTTGTGACAGAGAAGACTTGGTGGACCTTTGGAGGTTACTAGAGACCAGGTATGAGGCTGAAGCACCAACTTCAGCCAATGGAATAAAACTTTGGACCACATTCAAAAGAATGTGTGGGACAAAAGAAGAAGATCCTGAAATATGGAAGGATCTTGAAGATGACCTCAGTGGTCTTCAATGGAGGTTATATTCAGCTGCAGGTGTATACCATTTGAGTTCTACAAAGTTTGCTGAGTATTTACTTGTAGATGCTCAGTATTTCATATCCAAGGCTGTTTTGGAGAAGATGAAGGACACCCAGTTGGAGATAGACTATACAAGTGACGTGGCAAAGAATTTGATCAGATTTATTTATCATCAATATGACAAGGTTTGTCAGACTCCTCCAAGTCCTTAATGTTTATTCAGAAACTTGATCATAAGAGTGGATATCAAGTTTAGGGGAGGATTGTTGGGAATAAATTTAGGCCAGAACACTTGAACGCTGACAAGAACAATTTAAGCGTTGACAAGAGCAAAGTGAGCGCTGACAGCATAAGCGTTGACAAGTTAAAGTCAAGCGTTGACAGATTGAAGACAAGCACTGATGGAAGATGTGAGCTACACGTTTATTATATTCTAGATTACTTCTAGTAAGGATAGAAACGACAATGTATTTTCTATGTTTATCTTTACCTAGAATAGTTGATTCGTAGCTTATTGTACAAGACTTCTTGTTCTATAAAAGAAGATCTTTTAGGTTAATGTTTAATATCAGTTTTCATAAGTTTTCGATTGTTAAGCTCTTTCATTGTAATCAACAAGAATCATTCTAATACAAGTGAAAGTTTGTTTAACATCATTGTGTTTTAGATCAAGTGTTAATTCCGCATAACACTTTGTTACTTTACTCATAAGCAAAGGTTTCTCTACGTGTAGTACTTGATCTAATCTCGTATACACAAAGCTTAATCGATCTAAGTTTGGGATCAACAACACAAAGCTTAATCGATCTAAGTTTGGGATCAACACTGGTTAGACAAGGTTGCGTTCCTAGGCCATATTGTATCAACAGAAGGAATCACCATGGATCCAGCAAAGGTTGAGGCTATTACCAAGTGGCCAAGACCTACATCAGCGACTGAAGTTCTCAGTTTCCTAGGCTTAGCTGGTTACTACCGTAGGTTCGTATAGAACTTTTCCCGTTTAGCACTGCCATTGACCAAACTGATGCGGAAAGGGGAGAAATTCGTCTGGACTGAAGAAAGAGAGAAGAGCTTTGAAGACCTAAAGCAGAAGTTAGTATCTGAACCGATTCTTACTCTCCCATCTGGTACATGTGGATTTCAAATCTATAGTGATGCTTAAGAGAAAGGACTTGGTTGTGTTCTCATGCAACATGGGAAAGTGATTGCGTATGCTTCACGGCAGCTTAAGCCTTATGAGGAGAACTACCCTACGCATGAATTGGAACTTGGAACTATTGTATATGCATTGAAGATATGGAGGCACTACTTGTATGGAGAATCATGTGATATCTTCATAGACTACAAGAGCCTGAAGTACATCTTAACTCAACGTGAGCTGAACATGAGGCAGAGAAGATGGTTAGAGCTGTTGAAGGATTATGACAGTAATCTGCAGTATCATCCCGGGAAGGCGAATGTAGTGGCAGATGCACTTAGTAGGAAGTCCGGTATGATCAACGACATTAAAATTGAGGAAGAGATTATAAGAGACTTGGAGCGACTAGACATTGACATCATGGTACGCGGACAACACGGTTACTGGGCTAATCTTAGAGTGGAACCTGAGTTACTCACTAGGATCAAGGAAGCTTAGAAGGATGCTGGTGAAATTTGGGCGATCATTCAGAACTTAGAACAACAGACGGAGTTTCGTTTAGATGACGATGGTATCTTATGGCAGGGCACAAGACTTTGTGTTCCTGATGATCTGACGCTCATGGAAGCGTTATTAGCCGAAGCTCATAGCTACCCATTCTCCATTCATCCTGGTTCAACCAAGATGTACCACGACATCAAGCAGTACTTTTGGTGGAGTGGTATGACACAGGATGTTGCTACTTATGTCTCCAAATGTCTTACCTACCAGCAGGTTAAGATCGAGCATCAGCGGTTAATACACTGATTTTGCTATAGGATTTAGAATTAATCTCAGAGTCTTCTCGAATTGATCACAGCTCAAAGTGGAATGATTGTTATTGGTGACAAATAGAGGGTTTGGTTTTCTATTCTACTAAAAGGTAAATGCGTGAAGTAACTAAGAGTGAACTAGAAGCAGTAAATCAATAAAAATAAAACTTGAATTAAAATTAAAATAAAACAGTAACAGTAAATACCCTTAAAAATGCTTGATTCGGAATGTAGCCCTTATTCGGAATAAATCAGACAAAACTCCTTCATGCGGAATAAATTGCTCATGTGGAATAAACGCTCATGCGGAATAAATCTTCATGCGGAATATACTATTGATGCGGAATAAATTCTCATGCGGAATATAAGGCTCATGCGGAATATAAGTTCTACTCGGAATAATTGACTCATGCGGAAAAAATGCTCATGCGGAATATACTGTTCATGCGGAATATAAGGTTCATCCGGAATAAACTGTTGATGCGGAATAATGAGTTGATCCGGAATAATTAGTTATTCTGGATGAAAGGCTTGATCCGGAATATAAAATATTCCGGATGGACAATATTGGTTCGGAATAAAAATGAACAATGCTTTACTCGGAATAAGTAACTGATCCGGAATATCCAATATTCCGGATGAAGAACTCTGATGCGGAATCTGGGGACGAAGAATAGTAGCAGACAAAAAACAGGGAAAGACGATTTTACCAAAAATCAACCAAGATTTTAACCAAAACTTAAACAAAACTAATCACCAATCATCTACTAACCATAAACATCAAATCCCAACAATAAAAACACAAAACCCAATAACTTTTGAAGATCAAATCAACCAAATAAGAACTTTAAGCTTTAAATCGAAAAGATGAAGATGAACAAGATTAATGGAAGGATTATATTGATTGATGAAGGTTTAAACAATCAAAGAAAAAGATTAAAACTACAAGATTTGTAAAAACAAGAATCAAAATCACCAACACCTTAGTGGTGTTGGCATCTTTCCTACGAAACAAAGAAAAGAAACTGGGAAATGAAAAACTAGCTCCAAATGTGTGAGGGGTTTGTCCTTATATAGTCCTTGTCCTTGGTTGGTGAGTGGGCTTTCTCCCGTTCTTCTTGTCTTCTCGTCTTTTCAGAAAAGTGAACGTTTTCGATTCTGATTCGGGATTTGTCGACGATCAAATTCAACTCGTCTTTTAATTTCTTCGTTTAATAGACTTGAGTTCTTTCGACATGTGTAAATCTTCCATCTTTGGTCCTTTTCTTCGATAAATCTTCAAATAGGCCCATTGACTTCAAATCTTTTGCATCTCTTGGACAATAGACTTCGTCTTGAGTCTTTTTCTTCAATAAAGCCCGTGAAATCCCATGTTTGCTCCATTATCCATCCGGTTGGCTCTGAAAACACAATAAACATAAAAACCACGCATAATTCCAAACAAATGATATTAAATACGCGTTTTGGTCTCGTTTTAGCAAGAAATAAGTGGTAAAAGGATGGGTGTTTCACACCTATCAAATCCCCTACACTTAACCATTGCCATGCCCTCATGCAATGCTTAGTGATAAAGCAAATTTACACTTTCCTCATAATCAATCAACCTTGGCCTTATTAACATACTACTAAACAAAAATTAAAGTACTAAGAGAAATTAAAACTTTAAAGTAACAAAAGGATAGAAAACCATTTTCACTTGAAAATAGCTATATGGAAATAACTTGCAAAGAGATCTAATACTTACATTAGGGCTTCGGTGTTGCGAAGATTTATCACCCTCAAGTTTCACGTTCCCCAAACTAAGCTTAAAAACGAGATCATTGTTATTATAAGTTAGCAAATCAAACACTTACACACATGGCTTAATTATATGCTTAAACTCCCTTATTCCTAGGTGTATCTCTGATATTTTATTTTTGTCTTAGAATGATCATGAAGATGCATTTTTGGACTTATTGCGATAGTTTATTAAGGCTGAATGCAAAGTAGGACGATTTGATCAATAGTTAGCTAAAGGACAAAATCTCTTAAAACTGCTTCTCGGGATATCAAAAAGTTCATATCTTGGCATAACTCGCTTCACGATTTGAGACCTTTCTCGGGCCGATATTTGGCATGTACTTCATACTTCATATCTTGAGAGACGTTCTTGAGATAATGGTCTTCTCTTCGTTAATAGAGTTTCTTCACTTGGAGACTTTTGAGGGGTACTCCAACTTTGTTGACCACGACTTCATGATTATTTCTTCAATCGCTAATTGGGATTTTGAGATACAACGATCCGCCTCCTTTTCGGACTTGGATCTATTTATCCTCATACCTTGTTAGGGTCTTTTCGGATAGACTTCTCCATGATCTTTATGGGAGTTGATTGCTTTTCGTCGTGAGTCTTGATCCTTCATATTGATTTTGGGAATAATGATTTTCACATCACTTTGGATCTTCAGCAATAAGATTGAATCCTCATGCCTTGTTAGGGCCTTTTTGGACTCGCCAATCTTCGCGCCCCGCTTCATAAGTTATGCCTTGGCTATGAACTCTTATCATTACCGAGCAACTTTTAAACGATCTTGGGCTAGAAGCTAAGTAACCTTTCAAATCGTACGACCTTACTTATTGAAGATAAATTATTAGCAAGTGATGGGAGAATAGGCAGATAATCACACCAAGTGAGCTTGTGCAAGAATACCGACTTATAATTGAATCTATCATTTCTCGTTCTCCACAATTTAAAATCTCAAGTAATGAGACTCGTGGATGCTTAGCCTAATAAACCAATTAAGGTCTACATGGTTAAGGATACTAGCTAGAATAAACTTGGACAAGTCTATTCGGGTTGAGTCAAAATAATCGCAACGGGCCTAATATGTCAAAGACTTCAAAACTAGCTACAACACTTTATTAATATTTTTGACTTTAATGCGGGATATATACATATGAAAACAACGATAAAAATTTAAAAATTGCGACTAAATGGACAAAGTTAATTAAAAATTTGAAAAATGCTGAAAAAGAGGATTTTCCGGTTAAATGAAGGCATTTTCATGGAAAAGTCCACTTAAAACTTCGATAGAAGTCCCCCCTACACTTAAGATAAACATTGTCCTCAATGTTTAAGCATGTGGGAAAAGTCGCCCCTGCACTTATGACATTGTACACGTTGGTTAAATCAAGTTAAGGAAGAGACGACTAACGTGATCAATTTCAAATGTGATTATGAAGAAAATTAAATCACGATAGTTGAGAGATAGAACCGGATTTCGGATAACACGGGAGCACGGTACTTCAGAGATTCCAAGAGTGCACTTATCCCTGTAATCACATCACCACACAAACATAAACAACCTATAGAGGTCCCCCTACACTTAGGAGGTTAAAACGGAAAAGGATAGATACTCGGGCTGCCTCCCGAGGAGCGCTTGTTTTTGATAACCGAGTCACGAGCCTGACTCGACCCAAAATTAGTTCATGGGGAACGTGGTGAGGGATGGAATCATCTCAGGAGAGATGTCCTCACCAAAATACAACTTCACTCGTTGGCCATTCACCTTAAAATTAGGTCCATTAGGTTGAGCGAGCTCGAGAGTACCATATGGAAAAAATTGGGCAATGGTGAATGGGCCGGACCAACGAGATTTCAGCTTGCCCGAAAAGATTTTCAACCGAGAGTTGAATAGTAAAACTTTGTCTCCAACTTGGAACTCTCGGTTCTTAATCTTAGAGTCGTGAATGAGCTTAGTCTTTTCCTTATAGATCAAAGAATTTTCATAAGCCTCATTCTGGAGTTCATTCAGCTCATTACGTTGGATCTTGCGTAGGTCACCGGCTTTGTTGATATCGAAATTAGCCCACTTCAAGGCCCAGTAAGCCTTGTGCTCCAACTCAATGGGGAGGTGGCATGCTTTCCCGTACACGAGACGATATGGTGTACAACCAATCAGAGTCTTGTATGCGGTACGAAAAGCCCACAAAGCATCATCAAGTTTATCGGCCCATGAGGCATGATGCTCTCCCACGGTTCTTTCAAGAATTTGCTTTAATCCTCGGTTAGAGATTTCAGCCTGGCCATTGGTTTGTGGGTGGTATGCGGTGGAAAGACGATGATTTACACCATACTTAGCCATGACTCTTGCGAATTGGTCATTGCAAAAATGAGTCCCGCGATTACTAATAATGGCACGAGGCACACCGAATCTAGCGAACAACGATTTCAAAAAGTTACAAACCACCCTTGCGTCATTAATGGGTAAAGCTTTGGCTTCAACCCATTTTGAAACGTAGTCAACGGCTACAAGGATGTATTTATTTCCTTTAGATGAAGGGAATGGCCCCATAAAGTCGATACCCCAAACATCAAAGATTTCACATTCTTGAATGAAATTCTGAGGCATCTCATCTTTATGTGTGATCTTGCCTTATTTTTGGCAAGCATCACAATGTTTAACCATCTCGTGAGCATCACGATAAATGGTGGGCCAATAAAATCCCGAGTCAAACACTTTTTTGGCGGTGTAGTTGGGACCAAAGTGACCAGCGGTGGGTCCTTTGTGGCAAGCTTCGAGAATGTCTAAAGCTGCCGGTCCATCAACACATCGGCGAATAATCAAATCAGCACATTGTTTGAATAGATACGGGTCATCCCAAAAGTAAGTCTTTATGTCTTTGAAGAACTTTTGTTGGGATGTTAACCCGTCAACGAGAATTCCACCCACCAAGTAGCTTGCAATGTCCGCAAACCACGGGGTTTCATCAGAATTCGAGTTGATAGACATTAAGGTCTCCAGGGGAAAAGAATCATTGATTTATTTGTTCGGATGATCCCCTTGATAAGGATCCTCAAGTCTACTGAGATGATCCGCGGCTAGGTTTTCAGCTCCCTTCTTATCATGAATTTCGATTTTAAATTCTTGAAGTAGCAAAACCCAGCGAAGAAGTCTTGGTTTGGAATCTTGTTTAGTTAACAAGTACTTCAACGCAGAATGATCGGTATACACGATGGTGGTAGAAAGGACAAGATAGGGGCGGAACTTTTCAAAAGCATAGACAACAGCTAAAAGCTCTTTTTCGGTTGTCGTGTAATGCAATTGAGCCTCTGTCATTGTCTTGTTAGCGTAGTGAATTGGTTGGAAGTGTTTGTTCACTCTTTGGCCCAAAACCGCTCCAATAGCAAAGTCGCTAGCATCGCACATCAACTCAAAAGGCAGCTCCCAATTAGGGGTAACCAGGACCGGTGCCTTAGTTAGCTTATCCTTAAGAAGGTTGAAGGCTTCGATACACTCTTTGGAAAAGATAAAAGGAGTATCTTTTTCCAAGAGGTGGGCCATCGGGCGAGTGATTTTAGAAAAATCTTTGATAAAGCGACGGTAGAAGCCCGCATGACCCAGGAAACTTCTCACACCCTTCACGGTTGAAGGTGGAGGCAGTTTAGCAATAACATCGACTTTAGCACGGTCTACTTCAAGACCGGCTTTGGAAATCTTGTGTCCTAGCACGATGCCCTCTTTTACCATGAAATGGCATTTTTCCCAATTAAGAACAAGGCGAGTGTCTTCACACCTCTTAAGCATACGTTCTAAATTGGCAAGGCAAGCAGAGAAAGAATCGCCATAAACCGAGAAATCATCCATGAATACTTCCATAGTTTCTTCAACCATGTCATGGAAGATAGCCATCATACACCTATGGAACGTCCCAGGAGCATTGCATAAACCGAAAGGCATGCGTTTTTAAGCAAATGTTCCATAGGGGCAAGTGAATGTGGTTTTTTCTTGGTCTTTAGGATCGATGGGAATTTGAAAATACCCGGAGAAACCGTCTAAGAAGCAATAATAGTCGTTACCCGCTAGACGCTCGAGCATTTGATCCATGAAAGGAAGAGCAAAATGATCTTTTCTCGTGGCATCATTGAGTTTGCGATAGTCGATACAAACTCTCCACCCAGTAACGAGACGAGTGGGAATCAACTCGTTGTGTTCATTGGGAACAACGGTTATTCCGCCCTTCTTGGGCACACAATGGACGGGACTTACCCATAGCGAATCCGAAATAGGTAAATCAAGCCGGCATCTAGAAGTTTGATAACCTCTTGTTTGATGACGTCATGAATGCGAGGATTAACCCTTCTTTGGTTCTGGATTGCGTGTTTAAAGTCACTTTCCATGAGAATCTTGTGAGTACAAAAGTTTGGATCAATTCCGCGGATGTCGGAAATTTTCCAAGCAATTGCCTTCTTATGATCTTTAAGCATGGCGATGAGGCGAGATTTCTCTTCTTCTTTCAAGTCCTTAGCAATGATGACGGGTGACTTCTTCTTATCTTCAAGGAACACGTACTCGAGAGGGGGCGACAACTCCTTAAGTTCAAAATCCGGAGGATTTTCGATGGGAGGCGTATTCAAATTTGGTTCATCGATAGCAAGATCCTTGGGAGATGGTGGAGAAATATGGTCCTCTTTGAGAAGTTTCTCAATGAGACGAATGTCTTCATCCCAATCGGTGGGAGAATCGTCATTTTCTAAGTTCGCATCTCCCATGGTTGCTTCAAAATCTTTCCAACGGAAATCAGTCTCTCCAAATAGAGATAGTGATGAATCAATAGAGGAAACGGTCTCAACATTGGGAGGAGAGATAGGAATACTTTTGCAAGCATCTTTGAAGTGTTCTTCAAAAGCCTCATCAAGAACGTCGATACAATTAACACTCTCGTATGAATACGGCTGTTTAGAAAGCTTTCCCATGTTGAAGACGATTTTATCGTCACCCACTCTCATGATAAGATCACCCGCTTCAACAAGTGCGACCGGTCCCCAAGAATGGACGTCCAACAATCAATGGAACACGAGGGTCCATATCGTAGTCGACCACGACGAAATCGGCAGGAAAAGTGAATTTGTCGACTCCTACAAAGACGTCTTCGGCTATCCCCACTGGATAAGCAACCATACGGTTAGCTAATTCCAAAATCATTTTGGTGGGGACTAGCTCAGGGAGAGATAATTGCTTCCAAACACTTAAAGGCATTAAGTTAATACTGGCACCTAGATCGGCTAGGGCCATGCAATTCTCTACTCCCGGGAAGTTGCAAGGGATTAAGAAACGACGCGGATCACCAAGCTTGGTTGGCAATTTCCTTAAGAGCACTGCAGAGCAATTCTCATTAAGTTGGGTATTAGCGATATCAAGAAGCTTCTCCTTGTCGCTAAGAAGATCTTTGAACATTTTCGCATATTTAGGCATGTGAGCGAGAGCCTCAGCGAAGGAGATGTTGAAATTCAATTGTTTAAACATTTTGAGAAAGTTCGAAACTTGAATATCGTCCTTGCTTTTGAGCTTCTCTTTCCTCAACCTTGAGGGATAAGGTATATCGGAAGAAGAGGAAGGCTTTGGAATAGTAGGATCACTCACATCCTTGGGGTGGAGGAGGGGTAGAAGTAAGAGGTGGAGGAATTGGGGAAGTAGAAGATTGAGGAAGAGGAGCAGGTGACTCGTTTTCCTTAGTCACAATCACCAGTGGAGGTATAGGAAGCTCGGGTTCCTTGATACCTTTGCCACTGCGAGTGGTGATTGATTTCATCTCCCCTCTTGGATTCGCAACGGTGTTACTCGGAAGAGTACCCGAAGAAGAGGATTGATTACCTTGGAAGAAACCAGCCATCATGTTCCTTAAGTCATTCGTTTGACTTGCCAAAGTGTTTCACATATCAGCTCGAAGATCGTTTCCTTGTTTCACCATGTCTGGTTTCAAGTTGAGCACTTCCCGCTGGAGATTTTCCACGATCACATCATTAGTCCTCATGTAGGTTTCAACATCTTGGTGTAATGCGGTGGGTTGGTTGGGAGGAGCATGGTAGGCGGGTGGTTGATAAGCAGGTTGTTGGTAAACTTGGTTGTTTCTTTGAGGTGGATATGGTTGTCTTTGAGGTGGTTGGTATGGTGCACGAGGTTGTTGTTGAGGAGGGTGATTGAGGTTTTGTTGTTGGTTTGGGTTGTTAGGAGGAAAACCGGGCGGGGAAAGAAAGTTGTTTGAGCGGTAGCTAAGCAAGTTGCGGTCTCCTTGTGGACGAGCTTGATAGGCGGCCGGAGGATAGGTACCGCATGCTGCATTAACATTCTCAGAAGGGTAGTCTTGGGTGGTGGTACAAGTGGTGTAAGAGTGAGGACCACCGCATATTTCACATGGTTGGCTGACAGCATTGACTTGAGCGTTTTTAGCATTGATGCTGTTGGTGTTGCTAGCGGTTTGGGCAGCAAGCGATTCAAGAAGCGTAGTAATTTTGTCAAGTCGCTTGTCGTTGTCACTAGTACTAGCACTAGCGGCATTGGTCCGAACACTCTTGGTTTGCACTCTAGACTTATTCTCAATAATATCCCAAGCGGCATTAGAAGTCTTAACCAAAATATTACCCCCCGAGGCACTATTTAGTGAATCTTGGTCATTCATGCTTAAACTATTATAAAAAGTATTAATTTGGTGCACTTTGGTAAAACCATGTTGTGGGCACTTTC
The DNA here is from genome assembly GCA_025667525.1 of Glebionis coronaria. Classification (NCBI taxonomy): domain Eukaryota; kingdom Viridiplantae; phylum Streptophyta; class Magnoliopsida; order Asterales; family Asteraceae; genus Glebionis; species Glebionis coronaria. The sequence continues at coordinate 119,720,811 of CM046877.1, forward strand.
TTAAAAGGTCTTTAAAACGGTCCCAAGATTCACTAAAAGTCTCATCGTACTTTTGTTCAAAATTAATAATTTCATTCCGCAAAGCGGTAGTACGAGAGGGTGGGAAAAAGTAGTTGATAAATTTGGTCTCCAAATCCGTCCACGTCAGAATAGTTTGTGGCGGTTCCTTTGCAAGCCAATTCCGGGCTTGTCCCTCTAAGGAGAAAGGAAAAAGTTGTAAACGGATTACCTCTTGTGGAACACCATTGAATTTGACCGTATTCGTGAGTTGCAGGAACCTTTTGATGTGGTCATGTGGATCATCAATGGTACACCCCAAGAATGGTTGAGCAGAGACCATCTGAATAAAGCCGGTTTTTAACTCAAAGTTGTTGGCTGCAATCGCGGGTATGACAATTGGATCATTGTTTCCATCTACATGTGCTTGCAAAAGTTCAATCATAGGGCGATTATCCGATAGAGGCTCATTGTTGTTGTTATTATTGTTGTTTTGAGGTGGATTATTGTTGTTGTTGTGTACACCGGCCATGTTTAAGTTATCGAGAGTCTCGGGCTCAGGATAAAACGTTGATCGTGTACGCATGCACCTGCAAAAGAACTAACAAAGCATTTGGTTTTTTATGTTTTTTAATTTTTTTTTTGTATTTTTGAAAATTTTATATTTTTTAGGGTTTTTGAAATTTTTTATGAAAAAGTAACGTTCATGGTGAACGGATCCCAAAATCCAAGTTCTCACAAAAATCGTTAATCCTTACGAGAAGAGCCGGCAGCGGCGCCATTTGATACACGAGATTTCTATGGGTTCAGAATTAATCTCGGAGTCTTCTCGAATTGATCACAGCTCAAAGTGGAATGATTGTTCTTGGTGACAAATAGAGGGTTTGGTTTTCTATTCTACTAAAAGGTAAATGCGTGAAGTAACTAAGAGTGAACTAGAAGCAGTAAATCAATAAAAATAAAACTTGAATTAAAATTAAAATAAAACAGTAACAGTAAATACCCTTAAAAATGCTTGATTCGGAATGTAGCCCTTATTCGGAATAAATCAGACAAAACTCCTTCATGCGGAATAAATTGCTCATGCGGAATAAACGCTCATGCGGAATAAATCTTCATGCGGAATATACTGTTGATGCGGAATAAATTCTCATGCGGAATATAAGGCTCATGCGGAATATAAGTTCTACTCGGAATAATTGACTCATGCGGAAAAAATGCTCATGCGGAATATACTGTTCATGCGGAATATAAGGTTCATCCGAAATAAACTGTTGATGCGGAATAATGAGTTGATCCGGAATAATTAATTATTCCGGATGAAAGGCTTGATCCGGAATATAAAATATTCCGGATGGACAATATTGGTTTGGAATAAAAATGAACAATGCTTTACTCGGAATAAGTAACTGATCCGGAATATCCAATATTCCGGATGAAGAACTCTGATGCGGAATCTGGGGACGAAGAACAGTAGCAGACAAAAACAGGGAAAGACGATTTTACCAAAAATCAACCAAGATTTTAACCAAAACTTTAACAAAACTAATCACCAATCATCTACTAACCATAAACATCAAATCCCAACAATAAAAACACAAAACCCAATAACTTTTGAAGATCAAATCAACCAAATAAGAACTTTAAGCTTTAAATCGAAAAGATGAAGATGAACAAGATTAATGAAAGGATTATATTGATTGATGAAGGTTTAAACAATCAAAGGAAAAGATTAAAACTACAAGATTTGTAAAAACAAGAATCAAAATCACCAACACCTTAGTGGTGTTGGCTTCTTTCCTACGAAACAAAGAAAAGAAACTGGGAAATGAAAAACTAGCTCCAAATGTGTGAGGGGTTTGTCCTTATATAGTCCTTGTCCTTGGTTGGTGAGTGGGCTTTCTCCTGTTCTTCTTGTCTTCTCGTCTTTTCAGAAAAGTGGACGTTTTCGATTCTGATTCGGGATTTGTCGATGATTAAATTCAACTCGTCTTTTAATTTCTTTGTTTAATAGACTTGAGTTCTTTCGACATGTGTAAATCTTCCATCTTTGGTCCTTTTCTTCGATAAATCTTCAAATAGGCCCATTGACTTCAAATCTTTTGCATCTCTTGGACAATAGACTTCGTCTTGAGTCTTTTTCTTCGATAAAGCCCGTGCAATCCAATGTTTTCTCCATTATCCATCCGGTTGGCTCTGAAAACACAATAAACACAAAAACCACGCATAATTCCAAACAAATGATATTAAATACGCGTTTTGGTCTTGTTTTAGCAAGAAATAAGTGGTAAAAGGATGGGTGTTTTCACACCTATCAGCGGTCTAGTGGACTACTACAACCGTTAGACATTCCATAGTGGAAGTGGGACAAGATCACCATGGATTTTGTTATCGGTCTTCCGCAGACCAAGAGGAGGCATGATGCGATTTGGGTTATCGTTGATCGACTTACTAAGTCAGCTCATTTCTTACCGATCCACAAGGATGATCCGGTTAGCAAACTCGCCGATACTTACAAGAAGGAGATCATGATACTTCATGGTGCTCCATCTAGTATCGTCTCGGATAGAGATCCTCGGTTCACTTCGCGTGGAAGAGTCTGAAGAAAGCTTGGGGGTACAAAACTTAAGCTTAGCACGGATTTTCATCCTCTGACAGATGGACAATCGGAGCGCACGATTCAGACATTAGAAGACATGCTCCGAGCAAGTGCATTGGAGTGGACAGGAGACTAGGATGATTATATCTTTTTAGTAGACTTTGCATACAACAACAGTTGGCACGCCAGCATTAACTGTGCACAATTCGAGATGTTGTATGGCAGGAAGTGTCGCGCCCCAATCTGCTGGGATCAGGTTGGTGAGCGAACATTTGAAGGACCGGTGATGATAGAGTTGACCAACGAGAAGGTCGCTGTAGCTATGCAGAAATTACAAGAAGCTCGTACACGTCAGAAGAGTTATGCAGACAAGCATCGTAGGGACTTACATTTCTACGTAGGAGATCATGTCTTTCTTAAGGTATCACCGGCACGTGGTGTTAGACGTTTTGGAATCAAAGGGAAACTCAATCCTCGATTCATCGGACCATCTGATGTCATCGAGCGAGTCGGTGAAGTATGTTATCGCTTAGCGTTACCTCCGCAACTTTCTCACCTTCATGACGTTTTCCATGTGTCCTTACTCAGAGGGTACAATTATCATCCCCTTCACATGGTTCAGTATCCACTAGAATAGATTCGTGAAGATCTTACCTTCATAGAGGAAACCGAACGAGTTCTTGACAGACAAGAACGAGTCATGAGGAAGAAGACGATTCCAATCATTAAAATCCTTTGGAGGGATCATATCGCGCGGGAAGCCACTTAGGAAACAGAGGAGTCTATCCGGGCTTCTTACCCTCATTTCATATTTTGAATTCGGGTATGTTCCTCTTTCAGTTTACTTTACCTATAATTCGGGGACGAATTATTCTTTTTAGGGGGGAAGAGCTGTAAAACCCGCATGAACAATACACTTAGTAAACGTACGTACATATTAAAACTTCCTTTTATAGCATGAACACATGTCATGATTAGTAATTTCAGAAGTTATGTACGTATTATTATCACGACAAGTATTAAGTACGTGAGAGTACACGATAATTATTAACAATAATAATTATAATCATGAACATGAAATCATGAACGTTAAAATCACGAACATGTAATTACGTACTTAATTAATATAATACGATTAATATCGTTACGTACAAGTATTTAATTATAACATGAAAACACGAGTATACGAACACATAAATTAGAACACGGAAAACTCCGGGGTTTCCCTTGTGGGCCCTACTAGCCGCGGAAACCAAGAGAGACAAGGGCCAAGCCCATTTGATTTTTAGTAAGTAAACAAAAGGGTTAACACCTTTTCATTCACAGAGTTTTTCCAAGAAAATCAAAAACCCTACTCTTTCTTTTACTCTCTTTGGCCGGCGCCAGGAACAACACCAAAGGGGTGTATGTTTGTTTTTTGGTTAATTAAATTCAAGGAGTATGTTTGTGTTATTGTTCTCCAATAATTACATGCATTCGGTAATCCGTAAACCCTTTTATTTTTATTCTTTTAATTTAATTATTAACACATGAACATGGATTAAATAAAAACAAGGATTAAAACATGTCACGTGATCATGGGGGTAAAATTAAGGGTTGTTTTGGGTTTGCTTGCTCTGTCGACACACAAACCGAGAGCCCAAGGCTCTCGGCGTGTCCACCAACCGAGATCTAGGATTTCGGTGGTGTTGGTCTCGGACGGCAACAGGACAAGGGACCCCGACTCGTGTCGGGGTGTCCTTGTGGTTAGGTTGGGTCTCGGTAGCAAGAAGCCACACCACAGGCACACAGCCGGTGGCAAGCGTGGGTCAAGCCGGGGGAACCGCGGCTGTAGCAGGGGTGACCACCGGCACACAGCTAGTGGGAACACCGCTGTGGTCAACGGCTAGCCGAGGGGTGACCAACGGCTTAAGCTGGTGGCAGTTTAACAAAGACAGTGGCAACCGGCCAAGCCGGTTTACCACTGTTAAAGGGGTGTTTGGTTCGGTCCGGTTCATGGGGTTCTGGGTCTGGTTCACGACATGTCTAAATTATATTATGGGTCCGGTTCATGACTAAAATTGTACAAATATTTTATTTTTACAAGTATTTATTTTTAACATGATATTAAATTAGTTACATGACATGTATATAATTTAAATTAATCATAGACTTAGGTTAATTACTATTTACAAAGTAATACATGTTTAACCAAAGTATTTATTTATTTATTTTAGACTATAATATTAATTAATTATTAAGACATGAAATCTAATTAATTAATAAACATGACTTGGGTTATAATTAATAAAGTATTAATACATGTTTAACCTAAGTATTTTATACACCTTTAATTTAATTAATTCATGCTTATATTTAATTAGATCATATAACCTATAGTTTATTTAATTTACATGATATTATTAATAAACTATACTATAACCACATGACTTATGTTATTTAACCAGTAACTTAATCTTATATTATTAGCTTATTAATTCAACTTATTTCTAAATATGGAAACTTCCTAATTCATGAAACTTACTATTTTGGAAACTTTCTATTTTTAGAAACTGATCTATTTTAAGAAGTTAATCTATTTTTGGAAACTTTCTATTTTTTTTGGAAACTTTCTATTTTAGGAAACCTGCTATTTTTAGAAAGTTACTTGTTATTACACAACAAGTATAATAATACAAGAAATACAAGTAATACTTAATTAGAATACATAGAATACATGATAAACACAACATAACCTTAAAATCAGTAAAACAAGACATGAACATATAAAACAAGCTAAGACATGATATAATCAGTTACGTACTCAGTAAACAGAATACTTATACATGTACCCTATTTATGTAGCATTAGTGAGATCAAAGTAGGACTTCCATTCGTTCATCTTCTTCGTTCACTGGACATAAGGTACAGATTTTCCGTCATTTCAGTATGGACATTCTTTCCTTATTAGGATTCCCCGTTTGTAGCCAACTATTTTCCCAGTATTTGTTTTATATGTTTGATACTTATGTTAGAATAAGAGCCTAAGCTATATACATGCATGACCAGTGTCACCTAGTTATGGAGGTACCATAACCATAACACTGGAGGCACCAGTGTTATGACTTCCCCACGGCGAAGTGATTGCTCGTGGCGTCCCTTTTTCAGTTTTGGCCATTATATTATATTATCATGTGGGGCGTATGGGTGCATCCTAGTTACATGTTTATCAGTATTATAAGAGTGAATGTGATGTGTGCCTTGCATCCTTCACTAGGAGTTGATCCCTCCTACCCAGACTATTTAATTAGAGGCAACCCCTCTAATTGCATGCCGAGGTCTCCCCTCCAAGTATTCATGCACGGTGGAATCTCATGACCTATATGGGCTATTTGGCTAACTAATAATAGATTTTCATAGAAACATAAGTCTTTTCAAACTATAAAACCAGTTTTATGAACATGATTCCAGATGGCTTAGAACTTAGATTATTCCGCTGCTATTAGTCTTATATGCTTATGCTATTCCATGTCATACTTGTATATCCATGCACTGAGCGTTATACTCAGCCATTTTCCTTTAATGTTCCTGAACGACAGGTACTCAAGAGCGCTCGTAGACTTTATACGTACGTGCATATGGATTGGAAGCAATCTAGCCTTCTCTACTTTATGCATTTCATCATACATTTTGCTACTTATTTCTTTGGACATTGTTTAGTCCTTTTCCTTTTTAGTACATATGTTTGTGTGCGATGAGCTTATACTTGGGGTACCGATGTTTGTTTCCGGTATTTCCTTTCATGGTCATTTAATGTTTTAAAGACATTTACCTTACATGCTTTGATGACACGCCATAATCACGCGTGACATTCCATTTACCAAAATAGGGTGTTACATTCTACTCGGTCTCGGACGTAGTGATGTCTACGCTTAAAGTGTCTGGCGCCTTTCATGACTCCAGATTCATTGGCGAATATTATTGCGGCAGAATTGTCACAATATATATCAATAGGTTCTTTAATTGAAGGCATCACTCCAAGATCTCCAATAAACTTCCTAATCCAAACAGCTTCCATTGCAGCTTCTAAAGCAGCCATGTACTCGGATTGAGTAGCATGCACTGCAATCATTGTCTGTTTCTTGCTCTTCTAGTCAACTGCTCCTCCATTGATAACAAACACGTAACTTGTCTGAGAATTCGTATTGTCTTTATCACATTGCCAGGACGCATAACAGAAACCTGTAAAATTCAATTATGTGTGTGGTTTCCCTCCAAATACGAAAAACATATCTTTCGTACTCCTCAAATAGTTTAGAACATGTTTAACAGCAGTCTAGTGGAGCTTTCCTGGATTCTGTTGGTAACGATTGACCAAGTTCTGAGCAAACGCCACATCAGGCCTTGTGCATCTTACAACATACATAATAGATCCTATAGCCGAAGCATAAGTCGCCCTCTGCATGTATATCTCCTCTTTAGGAGTTGATGCATCCATCTCATGACTTAGATTATGCTTAACTTCCATAGGTTGAAAACCTTTCTTGGAATTATGCATATTATACTTCTTCAATATCTTATCTATATAAGCATCTTGTAAGACCAATTAACCGTATTTTCCTATCTCGATAGATATTAATTCCCATAATGTATGAAACTTCTCCTAAACCCTTAATAGAAAAACATTTACCAAGATAATCCTTAACAACGTTAAGTCTTGGAATGCTACTTGCCATGATTAATATGGCATCAACATATAGGACTAGAAATACTACATCACTCCCACTAGCTTTGCGATATACACATGGCTCATCACGATTTTGAATAAATCCGAACATTTTGATTTCTTCATCATATTAATTATTCCATTGACATGATGCTTGCTTCAAACCATGAATAGTTCTTTGAAGTTTACACACGTGCTTTGGATTTTTAGGATCAATATACCCTTCCGGTTGTTGCATATAGATGTCTTCATCTATGAGACTATTCAAGAAGGCAGTTTTAACATCCATTTTCCATATCTCATAGTCATATTATGCTGCTATAGCTATGAGAATCCTAATAGCTCTTAAGTCTGCTACAGCAGAAAATGTCTCCTTGTAGTCTATGCCAAATGTTTGAGTAAATCCTTTAGCTACTAAACGAGCTTTATAGGATTGTAATTTTCCGTCCATGTCGGTTTTCTTCTTGTATATCCACATATGTCTCACTACTTTAGCATTTGGTGGTGGATCTACAAAAATCCAAACATCATTAACTTTCATGGATTTCATTTCCTCATCCATAGCAACCATCCACTTATCCTTCTCAGGATCAAGCATGGCAGATTTATAATTAGTAGGTTCTCCAAGATCCCCTACTTCATCATCATCCTCTATATTAAGACATATATTGCTATTTGCATTTTTAATCCTTTTGGATCTACACAGAGGAACTAATTCTGGTGGAACCGCTAGACTTTCTGGTTCTACAGGAATTATTTCTCTAGTGTTTTCAGAAGGTAATATATCTATATGACTCTCTTCAAGATCATAATTTCTCCCACTGAATTGCTGATTTACAAGATCACTTTCAAGGAAGTCTCCATACTTAGCAACAATCACTTTGTTCTTAGGTGGATAATAAAAGTAGTAACCCATAGTTTTCTTAGGGTATCCTACAAAGATACATTTCATAGATCGTTGTTGGAGTTTGTCACCCAAGTCATGTTTCACATACGCCTCGCAACCCCAGACCTTTAAATAATAAAAATATGGCTTCTTGCCATGCCATAGTTCATATGGTGTCTTATTCACCTTCTTTGTAGGAACCATATTTAAAATGCGAACCGCAGATCCAAAGGCATAATCCCAAAAGGATAATGGTAAAGTTGTAAGATTAAACATAGATCGCACCATATCTAATAGTGTATGATTTCTCCTTTCGGATACACAATTTTGTTATGGAGTATAGGGAGAAGTAAGATGCTGAACAATTTCATTCTCACTTAGATAATCTTTAAACTCTTGACATAAATATTCACCACCTCTATCCGAATGAAGAACTTTAATCTTCTTTCCTAGTTTTAATTCTACTTCTGCTTTAAAAACTTTGAATGTTTCAAACACCTCATGTTTATGCTTAAGTAAATAAACATAACCATAACAGTTATAATCATCCGTAAATGTTAAGAAGTAACTAGCATATTTCCTTGACACATGTCTAAGTGGTCCACACACATCAGTGTGTATTAAACCAAGTAGATCATTATCCCTTTCAATATTAATATTAAAAGGTTTCTTGGTCATCTTTCCTGAGATACAAGACTCACATTTATCAAATGATTCATCATTGATATTTTCCAAAAGACCATCATGTTGAAGCTTTTGTATACGAACCTTCCCAATATAGGCTAGTCTACAATGCCAAAGATAAGAAGAGTTTTTATCAAACTTTATCTTCTTATTCATGCTAAATACAGAATTATTATTATACTTGGATTCATTTTCATGCATGTCTTTAAACACCATTCACAGAAATTGCATTAAAATAGAAAATACCATCTTTCTAAACAGAAATTCCATTATTATCAATAGTGTGAACAAATCTAGTATTTAACAAACAAGTAAAGGAAATAACACCCCCTAACAATTGTAAGTGCATAATGACAATCAATTAAAATTAGTATTAAACCCGAAGTTAAAACAAAATTAAATGTTCCTATAGCTTCAACCACTGCTTGTGCGCCATTGCCCACTTGTAGAAATTTTTCCCCATAGGATAGCTTCCTTTCCATCTTAAATCCCTGTAGCATATTACAAATGTTAATACCAAATCCCGTATCATATACCCAGGAAATTAATTTGTATGCCAAACTAAATAATTCGATCATAAATAAAGTACTTGAAGCTGCAGCGCTCTGCTCAGACTTCTTCTTTATTTCTCGCAACTCTTCGATGTAAAGAGGTTAATTCCTCTTCCATTGACCACTTGCCTTGCAATGGTGACAAGTCTCATCCTTCTGAGATTGATTTTTCTTGACAAAGTTCTGCTTAGGTTTTGAATAAGTCGTAACTTGCTTGCCCTTATCACCATTGCCTTTTCCTTTGTTCTTGTTCGCTTGTGGTTTTGGCTTACTCACTCTACCCTTTTGTATGGTTAGTACAAGAAGATTAGAGGTAGATTCATTGTCCTTTAACCCCTTTTTGTAGTCAATGTGCATTGCATGCAAATCATTAACTGTCTTCCCCGTGCAATGCATATTATAGTTTCTAACAAAATCATTGAAGTCCCTGTTAAGGGACGTATTGATCAAGTTAATAGCCATATTATGATCATAGGGCTGTCCTAGTGCAATGAGTTGTTCCGTATAACCCCTCATCTCCATGTAATGTGCACTAACAGACTTTCCAGGAGTTTGCTTGCTGCTATGCAAAGCATCTACTAAGTCGTAGATCTCCACAGCTTGCGACTTCTCGAACATAGCCTTAAGTTCATCAAGCATACGCTTAGGCGAAAATAGCTCATACTTCTTTTGAAGTGGAGGGGACATTTTCCCTAGCATTAAGCAAGCCACATCCGAGTGCTTCTTAATAGTAGCAACATGTTCAAGCTTTGCGGCTTCAAAAGATCCTTCAGAAATATCCTCCGGATAAGAAGTGGTCAACATATTAATAGTAGCCGCTACTCTCAAGACAATTCTTAGTCAGCGGTACCAATCATTGATGTTTGGGCCAGTAAGTTTAGGACGATCAAAAAATGTTTTGAACGCAGAACTTATAGTGTTATTGTCGGGTTGAGCCATTTCTATAGAAATAAGTTCAAATATTAGTATTTTCGATAATAAAATACTTTCAAGAAAATAAAATTACCCCGGTATATAAACCATAGTATTTTCCTTGAATCCTAGAACATATATTGACATAGATCCATTACATCACTTGATCTGCTAGTAATGAATATATTCAACATAGTGACATGTCAAACAATTCAATTGACAAACAATTTTCAATTTCTAGATATTTAAGGGATTTACATTGCCAAAAAAACATTTTGCATTGTAAACATGTTTCATCCCTTCTAAACGCCTTAAGTTTCCAGATCTCACTGAGTAACTTAATTAAGTCGTCTAATCTGAATATCGTAAAACCATCATACGAATTCTCATTCTATAAAATTTTTCTCTCCATCACAACATCTTTCACAAATCTCATATGACGACGTAGTAATTTCAAGTGTTCGTCAATTAGAAAGCATTCGACTTAAATTTTAAGGGTATAAATTTGATGTCAAAATCAATGTATGGAGAAGCATGTATACAACTCCATAACATAAGTTTAATAAAACATTTAGTAATCTTTTTCACGAGACTAAATTTCTACATAAATTATGTTAAGGTATTGGTTAAACCAATCAATGAATTTACCCACAATTATTCACAACGTACTTACAGCTAAAACACAATGCAATAACCTTATTCATTGTGATTTCGAATGTGAATTTGCGGTAAATCAACCTTAAGGTATAATGCAAATAATAATCGTAGGTAATTTCAATTTGACGCACAGGCGAGCTGGGAATTTGGTCAGCGACTAATGGCTTAACACCTCCTTCCTTAACCGGGTACATGACCAGCAGTGCGTTATACCCACTTTATACTTTGTCAAAAGGAGTAGGCCGTTAGATTATTATTGCTATTCACCAATCAACATAATTTTATGTAATATAGATTTCAAAACAAATCTTAATTTTAATATGATTTAGTCCATATTTGTTTTTCTTTAAAAAGCCCTTGTTTACAATAATTCGTACAATTTTAACATAAACAAGTAAAAATCGTAAACACATAATAACAATTTATATGTGCGATAAATAAATCAATAGCCACATGCATACCATTTATTCAATAATCTTCAAATCTAGGTTTTTGTATTCATATAAAAGTCTTCCCTAATTCAAGATTTATTGAATCGAATAAAGCAAGTAGCACATAAAATCATATATACATACAATTTTACGATCCATGAAAACATGCACGTTCATCATGGATCCACCCAAATCTCTTAACAATTAAATCTCTTCGGATCGTAACCTTTAATGTACATGACATAAAAATTAATCATGCAATTTAATCTAAAATTATAGAACATCTAATTTAGGGTTTCAAAAACAATTCTTTTTTTATAAAATTGGGCCAAAACCCTAATTTTAAAAAACAAAACCCTAATTTTTAAGAAAACCTAAAAAACATGTAGTTTTAACTCAAAACACTTACTAGTTAAAAAACTTTAGATTTTAGATAATTATAACATGTTAAAACGGATCTGATACCACTGAAGGTTTATTAGTTCATAACAATTATACAAAATCATAAACGAGATCAAAGCACACATATAGCGGAAGCGATTTAACAAGATCATAATAACACAATTATAATTGATCGAATTAGGGTTACATACCTTTTAGCTAAAGCAAATCTACAAGATAAAGAACGAATCACCAATTAGGGTTTATAACGAACACCACCAAGATATAGTCTAAAGTAAGACTATATTACATTCTTGTACACACGTAATACAACGAGCTAACCGTGGAAAATCTACCCAACAACCCTAGAGAGGGGCTAGGACTAGATTATAAGCAAAATCGAAAGAACAATAAAACCAACCGAAACCCTTTGTGGGTTTCTTGTTGTGATTGACCAGAGAGAGGAGAAGGGAAGAAGTGAAGAATTATGAGGGTGGGGGGGGGGGGTTGTTTATATAGACCTAGGAATTCTTGTAGCCCAAGTAAAACAAATAAAAGGAAAGTTTTTCCTTCCCCCTTGTCCCATAACCGACGGTCGAACACCCCTTTGTGGGGTGTTCCGGAACCTTCTTTTCTTCTTCCTTTTTATTCCACAACGTTCGTTAATACTTAACTATTAATTATTTAACAGTCGTTAAAGTAATAGCTCGATTTAATTTAATAAATATAATAAATATATTTATTAAATAAATTAACTCTTTACGTATTGAGTGCAATCCCGTAATCTCGAGTTCGATCCTATCACACGACTATTAATTATAAGTCCATAAACTTTCATATGTGGCATTGTAGACTAGGACATTTAAATATTGTTTCTAAAAAAACTTAAAATGATGAATCTGATTGATGTTGTGGATGTAAAAGAATTTCCAAAATTTCAGATATGCGTTGGAGCAAAACACGCGCAAAATCCTTTTAAAATGCCGCATACAAAAGCACTCAAATTCTTGAATTAATACACTCTTATTTGACTGATATTAAAAGCACCATGAGTAAAGGAAAAAAAATATATTACATTTGTGGATGATTAATCTAGATACACAAAATTTTACCTCCTCGGATCCAAAGATGAAGCAGAACAAATGTTTTTACAATTCAAAGCAGAAGCAGAATCCAGTTAGATAGGAAAATTAAAAGACTTAGGTCTCATAGAGGGTGAGGAATATAACACTAATTTGCTTAAGGACATTTGTGAGAAAAATAGTATTGTACATGAATTTAGTGCACCTTCTACTCCCTAACAAAATGGTATAGCCAAAACTAGATGTTAATAAGTTTGGGCATGTCTGATAATATGTTTGGATAAGGTTGCTTTACCTGATTTTAGAAAACCTAACGTTGAGCCTAAAACCTTCGATTGCGTATTTATCGATTATTCTATTGATAGTGCTGCATATAGATTTATGTGCTTAGATAATAATTATGTTTGTGAATATAGAGATGCTGAATTTTTTGAAACATTTTTTCCTTTGAAGAAAAATAATATTTCAGATATTAGTGGTTTTTCTTTTTTTACTGTTGGCACTACTTCGTCATGTGTGCATGCATGTTCATCTAATTTAAATAATCGGGAAAATGAATTTAAAAGAAGTAAGAGGAAAAGAGTTCAGACTTTATCATTGTGTTTCTAGTTGAGAATGATAATTCGGATAAAGTTAACGATAACATTATTTTGGTCTTTTTGTTATAAGAAGATCCCAAAACGTATAAATAAGCCATAACATCTATTAAATGTGAACTTGACTCTATAATGGTAAATAACACTTGGGATTCACTAGATTTTCCTAAAGGATGCAAACCTATCAAGTGTAAATGAATATAGAAGAGGAAAATGAGTCCCAATACTATTGAGAAGTTTAAGGCTAAGTTGGTAGTAGTTGGATACTACCAAAAGAAAGGCATCAACTTTTTTTATACACTTATTCGCCGGTTGATGAGATGGCATTTATACATGATCTCATCGTTCTTTTCGAGCTTTAAATGCATAAAATGTCATAAATTTACCATATATATGCTTGTATTTGTTTACTTGTGTGTTTTAGGTATGGATATCATGAAAAAGACAAAAGATCACAAGAAACAAGGAAAAACGAACACGAGAAACGAAGCCGTACAATGAACCGGGCCCTAGTTCATGATTATCCAAGAAAAATCCTTGAAGACTTAAAGATGTAAAAGATTGATCCTCAATTTATGAAGAAATGACACTTAAAACCCTTGTATATTCATAATTACAAGTTTGGTCCCTTAAGTTTGTCAAAATTACAAAAAGGTCCTTCAACTTTGAAGAATTGGCAAGTTTAGTCCCTCAAAAATTATAAATTGTCAATAATGGCCCCTGATGAAGTCAAAGATACATTTAAGACCTTTGAAGATCAAGAATGTCCAAGATCAGTCCTCAAACTATGCAAAAATGGCAAAAAATCAACCCTTGAAAACCTTTTGCCAAAGTTTTCGGGTAAAAGTGTGAAGTATGGAACTTTATTAACAAAGGAAATGAGTTATCAAGGCAGAAAAACACGTTTTACCATGTTTACCAAAACACAAGAACCAAAAGTGTGCAAGTTAAACATTCAAATCATAAAATGCGCCAAACACAATCCCATTCCACCAAAATCAGATCAAAGGGGACCACTATTCACCCCATGAACCCATATTTTACTTTTTACTACAAAAGGGTTTTTCCCAATTACTTTAACCAAAACTCAATTCACCCTCACACGATTGCATCCCACACATGAAAACTCACACCACTCTACTCAAGGACCCCACCCCATTTAGCCGTCCACCAATCACAATCCAACTTAACCTCCAAGGAATGACACGTGGCCAAATCAACAACCCACACTCCTTTCTTGGATACAAAGCTAAAATGGACGTATAGTTAGCATTTGGACAGCTCAAAAACTCAATGCACTTAAGGGCAAATTTGGGAATTCTAGACTAGGGTTTCATGTATTTCAGCATTCTAGAATCATCTCTTGTACTCTATAAAAGGACCCCCAACCTGTGGTGAGGCCTTTGTTCCAATTTTACTCTTTAAACATTGTAATTCCTTTTTAAATTTTATAAAAGTTGGTATTTTAAGAAAATTGTAATTCCTTTTTATGTTTTTGAAAGTTGGTGTTGTTTAAGGGTAATTCTGAGTTCCACTTGATGTTATAAAGGTGCTTAGTGTAGAATATTGATAATCAATGAATCTATGAAGGGGTTTGTTGATTTCTAGAGAGAGAAAGTTAGAGAGAGAAAGTGAGAGAAACTATGTGAAATTTATTAATATGGAATCAAAGAAATGACAACAACCAACCCCTTTCCATGGTGGAAAGGGGTATTTATAGTTCCAAGTCATAAGTGGACTTGGGCCGGTCCATGACAAGCCCATGGACCGGTTCTTACTTAAGTTAATAAGCAAATAATAACTAATTACTAACTACGAGCTATTACAACATGAATCATATTGTGGAGTGACCGATACTTCTAATATACGTTAAAACGTATTTCTAACAATCTCCCCCTAAGGGAGGTCACTCCACGTTACAAAGTTCTAAACCTAGCATACTATACTAAGTCTTCGTTCTTTAGCTCGTAGTCCTTTCTTCTTTTCTTTCTTTTGTTGTGAATATGTTGATTTGATCTTTTTGGCTTTGACTTGAGAGCATTGTTCTTTGGCCTTTCACGTGCGATCTTTGCCTTTCTTGTGAACTTTGCCTCCTCGTGACTTCATGTTCCACACACTTACGTCTTTTTGTTGGATTCTTGAAAGCTTCAGAGTTTGGTACAGCGGAAGACTTCATCTTGTACTTTCTTGAATTTTTGTTGCAAAAGACATAAGCTTGTGGGAACGACTTTTACAGGTACACCGCAACACCACCGTCTTCACTGGTACACAGCAACGCCACCGTCTTCAACAGGTACTCAGCAACGCCACCGTCTTTAGCAGGTACACAGCAACGACACGAATAAAATGGCTTTGAACATTTTATTCTAATTCGGTAGCATTTTACCTCCGGTCGGTGAAGACCGTTGGACGATATTAGATATCGTACCCGTGACGGATAGTTTCAATTAAGTAACTTCCTGACAGGATTTCGCGGGTAAACCCGTTCTCTTTATTCGACCGTCCAAAGCTGACTGCGAACATAAAGAGTGAATCACTTGGATAAATTATCCTTGTGATTAAAAGCCGTCAATTCATGAAACCTGGAACAAGTGAATTTCAATTAAGATTTTCACCATCGTTGCTTTCCAGTTGTCACGAGCTCGATTCATAAAGAGTCTTGCACGTTACCTACCAAGTGCTGTTTGATGTTGACACTAGAAGGATTTCCACTCGTCACTGTGGTCAATAAAGAGTCACTCTGAGTGTTCTGGCAAGATCATATGATAATGCGAAGAGGCATGGAACGAGTTTAAGTTCAATTAAGAATTAAACCACTGTTACCTTCCAGTTTTTCACAAGATTGGTTCTAAAAGAACCGCACGTGTAACCTACCATGAGCTTGTTTGATGTTGGCTCAAGCAGGATTTCCATCTTCATTGTAATACTTACGTATTACTCGGATGTTCTGGCAATATTACAAGAATATTGCGTAGGACTCATGAAAATCTCTTACTTTTCACAGTGTGTGAGAAAGCAAGGAATAAATGGAAAGTGTCCTAATGAGACTTTTGATGATCTCTTGGCTCTAGACTCGATTGTGCGTTTTGATTTAGTGAGCGATGGCTGGAGAGGAGTGCCACCTTTTCAATACCAGTTTATTCGGAGTGAATAAACCAATAGATAACGTGTTGATCTCCGTGTGATTAAAACAAATACCTTTTGAGAGATATTTGAGTTAGCTGGGGAAGGGTTGTGCATTGCATCACTGGGTCCATGATGTCTTTCTTCAATACCGAGAATCATTAACAAAAATGACCTCAATAGCATATGTATTGACCCGGTTTCTGCCTAAAGTTGTAAGGAGGGCTTCTTTCTTTACACCCTTTATCTTTACATTTCTTTTTCATTCTTCAACCCCTTCAATGCTTACCAATACGTCATCACTAGCACCTTGTTGTGATTGTTCCAGTGCTAGCTTAAGTACTTGGTCGGCATTCAGCTACGTTCACATTCTTTCTCCATCTTTCCTAGGACTTCTAATTCTATCTAGGGAATTGTCCTTGGGAAGATTCCATCGGCTCTGATGAATCATTGGACTAAACCTATTCCTACCACCCTTTTGTCACCACATCCGTCGTGAATTAAGCGTGTTTTGGGAAGGAATTGCCACCATGAAAAATCATTGAAAATCACCTAAAGTACTTGTGATATTGAAATCAAAAGTTTTGTACCTTAGGTGTTTTGTTCATCAAAAACGCTCCCCCTTAACACGTGCTTTACACATATTAAGTTGGATAATCTTTAAGTCTTTTTCATCTTTTAGCCAAGTATCACTTACGTCTCCTTAATCCCATTTTCTCCCCTTTTCCAAAATGTTAACCATTAATATTTGGGATATTGAATGGATTAACCGGTCTTTGGGTAAAAATGAAATCGATGTTTTGGCCATAGAACAAGTTATTGCTCCCCCTTAAGTTAATAAGGGATAGATGTAGTGCTTTGGTATAACATATTTTGAAAGATTTAGAATCTCGTGAGAAATTCTTGAAAAATTATCATACCTTAACACTACAGCAAGCCATACAAGTACATTATTCACAAATATACATATTCACAATTGAAAACCAATATAAAGTGACCTGAAATGTACAACCCATTAGATGGATCGTTGCAGTAGCTTGTGGTGCACTAAATACGGTCTTCCACCCACGAATCTTTCCAAGCTCCTCATCAATCTACGTTCACGGAGCTTTTGATCGATCTTTTTGATCACATACTTTGCCATCTGCCGGTAACCCGGATGCCAATCCTCCGTCATCTCTGGCAAAGTCCCACCCGAGTTCAGATGCTCCAACTTATCTCTGATTTGTATAAGAGTTCCATCACTATACTTGTGAAGCTCACCCACCCTCATAAACTTCATCAAACCTCGACTGTTCAAGTAGAAAATGCCGGAATTCGGGACAGAAATGCCGGTATAAGGACATCTTTCTACATGTTGAGGTAGCACTTGATTCACAGGACGGGTTAAATTGAGCCTCCTCTGATAGCTTTCGACTCCCAACTGAAGATCCTCAACTCGTGACTTGATGACAATGCTTCGTGTGAACATACGAAGTGCTGTATTCAAAGCAATCAGGTCTTCACGAGGAATGTAAGTAAGTTGATCTCGGGTTATCAGAAGCAGCATATCTTCAATATCCTCAAGGCGAATGATGGAAAAATCTCCTTGCTGGATTTTGTATTCCCTGTCATCCTCCCTTTTCAAGCGAATCTCCGTCACATGATAGTAGCCGTTCTTGGCTTCAGTTTTCATTCCTAAGATGCTGGAGATACGGATGTCGGATCTAACATTGCTTCCAGAATTGACCAAGCAGCAACCCCTGTACGCCCTTCGGACTCGTTCGTCCCAATGAGATGCACCTATGACAGCATACATATCATAATTACGATTCATTTTTGGGACCCAGAGTCGATTTACCTTTTCCTCGATGAAGGGTATTGTCCCCCAGTTGGCAGCTTTCAGCAAAGTCAGGGATGTTGCATACTTTGATGACCCCTTCATAAGATACTCAAGATCATTGGTGACGAAGAAGTCAAGAGTAATCTGATTATCTTGAGCAGGATCCATTGGAGGTGGAGCTCTTTCTGATTCATGAAGTCCTGGCCGTTGAACGGTTTTCAAAGCCTTCAGGATCTCATCGGCATAGTACTCGAGCTCCATTCGGGGTAATCGGGTTTTGGCACGCAGTCTCTTATCTTTCAGTGCTTTCTTCACCAAGGATGGAGTAACCGAAGTCTTATACTCATGAGCAAGAAATGCACATAAGTCAATCGGACTTCGGATACGAAGATACAGCACATCTTTGTCAGCATCTGTGATCGGATCGTATTGTGCTGCTGCCGTGATCCAAGCTTGTGGTGGTGCAGACTCGTCTATTTCCAACGTGTCTTCCCAGGCACGAATGCTTGGTTCAGGAACCGTAGATTGTTGTGCTTGTTGTAGAGGAGTGGAAGTGCGAACATCTACTGGTTCAGTTTCAGGCATTTCGGCAGTGTCGTGAACTGGGGAGTGTTGTGCAGCTTCGGGTTCCGTCACTGATTCTGCGATCACAGGAGCAACAACAACAGAACTAATGGGGTTAGTGGTAATAGGTAAAGATACAGCGATAGAGATACCGGGAGCCGAAGACGCTGTAGTGGCATTCACATCATGGCACCACTTAGTACGTCTTGATTCCGAGGATGTCGATTTATCCTTCTGTGCTGCATCTTTTGTGGACTTGGTTCTAGTCTTAGCAGCAGTTTTCTTGGAGCTGGTAACCTTGTCTCCTTCTTTCGGCTGTTCACCCCCATCATCATCCTGATTGTCATCCCCGTTACTATCCCTAACACTCTCCTGATTCTCATCACCACCATCGTCGCCATCATCATCATCATCCTCGTCATCATCCTCGTCATCATCCTCGTCATCCTCATCATCATCACCACCCTCGTCATCGTCTTTATCCTTTTCTCCTTCTTCTTCTTCTTCTTCCTCTTCTTCCCCCGTACCCTCTTCTTCACTCTCTTCCCTTTCTTCCTCAGGTAAGATGTGATATGGTACCACACTTCCAAACCTCTTGAATAAGCTATCATCCTCCCTGATAGCATCATTCAGGGATTTATATAGAGCCCGTTGAATCCTCGACTTATCATATGACCCAAGTTCCACCATACGAGCCTTAAGGATCTTCTTCAATTCAAAATCCGTCAGGTCATAAGCAATCTTGTAGGCGGCTTCTGAAGGGTTGGATGATTTGACCATCAAGTTGTCAGCAGCAAGTGTCTTCAACTCATCGCGAAGTTTAGGCATTAGGGATTCAACGGATTCTTGCACTCTTTCTTTCACAGATGCTTCAAGTGCTTCTTTTTGTTCCTTATATTTATCCCTCATCGCTTGAAGTCTGGTAATACGTGCAGCATGCTTATCAGCCTTAGCCTGCTTAACCCGAGCAAGTTCTTCTGCATGTGCTTTTCTAGTCAACTCCATATCTGAAGCGAACCTAGCAATCATCTCCTCTTGGGCTTTCCTAGATTCTTCTTCCCTCTGAGCTCGTCTTTGCAACTCTTGGCGAAGTTCATCCATTTCGCGTTTGTTAGTATCAAACAGTTCGGCCATAACTAATGCAGCCATTGCAGATGTTGCAGAGCTGCTTTGGGTTGACTGGAGGGGCTCGGTTGTTACTGCTGTACTAAGGATGGGGATTATGGGTGGTGGAAGAAATGGTGTTGAAGCCGGTCGGGTTGGTAAAGGTTGTATGGGTGGAGGTTGAGTTGTTAAGGGTTGAGTTGTTAAGGGTTGAATTGACACCACGATCGTAGGAGCAACAGGTTCCTTTTCCACACTTGCTGAAATAGGGATTGATGGCTCCTTCGAAGTGGAATAGTGTTCAGGTGACCCAAACTCATCAACATCATGCGGTTCCTCGTACTCATCCTCGATATCTACCCTCGCACCTGAACCACTACCGCCTGTATCTTTCCTACTCCTTTTAATAGCAATCTTCATCATTTGTTGCTCGGATTTATCAAGAGTAGGATCAACAATATCTTGTTCATCACGTAGACGCATCAAATCCTTACCCTTTCCCTTCTTACCCTCTGTCTTCTTCTTCTTGGGTTCGGGTTCAGGTAACGCAGCTGGTTGTTTGCGTTTACCTTTACTCTTAACCGTTGTGGATGAGTCTTCTCCAGTTTGAAGGTTTGCTTTCAGCCTCTGGATTTCTAATTGTAGTAGCTTGTAATCTGCAGAACCTTTGATTTTATCAGATAGAAGGTAATCAGGAACAGGACCCGGAATCACACCAATAGACGGTCCTTCATGCCTCAGATCTACAGTATCATCAGCTTCTTCAGTGTGATAGCGACCTGCTGTACGCCTATCAATAGTATTATCAAGCTTCATAAAATAATTAATGATTAGCTTAATAAACCGAGGATAAGGAAAGAAGTTTGTCTTCAGCTTCTTGTTGTAGAAGAGCTGAAATGTGAATTCTTCCCATATCAACAAAGCATAATCTGAATTTGCAGCTTTGTACATGCCATAGAAGAGGTTCATTATCGGACTGCGCAAAGCATCATGGCCACTCGTTTTTGGTGTAAGGCATTTACTGAGAATACCCATCAAAGCTCTCCAGGGTTGTCCTACCTTAGCAGTAGTAAACTCAGATGCAACTCGTATTTCCGGACATCCAAGTGCGTCAAATAACTCCGCGAGTTCATCTTTAGTAGGATCCCTTGAGAAAGACATGCCCTTGGGTGTATCCCGTATACCAAGAATCTTACGGAAGTCTGAAACGGTGAGTGTCTGCTGCTTGTTGTCGATGGTGAAGGTGATCTTGTTCGAAGTGATTTCCTTGGTTGCCCAAAATTCAAACATATACTCATAAGGCACCGAGGCTGTATTCCTAAGGGCGTTCTTGAAATGAGAGTTATCAAGGATGGCTATGGCGACCTTAAAACCATGGTGAGTGGATTTAGAGACTTGCTTTAGCCTATAGTTGTTGGGTATAAACTTAAGGGTTCGGGCTTTAGCAATATCGGCTTCTCTAGATTCTTGGATAGCTTGTACTGTTGGATTAGTCATTTTATCTGCTTAAGATAAGACATGAAAGGTTGATGCACAAAAGCATATAGATATGTATCATTCTTACTTCTAAGCATAACACATTTCATAAATCAACAAGTACATATATAGCATGCAAACAAGAATAATCAAACTCTTCATTCGGAACTTTTCCTCATTCGGAACATCTTCATCCGGAACATTTCCTCATTCGGAACTTCTCCTCATTCGGAACTTCTTCATCCGGAAGTTCTTCATTCGGAACTTCCTTCATCCGGAAGTTCTTCATTCGGAACTTCCTTCATCCGGAAGTTCTTCATTCGGAACTTCCTTCATCCGGAAGTTCTTCATTCGGAACTTCCTTCATCCGGAAGTTCTTCATTCGGAACTTCCTTCATCCGGAAGTTCTTCATTCGGAACTTCCTTCATCCGGAACATTCCTTCATTCGGAACTTCCTTCATTCGGAAGTTCTTCATTCGGAACTTCCTTCATCCGGAAGTTCTTCATTCGGAACTTCCTTCATTCGGAAGTTCTTCATTCGGAACTTCCTTCATTCGGAAGTTCTTCATTCGGAACTTCCTTCATTCGGAAGTTCTTCATTCGGAACTTCCTCATTCGGAAGTCCTTCATTCGGAACTTCCTCATTCGGAAGTTTTTCAGAAGAAATCCTTCATTCGGAAGTTTTAAGCCACGTTCATCCGGAACTTTTACAAACTAAACTCAGATGATTAATCTAGCGCGTTTGTGAGTTTCTAAGGCAAACTAAGGCAATATAAACATCATTTAATCTATTCCGAACAAAACCCACCATAAATCCCTTGTTAATTTAGCCTAATTTAATCAAAAACCCTAAGTAGATTAGACTGAGTAATTGAGCATGTTTAACAGGTTTATATGATAAGAAGTGAGGATTAGAAGTTAACATTTGATGTATATACCTTAATTGTTCGAATGAACAGGAGCTAGATCAATGAGCAAGTGATTATTCAGAGCGTGTGTTTGTGTATTCAACAATGGCGGCAAGATGAATAAACAGTGAAGGGAGAATAGTGAGAGGCGGGGGTTGTGTTGTTTGACTTAGGTCAAAAATTTGACAATTTTCCATAAATCACACTTTTAGTCCCTACATTTTCTCTTTCCTTTCCTTTTTTGTCTATTACTTTTTTTCATTTCACTTAACACTTATTTAACTTACACAACTTAGCAAACGCATCTATTAGCATATCCTCAAGATCTAAAAGCCATGCCTATCACTTAGAACGATCACAAGTCGTTTTCTAAAGCAAAACCACTCAATTACCATGAAGCCCTTAATTTTCACAATCACTTTTGAAGATCAATGTTAATGACGAAGATGATTTTACTATTTTACTATTTTCTAAAGCTTGATGTTAGATTCAAAATGTAGAATATTGATAATCAATGAATCTATGAAGGGGTTTGTTGATTTCTAGAGAGAGAAAGTTAGAGAGAGAAAGTGAGAGAAACTATGTGAAATTTATTAATATGGAATCAAAGAAATGACAACAACCAACCCCTTTCCATGGTGGAAAGGGGTATTTATAGTTCCAAGTCATAAGTGGACTTGGGCCGGTCCATGACAAGCCCATGGACCGGTTCTTACTTAAGTTAATAAGCAAATAATAACTAATTACTAACTACGAGCTATTACAACATGAATCATATTGTGGAGTGACCGATACTTCTAATATACGTTAAAACGTATTTCTAACAATCTCCCCCTAAGGGAGGTCACTCCACGTTACAAAGTTCTAAACCTAGCATACTATACTAAGTCTTCGTTCTTTAGCTCGTAGTCCTTTCTTCTTTTCTTTCTTTTGTTGTGAATATGTTGATTTGATCTTTTTGGCTTTGACTTGAGAGCATTGTTCTTTGGCCTTTCACGTGCGATCTTTGCCTTTCTTGTGAACTTTGCCTCCTCGTGACTTCATATTCCACACACTTACGTCTTTTTGTTGGATTCTTGAAAGCTTCAGAGTTTGGTACAGCGGAAGACTTCATCTTGTAATTTCTTGAATTTTTGTTGCAAAAGACATAAGCTTGTGGGAACGACTTTTATAGGTACACCGCAACACCACCGTCTTCACTGGTACACAGCAACGCCACCGTCTTCAACAGGTACTCAGCAACGCCACCGTCTTTAGCAGGTACACAGCAACGACACGAATAAAATGGCTTTGAACATTTTATTCTAATTCGGTAGCATTTTACCTCCGGTCGGTGAAGACCGTTGGACGATATTAGATATCGTACCCGTGACGGATAGTTTCAATTAAGTAACTTCCTGACAGGATTTCGCGGGTAAACCCGTTCTCTTTATTCGACCGTCCAAAGCTGACTGCGAACATAAAGAGTGAATCACTTGGATAAATTATCCTTGTGATTAAAAGCCGTCAATTCATGAAACCTGGAACAAGTGAATTTCAATTAAGATTTTCACCATCGTTGCTTTCCAGTTGTCACGAGCTCGATTCATAAAGAGTCTTGCACGTTACCTACCAAGTGCTGTTTGATGTTGACACTAGAAGGATTTCCACTCGTCACTGTGGTCAATAAAGAGTCACTCTGAGTGTTCTGGCAAGATCATATGATAATGCGAAGAGGCCTGGAACGAGTTTAAGTTCAATTAAGAATTAAACCACTGTTACCTTCCAGTTTTTCACAAGATTGGTTCTAAAAGAACCGCACGTGTAACCTACCATGAGCTTGTTTGATGTTGGCTCAAGCAGGATTTCCATCTTCATTGTAATACTTACGTATTACTCGGATGTTCTGGCAATATTACAAGAATATTGCGTAGGACTCATGAAAATCTCTTACTTTTCACAGTGTGTGAGAAAGCAAGGAATAAATGGAAAGTGTCCTAATGAGACTTTTGATGATCTCTTGGCTCTAGACTCGATTGTGCGTTTTGATTTAGTGAGCGATGGCTGGAGAGGAGTGCCACCTTTTCAATACCAGTTTATTCGGAGTGAATAAACCAATAGATAACGTGTTGATCTCCGTGTGATTAAAACAAATACCTTTTGAGAGATATTTGAGTTAGCTGGGGAAGGGTTGTGCATTGCATCACTGGGTCCATGATGTCTTTCTTCAATACCGAGAATCATTAACAAAAATGACCTCAATAGCATATGTATTGACCCGGTTTCTGCCTAAAGTTGTAAGGAGGGCTTCTTTCTTTACACCCTTTATCTTTACATTTCTTTTTCATTCTTCAACCCCTTCAATGCTTACCAATAC
This sequence comes from Glebionis coronaria, assembly GCA_025667525.1. Lineage (NCBI taxonomy): Eukaryota > Viridiplantae > Streptophyta > Magnoliopsida > Asterales > Asteraceae > Glebionis > Glebionis coronaria. The sequence goes on from CM046877.1 coordinate 119,745,646, forward strand.
GTCATCACTAGCACCTTGTTGTGATTGTTCCAGTGCTAGCTTAAGTACTTGGTCGGCATTCAGCTACGTTCACATTCTTTCTCCATCTTTCCTAGGACTTCTAATTCTATCTAGGGAATTGTCCTTGGGAAGATTCCATCGGCTCTGATGAATCATTGGACTAAACCTATTCCTACCACCCTTTTGTCACCACATCCGTCGTGAATTAAGCGTGTTTTGGGAAGGAATTGCCACCATGAAAAATCATTGAAAATCACCTAAAGTACTTGTGATATTGAAATCAAAAGTTTTGTACCTTAGGTGTTTTGTTCATCAAAAACGCTCCCCCTTAACACGTGCTTTACACATATTAAGTTGGATAATCTTTAAGTCTTTTTCATCTTTTAGCCAAGTATCACTTACGTCTCCTTAATCCCATTTTCTCCCCTTTTCCAAAATGTTAACCATTAATATTTGGGATATTGAATGGATTAACCGGTCTTTGGGTAAAAATGAAATCGATGTTTTGGCCATAGAACAAGTTATTGCTCCCCCTTAAGTTAATAAGGGATAGATGTAGTGCTTTGGTATAACATATTTTGAAAGATTTAGAATCTCGTGAGAAATTCTTGAAAAATTATCATACCTTAACACTACAGCAAGCCATACAAGTACATTATTCACAAATATACATATTCACAATTGAAAACCAATATAAAGTGACCTGAAATGTACAACCCATTAGATGGATCGTTGCAGTAGCTTGTGGTGCACTAAATACGGTCTTCCACCCACGAATCTTTCCAAGCTCCTCATCAATCTACGTTCACGGAGCTTTTGATCGATCTTTTTGATCACATACTTTGCCATCTGCCGGTAACCCGGATGCCAATCCTCCGTCATCTCTGGCAAAGTCCCACCCGAGTTCAGATGCTCCAACTTATCTCTGATTTGTATAAGAGTTCCATCACTATACTTGTGAAGCTCACCCACCCTCATAAACTTCATCAAACCTCGACTGTTCAAGTAGAAAATGCCGGAATTCGGGACAGAAATGCCGGTATAAGGACATCTTTCTACATGTTGAGGTAGCACTTGATTCACAGGACGGGTTAAATTGAGCCTCCTCTGATAGCTTTCGACTCCCAACTGAAGATCCTCAACTCGTGACTTGATGACAATGCTTCGTGTGAACATACGAAGTGCTGTATTCAAAGCAATCAGGTCTTCACGAGGAATGTGAGTAAGTTGATCTCGGGTCATCAGAAGCAGCATATCTTCAATATCCTCAAGGCGAATGATGGAAAAATCTCCTTGCTGGATTTTGTATTCCCTGTCATCCTCCCTTTTCAAGCGAATCTCCGTCACATGATAGTAGCCGTTCTTGGCTTCAGTTTTCATTCCTAAGATGCTGGAGATACGGATGTCGGATCTAACATTGCTTCCAGAATTGACCAAGCAGCAACCCCTGTACGCCCTTCGGACTCGTTCGTCCCAATGAGATGCACCTATGACAGCATACATATCATAATTACGATTCATTTTTGGGACCCAGAGTCGATTTACCTTTTCCTCGATGAAGGGTATTGTCCCCCAGTTGGCAGCTTTCAGCAAAGTCAGGGATGTTGCATACTTTGATGACCCCTTCATAAGATACTCAAGATCATTGGTGACGAAGAAGTCAAGAGTAATCTGATTATCTTGAGCAGGATCCATTGGAGGTGGAGCTCTTTCTGATTCATGAAGTCCTGGCCGTTGAACGGTTTTCAAAGCCTTCAGGATCTCATCGGCATAGTACTCGAGCTCCATTCGGGGTAATCGGGTTTTGGCACGCAGTCTCTTATCTTTCTGTGCTTTCTTCACCAAGGATGGAGTAACCGAAGTCTTATACTCATGAGCAAGAAATGCACATAAGTCAATCGGACTTCGGATACGAAGATACAGCACATCTTTGTCAGCATCTGTGATCGGATCGTATTGTGCTGCTGCCGTGATCCAAGCTTGTGGTGGTGCAAACTCGTCTATTTCCAACGTGTCTTCCCAGGCACGAATGCTTGGTTCAGGAACCGTAGATTGTTGTGCTTGTTGTAGAGGAGTGGAAGTGCGAACATCTACTGGTTCAGTTTCAGGCATTTCGGCAGTGTCGTGAACTGGGGAGTGTTGTGCAGCTTCGGGTTCCGTCACTGATTCTGCGATTACAGGAGCAACAACAACAGAACTAATGGGGTTAGTGGTAATAGGTAAAGATACAGCGATAGAGATACCGGGAGCCGAAGACGCTGTAGTAGCATTCACATCATGGCGCCACTTAGTACGTCTTGATTCCGAGGATGTCGATTTATCCTTCTGTGCTGCATCTTTTGTGGACTTGGTTCCAGTCTTAGCAGCAGTTTTCTTGGAGCTGGTAACCTTGTCTCCTTCTTTCGGCTGTTCACCCCCATCATCATCCTGATTGTCATCCCCGTTACTATCCATAACACTCTCCTGATTCTCATCACCACCATCGTCGCCATCATCATCATCATCCTCGTCATCATCCTCGTCATCCTCATCATCATCACCACCCTCGTCATCGTCTTTATCCTTTTCTCCTTCTTCTTCTTCTTCTTCCTCTTCTTCCCCCGTACCCTCTTCTTCACTCTCTTCCCTTTCTTCCTCAGGTAAGATGTGATATGGTATCACACTTCCAAACCTCTTGAATAAGCTATCATCCTCCCTGATAGCATCATTCAGGGATTTATATAGAGCCCGTTGAATCCTCGACTTATCATACGACCCAAGTTCCACCATACGAGCCTTAAGGATCTTCTTCAATTCAAAATCCGTCAGGTCATAAGCAATCTTGTAGGCGGCTTCTGAAGGGTTGGATGATTTGACCATCAAGTTGTCAGCAGCAAGTGTCTTCAACTCATCGCGAAGTTTAGGCATTAGGGATTCAACGGATTCTTGCACTCTTTCTTTCACAGATGCTTCAAGTGCTTTTTTTTGTTCCTTATATTTATCCCTCATCGCTTGAAGTCTGGTAATACGTGCAGCATGCTTATCAGCCTCAGCCTGCTTAACCCGAGCAAGTTCTTCTGCATGTGCTTTTCTAGTCAACTCCATATCTGAAGCGAACCTAGCAATCATCTCCTCTTGGGCTTTCCTAGATTCTTCTTCCCTCTGAGCTCGTCTTTGCAACTCTTGGCGAAGTTCATCCATTTCGCGTTTGTTAGTATCAAACAGTTCGGCCATAACTAATGCAGCCATTGCAGATGTTGCAGAGCTGCTTTGGGTTGACTGGAGGGGCTCGGTTGTTACTGCTGTACTAAGGATGGGGATTATGGGTGGTGGAAGAAATGGTGTTGAAGCCGGTCGGGTTGGTAAAGGTTGTATGGGTGGAGGTTGAGTTGTTAAGGGTTGAGTTGTTAAGGGTTGAATTGACACCACGATCGTAGGAGCAACAGGTTCCTTTTCCACACTTGCTGAAATAGGGATTGATGGCTCCTTCGAAGTGGAATAGTGTTCAGATGACCCAAACTCATCAACATCATGCGGTTCCTCGTACTCATCCTCGATATCTACCCTCGCACCTGAACCACTACCGCCTGTATCTTTCCTACTCCTTTTAATAGCAATCTTCATCATTTGTTGCTCGGATTTATCAAGAGTAGGATCAACAATATCTTGTTCATCACGTAGACGCATCAAATCCTTACCCTTTCCCTTCTTACCCTCTGTCTTCTTCTTCTTGGGTTCGGGTTCAGGTAACGCAGCTGGTTGTTTGCGTTTACCTTTACTCTTAACCGTTGTGGATGAGTCTTCTCCAGTTTGAAGGTTTGCTTTCAGCCTCTGGATTTCTAATTGTAGTAGCTTGTAATCTGCAGAACCTTTGATTTTATCAGATAGAAGGTAATCAGGAACAGGACCCGGAATCACACCAATAGACGGTCCTTCATGCCTCAGATCTACAGTATCATCAGCTTCTTCAGTGTGATAGCGACCTGCTGTACGCCTATCAATAGTATTATCAAGCTTCATAAAATAATTAATGATTAGCTTAATAAACCGAGGATAAGGAAAGAAGTTTGTCTTCAGCTTCTTGTTGTAGAAGAGCTGAAATGTGAATTCTTCCCATATCAACAAAGCATAATCTGAATTTGCAGCTTTGTACATGCCATAGAAGAGGTTCATTATCGGACTGCGCAAAGCATCATGGCCACTCGTTTTTGGTGTAAGGCATTTACTGAGAATACCCATCAAAGCTCTCCAGGGTTGTCCTACCTTAGCAGTAGTAAACTCAGATGCAACTCGTATTTCCGGACATCCAAGTGCGTCAAATAACTCCGCGAGTTCATCTTTAGTAGGATCCCTTGAGAAAGACATGCCCTTGGGTGTATCCCGTATACCAAGAATCTTACGGAAGTCTGAAACGGTGAGTGTCTGCTGCTTGTTGTCGATGGTGAAGGTGATCTTGTTCGAAGTGATTTCCTTGGTTGCCCAAAATTCAAACATATACTCATAAGGCACCGAGGCTGTATTCCTAAGGGCGTTCTTGAAATGAGAGTTATCAAGGATGGCTATGGCGACCTTAAAACCATGGTGAGTGGATTTAGAGACTTGCTTTAGCCTATAGTTGTTGGGTATAAACTTAAGGGTTCGGGCTTTAGCAATATCGGCTTCTCTAGATTCTTGGATAGCTTGTACTGTTGGATTAGTCATTTTATCTGCTTAAGATAAGACATGAAAGGTTTATGCACAAAAGCATATAGATATGTATCATTCTTACTTCTAAGCATAACACATTTCATAAATCAACAAGTACATATATAGCATGCAAACAAGAATAATCAAACTCTTCATTCGGAACTTTTCCTCATTCGGAACATCTTCATCCGGAACATTTCCTCATTCGGAACTTCTCCTCATTCGGAACTTCTTCATCCGGAAGTTCTTCATTCGGAACTTCCTTCATCCGGAAGTTCTTCATTCGGAACTTCCTTCATCCGGAAGTTCTTCATTCGGAACTTCCTTCATCCGGAAGTTCTTCATTCGGAACTTCCTTCATCCGGAAGTTCTTCATTCGGAACTTCCTTCATCCGGAAGTTCTTCATTCGGAACTTCCTTCATCCGGAACATTCCTTCATTCGGAACTTCCTTCATTCGGAAGTTCTTCATTCGGAACTTCCTTCATCCGGAAGTTCTTCATTCGGAACTTCCTTCATCCGGAAGTTCTTCATTCGGAACTTCCTTCATTCGGAAGTTCTTCATTCGGAACTTCCTTCATTCGGAAGTTCTTCATTCGGAACTTCCTCATTCGGAAGTCCTTCATTCGGAACTTCCTCATTCGGAAGTTTTTCAGAAGAAATCCTTCATTCGGAAGTTTTAAGCCACGTTCATCCGGAACTTTTACAAACTAAACTCAGATGATTAATCTAGCGCGTTTGTGAGTTTCTAAGGCAAACTAAGGCAATATAAACATCATTTAATCTATTCCGAACAAAACCCACCATAAATCCCTTGTTAATTTAGCCTAATTTAATCAAAAACCCTAAGTGGATTAGACTGAGTAATTGAGCATGTTTAACAGGTTTATATGATAAGAAGTGAGGATTAGAAGTTAACATTTGATGTATATACCTTAATTATTCGAATGAACAGGAGCTAGATCAATGAGCAAGTGATTATTCAGAGCGTGTGTTTGTGTATTCAACAATGGCGGCAAGATGAATAAACAGTGAAGGGAGAATAGTGAGAGGCGGGGGTTGTGTTGTTTGACTTAGGTAAAAAATTTGACAATTTTCCATAAATCACACTTTTAGTCCCTACATTTTCTCTTTCCTTTCCTTTTTTGTCTATTACTTTTTTTCATTTCACTTAACACTTGTTTAACTTACACAACTTAGCAAACGCATCTATTAGCATATCCTCAAGATCTAAAAGCCATGCCTATCACTTAGAACGATCACAAGTCGTTTTCTAAAGCAAAACCACTCAATTACCATGAAGCCCTTAATTTTCACAATCACTTTTGAAGATCAATGTTAATGACGAAGATGATTTTACTATTTTCTCCCCCTTAAACAATGACCCGTTTTCTATTTAAAGAGCTGTAGTCATTGTTTAAAGAGTCAAATAGTGATGAAAGCATTTCCAATTTATCTCTTGAAAAATTTTGATTCGTGGTTTTAATAAGATTTCTCTTATCTTAACAAATTAATGCACTGAGACGTACACAAATTCGTGTCAGACCAAGGTATAAAGTAACCTTGATCCCTTTGCATGATTTGGCTTGTAAATCACGCCCGAGAAAATTAATTCCCGTTCTGAGCCAACGTTTTCCAAGGAAATACGTGACTTTAATATGAAAACCGGGTTGCAGTCTGAAATAACTACAAGCCATAATGGGCATGTTTTAAAAATGTACAACTTTTATACGGACTCTATTTATGGCACCGTGTCAATATTAATCGACATTTCTAAGGCCGTAAATATTACCGTACTAAAAGACATGCCCGATTTAAAACGAAAAAATATTTTTGGTTTTTCTTGGTTTTATATTTTTTATGGTTTTTCTAGGTTTTATATTTTTTATGGTTTTTGTTGGTTTTCTATTTTTGTATTTTCTTTTTGTGGTTTATATATTTACGATAATATACATGATCACAACCAAAGGATACTCTGAATAGTTTACCACGACTATTCAGCTGATTCTTCTGCCAACTCTTTGAGAGTCGCTGGGGTAAATGATTTCATGCCAAGCTTGTCGATCAAAAACTCGATTCGTCCTCGATCTAAGGCTTTGGTGAACATATCCGCCAGCTGGTACTCAGTAGTGACAAAATACAGCTCGATCACTCCGTTCTCCACCTGCTCCTTAATGAAATGGTAGCGAATGTCTATGTGCTTGGCCCGGGAGTGTTGAACATAGTTGCAGCAAAGGGCAATGGCGCTCTTGTTGTCACAATACATCGGGATTTTGTTAAATCCAAGACCGTAGTCAGTTAATTGTGATCTCATCCAAAGGACTTGAGCACAACAACCGGACATGGCGATGTATTCAGCCTCCGTGCTTGATATTGCAGCGCTTTTCTGCCTTTTTGAAGACCAACTGATCAATCTATCTCCTAGGAGTTGCACAGATCCAGAAGTGCTACGCCTCGTATCTTGACATCCAGCATGATCGGCATCTGCGTATGATATTAAAGCAATCGAGGAATCTTTCGGATACCATAGACCACGATGAAGTGTTCCTTTTAGATACCGAAAGATCCTTTTCACAACATGTAAGTGCTTTTCGGTAGGCCGAGCCTGATACCGGGCACACATGCATACAGCAAATTGCAAATCAGGCCTGCTAGCAGTCAGATAGAGAAGGGTGCCGATCATTCCACGGTAAAGTTTCGGATCGACAATAATCCCATCCCTATCTTCATCTAACTTGGATTTCTCCACCATTGGAGTGTCTACGGGGTCACAATTCTCAAAGTTATATTTCTTAAGAGATTCTAGAGCATATTTGGATTGATTTATAAAGATGCCTCTGGGATTCTGAGAAATCTGTAATCCTAAGAAAAATGAGATTTTTCCCATCATCGACATCTGAAAGCGTGTGGACATTATCTTCTCAAATTGTTTAGACAATTCTATGTTAGTGGCAGCAAAAATTATATCATCAACATAAATTTGTACCAGAAGCATGTCGTTGCCGTCCTTGAGAGTGAATAGAGTGGGGTCCACTTTGCCTTTGGAGAAGCCTTCCGACATGAGATATGTTGACAGGAGATCATACCACGCGCGTGGAGCTTGTTTCAACCCATAGAGAGCCTTCTTAAGCTTGTACACATGGTTAGGAGACTCCGTACTCACGAACCCATCCGGTTGACTAACATAAACCTCTTCCCTTAGTTCACCGTTCAAAAATGCCGTCTTCACATCCATTTGATAGACGATCATGTTCATATGAACAGCAAACGCAAGGAATAGTCTAATCGCCTCCAATCTAGCCACAGGAGCAAAAGATTCCTCAAAGTCTATACCCAATGCTTGTTTATATCCTCTAGCGACCAATCTTGCTTTATTCTTCAATACCGAACCCATCTCATCAAGTTTAACCTTATAAACCCATAACAAAGTAAGGATGTTAACCTTGTCAGGGCGAGGAACCAATTCCCATACTTCTAGTCGTTTGAATTCATTGAGTTCCTCCTGCATAGCTTCAATCCAAGATGATTGGGTCATAGCCTGCTGCCAATTTTTGGGTTCAACTTCAGAGAGAAATGCATCAAAGTAACAATATAGTGCACTCTCTTGTAATTGATGGCGTGTAGAGACTGGTCGATCTAGATCTCCAATAACATTCCTAATTGGGTGATCTTTTGTCCATTTAGTGCTATGGTTTTCAATCCTAGGTGGTCTGGAGTGAACAATAGATGGAGCTTCTTTTGAGGTAGACGCGGCTGAAGGGTTTTCAGGGATCGCTACACCAAAGAAAGGAAGCTCTTGCAAGTGAGCATATTCTAAGTCGTGATCAGTAGAATCCTCTTCCACATCATTAGGCACAAGTAGGGGTGATGATTCAGGTGTAGTTTGAGAATCACTTGGTGAAGGTGCATCCGGTTCAATGTGAATTGTAGATGCATTAGATAAAGGTTCATTAACTTGAGCAACCACTTCAGGTATTGGAGCAATTACTACAGGTGTTGGAACTTCATCAGTCGGGGGATCGAAGAATTCATCAAACAACGGTTGAAACAGTTTATCCCACTCAGGCCTAGTTGGTGGTAAAAATGATGTAGAAGTAGGATTGTTGGGAACTAATCCGGAACTTATAGCACCGGGTCCCATCTCATGAAGCGCGGGTTCAGAGCTGTGTTGCTCAGAAGCCATCGCTGTCAGCTCGTCGAAATCTGCGTCCATAGTTTCTACAATCTTGCCAAGACGACGGTTATAGATTCGGTATGCTCTTTTGGACGGTGAGTAACCAATGAAAATACCTATGTCGGCTTTTGGTTGAAGCTTACCCAAGTTCTCACTATTGATGTTTGGATAACACAGAGCACCAAACACATGGAAAAATGAAACATCGGGTTTGCGGTCATGTAGAAGCTCATAAGGTGTTTTTCCATGGCGTTTCCGAATGATAGAACGGTTTTGGGTGAAACATGCAGTAGAAATAGCCTCTGCCCACAAGAACAATGGAGCGTTCGCATAAATAAGCATGGTCCTAGCAGCTTCCATAAGTGTACGATTCCGTCTTTCAACGACACCGTTTTGTTGTGGAGTGCGTGCAGCGGATGTTTCATGTGATATACCAACTCCTTCATAATAATCACGAAGAGTCTGGTTGACGAACTCTGTACCATTGTCTGTACGAATACGGCGGACAGTGGTATTCAAACGTACCTGAATGAATTTCAGAAAGGTGATGATAGCCTTCGGAGCTTCATCCTTTGTACGTAGAAATCTAACCCATGTAAACCTTGAGAAATCATCCACAATGACGAGAATGAATTTCTTACCGCTCACACTTTCAGTTCTCATCGGTCCACAAAGATCCATATGCAAAAGATGAAGTTTTTCTTGATTAGTGTCTTCAGCTTTGGGTTTGTAAGATTTCTTGGTGCTTTTCCCCCTTGAACACGCGGAACATAAATGATCCTTGTGAAATTTAAGCTTGGGAAGACCACGAACTAACTCGTTTTTAGCCAGATGATTAATAGCATCAAAATTAAGATGAGATAATCTGCGATGCCATAACCATGACTTGGTCTTAGAAGCTTTAGAGAGAAGACATACTGGAGAAGCGGCCATCATGTCTTGTAAGGACAAAGTGTAAAGATTTGCACCACGAGATCCCTTCAACAAATCTTTTCCTTCCAAGTTTCGGATGAAACAAGTGTGTTGTCGAAAAGCAACCTCAAGGTTGGAATCACAAAACTGTCATACTGAGAATAAGTTATGACCAAGACCTTCAACATAGTATACTCTAGAAATCGTCACGTTTCCAATCTGATATTCACCATACCCCATAATCTTTGCTATATGATCATTCCCAAATTTAACCGTACCAAGAAACTTGCTGACGAAATTTCGGAGCATCGAGCGATTTCCGGTCATATGTTTTGAACAACCGGAGTCCAAATACCACAGGATGATTTGGACCACCTGAAAATATCACCACACAAAGACAATGTAGAGGTATCGGAATCTGAGTGTTCCTTGTTATTAGCAGGTACAGATTTAATAATCTTAGATTTGCTAACTCTAGGTTTCTTAGATTGCCTAGCCTTTTTCTTCTTAATTGGTGGTGTAGATTCTAATTGGCTCAAATCCTGAGGTATTTCTACACTGATAGGCACTATAGTGGGGGCTGACCTAATTAAAGGGCGCTGTTTCCATACTTGAGTGCGAGTGTTCCTAACTAAAGGACGCTCAGACCTAGCCTCAATGGATGCATTCCTAGTTAAAGGGCACATTTTACCATCGAGTGTAAAGGTCCTACCAGTGGGACGCCATTGCCAGCCAACTTGGGCACGAGTTCTACCCGTTGGCTTCCATTCAAGACCATTCTTAATAGCATTCATTTCATTAACGTGATCAATCAGACACAAATCATGACGCTGGGAAAACATACATTCATTACAATTCCAACAATTTAAATCAGAATTCACGAATGGTTTAGGCTGCTGCACAGGCGCAGAGCTTTTAGTCTTAACATGATTCGTTTTATTTAAAACTGAACTAGCATTCCTATTGTGGACTTCTACTTTCTTCTTTGTGGCACTACTAGTGGAGGGCTTGATCTTAGCTTTCTTGAGTGGCGATCCTTTAGCCTTAGTAGTCTCTTTATAATATTGATAATCAATGAATCTATGAAGGGGTTTGTTGATTTCTAGAGAGAGAAAGTTAGAGAGAGAAAGTGAGAGAAACTATGTGAAATTTATTAATATGGAATCAAAGAAATGACAACAACCAACCCCTTTCCATGGTGGAAAGGGGTATTTATAGTTCCAAGTCATAAGTGGACTTGGGCCGGTCCATGACAAGCCCATGGACCGGTTCTTACTTAAGTTAATAAGCAAATAATAACTAATTACTAACTACGAGCTATTACAACATGAATCATATTGTGGAGTGACCGATACTTCTAATATACGTTAAAACGTATTTCTAACACTTAGATCTTGTGGTTTAAGTACGTTTATGTTTGGTAAGTATTTCAAAGTAGAAAAAACCTTGAAATCAGTCATTTGTTTGCTTATTTATCTTGTACTAACCCTTATCCAAAAGCTATAAGCCCTTGCAAGCTTGTTGACACCAAGCTAGTGAAGGTTTATCAACCTTTGGATAGGTTGTTTGCTGCTTGTGTTGAAGAAATCAAGTCCTTGAGGTTTTGCTTTGAATCATCAACCAAGGCACATCTCATCTCCTTTGTTCAAGTACCTTGGTCTTGTTCTAGCTGTTGAACAAGGTCCAAGGAGCATAGCTGATCCCTCTAGGAAGTTGTGGGGTGATAGGTATAACCTCTTTTTAAGTTTCCTCTAAAATTTTTATGGTTATGACTGATATGCATTTTGCTATGTGATTTGTTTTTCCTGTGTTTGTGCTTTGTGTTTTATAGTTGATATCTCTTAGTTGTCACCTAGTTGAGCTAATTGAACCATAAAATCAGTAGGTTGTTTGATTAAATAAAAAGTTTGTTTGAAAAAGGACTAAAACAAGGCTGTTTGGGATTTTGGGATCATAAAGCCTTGTGGCCTTGTGCCCTTGGTTCTTAGGGTTTGGGGAGTCTAAACAAGTCATATGCAATAGGTTTTAGTCACTGGTTAAGTATCAAAAGGTTTGGAAAAGGGATTTCAAGTTTTGGAAAAAAACTGATAAAATTGGTTTGAAATTGGTCAAATACGTCAGATCTAATAAAATCTTTGTTTGTTGGATCTAAGGTCTGAAATCTGGTTTGGGAAGAGTTTAGGTGATAAGCTATATGTGCAGTATCTTTTTGTTGAATTTGGTGGCTTACTGTGAGTGCTAGAGCTTATCAAAGTTGGTTGAAGTGGTCATTTGCATCAGCAAAGTGACCACCTCAATTTTGCCTTTCTTTTTGTTATCTAATGTATGCCCTGCTTGTTTATTGCTTAGAGCTTGTTTTTGTGCTGCTTGTGAGTAGATTTGGCTATTTGGTTTGCTTTGTTGCTGGCTTATAAGCTAACTGGCTTATTAAGCCTTATTTGCCAAAATCTGTCATCATTTGGTCAACTGACCTCTTGATTCACAAGGACTCCACCTTGAGTTCTTCACAAAAATTGCTTAAAACAAGCCTATAAACAATCCCTGAGCATTTGGTGAATTTTGGGGAACTTTGACTTTAGGTCAAATAAGCACATCTTGGCTTATTTTTTAGAACTTCGTATTGGTACATGCAACAACTTGGCTTTTGTAATAGGTGTCATTTTTCTCAGCTTAATAACAAATCTGGAAGGTTACAAGTCATTTGGTTAAGCTTTTGCTAGAAAACTAGCTTATTTGGCTTTTTCAGCCAGCTTATTTGCTCCTACAGCTTATTCTACTTGGCTTTTTGTGATTTTTATGATTGATTATTCTTAGTTAAGCTATTTGTGAGCTTTTGCAATAAACCAGAGCTTCTGAAACGTCCTAGAACTCTAACCCGACTATTTTGTCGTTTAGTGAAATTTTACTTTGCTTATTTCTGGCTTATTGAGTGTGCTTTTTCAAAATTTCTTTTCACAGATCTCTTAGGCATCTCAAAAGAAGGTTGTGTGTCTAATCTGAGCTTATGGCATTGGCTTATTGCTTAATGGGCTTATTGACCCACTAAGAATAAGTCGTTGACTAATTAAGCTGTGATAAGCTTAAAACTAGCTTTTGGGCCTTCTGACTTTTGTGTTTAGAATTAAATTTTGAGTCAGATTGGGCTTTTTCCAGTCATTTGGGCCAAGTCTGACTTTTTGGGCCCATTTAGCCCATTAAGGTTGACTATTTTGGTTTTTAACCCATTAGGGGTATTTTGGTAATTTCACTTTCATTTTCTGATTATTTAGGTTAAAATAAACTAGTTTGCAAGTTTTTAGTAGTTTTTATAATTTTTGGATTTTTCATATTATTTTAATATTATTTTATTATTAAATTTCAATTTTCACATTTTGCACTTTTTATATTTTTATTAGGTTTAATACATTAAAATTGGATTTTTGCAACTCTTAGATTAAATTTATCTTCATTTTTCTAATTTCTAGAATTATTTTAAGTTTTTAATAGTTTTTAGTCATTTTAAATAGTTTTAATTAGTTTAAAAATTCATAAAAATAGTTTTTAGTCTTATTTAGTCATTTTAGAGGTTTACAAAGTGAAAAATCTTTATTTGGGCTTTTTAATAATTATTTTGATTTTTAGGGCTTTAATTAGCATTTAAAAATTAATATATAATTAATTAAAAGGTTTGAAAAAGTTTTGATCATTTGTAAACTCTTAGCTTATTTAAATTGATTTTTGGTAAAATTTTTTGGGAATTTTTAGAATTTATTTTTATTTTAGCTCTTTTTACGGTTTTAATTTTAGTCGTCGTAGTAATAATTTTCACGTATTCGTCATTCTATTTTCTCATCCCCTTCTTTCAAATTTTAATCTCAAATCAATTACGAATTATTCACACACATATACCTCCTTGGGAAACGAACTTTCACCTTTGGGTCATTAGTACACGGTTTTCCTAAACCGTCGTATTTAATACTTACCGCTTTTACGTCTTTTTCCTAAAAGGTCGTAATATACCACAACCATTTTGGCGTCGCTGCCGGGGAGGTGTGTCGTGATTAATTTGTCATTTTGTTTTTAATATTAACCAAAAATAGTATTTGTATAGTAGAACTCTACTAATACGTATTATCGGTTTTTTCGTTTTTCTTGTGAAATTATTATTACTATATTGTATTAAGTATCACAACAAATACAAAATATCTCCAAAAGTGTGCAAACACAACCTTAATTGGGATTTGATCTCCTAATTATTGTATTCGAATCTCAAACAAAAAGAAAAAGGCAAAAATAGATAAATACTTTCGTGAAGCTCGATTTTGAAAAATACAAACTATAAGGTGGGTATAAGGCGGGTATTATAAAATATACCCTAAGGAAAAAGGCTCTTAAGTGCTTCGCGCCGCCTCGTTTCCCCGCTCGCTTGTGAGTATTTTGAGATTGAAGGCTAATCGAGGGTTTTGCCGCCCAAAAGTATTATTACGTATCATATATATTTGCTTGGTTTCTTTGTGATTAAACCCTCTTGAACAATTTAGTTTTCACCAAAGTTCTAAATTCATTCGAATGCGTTCACTCCACGTGATCGTTTTCATTCTTTTGAGGCTTCTTTAATCAAGAGTTTGATTCGAGGAGAGATTTGGTAGATTGTTGTCTACGAAGATACACAAAATCCAAAAAAATTAAAAACAATCAAAAACACAAAAAAAATTGAAAATCCACAAAACACCCAAAAAGAATCTTCTTTGCTCACCTTCCATTCTTGGTCAAGTTTATGCAAACTCGTAATCAAGCAAAACGAGCTCGTAAACGTCGTCAAAGTTAAGAAAATCAAGAGCCTTTGATTGAAGAACAAACTCCAATTGTCGAACCCGTTGTAGAACCAATAGTCGCCATGGCTAATTGTACTATGATGGAGTTGCTTCAAGCACCCACCGAGGGTTTTGGAGAAGCTATTGTGATTCCCGTCATCCTTGCGGAGAATTTTGAGATTAAGACGGGTTTAATGTCGATGTTGCAAGCAAATAAGTTTAGAGGTCATGAAAAAGACAACCCGCATTATCACATAAGGAATTTCAATCGTCTCACCGCAACTAGCAAGTTTAAGGATGTTCCATATGACGCCATTAAGATGATGTTGTTTCCATACTCGTTAGATGGACCCGCTAAAATTTGGCTCGAGAAAGAACCGCCAAATTTGATTTTGACATGGGGTGATCTCGTTTCTAAGTTTGTGAACCAATTTTTTCCACCATCTAAAACAACACATTTGAAAAATGAGATTTCAAGGTTTACACAACGTAATAATGAGAGTTTTTCAATGGCATGGGAACGATTTAAGGAAATGTTACATGAATGTCCACACCATAATTTTTCGGAATTGAATCAAATAGATACTTTTTATAATGGGCTTAATGATCATGAACGAGATTATTTAAATGCCGCCGTGGGTGGTAATTTTTTGTGCAAAACGACCGATGAAGCTTTAAAGATTATCGAGAATAGATCTAAGGTTTATAACCCTCGTAACACGCCGAGTGTTGCCAATATGGGTTCGTCATCGTCGTCATCGTCTCGTAACATTAATGCCTTACATGATGAAGCTAATGAGGAAAATCGGTTTTTCGATAGGTTTTCAAATCTTATGACTCATTGGAAAGCACAAGATGCTTTGAATTCCGCATCGGTTAAAGTGGTTGATAAGAGTTGTTTTTCTTGTGGTGGAGCTCATGATCTTTCTGAGTGCATTACCGCCGGTGGTAACACTTCGAGTGCTTACGTAGCAACGGGAACTTACAACCAAAACGGCCACGGTTCCCGCCGAAATCAAGCTCCACCAAATCAAAATGCTAATAACTATCGAAAAAACAATCAAAATGGTGGTTATCAAGGCAATTCACGTAACTACAACAAAGGGAATTATCAAAGTGGGAATGGACAAGTTGCAAATCAAAACCAAAACCATGATTTTTAAAACACTACACAAGGTTTTCAAAATGCTCACACTAAAAATCTTAATGGAGAATTTTTGGATTATGCAAAAGCAAATGATGCTAAGTTTGATAACATGCAACGTGAGATGATTAGCTTAAGATCCAAGTTGAAAAACGAGCTTAAAAACGAACTTTCTAATGAACTTAAGACTCATGCTAATAAAATGGAAGGAAACGTTCAACGTCTTCAACAAAATCAACAAAAGATGGAACAAGGACAAGATGAGATTAAGCAAGAATTGTTAAAAGTTGATGCTAGGAAATCAAAATTTGAAGACCGCATGGAAAAAATGTTTGAAGCAATCATGTGTAAACTCTCTTCCTCGGGTGGTCTTCCTAGTGATACCATTGCTAACCCGAAGGGAGAAATGAAGGTTATTACTACACGTAGTGGTAAAACTTTCAAGGAACCCATCTCTCGTCCAAGTACTTCTACGGAGAAGGAAATCGAGAAAGAGCCCGAGCTGATGGTCGAAAAGGAGCATATTACAATCCCACGAAGTACCGCTCATGCCACACCTATGGTTGAACCAATAACAATCATGGAACCCGAGATTCCAAGGCCGTTGCCTAATGTTCAACTGTAACACCCCATTTTGGAAATGGAAATATCACAGTAATTATGGCGTGTCATCAAAGCATACAAGGTAAAATGTCTAAACATTACTTGACCATAAAAAGGAAAATACCGGAATCAAACATCGGTAGTCCAAAAGTAAAGCTCATCACACACAAACATAGTATAATATAGGACAGGACTAAACAATGTCCAAAGCATAAGTATCAAAAGAAAGAAAATGCATAATGTAAAGAAGGCTAGACAGCTTCCAGTCTATATGCACGTACTCTTAGTGTCTATGAGCGTCCCTGAGTACCTGCCGTTTTGGGAACATAGAAAAGGAAAACGGCTGAGCAAATACGCTCAGTGCACGGATGTACAATAAAGCATGAATAGGATAAGCATATAACATAATAAAAGTGGAAGAAACTAAGTCCCGAGTAACCTGGTTAAGTCTTAATAAAACTGGTTTTATAGTTTGAAAGTCTTATGTTTATCTTATAAAATCTGTTTGTCATATTTTACCATTAGCCAATATAGGTCATGAAAATCCACCGTGCATGAATAATTGGAGGGGTGACCTCATCATGCAAATTAGAGGAGCTGCCTCTAATTTAATATACTAGTTTATGGGTAGGAGGGATCAGCTCCTTGTGAAGGATGCAAGGCACACACCACATTCACCATGTAATCCTGAATAAAAACATGTAACTAGGATGCACCCATACGCCCCACATGATAAATATAAATAAATGGCCATAAGCTGAAGGGACGCCACGACCAATCACTCCGCCGTGGTGAAGTCATAACATCAGTGCCTCTAATGTTATGGTTATGGTACCTCCATAACTAGGTGAAACTGGTCATGCATGTATATGGCTATAGGTAATCTTAATTAAACATAAGCAATCAAACTCATAACTTATACTACGGGAAAACAGTTGGCTGCATACGGGGAATCCTAATAAGGAAAGAATGTCCATACTGAAAGGACGGGAATCCGTACCTTATGTCCAGTGAACGAGAAAGACAAACTGCGAGAATCCTACTTCCGAATCACTAGTGCTACATAAATACATACATGAATAAGTATCTGCTTACTAAATACATAGCTGGTTTTATGTCATGTCTTAGCTTATTTTATGTGTTCTTACTATGTTTTATTGTTTTAAAGCCTTAAACTGTGTTAAATATTATATTTTGTTTATTCTGATTAAGTATTTCTGGTATTTCATGTGTTATTATACTTACTATGTAATAATAAGTAACTTTCCTAAAATAGAAAGTTTCCAAAAATAGAAAGTTTCCAAAAATAGAAAGTTTCCAAAAATAGAAAGTTACAAAAAATAGAAAGTTTCCAAAATAGAAAGTTTCCAAAAATAGAAAGTTTCCAAAAATAGATTTACTGCTTAAAATGCATAAGTTTCTAAAAATAGAAAGTTTCCATAAATAGATCAGCTGCCTTAATTAAATAAGTTTCCATAAATAGATTAGCTGCCTTATTTAATTAAGTTTCTAAGTGTTTTCCATGATTATTTTCTAAGTCATATGGTATATTGTATAGTTTAATAATTATTTCATGTAATTAAATTAAACTATAGGTTATAATATTTAATTAAAGTATAACATGTTTTTAACTAAATAAGTTAAATACTTAGGTTAAAATACGTATTATTATATATTAAAATATAACCTAAGTCATGTTAATTAATTAATTATATCAATGGTTTTAAAATAATTAATTAATTATAAGTCTTAAATATATAAATACTTAGGTTAAAATAATTTCATGATCATTAATAATTAAATAACCTAAGTCATGTTATTAAATTAATCACATCTTTTATTAATTTAATTTTAACATAAGTTTATAAACATAAAAAAAATAACATACACCATGAACCGGATCTAGGCTAAAAACATGAACCGGACATGAATCGACACCGTATCCCGAACCAACTCAGGGTACCCCGTGTTTCCCCTTGCTGCTGTGAGACCCACACGCACCAACCAAGACCATATGGTCTTGGTGGTGGCCGGCTTGGCAAACCGAAACCCCCTCGGGTTCGGTTGCAGCCTGCGACCAAAACAAACACCCCTTAAAAACAACCCTTTGTTTAATTTAACTCCAAAACATGTTAGATATATGATTAATTATTATGTTGTTATAAAAACATCACATGTTCATAATTAATAATAAGATTAAATTAAAAGAAAAAGTTTAAAAAGGTTTTACCGAATTCGTGGATCACGAGAACGAAGAATAAACACGATCAATCACCAAATCTTCAAGATCAAAGATCAAGAATCACCTTGTATGGTGGTTTGAGGGTGGCGGCACAAAGAACAAGGAAGAAGAGGGTTTTAGGTTTTTCTTGAAATCTTCTGTAAAGTATTTTTGTGTAGTGTAAAAAGTAAAAAACCCTTTTAGCAAATTTGACAAATGGGCTTGGCCCATTTGTCCTTGTTTGGCCGCGGGTAGGGACCCCACATGGGGTTACCGTACCTTTTTCTGTGTCTCGTTATTTAGTTACTCGTTTGTGTTTATTTATGTTCGTGTTTTAATTGTTCTCGTTACGTAAATACCGTGATCCAATATATTTAATTACGCTCGTAATAAATATATATACGTAATTAATAATAGTTCGTGTTTTAATTACGTTCATGATTTCATGATCGCATGTTCGTGATTAATTATTGTTAAATAATTATTACGTGATCGTGCATATAAAATACTTATCGTGTTCTAACACGTACGTAATACGTAAACTCCTAACACGTAATCGTAATCATGCTATATTAGGAAAGTTTTAACTAGTACGTACGATCCTAAGGGTACTATGCATGGTAAAAGCATGCGGGTTTTACACCAACCCACATCACCCTTACCTTACCCTTCGAGAAGAAACAAAGAGAAATTGCAAGAACGTAACAAACAACAAATCGAGCTTTTTATAAAAATGTTTCAACAAGTTCATTTTGATGTAAGTCTAGCCGACGCGTAGTTATATATGCCTCGTTTCGCTTCCAATTTTAAAAGTATGATGAATGATAAGGAAAAGCTTTCAAAGCTTGCTAATTGTTCTTCGATTTATCTTAACCGCATACCGGAAAAAGTTGGTGATCCCGGAAAGTTTCTCATTCCTTGTGATATACAAGATATGAAAGAATGCCTCGCCTTGGCCGATCTTGGTGCGAGCATTAATTTGATGTCATTTTCCATTTGGAAATCGCTTTCGCTTCCGGCTCTTACTCCTTCGAACATGTCTATCGAGATGGCCGATCGTTCTATGATTTTAGCATGTGGAGTAGCCGAGGATGTTTTCGTGAAAGTGGGGAAGTTCTACTATCCCGTTGATTTTATAGTAGTTGACATCCCCGCGGATCCTCAAGTTCCTCTAATTTTAGGTCGTCCATTTTTAGACACCTCGAGATTGCTTTTCGACGTTCATGCAAGAACTATTACTTTGAGATTCAACAAAGAGGAACTTGTTATAAACGCTACTCAAAACTCGAAACCTTCTCATGTTTATGCAATCGCTACCATCAATCACATCGACTTAGTTGATGTGGTTTGCGATGAGTTTTCACAAGAAGTGTTAGGTTTTTCTGATAGTTCGTCAAGTGGCAATCCCACTATTTTGGATCCGATTCTTGCTAATTCTACACCAAATCTCACTCCATTCCAAGGAGGCGATTTTATTTCAAATGAAATTGACAATGAAGATGAGGTGATTATTTGTGATGACACTTCTATTCCACCATTTCTTCCGCTGATGGAAGTTATGAGTGTTGAGCAAAAATCTTCAATCGAGGAACCGCCTATCCTTGAATTGAAAGATCTTCCATATCACCTTGAATACGCATTCTTGGAAGGTGATGACAAGTTTCCGGTTATTATTGCAAAAGGTCTTGCTAATGATGAAAAAACCGCGCTCTTGAAAGTTCTTAAAGCTCATAAAGGGGCAATTGCGTGGAAAATATCCGACATTAAGGGTATTGACCCAGAATTTTGTACTCACAAGATTTTAATGGAGGAGGACTACAAACCCGCAATTCAAAGTCAAAGAAGGGTAAACCCCAAGATTCACGATGTCATAAAAAAGGAAGTCTTAAAACTCCTTGACGCGGGAATGATTTATCCTATCTCCGATAGCCCATGGCTGAGCCCAATCCATTGTGTCCCTAAAAAGGGAGGAATGACCGTTGTGCCCAATGAAAACAACGAGTTAATCCCCACTCGTGTTGTGACCGGTTGGAGGGTGTGTATTGACTACCGAAAGTTAAATGACGCCACTCGTAAAGACCACTTTCCTTTGCCCTTCATGGATCAAATGTTGGAGCGACTCGCGGGAAATGAATTCTATTGCTTTTTAGATGGTTTTTCCGGTTACTTTCAAATCCCTATCGACCCTCGTGATCAAGAGAAGACTACGTTTACATGTCCTTATGGAACGTTTGCTTATCGTAGGATGCCTTTCGTACTTTGTAATGCACCGGGTACGTTTCAACGGTGTATGATGGATATTTTTCACGATATGATCGAGAAATTGATGGAAGTGTTTATGGATGACTTTTCGGTGTTTGGCAATTTGTTCACGTCGTGTTTATCTAATCTCGAGAAAATGTTAAAACGTTGTGAAGAAACCAATCTTGTGCTTAATTGGGAAAAATGTCATTTTATGTCTAAACAAGGAATCGTCTTAGGATATAAGGTCTCGAAAGCGGGGATTGAGGTCGATAAAGCTAAGGTAGACGTCATCGCCAAGTTACCTCATCCCAAAACCGTTAAGGGAGTTAGGAGTTTCCTAGGCCATGTGGGCTTTTATCGTCGTTTCATCAAAGACTTTTCGAAAATCTCTCGACCTATGACACACCTTCTCGAGAAGGATGCTCCTTTTAATTTCAATGAGGATTGTGTTAGAGCTTTCGAAACTCTCAAAAAGAAACATATTGAAGCTCCCATTCTTGTTGCTCCTAATTGGGAATTACCCTTTGAAATCATGTGCGATGCAAGTGATTATGCTATAGAGGCCGTCTTAGGGCAACGTCATGAAAAGCATTTCCGTCCTATCCATTATGCTAATAAGACGATGACCGAGACTCAATTAAAATACACCACAACGGAAAAGGAATTCCTTGCCGTGGTCTATGCTTTTGAGAAATTCCGACCTTATCTCGTCTTAACTAAAAGCATCGTGTATACCGACCATTCGGCTATCAAGTATCTCTTAGCTAAGCAAGATGCTAAGCCGAGATTGCTTCGTTGGATGCTCCTCCTCCACGAATTTGATGTCACCGTGCTTGACAAAAAAGGAGCGGAGAATCTAGCGGCCGATCATCTCTCTCGTCTAGAAGATCCTCACAAAGATGTTTTCGATAACAAGGAAATCACCGAAACATTTCCTCTCGAGACTCTCGGTGTAGTGAATTCTAAACACCCCATGGTTTGCCAACATTGCAAATTACCATGCGGGCAATTTCATAATCAAGGGTATGACGACACAACAAAAGCGAAAATTCTTTCGTGACGTCAAGTTCTATTTTTGGGACGACCCTTATCTCTTTCGGGTTTGTGCGGATCAACTCGTTCGACGTTGTGTTTTTGGTGCCGAAGCTTCTAACATCCTTAGAGCTTGTCACGAGGGACCCATGGGTGGTCACCACGGTGCTAATCTCACGGCTAAGAAAGTGTTCGATGCCGGCTTCTTTTGGCCTACTATCTATCGTGATGCACACGCACATGTGAAGTCGTGTGATTCGTGCCAACGTCAAGGAAAATCGTCTCAACGTGATGAAATGCCGCAAAACATAATTCAAGTGTGTGAGATTTTCGACATTTGGGGCATAGACTTTATGGGGCCGTCCCCATCGTCTCATGGTAACAAGTATATCCTCATCGCCGTCGACTACCTTTCTAAGTGGGTGGAAGCTAAGGCTTTACCTACTAATGATGCTCGTGTGGTAGTGAAGTTTTTGAAGCAACTATTCTCTCGGTTTGGAACCCCTCGTGCTATTATAAGCGATCGTGGAACCCATTTTTGTAATGACCAATTCGAGAAGGTCTTAAACAAATATGGAGTTACTCATCGTCTTTCTACGGCTTATCACCCGTAAACGAGTAGGCAAGTCGAGGTTTCAAACCGAGCTTTGAAGAGGATTTTAGAGAGGTCGATTGGAGAAAACCGTGCTTCATGGTCCGACAAACTCGATGATGCTTTATGGGCCTTTTGTCCCGCTTATAAGACACCTATCGGTTGTACTCCTTATAAGTTAGTCTATGGGAAGAATTGTCATTTGCCCATTGAATTGGAGCATAAGGCATATTGGGCCCTTAAGCATGCTAATTTTGACTTGAAGACCGCGGGGGATCACCAGAAAATACAATTGAATAAATTAGATGAATTAAGAGATAATGCTTATGAAAATTCATTGATTTTCAAATAAAAGACTAAAAAGTTTCAGGATGCAAAGATTAAAAACCGGGTTTTTAACGTTGGTGATCAAGTGTTACTTTTTAACTCTCGATTAAAGATATTTTTCGGGAAATTAAAATCTCGTTGGTCGGTTCCTTTCACCATTACACAAGTGTTTCCTTATGGGACCATCGAGCTAGCTCAAAATGATGGTCCTAACTTCAAGGTGAATGGACATAGGCTTAAGCACTACTTTGGTGGGGAAATTCCTTCATTGGATGACCTCGACCAAGTCACCTTCCCCAATGATAATTAACATTGAGGGGATCGAGTCGAGCTCATGAATCGATAATAAAAAAACGAGGTGCCTCGTGGGGGAGATCCCATGCTTATCCTCTTTATGCTTTCTAATAAATAATAAGAGGGGATTTGTGCCCTTCCAACTCGTTGTCTCGTGGTTGTTTGTGATTGTATTATCTAGATCATCATCATCGCCACGTTTGAAGACTCTCGTGTTCGTTTACGTGAGCCTCCATCATTTGCTTGAAGAAGTTTTTCACGAATCCATGACATATCCTTTATTGTTCTAACAATTATCTTTTAGCATAATTCATAAACGACTTTAGATATATTGTTGAGCACCCTTTCCATGCTAGATCCTAAGCATTCGACTCTTCGTCTCTAGTATGGGGGTGCTCCACCTTTAGACTCGAAACATTGAGGACAATGTTTAATTTTAGTATGGGGGGGTGAATAGATACTTGCTTTGCTACGCCCTCACGTTTTCCAACTTTCAGTGTTTTGTTTTGTTGCTAATAAGGCTAAAAATGGCCAAATTTTAAATTTTTTTTAGTTTTAATAAGTGTTTTTAAGACACGAATGTATATTTTCCTATGGGTAGAATAAGAGCTAGTTTTTTACTTGATGGGCATTTGGAGCCCTTTACATTCCTTAACCCGCTCAATTCAAGTTTTGCTAGACTTTTATATAGGGAACTTTAAAACGCAAAAGTCTTAGCTCATTCGGGTTAAGAACAAAAACTTTTCGCAAGTTCCTATAATTGATCCTAGAAAGTCACTTATCAAGGGAACTATAAAATGCATTCTCTAAACTTGAAAAAGTCTAAGAAAGTGCAAGATCCTCTAGGTGGCTTGAAAACCCAAAACTTCGATTTGATATAGTCTTAATAAAAGCTAATCTAAATTTGGCTTAATTTTGACTTGCATGGCTAAGTATTCACGAGTCTCTTTAATTAGAGGTCTTTAAATAGTGAAGAACGAGAAATGATAGAGTTAGACAAGTGATCATGCTAAACGTAGAACATGAAAATGTTCTTTCAAAAACTCATATGTTTTTAATTGTGGCTTTTTCTCCCATAAGATCAATGCATTAGGACTAAAAATAATTGAAATAAGTAAGGTCGTACGATTTGAAAGGTTACTTAGCTTCTAGCACAAGATCGTTTAAAAGTTGCTCGGGGTTGAATAGAGTTCATAGCCAAGGCATAACTTATAGAAGCGGGACACGAAGATTGGTGAAGATCCAAAAAGGCCCTAACAAGGTATGAGGAGCTCTATTTTGTTGCTAAAGATCCAAGATGATGTGAAGTATCATTATTCCTAAATCAATATGAAGGATCGAGACACATGACGAAAAGCAATTACTCCCCTAAAGATCATGGAGAAAGTCTATCCAAAAAGACCCTTACAAGGTATGAGGATAAATATATCCAAATCCGAAAAGGAGGCGGATCGTTGTATATCCAAGTCCAAAATAAAGATTGAAGAAATATGATGACGTCGTGGTCTAAGTATGAAGAATTTCTCAAAAATGTCAAGTGAAGAAATTCCAAAATATGAAGAGAAGACCATAATTTCAAGAACGTCTTCCCAAGATTTGAAGTATGAAGTACATGCCAAATATCGGTCCGAGAAAGGTCTCAAATCGTGAAACGAGTTATGTCAAGATATGAACTTAAGGAGATACTCGAGAAGCCGTTTTAAAAGATTTTGTCCTTCGACTAACTATCGATTAAATCGTTCTACTTTACTTTCGGACTAATAAATACTCAAATAAGTCAATATGAATCACTTGTGATCCATGACAAATAGTTAAAAAATTCTAGAAACCCATTGCGTTTTATAATAACTAGGATTGTAGGGAGAAAAAGTATTACACCATTTAAACGTATGAGTAGTGTTAGCATTGTGACTTGTACCAACAATGATCTCGTTTTTGCACTTAGCATGGAATGTATGACAATCAAGGATGACGAAATTTACTCTATGGGACATTTACTTGTTTCTATTCATTGACCCTAAAAGTCACATTCGTGATGAAAATCATACAGTATGTCTTTTCACATCTTCGTAGTATTGTTGCTAGTCTTTTTACTTTTCAATAAAGGGTAATAAAGTAGAATTTTGGTGATGCTTAGATACTTTATTCTAGCATTGCGTGAGGGCACGGCAATGGCTTAGTATGGGGGAGTGATGAGATGGCATTTATACATGATCTCATCGTTCTTTTCGGGCTTTAAATGCATAAAATGTCATAAATTTACCATATATATGCTTGTATTTATTTACTTGTGTGTTTTAGGTATAGATATCGTGAAAAAGACAAAAGATCACAAGAAACAAGGAAAAACGAACACGAGAAACGAAGCCGTACAATGAACCGGGCCCTAGTTCATGATTTATCCAAGAAAAACCCTTGAAGACTTGAAGATGTACAAGATTGATCTTCAATTTATGAAGAAATGACACTTAAAACCCTTGTATATTCATAATTACAAGTTTGGTCCCTTAAGTTTGTCAAAATTACAAAAAGGTCCTTCAACTATGAAGAAATGGCAATTTTAGTCCCTCAACAATTCTAAATTGTCAATAATGATCCCTCATGAAGTCAAAGATACATTGAAGACCTTTGAAGATCAAGAATGTCCAAGATCAGTCCTTAAACTATGCGAAAATGGCAAAAACAACCCTTGAAAACCTTTTGCCAAAGTTTTGGGGCAAAAGTGTGAAGTATGGAACTTTATTAACAAAGGAAATGAGTTATCAAGGCTGAAAAACACGTTTTACCATGTTTACCAAAACACAAGGACCAAAAGTGTGCAAGTTAAACATTCAAATCAGAAAATGCGCCAAACACAATCCCACTCCACCAAAATCGGATCAAAGGGGACCACTATTCACCCCATGAACCCAGATTTTACTTTTTACTGCCAAAGGGTTTTTTCCCAATTACTTTAACCAAAACTCAATTCACCCTCACATGATTGCATCCCACACATGAAACCTCACACCACTCCACTCAAGGACCCCACCCCATTTAGCCGTCCACCAATCACAATCCAACTTAACCTCCAAGGAATGACACGTGTCCAAATCAACGGCCCACACTCCTTGCTTGGATACAAAGCTAAAATAGACGTATAGGATGCATTTGGATAGCTCAACAACTTAATGCACTCAAGGGAAAATTTGGGAATTCTAGACCAGGGTTTCATGTATTTTAGCATTCTAGAATCATCTCTTGTACTCAATAAAAGGACCCCCAACCTGTGGCGAGGCCTTTGTTCCAGTTTTACTCTTTAAACATTGTAATTCCTTTTTAAATTTTATAAAAGTTGGTATTTTAAGAAAATTGTAATTCCTTTTTATGTTTTTGAAAGTTGGTGTTGTTTAAGGGTAATTCTGAGTTCCATTTGATGTTATAAAGGTGCTTAGATCTTGTGGTTTAAGTACGTTTATGTTTGGTAAGAATTTCAAAGTTGAAAAAACCTTGAAATCAGTCATCTGTTTGCTTATTTATCTTGTACTAACCCTTATCCAAAAGCTATAAGCCCTTGCAAGCTTGTTGACACCAAGCTAGTGAAGGTTTATCAACCTTTGGATAGGTTGTTTGCTGCTTGTGTTGAAGAAATCAAGTCCTTGAGGTTCTGCTTTGAATCATCAACCAAGGCACATCTCATCTCCTTTGTTCAAGTACCTTGGTCTTTTTCTAGCTGTTGAACAAGGTCCAAGGAGCATAGCTGATCCCTCTAGGAAGTTGTGGGGGATAGGTATAACCTCTTTTTAAGTTTCCTCTAAAAATTTTATGTTTATGTCTGATATGAATTTTGCTATGTGATTTGTTGTTCTTGTGTTTGTGCTTTGTGTTTTATAGTTGATATCTCTTAGTTGTCACCTAGTTGAGCTAATTGAACCATAAAATCAGTAGGTTGTTTGATTAAATAAAAAGTTTGTTTGAAAAAGGACTAAAACAAGGCTGTTTGGGATTTTGGGATCATAAGGCCTTGTGGCCTTGTGCCCTTGGTTCTTAGGGTTTGGGGAGTCTAAACAAGTCATATGCAATAGGTTTTGGTAACTGGTTAAGTATCAAAAGGTTTGGAAAAGGGATTTCAAGTTTTGGAAAGATCTGATAAAATTGGTTTGAAATTGGTCAAACACATCAGCTCCAATAAAATCTTTGTTTGTTGGATCTAAGGTCTGAAATCTGGTTTGGGAAGAGTTTAGGTGATAATCTATATGTGTAGTATTTGTTTGTTGAATTTGGTGGCTTATTGTGAGTGCTAGAGCTTATCAAAGTTGGTTGAAGTGGTCATTTGCATCAGCAAAGTGACCACCTCAATTTTGCCTTGCATTTTGTTATCTAGTGTATGCCCTGCTTGTTTATTGCTTAGAGCTTGTTTTTGTGCTGCTTGTGAGTAGATTTGGCTATTTGGTTTGCTTTGTTGCTGGCTTATAAGCTAACTGGCTTGTTAAGCCTTATTTGCCAAAATATGTCATCATTTGGTCAACTGACCTCTTGATTCACAAGGACTCCACCTTGAGTTCTTCACAAAAATTGGTTAAAACAAACCTATAAACAATCCCTGAGCATTTGGTGAATTTTGGAGAACTTTTACTTTTGGTCAAATAAGCACATTTTGGCTTATTTTTGAGAACTGCTTATTGGTACATGCAACAACTTGGCTTTTGTAATAGGTGTCATTTTTCTCAGCTTAATAACAAATCAGGAAAGTTACAAGTCATTTGGTTAAGCTTTTGCTAGAAAACTAGCTTATTTGGCTTTTTCAGCCAGCTTATTTGCTCCTACAGCTTATTCTACTTGGCTTTTTGTGATTTTTATGATTGATTATTCTTAGTTAAGCTATTTGTGAGCTTTTGCAACAAACCAGAGCTTCTGAAACGTCCTAGAACTCTAACCCGACTATTTTGTCGTTTAGTGAAATTTTACTTTGCTTATTTCTGGCTTATTGAGTGTGGTTTTTCAAAATTTCTTTTCACAGATCTCTTAGACATCTCAAAAGAAGGTTGTGTGTCTAATCTGAGCTTATGTCATTGGCTTATTGCTTAATGGGCTTATTGGCCCAATAAGAATAAGTCCTTGACCAATTAAGTTGTGATAAGCTCAAAACCAGCTTTTGGGCCTTCAGACTTTTGTGTTTAGCATTAAATTTTGAGTCAAATTGGGCTTTTTCCGGTCATTTGGGCCAAGTTTGACTTTTTGGGCCCACTTAGCCCATTAAGGTTGACTGTTTTGTTTTTTAGTCCATTTGGGGGCCCATTAGGGGTATTTTGGTAATTTCGCTTTCATTTTCTGATTACTTAGGTTAAAATAAACTAGTTTGCAAGTTTTTAGAATTTTTTTATAATTTTTGGATTTTTCATATTATTTTAATATTATTTTATTATTAAATTTCAATTTTCACATTTTTGCACTTTTTATATTTTTCTTAGGTTTAATACATTAAAGTTTGATTTTTGCAACTCTTAGATTAATTTTATCTTCATTTTTCTAATTTCTAGAATTATTTTAAGTTTTTAATAGTTTTTAATCATTTTAAATAGTTTTAATTAGTTTAAAAATTCATAAATATAGTTTTTAGTCTTATTTAGTCATTTTAGAGGTTTACAAAGTGAAAAATCTCTATTTGGGCTTTTTAATAATTATTTTGATTTTTAGGGCTTTAATTAGCATTTAAAAATTAATATTTAGTTAATTAAAAGGTTGAAAAAGTTTTGATCATTTGTAAACTCTTAGTTTATTTAAATTGATTTTTGGTAATTTTTTTGGGAATTTTTAGAATTTATTTTTATTTTAGCTCTTTTTACGGTTTTAATTTTAGTCGTCGTAGTAATAATTTTCACGTCTTCGTCATTCTATTTTCTCATCCCCTTCTTTCAAATTTTAATCTCAAATCAATTACGAATTATTCACACACATATACCTCCTTGGGAAACGAACTTTCACCTTTGGATCATTAGTACACGGTTTTCCTAAACCGTCGTATTTAATACTTACCGCTTTTACACCTTTTTCCTAAAAGGTCGTAATATACCACAACCATCGATTACCAAAGTCGCTAGGATTAGATCACTAATTGCCCTCGCCTCAATCTATAAACTAGTTATACACCAAATGGATGTAAAAACGACCTTCTTAAACGATGATTTGAAAGAAGAAATATACATGGAACAACCGGAAGGTTTAGCGGAACCAGATAAGAGTAAAGTATGCAAACATAAAAACTCACTCTATGGCCTCAAATAAGCACCTAAACAATGATATATGAAATTTGATCATTCTTTAATTAGCAATGGTTTTATAGATACTTATGTGTATTCAAAAGTGACTGTTGTAATTGTGTGATTATATGCTGGTATGGGGATGATATGCTCATACTTGGCACTGATATAGTTGTAAATGAAGCAAGAAGATTCTTATCTTCTCAGTTTGATATGAAATATTTAGGAGAGGTAAATGTGATACTTGGAAATACTCTTTGTGCCAATCCCATTACATAAAAAAAGTATTAAAATATTTAATTAATTAGATGTTGATGTTGTGAAAACTCTATATGATTCCAGCAAATGCCTTAAGAAGAATAAAGGAACAAGGGTTTCTTAACCTGAATATGCTAAGATTATAGGTAGGGATATGTTCCATATGAATTATACTGCCTAACATAGCATATGTTGTAAGTAGTTTGAGAAGGTATGCACATAACCCTAGTAATGAACTTTGGGGGTGCTCTTTATCGTTTACTTCAATATCTTAAAGGTACCTGTAAATTGGTGTTTGCACTTTAATAATTTTCCAACTATGTTAGAGGGATATGGTGATGAAAACTGGGTTTTCATAATGATGAAGTAAGCTCTATTAGTGGTTATGTTTTTACTTTTGGGAATGTGCTATATCAAGGAAGTCTTCTAAATAGACATGTATAGCATGTTCCACCATGAAAAGCAGAGTTTATTGCTCTTTAGTTAGCAGCTCAAGAAGCGGAATGGCTAAGGAATTTATTAGTGGTCATTCCTTTGTGGAAGAAGCAATTTGTGTCAGTATCTATACATTGTGATTCACAAGAAGCTATTGTGATTGCTAAAAACAATGTGTACAATGAGAAAAAAGACGTATTCGGATTAGACATGGCATTTTCAAGCAACTGTTGAAAACTGGAGTGATCTGTTTATATTATGTAAGGTCTGAAAATAACTTGGATAATTCGTTCACTAAAGGATTGCCAAGGAAAGTGGTTCTTGAATCTTCGAGAGGGATGGGGCTTAATCCTATGGATTGAGAAAGTATAGCAGATACATGTATAAGGTCAAACACAGATTAATGAGGCTCCCTGACTAGTGACTCATCACATTAAATAAGGAACATATATTCCTTGTTTCACTATCATCAACTAGTCATGGGACCCCACTATCTAGTTAACCAACTAAGCATTTAATGCTTACCCTGAAGGTTTATTTTATTCATAACAATTATACAAAACCTTAAATAAGATCAAAGCACACATAGCGGAAGCGATTTAACAAGATCATAATTAATAACATAATTATAATTAATCGAATTAGGGTTACATACCTTTATCCTAGCGAAGATCCACAAGATCACCAACGAATCATCAATTAGGGTTTATGAATGTAACACCCCATTTTGGAAATGGAAATATCACAGGAATTATAGCGTGTCATCAAAGCATACAAGGTAAAATGTCTAAACATTACTTGACCATAAAATGGAAAATACCAGAATCAAACATCGGTAGTCCAAAAGTAAAGCTCATCACACACAAACATAGTATAATAAAGGAAAGGACGAAACAATGTCCAAAGCATAAATATCATAAGAAAGGAAATGCATAATGTAAAGAAGGCTAGACAGCTTCCAGTCCATATGCACGTACTCTTAGTGTCTACGAGCGTCCCTGAGTACCTGCCGTTTTGGGAACATAGAAAAGGAAAACGACTGAGCAATACGCTCAGTGCACGGATGTACAATAAAGCATGAATAGGATAAGCATATAACATAATAACAGCGGAAGAAAACTAAGTCCCGAGTAACCTGGTTAAGTCTTAATAAAACTGGTTTTATAGTTTGAAAGTCTTATGTTTATCTTATAAAAACTGTTTGTCATATTTTACCATTAGCCAATATAGGTCATGAATATCCACTGTGCATGAATAATTGGAGGGGTGACCTCATCATGTAAATTAGAGGGGCTGCCTCTAATTTAATATACTGGTTTATGGGTAGGAGGGATCAGCTCCTTGTGAAGGATGCAAGGCACACACCACATTCACCATGTAATCCTGAATAAAAACATGTAACTAGGATGCACCCATACGTCCCACGTGATAAATATAAATAAATGGCTAAAAGCTGAAGGGACGCCACGAGCAATCACTCCGCCGTGGTGAAGTCATAACATCAGTGCCTCTAATGTTATGGTTATGGTACCTCCATAACTAGGTGAAACTGGTCATGCATGTATATGGCTATAGGTAATCTTAATTAAACATAAGCAATCAAACTCATAACTTATACTACGGGAAAATAGTTGGCTGCATACGGGGAATCCTAACAAGGAAAGAATGTCCATATTGAAAGGACGGGAATCCGTACCTTATGTCCAGTGAACGAGAAAGACGAACTGCGAGAATCCTACTTCCGAATCACTAGTGCTACATAAATACGTACATGAATAAGTATCTGCTTACTAAATACATAACTGGTTTTTATGTCATGTCTTAGCTTATTTTATGTGTTCTTACCATGTTTTACTGTTTTAAAGCCTTAAACTGTGTTAAATCTTATATTCTGTTTAATCTGATTAAGTATTTCTGGTATTTCATGTGTTATTATACTTACTGTGTAATAATAAGTAACATTCCAAAAATAGCAGGTTTCCTAATAATAGAAAGTTTCCAAAAATAGAAAGTTTCCAAAAATAGAAAGTTTCCAAAAATAGAAAGTTACCAAAAATAGAAAGTTTCCAAAAAGAGATAGTTTCCAAAAATAGATTTACTGCTTAAAATAGATAAGTTTCTAAAAATAGAAAGTTTCCATAAATAGATTTTCTGTCTTAATTAAACAAGTTTCCATAAATAGATTAGCTGCCTTAAATAAATAAGTTTCTAAAAATAGCTGGTTTCCATAAATAGATTAGCTGCCTTATTTAATTAAGTTTCTAAAAATAGAAAGTTTCCATAATTAGAAATAAGCTGGTTAAATAAGCTAAGTATATAAGCCTAAGTGTTTTTCATGATTATTTTCTAAGTCATATGGTATATTGTATAGTTTAATAATTATTTCATGTAATTTAATTAAACTATAGGTTATAATATTTAATTAAAGTATAACATGTTTTTAATTAAATAAGTTAAATACTTAGGTTAAAATATGTATTATTATATATTAATAATATAACCTAAGTCATGTTAATTAATTAATTATATCCATGGTCTTGGTGGTGGTCGGCTTGGCAAGCCGAGACCCCTTTTGGGTTCGGTGAAGCCGGCGGCCAAAGCAAACACCCCTTAAAACAACCCTTTGATTTAATTTAACACCAAAACATGTTAGATCTATGATTAATTATTATGTTTTTATAAAAACATCACATGTTCATAATTAATAAAAAGATTAAATTAAAAGAAAAGGTTTAAAAAGGTTTTATCGAATTCGTGGATCAAGAGAATGAAGAAACAAACACGATCAATCACCAAATCTTCAAGATCAAAGATCAAAATCACCTTGTATGGTGGTTTTAGGGTGGCGGCACAAAGAACAAGGAAGAAGGAGGGTTTAAGGTTTTTCTTGAAATCTTCTGTAAAGTTATTTTGTGTAGTGTAAAAAGTAAAAACTCCCTTTAGTAAATTTGACAAATGGGCTTGGCCCATTTGTCCTTGTTTGGCCGCAGGTAGGGACCCCACATGGGGTACCCGTACCTTTTTCCGTGTCTCGTTATTTAGTTACTCGTTTGTGATTATTTATGTTCGTGTTTTAAATGTTCTCGTTACGTAAATACCGTGATCTAATATATTTAATTACACTCGTAATAAATATATATATACGTAATTAATAATAGTTCGTGTTTTAATTACGTTCATGATTTTATGATCGCATGTTCGTGATTAATTATTGTTAAATAATTATTACGTGATCGTGCATATTAAATACTTATCGTGTTCTAACACGTACGTAATACGTAAAGTCCTAACACGTAATCATAATCATGCTATATTAGGAAAGTTTTAACAAGTACGTACGATCCTAAGGGTACTATGCATGGTAAAAGCATGCGGGTTTTACAACTCTTCCCCCCTAAAAAGAATAATTCGT
This sequence comes from Glebionis coronaria, assembly GCA_025667525.1. NCBI lineage: Eukaryota > Viridiplantae > Streptophyta > Magnoliopsida > Asterales > Asteraceae > Glebionis > Glebionis coronaria. Next base: position 119,778,990 of record CM046877.1, read on the forward strand.
CCCCGAATTATAGATAAAGTAAACTGGAAAAGAAGAACATACCCGAATTCAAAATATGAAATGAGGGTAAGAAGCCCGGATAGACTCCTTCGTTTCCCAAGTGGCTTCCCGCTCGGTATGATCCCTCCATAGAATTTTGACGAATGGAATCGTCTTCTTTCTCATGAATCGTTCTTGTCTGTCAAGAACTCGTTCGGGTTCTTCTTTAAAAGTGAGATCTTCACATATCTGTTCCAGTGGATACAGAACCATGTGAAGGGGATGATACTAGTACCCTCTGAGTAAGGACACATGAAACACATTGTGCACATACGAAAGCTGCGGAGGTAACGCCAATCGGTAAGATACTTCACCAACTCGTTCAATGATATCAAACGGTCCGATGAAACGAGGACTGAGCTTCCCCTTAATCCCGAAGCGTCTAACACCACGTGCCGGCGAAACCTTAAGGAAGACGTGATATCCTACGTTAAAGTGTATATCCCTACGATGCTTATCGGCGTAACTCTTCTGACGTGACCGTGCCTCCTGAATCTTCTGCTTAGCTACTGCGATCTTCTCATTGGTCATCTCTATAATTTCCGTTCCTTCAAGTGTTCGCTCGCCAACCTGATCCCAGCAGATTGGGGCGCGACACTTTCTACCATACAACATCTCAAATGGAGCATACTTGATGCTTGCGTGCCAACTGTTGTTGTATGCAAACTCCACCAAACAGATGTATTCGTCCCAATCACCCGTCCATTCCAACGCACATGACCTCAACATATCCTCCAATCTCTGAATGGTTCACTCCGACTATCCGTCCGTTTGAGGATGAAAAGCCGTGCTAAGCTTAAGTTGTCTACCCCAAGCTTTCTGCAGACTTTTCCAAAAGCGCGAAGTGAATCGAGGATCTCTGTCTGAGACGATGCTGGATGGTGCACCGTGGAGTCTCTTGATCACTCGTCTATACGTATCTGCGAGTTTACTTACCGGATCTTCCTTACGGATTGGTAAGAAATGAGTTGATTTGGTAAGTCGATCAACGATAACCCAAATTGCATCGTGCTTCCTTTTGGTAGGCGGAAGACCGGTAACAAAATCCATGGTGATTTTGTCCCACTTCCACTCTGGAATATCTAACGGTTGAAGGAGACCGCCAGATCGCTGATGCTCGATCTTAACCTGCTGGCAGGTAAGACATTTGGAGACGTAATTGGCCACATCCTGTTTCATACCACTCCACCAAAAGTACTGCTTGATGTCATGGTACATCTTAGTCGAACCAGGATGTATCGAGAATGGGGAGCTATGAGCTTCAGCTAACAAAGCTTCCCGAAGTTCTTGGTCATCAGGAACACAAAGTCTAGTGCCCTGCCATACGATACCATCTGCATCTACTCTAAATTCTGTCTGCTTCTCCAAATTCTGTACTATCGCCCAGATTTCTCCGTCATCCTTCTGAGCTTCCTTGATCTTAGATAATAACTCAGGTTCTACTCTAAGATTAGCCCAGTAACCATGATGTCCACGTACCATGATCTCGATGTCTAGTCGCTCCAAGTCTCTGATGTTTTCCTCTTTGATTTTAATGCCGTTGATCATTCCGGACTTCCTGCTAAGAGCATCTGCTACTACATTTGCCTTTCCGGGATGATACTATAGATTAATGTCATAATCTTTCAACAGCTCTAACCATCTCCTCTGCCTCATGTTCAATTCACGCTGAGTGAAGATATACTTCAAGCTCTTGTGGTCCGTGAAAATGTCACATGATTCTCCATATAAGTAGTGTCTCCATATCTTCAATACAAACACGACTGCAGCAAGTTCCAGATCGTGCGTGGGGTAATTTTCTTCATAAGGCTTAAGCTGCCGTGAAGCGTACGCGATCACTTTCCCATGTTGTATGAGAACACAGCCAAGTCCCTTCCCCGATGCATCGCTGTAGATTTGAAATCCACCCGTACCAGATGGTAGAGTAAGAATAGGTGCAGATACTAGCTTCTGCTTCAGGTCTTTAAAGCTCTTCTCTCGATCTTCAGTCCAGACGAATTTCTCCCCTTTCCGCATCAGTTTGGTCAATGGTAGTGCTAGGCGGGAAAAGTTCTCTACGAACCTACGGTAATAGCCAGCTAAGCCTAAGAAACTGCGGACTTCCGTCGCTGATGTCGGCCTTGGCCACTTTGTAATGGCCTCAACCTTCGCTGGATCCATAGTGATTCCTTCTGCTGATAAATGTGACCTAAGAATGCCACCTTGTCTAACCAGAACTCACATTTGGAGAATTTAGCATACAGCTGCTTCTGGCGAAGAATCTGTAGTACTGTACGAAGATGGTCTTCGTGTTCCTCCTTGGACTTTGAGAAAATCAGGATGTCATCGATGAAAACAATGACAAATTTTTCCAGAAATTCATGGAAGATTCTGTTCATCAGATCCATGAACACTGCTGGAGCATTTGTCAGGCCAAATGGCATAACTACAAACTCGTAGTGCCCATAACGAGTACGAAAGGCAGTCTTAGCTATATCCTGCTCCTTGACCCGTAGCTGATGATAGCATGACGTAAGATCAATCTTGGAGAAGTGTTTGGTCCCTTGGAGTTGGTCAAACAGATCGTCAATGCGTGGCAGTGGATACCTATTTCGAATGGTAATCTTGTTGAGCTCGCGATAGTCTATGCAAAGACGCATACTGCCGTCCTTCTTCTTAACAAACAAGACCGGTGCGACCCATGGAGATGCGCTCGGTCGAATGAAACCTCGTTCAATAAGTTCTTGCAGTTGATCCTTCAGCTCCTTCAGCTCCTTCAGCTCTATGGGAGCCATGCAATAAGGAGCCTTGGAGATTGGTTCAGCTCCTGGAATCAGCTCGATACTGAATTCCACTTCATGTGCAGGTGGTATGCCCGGAAGTTCTGCTGGAAACACGTCTTGGAATTCCGACACTATTGGTTGATCCTGAATCGATGGAGATCCAGCAACCATGTCATGAACCGTAGCTAGATAACCCTCGCAGCCATGTGACAGTAGTGCACGCGCTTGCAGGGTGGATATGACTTGTACAGACCTGTGGAAACCTTGGTTTCCAGATCTTTTAAGCAACTAGGAATGCACCATGTTCATATGATTAGATAATCAAAGCGGAATTAGAACATGATACATTAACAAGGTGTTTAGGCACAATAACATGAATTAAAACACATGGATTGCTCATTATATTAATAACGAACAACCACTAGGTGTGTGTACATTGAATCCCACACCTAGTCGACACACACTTTAGGTTTACATTGTGAATGAATTGAATGAATAAAACTTAAGACCCTTGTTCCTTTTATAGTGGAAGGAACATAATCTACAAGAGATAAAATCAAATAAACATCTAAATATTCTATTTCTATAGATATATACTGAATATATTATTTAGAATATATCCAATATATTCCGTAAATAGAATTCTCCATCAAATCTTCAACATCCATCAATGTTTAACTTTGTTGACTGCGTTTGACTTCTGTCAACGCTTAAGTTACTCTTGTCAACGTCTGATTTACTCTTGACAACGCTTGAACAAATGTCTTCATATTTTCTTTGATTTTGAGTTTCTGCCACATCAACTTTTTGACCCAACAATCTTCCCCTAGTTGATAGTGGCAAAACTCTATATGTATCTCTTGTAAGTTGTACATGATCTTCAAATTGCTTCCCCTCAAGTGTAGCATGTATTTCTTCCCCTTTTTGTCACATCAACAAGGAAGTAAACAATGTATGCAATCTTTGAAGATTCTCCAAATGTAGGCTCTATGTAATGATCTTGAAGAACAATTAATATAATATTTTTGATGTAGAAGTAGAATAACCCAACCTTGTGTTACATGTCTTGTATTATCCATGTGACTAAGAACATATACCTTTAGCATTATAAGCAGACCTCATAATAATATGTCTTTATAAGATTTCTTGTAAAGACATATCACCACATAATAATAAGTTGCATACCTTGATCTTTGAATCTTCTTCCCCTTTTTGTCTCATCCAATAGGGGTCTTCTAAAGATAAACAACTAATAAACGCTTCCCCTTAAGTGGTGCATGTAAATGAATCACGAACCATGTAGACTCTAATTGTAGATTACGAATGAAGAAAAACGAATATAACCTATTTGTTGGAGAAGTGGAATCTCCCAAGCTTGTACCTTATATCTTGCACTATCCATGTGACGTCGAACTTATATGAAAACGTAAAAGTATAAGCAGACCTCGATCTCTTGTCAAAATCCTCATCCTTTGTGAGACACTGAGCACGATAATGTAACTCCTTCAAGTGATAGCAAGGTATCTAGTTGCTAGATTTGACAAGTCTTCGTCACCAAACATTTAAACGAACAAGCAAGTTATCTCAAAAGAGAGGCGAGTCTTTTGAGATATGATGAAATACAAACCTGTGAAAAACAACTCCAACACCAAAGAAGCAATAATCAAACCTCTTCATCGAAACCTCCAATTTGCAATGAAAATCATCTAGGTACAATATCATCTTCTTCTTTTATGCAACTGCTGCCTCTGTCGGCGTTCTGCTTCTAATCCAAGTCGGTACGTAACCGCAAGGTTAGCCTTGTCACATAATCAAATAAAACGTCATTGCACCAAATACAATCTTCAAAAACAAGTCATAAAAATTTAAAAAGACAGTTCTGTCCGAGATCCTTAGTCATCCAATATATCTTCAGTATGTATTGTCCGATATCGAACGATACTTGTCAGCGCTTAACAACCATATATTGGACAACACGCTGTCAGCGTCTAAATTATAACGTGTTAGCGTCTTCTTTGTCAGCGTGTGTTTTATTCTTGTCAGCGGCTCAGCTCAGCCACTAACACCATCGGTGGCTACGAATAACATGACAACGGCTAAAAATACTCTACTGTACCACTTTCTTTTTCTCAAACAAATACCCCAATCCTCGTCATCGTAATACCACTTTTCTTTAAAAACAATAAATCACGTGGCTATCTCTGTTCGCATCCCAATCTCCCATTTATCTAGTACAAATACATGATAATATATACTTGATTACCTTGTATTTTTGCACTAGGTGAGCTGCTTCACATCCTTAATACATCACGTGACATATGCTTGGTAATACAAAACTTGATTGGACCATCTTTTGCAAACATATTACTTCTATCAAAATAATAATATCAAACGTGAATTGTATATTCTTGAACCGTCTCTTGACGACAGCGACATCCTATCTCTCGCATGCAATATCACAAACCTCGCATCTTTATATCACGTGAACACAAATTTATAATAAACGAAAACATCAGCACTACGCTCGATGCGTCTTTTATGTTCACTTCTTTCTAGCTGCGCACATAAAAACAAATCCTTGCACATCTGCTCCATGTCATTAGTACCACATAAAATAACTCCAATATCTTCATCACGTCATTTTCTTATCTCACTTTTGCCAATCAAAACATGTTTTTATCCATGTGACACTGGCAGCGTTTTATATGTCCTTGTTCATTAAACAACAAAATCCAATAAGCAAAGAGAGGTAGTAGTACGTTTTACCTTAAGGTCCAGCAATCTTCAATACAGTAAAGCAAAAAGAATCACGTGATGACCTACTGTCATCATTCACATCTTTGTATCTAAAAGATCTGCTTTTAATTCACCCCTTATGCTGCAACGAATCTTAACTAGGGTCACGATCTGCTGTCTTGAACTCTTGGGAGCATTCGCCATAAACATAGATGATCAAACCATCATCTTCTTGGACCACATTGAATAGAGAAGTAATATTCGAGCTGCTGCTATCCTCCCTTTTTTTTAACACACGTGATGTACTGATCCTGTACAATCGCTGCTACTCTATTCTTCTTTACCACGATCTGCTGCATACCCATGATTTATAAAAATCATATATGGACCACATGCTTTTCACCTTTGCTGCTTGGAACAGCAGTACTTTACCCAATCGACACATTCTTATATTTAAAAACGATCTAGGGCTTATAATTTTAGCATCGAGACCCTAACTTAGGGTTTGTAAAACTACCTAGCTCGAATCTTGCGTTACAACAGCCACATATCACGTACTTTTTCTGCTTTTTATGTCGATCTAGGGTTTAGGGGATGAAACCCTAAATCTTATTTAATAAAAACAAAAAAAAATTTATACCTCCTTCTGCAGCCAACTTCGACGATCTATAACTCACCCATAAATAATCAGATCGACGATCGCTCTGGTGAGATTCAAGATACATGTGTCGAGAAGCTACAGCACGAATTTCACGACGAACCAACGGTTAACGAAGGAGACATCGATGTTTGAATATGACTGCGCAGAGAGATCCGAACTTAAAAACACATACGAATTTTTAAGTCTTGATCTTCGTTCTTCGACTCGAACACCTTGTTAGTTCCTAGTATCGAGAGCCACCCGCTCTGATACCAATTGTGGAAACCATTATTCATGGATCTTTAGGCTACTAGGATATGCATCGTGTTCATATGTAGATTACATAGCAGAACTAGAACACAATACATAAACAAGGTGTTTAACTTTCCAACGATTACTTGTATTAAACTTCAAACGATTACAAGTAACAAACCTAGACGTGTTTACAAGGTTACACACGTCTAGAACACACGACTCAACTTTAAGACTACATTGTGAATGATGGGATGGATAAAACCTACGGTCATTGTATTCTATATATACTAGAATACAAGACTTTTCTTACAAGAAAACTTTAATTACATTAGAAGTCCCTCCATCTTTTGCTAATAAGTCCTCCTTGTTGTATGAAAGGGCTCCATATTCTTGTAAAGCTTGATATTTGCATATAAGTCCTTCTTATTTCATTATACTTGTTTTGTCTCCTCAAACTAATTCCCAACAAGACCGTCTGGGTACGAACCCATTATGAATGTACTCTGGTGCATTGACATCACCGAAGATAACTCGATATGAATGGCAGTCTATGGTAGCATGATACTTGGATAGCCAATCTATGCCCAAAATCATGTCGAAGTCATTCATGTCCAGCGGAAGTGCGTCGACAGGTCGAACCTTATCACCAAATTCTTGGGGAAGACTCTTGTATACATGGGTGATTAATACAGAGTCCCTCAAAGGCGTGGAAATAGTAAGCCTATTTTCTAGTGGCAAGGGAGGCATCCTAATGTTCTTAGCATAAGCAGTAGAAATAACCGTGTGAGTAGCACCCGTATCAAAAAGAACACATGCAGCGCGATCATACATATACAAGATTCCAGTGATGGTACCTGTAGACTTGTTGTCCTGGTCTCGAGATGTCGTGTAGACACACCCGGCAGTAGGAGGCGGCTTGGTATCAGCATGTCCTGATGTACCCTCCATCTCGCCCTTACGGCAATCCTTCATAATATGGCCAGGAAGACCACACTTGAAGCACGCATCAGTATTACGGCGACATGGTCCTGGGTGCCTACGGTGGCAAGTAGAGCAAAGAGGATGAGTGTATCCTCCAGCAGGTGCTCTGGCTGGCTGAGGACCTGATAAAAACATTTTACAAAAGACATGATAGTTGGGTACAAAGGACGAAGCAGATAATCGTAAGATTGAATACCAATGATAGCTGGACGGCTAGGCTGCGAACCTCTCTGGTTCTGGTCCCTACCGTTTCCATGGTTCCTGGTAGAAGTTTGATAAAGTGTCAGAATATGAGTTATAACATAAAACATAAGGAATTTTGTAAGTATTAGGACCTGCTGTTGTTGGAGTGCCCGACGTTGTTACGGTAATTGTCATTACCGCCACGCCTATCCGTAGCAGAACGCTCGTTAGTCTGACCGTTTCCCTTGGGCTGATGAGGCTGCTGCTGAGTAGCCGGCTGAGACCGGTCCCCAGTTTTCTGCCTGGAAGATACAGTTAAAGAGATGAATAATTGACATATGGAAAGTATATGGATTGGTCACCGCTTGAATACGAATGTTTACCTCTTGTCGGGTCTTTCAGCTTCCCCGAACTCTTCCCTCTCCTGCAGCATCTCCAGTTTTCGTGCTGCATCGGCCACTTGTGCTACAGTGTTGAACGTAGCACACACCAGATTGTTTGCGACCGATGTGCGAAGAGCCCATCTGAAGTGATGTGCCTGCTCTTCAGGAGTACCTGCTGTCGCACCAAGGAAACCAGCCAAGCAAAGAAAGCGCTGCATAAACTCGTTGCTATTCTCCCCAGCTCTCTGTCGGATCCCATGGTACTCTCTCTTGAGCTTGTCCTGCTCAGCCTTGGGAAAGAACTGCTCCATCACCCTGTCCTTGAACTGAGCCCAAGTCAAACCAGCAACCCACTCATCACCACCTTCAGATTGCATCAATGCTAACCACCAGTTGAGTACATCGCCTTCGAACCGATAGCATGCCAACCTCGCCTTGTATGCGGGGTCACAACCCATAGCGTTGAAAATCTTCTCGATGTGAGCCAACCAGCTTTCAGCATCGCTGGGGCTATCTATATTCTCAAAAGCTCGAGGGCGGAGCTTGTTGAATCTCTCCAGCCATACTGCTAATGTCACTGGAGGAGGAGGAGGAGGTGGCTGATTGTGCTGCTGATTGTTGGCAGCTTGAACTTCAGCCCTGATGTCATTCCTTAGTTGAGGAAGCAAGGCTTGCATGGCAGCCTGAATTGCAGCATTGAGCTGCTCCTGTTCGCGTGTGAGAACCATCTGACAGTATAACATAAAACATATGATTAAACAGATCAAAACATAAAATATAAATATATACATGAAAAAAAATTTATACTAAAATTTCACGAGAAAAAACTTTATGCAAGAAAATTTTGTGTATGAATGCATGATGCAGTTTTATGAAAACTTTTGTATGCTCGAGAGTGAACGCCTCTGGTCAGTTCACCCAAAACAAAGACATTACGAGGGGACGCCTATGGGTCAGTCCCAAATCTAAAAGTTTCGATAAAACACATGCGACTAAATAGGGCCAGTCCTGTACCAACCATTACTTAGTCAAAAACCCTGTAACAATGACATGTATATGTATGCTTAAAAATGATGAATGCATGAAAACAACTGTTAGTTCTAGGAAGACCGTAGTAACTACCCACTAATCACAAGTCATTTTTGAGAGCCTACAGGTCGAAGCATTGGCTCTGATACCATAATTGTAACACCCCATTTTGGAAATGGAAATATCACAGGAATTATAGCGTGTCATCAAAGCATACAAGGTAAAATGTCTAAACATTACTTGACCATAAAAAGGAAAATACCGGAATCAAACATCGGTAGTCCAAAAGTAAAGCTCATCACACACAAACATAGTATAATAAAGGAAAGGACGAAACAATGTCCAAAGCATAAATATCATAAGAAAGGAAACGCATAATGTAAAGAAGGCTAGACAGCTTCCAGTCCATATGCACGTACTCTTAGTGTCTACGAGCGTCCCTGAGTACCTGCCGTTTTGGGAACATAGAAACGGAAAACGGCTGAGCAATACGCTCAGTGCACGGATGTACAATAAAGCATGAATAGGATAAGCATATAACATAATAACAACGGAAGAAAACTAAGTCCCGAGTAACCTGGTTAAGTCTTAATAAAACTGGTTTTATAGTTTGAAAGTCTTATGTTTATCTTATAAAAACTGTTTGTCATATTTTACCATTAGCCAATATAGGTCATGAAAATCCACCGTGCATGAATAATTGGAGGGTGACCTCATCATGCAAACTAGAGGGGCTGCCTCTAATTTAATATACTGGTTTATGGGTAGGATGGATCAGCTCCTTGTGAAGGATGCAAGGCACACACCACATTCACCATGTAATCTTGAATAAAAACATGTAACTAGGATGCACCCATACACCCCACGTGATAAATATAAATAAATGGCCAAAAGCTGAAGGGACGCCACGAGCAATCACTCCGCCGTGGTGAAGTCATAACATCAGTGCCTCTAATGTTATGGTTATGGTACCTCCATAACTAGGTGAAACTGGTCATGCATTTATATGGCTATAGGTAATCTTAATTAAACATAAGCAATCAAACTCATAACTTATACTAAGGGAAAACAGTTGGCTGCATACGGGGAATCCTAATAAGAAAGAATGTCCATACTGAAAGGACGGGAATCCGTACCTTATGTCCAGTGAACGAGAAAGACGAACTGCGAGAATCCTACTTCCGAATCACTAGTGCTACATAAATACGTACATGAATAAGTATCTGCTTACTAAATACATAGCTGGTTTTTATGTCATGTCTTAGCTTATTTTATGTCTTCTTGCCATGTTTTACTGTTTTAAAGCCTTAAACTGTGTTAAATCTTATATTCTGTTTAATCTGATTAAGTATTTCTAGTATTTCATGTGTTATTATACTTACTGTGTAATAATAAGTGACTTTCCAAAAATAGCAGGTTTCCTAATAATAGAAAGTTTCCAAAAATAGAAAGTTTCCAAAAATAGAAAGTTACCAAAAATAGAAAGTTTCCAAAAATAGAAAGTTTTCAAAAATAGATTTACTGCTTAAAATAGATAAGTTTCTAAAAATAGAAAGTTTCCATAAATAGATTTGCTGCCTTAATTAAATAAGTTTCCATAAATAGATTAGCTGCCTTAAATAAATAAGTTTCTAAAAATAGCTGGTTTCCATAAATAGATTAGCTGCCTTATTTAATTAAGTTTCTAAAAATAGAAAGTTTCCATAATTAGAAATAAGCTGGTTAAATAAGCTAAGTATATAAGCCTAAGTGTTTTTCATGATTATTTTCTAAGTCATATGGTATATTGTATAGTTTAATAATTATTTCATGTAATTTAATTAAACTATAGGTTATAATATTTAATTAAAGTATAACATGTTTTTAATTAAATAAGTTAAATACTTAGGTTAAAATATGTATTATTATATATTAATAATATAACCTAAGTCATGTTAATTAATTAATTATATCCATGGTTTTTAAAAAAATTAATTAATTATAAGTCTTAAAAATATAAATACTTAGGTTAAAATAATTTCATGATCATTAATAATTAAATAATCTAAGTCATGTTATTAAATTAATCACATCTTTTATTAATTTAATTTTAACATAAGTTCATAAAGATAAAAAAAACTAACATACACCATGAACCGGATCTAGGCTAAAAACATGAACCGGACATGAAATCGACACCATACCCCGAACCAATTCGGGGTACCCCGTGTTTCCCCTTGCTGCCGTGGGACCCACACGCACCAACCAAGACCATATGGTCTTGGTGGTGGTCGGCTTGGCAAGCCGAGACCCCTTTTGGGTTTGGTGAAGCCGGCGGCCAAAGCAAACACCCCTTAAAACAACCCTTTGATTTAATTTAACACCAAAACATGTTAGATCTATGATTAATTATTATGTTTTTATAAAAACATCACATGTTCATAATTAATAAAAAGATTAAATTAAAAGAAAAGGTTTAAAAAGGTTTTACCGAATTCGTGGATCAAGAGAACGAAGAAACAAACACGATCAATCACCAAATCTTCAAGATCAAAGATCAAAATCACCCTGTATGGTGGTTTTAGGGTGGCGGCACAAAGAACAAGGAAGAAGGAGGGTTTTAGGTTTTTCTTGAAATCTTCTGTAAAGTTATTTTGTGTAGTGTAAAAAGTAAAAACCCCCTTTAGTAAATTTGACAAATGGGCTTGGCCCATTTGTCCTTGTTTGGCCGCGGGTAGGGACCCCACATGGGGTACCCGTACCTTTTCCGTGTCTCGTTATTTAGTTACTCGCTTGTGATTATTTATGTTCGTGTTTTAAATGTTCTCGTTACGTAAATACCGTGATCTAATATATTTAATTACGCTCGTAATAAATATATATACGTAATTAATAATAGTTCGTGTTTTAATTACGTTCATGATTTTATGATCGCATGTTCGTGATTAATTATTGTTAAATAATTATTACGTGATCGTGCATATTAAATACTTATCGTGTTCTAACACGTACGTAATACGTAAACTCCTAACACGTAATCGTAATCATGCTATATTAGGAAAGTTTTAACTAGTACGTACGATCCTAAGGGTACTATGCATGGTAAAAGCATGCGGGTTTTACAATGACGAACAATACCAAGATGTAGGTCTAAAGTAAGACTATATTACGTTCTTGTACACACGTAATACAACGAGCTAACCGTGATTCTAGCACGTGTAAACCGATCTTCTACGCTTGTGGAATATCTACCCAACAACCCTAGAGAGGGGCTAGGACTAGATAAAAATAGTTTAATCAAAAACCAAATAAAACCCTAAAGGGTGTTTGTTTGGCCGGCGATCAAAGAGAAGAAAAGATAGAGAGGGATAAAAATTATGAAGGCTATGGGATTGTTTATATAGGCCTTGGAAAAACTTGGTCTCCAAGCAATAAACGAATTAGGAAACAAAATCTTTTTTTTTTTCCTTTTTGCTCCCTTTGGCCGTCGACTACAAGCCCACCCAAGGAGGCTTCTGGAACTTTTCCGTTTCCTTCTTTTCTCTTTATTTAATCCATAACGGTCATTTATACTTAACTCTTAATTATTAACGATCGTTAGTTAAGCTTCAGTTTAATTTAAAAAAATATATAAAATATATTTATTAAATAAATTATCCCTTTACGTAATGTGTTCAATCCCGTAATCCCGAGTTCGATCCTAACACACGACTATTTAAATATAAGTCCATAAAACTTTCAACTCCCACTTGGACATATTTCAAAATATCGTGATCACATTGGTTAGCGTCTAGTTACACGCCAATGCCCTAGTCCGATCTCGAGTAAGGTCTCTTGGATAAAACCTTTTAATGATTTACTATCATTATTATTATCCTTTCATTTCAAATACAACGTTAATAGGATATGGATCTCAGTCATTCCTTACATTAACCATTCTGTTTCTCGTTTACGGATATAGCAAGATCACCAAAACAAATTTGGGTGCTATGACAATCCGTCAATTTATGGTTGATATTTTATTCTCAAATATTATTTAAAAACATTATTTTAATGTTATATTATGAACTCACTTATTTTTGGGAAGTAATTTGGATTTACGTCTTGAAGTAGCATCGACTACGTCGAAACCGGAGGATTCTACGTTACGTGCTTACGTTTACATACACCGTTTTTGGTGACAGTCTGACATTTCAGAAAAATAAATTTATCCTTGAATATTATTTTGAGATTTAAATTTGTGTTGGTTCATAAACTCACAAATTTACGAGAAGAGATTAGGACTTACGATTTTAATTTAACGTCCTTTACGATTAAACCGGAAACCTTAGGATTACGTATTTACGTTTTCGAACTCCGTTTTTATTGAGACAATTTTTATTAGATTTGTTTTGTGCCGTTGATTCATAATTTATAAAAACGTTTTTCGTAAAACGACCCGAGGGCACGCAAATCCAGGAAACTAGAATCGAGGAATACCCGTAAATTAGCGGGATGGGACAAAACAAGTTTATCCCACCCCACTAACTTAAGGGGCAGACAAGGAAGACACCACATCAAAGATGTGGCATCTTTACACTTAATAAGCTTACACTTGTAAGCATAGCTTCACACTTAAGCTACTTCACCCACCAAAACAAGTAAAACCACTAACCCTTTACCATTCACTCCATTTTTCATGCAAACTACTCTCCTCTCTCTCTCAAATTCGTCCCAAAATCACCAACAACAACCCTTATTTGATATATTTTAGCCATTAAATCATGTGTTATTCATACACATGATGATGCTCCTTTGAAGCCTTGAAGATTGGAGGTGATCTTAACATGTAAAAAGGAGTTTTGAAGGGACTTTGGGGCTGATTTCTCAAGGAGTTTTCATGAAGAACAAGGGCTGATTTTTGGAGGAATCTACAAATACTTGGTGACCCTAGAAGTGGTGTTGATATCTCATAAGATTGGTTACCCAAAACCAAGTCTTGTTCATCAAAAACCTCATCTTTTCATCACTAATGGTGGTATAGAGATTGTTCTTCCTATCCTCTTGTTATTTTGATTATGTAATCTTGTATTTTCTTTAATTATGTATATGTATATGATGATGAATAATGATTAAAAATATTATGTGGGGATTTGGTGTTGATAGATTTAATAAACATGGGTAAAAAGATGGAAAAACAACATGTAAAAATGGTTAAATCTTGCTTAATAAGATGGCTGTATAAAAACAGTAAGTAAACAAATGATAAACTGATAAAATGGTAAAGTGGAATCAATATACAGTAAGTATTAGGTGTTATACACATTGGAGAGTTGGTCATACAATGGAATCATCAAAATGAGTGAGATATGATCAAAACAAGATGAGTGCACCAATCTGAATAGTCTGTTTTGTAGGGGCTGTTAATGATAGTTAAACATGGAATGAGCAGTAGCTATAACTAACTTATTTGCAGCACATAATATGAAGTTTATGTCATTCAAAAATGAGCTTCTATCTCCTTATAGAACTCAAGATATGATAAACATGGTGAAGATGAAACTAAAAATCAGATTTTGAAGAATTAATGTTTAATAGTATTATATAAGCACTCAAACTAATATAGTATAAAATGTGAATTAAAACCCACTAACTTATAAATTTCATTTATATAAATATGTATAAGTTTAAATAAATGGACACTTTATAAAATGGTAGTTGAATAAGATTTATAAGTTATAAAAACTATAAACATGATTTTTACGACTTTTTCGGCTATTACCGTAAAATTAACGTTTTTCGCCAATTAAAACTTAGACGATCAAACCCGTATAATGTAAAGTTTTTAAAAGCCATATCTGACATATAAGTACCTAATACAATTAAAAACTGATAAAACCTGAACTATATGACATACGGACATTAACGAGCTAAGTTAGCATATTGGACTAATAATTTAACTAAATAAGTTAAACACTATAAAAAATTACTTATTGGGCTTAACCCATTTGGGCCCAACATGTAAAGTATAAATACTGATAATACAAGTGTAAAATGGATTAATACAAGTTAAAGGACTTATAAAAGGCTTATTGGACCTAAAACATGTAAATAGGTAAAACTAGTAAACTAATATAAAAGTTGTCAACACATAACACAAAAATGAGTGAATGAAAATATATAAACCCACTTGATCATCATCATATGTATAAAGTCATCATATATATACATAATTGTTATTTTGATGAAGTCACTGGACAAAAGTCTAAGACGAGTATTATTTGTCTAGGTTTCCGTGATTGAGGCACGTACCGTACATCCGAATTGCCGATAACCCGCTTTCCCACATCAACGTGAGTTCATAGCCTCGCACTCTTTTAAATATTTTTATGAAATATTTTATAAACCCGCGAGGGAGATAACATGTTAGTTTTTATAAATAGGACATATTTTTCCCGATTGTTTGTTTATTGATTTGGACCCGAATGATTGTATGACCCGATGAATGATTAAATGACCCGATAGATGAAATAAAATGGATTATTAAAGTTAGGTTATGTCACTAAAAGTCCCATTAGCATGAATTGTGAACTACCGGGATTTGGTAGACTCTTATGCATATAATAGTACTATTTGGGGACGATCACCCCAGTTCGCGCCTTGACGGTTGATCCCCGTCGTGCCACATTGATTGGTAAGCGAATTTATGTATGAGAAGATTTACATAGCGTGACCTTTGTGACGACACGCTAATTTAGATGGGCAAATGAGTTTCGGGCTAGCTACCCGTTGTTTGTTGTAGTAAGGTAACAATGTCATGCGGCTTATAATAATCCAATTAACGAAATACTGCTATATGCACCGAATTACGATATATTGCCTGACTAGCAATATGGGGTCTTACTACTGATATTATGTTCGTGTTTTGGTTTTTCATAACCACATTCATATAACGGTTTTTATTTAACTTTATACAACGTCATAAGACGTATTGTATGATTTTTTACGACATTGGCTCGTATAATGATTTTTAAGGCAAATGCCTATATTATGATTTTCGATAAGGATTTGTATAAAAATGGCTTTGGCTATTTTATGGCCTATTACAATGATTTGTACAAAATGATTTTTGGTAATAATTTTATACCAATGTTATATTGATGGATTTTATTAAACTCAATGAATTCACTCGGCGTTATCGCTGACCTTTTCTTTTAACATGTTTTATCTCAGGTACTTGAAGGTAATTCTCGGGAAGACAGCAAGAATTCATGGCCCGCACCTAAATACTTATTTCCATTCAAATGCTTTGTAAAACCTGTATTAAATACAATGACTTGGGACCTATGTAACTTTGATATTTATGAATGGAAATGCTTTATTAATAAACGACGCGACTTTTAAGCGTTGTCTATGATGTGAGTAATATGCTATCCCGTAACACCAACTAGTCTTCCGCTGTATTGAGTTGTATAAATTTGGGGGTGTTACAGTTTGGTACCAAAGCTCTCGTTATAGAGAACGAAAGATTTTTAAAAGTAAGGTTTTGAATAAAACATTTCAAAATCTTTTAACTATAAACATTTTTCTAAAAATGTCTAAAAATCTTTTGACTATAACAGTGCCGAAGAATTCCCGAGTTACCGACAAGGCCAGACTGAGAAATTTTATTTTAATATATATATATAACTTAGATTATATATATATGATGTAATTTTATTACATGATTGTTTGATGATTATTTTGATATTTATACGAGATATTTATACGACGTCGATTGTCACAAGAAACCCTAACTCCCCTAGCAAATTAAAAGAAGCTATTCTCGTAGAAATTCTAGCTATTCCAAATCTAAGCCAAGTTGGGGATATTTATTATCCCAACAAAATGGTTGCTATTCGTAGAAATGTAGATATTAGTTGATTGTGATATTAAAGAAGAATTGGCGAGATTAAAACTGATATCGATGTAATGACGATCTTTCCTTATAGAGTGGAGTTTAACAAAACGTTACCACCCGGAAAGGTGTCATTTGATTCGTTTTCATCCAATTCTTAAATTTAAATCGAAAGGGCGAATGTTGCACTTGAGGCTGTCATTGGAACCATTACCCAAAAGCCTCATGCCACTAGTACCTTTCCGAGAAGTCTAGTTGAATGATCAAGTCATTTCATACTAGTGACTCATTTGATAACTATTGTTGTAAGAGCTATAGGATTGGAAATTAAGTGTTGTTCTTATCGAGCTTTTATTGCCCTATTAGGGTTTATGGATAAGGTTGAAAGTATTGGAGAATGATGTAGGATATCACATTGAGTATGATTTGGTTAAAACTTGAATAAAGTGAAACTTAACCTGTATGGAATATGAGATTTTTAAGAGGAAGTCGTTAAGTTCTTTGATTGAATTATGAGGTTTTAAATGATTGTAGGTTCGTGTTAAGGGTTGTTCCTAGGCCATTGTCCACTAAAGAGGATGCCCAGTGTCCAAGAAATAAATTGAAGAAATCTTCTTCTGAATTGGGACCAATGGATCTTCCGGGACATATGGAACACCTAATGACTCTTGTAGATTAGTATTAATTGTGGTATCTTCTAAAAATAATCCCTAACCTAACTGAGACATCAGTTGGTAGGATGAGTTCTTGGAATTGTATGACATGGTGATACGTAATGTGTTACGGTGCAATTCGACTTGTTTGTGATTAATGAAAAGACTACCTTTGATTGCTAAATTCTACATGTATTGATGTTATCTATCTTTTATTGCTTCATCCTAATGCTCGCATTAGTGATGCAACCATTGAACAAATACTCATCTCGATTTGAGTTATGTTGTGGATTATTCTCTTTTGAGTGCCATCAAGGTCATGAACCTCATGATTATTTGGCTAAAGCTCATTTCCTATCATATTATAGTTAGTTCTTGGTGAACAAGCTTTCATCACTCTTTTGCAGATCACTCATTGTTTTTATAAGATAAAACAGTATCCTTTGAGAAAATTGAATTTTCATCACTATATGGATTATTTAAAGTGAGACTTATAAATAATCATTATTGAAATAAAGTTGATTATGAAATACCTTGGAAAACTTAATTGTTTGTATAACAAAGAAAATCTTTGTAAATTTATTCTTGATTCTTATTTAAGAATTAAGCATGAAAATGTTTTTATTATAAACATGATGATAAAATTTTGACGAACTGAGTATTGCATCGTTAATCTTGAAATTGTATATAGTTGCGCGCCTACATACAATTTAGAATGGACCATGCAAGGCTGATTAGTAGTCACCATAAAACTGATTAATAAACACTAAATTTTCTTTGAAGATTGTGAAAGATTAAAATTTATGAGATCTGCAAGAAGTGAGAAATAAGGACATAGTGTTAGGGGCACCTACATATGTGCCTGTAGCATCTATTCTTCTGAGTCGTATTTACTCATCTGTGGAAATTGTCTTATTTGACAATTGACAATCCTTTCTTGTCCAATTCTCCCGTAGCGAGATTCTTAGGAAAAGTATCTGATTACCGAGTGTTGATACCCGACTGGATGTATTGACGTTCTTATCATTTCTTATGATTTGATTTCATTTGAATGACTTGGGTAATGATCCGAGGAGCTTTCGAATGCGTACTCAAATTATGAAAACATGGGATACATCCATATTCGTTAAATGTTTTCGTCTGTATCTGATTTGAAATTCTCTCGCATAGATTATGCGTTGACCTTACTCTTTTAAGGTTAGTTATGTCTCCAGATATCATTGAATTTGTGAAGGATTATGGATTATTATTAGTCTTTTGAGAAGTTCACATCTTATCAACGTCAATGAAACTGGAAAGTTAATAGTGCCAGTAGAATGGATTGATTGATTATGACATGACGACATTGTCTTAATTGATGGGAACTCGAGTAGAATTCCCCTAAATGATAAGATGTTGATTATCAAAAGTGATCTAAATAATTCTTGATGGATAACCATATCCTGCATTTAGATTTGAAATTATACCGTGAATGGTTGTGAATTAGTCATAGATATTATAATCTAGAAAGAACTTAAAGAAAATTTATTAAAAGATGTTTCTGTTATCTGAAACTTTAGGAGGTATTTGCTGGTGAATTACCTAGACTTTCGCCATTAAGGCAAGTTGAATTTGGTATTGATTATATTCCCGGTGTTGCACCTGTGGCGTGTGCACCCTATGTCAGCACCATATGAATTAAAAGAATTACCGTACAACTGAGAGAGTTGTCGGAGAAAGCTTTTATTCTACTGAGCTCGTCATTATGAAGAGCTATGGTGTTATCATTCCTTATATTTATTTGTTGACTACTGTGAACTAGGTAAATTGACAATTAAAAATCTATATCCATAACTCGAAATGGAAGATTTGTTCGATCATTTACAAGGTTCTAGCGTATGTTTTAAAGATTTGATCCACGACATGGTTATTATCAACTTCGCTTCCGCGAAGAAGATTATCTATTCCAATCACTACATCCGGTACTTATAATGAACATTATGAGTTTCACGTGATGTCGTTTGGATTGACTAATGCACAGGTAGCATCCATAAATTTGGTGGATCACGTGTGTAGGCTGTAATTTGATAAATTCATGCTTGTGATCATTAAGGACTATTTGTTTGTTTATAAGAATAAGAATGAGTTAATAATTATTTATAGATTGCCCTGAATTGGTCGAACGATAAAAACCTGTACCTTAAATATTTAACATGTGATTAAAGACTAAATCCTTTATATTAATTGACCGTGTGAGTAATAGATAATGGAATATATTGACTCTTTAAAAATTAAGAGCCCTTTTAAGACTTTAGGTTTTACCAAAAAGAAAATGGAAATATGTTTTGACAAATGTTTTAACAAAGGATTTTTAAGGGATTATTCCCTTATACACAAATCATTTAACTAAACTCCTGTTTAGGGGTAAATGTTTGTGTATACTTCTAGACATCTTAAGAAGAATTGAGGAAACTATATAATTTATGACTTGAAATTTGAAACGACACTTTTTGCTTTTTAACTAAGAAAATTTTGACCAAAATATAACCAAAGATTTTTCAAACATTTACGGATCTTCTTAAATATATTAATTATTTTCGATAAATAAACAAAAATCGTGTTAACTAAAATTCAAACTTATTTTGAATATCTTTATATAATTGGTCGAACTGAGAAAATTTAAAAACTTTTTGCGTTTACGTTTCAAAAAAAAAACAAATTTTTTTTTTAATATTTATTATTTAGTTACTTGTAATATGTATCGACGCTTTAAACGTCAGATTGAGCAAAACTGATAAAAATGATAGTTGAGACGAAACTAAAACTTAGAAAATATGAAGAAAGAATATCTGAGTGAATTGTGGACATGATAATTATATCATCGGGAGAGGTGAATTTAGATACCGACGCATTATGTAAAAAGGATAAAGAACCAATTAGGACATGTTCCTTAATAATGAAGGTGCAAAATAAATTGCCGAACAATTTAAAAATAAACGATGCTTGTAAGAAGGATAATATAGATAATAAAAGTGGTTCGCAGCTAATGTGAACCATTAGAATTGAGGAGCCGATGGCGTTAAATGTATAAAAGGTTGCTTGTGGTTGCCTAAATATAGAGGATTTTGAGATTTAGTCATGTTGGAATCTTGTAAGTATAAGTGTTATATTTATGTCATTTCTGACTAAAAGTATCTTTGTCTGAAGAAGTTGTACTAATGGCAAATTATGAAGGCAGACATTGCCTCATACATTAGTAAAGGTCTAACTATTGCAAAGGTCATCATCTGAATTTGATTCGATTTGGGTCATCGTCGACGGACTGACCAAATCTACTAATATCATTCCTGTTAATGAAAGTTTTCTTGATGAAGAAGTTAACTCTTTTGTATTTAAAGGAGTTGTGTAAACATGGTGTGCCTGTATCGATCATCTCTATCAAGATCCTCGCTTCGCATCGAATTTCTAGAGATTTGCTCAGAAGTCATTGGGAACGAATCTAGATGAGAGTACTGTGTACCACCCCAATCGAAGGGATGAGGTAAAGTAACGATACACAATACTAGAAGTGCTGTTTTATGTTTGAATGATTGACCTTTGGTAATAAACCGAATAATCGCTTTCCTTAGTAGAGATTATCATTGATAATTATCGTATTAGGATTGAGATCGAATCCTGTTAGGATCTAAAAATTAGAGCATATGTAAGAAGGAGTTGAGATGAAGACACCCGACATACACCCATTGTGAGTTGGACATGTCTTTTAGGTTTAAGGTTTCCTATGATGGCGAACCTAACCTTACAAAATACTCGACCCGCGAGACCTGAAATGATTGTTGAAATTAGGATCTGATTATTGACTACCGATAGTGGGCAAGAGGTTATGTGAATATGAAATGTAGATCTTGAAGTGCCAGATGGGTAGCGAAGTTATGCCAAAAATTTTAACCATGAAAAATGAATTGATGATCTGGAAGATCATGGGATATAATTCCTCGTTGTATGGGACCATTGAGATGATGTAAAAGATTGGTTTGAAAGGCATATAAGCTGGATCTACCCTAGGACTTCAAGAGCTGCGTGAATTATGTTTCATATATCGAACTTGATAAAATGTCTATCAAGTGAGAATCTGATCACTTCTTGATAAAGTTTAGATCGGCGAAAAGTTGCATTCATCAGAAACCCGTGAACATCATGGATAGAGAGAGTAAGTCAACATTAAGCCTGATCTTATTCCTGTAGTTATGTTTGATGAAACTCGCGTATTGTAATGGATTACACTTGTGAGAAAAGACCGAATGTGGAGGAAATACCCACATGGCTTTAACTCTATAAGAAGCGAGTAGTAAGATGATCTTTGAGGACAAAGATCCTGTTTAGGGGTAAATGCTGTGACAATCCGTCAATTTATGGTTGATATTTTATTCTCAAATATTATTTAAAAACATTATTTTAATGTTATATTATGAACTCACTTATTTTTGTGAAGTAATTTGGATTTACGTCTTGAAGTAGCATCGACTACGTCGAAACCGGAGGATTCTACGTTACGTGCTTACGTTTACATACACCGTTTTTGGTGACAGTCCGACATTTCAGAAAAATAAGTTTATCCTTGAATATTATTTTGAGATTTAAATTTGTGTTGGTTCATAAACTCACAAATTTACGAGAAGAGATTAGGACTTATGATTTTAATTTAACGTCCTTTACGATTAAACCGGAAACCTTAGGATTACGTATTTACGTTTTCGAACTCCGTTTTTGATGAGACAATTTTTATTAGATTTGTTTTGTGTCGTTGATTCATAATTTATAAAAACGTTTTTCGTAAAACGACCCGAGGGCACGCAAATCCAGGAAACTAGAATCGAGGAATACCCGTAAATTAGCGGGATGGGACAAAACAAGTTTATCCCACCCCACTAACTTAAGGGGCAACCAAGGAAGACACCACACCAAAGATGTGGCATCTTTACACTTAATAAGCTTACACTTGTAAGCATAGCTTCACACTTAAGCTACTTCACCCACCAAAACAAGTAAAACCACTAACCCTTTACCATTCACTCCATTTTTCATGCAAACTACTCTCCTCTCTCTCTCAAATTCGTCCCAAAATCACCAACAACAACCCTTATTTGATATATTTTAGCCATTAAATCATGTGTTATTCATACACATGATGATGCTCCTTTGAAGCCTTGAAGATTCGAGGTGATCTTAACATGTAAAAAGGAGTTTTCAAGGGACTTTGGGGCTGATTTCTCAAGGAGTTTTTATGAAGAACAAGGGCTGATTTTTGGAGGAATCTACAAATACTTGGTGACCCTAGAAGTGGTGTTGATATCTCATAAGATTGGTTACCCAAAACCAAGTCTTGTTCATCAAAAACCTCATCTTTTCATCACTAATGGTGGTATAGAGATTGTTCTTCCTATCCTCTTGTTATTTTAATTATGTAATCTTGTATTTTCTTTAATTATGTATATGTATATGATGATGAATAATGATTAAAAATATTATGTGGGGATTTGGTGTTGATAGATTTAATAAACATGGGTAAAAAGATAGAAAAACAACATGTAAAAATGGTTAAATCTTGCTTAATAAGATGGCTGTATAAAAACAGTAAGTAAACAAATGATAAACTGATAAAATGGTAAAGTGGAATCAATATACAGTAAGTATTAGGTGTTATACACATTGGAGAGTTGGTCATACAATGGAATCATCAAAATGAGTGAGATATGATCAAAACAAGATGAGTGCACCAATCTGAATAGTCTGTTTTGTAGGGGCTGTTAATGATAGTTAAACATGGAATGAGCAGTAGCTATAACTAACTTATTTGCAGCACATAATATGAAGTTTATGTCATCCAAAAATGAGCTTCTATCTCCTTATAGAACTCAAGATATGATAAACATGGTGAAGATGAAACTAAAAATCAGATTTTGAAGAATTAATGTTTAATAGTATTATATAAGCACTCAAACTAATATAGTATAAAATGTGAATTAAAACCCACTAACTTATAAATTTCATTTATATAAATATGTATAAGTTTAAATAAATGGACACTTTATAAAATGGTAGTTGAATAAGATTTATAAGTTATAAAAACTATAAACATGATTTTTACGACTTTTTCGGCTATTACCGTAAAATTAACGTTTTTCGCCAATTAAAACTTAGACGATCAAACCCGTCTAATGTAAAGTTTTTAAAAGTCATATCTTACATATAAGTACCTAATACAATTAAAAACTGATAAAACCTGAACTATATGACATACGGACATTAACGAGCTAAGTTAGCATATTGGACTAATAATTTAACTAAATAAGTTAAACACTATAAAAATTACTTATTGTGCTTAACCCATTTGGGCCCAACATGTAAAGTATAAATACTGATAATACAAGTATAAAATGGATTAATACAAGTTAAAGGACTTATAAAAGGCTTATTGGACCTAAAACATGTAAATAGGTAAAACTAGTAAACTAATATAAAAGTTGTCAACACATAACACAAAAATGAGTGAATGAAAATATATAAACCCACTTGATCATAATCATATGTATAAAGTCATCATATATATACATAATTGTTATTTTGATGAAGTCATTGGACAAAAGTCTAAGACGAGTATTATTTGTCTAGGTTTCCGTGATTGAGGCACGTACCGTACATCCGAATTGCCGATAACCCGCTTTCCCACATCAACGTGAGTTCATAGCCTCGCACTCTTTTAAATATTTTTATGAAATATTTTATAAACCCGCGAGGGAGATAACATGTTAGTTTTTATAAAATAGGACATATTTGTCCCGATTGTTTGTTTATTGATTTGGACCCGAATGATTGTATGACTCGATGAATGATTAAATGACCCGATAGATGAAATAAAATGGATTATTAAAGTTAGGTTATGTCACTAAAAGTCCCATTAGCATGAATTGTGAACTACCGGGATTTGGTAGACGCTTATGCATATAATAGTACTATTTGGGGACGATCACCCCAGTTCGCGCCTTGACGGTTGATCCCCGTCGTGCCACATTGATTGGTAAGCGAATTTATGTATGAGAAGATTTACATAGCGTGACCTTTGTGACGACACGCTAATTTAGATGGTCAAATGAGTTTCGGGCTAGCTACCCGTTTTTTGTTGTAGTAAGGTAACAATGTCATGCGGCTTATAATAATCCAATTAACGAAATACTGCTATATGCACCGAATTACGATATATTGCCTGACTAGAAATATGGGGTCTTACTACTGATATTATGTTCGTGTTTTGGTTTTTCATAACCACATTCATATAACGGTTTTTATTTAACTTTATACAACGTCATAAGACGTATTGTATGATTTTTTACGACATTGGCTCGTATAATGATTTTTAAGGCAAATGCCTATATTATGATTTTCGATAAGGATTTGTATAAAAATGACTTTGGCTATTTTATGGCCTATTACAATGATTTGTACAAAATGATTTTTGGTAATAATTTTATACCAATGTTATATTGATGGATTTTATTAAACTCTATGAATTCACTTGGCGTTATCGCTGACCTTTTCTTTTAACATGTTTTATCTCAGGTACTTGAAGGTAATTCTCGAGAAGACAGCAAGAATTCATGGCCCGCACCTAAATACTTATTTCCATTCAAATGCTTTGTAAAACCTGTATTAAATACAATGACTTGGGACCTATGTAACTTTGATATTTATGAATGGAAATGCTTTATTAATAAAAGACGCGGCTTTTAAGCGTTGTCTATGATGTGAGTAATATGCTATCCCGTAACACCAACTAGTCTTCCGCTGTATTGAGTTGTATAAATTTGAGGGTGTTACAGGTGCGGCCGCACAAATATCTTACTACTCCCCCGAGGGGCCCAGCTGTATTATACTTCAAAATAATTTTGAAGGAAACAAATCCCATATTGACTACAAGCAAAACTTATGAATTTTGCAACACTTCTGAAAATAACCCTTATAGCCACCAGTTACGTTTAGCGTTAGATTATTTCACAGAAATGCACTAGATCCTCGACAGTTTCCTGGTATCTCAGGTCTAAGGATAACTATTTATGATTTACTTGATGACAAAGATCCATAAAGTAAAATCATATAGTTGGGATAAGTCCAATATTTGATTCATCGAATATCATCCAAAATTGACAAATATACTTCCAAGTATACTCTGTCACTATTCTGAATTGTCTTACTTTAATAATATTCTCATATTATTAATCGACAATGGACATTTAGAAATATCATAATATTCATGGATTAAAACATGTAAAATAGGATACAAAATCAAATAACAGAAAAATAAACGAAACCCAATTTTTATTTCATCAATTCAATAATGTCTTAACATCCTTTATCCAAATACTAAATAGATCAATGCATGAAAACATGGTCGATGCATTATGCCTCTAACAATGACACTCATACTTGTTTGGCAAAGCATAAAATAACCAATCTTGACCTATTGGAATTTTGAGAATACTTTCTTCAAGAATTCAATTTATTGAAACTCTTGTAAATGTGCATTCAAATAGTTTAATATTGTGAAACATCCTTGATCACCAATTTCCTAAACTTCCAAAACACATTTGAAGTTCAAAGTATTCTAATTCTTTAATGTATAATGCAACTTTAATCAACATGTCATCTCCAAGGCTACCATGACTAATATTGAGTGTTACCTCAATTATATATTTTCAAGTTTGACAACTTGTCATAAAAGATATGAATACGTTACCTTTAATATCTATTATGTAATGTTTGATTCCAACCAAACCTCCAAGTTTGTTGGCTATGATAATTTGCACAACTATTGACAAATTACTTATCCATAGAATATGGAAGTTGATCCAAAATTTAGGATGTTATTCTATTTCCAAACATATTCCTTCAGAATATTCATTACACAAGTTTATTTAATAACTTTTAAATAGATCAATATATTCAAATCGTCGTGCATTTCAAGCATGATATAAATACAACACGACACACATGAGAATTTCTCATATCCATATAAATATACTACATGGCATACTATGTTGTATTTCCACCGCACAAACAAATACTATTTGTTCCAAGGTTATTTATATCTTATTTTTTAAATCTTCAAAGTAAAGTTTCAAATCTAAACCAAATCAACATTTAATTTGAATGAAATCTTACTTTCTTACATGTCTATTTGACACATAAAATTTAAGAAAATAACCATAATACTCCCACTAGCTTTTAGGTATACTAAAAAATCATCTTATTCAAATTTAAATCCAATCTTGGATTTCAAATTAAACTTAAGAATAATCTCTTAGATGCATGCTTTTATCTATTCATGGATAATTGCATTTTGTACTTTTCAAAAGATTTATTTTGAAGTAATAAACTCATTTCGGTTACTTAAGTCCTTGTTCAAGTAGTCATTCAAGAAATAGTTCATATATATTCAATTTTGTCCAATCAAAATATGACCAATAAAATCTTTATACATTTAATGCGTTTAGAAAAGAATACACAATCACAATTAATTACTTAAGTGTGATTAATAATCTATTCATAATACATACATTAAATACGTGTACAATCTTGTCCATATAATTTTGACACTAGGATTAAACCACCACAATTGGCATTTTTCTTCCTTTGGCGAAACTCATTTCCAATTTTTAGTCAAACTATTTAAGATAAAACAAATCTAAAATTGATTATCTTATTGGACAACATCTATAACGTTCATAGTATGAGTAATTTACCTAATTTAATATTCGGTAACAAATCACAACAGTTATTTGCAACTCATAATTCTCAGCATATAAATCGCATATCCAAGATATCCTTGCGGACCTATGACTTAAATTCATTTATCTTGAGAGTTAGCATTTACAAGCCTACCTCATGATAATTACTAGAGTATTTCAGAAGATTATATATCTTGTAATTTTATCTTTCAAGATCAAAACTCCCACTTGCTTTTAGTAACTTAAAATTACTCTTTAAATACATAGAAAATAGATCAACACTCCAATGTTATCTATATGGGACATTACAAAACACAATGGCAGTTCCATACTCTTTATTTTCTAAACAATCCACTTCGTAAGTAGTTTAGCAAAATTCGAACTTCATTTAAGATATAACGTGATTCATCACATTCCACATATAATGGTATCTTATTAATCTTCTTAGCTCAAGTCATACTCAACTTTCAAACCTTGATATCTTTTGGAAGAAAAGGAAGATATAGTTATCTTGAATCAAATATCACCATCTTACTGAGAGTTGGATTCTCCTAATGAATATACCATAACAATGTTGTATTTCATTTAGAGAAATATTGTAAGTCAATCTTAACAATATTAAGATAAATATATATCTTTCGATTTACCTATAACTAAATCATCTTAATGGTAAAATAGATTTCTTAACTATTTTGCATGCTTTATAACTCAAATACTTATAATACAAAGTCACTTCATTTCCATGTTTTAAAAACATAAAAGTTATAATTCTATCATACGTTTTAAGTCATTTGATCATGACTTCATGTATATGTTTTATCGAAATAGAGACAATACATTAACGTCTTACTTTATATTATACGTCTTCCAAGACTTTATGTTTGTGACTTTATACAATAAATCATAAACATGTATAACTAAAGTAATCATGAACACCACTAGGTTTCAACAATCTTTTCAAGTTAATTCACTACTATGTCTATTTATGTAATTCCAAGAACACACAAATATTTTAGTTTAGTAGTATAAGATTACTCTATGTATCTTATGTCATTCCAGGAATTATCCATTTTAAGAAACTATAAAACAATGCACGCCCGATCTCACGACATGTGGATATTTTACCTTTGTGTTTACAATTTAGTCCAAGCTCTCACATGACTAAATCAAAACAACAAGTGTTTCTTAATGTGAATGATATATATGCTTTTAAGTAGTCTTTTAATCATATTGACACATGATCTAACTTTCATCTAATATTAATTAGATTGTTAGTCTCTTATCTTAAGGCAAGAGAATCATATCTTTATGAGGTGTTTCTTGCACACAATGTTCATTTCTCCCACTTGTGCACGGAACAACCTCATATATTAGATAAACATCACATCTAATGTTCGTCTATAGAAAATATGATCGTGTCACATAGATTAGCTTTTACAAGTAGATGTAGAACCACTTGATCAACAAGAATCAATACATGAATATCCTTTGAAGATAATAGTGTCAACAATTCGAAATTAATTATCTTAGGACATACTAAAGATAACATGGGTTATTACCAAGACAACAAGGCTTGTAACTCCCACTGAATTAGAGAATGTTTTAATAGACTCAAATTCAGAAATACAACATTGTAACGGTGAAACATATTAATGTGTTGTTTACTTTCTTACTCCTTTGGAAAACACATTCGTAATAATTACTTGTAATGTTTAAGAGTGTACTGTACTTCGTAAAGGATGACTTATCCATAAATTTCTTTTAACTTAAAAGATTTCGCATGCAATTTCTTCCTTAATAGGTTTACCAAACCCACAATGGTATGTAGTGCCTATAAATGGTCAAAGCACAACTACTAGACAAATATGCTAGTTTGCCTTATAACAATTAGCGGTAACTTTTAATAACTTAAAATATGCACTTTTCTTAACTATTAAAGTTTGCTATGAGTTATGTATTTTGAATTTGTCATTTCTAAAATTCTTATAACTCCTTCTCCATTCATGAAAAGAGTTTAGGTTTATCTTTTCATTGTAAATTGACTCTATCCTCAACCATACGGTTTGTAGATCAATAAATGAATAAAACCCCTTTTACGTTGTAACGTTGCATTAATACATTGCAAAAGATTTTACAAAATTCAATCTTAGTATTTTTGATAATACCATTCAAGAAAATAAAATTACCCTGGTAATAATAACCATAGTATTTTCCTTGAAAACTAGAATCCAAAATGACATAATTTCATCACATCAGTTGATCTGCTAGCAATGAAAGTATTCAAGATGGTAACTTGTCGAACAATGATTGACAAACAAATTTGAAATTTCTAGATATTTAAGGGATTTACATTGCCAAAAGTCATTTTTCATTGTAAACATGTTTCATCCCTTCTTTATGCCTTAAGTTTCCAGATCTCACTGAGTAACTCAATTAAGTCGACTAATCTAAAGAACGTAAAACCTTCATGTGCAATCTCATTCAGTCATGAAGTTTTCTCTCCATTATAACATTGTCCAAGATCTCACATGACGACATTGTAACTTCAAGTGTTCGTCAATTAGATGGCATATGACTTTAACTTTAGGGTATAAATTTTGATGTCAAAATCATGCATGGAGAAGCATGCATACATCTCCATAGCATTAGTTTAATAAAAACTTTTAGTAAACCTTTTGGTGAGACTAAATTTTCACCATATATATATTGCAAGTTGAGGTATTGGTTAAACCAATTAAATATTTTACCCACAACTATTCACAACGTACGTCTCCTAGAACTCGGCTAGAGCACAAAGCAATAACCTTATTCATTGTGTTTCGGATGTGAATTGCAGTAAATCAACCTTAAGGAATAGTGCAAATAATAATCGTAGGTAATTCCAATTTAACGCACAGGCGAGTCGGGAATTTGGTCAGCGACTAATGGCATAACACCTCCTTCCTTTACCGGGTACATGACCAGCGGTGCGTTATACCCACTTTATAGTTTGTCAAATTAAGTAGGCCGTTAAATTATTATTGAAATTTCAATCAACACAAAACATATGTAATTTAGATCTCAATACAATTCATTAATCTTGATATGATTTAGTCCATATTTATTTTTCTAAAAAAAAATTACCCTGGTTTACAACATACGAATAAAACGCATGAAAACAATAAGGTACAAAAAAACTAAATCATAAACACATAATAACAATTTATATGTGCAATAAATAAATCAAATAGCCACATGCATACGATTTATTCAATAACCACTAAATCTAGGTCTTTATATCTCAATATAAAAGTCTTCCCTAATTCTAGATTTGTTGAATCAAATAATACAAGTATCACATACGTAAAAATTACCACATAAAACATATGATCCATGAAAAACATGCATGTTCATCACGGATCTCCCACATAACATAACAATTAAATCTCTACGCATCGAAACATTAATTCACATAACATAACAATTAATCATGGAATTCATCAAAGTTCCACCCAAATCACTATGGATCGTAACCTTAAAAACATGACATAACAATTAATCATGTAATTATATAAAGATCAAAACATGCAATTTTAGGGTTTCACAAAAAAAACTTTTTTTTATTTTAATTATAATCGGCTAACAAAAAAACAAACCGACAATTTTTTTTAAATCGGATTTAAAAAAACAAAACCAAAACCCTAAATTTCTTTTCAAAAAAAACATGCTGTTTTAACTCAAAACAATTATTAGTTAAAAAACTTGTCTCTGATACCACTGAAGGTTTATTTAATTCATAACAATTATATAAAACCTTAAATAAGATCAAAGCACACATAGCGGAAGCGATTTAACAAGATCATAATTAATAACACAATTATAATTAATCTTATTAGGGTTACATACCTTTATAGCGAAGATCCACAAGATCACTAACGAATCATCAATTAGGGTTTATGACGAACAATACCAAGATGTAGTCTAATGTAAGACTACATTACGTTCTTGTACACACGTAATACAACGAGCTAACCGTGATTCTAGCACGTGTAAACGAGCTCCTACGCTTGTGGAATATCTACCCAACAACCCTAGAGAGGGGCTAGGACTAGATAAAAATAGTTTAATCGAAAACCAAATAACTTAAGGGTGTTTGTTTGGTCGGTGATTAAAGAGAAGAAAAGAGAGAGAGGGATAAAAATTATGAAGGCTATGGGATTGTTTATATAGGCCTTGGAAAAACTTGGTCTTCAAGCAATAAACGAATTAGGAAACAAAATCTTTTTTTCTTTACTTTTTGCTCCCTTTGGCCGTCGACTACTGATATGAGCAAAATCTCATATCAGTAAGTTAACAAATCACCCTAAAACACATAGAAAATACCTAACTTTTGTGCCATAAAGCAGTATTATGTGGTATGTTTTGTGTTTGTGCTTAAATAGGTAACAAGGATACAATTTCAAGCAAACAAGTAGAAATAAAGCTCATTTATGATGAAAAGATAAGAGAAGGATCAAAGATGACAAGCCATCTGAAGAAAAGGACCTATCTTGACAATGTTCAAAAGTTAAGGGACTTAAATGCAATTTTCGAAAAAGTCAAGATTAAAGTCAAAATTGGTAAACCTTCAAGTCAACCAAGTCAAGGGACTTGAATAATTAATAATGCAAGTCAAAGGACTGAAATTGCCAAAGAAATGAAGAAAGGAGTCAAAATGTCGAATCTGCCAAAGAGAAAGATAGAAAATGTCAGTTTTACACAAACTTTGGTTATGATCTGTGTAATACTCCTCTCCACCAATCAGAATGCAAGAAAGAGAATTGGTGGATCACCACGTCACAAGCCAGCTCACCTTTTCATTTAATGAACGTATCTGAATAGTACCTCCACTTACTTCCTTTTGACCAATGAGAAACCAACACTCAATGTTCATAATATCCAAAACGGATAAAGATCCGTGTGCGAAGCAATGAGAAAATAAAATGATGCCACGTGTCAACGTCAACAAAGAACAAACCTAGGGAGTGGATTTGGCTACACTGCATTTTAGACAAAGCTTTCTATATGAAACTTACTCGCATTTCAACAAGGAATCCAACCCTTATAATCAATTATACTGAAATCAGAGGAATCAAAAACCCCCTTTGGTTTTCTTGGAGACAAATTTTCAATCAAGAAGAAGATTACACCTGGCACTCTCTCATTGGATGAGACACGTCACACTCCCCAACATTTCATCATTTCAGTTCTATAAATAGCAGTTAGACACCTCATTTGTAAAGTAGTAGTTAAAGTGTGAAAAACACACACTTGTAATTTCTCTCATTTCTAGTTAATCTTTTAGTTAGTTAGCTTTTCTCAAGTGTTTGACACACACTTGAGAGGTAGTTATTCAGTTAGCTTTTGTAACCTACTTTCCCTCCAAATAAATAAAACACAAAAATATTCAGTTCATACTCTTATATTCATCTACTTTACTCAAATCTTCATTCTTGTTGATGCATTTTGATTTCATTGATCATAACTGATCAATGAAATGTGTTTGAGTTGATTTGGAGCTTATCTAGCACTTCTAGCAAGTTCAGCTCAATTCCAATACCTGTTGAAGTAGTTGAAAGCAGATTTTGTTGATTTGATTCAGAAATGGATTTTGGAGGTGAATAGGGTGTTGATTTTAGTAGAATTTGGTTGAAGGTAGTGTAATCTAGAGAGCTTAGCGCTCCTATACTCCATTAGAGGATGCTTCAAGATAAAAGGTGTCTTAAATCCTGTTTTTGGTTCCACTTAAGAGCTTTGCATGCTAAATTCCTAGTGTAAAGCTTAAATGTTGATTTGATCATGTGTTTAGTTTGACTCTAGTGTAATTGTGTTGGATTGATAGTATTTGAGTGATCTTGTAGCTTTAATCTTAGTCTTATTGATTTCGGCTTTGGTTTTCATCAGATATTTTGTCATTGATATCATTTTGTAGTTAAGTCTGTTTACTAGCTTAATTTCAGCTCAAATAACTTTTATTTCACATAATAAACTTGTTTTGATAATAGTCATAATCTGTTTCAGTCTTGAGTTCAAATTCCTTTGTATAAATCTTTTATAGCTGTTATAAAGTGGTGTTTGGATTTGAGGAATTTTGGATAAACAAGTCTATTAAATCAGTTTAATTTTGTCCATTTACCTTTGGTAACATAGAGTAAACATTTTAGTTCAGTTTTGTGGTCAAATAGTTGGTCAAAGAGGCAATTGGTTCATAAAAAGTTTGGGTCAAGCATTGTAACCATTTTCATCAGTAAACTAGCTAACTACCAATCATTACCATGTCTTCATTACTTGATCATTTTGTTTGAAACTAGCTTCTACTTGTAGTTCAATATACAAAGAACAAGTTCGTAAAAGGAAATTATACAATATCCAGTTTTCATCGTGAAATCAGCTTTTTAATAAGCACAAGAGCTAATGCAAGTTTCTCTGATATAAGACTAACTGATTTCTCATATCTCAAGTTCTAATTCACAACCTAGCTACTTTTTCTTCACAAATCTTGTTACA
This sequence comes from Glebionis coronaria, assembly GCA_025667525.1. Lineage (NCBI taxonomy): Eukaryota > Viridiplantae > Streptophyta > Magnoliopsida > Asterales > Asteraceae > Glebionis > Glebionis coronaria. The sequence goes on from CM046877.1 coordinate 119,812,792, forward strand.
AACATGTCTTGAGTAGGTTTTGAAATTTTCAGCTTTTTCAAAAAGTTGGTCAACGCTTGGTCAAATAAGCTCATTTGAGCTTAATTTCAAATTCTGGATTATCCAGTAAGCCATTTTCAATTTGGAAAGACATTCCATACTCTTTGTCAGCTTATTAATCAGATTTTTTAAGAAAATCAAGTTTTAGAAGTCTGGATTTTTAGTTTGCTTAATCTTAGCTTATTAGAATAAGCTACTTTGTGATTTACTAGTTTTTAAGCTGTTTCCTTACACATGTCTAGCTAATTTTGGATTTTAAGCTCTTTGAAACAAACCAGAGCTGATTTGGTCCATTAATAAGCTCATACCAGCTTATTAGAAGTTGTTGGCCCGTTTTTGTTATAAATTCACAATTAATTGCACTTTGGTCCTTCTGGTTAGTAATTGTGTGAATTCTGTTGGAAATACGTTTTACGTATTAAGAAGGATCGGTCACTCTAACAATAGTCCATGTAATAGCTCGTAATTTAGTTACTTATCTTTATTTAACAAACAAACCAAAGCCTAGCCTACAACATGTGTAGGCCGGCCCAAATGTAAGCCCAAGCCCATGACAAGGGCTTGGGTATATAAACCCTCTCCTTTGATGGAGAGGGTGTGTGTTCCTCATTTTTACACATAGTGAAAAAGTGTTTTTCTTTCACTTTCTCTCTCTAAGTGTGTGTGTTCTCACCATCTCTCTATCTCTTTCTCTCTCTAAAAACATAAGCAAGATTTACATATGCTACAAATGGTATCAAGAGCCATAGGATGATTGTATTGTTCATGTGTTTGTGTTCTTGATTCATACGCCTATTTTGATCCATTTTTACACGAACCAAAATTTTTTTTTGTGTTTTTGTTGGAAATACGTTTTCCCTATAAAGTCTCGGTCACATCTTAGTTAGCATAGATCACGAGTTATAGACTATTTAGAACTTTGTAACTTGGAGCGACCTCCCTTAGGGGGAGATTGTTGGAAATACGTTTTACGTATTTATGAAGGATCGGTCGCTCCAACTATAATTATGTAACGGGCTCGTGATCTATTTACTTATTGTATAGTCCATATAGCCCACATGTAGGGTGGGCTATATATAACCCCTCCTAGCATGTTAGGAGGGGGTTGTTCATTCCATTTCACACTTAATCATTATTCATCTTTACTTTCTCTCTCTACAATTCTCTCCCTTCTCTCCTTTCTCTCTCTAATCCTTCATCTCTTTCCTTCATTTCTTCTTTAATTATCAATCAATCAACCAACCTAATCCACCAAATCCATGATATAGAATAGGCCATTAATTTCGTAGACCTTCAATTGGTATCAAGAGCCATGGTTAGTTTGGTTTATTCTTATTTTATTTCTTTTTGATTTTGTTGGGTTTTTGATTTAATCATGCTTAAATTTTAAAAAGTTTGTGTTTTTATGTGTTAAATCATATCAAATCTTCAAATCTACTTATTTTTTAGATAAAAAATCACAAATTTTTTTTATAAAAATCAAATTTTTCTTATATAAAACCTTAAAAAGTTTGTGTTTATAAAAAAGTTGGTGTTTTTTATAAAAGTTTTTGTTTTTTCTCTTTTTAATTTTGTAGTTTTTTATAAAAAGTTTGTATCAATTTTATCAATTTTATAAATTTCTAAATTTTTATCAATTTTATCAATTTTTTCTTTTAAAGTTTGTATTTTTTATTTATTTATTTTTCGTATATCCATTTTCACTTTTATCCAGTTTTTTTTCATATTCAGTTTTCTATATTTTTTATTTTTTATCTTATTTTTATCTTTATCAGATTTTTATATAAATTTTTTAATCAGTGTTTTTCGTTTATCCGTGTCTCAGTTTTCATCATATCTGGGTCTTTCTTTTTTTTGGTCAGTTTTTCTTTTTTTGGTCATCTGTCAAACTGTCAACTGTTTCCTGGTTATCATATTCTGTCCATTTGTCCAAGTATCTCTGTCCCAAATTTGTCCATCTAAACTGATCCTATAGTCCAGAATCAAACTAAAAGTTCCGAATCAATTTTTTAAGTTCCGAATCAAACAGAAAACTTCCGAACCAAGAACTTCCGGCTCAAGCCAAAAGTTCCGGATCAAGAAGTTCCGGATCAAGAACTTCCGAACCAAGAACTTCCGGATCAAGCCAAAAGTTCCGGATCAAGAAGTTCCGGATCAAGAACTTCCGAACCAAGAACTTCCGGATCAAGAAAAAAGTTCCGATTCGGAACTCTTCCGAATGAAGCCCATTCAAACATAACGGGCAAATCCTCGTCTTTCAAAAAGACTCATTCCCTCGAAAACCTTCCCAAAAATTAACTCTCGACTCATTTTTCTGAAAACCACACCATCTGACTCGATCTACAAATTCTTATCTGACTTTCACCTCTCGTCTTACAAAACTCACACCAAACAGAACACACCCTCAATATTCATTCACTTTTGACTCAATCCCAAACACAGATTCGTTTCAACTCAATTCAACGTGACTCAACTCGAACACAAAACTTGGACGACTACTCTCTCTCGAATCATAGGACTCCAAACCAACCAACACCCTCGAATCATAAACTCACACACAGCAAACACCTCCCCATCCTCGACACCCCTCGCCCAAACCACTCTCACCCTCGACTCAGACTCACAACACCCTCTATTACCCTCGATTCATTTACACACTCTCGTCCAAAAACAGACTCAGACCCACATCGACTCGAACAACACCCTCGCACTCACACCCCTCACCCTCACCTCTCTCGGTCAAACCAACCACCCCAGCTGACCCTATCCTCTCCCTCAAAACCCTCGACACCCCTCTCTGAATCACACCATACTCATCAATATCCCCGTAACCCACTCGACATCAACACTTGACAAAAAAGACTCAAGAAGGACGCTACAGAAGAAGAGAGACTCACACCAACATTAAAAACATAAGAAACCTACCTGAGACCTTTTGATTAAGATCTTGAAGCAACTTCATTCATATTCGCTCATAGATCGTTTAGGATTTTTTGGAGGCGGAGGATACGAGAAAACAGTGGGTTTGTTACAAAACAAAGAAAGATTTTAGTATGATTTGGTTGGTGTATGTTTGAGAAGACGATTTAGCAGTTGAGATTGGTTTAATCTGTGGAGTTGATGGCTGAGTTTTGAGATTGGTTAAGATGGATTTGAGAGAAGATTGAGAGAGATATATTGACAGGTTTATGAGAGTATTGTGTGAGAGAGAAAGAGTTTAATTAGGTTAAAATACTAGGCGGATATAACTAGGAAAAGAGTGGGGCGGTGGAGGCTTGGTTATTGGGCCACGTGTTTTTGACAGGCGGAGTAAACAAAGCTTTTGGGGATAATTATTTATTTTTTTAAAAACGTAATCTCTATATTTTAGTAAACATTTTTTTATTTATTTTTATTATTTTTATCATACAAATAAAGTGCAACTTTTGTATTTGGACAAAACTTGTTCACAAGTAACGTATTTTTATTTATTTTTTATTTTTTAAATTATATTTTTGTCTTTTTGTCACCTTTATATTTTTTAGTTTCGTATATTTTGTTTATTTAATTTTTGGCAAATCGGGTCGAGGCGGGTATTTTTACAAAAAGGTTAGCGTGGAAAAATATTTGTCGGGATAAACGTTTTTGTAGCCGGATTTGTCGACAAAGTGACGAGTCCACGTCACGGGATTTTTGATCAGGTTTAATTCATAATCGTTTGAGCCGACAACATCTTTTGAGCAGAATCGAACTGTAAAATCCTGAAAACCACAACATCCACATCATTTTTCCTCGATTTTCAATGGACCCGTTAAATTCGACACTTAAAGAGGGAGACTTGCATCGAATGCACGACAAAGCTAGAGCAAGTGGTATAAGTTCATTTCAAATGCTTCAATATCATCTAGTTACTCTTTCTCGGCTTCAAGGAGGGAGTGAATTTGTGACAATCTTTGGACAAGATCGTCATATATTCATCGACTCAATTTTCACCACTTTGACCGAACTAGCAGAGCAACTCAACCATGAAAACTTTAATCACTCTGCATCGGTACTTGCATATAAGGCTCTTGTGACACACCTCACGCCTTTCCTCCAATTTAATATCATCAAGCCTGAAAGTTCAATGATTTGCCAATCGTTTCTTCGAGATACACATACCGAGCTTCGAGTTTTCCGTGATACGATTTTGAAACTCATGTCATCGGTCTCGTCTTCGATATATCAAAGATCACAACTTCAAGTGTATGTTAATGGAGTGCAAGAATCAATGACGCAGATGCAAGAAGATAATGGTCATACGGTTGACAATTTGGAGCCTAACGATGGCACGAGCACAGAATCAGGAGGACAACATGATGCCAGTGGCACGTCAGGGAATGTTCACGAGATTTCTCATGATGACACCTTACCCATTTATGACGCAGAGCCTGCAAACATGGTACAATGTAATGTGGTTTATGATGTATATGCTGATGATATACCGCATATTGAGGATTCTGAACCTACTTATGACAAACATGGGATGGAAAAGAGTGATAGCAATACCACTTCTGATTCATCCGATGTATGTCCTAATGGGGGAGAGATTGCTCAGAATGCTATAGTACATCATGATAATTATCCTATAACTGCTTCATTGACTGCTTCTGATTCCAAGATTAAAGAGCTCGAAACGATCATAGCTCGGCAATCTAAAGATTTTGAGGATGCCAAACTTGAATTTTCTAAGAAAACGGACAAATTGGAAACATACTTTGAAAAACTTGAAAAGGCAAACGTTGTTCTTGAAAGAAAATTGGATCAAACTGTTCTAGATTCTAAAGCTGAAAAGGATAATCTTTTAAAACAAATTCAGTTACTAGAGTCTAAATTGGCATCCCAAGATAGAGTGCTCAAAGAAAATGAGACTTTAAAGGCCCAAGTACAGGAAAAGGTTTTTGCTATAGCTGCGTTGAAAAACGAGTTAAGGAAAAGTAAAGGACCTAGTGTGGACACTAAGCTTGAAAAACCATCAATCTTGGGGAAACCGCCTACAAATCAGTTCGTCAGACAACCGATTGTCAGACAACCTACTGCATTTAGATCCGAGCGACCACAATCCTCGAGACCGCGGTTTGCCTCCCAAGTTGATTTGGTTCATCTTATTAGACCAGTCACTCCAGCAACTAGGCCCAATGTGATCACTCCAGCTTTAGCAAGACCAAATCATATGATTGCCTCTAGTTTCCCTAAAAATATCAAGACCACGTCTAGAACTAGTTCAAATGACGTTTGCCATAAATCTGGTCAAAGGGAAGCTATTCAAAAGACACATGTAAGAGATAGCAATGTCCAACCTAGTCAGATGCCTTCTAGATTACCCAACACTGCTAACCGTAGCATGCCATCTTCTAGGAGCATCGATCAATCATCTAGGAATTATTCAGACATTAAATATGCTACTTGTAAAACATGTAGAAAATGTGTCTTTACGGCAAATCATGATGCTTGTGTCAAGAAATTACTTGATGAGGTGAACTCCCGTGCTAGAATTAAGTCCCAGTGGATAGCTAAAATCAAACCCTTTGGTAAAGTTTGGCGCCCCACTGGTAGAACTTTTACTCTTGTAGGAAACGAGTGCCCTTTAACTAGGATAGTCTCTGATTCTACGAAGACTACTAGGGAGAAAATTGCAAAGGATGATACATCACTTAAGCCTGAACTTAAGATTTTCTATAAAAGGAAACGTTTGCCAACTAAGACAAGTGAATCATCCCCTCAGGCCACCTCTGACACAAGTAAAGCCAACTGTGAACCCCCACGTGCTTCAAAAATAGATATCTCTAACCCATGCAAAAGTATACAAACTACTAATGAGAATGCAGGTACCAAATTTGATGTTCCAAAAGAACGAAGCGGTCCAATCGTTGTGTACCGTTCAACTAAGGACACTCTCAGAGTTTGGTTGCTGAAGAAGCAGATATCAGAGAAACTAGTATCTCACGGGATTCATGGTTAAGCTACAAACTAGGACTTACAGTCACATAACAGACTGTAACTCGATCCTCAAAGAAAGGAAAGTTCATCCCGATGATGACTTATCCTAAAAACGAGAAATTCATTTTTCTCGGGCATGAGCTTATATAAAAAACATTCCAAGTTTTTAAGCTCATGCACAATGGCTCCTCGTTAAATGACAGGCGACGACCCGGACTTCAGAGACAGGGAAGTTTATCCACACAACGATAACTTACCCTCTTAACAAGAAATTAAGTTTTCTTGGACACGAGCTTACCCTAAAACCATTCAAAGGTTTTAAGCTCGTGTATATGGTTTATCATTAAATATCAAATGGTAACCCGTGCTTCAAATAAAGGAAAGTTTATCGCCGATGATAAACTTATCCTTACAACGAGAAATTAAAATTTCTCGGACACGAGCTTACATTTTAAACCATTCAAAGGTTTTAAGCTCGTGTACATGACTTACAGTTAAATGTCAGACTGTAACTCGAACTTAAAATAAAGGAAAGATTATCTTTTATGATAACTTATCCTCTTAACGAGAAATTCACCTTTCTCGGTCATGAGCTTGTATTAAAACATTCGAAGTTTTAAGCTCAGAAAGGAAAGTGTATCTTTTAAATAAGAGAACTTTTCTTCATAACGAGAAATTAACTTTTCTCGGTCATGAGCTCTCCGTTAAAACAGTCAAAGTTTTCAAGCTCATGAAAAACGACTTCTAAGTAAATGTCAGCTTAGGACTCGTCCTTCAGATAAAAGGAAAGTTTATCGCCGATGGTAACTTATCCTTAACAATGGGAAGTTCACAACTTCTCGGACTTGAGCTCGCTTTTAAGATATTCAACATCTTAAGCTCAAGTAATTGTTTTTTCAAAACTTTGAACACAATTTTTCGAGAATTTCTCAAAAGGTTTTTCTAAATCTTTCAAAATTGTGTGTTCAAAAAATGTTTTGATAAAAAGAGCATGTCTTCTGGAATCGATAATATTTACGAACCTAGAAATGTCATTCAATAATGACACGGGGTTGTAAATAAAGTTCGAGCAGAAGTTCAAACTTTTAAAACATGCTCAAAATGGTTTGCTATTATTTCAGATAGCAACCCGCTTTTCATAATCAAGTCAAGCATTTCACCGGAAAGCTTTGACTCAACAACGGGAATTCATTTTCTCGGGAACGTGACGAGGAGACCAACATTCGTGAACAAGAACCATGTGAATCTTTCATATGATGTTCTCCATCATTCAGGTCCTACCTCGTACATTGCTAATCTTGTGAATTCATTATCATATATGATCTTTGCACGTGATAAATACCTTACACTTGTGTTTAAAAGGTATTTAATTTACGTTTCAAGTAGACCCTCATTAATTTGAGGGGGAGCTTGTGTAATTCATGAAGATAATTGGACTTGCATTTTTCTTCCCAAATTTTCTTAAAATGCTATTAAATCAATTGATATTAAAAACATCGATTGGGTTAATATTTTTAATATGGGGGAGAAAATGTGATTTAATATGGGATATGATCAATCATAAATGGCTTGACTTAACGTGATAGCTCATCCCGACATGTGCAAAATGTTTTCGGATATCGTGGCATATGTTAAGGGGGAGCAAAATGGATTTGCACTTCAAAATGGATTTCATGGTGACATACACTTACCCAAAACATCTCTATTCACGACGGTGAAGATTGTGGTGACATAAGGATGGTAGGATAGGTTAAAGTCCAATGATTTCTCTAGAACTGGAGGAATCTTCCCAAGGACATTCCATAGCTAGAAATAGTAGTCCTTAGGAAAGATGGAGAAAGATTGTGAACGTAGCTGAATGCCGACCAAGTACTTAAGTTAGCACTGGAACAATCACAACAAGGTGCTAGTGATGACGTATTGGTAAGCATTGAAGGGGTTGAAGAATGAAAAAGAATTGTAAAGATAAAGGGTGTAAAGAAAGAAGCCCTCCTTACAACTTTAGGCAGAAACCGGGTCAATACATATGCTATTGAGGTCATTTTTGCTAATGATTCTCAATATTGAAGAAAGACGTCATGGACCCAGTGATGCAATGCACAACCCTTCCCAGCTAACTCAAATATCTCTCAAAAGGTATTTGTTTTAATCACACGGAGATCAACACGTTATCTATTGGTTTATTCACTCCGAATAGACTGGTATTGAAAAGGTGGCACTCCTCTCCAGCCTCCGATCACTAAAATCCAAAATGCACGATCGAGTCTAGAGCCATTTGAGATCATCAAATATCTCATTAGGACACACTTTCATATTTCCTTGCTTCTTCACACACTGTGAAAAGTAAGAAAGATCTTAAGAGTCCTACGCAAAATCTTCATGATCTTGCCTGAACATCGGAGTAATACGAAAGTATTTACAATGAAGATGGAAATCCTTCTTGAGCGAATATCAAAAAGCTCATGGTAGGTGACTTGTGCGATTCTTTATGAATCAAACTTGTGATAACTGGAAAGCAACAGTGGTTTAATTCTTAATTGAACTTAAACTCGTTCCAGGCCTCTTCGCATTATCATATGATCTTGCCAGAACACTCAGAGTGACTCTTTATTGATCACAGTGACGAGTGGAAATCCTTCTAGTGTTAACATCAAACAGCACTTGGTAGGTAACTTGCAAGATTCTATATGAATCAAGCTAGTGACAACTGGAAAGCAACGATGGTGCGGTTCTTAATTGAACTTCACTTGTTCCAGGAACATGAATTGACGGCTTCAAATCATGCGGATAATATTATCCAAATGATCCACTCTTTACGTTCGCAGTCAGCTTTGGACGGTCGAGTAAAGAGAACGGGTTTACCCGCGAAATCTTGTCAAGGAGGTTCTTTATTGAAACTACCTGCCACAAGTACGATATTTAATATCGTCCAACGGTCTTCACCGACCGGAGGTAAATTGCTACCGAATTAGAATGAAATGTTCAAGGCCATTTCATCCGTGTATATTGTTTGTTGCTAACTGTCTTATGCAGCGTAACAAGAAGGTGGCATTGCGGTGTACAATCCAGAAGAAGTCGTCACCACATGCTTATACTACATACAATTAGTACTTCAACAAATTCAAGAAAGCCTGAAGGTCAAGTCTTCCGCTGTATCAAACTCTGAAGCTTTCAAGAATTTAAAAGTATAAGTATGTGGAACATGAAGTCACAAAGAGGCAAATATCACAAGTGAAGAATGCACAAGGTCAAGGCAAGGAAACATGCTCAAGACTAAAGTCAAAGATCACATCAAGCATATTCACAAGAACAAGATCGAAGACTCAAGCATAGATGCTAGGTTTAAGATTTTGTAAAAAGATGTGACCTCCCTTAGGGGGAGATTGTTGGAAATACGTTTTCCCTATAAAGTCTCGGTCACATCTTAGTTAGCATAGATCACGAGTTATAGACTATTTAGAACTTTGTAACTTGGAGCGACCTCCCTTAGGGGGAGATTGTTGGAAATACGTTTTACGTATTTATGAAGGATCGGTCGCTCCAACTATAATTATGTAACGGGCTCGTGATCTATTTATTTATTGTATAGTCCATATAGCCCACATGTAGGGTGGGCTATATATAACCCCTCCTAGCATGTTAGGAGGGGGTTGTTCATTCCATTTCACACTTAATCATTATTCATCTTTACTTTCTCTCTCTACAATTCTCTCCCTTCTCTCCTTTCTCTCTCTAATCCTTCATCTCTTTCCTTCATTTCTTCTTTAATTATCAATCAATCAACCAACCTAATCCACCAAATCCATGATATAGAATAGGCCATTAATTTCGTAGACCTTCAGTTTTTGATGGTTTTTTCTTGATACAAATCTTCTACATAGTTGTGGTAGGGATTTGGTATAGTTACTTTGGCTAAAAACACAAAATTTTTGGGTGTTTTGATCATTTTTTGGCTTAAAATCACGAATTGGTTGAGTTTTGTCCGAGAAAAGTGGGAATTATTCCGATCAGGTCATCAGAAAAGGGTTTATGGGACATTCCGATTTGGTTCATTCTGATTTAGGACTTTCCGATCTCTGACATTCCGATTAGGATTTATTCCGATTTGGGAGATTCCGATCATGGTTATTCCGATAGGGCTTATTCCGACTGATATTCCGATCACTATTCCGATCATTATTCCGATCAACATTCCGATAACAAAAATTATTCCTTAAAAAAATTCGAACAAATCGTGTGTAGTTTTGACTTGGAATTTTTGGTTTATCGAGAACATATTTTAGGGGATTTTAACATTGTTTCTCGACTTCAACTCACAACAACAAACACATTTACTTTCTTTCATTGATCGATCAACGTCTGTAAATCTTAACTTATTGAAATGGAATACACATCTCTTACGGATAAGTCCATCCTCTCGGGTACGGATAATCGTCCACCAATGTTGGTGAAGACTATGTATGAGGAATGGGCTTCCCGAATGGAACTTTATATGTTGAACAAGGAGAATGGACATCTCATTTGGGCATCGGTGCTCAATGGACCATTAGATTATGGTACAGTGACGGAAGGTACAACTACTCGTCCTCGCACAACGGGTGAATTGACTGGAGATATGAAGATTAAAGACAAATGAGATAAGTATGATACAAACATCATTCTCCAAGCCCTTCCTCCAGATGTCTACAAACTCGTCAGCAAACATAAAGTTGCCAAAGAGTTATGGGATAGAATTCGTGTTCTCATGCAAGGAACCTCGTTAACTAAACAAGAACGAGAGTGTAAGCTTTATGATACTTTTGATAAGTTTGCCTATGTGCCAGGGGAGACTCTCAATGATTACTATCTGAGATTTACCCTATTGTTGAATGAGCTCAATATCTATGGCATGACAATTCCTACCTTTCAATTGAACACCAAGTATTTGAACACTCTTCCTTCAGAATGGAAAAAATACGTGACGGATGTTAAATTGGCTAAGGACTTGCATAACACCAATGTGGATCAACTTCAAGCTTTTCTTCAACAACACGAATGCCATGTGATCGAGGCTCGGTTGTCTACACCTCAAGTTCATGATCCACTTGGAATGTGTTAGAAATACGTTTTTACGTATATTAGAAGTATCAGTCACTCCACAAATATTATTAATGTTGTAATAGCTCGTAGTTAGTGTTACTTATTAAGATAAGTAAGAAACCGACCCATGGGCTTGTCATGGGTCGGCCCAAGCCCAAATAAGGGCCTAGGATATAAATACCCCTTTCCACCATGGAAAGGGGTTGGTTGTTGTTCATTTCCTAGTTTCATTTTAATAAAATTCACATAGTTTCTCTCTCACTTTCTCTCTCTAGTTTCTCTCTCTAGGAATCTTCAACCCACTTCATAGATTCATAGGTTATCAATATTCTACAATTGGTATCAAGAGCTATTGGGTGATTTAAGGTAATGATTTGTGTTGTTTTTTAGTTTTTGATTCTATTAGTGTTCTTTAAGAAGATCCATCTTGATTCTTGGAGTTTTTGGTGTTTTTGTGATTGGGATTAGTAGATAAGTATTAGTTTTTACTTATCATTGTAGAAATCATAAAACTTTTTTGGTTATTTGGTAAAAATCTGGGTTTAATCTTCATTTTTTTTTGATCGACTGTATACTCGAACAAGGTTCTGTTTTCCCAGTAAAAGTTCCGAACCAAAAATTTCCGGATCAAAAAGTTCCGGATCAACAAAAGTTCCGGACCAAAAAGTTCCGAACCAAAAGTTCCGGATCAAGAAAGTTCCGGATCAAGGAAAGTTCCGAATCAAAAGTTCCGGATCAAGAAAGTTCCGGATCAAGGAAAGTTCCGAACCAAAAGTTCCGGATCAAGGAAAGTTCCGGATCAAGGAAAGTTCCGGATCAAGGTAAAGTTCCGGATCAAGGGAAAGTTCCGGATCAAGGGAAAGTTCCGGATCAAGGGAAAGTTCCGGATCAAGGAAGGTTCCGGATCAAAAGTTCCGAACGAAAAGTTCCGAATCAAGGTATTCCAAGCCAAAATCTTCCGAATCAACACTTCCGAATCAACAAAAGTTCCGAATCAAGGGTTATTTTACTTGTTTTTTCGACGATTTTTTAGAGGATTTAATCTTGGTTTCTTACAACAAAAACTCAACACAATTCACAAGCTTTACTTCACTGCTCGATCAACCGATAATCTTTGTCTCTTTGAAGTGAACAAAATGAATCCGAATTCAGTAATGCCTCAGATGACATCACTTACGGATATTTCCGTCATTACGGGAACGGATAATCGCCCTCCAATGCTCATCAAAGAAGTTTTTGAAGCATGGCAAGGCTGGATGATGTCTTACCTTAAGGGAAAATCGGTATATGGGAGGCTTATGGTTAAGTCAATTCTAAATGGTCCACTTGACTATGGTACCATCGTGGTTAACAATGTGACTCGACCAAGAGAATTTGAAGAACTCACACCAGCTCAACAACTTGTTGCAGATGCAGACGAAAAGGCTCTTCAAACCATTCTCCAAGCTCTTCCACATGATATCTATCGGATGGTAAGTCAGTATACGGTGGCAAAGGAATTATGGGAATGTCTAAAGGTGTTGCTACAAGGTACGTCTCTGACCAAACAGGAAAGGGAATGTCAGTTGTATGATCTGTTTGATAGATTCACGTACAGCCCAGGGGAAACGCTTCACGATTATTACTTCAGATTCACCACTCTCATGAATGATCTGAATGTATACAATCTCGTGATTGCTCCATTCCAGGTTAACACCAAATTCTTGAATACTTTACCTCAAGCTGAATGGGGTGAGTACATTACCGATGTTAAGTTAACCAGGGATCTGCATAAGTGCAATTTGGATCAACTCTATGCTTTTCTTCAGCAGCATGAGAAACACGTGATCATGCACCGTTCGCCTCGAGGTATGTATCCTGATTCTTTAGCATTGATGGCGAATCAACCAAGCTTGTCACACAACAACACTCCTTATATCTTGGGACACCAAGCTTATCATCCATCACCTTACATGACACCAAGCTTCCCCCAATATTCGATTCTACCACAACCACCCACCTCACATCAGCAACAATATCGGTTTAGTGCACCTTCATCACAATATGCCTCACAACCTCATCCAGCAAGCATTGCACCTTATGCTCAGTCTCCATATTCTTCTTATCAAGAGACTGCAGCATATCCAACAAGCTACACTGACCACATGAGTGTTCCTTCTAGTGCTTATGCAGATCAACAAGACCAAGCACTGTATTGTGATAATGATGAAGTCCCCATTCCTGAGTTCAAACAAGGAACTGACCCAGTTGAAATGTTAGCCACTTTGTCTGCTTATCTCACAAAGACATTGAGCAAACGAGGATTTCGAGGACCAGCTCCGACTAACAATCAGCTGAGGAATTCATCCAATTCTCGCCAACAAGCTACTATTGAGAATGGCAGGGTCATGGTTCAACCTATTCAACCTTATCAGGGGAGACCTACTACATCAACCACCAATGCACGAACGGTCAATCCTGCTCCAATGGTCAACACTCCTCCACGGGCTAATTCTACAGGCAAGTTGAGAATGATTACATGCTACAACTGCAAGGAAGGAGGTCACATGTCCAGGGATTGCAAGAAACCCAAGAGGAGAAGGGATGGTCAATGGTTTGCAGAGAAGATTTATTTGGTCAACGCTCAGGCACAAGGAAGGGAACTTGATGAAGAGGAGCTTGCATTTCTTGCTGATCCAGGGATTGTTGAACAAGACGTTGTCACTACACAGAACGCAGCATACCAAGCAGATGATCTTGATGCTTATGATTCAGACTGCGATGATCTTCAATTTGCTCAAGCAGCTCTCATGGTAACTCTCTCTAGCTATGGGTCAGATAAAATATCTGAGGTACCTAATAATACCACTGATAATAGTATTCAACCACATCAAGTTGTGCAAGAGAGTGCTGATTCGAATGAGTCTTCGGTAGTGAGTCGTTCAAATGAGGAGACAATCAATGATAGTAATATCAATGTGAGTCCCCAGACTTTGAGTGAAGCACAACCGGGAGTCATTTCGCATACGCATACTCCTGCTCAACAAGATTTGGTCATGGTTCCTGCTACATTACTTAGCCAAATGAATGCTGCACTCTTAGAAACCATAGCCAAGAATAAGAATTTGTCTGATGAGCTCGCCTTAAGCAACGAGAAAGTTCAAACTCTGGAATTAGTGCCTTCGTCTAGTGTTCTAACAAATCCCGAATATGATCATTTTCGAAACAAACAAATGGGTCATTTGCAAGAAATTGAAACCTTAAGAGCAGATCTTTCTAACGAACTTAAAGAAAAAGAGTTAGTGGTCACTAATTTTCAAAAACTTCAAACGAATTTTGAGTTACTCGAGTCTAAGAAGAATGAAATGGAAATTAATGCGGCTAATAAGATTAGAAGTCTAGATTATTTGCTTTTAAGACAATACGCTGCCTCTCAACTAGTGCACTTATTTGATGCTTCGTTTAGAGAACTTAATTTATCGCGTCAAAAAGGCCTTCCCCCTAACCTACGGTATGCAAAACAAGCTCTTATCCATAGTCCAAGACTTTATAATGCAACCCAATTAGGATTGGCCTTAGACCCGATTGTTATGTTCGAGGATCGCACAAATAAGAATCTAGTTGATGAGAATCGGTCATACAACTCTGCAAAATATCCCGATTGTGATTATTTTAAAATGAATCAGGAGCTTGCTAAAACGGATTTTAGAATTCGCTTCCATATGGACAAAGATCTTATTACAGCACCAACCTACATGTTAACTGAAGAAAACCCTAGTACACTTCCTACACTTGTCAAAATGGAAGGACCTAAGGAAATTCCAAAGGATCTTCCACCAGTTAGCACTGTATGGTTAAACTTGCAAGAGATTAATCAATACTTTGTTAGTTTTGACAAGGTCATTTTGGAATCTACGACTTCTAATGGCCTAAACGCCGGAGAATGGGCTTTCGAACACATGAACGAGGTGTTTAAGAATGAGATCAATCCGTTTGTCGAAAGTCTAAAAGGAAGTTTTGCATCTCTTAAGGAAAATCTTGAATTTGAAATTGGAAAAGTTCAAAAAGTGTTTTATGAAATGGACACCGCTTACGAACTACAACTAATTGAAAAGGAAAAGATTTTATCCGAATATGACCGATTCTTGTCTCAAGTAATTTCGTGTGATGTGCTTACTACTGTGAATGTTAATTATTCGAATGAGCTTACATCCGCTATGATTAATTATGATGCTGTGAATATATGTGATGATGTGTGTGATCTCTCTGTAAATGTTGCTAATACTGTAGATGAGGTAGATAGTCATTCTTGTCACGAATCTAACGCTGAGTTTTTAAAGCTACAAGATTCTTACATTTTACTTTCAAAATGCTTTAATCAACTTGAACAACATTGTATATCTTTAGAATTAAAACAACAGACTCAAAATGAAGATCTTTTGATAACAAATGGTTGTGAAAATGGTGTTGAGACGAGTGACAAGATGATTGCAATAGTTAAGGCATTAGAGGAAGAGATTATGAGATTGAAGAGAGACGTGTCATCAAATGAAAAACTAAAATTGGAACTAGAGGCTGCAGAGTCTAAAAACCTGGACTTAGAAATTAGACTTTCGTCTATTCTAGGGGAGATGGATCGTGCAAGGCAGGGAATGTCCAAACTTTATGGTTCACTAGAAGAACGCTTCGCTTTTAATGCGGCACAGCAACAATCTTATGTTGAACAATTGAACCAAAAATGTGAGGAAATCTCTGATTTAAACGTCCTACTCATTGATAAAAACATGGTTTTGGCCGAGTTAAAGGAGACACTTCTTCTCACCCGACAAGAAGCTGTTAATAACTTAGCTACCAACTTTGCACCGTCCTCTAGTGCTCCAACAACCAAGTCAGTAGTGCTTTATAAGAACCCGCTCCATAAGAACAACCCGGTTACCTACGATGATTATATGAGGAATGCCATTAAGCATGTAGATCTTGTTAGGGATATTTTAGACGATCTTTATGCCTTAGATCCCTCAAGTAGCTACTATTATTCGGCTCATGAATATATTAAGCGAGTTCAATATTGCTTAGCATATTTGCAATACATAGGTAAACCAGGTTCTGCACTACTCACTAATCGACCCATTGCTGTAACTCCATTCAATAAGACCCCAGGAGCAAAACCGTCATTGGCACCATCAAGTAAGGCACCTTTAAAATCTGTTGCTAATATTCCCACTTTGCCTTCTACAGGAGTAAAAGAGTCTACTAAGGCAAAAGGATCGCCACTCAAGAAAGATAAGATCAAGCCCTCCACTAGTAGTACCAACAAGAAGAAAGTAGAAGCTCACCATAGGAATGTTAAGTCAGATTTAAATAAAAAGAATCATGTTGCTAAGACTAAAAGCTCTGCGCCTGTGCAGAAGCCTAAACCATTTGTGAATTCTGATTTGAAATGTTGGAATTGTAATGAATGTATGTTTTCCCAACGTCATGATTTGTGTCTTATTGATCATGTGAATGAAATGAATGCCATTAGGAATGATCTTGAATGGAAGCCAACTGGTAGAACTCGTGCCCAAGTTGGCTGGCAATGGCGTCCCACTGGTAGGACCTTTACATTAGATGGAAAAATGTGCCCTTTAACTAGGAATGCATCCATTGAGGTTAGGTCTGAGCGTTCTTTAGTTAGGCACACTAGCACTAAAGTATGGAAACAACGCCCTTTAATTAGGCCAGCCCCCACTATAGTGCCTATCAGTGAAGAAATACCTCAGGATTTAAGCCAACTAGAATCTACACCACCAACTAAGAAGAAGAAGGCTAGGAAATCTAAGAAACCTAAAGTTAGCAAATCTAAGATTATTAAATCTGTACCTGTTAATAACAAGGAACATTCAGATTCCGATACCTCTACATTGTCCTCGTGTGGTGATATTTTCAGGTGGTCCAAATCATCCTCTGGTATTTGGACTCCGGTTGTTCAAAGCATATGACCGGAGATCGCTTGATGCTCCGAAATTTCGTCAGCAAGTTTCTTGGAACGTTTAAATTTGGTAATGATCATATAGCAAAGATAAAGGGGTATGGTGAATATCAGATTGGAAACGTTACGATTTCAAGGGTATACTATGTAGAAGGTCTTGGTCATAATTTATTTTCAGTAGGACAGTTTTGTGATTCCAACCTAGAGGTTGCTTTTCGACAACATACTTGTTTCATCCGCAACTTGGAAGGAAAAGACTTGTTGAAGGGATCTCGTGGTGCAAATCTTTATACGTTGTCCCTACAAGACATGATGGCCGCCTCTCCAGTATGTCTTCTCTCTAAAGCATCTAAGACCAAGTCATGGTTATGGCATCGCAGATTATCTCATCTTAACTTTGATGCTATTAATCATCTGGCTAAAAACGAATTAGTTCGTGGTCTTCCAAAGCTCAAATTTCACAAGGATCATTTATGTTCCGCGTGTTCAAGGGGGAAAAGCACCAAGAAATCATACAAGTCCAAAGTTGAAGACACCAATCAAGAAAAACTTCATCTTTTGCATATGGATCTTTGTGGGCCAATGAGAACTGAAAGTGTGAGCGGTAAGAAATTCATTCTTGTTATTGTGGATGATTTCTCCAGGTTTACATGGGTTAGATTTCTACGTACAAAGGATGAAGCACCGAAGGCTGTCATCACTTTTCTGAAATTCATTCAGGTACGTTTGAATACTTCTGTCCGCCGTATTCGTACAGATAATGGAACAGAGTTCGTCAACCAGACTCTTCGTGCTTACTATGAAGAAGTTGGTATCTCACATGAAACATCCGTTGCACGTACTCCACAACAAAACGGTGTCGTTGAAAGACGGAATCGTACGCTTATGGAAGCTGCTAGGACTATGCTGATTTATGCGAACGCTCCATTGTTCTTGTGGGCAGAAGCTATATCTACTGCATGTTTCACCCAAAACCGTTCTATCATTCGGAAACGCCATGGAAAAACACCTTACGAGCTTCTACATGATCGTAAACCCGATGTTTCATTCTTTCATGTGTTTGGTGCTCTTTGTTATCCAAACATTAATAGTGAGAACTTGGGCAAGCTTCAACCGAAAGCCGATATAGGTATTTTCATTGGTTACTCACCCTCCAAGAAAGCATACCGAATTTACAACCGTCGTCTTGGTAAGATTGTAGAAACTATGGACGCAGATTTCGATGAGCTGACAGCGATGGATTCTGAGCAACGCAGCTCTGAACCCGCGCTTCACGAGATGGGAACCGGTGCTATTAGTTCCGGATTAGTTCCCAATAATCCTACTTCTACATCATTTTTGCCACCAACAATGCCTGAGTGGGATAAACTATTTCAACCGTTGTTTGATGAATTCTTTGATCCCCCAAATGATGAAGTTCCAGCACCCGTAGTGATAGCTCCAATCCCTGAAGTTGTTGCTCCAGCTAATGAAGCTTTATCAAATGCATCTTCAATTAACATTGAACCGGATGCACCTTTACCAAGTGATTCTCAAACTACACCTGAATCGTCACCCCTACTTGTGCCTAATGATGTGGAAGAGGATTCCATTGATCACGATTTGGAATATGCTCACTTTCAAGAGCTTCCTTTCTTTGGTGTAGCGATACTTGAACACCCTTCAGCCGCGTCCACCTCAGAAGAAGCTCCTTCAATTGTTCACTCCAGACCACCACGGATTGAAAAACATAGCACCAAATGGACAAAAGATCACCCAATTAGGAATGTCATTGGAGATCTAGATCGACCAGTCTCTACACGCCATCAATTACAAGAGAATGCACTCTATTGTTATTTTGATGCATTTCTCTCCGAAGTTGAACCTAAAAATTGGCAACATGCTATGACTCAATCATCTTGGATTGAAGCCATGCAAGAGGAACTAAATGAATTTCAAAGACTTGAAGTATGGGAATTAGTTCCTCTCCCTGACAAGGCTAACATCCTTACTTTGTTATTGGTTTATAAGGTAAAACTCGATGAGATGGGTGCAGTATTGAAAAATAAGGCTAGATTGGTTGCTAGAGGATATAAACAAGCCTTGGGTATAGACTTTGAAGAATCTTTTGCTCCTGTGGCAAGATTGGAGGCGATTAGACTATTCCTTGCGTATGCTGCTCATATGAACATGATCGTCTATCAAATGGATGTGAAGACGGCATTTTTGAATGGTGAACTAAGGGAAGAAGTCTATGTTAGTCAGCCGGATGGGTTCGTTAGCACGGAGTTTCCTAATCATGTGTATAAGCTTAAGAAGGCTCTCTATGGGTTGAAACAAGCTCCACGCGCGTGGTATGATCTCCTTTCAACATATCTTATCTCGGAAGGCTTCTCCAAAGGCAAGGTGGACCCCACTCTATTCACTCTCAAGGAGGACAACGACATGATTCTGGTACAAATTTATGTTGATGATATAATATTTGCTGCCTCTAACATAGAATTGTCCAAACGCTTTGAGAAGATAATGTCCACACGCTTTAAGATGTCAATGATGGGAAAATTTTCATTTTTCTTAGGATTACAGATTGCTCAGAATCCCAGAGGCATCTTTATTAATCAATCCAAATATGCTCTAGAATCTCTAAAGAAATATAACTTTGAAAATTGTGACCCCGTGGACACTCCAATGGTGGAGAAATCCAAGTTAGATGAAGATAGGAATGGGATTATTGTCGATCCAAAACTTTACCGTGGGATGATCGGCACCCTTCTTTATCTGACTGCTAGCAGGCCTGATTTGCAATTTGTCGTATGCATGTGTGCCCGGTATCAGGATCGGCCTACCAAAAAGCACTTACATGTCGTTAAAAGGATCTTTCGGTATCTCAAAGGAACACTTCATCGTGGTGTATGGTATCCGAAAGATTCCTCTATTTCTTTAATATCATACGCAGATGCCGATCATGCTGGATGTCAAGACACGAGGCGTAGCACTTCTGGATCTGTGCAACTCCTTGGAGACAGATTGATCAGTTGGTCTTCAAAAGGCAGAAAAGCGCTGCAATTTCTAGCACGGAGGCTGAATACATCGCCATGTCCGGTTGTTGTGCTCAAGTCCTTTGGATGAGATCACAATTAACTGACTACGGTTTGGGATTCAACAAAATCCCGATGTATTGTGACAACAAGAGTGCCATTGCCCTTTGCTGCAACTATGTTCAACACTCCCGGGCCAAGCACATAGACATTCGCTACCATTTCATTAAAGAGCAGGTGGAGAACGGAGTGATCGAGTTGTATTTTGTCACTACTGAGTATCAGCTGGCAGATATGTTCACCAAAGCCTTAGATCGAGGACGAATCGAGTTTTTGATTGACAAGCTTGGCATGAAATCTTTCTCTCCAGCGACTCTCAAAGAATTGGCAGAAGAATCAGCTGAATAGTGGTGGTAAACTATTCGAGCGTATCCTTTGTTCGTGATCATGTATATTATCGTACATATATAAACCACAAAAAGCAAAATACAAAAATATAAAACCAAGAAAAACCATAAAAAAAATATAAAACCTATAAAAACCATAAAAATTATAAAATCAAGAAAAACCAAAAATATTTTTCGTTTTTAAATCGGGCATGTCTTTTAGTATGGTAATATTTACGGCTTTAGAAATGTCGATCAATATTGACACGGCGCCATAAATAGAGTCCGTATAAAAGTTGTACATTTTTAAAACATGCCCATTATGGCTTGTAGTTATTTCTGACTGCAACCCGGTTTTCATATTAAAGTCACGTATTTCCTTGGAAAACGTTGGCTCACAACGGGAATTAATTTTCTCGGGTATGATTTACAAGCTAAATCATGCAAAGGGATCAAGTTTACTTTACAACTTGGTCTAACACGAGTTAGTTTACGTCTCAGTGCATTAATTTGTCAAAATAAGAGAAATCTTATTGCCACCACGAATCAATCTTTTTCAAGATATTAATTGGAAATACTTTCATCAATATTTGACTCTTTAAACAATGACTACAACTCTTTAAATAGAAAACGGGTCATCATTTAAGGGGGAGAAAATATTAAAATCATCTTCGTCATCAAAACAATTTTTCAAAAGTGTTTGTGGAAAATTAATTGGCTAAATGGTAAATGAGTGGTCTTGCTTTAGAATACGACTTGTGCTCGTTCAATGTGATAGGAATTGCTTTAAGTTCTTGGAGATTTGCTAATAGGATGCGATGCTTAAGTTGTGTGAAGGTTAAATTGGCTAAGTTTAACAATGGATAGGGAGATTAGAAAAGAAAACCAAAAAGACAAGAAATAAAAAGGGAAAAGAATAGAAAAGTGTAGGGATTTAAGGTGACATTTTGTGAAAGTTGAAAAACTTTTGACCTAAGTCAAACAAAACCCTCCCCTCTGTTTTTCATTATTCACTGTTTATGCTTTCTTTCTCTCTACCGCCATTTACACACACATAAACACACACAAGCTTTTACATAATCTCGATTCAGTCAATCAATCCGTTCCATTCAATCTACAAGGTAATAACATTGAATCTTTGATCTATAAATCGTCTAATTCACCATTAAATTCTGTTAATTGATTCGGGTAAAGAACTTTATCAATTTAGGGTTCGTTTTCTTAATTAGGGATTAATTGTTTAGGGTTTTTGATGGGTTTTGCTCAGAACATCATTAGATTGTGTTGTGGTACCTTAGATTGCCTTAGAACTCACAAAAACGCGACTAGATTAATCATTCATAGGCTACGTTGTGAAGTTCTGGATGAACATGGATATCAAACTTCCGAATGAAGGAAGTTCTGAACAAACTTCCGAATGAAGGAAGTTCCGTACGAACTTCCGAATGAAGGAAGTTCCGAACGAACTTCCGAATGAAGGAAGTTCCGAACGAACTTCCGAATGAAGGAAGTTCCGGATGAACTTCCGAATGAAGAAGTTCCGAATTAACTTCCGAATGAAGAAGTTCCGAATGAACTTCCGAATGAAGAAGTTCCGAATGAACTTCCGAATGAAGAAGTTCCGAGTGAACTTCCGAATGAAGAAGTTCCGGATGAACTTCCGAATGAAGAAGTTCCGAGTGAACTTCCGAATGAAGAAGTTCCGAGTGAACTTCCGAATGAAGAAGTTCCGAGTGAACTTCCGAATGAAGAAGTTCCGAGTGAACTTCCGAATGAAGAAGTTCCGGACGAACTTCCGAATGAAGAGTTCCGAATGAAGGACTTCCGAATGAAGAGTTCCGAATGAAGGACTTCCGAATGAAGAGTTCCGAATGAAGAGTTCCGGATGAAGAGTTCCGAATGAAGTGTTCCGAATGAAGGATTATTTGATTGATAGTATTTGCCTGTTATAAGTACTTGTTGTATTATGTTATGAAATATGTTATGCTTAGAAGTAATAATGATACATATCTATATATTTTTGTGCATCAACCTTTCATGTCTTATCTTAAGCAGATACGATGACTAATCCAACAGTACAAGCAATCCAAGACTCTAGAGCAGCAGCAATTGCCGAAGCACGAACACTCAAGTTCATACCAAACAATTACCGGCTGAAGCAAGTCTCAAAATCCACTCACCATGGTTTCAAAGTAACCATAGAAATCCTTGATCACTCTCACTTTAAGAATGCTTTGAGGAGTACTGCCTCGGTGCCATATGAGTACATGTATGAGTTCTGGGCCACCAAGGAAAGTACTTCAAACAAGATCACCTTCACTCTCGACAACAAGCAGCAGACACTCACTGTTTCAGATTTCCGTAAGATTTTTGGAATACGGGATTCACCCAAAGGTATGTCATTTTCAAGGTATCCCACTAAAGATGAACTCATGGAGATGTTCGAAGCTCTTGGATGTCCTGACATACGAGTTGTGTCTGAGTTTACCACCGCTAAGGTAGGTCAACCTTGGAGAGCAATGTTGGGTATTCTCAGTAGATGTCTTACACCGAAAACAAGTGGGCATGATGCTTTGCGTAGTCCAATCATGAACATCTTCCATGGAATGTACAAAGGCGCAAATGCAGATTATGCATTATTGTTGTGGGAAGAATTCACCTTTCAACTCTTCCAAAACAAGAAGCTGAAGACTAATTTCTTTCCTTACCCTCGGTTTATCAAGCTTATCATTAATTACTTCATGAAGAATGATCTTACTATTGATAGGCGTGCAGCAAGTCGTCATCACACTGAAGAGGCTGATCACACTGTGGATCTAAGGCATGAAGGACCATCTGGTGGTGTGATTCCTGGTCCTATTCCCGATTATCTTCTGACGGATAAAATTAAAGGTTCTGCTGATTACAAGCTACTGCTGCTAGAAATCAAGAAGCTAAAAGCAAGCCTTCAGACAGTAGAAGACTCGTCTACTACGGTCAAGAGTAAAGGTAAACGCAAGCAACCAGCTGCTTTACCTGAACCCGAAACCAAGAAGAAGAAGACTGAGGTTAAGAAGGGAAAGGGTAAGGCTGATGAGTTAGTTCTCCGCGACGAAGAAGATGTTGATGATCCTACTCTTAACAAGGCTGAGAGAAAATCAATTAAGATAGCTATTGAAAGGAGTAGGAGAGATACGGGCGGTAGTGGTTCGGGTGCACAGATGAATGTTGAAGAAGAGTACGAGGAGCCAGAGGATATTGATGAGTTTGGATCACCTGAAAGGTATTCTACTTCGAAGGAGACGTCCATCCCTGTTTCAGCAAGTGTTGAAAAGGAGTCCGGTGCTCCCACAATCATGGTACCTACTCAACCTTTAGTAACTCAACCTCCACCAATACAACCCTTACTAACCCGACCGGTTTCAACACCATTCCTTCCACCTCCAATAACACCATTCTCAGTACTGTGGTCACAACCGAGCCTCTTCAACCAACCCAGAGCAGCTCTGCATCGTCTACAATGGCTGCATTTGTGATGGCAGAAATGTTGGATAAACATACGGATAATCACAAAAGAGAGATGGATGAACTTCGCCAAGAGCTACATAGACGAGTTCAAAGTGAAGAAGCATCTAAGAAAGCACAAGAAGAGATGCTTGCTAAGTTCGCTACAGAAATAGAGTTGACACGAAAAGCTCATGCAGAAGAACTAGCTCAGGTTAAGCAGGCTAAAGCTGATAAGCATGCAGCACGAATCACGAGACTTCAGGCTATGAGGGATAAATACAAGGAGCAGAAAGAAGCACTTGAAGCTTCTGTTGAAGAGAGAGTGAAAGAATCCGTTGAATCCATTATGCCAAAACTGCGTGATGAATTGAAGACACTCGCAGCTGATAAGTTGATGATCAAGTCATCCAATCCTTCTGAATCCGGCTACAAAATTGCCTATGACTTGACGGATTTTGAGCTAAAGAAGATCCTCAAAGCTCGTATGAGGGAACTTGGATCGTTTGATAAATCTAAGATTTAACGGACACTCTACAAATCCCTGAATGACGCTATCATGGAGGATGATCGGTTGTTCAAGATGTTTGGAAGTGTGGTACCTTACCAAATTCTGCCTGAGGAAGAAAGGGAAGAAAGTGAACAGGAAGAGGGTACTGGTGAAGAAGAAGAGGAAGAAGAAGAAGGAGAAGAAGAAGAAGGAGAAGATGATGATGGTGGTGATGATGATGAGGATGATGATGATGATGATGGTGATGATGGTGGTGATGGTAATGAGGAGAGTGCTAAGGGGAGCAACGAGGATAGCGATGAGGATGATGATGGTACACAGCCTAAAAAGGGGGACAAGGTAGCCAGCACAAAGAAACCTTCTAAGTCTGGAACCAAGTCTAAGAAAGATGCTACGCAGAAGGAAAAATCAACCTCAACGGAATCAAGACGATCCAAGTGGCGCCATGATGTGAATGCTACTACGGCGTCATCGATTCCCGGTACATCTATCGCTGTGTCTATACCTGTTACCACTAACCCTATTAGTTCTGTTGTTGTTGCTCCTGTGATTGCAGAGTCAGTAACTGAACCTGAAGCTGCACAACACTCGCCCGTTCAGGACACCGCCGAGATGCCTGAATCAGAACCAGCAGATGTTCACGTTTCTAATCCTCTACAACAAGAACCACAATCGACTGTTCCTGAGTCAAGCACACGGGACTGGGCAGACACGTTGGAGATTGACGAGACTGTACCGCCACAGGCTTGGATCACGGCAGTGGCGCAATATGATCCAATCACAGACGCTGACAGAGATGTTTTATATCTCCGTATCCGCAGTCCGATTGACTTGTGCGCATTTCTGGCTCATGAGTATAAATCTTCGGTCACTCCGTCATTGGTAAAGAGAGCGCTAAAGGATAAGAGAATTCGCGCCAAAACCAGGTTAACCCGAATGGAGTTCGAGTATTATGCTGACGAAGTCCTGAAAGCTCTTAACACCGTTCAAAGGCCAGGCCTCCATGAATCAGAAAGAGCTCCACCTCTACTTGATCCTTCTCAAGATAATCAGATTGCTCTTGACTTCTTCGTCACCAATGATCTTGTTTATCTCCTCAAGGGTTCATCAAAGTACGCAACCTCCCTGACCTTGCTGAAAGCTGCCAACTGGGGGACAATACCCTTTATCGAGGAAAAGGTAAACCGACTCTGGGTCCCAAAGGTAAATCGTAATTATGATATGTATGCTGTCATAGGTGCATCACACTGGTACGAACGAGTTCGAAGGGCGTACAGGGGTTGCTGCTTAGCCAATTCAGGAAGCAACGTTAGATCCGATATCCGCATCTCCAGTATTTTAGGGCTGAAAACTGAAGACAAGAATGGCTATTATCATGTAACGGAGATTCGACTAAAAAGGGAGGATGACAGAGAATACAAAATCCAGCAGGGAGATTTTTCTATCATTCGCCTTGAGGATATTAAAGATATGTTGCTTATGATGACCCGGGATCAACTCACACATATTCCTCGTGAAGACATCATTGCCTTGAATACAGCACTTCGTATGTTCACACGAAGCGTTGTTATCAAGAAACGAGTTGAAGATCTTCAATTGGGAGTTGAAAGCTACCAAAGGAAGCTTAACCTAACCCGTCCAGTGAATCAAGTTCTACCTCAACATGTAGATAGATGTCCCTATACCGGCATTTCTGTCCCGAATTACGGCATTTTCTACTCGAACAGTCGAGGGTTAATGAAGTTTATGAGGGTGGGTGAGCTTTATAAGTATAGTGATGGGACTCTCATTCTCGTCAGAGGAAAATTGGAGCATCTTAACTCGGGTGGGTCTTTACCAGAGATGACTGAGGATTGGCATCAGGGTTACCGTCAAATGGCGAAGTATGTGATCAAGAAGATTGATCAAAAGCTCCGTGAACGTAGATTGATGAGGAGCTTAGAGAGATTCGTTGGTGGTAGACCATATGGAGTGCACCAGAAGTTACTGCAACGATCCATTTAATGGTTCGTACATTTCAGGTCCACTTTATATTGGTTTTTAATTGTGAATATGTAAATTTGTGAATATTGTGCTTTTGCGGCTTGATGTAGTGTTAAGGTATGATAATTTTTCAAGAATTTCTCACGAGATTCTAAATCTTTCAAAATATATCATACTAAAGCACTACAACTATCCCTTATTAACTTAAGGGGGAGCATTAACATGTTCTATGGCCAAACATCGGTTTCATTTTTACCCAAAGACCGGTTAATCCATTCAATATCCCAAATATTAATGGTTAACATTTTGGATAAGGGGAGAAAATGGGATTAAGGAGACTTAAGTGATACTTGGCTAAAAGATGAAAAAGACTTAACGATAATCCAACTTAATATGTGTAAAGCACGTGTTAAGGGGGAGTGTTTTTTATGATCAAAAACACCTAAGGTACAAAACTTTTGATTTCAATATCACAAGTACTTTAGGTGATTTTCAATGATTTTTCATGGTGGCAATTCCTTCCCAAAACACGCTTAATTCACGACGAATGTGGTGACAAAAGGGTGGTAGGAATAGGTTTAGTCCAATGATTCATCAGAGCCGATGGAATCTTCCCAAGGACAATTCCCTAGATAGAATTAGAAGTCCTAGGAAAGATGGAGAAAGAATGTGAACGTAGCTGAGTACCGACTAATTACTAATGCTAGCACTGGAACAATCACAACAAGGTGCTAGTGATGATGTATTGGTAAGTACTGAAGGGGTTGAAGAATGAAAAAGAAATGTAAAGATAAAGGGTGTAAAGAAAGAAGCCCTCCTTACAACTTTAGGCAGAAACCGGGTCAATACATATGCTATTGAGGTCATTTTTGTTAATGATTCTCGATATTGAATAAAGACATCATGGACCCAGTGATGCAATGCACAACCCTTCCCAGCTAACTCAAATATCTCTCAAAAGGTATTTGTTTTAATCACACGGAGATCAACACGTTATCTATTGGTTTATTCACTCCGAATAGACTGGTATTGAAAAGGTGGCACTCCTCTCCAGCCATCGCTCACTAAATCAAAACGCACTATCGAGTCTTGAGCCAAGAGATCATCAAAAGTCTCATTAGGACACTTTCCATTTATTCCTTGCTTTCTCACACACTGTGAAAAGTAAGAGATTTTTATGAGTCCTACGCAGTATTCCTATAATATTGCCAGAACATCCGAGTAATACGCAAGTATTACAATGAAGATGGAAATCCTGCTTGAGCCAACATCAAACAAGCTCATGGTAGGTTACACGTGCGGTTCTTTTAGAACCAATCTTGTGAAAAACTGGAAAGAAACAGTGGTTTAATTCTTAATTGAACTTAAACTCGTTCCAGGCCTCTACGCATTATCATATGATCTTGCCAGAACACTCAGAGTGACTCTTTATTGATCATAGTGACGAGTGGAATCCTTCTAGTGTTAACATCAAACAGCACTTGGTAGGTAACGTGCAAGATTCTTTATGAATTGAGCTCGTGATAACTGGAAAGCAACGATGGTGAAAATCTTAATTGAAATTCACTTGTTCCAGGTTTCATGAATTGACGGCTTCAATCACAAGGACAATTTATCCAAGTGATTCACTCTTTATGTTCGTAGTCAGCTTTGGACGGTCGAATAAACGGGTTTACCCGCGAAATCCTGTCAGGAAGTTACTTAATTGAAACTATCCGTCACGGGTACGATATCTAATATCGTCCAACGGTCTTCACCGACCGGAGGTAAAATGCTACCGAATTAGAATAAAATGTCAAAGCCATTTTATTCGTGTCGTTGCTATGTACCTGTTAAAGACGGTGGCGTTGCTGTGTACCTGTTGAAGACGGTGGCGTTGCTGTGTACCAGTTAAAGACGGTGGTGTTGCGGTGTACCTGTAGAAGTCGTTCCCACATGCTTATGTTTTTCTGCATCAAAGTTCAGCAAGAATTCAAGAAAGTACAAGATGAAGTCTTCCGCTGTACCAAACTCTGAAGCTTTCGAGAATTCAACAAAAAGACATAAGTGTGTGGAACATGGAGTCACGAGGAGGCAAAATTCACAAGAAGGCAAAGATCGCACGTGATTGGTCAAAAGAAAAATGCTCTCAAGCCAAAACCTAAAAGATCAAACCAACATATTCACAATAAAAAGAAAAGAAGAAAAGACTACGAGCTAAAGAACGAAGACTTAGTATAGTATGCTAGGTTTAGAACTTTGTAACATGGAGTGACCTCCCTTAGGGGGAGATTGTTAGAAATACGTTTTTACGTATATTAGAAGTATCGGTCACTCCACAAATATTATTAATGTTGTAATAGCTCGTAGTTAGTGTTACTTATTAAGTTAAGTAAGAAACCGACCCATGGGCTTGTCATGGGTCGGCCCAAGCCCAAATAAGGGCCTAGGATATAAATACCCCTTTCCACCATGGAAAGGGGTTGGTTGTTGTTCATTTCCTAGTTTCATTTTAATAAAATTCACATAGTTTCTCTCTCACTTTCTCTCTCTAGTTTCTCTCTCTAGGAATTTTCAACTCACTTCATAGATTCATAGGTTATCAATATTCTACACAATGTATGCTTCTCAACAAAACTTGGCTTATACTTATCAACAACCATCATACTTGCAGCAACCACCACCACACACCTATCAGCAACCATCTTATCAACCACCAATGATGCCACAGCAAGTATTTCAACAAAGTGTTCATCAACAATCTTTTCCGCAGCAACCACCATATCAGACATCACCATCACAAGCCAACACTTCTCCAATGGGCTATACTCCTCAGCAAGGATATTTTCCATTAGAAGCACAACCAGCACAAGCTTTCTACTCTAATGAACTTCCACCAATCCAAGCATCGGTCTTTACTCCAAATGATACGCCAGCTGATGTTCTAAACCATCTCACAGCCTACTTGTCAAAACTTGTTGCAACTAGAGGATTTCCACCAACAAACAATCAGCTCCGCACCTCATCAAATCCTCGACAACAAGCCACTGTTCAAGATGGTCAAGTGACGGTGCAACCAATTCAGGGAAGGCAAAATTCATATGGACCTCCTACAAGGACTGGGAACAATCAAGCTGTGAATTCTCAAGCTAGTGGAAATGGGAGTCCTATTGGTCCTAAGAAGGTTGTGACTTGCTAAAATTGCCGAGGACAAGGTCATATGGCTAGGGAATGTACTCAGCCGAAAAGGAGGAGGGATAATGCATGGTTTCGTGAGAAGATGTATTTGGTTGATGCTCAGTCTAAGGGGAAGATTTTGGATTCAGAGGAGTTAGCATTTCTTGCAGACCCAGGGGCAGCAGATACTGAAGGCATTGCAGTCGTTTCTACTTCTAATGCAGCTTATCAAGCAGATGATCTTGACGCATATGATTTGGATTGTGATGACATTCACTCTGCCCAAGCTGCTCTCGTTGCTAATCTCTCTCACTACGGTTCTGATGTCGTCAGTGAGGTACCAACCACATCTAATAATATTGATGATAACCAACATCAAGTTGGGCATGAAAAGGACAACCTCGAACAGCATTCGGGAACTAGTAACTCAAATGATGTGGTACCCAATCCTATACATTTGAGTGAACCTCAACCAAATGCTATGACGGGTATGGAACCTTATGCTCAACATGATTTGGTCATGGTGCCTAAACATATTATTGATCAAATGCATATGGCCCTCAGACAATCCGTAGATACCAATTCCACTCTAACTGCTGAGCTTGCATTGCATAAAGAAAAGGTCAAAACTTTTGAAATGGTCCCTCAAGCAGAGAAAATAACATGTTCTGAATTTGACCAATTTTGTTTTGAAAAGATTGAACACTTGAAAGAAATAGAATCATTAAAAGCTAATCTTTCTAATGAATTAAAAGAAAAGGAGTCGGTTGTCAATGATTTTCAGAAACTTAAAATGGATTTCGAAACTCTCGAGTCTAAAAAGGTTGAATCAGAAATTAATGCTACCAAACTTCTTAAATTCAAGGAACAATAGCTTTTAAAACAATACGCTTCCACAGAAAAGGTTCATCTTTTAACTAAATCATTTAAAGAACTCGAACTTAAACGTCTTCAAGATTTACCACCCAATCCCGGTTATGCAAAACAAGCTCAGGAATATATTCCCGGCCTTTATGATATGACCATAATTGGAAAATCGAAAGAAGCACCTTTTGTTCGTAGTACTGAGGAGACACAGTCACTTGCGGATGAAACTCATTCTAAAATGCTTTCAAAATTCCATATAATTGATTATGATCAACATAACAAAGATCAATTTTCGAAAAAGATACGCATTTGCTTACAAAAGGAATTAGCAGAATTGACAGTTCTTGTGCCCCAAAGTTTGTCAAATGAAAACCTTCCTAGTACGTCTCCTACACTTGTCAAAACGGATTTAACAAAGTTAATTCCACCGGTAAGCAAGGCGTCCGTTAACTTAAATGCGGTTCACCAACACTTAGCCGATTTTGACAAGGTCATTTTGGAACGTACGACGGCTTCAGCCATAACGGAAGGTGGATGGAACTTTGAGCACACTAGAGCTGCGTTTCGAGATGAAATTGTTCTGTTTGTAAAGAATGTTAAGGCTTGTCTTAGAAATCTTGATCAATATTTGCTTTTGGAAATAGAAGAAGCTAGACGTGTTTTCAATGGAATGGATGATGCTTATGAAAACAGTTTACTTGAAATAGAACGGGTTTCACGCCAAAATGATCAGCTTCTGAAGCAAGTGATGTCTCATGATATAGTTTCCGTCTGTGTGAATAAAAGTGTTGATAATGATTCTATTGTGCATAATGTTGAATCTGTGGATAATGTGGTAGATAGTACTTGTCACGAATCTGACGCTGAATTTTTAAAGCTTCAAGATTCATATTCTTCGCTTTAAAAACGTTTTGATGAGATTCAAACACATTGTATTTCACTTGAATGCAAGCAACAATTTATTCAAGAAATCTTTGAAACGTCATTCGAAGGTGTTAATATCGATGATGCAAACTTTGAAAAGAATTTTCGATTGAATTTACAATCAAAACAGCGTCAGCCAAGTGACAAAGTTGCTAACTCTTTGCCGATAGAAATAGAGAAATCTAAGGAGCTTAACTGTGTGAACGTACTTGAGGCCGCTGAGAATTTTAAACTTGATCTAGATAATCGCGTTTCCAAGATTTTGTCCAAAGTTGATAACTTAAAACAGAAAGATACACGACTCTTTGATTCAGTAAAGCCCGCATGTGCTAATACCACTGCACAGAATCAATCCTTGATTGAACAATTACATTGAAAGTCGATGGAAATATCTGATTTGAGGGAACAAATTTGTGATAAAAATATGGTCTTGGCTGAGTTAAAGGAAACACTTCGTACTCTAAAAGGTAAGAATGTTGTGGATAATGCAGCCACTGTCTCAGCATCGTCCTCTAGTGCAATCAAAAGGAACCTTATAGCCGTCACACCACTTAACAAGGGCCCTAGGACTAAACCATCTCAAACTTTGGTCACTAAAGATAAGGCGGAATCAAAACAAGCTTCTAATATTCCCGTGTTGCCTTCTACAGGAGTAAGCACCACTACTAAGGCTCAAAGATCTAAGCTTAAGCGAAACAAGAAGAATGATAGGATCTTGCCCCCATCTAGTAGTCAAGTGAAGAAGAAAGTAGAAGCCCATCCTAGGAATGTTATTTCTGTTTTGAATAAAAAGAATCATGTAGCTAAACCTAAAGGCTCTGCGGTTGTGCAGCGTTCTAAGCCTAGTGTGAATTCTAATTTGAAATGTTGGAATTGCAATGAATGTATGTTTTCTAGTCGTCATGATACTTGCCTTATTGACCATGTGAATGAGATGTATGCCCGGAAAATGGATTAGAATGGAAACCGACTGGGAAAGTGTTAACCCAAGTTGGTTGGATGTGGCGCCCCACTGCTAGAACTTTCACTATAGTAGGAAATGCGTTCCCTTTAACTAGGATCACTCCCACTGAAGTGAAGAAAGCATGCCCTTTAACTAGGAGTACCAAGGCTACCAAAACACAAGCGTGTCCTTTAACTAGGAACACCAACACTACTGTAGGAAGTAAGTGCCCTTTAAATAGGTCTACTCCCACTGTAGTGCTCGCGAATAATCCAAAACCTAAGAAAGTTGGAACAGTAAAACCTGTTAGTGCTAAAACTCACATTAGAAAACGCAGGAAATCTAAGGGTCAGAAAAATGTTAGCAATTCTGATAATATTTTATCTGTATCTGCTAACACTCCGGAACCAATAGTTTCCAATGCATTGTCTACTGTTGTTGTTGAAAACAGGTGGTGCAAATTGTTCTCTGGTATTTGGACTCTGGTTGTTCCAAGCATATGACCGGAGATCGCTCTCAGCTCAGAAATTTCGTCAGCAAGTTTCTTGGTACGGTTCGATTTGGAAATGATCATATTGCAAAGATAATGGGTTATGGTGAATATCATATTGGGAATGTAATAATTTCAAGAGTGTATTACGTGGAAGGTCTCGCTCACAACTTATTTTCTGTGGGACAAATTTGTGATGCAAACCTAGAAGTTGCTTTTCGAGAGCATACTTGCTTCATACGCAATTTGGAAGGGGTTGATTTATTGAAATGTACTCGAGGAAATAATTTGTACACTCTGTCTCTACAAGACATGATGGTCGCTTCTCCTGTATGTCTTCTCTCCAAAGCATCGAAGACGAAGTCATGGTTATGGCATCGACGGTTATCTCATCTTAACTTTGACGCTATTAATCATTTGGCGAAAAACTAACTTATTCGTGGTCTTCCTAAACTTTCATTTCACAAGATCATTTGTGTTCCGCGTGTACAATGGGGAAAAGCACTAAGAAATCATACAAACCCAAGACGGAAGACACCAACCAAGAGAAACTTTATCTTTTGCATATGGATCTTTGTGGGCCAATGCGTGTTGAAAGTCTTAGTGGCAAAAAGTACATCCTCGTCATTGTCGATGATTACTCTCGGTTTACATGGGTGAAATTTCTTAAAGCAAAAAATGAGGCACCTAAATTCATCATCGGATTTCTCAAGATGATTCAAGTGCGTCTCAACACTACTGTCCGACGCATTCGTACAGATAATGGAACCGAATTTGTGAATCAAATCTTGCGTGATTATTATGAAGAAGTTGGCATATCTCATGAAACATCCGTTGCTCGCACTCCACAACAAAACGGTGTCGTTGAAAGGCGAAATCGCACACTTATGGAAGCTGCTCGAACGATGTTAATTTACGCAAACGCTCCATTGTTTTTATGGGCAGAAGCAGTATCTACCGCAGTGTACACCCCAAACCGGTCACTAATTCGTAAACGCCATGGTAAAACACCTTATGAGCTTCTCCATGGAAAAGTACCAGATTTATCATATCTTCATGTATTTGGTTCTCTTTGCTATCCAAATAATGATGGTGACAATTTGGGAAAACTTCAACCAAAGGCTGATATTGGTATTTTCATTGGTTACGCACCCGCAAAGAAGGCATACCGAATCTACAACTGTAACTCTCGCAAGATCCTCGAAACTATGAATGTTGATTTTGATGAGCTGACAGCAATGGCTTCTGAGCAAAGCAGCTCTGAACCCGCACTTCACGAAATGGGACCCAGTAACATTAGTTCTGGTCTTGTCCCAAACAACCCTACTTCATAATCATTTACACCACCTTCTAGGACTAAATGGGATACGTTGTTTCAACCGTTCTTTGATGACTTCTTTACTCCTCCAAGTATTGTTGCTCCAGAACCTGAGGTAATAGCTCCGGTAACCGAAGTTGTCGCTCCTGCAACCGAAGCACAATCAGATACGTCTGCACCTACAATTGGTCAAGATATACCATCAACGAGTAATTCTCAACCAACACCCGAACCAACTACCCATGTCATGCCTATTGACGATGAAGAGGATGATGATGATCACGATTTAGAATTCGCTCAAATGCGTAAACTTCCATTCTTTGGTGTACCAATTCCCGACCCTAATCAAGTCGGGTCGTCCACCTCAGAGGAAGCTCCTTCTACAGTTTACTCCAATCCACGGATTCGTGAACATGACAGCAAGTGGACAAAGGATCATCCTATAGATTCTATTATTGGTGACCCTAATCGTCCGGTATCCACACAAAGTCAGTTACAAGAAAGTGCAATGTTTTGTCATTTTGATGCTTTTCTCACTGAAGTTGAACCTAAGACATGGCAACAAGCTTTTACTCAATCATGTTGGATAGAAGCTATGCAAGAAGAACTTAATGAATTTATACGTCTTGAAGTATGGGAACTTGTCCCATGCCCGGATCAAGTGCAGTTACTCACTTTGAAATGGGTTTACAAGGTGAAACTCGATGAGTTAGGCAGAATATTAAAGAACAAAGCTCGACTAGTAGCTCGTGGATACAAGCAATTATTGGGCATCGAATTTATGGAATCCTTTGCACCTGTTGCCCGTTTGGAAGCTATTCGACTATTCCTCGCTTATGCAGCCCATATGAATATGATTGTCTATCAGATGGATGTGAAGACGGCATTTCTTAATGGTGAACTCAAGGAAGAGGTCTATGTTCAACAACCGGATGGTTTTGTGAATCCTAATTATCCTAATCATGTGTACAAGCTTAAGAAGGCTCTCTATGGGTTGAAGCAAGCTCCTCGCGCATGGTATGATCTATTGTCACAATTCCTTATTACGCAAGGCTTCGCTAAAGGCAAGGTGGATCCCACGCTGTTCATTCAGAAACGAGGTAAAGATATGATTATGGTACAAATATATGTTGATGATATTATATTTGCAGCCTCGACCCAAACCTTATCGGATGAGTTTGAGACACTCATGTCTTCCAAGTTTAAGATGTCAATGATGGGCAAGTTATCATTCTTCTTAGGTCTTCAGATATCTCAGAGTCCCAAAGGCATCTTTATCAATCAATCCAAGTATGCCCTTGAATCGCTTAAGAAGTATAAGATGGAATCTTGCGACCCCGTGGATACTCCAATGGTGGAACGAACTAAGCTTGATGCAGATCCACATGGAGTTGCCGTTGATTCGACACTGTATCGTGGAATGATCGGTACTCTTCTGTATATCACAGCTAGTCGACCTGATCTTCAGTTTGCTATATGTATGTGTGCTTGGTATCAAACTCGGTCAACTGAGTTACACTTGGCTACTGTGAAACGGATCTTTCGATATCTTAAAGGAACCATTAATCGGGGACTTTGGTATTCGAAGGACTCTTCGATTGCACTTATGGCATATGCAGATGCGGATCACGCGGGTTGTCAAGATACAAGGCGTGGCACGAGTGGAACTTTGCAACTACTAGGAGATCGACTAATCAGTTGGGCATCGAAAAGGCAGAAAAGCGCTGCAATTTCAAGTACGGAAGTAGAATACATAGCTATGTCCGGTTGCTGTGCTCAAATTCTTTGGATGAGATCACAATTAACCGACTATGGTCTAGGTTTCAACAAAATTCCGATGTACTGTGACAACAAGAGTGCAATTGCCTTATGCTGCAACAATGTTCAATTCTCCCGGTCGAAGCATATTGACATTCGCTACCATTTCATCAAGGAGCAAGTGGAAATTGGCGTAATAGAGCTTTACTTTGTCCGATCTGAGTATCAATTGGAGGATATTTTCACGAAGGCTTTAGATCGCGCTCGAATTGAATTTTTGGCCGACAAGCTAGGAATGAGAACCTTCTCGCCTGAGACTCTAAAGGAACTAGCAGATGAAGCGAACGAATAGTCTTGGTAAAACTATTCTCCGTATCCTTGGTGATCATCTGTATATATTGTTTATATTTTTATCCACAAAAGCAAAATACAAAAATATAAAACCATATAAAAACCATACAAATTAAAAAATCTAGAAAAATCCAAAACTAATTTTACTTTATTTTTTAAAGGCATGTCTTTTGGTACGATAATATTTACGGTCTTAGAAATGTTGATTAATATCGACACGGCGCCATAAATAGAGTTCGTACAAAAGTTGTAAATATTTCATAAAACATGCCCTTATGGCTTGTAGTTATTTCTGACTGCAACCCGGTTTTCACATTAAAGTCAGGTATTTCTTATGAAAGCTTTGGCTAACAACGGGAATTAATTTTCTCGGGCAAGGTTTACTTTAAAACCTTGTAAGGGATCAAGTGTACTTTATAACTTGGTCTAACACAAATCTATGTACGTTTCAGTGCAATTATTTGTTAAAACAAGAGAAGTCTTTTTTATGAAGCTATCATCTCTACAACCATAGCAATCTACAATTGGTATCTACATACTCGATGATGTGACTACTCAACCGACGACTACAACTCTTTCAATAGAACACGGGTCAACAATTGAGGGGGAGCAATTATCAATCATTCAGAATCTTTAATGCCGAACGTGCCAAGTTCACAAGTTGGTGTCAAGAATACAATACCAATCGTACATGTGGAGTCAAGAGATGACTTCAGACGTGACGAGGTGACCAGCATATGCCGACAAGAACCATTTGATCTTATCATATGATGTTCTCATCAATCAGGTCCAACCTTGTCAATTCTTTTCTAATATGGTGAATATGTGATCATGTTAAAAATCGGTATCATATCTCATACGTTTGATATCATGAAGATTAAACGGACTTGCATTTTTCTTCCCAAAACCTTTGTTAAAACTTCATTAAATCAATTGATATTAAAAACATCGATTGGGTTAATATTTTTAATATGGGGGAGAAAATGTGATTTAATATGGGGTATTATCACAAATGGTTTGACTTAATGTGTTGGCTCATCCCGACATATGTGAAATGTTTTCGAATATCGTGGCATATGTTAAGGGGGAGCAAAACAGATTTGCATATCAAAATGGATTTTCATGGTGACATATACTTACCCAAAACCCATTTATTTCACGACGATGAAGATTGTGGTGACATAAGGATGGTAGGATAGGTTAAGTCCAATGATTCTTCCAGAACCAGAGGAATCTTCCCAAGGACACTCCATAGCTAGAAATAGTAGTCCTTAGGAAAGATGGAGAAAAGATTGTGAATGTAGCTGAATGCCGACCAAGTACTTAAGTTAGCACTGGAACAATCACAACAAGGTGCTAGTTATGATGTATTGGTAAGCATTGAAGGGGTTGAAGAATGAAAAAGAATTGTAAAGATAAAGGGTGTAAAGAAAGAAGCCCTCCTTACAACTTTAGGCAGAAACCAGGTCAACACATATGCTATTGAGATCATTTTAATGATTCTCGATATTGAAGACAGACATCATGGACCCAGTGATGCAATGCACAACCCATCCCAGCTAACTCAGATATCTCTCAAAAGGTATTTGTTTTAATCAAACGGAGACAACACGTTATCTATTGATTTATTCACTCCGAATAAATTGGTATTGAAATGGTGGCACTCCTCTCCAGCCTCCGATCACTAAAATCCAAAATTCACGATCGAGTCTAGAGCCATTTGAGATCATCAAATATCTCATTAGGACACACTTCCATATTTCCTTGCTTCTTCACACATTGTGAAAAGTAAGAAAGATTTTAAGAGTCCTACGCAAAATCTTCATGATCTTGCCTGAACATCCGAGTAATACGAAAGTATTTACAATGAAGATGGAAATCCTTCTTGAGCGAATATCAAAAAGCTCATGGTAGGTGACTTGTGCGATTCTTTATGAATCAAACTTGTGATAACTAGAAAGAAACAGTGGTTTAATTCTTAACTGATATTAAACACGTTCCAGGCCTCTACGCAATATCTAAATGATCTTGCCAGAACACTCAGAGTGATACCTCAGTGTTCACGGTGATGAGTGGAAATCCTTCTAGTGTTAACCTCAAACAGCACTTGGTAGGTAACTTGCAAGATTCTATACGAATCAAGCTCGTGACAACTGGAAAGCAACGATGGTGCGGTTCTTAACTGAATTTCACTTGTTCCAGGAACATGAATTGACGGCTTCAAATCATGCGGATATTTTTATCCAAATGATTCACTCTTTATGTTCGCAGTCAGCTTTGGACGGTCGAATAAAGAGAACGGGTTAACCCGCGAAATCCTGTCAGGAAGTTACTTAATTGAAACTATCCGTCACGGGTACGATATCTAATATCGTCCAACGGTCTTCACCGACCGGAGGTAAAATGCTACCGATTTAGAATGAAACGTTCAAAGCCATTTCGTTCGTGTCTACTTATGTTGTGGCATTTGAAGACGGTGGCATTGCGGAATCCGAGAAGAAGTCGTCCCCGCATGCTTATACTTTATGCACTTAATACCTCATTTAATTCAAGAAAGCCTAAAAGTTAAGTCTTCCGCTGTATCAAACTCTGAAGCTTTCAAGAATTACTAAGGTATAAGTATGTGGGACGTGAGGTCACGAAGAGGCGAAGATCACAAGTGATGGATGCACGAGATCAAGGCAAGAGATTAATGCTCGAGACTGATATCAATGATCACATCAGCATGTTCACCTGAAAAGAAAAGGAAAAGAAAGACGAAGACTACGAGCTCAAGACAAGCATAGTATGATAGGTTTATCTTATTATTGTAACTTGGGTAATGCCCTTGTTTGGAGTGACCTCCCTTAGGGGGAGATTGTTGGAAATACGTTTTACGTATTAAGAAGGATCGGTCACTCCAACAATAGTCCATGTAATAGCTCGAAGTTTAGTTACTTATCTTTATTTAACAAATAAACCAAAGCCTAGCCTACAACATGTGTAGGCCGGCCCAAATGTAAGCCCAAGCCCATGACAAGGGCTTGGGTATATAAACCCTCTCCTTTGATGGAGAGGGTGTGTGTTCCTCATTTTTACACATAGTGAAAAAGTGTTTTTCTTTCACTTTCTCTCTCTAAGTGTGTGTGTTCTCACCATCTCTCTATCTCTTTCTCTCTCTAAAAACATAAGCAAGATTTACATATCTTACAAATTCAGTGCTAATCTTTCTAGAATTTAGGGTTTGCAAGTATACAACCCTTGAACTTTCAGTTTTTGTCAAAAGTGGTTAAAAGTAGTTACTAGTTTGTTGAAATTTACACTTTTGGTCCTTTAAGTTTCTGAAATTTACATTTTAGCCCTTGTATTTTCATTTGGCTTACATTTCAAGCACATTTACTTTTATGCATTTTATATTTTTACTTTGTGAATATTACTTGGTATTTTCAAAGTGTTTTACGAATACATAGCCTAATATTTTCCACTTTTTACTTGTTGATTGAATTAGACATAGACTTCCAAATACCCTTAACAACCAAGAACAATTAAAGACTTGAGATTTTTAGGACTTTCAATTTGTCAAGAATTGAGAATAAACGAACTTCAAAATTGTCAATTTCAAATGGCGCCGCTGCCGGTTCATGACATTACGAGAGACTATTGATTGATGGTTTCGATTGGCTTTTGAGATCCGTTCACCTCGTGAACGTTATTTTTTACGTATCATAAATCAAAAACATAAAAAAATAAAAAATATAAAAATATAAAAACTAAAAACTAACAAAAAAATTCTTTTCCTAAAGAATTGACCGAAAAAAAAAAATTCAAAAATCAATCTTTTTCCTAAGAGAAATGCAACCAAAAAATATATATTATTAGATTTCATCGGTTTTTACGTACATATAGTATTTTCTTTAAAAACCCAATAAATACAAAAATATTTTCTCTATATTATTATATGTAGATACGTATACGTATACGAACACTCAATACACATATCTCCATAAGTATTGCTTTTGCAATACACCGTGTTCGGGAGCGTTCCGGTCCTTGACACGTGTATCGATCAAATTTAATTAAGCAAGAATAGATAAATACTTCCAGTAGGCAAGAACTCGAAGAATACAAACTACAAAGTGAATAGAAAGGCGACTTGCTATAAAATGTCGTCTAAGGGTTAATAGGTACTTAAGTGCTTCGCGCCACCTAACCCCTCGTTCACTAGTGCATATTCTAAGAAGGAAGGCTTAATTGGGGGTCTTGCACCCAAGTATTACTTACGTATATTATACTTTCTTGTGGATATTTCATATTGAATCTCGAAGAGGATAATCCCTTCTTCTTCAAAGTCGAACAAGAGCTTCTCTCTCACTCCTTGATTTGAGTTGCATAATCACCCGCGGGCGTGCACAAATACCATTTGGTGTACAACCCCTTCCTCCGAAAAGGAAGAAAAAGAGAAAGAGTAAAAACAACACCGTCCATCAAGCCTATCCCGAGAATCATGCTTTGATCATTACACAAGAAGCCATGGCCGCCGTTGACACTCGACCTTTGATGGAGCACTTGCAATCCAATGTGCAAGGATATGCCGATGCTATTGTTATACCCGAGATTCCCGCAAATACCTTTGAGATTAAGACATCTATGATTAGCTTGGTTTCAAACACACCATTTTTGGGGAGACCTAGTGATAATCCACACGATCATATTAAGAAGTTTGTGTTACTTTGCAACACCATTAAGTACAATAGAGTTCCCCATGATGCCATTAAGTTAATCTTGATCCAATTCTCCTTAGAAGGAAATGCTAAGTATTGGCTTGATACACAACCACCTAAGAGCATTACTACTTAGGATGATTTCACTAAGAAGTTTATGAACAAGTTCTTTCCCCCATCTAAGACCACGGCTTTAAGGAACTTAATTATTCGATTTCAACAAAAACCTAGCCAAACCTTTAGTGATGCATGGGAGGAGTTCAAGGAGCTATTGAGAAAATGCCCTAATCATGGATTCAATGAGGTTTACCAAATCAACACTTTCTATAATGGATTAAGACCACATCACCAAGATTCCCTAAACTCCTCCGCGGGTGGGAATATTCTTTTTAAATCCATTCAAGAAGCTTGGGACATTATTAAGACCAAATCAATGGTGCAAACTAACACACAATTTGATGAGAGAGTCCATGTGGTGCAAGAGAGTGTTACTCCTCAAATGGAAAAGATGATCTCTCAAAAGCTTGATATTATGACCAACACACTCATGAAATTTTGTGAAATCTCTTTGAACAAGAATTCCACCAATGATGTGAATGCTATTGCTCTTTCATGTGAGACTTGTGGA
The DNA here is from genome assembly GCA_025667525.1 of Glebionis coronaria. Lineage (NCBI taxonomy): Eukaryota > Viridiplantae > Streptophyta > Magnoliopsida > Asterales > Asteraceae > Glebionis > Glebionis coronaria. The sequence goes on from CM046877.1 coordinate 119,854,333, forward strand.
GGTCCTCATTCTTACCAACAATGTGATAAGGTGCAAGGTTATCAAGTTGAGTGTTATGCTTACCAAGATGAACATAGAGAGCATTTCAAACCAAACATCAATCAAAACAATCTATCTTACAAGTCACAAATATACCTTTCTCCACCCAGCTTCCCACCCCAACCACCCACCCAAACTCAAAATAATCCTCCTCAATTGTTACAAAGAAATCAAGTGCCTAGGCCAAGTTACCAAGGACAAAACAATTTTAGAGCACCCAATACCTTTCACAATCAAGGAAATAACTTTCAAGGCAACAACCAAGGGTTTTACAATCAACCTCTCCTTTAACTTCCCCAATTACCAATGAAGAAACCAATAAAGAGAAACTAACCACCACAACACCTATTCCACCTACACAAAAACCAAGTCTCCCATACCCATCAAGATTGAGAAAGGAAAAGCTTAAGAACAAGGATTATATACAAGTATCAAACTTTTTGAGGATGTTCAAGCAAATCAACATAAACATCTCCTTTGCGGAAGCCTTAGCCAATATGCCTAAATTTGCTAAGATGATCAAGGACCTTCTTTCTAACAAGGAGAAATTGGTGGATTTGCCTAATGCTTTCTTAAATGAAAATTGCTCCGCGGTTTTGCTTAAGAAGTTGCCTACTAAGCTTGGAGATCCGGGGAGAATTTTTGATTCCTTACAATTTCCCGGGGGTGGAAAATTGCATGGCATTAGCAGATTTAGGGGCAAGCATAAATCTCATGCCATTATCGGTTTGGAAAAGACTTTCACTTCCCGAGCTCACTCCTACTAGGATGACTCTTGAGTTGGCCAACCGTACTATAGCTTATCCAGTGGGAATTACGGAGGATGTTTTTGTTGGGGTTTATAGATTTACCTTTCTCGCGGATTTTGTGGTGGTTGATTATGATATGGATCCGAGAGTTCCTTTGATTGTTGGTAGGCCATTTTTGAGAACGGGTCAGACTCGTATAGATGTGGCGGAAGGTGAACTTACAATGAGGGTAGGAGATGAAAGAGTTGTCTTTAACATGGGAAAGTTGTCAAAGAGGTCTAATGAGCCTGAAACGGTGAAGCATATTTATGTTGTTAATGAGGAGGAAACTCAAGATGATATTCTTGATGAAGTTTGTGATGAATATGTTTATGAAGCTTGCTCAAGTAGAGAATATGACCTTCCTTGTGTTGAGACCATTGCTTCCATTACCTCATCCTTGGTTTTTGATGAACCTCAAGAGCTTAATTTTGGTGATTTTGTGATTCATTCCAATCCTCTCTTTGAAACATCATTTGATAACCCACTTTTCCACCATGATGAAGACACCAATGAGGATTTTAGTGATGGTGAACTTTCTCTTTGTGATACACCAATATATGATGATTATAGTGATGATGAGCTCTCCACTTGTGACTCTCCATTCATTGATGATCACACTTCCTTGAGTTTTGAAGAATCACCAATCTTTGATAGACCAATCTATGATTTTTGTGGTGATGAGGAGGATTCTATCATGGATGAGGAGTGATGAGTTTTTAGTGGTTGATATACCTTTTAAGTGAACTCTTGGATATATTGATGAGGATGGGGACATACTCTTTCTAGATTCTCTATTGCATGAAGATCCTTTACCTTCTTCCTTGTCCACATCAACCTTTCAAAGTGATAAAGGAAAACAAGTCATGATGGTTCCTTCCAAGAGCTTGTTGTTACCAATTACTCCACAACCTTCCTCTTACCATGTGACCTACAAGGGAGAATCTTCTAAGGCAACCACCACTTGTTGTTTTCCCATCAAGGAACGGATTTTTGATCCTGGTATAGAGCTTGCTAAACCATCTCAATATCCGCCTGATGCAATAAAAGGAAAACTTCTGAGAGATTTGAGAGTATCACGTTATCACCTTTTGAAGGACATATGGGCAACCATTGTGGAGAACAACACCTTACTCTTTTCACCATTGCTTGGGAAGATAGATGTTGGATTGTGTTATAAGTGGGATGGTAATTATGTATTTGATCCGGGGGATATTTATGAAGTTTTGATAATTGAAAACTTATTTTACCTCATCATGGAGATGTTTCTTCAAAAGGGCAAAAATTTTACTCTCCATGATAGGTTTTAGACACTTTTAAGTGTGGGATGAGTCGAGCTAGAGACTCCATAAATCAAGCTTGAATAACTAGGTGTTGGGCCAATTTAGAGCCTAAGTTGTCCCTGTACTGATTTGAATGAAATATACCTTAAGTATTTTATAGGTCGGTAAACTCATGATAGTTTACCGAGTCATCCTCAGATGTTCTCAGAAGTCCACAGAGACTCCTTCACTACTGCAGCGGATCTGAGCCAGTAAAGACGAGAACCAAGATCAGGATGATGGAGTTAGTGAGTAATGACAATGAATCACTAACTCCCGAAGACCATCTCTGATCTGAAGACCTGAAGTATTTATACTGAAGACATAGTGGGAACTTCCTTTGGTGAAAAAGAAAGAATATAAAGTGCAAGGGGGTTACTTGACTTTATTGAAGCTTCCAAAGGAAGCTTCACTTTCCTACTATATATAGTGGTCTCATGACTTAGAGTTTGGTAGAGATTTCTACCACCAAAATACACATAGTGTTAGTGTTAGGATTTCCTCCTCCCATTGGTTCTTTCCTACCTTGTAACAATGGGAGTTTAGTTTGTCATCATCGCCCGGTTGTTATTCCGCAACAACCGGGTAACACTTGTATATTTGTTGATTCATATATTAATAAGATATACAACGATGAAAAGTACAAGCTATTGTTATTAGTTAGTCAATTGGTTAATTGTGCACATTGTTCTTAGTAGATCTTCATAGATTCGATATGTGCACAAGATTTATGGACCAACAAGTGGTATCAGAGCGGGTTGGATTTTCTCTATCCATATCCGTTCGAATGGCTACAAATAACATTCTTTTTAGCATGGTCAAAATCATCAGTGTGTTGAAAAAAATTGCCTTTACAATAGCAGTTTTTTGGGGGAGAGATGAACACTGATGACTTTTGCTAAAAGAATACACCACTCAAACCTTATCCTCGTACCTACAACCACCAACACCGACACAATAATATCTTAAACAAATTCCCCTCTCACCCTCACAAATCTCATTCAATCTCACCGTATCCCACAATCCTCAAATCCACTCTCACTCTCATCTCACATCAAATACAAGATCCGTTCACAACAAAGATCCTAATCATTTCCATCCTCTACCTTTATTCTCTCTCACAAAATCATTATCAAACAAATACATATCAACAACACCATAAATCACAAACCCAGATCTTATCAGTAACAACGAATCTCAAAATCACAGATTCAAAAACAAACCCCACATAACATACAGCATCAAATCCCACACAACCCGACACTCATAACAAAAGATTTGTTAATTGGTGAACATGTCTCTTGTGGCCATGAGATAGATTTAAATTGCATAAGAAGATCGATTTTTGTTGTATTGGGAAACTAGGTTTGTGAAGATGTTGTATTAGGTATAATGATTCTCGTAAATTATTATTGGGTGTATGAATTTGAGAAATTCGTTGAAAGATGGGTTCAACTTTGTTGCTGAAACTGTTGATAAGAGTGATGGTAGAACCGCTTCCGAGTGTATAGCGTATCATGAATGCCGAGCGAGTTTTGATAGCTGATGAAATCAGTAGAAAATATGGCTTAGCCTAAAGTTTTCGTTTGGTAAGCATGAATGTCAAATGATCCGGTGATTGGTGTTAAGTGAATAGGTGTGGCTGTGATGTTACATAGTAGAAAAAGCTGGTGCATTGAAATACACATGTGCTTAAAAGCTTGTGGTAGCTCAGTTCAAAAAGGGTGATTACAGTTGATGCTCTGGTAAACAAAAATTCTATGAAGGGAAATGGTTCACACAACGAACTATTCAAATAAGAGGGTACCCAGGTCACTGTATAACCCCACATGGGTCGCTGGGCGGATCTTGCTAAACCTGCCAAGAGAGATCTCTGAACCTGCCAAGACCTTTGCAAACCTGTCGCAGGTGAACCCCCAGCAGAGTTAACCCCAGGTCAAAGACCACATCGATGGACTGAACCCCTTGTAAACCCCTGAACCTAACCAGCGAACTTGGTCAGTGAACCCTGTCAAACAGCAACCTTACACAAGTCCTCGAACCTTCAGCTGTTGTGACCCCTCAGCTGATGTCATCCCACCTGCTGTGAACCCCCAGTGGTCGCTGTTTATGTGAACCCTGGGTCAGCGAGCTCATCGAATTCTGAACCTGCCAACAGTGACCTCTGAACCCCCAGCATAGTTGACCCTATCGCTAGACCCCTTCATCAAAGATTGCTGGTCCCCTCAGCAATACCTACCAGTGAGCCCTGTCAGTGAACCCCCCAGGTCAGAGAGCCCCTGAACCCTCCAACAACACTGAGCCACCAGTCTTTGAACCTTTCAGCAGTTCTGAACCACCAGAGTCTGAACCACCAGCGAGTCTGAACCACGAGTTCTGAACCATCAGCAAGTCTGAACTCCCATCGGTTATGAACCATCAGAGATTTGAACTCACTCACATGCTATTCTAAACCTTCAGAAAAGACTGAACACCTTCAGCAGATTCTAGACCCCTGTCCTTCTCTGGACTCCTGTCTTTGACCTTTCTACCTATCCCCAATCTCTGACCCTGTTAGAGGACCGAACTTTTCAAAGGTCAGAACCTCATACCAGATCAGAGATACCAGGTCAGTAGACAGATTGAACCACAGCCATCAGGTCAAAGACCTACATGAGACTCTTGTCGCTGTACGAGTACTCGAGCTTGGAAAATCAAACCCGCTGAATTTACACATCCAAAAGTTGAAGATTTACCAACTTTTGAGGGGGAGATGAATACAATTATTAGAGTTGTATCATCATGGTTTGAAGTCATCAGGGATCAATGAACAAAGTGTGTATTGATGCAAAAGTTGCTTATACAGCAACTTTTGAGGGGGAGAGAACCACACTTATCAAAGTGTTTACACACTCATCGATCATCATCAGGTACACTTATACAGACTTGTATTCTTTCTACATATTAATCATGTATACTTGTATCTATAACCTGTTGACAAACCACATATAACACCACTTATCAAAGTGTTTACACACTTATCAAAGTGTTTACACACTCATCGATCATCATCAGGTATACTTATACAGACTTGTATTCTTTCTACATATTAATCATGTATACTTGTATCCATAACCTGTTGACAAACTATAACACCACAAACAACACCACCACCCCACCACTACAAAAACAAAAAAAACAAACCAATCACATACCAAAAAATCCAAATTTCCAAGAAGAGCAGCTGTTGTTGGTAATGTGCTTATACAGGTTGATGTTTTGTTGAAAGAGAGAATGATATGTTCGGGTTAGAAGTGTGGTATGTTACTGATGTTTGTTACATGAAGTGAACAAGTGTTCTGGGATTTTAATATACTTGGGTATTTAGTAGTTTGGAGTGAATCTTTCTTGTTGTGCCTGATCAACACTGCTAGAAATAAGACTCTGAAGCTACCACTGAACCTAGGAAGAAAGCTCAAGATGTTCGTCAGAGACTACACTTATTTAGTCACGAATACAAAGAGCTGGTATGAACACATGTTGTAAAACTTCACATCAGAAGGTTGTTACTTATTGTATCCCTATGTTGTATCTTAGTATGTAAGAAGAAGCCGTTATGCTCACTTACTACTAAAAGACTTAGGCTATATTTCTATTCAAATAGGGGGAGATTGTTGGGCCAATTTAGAGCCTAAATTGTCCCTGTACTGATTTGAATGAAATATACCCTAAGTATTTTATAGGTTGGTAAACTCATGATAGTTTACCGAGTCATCCTCAGATGTTCTTAGAAGTCCACAGAGACTCCTTCACTACTGCAGCGGATCTGAGCCAGTGAAGACGAGAACCAAGATCAGGATGATAGAGTTAGTGAGTAATGACAATGACTCACTAACTCTCGAAGACCATCTCTGATATGAAGACCTGAAGTATTTATACTGAATACATAGTGGGAACTTCCTTTGGTGAAAAAGGAAGAATATAAAGTGCAAGGGGGTTACTTGACTTTATTGAAGCTTCCAAAGGAAGCTTCACTTTCCCACTATATATAGTGGTCTCATGACTTAGAGTTTGGTAGAGATTTCCACCACCAAAATACACATAGTGTTAGTGTTAGGATTTCCTCCTCCCATTGGTTCTTTCCTACCTTGTAACAATGGGAGTTTAGTTTGTCATCATCGCCCGGTTGTTATTCCGCAAACAACCGGGTAACACTTGTATATTTGTTGATTCATATATTAATAAGATATACAACGATGAAAAGTACAAGCTATTGTTATTAGTTAGTCAGTTGGTTAATTATGCACATTGTTCTTAGTAGATCTTCATAGATTCGATATGTGCACAAGATTTGTGGACCAACACTAGGTTTAGAGTTTGTAGACTTAGAGTGTGGTAGGTTAGAAATAAGGATATAGAGTTGATGAGAAGTGTAGGGGGGACCTTCCTTTTTTCTTCATGTTGTTTTTAGGATTGCTTACTCATCATGTGCTTTGGAGCTTATGGAGGAGGCCCTTGTATCCGGTTCACTTTGTTACTATTGTGATTCTTCATAAACACATTGTGCTTAAAAATGAATTCACTATAGTTGATCCTTACTTAGCTTGGGTTAAGCAAAGTCTATTCTGTCATAAGTGTAGGGGATGTTTATACTCTCATGCTCTTAAACATTGAGGACAATGTTTAGCTTAAGTGTAGGGGGGTCTTCTATCAAAGTGACCTTACCTAGACTTTGTCATTGACCTTCATGATAACTTGTAAAATTAATTTTTCAAACATTTTTCAAATTTTTGATCTACTTTGGCCACCAAAAATATGCATTAATCATTTTTCATTTGCATAACACATTTGCATTGTATATATTTCTTCTTTTATTTGTCATCAAATATCTAAAAAAAAATAAAGGATATGGTTTAACAAATTTAGATATCTTTGACATGTTAGGCCCGCCATGAATACTTTGACTCAACCCAAGTTTGCTTATCTAAGAATTCTCTAGCTAGTATCCTTAACCTTGTAGTCCTTCATTATTCTATTAGGCTAAGCATCCACGACTCTCATTATTTGAGACTTTAAATTTGTAGAGAATGGGAGATGATAGAGTTGAAGCAAGTATAAAAGGGCTAGATAAACTTCATGACAATTATTTGTGGCTAAACCCTTCTTCTTCTTTGCCTCTAATTTCTTCGCATGTATATATGTTAATAAATAATCAAGAACGGTTTTAATCGGTGTGTAGTATCCTATGCATTTTTGACTAATCATTCATGGTTGGTATAAGTACGTCTTAAGATTCTAAGTTAGACGTTTTATGTGTACTAAACTTATGTCATGCTTAATACTTAGCGTGTGTTTTTCCTTTTATTCTTTCAACTTTCTTTGTGAGGAATAAAGAAAAATAAGAGCGGCTTATAAAAAAATGAGTGGCTAGAATAGAAAAAAAATTATACAAGACTCCCAAGAGGGGCAGTGAAGTGTTAATTATAGTAGCTATTGAATTCCAATATTACCTTGACGGGTTGCGGGAATTTGATACTTGCTCCAATCAAATATTACCTTGACGGGCTGCGGGATTGAAGATCCAAGGTCTTAAAAAGGCGGCGGATGTAAATTATTGCGTGAGTTTTATTTTTCTTTCCTTAGCGAGTGTGTAGCTACTTATTAATGCATGACATAGGAATTTTACACATAAGGCGAATGACTTATTACTCTTGAAACGGACTTATATTAATTGTGAGCGGTTTTTCGAGTAATGGATGAGAGGATTACTTAGGATTAAAACCGTGCTTCCTTATTTTTGGATTTTACATTTCTTATATTTAACACTTTAAATAATGACAAATTTGCCTTCAAGCAATTCGCTCAAATAATAACCGGTTCCACATTTAATTGTCATGAATAAGTTGATGCACTTTTTACTTGTGAATACAATGATCCCATTTTTAAGCTTGGTATGGGGAAAGGGAAACTTGAGGGTGATAAGTGTTCATGGTACTAAAGCCCTAATCTAAGTCATTGATTTCTTTATGAGTTTTCCATCAAAGCCATTTATGAAAAATCAAAAATATATAAATAGAATTGTTCTTCTTTGCATTGCATTGTACAAAATCAAGATCATGCCATCATATAGAGTAGTGTAAAAGCATTCCATATTGCCCAAGGTGGGTTAATTATTAGAAAAATGTAAATTTGTGCTTTAAAATATAGCATTGCATGAGGTCATGGCAATGTTCAAGTGTAGGGGATTTGATATGAGCAAAATCTCATATCAATAAGTTAACAAATCACCCTAAAACACATATAAAATACCTAAGTTTTGTGCCATAAAGCAGTATTATGTGGTATGTTTTGTGTTTGTGATTAAATAGGTAACAAGGATACAATTTCAAGCAAACAAGTGGAAATCAAGCTCATTTATGATGAAAAGACAAGAGAATGATCAAAGATGACAAGCCATTTGAAGAAAAGGACCTATCTTGATAATGTTCAAAAGTTAAGGGACTTAAATGCAATTTTGGAAAAAGTCAAGATTAAAGTGAAACTTGGTCAACCTTCAAGTCAACCAAGTCAAGGGACTTAAATAATCAATAATGTAAGTAAAAGGACTAAAATTGCCAAAGAAATGAAGAAAGGAGTCAAAATGAAGAATTTGCCAAAGAGAAGGACTGAAAATGTCAATTTTACACAAACTTTGGTTATGATCCGAGCAGTACTCCTCTCCACCAATCAGAATGCAAGAAAGGGAAGTGGTGGATCACCACGTCACAAGCCAGCTCGCCTTTTCATTTAATAAACGTATTTGAACAGTACCTCCACTTACTTCCTTTTGACCAATGAGAAACCAACACTCAATGTTCATTATATCTAAAACGGATAAAGATCCGTGTGTGAAGCAATGAGAAAATAAAATGATGCCACGTGTCAATGTCAACAAAGAACGAACCTAGGGAGTGGATTTGGCTACACTGCATTTAAGACAAAGCTTTCTACATGAAACTTACTCGCATTTTAACAAGGAATCCAACCCTTATGATCAATTAGACTGAAATTGGAGGAATCAAAAACCCCCTTTGGTGTTCTTGAAGACAAATTTGCAATAAAGAATAAGAGTACACCTGGCACTCTCTCATTGGATGAGACATGTCACACTCCCCAACATTTCATCATTTCAGTTCTATAAATAGCAGTTAGACACCTCATTTGTCAAGTAGTAGTTAAAGTGTGAAAAACATACACTTGTAATTTCTCTTATTTCTAGTTAATCTTTCAATTAGTTAGCTTCTCTCAAGTGTTTGACACACACTTGAGAGGTAGTTATTCAGTTAGCTTTTGTAACCTACTTTCCCTCCAAATAAATAAAACACAAAAATATTCAGTTCATACTCTTATATTCATCTACTTTACTCAAATCTTCATTCCTGTTGATGCATTGTGATTTCATTGATCATAACTTATCAATGAAGTGTGTTTGAGTTCTTTTGGAGCTTATCAAGCACTTCTAGCAAGTTCAGTTCAATTCTAGTACCTCTTGAAGTAGTTAAAAGTAGATTTTGTTGATTTGATTCAAAAATGGCTTTTTGAGGTGAATAGGGTGTTGGTTTTAGTAGATTTAGGTTGAAGGTAGTGTAATCTAGAGAGCTCAGCGCTCCTCTACTCCATTAGAGGAGGCTTCAAGCTAAAAGGTGTCTTAAATCCTGTTTTTGGTTCCACTTAAGAGCTTTGCATGCTAAATTCCTAGTGTAAAGCTTAAATGTTGAACTGATCATGTGTTTAGTTTGACTCTAGTGTAATTGTGTTGGATTGATAGTATTTGAGTGATCTTGTAGCTTTAATCTTAGTCTTATTGATTTCAGCTTTGGTTTTCATCAGATATTTGGTCATTGATATCATTTTGTAGTTAAGTCTGTTTACTAGCTTAATTTCAGCTCAAATAACTTTTATTTCACATAATAAACTTGTTTTGATAATAGTCATAATCTGTTTCACTCTTGTGTTCAAATTCCTTTGTAAAAATCTTTCATAGCTGTTTTAAAGTGGTGTTTGGATTTGATGAATTTTGGATAAACAAGTCTGTTAAATCAGTTGAATTTTGTCCATTTACCTTTGGTAACATAGAGTAAACATTTTAGTTCAGTTTTGTGGTCAAATAGTTGGTCAAATAGGCAATTGGTTCATAAAACGTTTGGGTCAAGCATTGTAACCATTTTCATCAGTAAACTAGCTAACTTCCAATCATTACCATGTATTCATTACTTGATCATTTTGTTTGAAACCAGCTTCTACTTATAGTTCAATATACAAAGAAAAAGTTTATAAAAGGAAATTATATAGTATCCAATTTTCATTGTAAAATCAGCTTTTTAATAAGCACAAGAGCTAATGCAAGTTTCTGTGATATAAGACTAACTGATTTCTCATATCTCAAGTTCTACTTCACAAACTAGCTACTTTTTCTTCACAAATCTTGTTACAAACATGTCTTGAGTAGGTTTTGAAATTTTCAGCTTTTTCAAAAAGTTGGTCAACGCTTGGTCAAATAAGCTCATTTGAGCTTAATTTCAGATTTTGGATTATCCGGTTAACGATTTTCAATTTGGAAAGACATTCCATACTCTTTGTCAGCTTATCAATCAGATTTTTCAAGAAAATCAAGTTTTGGAAGTCTGGATTTTTAGTTTGCTTAATCTTGGCTTATTAGAATAAGCTACTTGGTGATTTACTAGTTTTTAAGCTGTTTCCTTAACATGTCTAGCTAATTTTGGATTTTAAGCTCTTTAAAATAGACCAGAGCTGATTTGGTCCATTAATAAGCTCATACTAGCTTATTAGAAGTTGTTAGCCCGTTTTTGTTATAAATTCACAATTAATTGCACTTTGGTCCTTCTGGTTTGTAATTTTGTGAATTCAGTGCTAATCTTTCTAGAATTTAGGGTTTGCAAGTATACACCCCTTGAACTTTCAGTTTTTGTCAAAAGTGGTTAAAAGTAGTTACTAGTTTGTTGAAATTTACACTTTTGGTCCTTTAAGTTTCTGAAATTTACATTTTAGCCCTTGTATTTTCATTTAGCTTACATTTCAAGCACATTTACTTTTATGCATTTTATATTTTTACTTTGTGAATATTACTTGGTATTTGCAAAGTGTTTTACGGATACGTAGCCTAATATTTTCCACTTTTTACTTGTTGATTGAATTAGACATAGACTTCCAAATACCCTTAACAACCAAGAACAATTAAAGACTTGAGATTTTTAGAAATTTCAATTTGTCAAGAATCAAGAATAAACGAAATTCAAAATACTCAATTTCAACTACAAGCCCACCCAAGGAGGCTTCTGGAACTTTTCCGTTTCCTTCTTTTCTCTTCTATTTAATTCCATAACGGTCGTTTATACTTAACTCTTAATTATTAACGATCGTTAGTTAAGCTTCGGTTTATATTAATAAATATATAAAATATATTTATTAAATAAATTAACCCTTTACGTAATGTGTGCAACCCCGTAATCCCGAGTTCGATCCTAACACACGACTATTTAAATATAAGACCATAAAACTTTCATACCCTTACATACCAAATCCGTTGTAAAATATTCATTTCAACTGCAAATGACCCCACGTCATTACTGCAAAAGCGGTTAAAATATAGTAAAGGTACAGTAGCCGAGAAAAATAGGGTACCACTTGAGTACATGGCATTTAATGCGAATGCAAAAAAAAATTAAAATTAATTTCAAATATCATTTTGCATCCAAATAATGATTCTTTCAAATTCATGCCTATAAATACTCCATCCATCATAAAAACATACACAAAAGATTTTAGCAATTACACTCTACACTAATTTCTCTTAAGATCAAAAGTGTGTGTTCAAATCATTTATCCAAAAAAGTGTTCTTTGAATCTGGTAATCATGTAACTTGCTTCCTTTATTGTTATAATTCATACGTTATTGCTTGAATATCAAAACGTACCATTTCCCTTTTATGCTTTAAAAACATTTCTTTAATGGGACTATCTAAAGCGATTATCTATGCCCCTCAGACTAAGAATCTGATTAATGAGGGAGTCCAGTTTTCTGGAATAGTTATAGGGGGAATTTTAGTTACCCTCGTAAATGTAACAACCTACCAACCTATTTGCAAATTTTTTTTTAAAAATGATTGGGCTGATGCGTTTTCTAACACTCACTCATTATTGTACCATGACTATCTCAGGTAGTTGTGGTTCACTACTGAGGTCGTAACCTAAACCTAAAGTTCTAAAGGGTCTCAGGGGTCTGAGACCAAGAGTCATAAGGGGTCAGTTTTCACTATGAATAATGGAAAGACACCATTGATTTCAAACTTTAAAACATTTTGTGAAACCAATGGACTTAATTATACTAAAGGGGCTTATGTGAAAGACACTAAAAATGAGTCAGTTTCAAGGTCCCTGACTTGTTAATGGATAAAACCCCTTTAATCGAAACTGATTTTCCCATAGCTTGGAGGATCCTTGTCACTTTTATGACTGAGGTGATCAGTGGGAATCGTTCATCTACTAAGCAGGTTAACTCCACTCAGCAAATGCTATCTTCAGTCTCATCAGTGTACTGAAGATTGACATATGATAGATCATTTTTAATGATCTCGTAACCAGACTTCTAAAGGAGTCAAGGAAAACGTATGTTTCTTATCCAAGATTCATATCTTGAACCCCAAAACGGTTACTTGGTTCCTCTTACACTCAGGACATATTATATGTGTCTCAACCCACCATCTTGAGTTCATCAAACTTTTCTCGGAACCCATATAAAGTCAACCCTATTGAATTGACGGCCCACATGACCAATGTTATTGGTCATGCAACTTCAGTGTCTCCCATTCCCACTTCTGGAAAGAAGGGGAGGAAGAAGTCTCAGATTGTGCCTAAACATAAACCCAAGGCACACATCCTTGAGGCTTCCGAGGCACTTACCGATGAGAAAAGACCAAGAATAAAACTCCCACCCAAAAGCAGACCAAGATTCATCCAACCCAAAGGAAAGACCCTGTGAGAGGCCCTGATACATCACATTCATGGTCGACGGGCCACAATACTGGTCCTCTTGATTTTAGAGGGAAATAAACAACCCTTTTTTATGGGACCGCCTATCCACTCTTCCGATGAGGGGCATTCATACATCACAACTTTTCTTGAGGAAGTACAAACTAAGTTCAAATACTCAGGGAGACGCCCACAGGTAACATACCTCACTGATAGGACTTTAACCTCTGCCCAATCTCTTAATAGAGGCACAGTAAATCGACAGTTTTGCTTGAAGGAACCCAATCAGATCCTAAAGACTAAGGAAAACGCCCACGGGTAAAACACCTTACTAATAGGGATCTTACCTTCACCAAATCTCCCAATGAAGACACACTAAATCAAGATTCTTTGACTAATGTACCCACTACTGATTCCTAAGACTCAGAGAGACGCCTACAGGTAAAACACCACACTGATAGGAATATCGCTTCAACTCTTGATCAATCACAAACTGCCTTTGAGCATCAACTGGATAAAACACAATACACGAGATTTGTGGCAGAGAGTGACCTAAAAAAAGGCAAGCCTTCTTCTGAAAGGGAGTTGGATAAACAAACTCTTTCACAGACATTTGGAGACTATGATGAGTTGTACCATGAGTCTGATGAAGAACTGAACACCTTTATGAGAAACCGATTGAAGATGTCAGCTCCAAACACTCAAACTTGGCCACTCGTGCTACCACCATCCTTAGAACTCTAGAAAACTATGGTGGCAAGCATGATGAAACTCAGCCAAAATTAAAGGACCTCACTGATAATCATATGGAGTTCATTAGCGACATCTACAAAGATTATCATGCTATTAAATCCAAGCTGAATAAGTGTGGAGCATGCCTTGAATACCACTGAATACAATGTCTCTCTGAAGACAAATTTGGAGGAAGTTGTTACTAGCAACAATGAGTCCTCGTCTAAATTGGGTCAGCTCATAGACCAACTGAATCAAGATAAAGTGACTCAAGTTGTCACAAGACTTGATTCTTAACAATATGATATAAGCGAGGTCAAGACTCAGTGTGATGATATTTATGAGATCCTTCAGAATGATCCTGATATCGAATACTTACTCACCAAAGCCGCAAGAGGGTATATTGAAAATGCAACCCATCTCTCAGTGATCGTGCAAAGTCTGAAGGACTCGGACATTCTCGTTCTTAAAATAAAAAAGTGCTACTATGGCGAATTCTTAGGCCATCGTCCAAGAAGAGGTAAAGTCTCTATCAAGGCTAACACTACCAACATGAAGACGGCAACGACTGAAATGCTTGAGGCATTCAAGGGAACAAATACATCCTCCCCATAAGAACAGACGAGGGTACCAAAAGTTAGGATTATTGAGGTTAATCCTTCAACTTTTAAGGGGGAGAAGACTGCTCAAAGCTCCTGAAATTGATAGGATTTTCCTCTCACATTGAGGGGGAGAATGAAGGCATGGAGGGTCAAGAGCACAAAAAGGATGAATAAGGGTTATTAGTGCCTGAAGAACAACATGAGCACCCCTAAATCACAAATCTAATACCACTCAACTCAGTCAGGCCTTCCACCCCACCAACAACACCAACCATTGAAACCATCCCAGAACCCTTAATCTCAAGAGTTATCAAAGACAAGAAGATTGATACAGAGACTGAGGGTTCACCTGTGAAGTTAGTTAAATTTTCAAGGAAAGTAATAGCTGATCCCATTGTTCCAGTCTAGGTCCTGTATGAAATCAAAGGAAAAATGTACCAACTCACTAAAAATCAAATTCAGAAGTACATGGACATGATGGAGCAAATTGAACAAAAGAAAGCATTTGAAACAAACAGGGGTGCAATCCTGAATATTTCCACTGAGTTGTTAAGGAAATTAGTTGTGATCCAAAAAGTTGTTCAGTATGACTGATGGTCGAGATTTTATCAACAAGCAAGAAGAAGAACTCAAAGCTATCGAAGAGTCCATGGTGAAGAAGCGGCAACAGAAGAGCTCTCTAAAGAAGAATCTTTTTTATCAGTATGTATGGGTCACCATATAAAGAAAAAAACCTGAAATAATCATAAACCTTCAAATTGTTCCAAACTCCAAGCCTGTGTCAATAGTGGTGTTCAAGAACAATGATGAGAGAAACTTTGAGGTCATGCAGAAGTTTTCTTTTGGGGATTTTAGTCTCGGTGAATGGGACGAATTGGGAAGGATTCCCAGGACAAAGACAAACAAGTGTGTTCCTGATCTGCTAAACTCTCTGAGCAATAGATATGAAAGATTGAAATAGATCAAGAAATAACTGGATATCACTAAGGAACTTCCACTGACTAAGCAAGATCTAACACAAACAAAAAAAAGGAAGAGGATGGAGCTCGAGCCTGAACCAAGAATTTCATGTCTCGAATGGTAACAGCACACTCCCTATTGTGTCCCCTTTGTAAATGCAATGGTCATAGAAGAGCCTGAGTAAGGTATCTTCTTCATTGATGTGTTTGGAGATCAGGCATTTCAAAGGATGAGTGACATTCACAAGTGTAGTACTAAAGGACTCTTGATCTATCTTGGTATGATTGGTCACTTTCAATATAAGGAGAACAGGAGGTTCGCAGACAAACTAAGGGAGTTGATAAACAGAAAACCTGAAAAAGAAGAATTGATCATGACTTCAAAAGTGAAGAAGGAAACTATTGGACTCTGATCCCTTAAGTACTTAGTTTTTAGCCTTATGTTTTGTAATAAACTGATATGGCCTTTGTAAATGATGAATAAAAGAAGTACTTTGTTTAACAAGACTCTTCATCCCTTTTATTTTTAGTATAAGAAAAACCCCTCTTGCTCACTTATAATGAAAATAACATAGGTGTCGTTTTGTTTAAAATTTTAAAATTTTAAAATTCAAAATTCTAGTAAATTTAAATTCTTGAGAATAAATTTTTTAGAATTTAAAATGCCTACGCATGTTTGGTTGCCATAAATTAATAATACTATGAAATTTTGGTTTTGGGTAGACCCAGTTAACACGAATAAATATTTTTATAAAAATTCTATAAACTTTTTATTTTCACTTTTTATATAATCTTTTATAAAATTTATATAAATTTTATTATAGTTATAAAAGTTTTGTAAATTCTATTCTTTAATATAAATTAATATCATAATTTATAAATTCATATAAAAAATTTATGTAAATTTTATATAAAGTTATATAAAAATTATAAAATCTTACAAAATTTTCATATAAATTTTTTAATAGAATTTACAAAAACATTTATATAAATTTTTTTAAAAATTTATAGAAATTTTTTTATAAATTTAATAAATTTTTATATGAATTTATATAAATTTTTATAAAAAAACTATATAGGAATTTATATAAAAATTTAAAAAGAAACTATAATTTTTTATGAAAAAGGTCATAAAAATTTATATATATTTTTATATAAATTTTATCCTTTTTTTATAGAAGGAAAAACCGAATAAGCAAGTAAATGAAAATTCCTTACCTTTTGGAGCAATTCGAATTTTCCTCTTTCTGGGAATTTGGTGAATTTTTAATTCCTTCATTTGTCATACCAAACACAATATTTAGGGGACATTAAAATGTAAAAATTCTAAATATACCCCAATATCCTCCAACCAAACGCCCCTTTAGGATTATTTCTAACTATACCCCAAGAAATGTAATAAGTAAAGATACAAAAGTAATTCTTAGTATTTTAGTAATATTTCTAAACAACCAAACGCCCCTTATGAGAAGGCTCCGTATTTTAGTAATATTTCCTCTGGTCCATGCACACTCGTTCTTCGTCGAAGCCTTCTCATGAATCTTTAACGATTATGAAGCAACGAAATAAGAAGTGTTCTCAGCCCATAATCAAACCTGAGCTTCATACTATTGTGGAAAAACCCGTCGATACTTAGAGCACCCATCGAGGGTTATGGCGATGCGATTGTTATTCCGCCGATTATTGTCGGCCAATTTGAGTTGACCTAATGATGGATCGAGTGATTGTGATTATGGATCAAACGATCTGTGATTAGGGCTGTAAATGAACCGAACGAACTTGAACGGAGGTATATTCATGTTCATTTATTTAATATTAGTCGGACCAATAAACGAACATGAACGCATAATCGGACCAAAATTGTTGTTCATGTTCGTTTATTTAGATTTGAGCTTGTTCGTGCTCATTTATGTTTTCATTAATAACTTAAACGAACGAAACCAAACAAATATAAACGAACATAATGAACGTAAACTATCATATATAAATGAGGAAACGGGCTAAACTTGCATGTAGCTAAAGTTGTTACCTTAAATGATCCATATCATCATTTTATATACTTATATAATCGTTATATCCCAAAGTATGGTCTTACAAATAACATCATTTACATCCTAGAATATAATCAAGTTACCACGTTAGCATCATAAGTGTCATGCTCGCATAAGGACATCTAAGCAACATTTTTATCATAGCTAATTTTCACCATAACTTCTATTTCTAACTTTAATGTATACTTTAGGAGAAATTTGTAAGAACTTTGTACCTAAGCATTATATTACTAATATATTATTGTTGGGCGCCTTGTATTATTTGATATATAATTCCTTATTTTCTTAACATTTGGAATGTTAATAAAACGTAAACGAATGAAATCAACAATCGTAATCGGACGAACATAACGGAACGTTCACGAACGTAAATGAATGAACGAAGCCTTTGTTCACATTCGTTTATTTAACTAACGGACCAAAAATCTTGTTCATGTTCGTTCATTTATTTGATAAACGAACATAAATGGATTTCTTGTTGAACGATCGACGAACGGTTCGCTGAACATTTAATTCATTTATAGCCCTATATGTGATGATGGATCGACCAATTCGTGATGATGGATATATTAGATATGTTCTTAATATTATTTGTTGCAAAGAAGAGGGTTTTTAGAGGAAAATAGATCGAATGGGTAAAAAGAGAAAAAGAGAGAAAATGACGTTTAGTTTTTTTGAGTGTGTTTTAAATAAGAAGTTTAGTAGAAAAATGCTTATGTCGTTGACGAGTGAAAATATCAAAATACCCCTCAATATAAATTCAGGATTTATTTTCATCTATTAAATGAGAATACAACATTGGTACGAATCTTCTAATATTTTATAAAAAATTAGTATCCAAATATATTCAAATACAAAATAAAATAAAATCCTAACATTGATGGGCATTAATGCGCTTCTACTTATTTAGGTCCCCTTTATTAATTTCTCATTGATACATGGTTTTCTTGCCATATTTCCAGCCTTCTTAAATTTACAAATAAATCCTTTCACAGTTTATACAAAAGGAAAGGAAAATCGAAAGCTTCTAATTCAAGAAGAAAACAACAATAACAGAGATTTGTATTATAGAAAAAAAAAACTAATGTCGATATTGTGTCATCAATTATTAGGTATATCTCGAAATGGAATACAAATAATTACATTAAATGAGATGTTAAATTCAGAGGTTCAAGAGGCATCGATCATATTTCATGAATCGTAAATTATAGACTTTTCATTTAAGTGGGTCGTTTTCTTCATGACCTCATTGAAGATAAAAATGACTAAAAGAAGAATCATTCATCAAAAATATAAAAGGTATTTAGTAAATCAATTTATAAATGATCCTTTCTGAAGATATAATTTATTTATTAAAACTTTTTATCTATGTATGTCACATACTTTTTTTTATTATTGACACTTGTTAAAACAGTAATTTTGCCGGTCAATAAGTGTTAAAATACATGCTGAGAGAAATTAAGCAATGTTAAATTAGATTTTTACTAAAAATAAAAAACGTAAAAGTTGCCAAGTACTATTTATTCAGTGTTTTAGTTCGGCTCAAAAAGCTTATTAAATTTGTACATAAACATTTAATTAGATGGCTTAATTCAAAACAAACTTCAAAAAATTTATTAAATAAGCACAAAATATTGGAGGGAAATAGGTTTTAAATCGTCTTTTTATAAATATTTAATTATTATGCTAATATTCATGTTAGTTTTAGTGTTGTCTATATCAATATGTATAAGAAAAATATCTATGATTTTTAAGTCAACAAAAATTTGATGAAAGTTTGTAGTTTGTTATGTGTTTTGAGCTGGTTTATTAGGTGCGGGCTTAGGTTTGACTTCGATAAAAACTCAACAAATATGTTATACTTCTAATTGTAAACTTTTACACTCAATGTTGGATATAAAAAATGTTGAATTATGGTGGAGTATAAATAAAAATGATTTTTTTAGTAAAAGTATGAGTATTTCAAAAAAAAAATAGGCATGAGTTAAAAAGTGAAAATGACAAAAGTAGTCATGTTAGGCATATTCTTTCCCTCTATGACTCAATTACCTTGTATTGCACGCTTCTCTCATTTACCTCATACATATAAACACACCAACAAGCATCTTCCCCTTCATATTTCACACACATTTCTCCACCATGTCCACCACACCAGATCTAGAACTAGTCCGTCGTAAACTCGATCTCCCGCGAATTGAACTTCCAGCAGTACTTAAACAAGAAGAAGCAGAAGAAGAAGAAGAATGCGTAACACCCACGTCACCAGAAAACAAAATTCCAGTAATCTTAACGTGTCCTCCTCCTCCCAAAAAACAAAACCACTTTGTTCCGTCTTGTAAAAGAAGATTAACTGAGTTACATTTCTTCCAGATCGTTGCCAAAGATGAAGTTGATGCGTTTTTTGAATCCAGCTATGAGATAATTAACAGAAATTCCAAAAAGCGAAGGTCATGAATCATCATTCTGTATATTTATAATTCACGATATTTATATAAATATATATACTTGTATACTTTTTTTTTTCTTTTCTTGATTTGCACGGATTAAATGTGTATGTTTTGTTATGATAATATATTATATCAGTTTGAATTGTTTTGTTTCCATCATGAATTCTAGAGTAATTAACGATTTAGTTTTGAATTATTTATCAGTTTTCTTCATTATATATTGCCTTTTGATCTGATTTTTTTGTGAATTGTTTAAAATCAACGGATTGATAATGTTTTTAAATTTGTAGTTTTAGTTAAAGTTTAAAGTAGGTTATCTGGATGAATTCTATTCGCTTACGACTTTAAGGTTTTAGAACCGTGTAGGACTCAATTACTTATTCAACAAAATTTCTAATAATAAGTTGTTAACAAATGAAAAAAAAAAAAAAAAGTATACAATTTTGAATTTATATGTAGATATATATTTATAAATATAAGAAAAAATTGAGTTTTTGATGTATACAAATTTGTGATAATTATGCAAGGATAAGTAGCTAGAGTATTTTGTCTGTTATTGTTGTGCTTTAATTATATTAGTTGTGCCACAACTTGTATATATCCTCATGGCCATTCCGTAGTTTTTATATTAACTGATCCATGTTAGTATGTTCCATGTTAGGTGTCTAAAAATACTCTAACGGCCTAACTTGATCCGTTAGCTTATACAGGTAAGAGTAATAAATGAAAATATATTTTTTTAAACCCGAATTTAGGTAACTTTTTTCTCTTTTTACCAAACTTGATTAATCCAGGTTGTTAATGTTCACAACATGTTTCTTAAATTCAATTCCGTAAAATCAAGTTTGTTTGTGATGTGCATATAGTCATATATCATTTTGTGTGCTGTGCGTATCAACTCTTAATTAATTAAAGTATAAAAATTATATATGAGATATTAAAAGGGCTTTAAATCAAGATCTAGATTAAACATGAAAGTGAGATGTGGGAAAGAGTATGCATGAAGAAAGAGATGATCATGTGGTGGTGGTCAGTATAAGAACTTAGATGTCACGTTAGAATCAGTGAATGCCAAAAAGTGCCAACCACATCTCTTTTTCAAAAAGTGCCAAGAGACACCTATAATTTTTATTTTGGAAACTTCTTATAGTAGTATTAAATTTTTACTATCTTAGGTTTTATCCTGTAAAAAAATAAATATTGTCTATGTCATATAATTTCAAATTGTAATACTATTGAAAATTTGAATTTTAATCAAAGATTATAAATGGTATCATGCTCAACCATAAGTTGTTGATCAACCATCCAACTCACCAATGGTGATGGATATTATTGACTAAAACAGAGAAATTACACATGGATGAGTATAGGGGAGATATTTAAATAACAGACAGTGACATTTTAATAAATTTGAAGTGTAAATTGAAAAGCAACCAGGTTAAACAAGTCATAATATATACTCACCATATAGTCTTGAAGACAACCTTGGATTGTTGATTTTTAACATCTGTTTGATTAGTTTGTTTCGTTATAGTGATTTTAGTGTCATTGTTGTTAAGTTTCGATGTAATATTTTTCACCTTTTTTTGGATTTGCGTGGAATTTGTGTTGGCGTTAGTTCAAGATTTAAGGTCCGTGTATCATATATGTCATTAGCTGTGATATACTTGCACTTAAAAAGATACAGATTATTAAAGAAATGTTATTTATTTTTTTCATTTTAAAATTATTGTTCTTATAAAAAACAAATAGTTAAAAAAAATTATTACTGTATTCTTTTTTTTTACTTTTTGACAGAATTACATTTTTAACTTTATCTAATTAATTTAATTCTATTTCAAATTTTGTAATTATAATTTAAATCAAAAGTAATTTGGTAACTTGATCAAAATTATTATTTCATTAATAATAGTGGACAATTAAATTAAAAAATCTTTAAAAAAACATGGACAATAATATTAGAACAGATGAAGTAATATTTTATGAGGAGAGTTATACTGAATACTCAATACCCCTTATATATAGAGGACACATTACAACCATCTATCCAAAAAGAACCAAACGCACATATTAATAGGGGTGTAATCGAGTCGAGTCGAGCTCAAGCTTAGTAGGGCTTGAGCTTGGCTTGATACTAAAATTGTAGGCTTAAGCTTGGCTTGATAGCTTGTCAAGCTTTATCAATTCAGGCTTGAGCTTGGCTTTATAAAGCTTGATAAAAGCTTGAGCTTGGCTTGAAAAGCTTGAATGTGTATAAATTTAATTTTTTTTATAATAAAACTCATCAATAAACATATGTATAAATAAAAAACAAAAATCATTACTTAAAACAAATTTGATTTATTTAACATTAATATAACCAATAACAAAATCATCGTACAATCTTGGTTTCAAAATGTGTTTTGCACTCCAATACGATTAAGATCCTAAGGCCATTGCATGATGTGAATCCGAGCACAATTTAGACACGTTGCGTTTAATATTAAAAAGAGTACAAAAATTTTATACACATATTGTATTCTACCAAGTACCGAGTAAATGCAACAAGTAAATTTACAAAAATAAAGAATCATTTAAAATACAAAGAAATAAAATATAAATGTAATCAGAGTTAAAAGTCCTTCTAAAATATATTATTTATTTATGAAATTAGCCCTTAAAATTAGGTTAATACTCAAATTAACAATGAGTTGCTTATATAAATTCATCATAAAAACATATTTTTGATAGAGCTTGAAAAGCTTGATAAGAACTCGAGCCGAGCTATCAAAAGCTTGAGCTTGAGCTTGATATAGTTTCGAGCTATTTTTTGGGCTTGAGCTTGATAAAATCTTGGCTTGATCAAGCCAAGCTCAAGCTCGAGTTGCTTGATAAAAGCTTGGCTTGATTACACCCCTACATATTAATCACAAATTAATTATATAATAAAAAGAAAATAATTAAAAAACGTGGAGGAGCATTTCTATCTTTTAACCGCTCCATCTAACACCACCCTAAATCTAAATGTGCGCACACACACATCACATCTCTCTCTCTCTCTCTCTCTCTCTCTCTCTCTCTCTCTCTCTCTCTCTCTCTCTCTCTCTCTCTCTCTCTCTCTCTCTCTCTCTCTCTCTCTCTCTCTCTCTCTCTCTCTCTCTCTCTCTCTCTCTCTCTCTCTCTCTCCTTGAGATGTGCGCGAGTCATAAATAGTATTTTATACGGCTGGGAGTACGTAGGCCAAAGGAGTCACACACTTAGACATCAAGATCGTCTTTTATTAAGATATACAATATAATATGATAATATTTATTGTGTAATCTTAGTTTGATAAAAGCGCACACTTAATGCTAATTAAGTAAAAAGCTAAAAGGTTTAATGAGGATTAGTTAATAAGACTTAATACTTTAAGACAATTAATGTAATTACATAACTAACTATTATAGAAAGTCAAAAATTCAAACCAAACACCACAAGATGGTGGTTCGGCCGATTATATCAAAAGAAGGAAAGAGAAGGATTTTTGTTTCTAGAAGATTTATTATTTGGAGGTTAAGATGTGATCTTTACCATAAATAGTTCCAAGGCTCTAGTATATAACACATGAATGTGATTCATTGTTTCATAACATTATACCAAAATTTTCTCCCCCTCTGTTTATGGTGGTCGACGGCTAAGAGTACCCCAAAGGGTATATTCGGGTTTTGATTTTTATTAAGTATAACTTAATCAGGATCTAGCAATCGACGGTGGTTGATTGAAGTGTCGTGTTGACTATATTAGAGAAGATATAACTTGATCTTTGGTTATTGGTTAATCGGAATATGGGTATACGAATTAGGGTTTCATTTGGTTTGGTAATTTAAGGGTTCTTGATTACTATTCTTGGAGAAAAGGTATGTTTTCTAATCTTTTGTTAATTACGTTATGTGCCTAGATGTTTGATCTTTTCCGTTGCTTTTAATCATGATGCATGTATGTTACATACATTAGGATTGTTAAATTCCAACATAACCTAGGTTCTAAAAGGCTCGCAAAGACGTGAGGTTTGACCTCCACACTACGTAATAGACCAAGACTTGGGCTTAAGGCTCGAAGTGAGACGATAATTGAAAAAACATGATAAGTCGCGATAAAACAAGATCCGTGGAGACTTTTTAAAATTCAGTTTCGATAAACATCGTACTTTTATATAAAAATAGAAATTTTTATATTCAAAAATAGTTTATTAACTTTATTCCTTATTTTGTGACCTCTATATATTTATAATATATTTCAATATGTTGCGACGCTTTAATTTACGCTTTAAGAACGTCATGAATCGTCATGGCTCGTAAAGGTGTGAGGCTTGGCCATGTCTTCATGCCATACCTCACGCTATTTAGAACCTTGCTCCCAACACACACTAAAAAACACAATGTTATGATCATCAATCATCAATCGATCCATAGTTATGATCGATCCTCTCATGTTACAAATCATCAATCAATCATCAATTAACCATCAATCAATTATCAATTGATCGTCAATCGATCATCTCCTTCTTCATATAATTAACATCAAATAAAATCTATCGGGATTTATTTTTATTTATCTTTTTAGCTTGTTTGATGTGAATAAGCTTATAATTTAGCTTAACCCTTTTAGCTTTTTTGATGTGAATTTATCTTAAATATTTATTATTTTTTTAGCTTATTTGATGTGATTAAGTATATGAATTTGTTATCATCTGAATTTATAAGCTTATAATTCAGCTAATTTAATGAATTATGTGAATTTTGAATGATAACTAACTCATTAGGTGATCAATTTGAATAATATCAACGGTTAGTGGTGAATTATAAGCCAACTTATTAGCTTACTTTTTTGAACTATCACTTTTTTTACTTAACCCATGCTCAACATATATAATGTGACATGTTAGTGAAGTATCATATATATGATAACTTTCTTGAAAAAAACTTATGTAATATATCATATATAATACCTCAATATATCATATATGATAGATATACCATATATGACAATCTGCTTACAAGTTAACTTAATTAACTGTAATATATGATATATGATAACGTGCTTGAAAACAAAATACAGGTAAGTCTATAATCTCCTGGCGGTTATTTAAAAGCTAATTTTTTATATATTATCATATATGATAATCTGCTTGAAATTCAACTTCTGTAGTATATCATGTATGATAATGTGCTTGAAACTAAAACCAAGTCTTTTTATTTGTGTAGAGAAAGTAGTTTTGAATGAATTTTGAAGAATTTAATCATCTGAAGACCAAACAAGTGAACATAAAACGAATGAGTCACCAGGCCAAAGTGAGCTACAAAAAGACAATGCTAAGAAGTAGAACATTAGGTTCCCGACTAAAATAACAAGATTATGTGCATCAAAAAGACAAAGATGAGTGCCAAGTTTGCAATAAAAATATTGATGTATGAGATCAACATCCATTCTTTTAGGCGTTTAAGTAGTTTATATTTTAGAAATTTTTTTATGATGATGTAATGATTAAACTTTTTAATGTTACTCAATCATTATGATTTTTGTTAAATATAAAAATGGTGAAACATCTAAAGAGGTAACTTTTGAATAATGGCTATTTTGTTAGTATTTTTATTATATTTCTGAAGCATAGTTTTTACCTTTTTAGTATCATATATGATAATGCATTATCATATATGATAAGGCATTATCAAATATGATAATGCATGTAACACTTGAATTATGTTATATATTATACTGCATTATCATATATAAGACTAAAAAAAGTTTCGTACATTATCATTTATGAACCATATATATAATGTGTACAACATATCAAATGTGATACATAGCGTAAAAATGTAAACTACAAGTATCATATATGATAAATCATTAAAACATTATGTTATAAATAACTAAAACATATGTCATATATAAATATAGCAAGTACATAAAACATCATATCTGATGTGTACAACATATCAAATATGATGCATTAAGTAAAAAATATAGACTACAAATATTATATATGATAAATCACAAAAAACATGCATGATTTTTGAAGAAAAATTAAAAAACTTCTTCAATAAAAACAATCAACTGCTTGGCAAGATTGGCCACCGAAAGCCCAAAGGGAGAAATCATCGTGCTAAGAGAAATTGGAGAATCCTAAACCCCTTAGGTCTTATTTGCAGCTGGGTACTCACTGGTGGACGAGCCTGACGCAGGTCTTATTCTAACAAATCCAGAGCGAATGGAACTCACCTACGCCTTGCGTTTTGGGTTCGCAGTCACAAGCATGGAGGTGGACTACGAGTCGCTAATAGCAGGGCTAAGGATCGCATCTCGCATGGGTGTACATAACCTATTGGATAACGTATACTCTCCTTTGATAGCAAATCGCATCTCGGAGGGATACGAGGTTAGGGAGAACAATATGATCTAGTACGTATAAAAAGCCAAGTCACTGATTAAGGGCTTCAACAAGTTTACTATACGGGAAGCTCTGAGAAAAATTATAAAAGGGCTGACGCTCTGGGCAGGATCGCATCCACCCATTTGGCCCATCTACCCATGCAAGTGCTGGTAGAGATCGTAGAAAATAAATCCATAGGGGGACATAGATTCCCACAATCTATGAAAGGAAAGGGTCTACATGGATGACTCCGAACATTGATTATTTGATCAGTAGAACACTCCTGTGGAATGAAAGGGATGCACGAAGAATTCGGAGGAAGGCACATCAGTTTAAAGTTCATGATGGGGCCCTTAACAAACGACATCCTTACAGCTATGCCTGCGATACGTAGGACCGCGACAGGCATACTACGTTATCGATAGGATACACGATGGGTCGTACTGCACGCAGGCAGGACCTAGGTCAGTAGTAAAAGAAGACCTGCGCTCTGGATATTATTGGCCAACCATGCGCAGAATTTAAGTCGCTGATGCAAGGAGTGCCAGACCCATAGGTTAGTGTCGTGTCAATCACAGCAGAAGCCAGTTTCCACCGCATCACTATGGTTGTCCTATAAATGGGGAATTGATATTGCATGTCTTCTTTTCGTGGCAGCCGGTAGAATCAAATCTCTTATAACAACCATGGCTAACTTTACTAAGTGGATTGAAGCCAACACAGTCACAATAGTTATGGAAAAGCAAATAAAAGAGTGCGCATGAGGAAACACTGCTTGTCGTTTCGCTTGGCTAAGGGGAAGAGTCTCATGTAATAATGGGCAATCCGCAGATAATCTGTTTAAAAGCGGCCGCGAGGCGCCAAGTGAGATACATCGGTTCGCATCAGTGAAATATTCAAAACCCAATGGGTTGAAAGATAAATCAAACCAGAGCCAGAGAGATAGGATCAAGTAGTTGCGAAGGAACTCGGATTGGCCGGAGTGGAAAAGAGATTCAATCATAATCGGAGAAGCTAGAGCCGGGTCAAAAAAGACGGGGGACACTGATGTTGGAGTTCGGGTTGTTTCATTCAAGACAGGAGACTTTGTTTATCACATTAGCGAGGCAAGCTGTCAAAACAACACATGGACACCCGGGCTTAAGTGGGAATGACCTTACATAGTGACAGAAGCTTTAGGACAAGGCACATATAGGTTGTGTGACATGGAAAACTGTGATTCAGGTCGATCATGGGAAACCTGCGACCTCTAGAGGTGTTTCTTTAAGGCTACTGCCTCTACATGGATACCTTCTAGCTGTAGTCAGCTCCCAATAAATATCCACGTATTTCTTTGTATTCATTATGTCTTTTTGTATTTTAAAACTTGCAAGTATTAATAAAACGTCGTGGCCCCTAGCTAATGTGGCAGCCCATTCTCCTATTTAATTATTATCTTAAAATTTGTATGATTTAATTGTCAGTTTTTATCATATTCTACCCACGGGCGTACATGTACCTATCGTTTCTATGTGAAATAAGAGGATTGATTGAACCTAATAGTTAACTTGTCGTATTAGAGGGATTAAACCTTATCGACCACAGATCACGTATCCTTGTTAGACACCTTGCTAATCAAGACGTTGTAGTAAGTTATGCATCCCACATACTCCGTGATGGGCTTACGAAAGACACACAGTGCACATCTAACAACATTTTATAAATATTTTGATACCACTTACGGTAGTAGTGGTACGCCGCACGTAATGACATAGTTCATCCCATAAGTTATTTAAGGAACACTTTATGTTGTGTACTTACTTTACATATTCGAATCTGACACTTTGTGATCATTCGTAAAAAAAAGGACTTGGGACATACATATACTACGGAATGAGCCACACAAAAAGTGATCTCAATAACCTTAGTACAACAAACACTTGCAAAATGTGTTATTCTGACAGTCACAAACACAAGCATCTGAGCACATTTAGTGGGCAAGTTGCACTACAGTCCTAGGTAGGGATGAGCATTTTGACCCGAATCCTGATTTTAAACCTGAACCGTACCTGGAACCGTACCGGTTCCCGGTACCCGAATCCCCTTCGGTACGGGACAGGGACTACGAAATAAGGTGAAAAAAAATTCGGGACCACCAATTCGGCACGTGACCGGTATCAAATCGGTAAATTCTCGAAAAAACGAGAAATTCCCGATTTCATGGTACCGATACCAATTCTCGTACCGGTAACGATACCCGAATCCCGTTTGGTACGAGATCGGTACATAAATTTTTTATCAGGAAAAAATCAGGAGCACTAAATCGGGACGGATTCGGGATGGGATTTGTCCCGAGCTCATCCCTAGTCCTAGGTCAAAACTATATATACATCAAATAATAACTGTTTTTGGCATACACATGCCACTTGGCAGAAAATATTCTGTAACACCCCCATTTTTACCTTGACGCAACGGAACAACAACTTTGGGTATTACTTCATGGAATATATGGCACAGTAACAGAAAACAACTCAAAAGAGCGTTTTAATAAACTTTATTTATTTATTATCAATTATTATCATTATCATTCAAAATTAGAGATTTCCAATAAAACAATCGTATATACTCTGTACTTCACAGGTTCCCGAGGTCTAAAAAATAGGTTTGAATGATAAAAATTCCAAAGTCTATATCTTTCCACGTCATTATTATGTTGCTCCATGCTATCAATTATCAACACCTGAAATATATGCTTAAAATCAACACAACGGTTGAGTGAATTCATAGGTTTTAAATCATTTTTGAATACAAGATCCTTTTTCCTGAGCTACGTTATTATTCGATCATAAAACAAATGAATGATTGCACTCAGCTCGATATACTGCTGCTAGACATATCAAAAACCAACCATTACCCTTATGAGGAAGTCTACCAAACTATCCTGTATAGCAAAATAAAGTATGCATATGTGACCACTAAGGTTCTAGCAAGTGCGACTTGCCCAGACATGGGATACCAGTCTCCAAATAGTACTATTTACAATATCAGCGCTCATTTCCATAAAATGATTAATGGCACACAATTAAAAAGGGACTTTTAAGGCAGCAGTAAACATAGTGTCAATAATCATATCTGAGAAGCATACCAAAAATACTTGAAATCCATTTTAGCATATATTCCCCTCACGGGTTTTCAAATCATTTATAGTAGTATACTTTAGTGAGGCTATGAACTCACCTTATATCCAGTAATTATGTATCCTTGGCAGGTTTATATCACATAGAACAACTTGAGCTAGCAAACAAGAACTTGGTCTCACACCAACCTGGATTAATATGTTTTGGATAGTATTAATTCTTTGATTTTGAATTAAATATTCTTAAGTATTGATTATATATTCTTAAAATTATAATTTCTTATAATCATGATATCATTGTTCGGGCCATCATACTCAGAAGTCATTCTATAAACGTTTGAGGAGCGAGGGCACTTTAAATCGTAAACTCAACCACTCAGTCAGAACGTAATATCGAGATGGAACATCTTTGCACAAAGCTCCCTACTAATATGATACATTCATATAAGAAATTTCTTCAAAGATTAGTATGTTCTTTTATTCTTATATTTTCCATCCTAATAGTTTCCATAAATGACAAAAATAGTCCTTCTAGTTTTTATAACTTTAGAAAATAAGTTTTATTCTATAACTTTCATCCATATAGTTTCATAAATGACCAAATTGATCCTTTAAGTTTCTAATTTTAGAATATTTACCCTTTTAACACATAATATTATAATTTTATCATATTTACACTTTTAACCCCTAAAGTATATAGTTTTAATATTTACATTTTTAACCCTCAAATATTAACCTTAGGGTCTCAAACTTTCTAATATTTATTCTTACAGTTTTAACTTTCACAAAATGATACTATTGGCCCAAAATGTTAAATAGTTTCATAAACGACAGTTTTGGTCCATTTACTTGTAAAAATCACATAACAAGCTCAAAAATGTTCCAAATGATCTAGGAACTTAGGAAAAAGTTTCAAAACACATTTATAATGATATTTTTTATGCAGAATTATAGCTTTTGAAATAGATTTCAAGTCATTAGTTCATTAAAATTAAAAACTAGGGTTTTAAGATATCTTTAGCTTATAACTTTCATTCTAAATGATCATATGATCTAATTTCTTTTATTTTATCTTTCTAACATTATGTTAACATTATAAAAAGTCTAGGAAAACATTATAACAAGATCAAAGCTTGGTGAACATAGAAATTACCTAGGTAGCTCCTAAATGACTCCTTATTGCTTCCTATGAACATAACTTGCTATCAAAGCTTCAAGAGCTTCAATGGATTTTTTCTAGACCTATTTTCTGGTCTTCTAATTGTACTATAATATATATATATATATATATAAATGGAATTTGAGAATGGGTAGGAGATACTTAAGAAACAGGGTACGAGTTAAAATGTATGGAGTTCGCCCCTATTTATACTTGTTTCAACACTTAGGATCCAACAAAAGCCATGAAACATGTAACTTAGCCAAATAAGTGACTAAGGTAAGCTAGGTAATATCTACACAAGGCAAGGGATGAGTCATGGAAGCTAGGAACAAATATCTTAGACTTGTGGCTAAAAAAGGCTCACGGCATACTATGGATGAGAATGAAGATGTGTAGCCTACAAGGTGGTGATCCAGTAGATTGTAGGTCTTCTATAAGGCTTAAATATCTATGAAATATCTGGTTTTAAACTTGGAATGGGAGGGAAAGTGTTTAAATTAATTTTTTGGGGGAAAAACCAAAACCGGGTCCTATTTTAGGGCTTGTAAATTTATGGTTTGTAAATTTTGTGATTAAGGGTTTAGGAATGTGATTAGTGATGTATTCGGGGTATAATTAGGGTTTACACATTTTAATTAAGAAATTTGAGTCATTGGTTTGAAGTTTAATAAAGGTTTGAAGTGAAATTGGGAGGATAACCTATGTAGATTAGGGTTTCTAATGATCTATGGTTAAATCTTAGTAAAACTCATTATCATTCACTTAGATACTAATTTAAACTTAATTTAGGTCTTATACATTGTGTTTTAAGTATCTAAAGTGGTCCCACACTTGGTTAGATAAGTTATTCTAAGTAAATATGTCTAAAGAGTGAAAATACCTATTTTGACCTAGTTAACAAGTCATGCATTGAAATATTATACCTTGTGCTTTAGGGTACTTGTACATTGTCTTAATATAATCTTATAACCTTAATGTAATGATATAAGTGTTTTTATACTTGTCCTAAAATACTAGGTATTGATTCCATATAGAATGCTTAATATAAGGGTTTTTAGGTCACTAATCCTAATGACTTTCTATCTTGGGTAATTAGGGTTTATATCACCATGTACACTTATTATATGGATTATATGGAAATTTTATTACTTCTAGAGATTCTACATTCTTAGTTTAAGGGTTTACATAGGGTAATCATAATCTAGGTATAATTAAGTGAGCTTTAGGTCCTATGCTTTGATAACTTTTACATTGTGCATTACTAACTTGTAACTAAACTTGAAATAAATGTATAATCTTAATATGATATTTAGTTGATTTTATAATCAATTGCAACAGATTAGACTCTAATTCAATTTTATATGGGTTTTATATGTTAATCTTGGTTATTAGGCCTTAACTTATAATTAGCTTTAGATTAGTAAATATAAATATTTTGTGATCATTATCTCTTCTTTATATAATATATTATAACTAGTATATTGTATTTGTTATTCATATATAGATATTGTGTACTTATATTGCTTGAAATATTGGTTTACAAGAGCTTTTCTAAGTGATGATCTACACTATTATGTACACTTACTTGTACTTAGCTTTGTATAGTTTATACTTACTTATTCTTGGATAACTTTATACTTCCATATGATAGTATAATACTTGTTTATATTTCTTTATTACTTATTCATATGTGTTACGTATTCATACTTCTACAATCCTTGAGTTTACCATTCATTTATAGGGATTCTAGGGTTTCTAAGGAATTTAGGGCATCATAGTTATATTTGAGATGTTCTTTATTCATAGTATAATTGTTAGATTACTCTTAGAACCCATACTTGATATATACATTGTATTTACAACATATAGGAACATGTTGATATAGCAATTCAGGTTGTGAGAAGCAGTTCGTCTTACCAAGTAATGCACAAAAAGCACAATTTTCTAATGGATTTTCCACTTCCCCCGGTGCTGGTAAGGTCGGGACCGTGGTCGTACGTCTCCGATTTGCCGGCCTATCTTCTTACTGAGATTGACCAGCCAGCTGGGCTGGTTTGGCTATTCTTTTCTATTGAAAAGTAGTCAGCTGTCTGCGCGAGTCATCTTCTTCTAGGCTCCGCTGGACTAGCACTTCTAATTGACAACATGCCTTCAAGAATGACATAGAAGAGGTATGAATACAGTAGAAGGTCTGTCACAAATGAACTGCTGGGGACCGAGTAAGCCCACCGGGGATCTAGTAATCCCACCATTGTGCAAGCTTTAGTCCCCACACTTCAGGTGCTTATGAGACTGTTCCCTTTGAATCTTGCATTCTACTTGCTAAAACACTATTATCCCTATCGATATACAAGTTATAGATATCGTTATACAACTCAAGAGGAGCATCACCTGGTCCTATAGAAACAATTTCACCAGGAAGATCGAGTTGCTTCAATAGAGTATACCCACCAATCTCGCTTTAACTAACTGAGGAAGAATTTGCAAATTAATAAATCCGGGCGGTCTAATTTTATATCGCCAAGGAAAAACACCCTTATCTCCTATCATAAAAGAGCAATGTTAAATCCTCCTACAATATCCTTCTACATATCCTCCTACCCACATCAAATTAAAACATGTGTAATCCACTCATTCTCTTTCTTAGTTTCATTCATTGATTAATCCATTTGTCATAATTATAAGAGTAGGAAGATATGTAGGCATATCAATTAGGAGGATAAATCATTTTCCATCATAAAAATTCCCAATTCTCCCTTTGGTGCTTCAACTCTCACATAAAGTTCTTGTTTCGACAATTCAAAAGTCGGAGAAGGTTTTTTACTAATGAATCGATAATCAAACTCATTCATTTAATCATAGCACTTATCACACTTTGTGAAATTTATGGGTTGTCATCGCCTCTTCCCCTTAAAGAAATCTGTCTCGAGATTATAACGATAACATAGCATACTAAGGAAAATATAGTTCTTGCGTTCTTAAACTCCTTCCTAGAATTCCATTTAAACATCAAGAATACAACTTGGAACTTATTTTAATAAAATTAGTTATAGTCAAGATTTTTAATTTATTGTTCTCTATAACTATAGCACTGATACCACTCTGTAACACCCCATTTTACCTTGACGCATCGGAACAACAATTTTGGGGTATTACTTCATGGAATAAAAGGCACAATAACGAAAAACAACTCAAAAGAGCGTTTTGATAAAATTTATTTATTTATTATCATTTATTATCATTATCATTCAAAATCAGAGATTTTCAATAAAACAATTATACACACATTGTACGTCACAGGTTCTCGAGATCTAGAAAATAGGTTTGAATGATAAAAATTCCCAAGTCTATATCTCTCCACGTCATTATTATGTTGTTCCATGCTATCAATTATCAACACCTGAAATATATGCTTAAAATGAACACAACAGTTGAGTGAATTCATAGGTTTTAAATCATTTTTGAATACAAGATCCTTTTTCCTGAGCTACGTTATTATTCGCTCATAAAACAAATGAAGGATTGCACTAAGCTCATGATACCACTGCTAGACATATCAGAAACCAGCCATTACCCTTATGAGGAAGTCTGCCAAACTAAGCTGTATAGCAAAATAAAGTATGCATGTTTGACCACTAATGTTCTAGCAAGTGCGACCTGGCGAGACAAGGGATGTCAGTCCCCAAATAGTACTATTTACAATATCAACGCTCATTTCCATGAAATGATTAACGGTTCACAATTAAAAAAGGGACTTTCAAGGTAGCAGTAAACATAGTGTCAGTAATCATATCTGAGAAGCATACAAAAAACACTTGTCTTCTATTTTAGCATATATTCCCCTCACGGGTTTTCAAATCATTTAAAGTAGAATACTTTAATGAGGCTATGAATTCACCTTATATCTAGTAATTCTGTATCCTTGGCAGGTTTATATTACATAAAACAACTTGAGCTAGCAAACAAGAACTTGGTCTCACACCAACCTAGATTAATATGTTTTGGATAGTATTAATTCTTTGATTTTGAATTCAATATTATTAAGTATTGATTATGTATTCTTGAAATTATAATTTCTCATAATCATGATATTATTCATTATATTTAGAAGCCATTCTATAAACGTTTGAGGAGTGGGGGCACTTTAAATCATAAACCCAACCACTCAGTCAGAACGTAATATCGAGATGGAACATCTTTGCACAAAGCTCCCTACTAATATGTTACATTCATATAATAAATTTCTTCAAAGATTAGTATGTTCTTTTCTTATTATATTTTACATCCTTGTAGTTTCCATAAATGAAAAAGATAGTCTTTCTAGTTTTTATAACTTTAGAAAATAGGTTTTATTATATAACTTTCATCCATATAGTTTCATAAATGACCAAAATGATCCTTTAAGTTTCTAATTTTAGAATATTTACCTTTTTAACACATAATATTATAAGTTTAGCATATTTACACTTTTAACCCCTAAAGTATATAGTTTTAATATTTACATTTTTAACCCTCACATATTAACCTTAGGGTCTCAAACTTTCCAATATTTATTCTTATAGTTTTAACTTTCAAAATGACACTTTTGGCCCAAAATGTAAAATAATTTCAAAAATGACAGTTTCGGTCCTTATACTTATAAAAATCACATAACAAGCTCAAAAATGTTCCAAATTATCTATGAACATAGAACAAAGATTCAAAACACATTTACAACAATCATAATAAAAACATTTATCCAGATTTATAGCTTTTGAAATGCATTTTAAGTCATCATTTCATGTAAATTACAAGACTAGGGTTTTAAGATATCTTTAGCTTATAGCTTTCATTCTAAATGATCATATGATCTAATTTCTTTTAGATTATATTTCTAACATTATTTTAACATTATAACAAGTCTAGGAAAACATTATAACAATATCAAAGCTTCGTTAACATAGAAATTACCTAGGTAGCTCCAAAATGGCTCCTTATGGCTTCTTATGAACACAACTTGCTATCAAAGCTTCAAAAGCTTCAATGGCTTCTTTCCAGAACTTTTTTATGGTCTTCTATGATTCCTAAAATGTATATAGAAGTGTAATTTAATAATGGGTAGAAGATACTTAAGAAACGAGGTACGAGTTAAAACGTATGGAGTTTGCCCTGTTTCAACACTTAGGCTCCAAGCAAAGCCATGAAACATGTAAATCAGCTAAATAAGTGACTAAGGTAAGCTAGGTAATATCTAAACAATGCTAGGGATGAGTCATGGAAGCTAGGAAGAAATATCTTAGACTTGTGGCTAAAAATGGCTCACGGTATACTATGGATGAGAATGAAGATGTGTAGCCTACAAGGTGGTGATCCATCAGGTTTTAGGTATTCTAGAAGGATTAAATATCTAGGAAATATCTGGTTTTAAACTTGGAATGGTAGGGCAAGTGTTTAAGTCAAGTTTTGGAGGGAAAAATCAAAATCGGGTCCTATTTTAGGGCTTGTAACTTTATGGTTTGTAATTTTGGTGATTAAGGGGTTAGGAATGTGATTAGTGATGGGATTAGAGTATAATTAGGGTTTACACATTTTATTTAAGAAGTTTGGGTCTTTGGTTTGAATTTTAACAAAGGTTTGAAGTGAAATTGAGAGGATAACCTATGTAGATTAGGGTTTCTAATGATATAGGGTTAAATCTTAGTAAAACTCATTATCCTTCACTTAGATACTGATTTAGACTAAATTTAGGTCTTAAACATTATGTTGTAAGTATCTAAAGTGTTCCCACACTTGGTTTGATAGGTTATTCTAAGTAAACATGTCTAAAGAGTGAAAATACCTATTTTGACCTAATTTACAAGTCATGCATTAAAATCTTGTACCTTGTGCTTTAGGGTACTTGTATATTGTCTTAATATAATATTATAACCTTAATTTATTGATATAAGTGTTTGTAGACTAGTCCTAAAAGACTAGGTATTGACTCCATATAGAATGCTTAGTATAAGGGTATTTAGGTTACTAATCCTAATGAGTTTCTATCTTGGGTAATTAGGGTTTATATTACCATGTACACTTATTATAGGGCTTATACGGCATGTTTATGACTTCTAGGGATTCTACATTCTTAGTTTAAGGGTTTACATAGGGTAATCATAATCTAGGTATAATTAAGTGAGCTTAAGATCCTATGATTTGATAACTTGTACATTGTGCTTTACTAACTTGTAACTTAACTTGAAATAAATTTATAATCTTAATATGATACATAGTTGAGTTTTATAATTAATTTCAAAAGATTAGACTCTAATTCATTTTGAAATGGGTTTTATATGCTAATCTTGGTTATTAGGTCTTAACTTGTAATTAGCTTTAGATTAGTGAATATTAGTATTTTGTGATCACTTATCTCTTCTCTATAATATATTATAACTAGTATATTGTATTTGTTATTCATATATAGATATTTTGTACTTATATTGCTGGAAATGTTGGTTTACAAGAGATTTTTTAGGTGATGATCTAGACTATTATGTACACTTACTTGTACTTAGCTTTGTATAGTTTGTACTTACTTATTATTGGATAACTTTATACTTCCATATGATAGTACAATCCTTGTTTATATTCCTTGATTACTTATTCATATGTGTTATGTATTCATACTTTTACAATCCTTGAGTTTACCATTCATTTATAGGGTTTCTAAGGAATTTAGGGCATCATAGTTATATTTGAGATGTTCTTTTTTTTTTATAATATAATTGTTAGATTACTCTAAGAACTCATACTTGATATATACATTGGATTTACAACATATAGGAATATGTTGATATAGCAATTCAGGCTGTGAGAAGCAGTTCATCTTACCAAGTAATGCACAAAAAGCAAAAATTTCTAATGGATTTTCCACTTCCATTTAATCATAGAACTTATCACACTTCGTAAAATTTATTGGTTGTCATATATTCGAAGTAAATATTTACAATAAGTCTCCAACAGAGTGTGATCTTTTCAACTTATGTGGTAGAAAACTGGACGATGAAATTGTGTGCTCATTAAGCGCTTTCTCCATATCCTGGAGTATTCGAGCATCGTGAAGCGAGATGGTGGGCATGCTCAAAGCTACGCCATCAGATCAAGGTAGGTGGGTGTTACCTAATCCAATAATTGCGCCCTTTACTTTGAGCCCTTTCTTTTTAGCCGCACGCTTGGCATGAAATGTTAATACGCTTGGCATGAAATGACCACTTTGAAGGGGTTCAGACTATCATGGGGGTAATGAAGAATAGGTACCTTCAGTTGGGAGACATCCGACTTTAGATGGTAATCAGGTTGCCCTTCTGCACCTTCCACTTGGTGTCTTGGCAGTGTGATACCTTCCTTTATTACACTTATTGGCGAGTCTTGGTCCGACTCCATCTTTATCAAGGGTAGGTCGGATCTCTTCAACTCTATCACGACAGCATCTAGTTTTTCCTACGCAAGGGGATTGTATAAGTTTATCAGGTCTAAGCTTCTGTTCAGCAACCCGTCCTTAGCGGCACGTTCTATAGTCGTGCTTTCCTCGGCAGCCATGGATGTTACCACTACATCAGTATATGCCTCCTAAATATTGGGGGACTCTAAAGCACTCGTGGCGGCAAGATGAAGGCCATGGCGGATTAGCCATCTTCTTTAGGCAATAGCGGAATCCAGGTGAGGATATAACTCCTCATCATACTCAATATTCATGCGATGGAGTTTTTCTTCGTGATCATCCACCTGTTGTTGAAGTTTTGCACCAAACTCCTCCACATTAGCAAATAATTTGCATTTAACTTTCTCAAGTTGGTCTATGTCTCATAGGTTAGCTGAAAGTTGCTTCTCCAGTTTGGCGCGCTCTTGAGCCAATGTAGCAAGGAGGTTGGTTTTCTCAAAGGTAGTGACCGGATGGTGTCCGTATCCAATCTGGTCGTAGCTTCCACTAGTGCCAACTTAACCTTTACACGAGCCAATTATATATTTATCTCATCTACAGCTTTGGTGTGCTCTGCTTTCGCGGTTTCTGCTCGGTGGGTTATCTCATCAAATCTCTTCCTCAAACGTGATACAAGTATAACGTTGTGAGTCGTAGTCACATCTATCTCATTCATCAACATATCATCTGAAAAGAAATTTAGTCGTTGAGCGCGCCCGGGAGGAGTGATGTTGTCCATAAAATTTTGGAAATCTTGGGTCTCAGAAAAGTCGCATGACTTAGATACCGACCACTTGGGCCAAAAGATGTCTTCGTTGGATGCTGGGGTGTTTCCCTTGGGCACAAATGTATCTTCTTTAGTAGCATGAATGGTTGTATTAGTATCAAGTGCGGTAGTCACGGGCCTAGCAGTAGCGAGGGTTGAAGAACCAATTTTCTCGGCATTCAGTCTGCGGTGAGTCATGGTATACATAGTTTATAGTATAGTAGTGAATTAACTTGAAAAGATTAATGAAACCTAGTGGTGTTCATGATTACTTTAGTTATACATGTTTATGATTTATTGAATAAAGTTACAAACATAAAGTCTTGAAAGACGTATAATATAAAGTAAGACGTTAATGTATTGTCTCTATTTTACTAAAGACATATACATGAAACGTGTAATGGACTTATAACTTTTATGAAGTGACTTTGTATTATAAGTACTTGAGTTATAAAGCATGCAAAATGGTTTGGAAATCTATTATACCATTAAGATGATTTAGTTGGTATATAGGTAAGCCTAAAGATATATATTTATCTTAAATATTGTTAAGATTAACTTACAATATTTCCCTAAATTAAATACATCATTGTTGTGGTATGTTCATTAGGAGAATAAAAAATTCTCAATATGATAGTGATATTTGATTCAAGATAACTATATCTTCCTTTATTCGAAAAGATATCAAGGTTAGAAAGTTGAGTATGACTTGAGCTAAGAAGATTAATAAGATACCATTATATATGGAATGTGATGAATCACGTTATATCTTAAATGGAGTTCGGATTTTGCTAAACTACTTATGAAGTGGATTGTTTAGAAAATAAAGAGTATGGAACTGTCATTGTGTTTTGTAATGTCCCATATAGATAACGTTGGAGTGTTGATCTATTTGCTATGTATTTAAAGAGTAATTTTAAGTTACTAAAAGTAAGTGGGAGTTTTGATCTTGAAAGATAAAATTACAAGATACATGATCTTCTAATAAACACTAGTAATTATCATGAGGTAGACGTGTAAATGCTAAACCTCAAGATAAAGGAATTTATGTCATAGGTCCGTAAGGATATCTCGGATATACGATTTATATGCTGAGAATTATGAGTTACAAATAATTATTATGATTTGTTACCAAATATTGAATTGGGTAAATTACTCATACTATGAACGATATAGATGTTGTCCAATAAGAAAATCAATTTTAGATTTGTTTTATCTTAAATAGTTTGACTAGAAATTGGAGATGATTTTCGTCAAAGGAAGAGAAACGCCAATTGTAGTGGTTTAATCTTTGTGTCGAAATTATATGAACAAAATTGTACACATATTTAATGTATGTATTATGAATAGATTATTAATCACACTTAAGTAATTAATTGTGATTGAGTATTCTTTCCTAAACACATTAAATGTATAAAGATTTTGATGGTCATATTTTAAATTGACAAATTTGGATATGTATGAACTATTTCTTGAATGACTACTTGAGAAAGGACTTAAGTGATCGAAATGAGTTTATTACTTCAAAATAAATCTTTGGAAAAGTACAAAATGCAATTATCCATGAATGGATAAAAGCATGCATCTAGGAGATTATTCTCATGTTTACTTTGAAATCCAAGATTGGATTTAAATTTAAATAAGAGAGTTTCTGAGTATTCCTAAAAGCTAGTGAGAGTATTATGGTTATTTTCTTAAATTAAATGTGTCAAATAGACATGTAAGAAAGTAAGATTTCATTCAAATTAAATATTGATTTGGTTTAGATTTGAGATGAAACTTTACTTTGAAGATTTAGAAAATAAGATGTACATAACCTTGGAACAAATAATGTTTATTTGATTATGCGGTGGAAATACAACGTAATATGCCATGTAGTAAGTTTACATGGATATTTAGGACATGAAGGAATCTAAATCTTGTTTGAGAAATTTTCATGGGTATGAAGTTGTATTTATATCATGCTTAAAATGCATGATGATTTGAATATATTAATCTATTTTAAAGTTATTAAATAACTTGTGTAATGAATATTCTAAAGGAATATGTTTGGAAATAGAATAACATCCTAAATCTTAGATCGGCTTCCATATTCTATAGATGAATAATTTGTCAAATCGTTGTGCAAATTATCATAGCCAACAAACTTGGAGGTTTGGTTGGAATCAAACATTACATAATAGATATTAAAGGTAACATATTTATATCATTTATGACAAGTTGTAAAACTTGAAAAGGTATAATTGAGGAAACACTCAACATTAGTCATGGGATTTTTTGGAGATGACATGTTGATTAAGGTTGCATTATACATTAAAGAATTAGAATACTTTGAACTTCAAATGTGTTTTGGAAGTTTAGGAAATTGGTGATCAAGGATGTTTCACAATTTTGATATTATGTGGCAATATCAAATTGTTTGAATGTACATGTACAAGAGTTTCAATGAATTGAATTCTTGAAGAAAGTATTCTCAAAATTCCAATAGTTTAAGATTGGTTATTTTATGCTTTGCCAAACAAGTATGAATGTCATTACTGGAGGCATGATGCATGTACCAGTTTTATGCATTGATCTATTTTTTGTATTTGGATAAAGGATGTAAGACATTATTCAATTGATGAAATAAAGATTGGATTTCGTTTATTTTTCTGTTATTTGATTTTGTATCCTATTTTACATGTTTTTAATCCATGAGCATTATGATGTTTCTAAATGTCCGTTGTCGATTAATAATATGGGAGTATTATTAAACTAAGACAATTCAAAATAGTGACAGAGTATACTTGAAAGTATATTGGTCAATTTTGGATGATATTTGATGGATCAAATATTGGACTTATCCCAACTATATGATTTTACTTTATGGATCTTTGTCATCAAGTAAATCATAAATAGTTATCCTTAGACCTGAGATACCAGGAAACTGTCGTGGATCTAGTGCATTTCTGTGGAATAATCTAACGCTAAACGTAACTGGTAGTTATAAGGGTTATTTTCAGAAGTGTTGCAATGTTCATGTGTTTTGCTTGTAGTCAAAATGAGATTTGTTTCCTTCAATTATTTTGAAGTATAAATACAGCTGGGCCCCTCGAGGGAATAGTAAGATGTTTGTGTGGCCACACCCAAATGTGTTTTGGTAATCTTGCTATATCCGTAAACAAGAAACAGAATAGTTAATGAAAGGAATGACTGAGATCCATATCCTTATTAACGATGTATTTGAAATGAAAGGATAATAATAATGATATAATCATTAAAAGGTTCTTGTCCAGGAGACCTTACCCGGTTTGTACTAGTGACATTGCTAGTGTAACTAGACGCTAGTCAATGTGATCACGATATTAGAATTTTGTCCAAGTGGGAGCTGAAATTTTATGGACTTAAAATTAATAGTTGTGAGATAGGATCGAACTCAGGATCACGGGATTGCACACATTACATAAAGGGTTAATTTATTTATTAAATATATTTTATATATTTATTAAATCTAACCAAAGCTTAACTAACGATCGCTTATAAATAAAAGTTAAGTTTAAACGATCGTTATGGAATTAAATAGAAGCTAAAAGAAGGAGAAAGGAAAAGTTCCGGAAGCCCTTGGGTGGGCTTGTGGGTCGTCGGCCAAAGGGGAAAAAAAGGAAGGAAATCAAAGATTTTCTTTCCTATTTTGTTTATTGCTTGGAGACCAAGTATTGTCAAGCCTATATAAACAAACCCCTAGCTTTCACAAAACACACACAAATCTCTCTTTCTCTTGCTCCTTGATCGTCGACCAAGCACCCCTTCTTTAGGGTTTTGGTTTTCGATTTTTGCTATTTAATATTATCTAGTCCTAGCCCCTCTCTAGGGTTGTTGGGTAGATACTCCATAAGCGTTGAAGCTCGGTTTGTTTGTGCTAGACTCACGGTTAACTCGTCGTATTACGTGTGTACAAGAACGTGATATAGTCTTACTTTAGACTATATTCTTGGTGGTGTTCGTGATCAACCCTAGTTACCGTTTGTTCCGTCGTCTTGTGGATCTTGCTAGGATAAAGGTATGTAACCCTAATATTGATTAATTATAATTGTGTTAAATTAATGATCTTGTTATTTGCATCCGCTGTATGTGCTTTGATCCATATTAGGG
The DNA here is from genome assembly GCA_025667525.1 of Glebionis coronaria. Lineage (NCBI taxonomy): Eukaryota > Viridiplantae > Streptophyta > Magnoliopsida > Asterales > Asteraceae > Glebionis > Glebionis coronaria. The sequence continues at coordinate 119,897,283 of CM046877.1, forward strand.
TTTTAAATAATTGTTATGAACTCTATAAACCATCAGTGGCATAGAGAGCCGTTTTATCATGTTATAATTATCAAGATCTAAAGATTATTTCTAACTAATAATTGTTTGAGTTAAAACTACATGTTTTTTTTGAAAAGAAAATTTAGGGTTTTGGTTTTGTTTGTTTTTTTTTTTAAATCCGATTTAAAAAAAAGGGGTCGGTTGTTTTGTTTTTTAGCCGATTATAAACTAAAAAAAGATAGTTTTTTTTGTGAAACCCTAAAATAGCATGTTTTGATCTTTAGATAATTACATGATTAATTGTTATGTCATGTATTTAAGGTTACGATCCGTAGTAATTTAATTAAATTGTTAAGTGATTTGGGTAGATTTTGATGAATTGCATGATTAATTGTTATGTTGTGTGAATTCATGTTTCGATCCGTAGAGATTTAATTGTTAAGTTATGTGGGAGATCCGTGATGAAAATGCATGTTTTTCATGGATCATATGTTTTATGTGGTAATTGTTACGTTTTTTGCTACATGTTTTATTTGATTCAATAAATCTAAAATTAGGGAAGACTTTTATATGAATATAAAAACCTAGATTGGATATTATTTATTGAATAAATCGTATGCATGTGGCTATTTGATTTATTTATTGCACATATAAATTGTTATTATGTGTTTATGATTTACTTTTTTTTTGTACCTACTTGTTTTCATACGTTTTGTTTTAATTGTATGTTGTAAACAAGGGTAATTTTTACAAGAAAATTAATATGGACTAAATCATATAAAAATTAATGAATTGTTTTTTTAGATCTAATTGACATATGATTTGCGTTGATTAGAATTGCAATAATAACTTAACGGCCTACTCAACTTTGAAAAACTATAAAGTGGGTATAACGCACTGCTGGTCATGTACCCGGTTAAGGAAGGAGGTGTTATGCTTCAGCGCTGACCAAATTCCCGGCTTGCCTGTGCATCAAAGTTGGAATTACCTACGGTTATTATTTACATGATTCCTTAAGGTTGATTTAACCGCAAAAATTCACATCCGAAACACAATGAATAAGGTTATTGCTTTGTGCTTTAGCTAAGTTCTAGAAAAAGTACGGTGTGAATTTAGTTGTGGGTAAAATCTTTAATTGGTTTAACCAATACCTCAACTTGCAAATATATGATGAAATTTTAGTCTCATCAAAAATTTTACTAAAATTTTTATTAAACTTATGCCATAGAGATGTATGCATGCTTTTCCATACATGATTTTGACACCAAAATATATACCCTAAAAATTTAAGTCATGTGCCCTCTAATTGACGAACACTTGAATTTACAATTGTTGTCATATAAGATATTGGACGATGTTGTAATGGAGAGAAAACTTCATGGCTGAATAAGATTGCACATGAAGGTTTTACGTTTTTTGGATTAGTCGACTTAATTGGGTTACTCAGTAAGATCTGGAAACTTAAGGCATAAAGAAGGGATGAAACATGTTTACAATACAAAAAGACTTTTGGCAATGTAAACCCCTTCAATGTCTAGAAATTGCAAATTTGTTTGTCAATCATTGTTCGACATGTTACCATCTTGAATACTTTCATTGCTAGCAGATCAACTGATGTGATGAAATTATGTCAATTTGGATTCTAGTTTTCAAAGAAAATACTATGGTTATTATTACCGGGTTAATTTTATTTTCTTGAATGGTATTATCGAAAATACTAAAATTGAATATTGTAAATTCTTTTACAAATGTAGTAAGGCAACGTTACACCGTAAACGTGGTTTATTCATTTATTGATCTACAAACCGTATGGTTGAGGATAGAGTCAATTTACAAATGAAAGATAAACCTAAAACTCTTTTTCATGAGTAAAGAAGGAGTTATAAGGATTTTAGAAATGACAAATTCAAATCCATAACTCATAGCAAACTTTAAAAGTTAAGAAAATGCATATTTTGAGTTATTTAAAGTTACCGCTAATTGGTTATAAGGCAAACTAGCATATTTGTCTAGTAGTTGTGCTTTGACCGTTTATAGGCACTACATACCATTGTGGGGTTGGAAGACCTATTAAGGAAGAAATTGCATGTCAAGTCTTTCAAGTTAAAAAGCATTTGATGGATAAGTCATCATTTACGAAGTAGAGTACACTCTTAAACACTATAAGTAATTGTTACGAATGTGTTTTTCAAAAGTGTAAGAAAGCAAACACAACACTAATTATTTTTCACCTATTATGAAACATTTCCAATGTTGTCAAGTTCAGTGGGAGAATTGTGTTGTATTACTGATTTTGAGTCTATTAAAACATTCTCTAATTTAGTGGGAGTTACAAGCCTTGTTGTCTTGGTAATAACCCATATTATCTTTAGTATGTTCTAAGATAATTGCTTTCGAATTGTTGACACTAATATCTTCAAAGATAGTTATGTACTGATTCTTGTTGATTAAGTGATTCAACATCTACTTGTAAACAGCTAATATATGTGACACAATCATATTTTGTATAGACGAACGTTAGACGTGATGTTTATCTTATATATGAGGTTGTTCTATGCACAAGTGAGAGAAATGAACATTGTGTGCAAGAAACAACTCATAAAGATATGATTCTCTTGTCTTTAAGATAAGAGACTAACAATCTAATTAATATTTAGATCATGTGTCAATATGATTAAAAGACTACTTAAAAGTATATATATCATTCACATTAAGAAACACTTGTTGTTTTGATTTAGTCATGTAAGAGCTTGGACTAAATTGTAAACACAAGGGTAAAATATCCACATGTCGTAAGATCGGGCGTGGAATGTTTTGTAGTTTCTTAAAATGGACAAATTCCTGGAATGACATAAAATACATAGGGTAATCTTATACTACTAATGAAACCTAGTGGTGTTCATATCATAGTATAGTAGTGAATTAACTTGAAAAGATTAATGAAACCTAGTGGTGTTCATGATTACTTTAGTTATACATGTTTATGATTTATTAAATAAAGTTACAAACATAAAATCTTGAAAGACGTATAATATAAAGTAAGACGTTAATGTATTGTCTCTATTTTACTAAGGACATATACATGAAACGTTTAATGGACTTATAACTTTTATGAAGTGACTTTTTATTATAAGTACTTGAGTTATAAAGCATGCAAAATGGTTAGGAAATCTATTATACCATTAAGATGATTTAGTTGGTATATAGGTAAGCCTAAAGATATATATTTATCTTAAATATTGTTAAGAGTGACTTACAATATTTCCCTAAATGAAATACATCATTGTTGTGTTATGTTCATTAGGAGAATCAAAAATTCTCAATATGATAGTGATATTTGATTCAAGATAACTATATATTCCTTTATTCGAAAAGATATCAAGGTTAGAAAGTTGAGTATGACTTGAGCTAAGAAGATTAATAATATACCATTATATATAGAATGTGATGAATCACGTTATATCTTAAATGGAGTTCGGATTTTGCTAAACTACTTATGAAGTGGATTGTTTAGAAAATAAAGAGTATGGAACTGTCATTGTGTTTTGTAATGTACCATATATATATAACGTTGGAGTGTTGATCTATTTGCTATGTATTTAAAGAGTAACTTTAAGTTACTAAAAGCAAGTGGGAGTTTTGATCTTGAAGGATAAAATTACAAGATACATGATCTTCTAAAATACACTAGTAATTATCATGAGGTAGACGTGTAAATTCTAAACCCCAAGATAAAGGAAAATATGTCATAGGTCCGTAAGGATATCTCGGATATACGATTTATATGCTGAGAATTATGAGTTACAAATAATTGTTATGATTTGTTACCAAATATTAAATTGGGTAAATTACTCATACTATGAACGATATAGATGTTGTCCAATAAGATAATCAATTTTAGATTTGTTTTATCTTAAATAGTTTGACTAGAAATTGGAGATGAGTTTCGTCAAAGGAAGAAAAACGCCAATTGTAGTGGTTTAATCTTTGTGTTGAAATTATATGGACAAAATTGTACACATATTTAATGCATGTATGAATAGATTCTTAATCACACTTAAGTAATTAATTGTGATTGATTCTTTCCTAAACACATTAAATGTATAAAGATTTTGATGGTCATATTTTAAATTGACAAATTTAGATATGTATGAACTATTTCTTGAATGACTACTTGAGAAAGGACTTAAGTGATCGAAATGAGTTTATTACTTCAAAATAAATCTTTGGAAAAGTACAAAATGCAATTATCCATGAATGGATAAAAGCATGCATATAGGAGATTATTCTCATGTTTACTTTGATATCCAAGATTGGATTTAAATTTAAATAAGATAGTTTCTGAGTATTCCTAAAAGCTAGTGGGAGTATTATGGTTATTTTCTTAAATTATATGTGTCAAATAGACATGTAAGAAAGTAAGATTTCATTCAAGTTAAATATTGATTTGGTTTAGATTTGAGATGAAACTTTACTTTGAAGATTTAGAAAATAAGATGTACATAACCTTGGAACAAATAATGTTTATTTGATTATGCAGTGGAAATACAACGTAATATGCCATGTAGTAAGTTTACATGGATATTTAGGACATGAAGGAATCTAAATTTGGATTGAGAAATTTTCATGTGTATGAAGTTGTATTTATATCATGCTTAAAATGCATGATGATTTGAATATATTAATCTATTTTAAAGTTATTAAATAACTTGTGTAATGAATATTCTAAAGGAATGTGTTTGGAAATAGAATAACATCCTAAATCTTGGATCGGCTTCCATATTCTATAGATGAATAATTTGTCAAATCGTTGTGCAAATTATCATAGCCAACAAACTTGGAGGTTTGGTTGGAATCAAACATTACATAATAGATATTAAAAGTAGCGTATTTATATCTTTTATGACAAGTTGTAAAACTTGAAAAGGTATAATTGAGGAAACACTCAACATTAGTCATGGGATTTTTTGGAGATGACATGTTGATTAAAGTTGCATTATACATTAAAGAATTAGAATACTTTGAACTTCAAATGTGTTTTGGAAGTTTAGGAAATTGGTGATCAAGGATGTTTTACAATTTTGATACTATGTGGCAATATCAAATTGTTTGAATGCACATGTACAAGAGTTTCAATGAATTGAATTCTTGAAGAAAGTATTCTCAAAATTCCAATAGGTCAAGATTGGTTATTTTATTCTTTGCCAAACAAGTATGAATGTCATTACTGGAGGCATGATGCATGTACCAGTTTTATGCATTGATCTATTTTTTGTATTTGGATAAAGGATGTAAGACATTATTGAATTGATGAAATAAAGATTGGATTTCGTTTATTTTTCTGTTATTTGATTTTGTATCCTATTTTACATGTTTTTAATCCATGAGCATTATGATGTTTCTAAATGTCCGTTGTCGATTAATAATATGGGAGTATTATTAAACTAAGACAATTCAAAATAGTGACAGAGTATACTTGAAAGTATATTGGTCAATTTTGGATGATATTTGATGGATCAAATATTGGACTTATCCCAACTATATGATTTTACTTTATGGATCTTTGTCATCAAGTAAATCATAAATAGTTATCCTTAGACCTGAGATACCAGGAAACTATCGTGGATCTAGTGCATTTCTGTGGAATAATCTAACGCTAAACGTAACTGGTAGTTATAAGGGTTATTTTCAGAAGTGTTGCAATGTTCATGTGTTTTGCTTGTAGTCAAAATGAGATTTGTTTCCTTCAAATTATTTTGAAGTATAAATACAGCTGGGCCCCTCGAGGGAATAGTAAGATGTTTGTGTGGCCACACCCAAATGTGTTTTGGTAATCTTGCTATATCCGTAAACAAGAAACAGAATAGTTAATGAAAGGAATGACTGAGATCCATATCCTTATTAACGATGTATTTGAAATGAAAGGATAATAATAATGATATAATCATTAAAAGGTTCTTGTCCAGGAGACCTTACCCGGTTTGTACTAGTGACATTGCTAGTGTAACTAGACGCTAGTCAATGTGATCACGATATTAGAATTTTGTCCAAGTGGGAGCTGAAATTTTATGGACTTAAAATTAATAGTCGTGAGATAGGATCGAACTCGGGATCACAGGATTGCACACATTACGTAAAGGGTTAATTTATTTATTAAATATATTTTATATATTTATTAAATCTAACCAAAGCTTAACTAACGATCATTAATAAATAAAAGTTAAGTTTAAAATCGTTATGGAATTAAATAGAAGCTAAAAGAAGGAGAAAGGAAAAGTTCCGGAAGCCTTTGGGTGGGCTTGTGGGTCGTCGGCCAAAGGGGAAAAAAGGAAGGAAATCAAAGATTTTCTTTCCTATTTTGTTTATTGCTTGGAGACCAAGTATTGTCAAGTCTATATAAACAAACCCCTAGCTTTCATAAAACACACACAAATCTCTCTTTCTCTTGCTCCTTGATCTCCGGCCAAGCACCCCTTCTTTAGGGTTTTGGTTTTCGATTTTTGCTATTTAATATTATCTAGTCCTAGCCCCTCTCTAGGGTTGTTGGGTAGATATTCCATAAGCGTTGAAGCTCGGTTTGTTCATGCTAGACTCACGGTTAAATCGCCGTATTACGTGTGTACAAGAACGTGATATAGTCTTACTTTAGACTATATTCTTGGTGGTGTTCGTGATCAACCCTAGTTACCGTCTGTTCCGGCGTCTTGTGGATCTTGCTAGGATAAAGGTATGTAACCCTAATCTTGATTAATTATAATTGTGTTAAATTAATGATCTTGTTAATTTGCTTCCGCTGTATGTGCTTTGATCCATATTAGGGTTTTAAATATTTGTTATGTACTCTATAAACCATCAGTATTAGCATCAAGTGCGGTAGTCACGGGCCTAGCAGCAGCGAGGGTTGAAGAACCAATTTTCTCGGCATTCGATCTGCGGTGCGTCATGGTATACATAGTTAGATGTCATATAAAAACAAAATGGTACGGCATACAAATCTTCAGATGTATGAGAAGTGTTAAGAGAAAGTACCCTAATCTTGATCTTCAGTGTTAGGATAAAGGTATGTAACACTAATCTTGATTAATTATAATTGTGTTAAATTAATGATCTTGTTAATTTGCTTCCGCTGTATGTGCTTTGATCCATATTAGGGTTTTAAATAATTGTTATGAACTTTATAAACCATCAGTATTAGCATCAAGTGCGGTAGTCACGGGCCTAGCAGCAGCGAGGGTTGAAGAACCAATTTTCTCGGCATTCGATCTGCGGGGCGTTATGGTATACATAGTTAGATGTCATATAAAAACAAAATGGTACGGCATACAAATCTTCAGATGTATGAGAAGTGTTAAGAGAAAGTACCTTTACTTCTCAATCCGCGATGGAGTTTTGGATGGAGAATCCGAGGAACTGGCTTCGAAGAACCGATCTTCAGGTGAGGGAGAAGGGCTATTTCTTTTTTCTAAGGCATGTCTCACAGAGGAGATTCTCCAGCCTCCATCTGTGCTATTTTTTTAGAGTGATCATCGGATTTTTCCCTTTGTCTATTTTGGAGCAGACAAGCGTTCACTTCTTCATCCCCCCTCATGTTCTTCCACGGCAATTTCAGCAGCTTCTGATACTTTCAAGGTTTCTAGACTCGCGCTTTATTCCTCTTCTTGGGAATGCATTTGAACATCTTCCTGGTACGCTGCGGAGCGGGGTGGGGCTAGGTATCTGACCATATCATGGTGCTTGTGGAGGACTCGATCCTCGTATCTCTAAATCCATAGTACGACCAGCTACAGGCACCCTTACAGGTTTCTCTTCCTCCGCCAGTAGTCGTGGTAGCATTGTCACTGTCTTTGACTGCTGACGCTTTACTAATTGGGAAAAATCCTTTCTGCATACTAAATATAATGTGACTTAAGCATAAGGTAATTATAACATACGAGAATGAAGAAAAGGAAGATGACCACTGACCATGGCCGAAGTCATCATAAAATTATGGGACTTGGTCTTCACGCATAGTAGTGTTATGGCTTAGCCCGATGGCGTAAAGGAGTGCTTTTGGGTACGCCCGAATGGAGAGATAGTTGGCATTGATGACTGCGGTATTAGTTGTGTTGTAAGTACGAGGACTAGGTCGCTCGTCTCTCATCATGGTCTCTTGAGTAACGAAGTCGTAGTCAAATGGGAATATGACCTCGTCTATCCATAAGAATTTGGTTTTCCAATTCTTTAGTGAATCCGGCTTTTCTTCGTAACACTAAAGTGGCCCGGAGCGCTTGGAGAAGGATACCCAACCGTTGGCCCATGTAGAATTGCAGAAAGCAGGGAAAAGATTCACTGTTGGTTCTATAGCAAGAACACGACAGCTAATCTCAAAGTTAGATGTCTTTGCCGCACCTATGTAGTGTAGCCGCGATATGTAGATGCAGTGGAAAGTGAGGAGGTTCACTAAAAATTGTGACAATGGTATACGGTTGTTGGCGAACTTGAAAAAATTTGTGTAAACACCTACCTTCCCTACAGGAAAGTTCCTGATGTGCCACTGTGGACCTTGTAATTCTGGGTGTAGATAACTGGGTATATAATATTCGGACGTGAAGCTAAGCAGTTCTTGATCAGTGAGGCGTGATGTAACCTCCAATAGTTGTTTGACCATGGTTAATTTGACTAATGAGATATGAAGCCGCGGTGTTTCTAACTATGTTGTGATTTTTTGCACTGGATCTGAAGGTTTGTTAATGGCGGTGAAGATTTTTTTTACTCTGTGAACATAGTGAAACCGAGGCTGGAGTATTTATACCTATAGGGTTAACTAGTTTAAACACAGGGATGCACGCTGCGCGTCGTCCACCTACACAATCCAACGGTGGAAGATGAATCGACTAGCTGACGTGTCGTGTATTTTCCACATTTACCGAGTGAGTAGATAAAAGAAGGAAGTAGGGATAGGTTTTTGGCGGGAAATGTTTGAAACTTCTTTTCTACGCTCTTCTCTTTACAAACTCAGTTTCAAATTTGATTTTGGGTGCGACTAAATTGGTTTTATAGTCTAGTAGCCGCTACACGATTTGCGACTACTAGACTCGGGGGGGGGGGGGGGGGCATGATGACGCGAGAGGTTCCTCACTCTTCTTTTATCCGTCTTAGGGTCGAGTGGCAACCTCGACCCGAGTGGAAGTGAGATGTATCTGGGAACTCGGGATCATAAATGGATTCGAGACCATTATGATCGCCTCTTTCAGGCTCCCTTCTTCGAGGTTGATTCCCCCATATCAAATGACAAGGAGCCAAAATCAAAGATGGCAGCGGAGGAGTTTGATGGCTAGGAAAATGGGGGGTTGATTACTCCGAGTCTACAGGGTAGGTTGAAAAGCCTAAGAAGAGCCATGATAAAGCACAGTCTCGGAATAAGGAGCCCGAAGGGAATCAAGAAGGGGTCAGCTGACCTCGAAAGGATTTCTCCCTCTTCTACCGAGAGGTCGCGGGAGTCAAATCTGTCTCATCCTCTAGCTGACTCTCTATGCCCCAAATAAGAAAATTGTCTAGTTATGGCGAGGAATATGTCTCTATCCATATGATAGATTGAAGAAGAAAGCGATGTGTGCCCTGTCTTTCCTCGAAAGGTTCGGGCTATAAGCCCGATCTACGGATACACCCGAATTAAGCCTAATTCGGGTTAAGCTTTGTCCATCCAACTTTTGTATAAAAAAATAGTTAATAAAAATTCTAAATTTTCTAATATATTTTTAAAAAGTTTCGGATGTTTCTTAACTCAAAATTTATTTCTAATACTTTTAATTTTATTTTATTTTTTGTAAATTTTCTTAACTGAAAATATATTGTGAATAATTTTAAATTAAAAAGAACATCATTCGTATTAACTAAAAACTTAATAAAAATTAGAGATCAAAACTGTTATATCTCACAAATCACGAAGACCATACGTAGAAGGGTATTTGTGCCATTTCAACCTATTACATAACAGTCAACAAACAAAAAACTTGGTCAAAAAACCTACCTGTTATAAGTCACAACCACAATGACCAAACTCGAAAAAACAAAAAGATTATTTCTGTTAAACTCGAATAATTACAAAGACCATTTTTCTTTCTTTATTATTGAGTAACTAAAAAAACAAACATTTTTTTATTTCATTTTATTTTCTTTACTTATTTTTAATAAAACAACTCACAAAAGTAAATGAAAAATAGCTAAGGATTATAACAAAATGAAAGAAGACACAAAATGAAAGATAGCTTAAGGATTAGAACATAAATAAAAAATAGGAGGAACATTCTTTTGTTTTGTGCTTTCGTTAAGAAAAGAAGCAGAATCATTGTTTTGTTTTGTTCTGGGTTTAGTGATCTGTTAACAAGACGCAATAACAACGATCTTCTTCTATTCGGGTTTGATCTTTCGTTACTTTACTTACTTGTTTGGATGATTTGATTGTTAACCCTTTTATGAATATTGGTTGATTAATTTTATGCTTAACTAAACATCCAATAGTATATATGAGTTTTTTTATTCCATGTTTTGTAATTATTCATGAATTATTCGATGTTAATGACGAAAGTGTAATTGTGTAGATTTAGGGGTAAAAGCAATAAAATTTTATTTATTCAATAATTATAATTACATGGCAGAAGTCAAACGCGCAACAAGCCTGCTATCCTTTTCGTATAACAAAAAGTCTATTAAACAAAACGTTTGTAGATCCATGTGTCAAAACATTATTGTTCTAAAACTATGAAACTCAAACATGATTGATAATAAATTTAGGTTTATTGGAATGAAACTTGAATTTGTTTTACTTTTACGTGAATAGAGTAATAGGGGGTGTTTGGGATCGCTTATATAACGTAAGCCGATTTCGGTTTATATAACATAAGCCCCAATTTTGTGGCTTATTGGGAGACTTGTGGGTTTATATAAGTTTATTATTTATGGTATAATAAACTTATATAAGCCCCTAAGTCTCAAAATAAGCCACAAAATTGGGGCTTATGTTATATAAGCCGAAAATAAGCGATATTTGGGCTTATATTCCATAAACCCAATTTTTAAAGCTTATTTGAAGACTTATGGGCTTATATAAGTTTATTATATCATAATAAACTTATATAAGCCCATAAGTCTCTAAATAAGCCACAAAATTGGGGATTATGTTATATAAGCCGAAATCGGGTTAGTTATAAAAGCTAAAACAAACAGCCCATTAGGTGACACAACTTTGACGGAAATATCGTGGATATTTCTAAGAGTCAAAGACATAGGATTATATATGTGAAGAGTTGAGTATTAGGAAATTGTAGTTTTCATTTTAAATACTGTTCCCTTAAACGCAGGGTTATCTATGTCAGATTATATATGTGAGGAGTTGCTTAATAAAATCTTCTCAAATCTACCTGTTAAATCACTCCTCCGTTTTCGAGCAGTCTCCAAATCAATGCGTTGTTTTATTGATAGCCCAGATTTTATTCGCAAGCACACTTTTCTGTCTTTGCAAAAAGAAAAGACACTGCTCATTGTTGACATCTCTAACCCTAAAGACGACTATACGATACATTCGGACCGACTGCCATTGTCTCCGAAAGGCGGAGGTATTGATGTTGTAACAGTCAAGGTTGCTAATAGTCATATGGAAAAGATTGTTGGTTCATGTAATGGAGTTTTTTGTGTATATGACCGCATGAATCATTCGATTAGGTTATGGAACCCATTAATTAGGCGTGAACTAAGAATTGGTGATCGTCCTTATTGGGACTGCAAACACTTTAATGTCATGATGGGTTTTGGTTTTGACCTGGTCACATCCGATTACAAGATTCTGAGGATTTCCTACTCGTACGGTGGAAAAGAAAGTTGTTCATTTGTTTACACCATGAAGACCTGCCTTTGGTGTAAGATTGATTCCCCTGCTAGTCCACTTATGAATGTGGTGTCACAAGCGTGTTGTGTGAATGGAAAATTGTATTGGGTGTTGGCACATCCTTCAGACGAAGTAGGTGACAGTCGTGTTTTTGCTGTCGAAATAATGACATTTGATTTGGGGACTAACAAATTTGGTTTGATTGCGTTGCCAGAAAACTTTTGTAGCAAGGGTATTATTGATAAGAACAAAATACAACTAACAACTATCAACGGTTCTCTAGCAATGATATATGAGCTAATTTATGGTTCTTGTGAGATTTGGATCAGGAGAGAGTACAATAGCTCTAGCACTGCTTCTTGGTCAAATATAACAATAATAGGACATGGTTATAAGTTTTGGGGACCTAACACCAATGATGGTGAGTTTTTGCTCCTCCGAAGCCATGCAGGTTATAAAATTTATAATCTTGGTCCAACACGTTTTTTGCTATCGGAATTCTATGGACGTTTGATAAATCTCAAGTACGCTGGTGAATTTAAGCTGGAGACATCAAGCCTTGAACTGTTAAACACGGGAACTACTTATAAGGGAACACTTCCATCTTTTCTGCAAGATTGGCCCAGATCCATCTGTTGTTAGCGTCCATAGTCACTTTGGTAGTTTGGCTACATGCAGCAAACAATAGAAGAGTGGCCGGTTAGGACACTTTTTCAATTTCAGTATCTATTACGGAGTATTTCAATTCTTGTATAAACATAGCTGATTATAGATTGATGGATTCACTTTTTTTTCAAATGAGTTTTTGTTTATATTAGCTTTACACTGTTAATTTATTTTCTTTCATACGTTTTGTTTATTTTATTTTAGAAGAATAATGAAAATTTGGTGTATAAATCAAAGAAATAATAGGATAGTTCTAGTTACTTGAGATTTATTTGAATTCGCGCGTGTGAACTATTTTAAGTTCATATGCAGGTTAGAACCACCACCACAAAAAGGCTACGATAAAGTCTTTATTTCTAGGTCAAAAATTCAAACCTTGCTAGCTTTGTACATTGTTAACCCGATGAGGCAGTGTATATCCGAGTCAATAAAAGATTTGGTCACCTCGTGTAACCTAGAGAGGAAAAACCTCATCTGTTTACCGAATCAAGAGACATTGCATTTTTTCACTCTCTCTTTTTAGTTTCGAGAATGATTATTTCTAGAGATGACAAAATAGACGGATTGGACGGATGACAAAATAGACGGATTGGACGGGCTCGGGGCTTGGGCCACAGGTCCAAACGCGCTCAGCCTTAAACAGGACATAACAAAAAGGCTCATGTTGAATCGATTCAGAAAAAATCTAAGGAGCCGTTTGGTATCCAGTTTTTGCAAACTTTAGGCTCATTCATGTATTAAGTCCATTGTTTGGTTTGCATATACTTTATACTCAAATAGTAAATGAGGTTTGCTATATCTAGAAACAAATATTCATAAACAAGAGTTATCATGTATGAATTGGTTAATTTTTAATCATTTTTCTCTCTTCTTTGTTATTAACACAATTAAAACATATCACATTATATTTGTGAATATTTATTTGTAAATTGTTTGTGAATGTAACAAAATTCATAGTAAATTCTCACCCTCAACCTAGATTTTGTAAAATTCTATCTCATCAATCATATTTTTTATTTCACTAAATTTATCAACCACAAATTTCTCAATGCTTTATTTTACTAAATTTGTCAACTACATATTATTATAAATACAAATTCTTTTATTATATTTAAATAAATATAAAATCAATTAAATAAATATATTTTCTCTCTCCAAAATATATGTTAAATCCAAATTTTATCCAATCCTAAACCTTTTATTTTATAAACCTACGACTTCAAACCAAACGGACCCTCAAACAAACGAAAAAGTTCCAAAAAACAAACAATCCGTTTATATTTGAGTATAGTATTTATAAGTTAAAAAAAAAAGAAAAAATTTCAAGATTCGTCCCTATCGTTTACACAAAATATCAACTTTCATCCCTATCTCAAAATAACTCCATGAATCGTCCCTATCGTTTACGACTATGATCAAATTTAGTCCCTATTTTGAATGAAGGTTAGTTTTGGTTGTTAACTTTTGAAAATAGAGAGATATTTTAGTCCTTTACTTATTATTAAATTCTAAACTCATCTACAAATAAATACACATGTTTAGCACCTCACTTAATCACCACTCTCCATACACAAAACATCTCCCTCCCTCTCTCACACCTGACACATAGTTGGGATTCATCAAACCCACAAGCCGAAACAAAAAAATAGCGACGACGACTAATTAATTACCAATGAATCTCTGTCTATCTACTAAGATAAACAACGAGCAAACATACATCAATCGTTTTCATACCTTCTCAATTAAACCTTATTGATTAATTACGACTGAAGAAGAAACCCATAAATTTCAATTATTTCTGATCCAACAAACCCACAAAGAAGTCTTAATCCCACGAAGAGGAAGTCTTAACATCAAGATCTATGATAGATCTTTCCTGCAATTAGTGAATCAGAAACAATCTATTTACTTTACACAAGATTGAAGAGCTACACGCTAATGATGAGCTGCACGCTGCTGTGGAAGGAACTTTCGGATCATTTCGAATCGTTGGAGGAGAAGGTGAAGAGCAGATCTGACGTCATCAAAGGGAAGATAGATAAGCTGGAAATGGAGACTGAGAAGTCGTTGAGTTCGTTCGATTGAGAAATCTGTTTCGATCGCAATGAAGAAAGTTGAAGAAGCTATTTTTAAAGCTAAGAAATCAACTGGAATTAATGAAGTTGAATTAAAATATAATGATTATGAAAAAATGAAATGTTTTTGTGTCGAAATTGATTCGCAAGGTTTCTGAGATTTTATTTGTGGAAAAAAGAAGGAATTGGATTTCATGAGGGAGAAGCTTCCTTTGGTATTTAATAATGAATGTGTTGATCCTGCTTTTGTACGAATAGCAGCAAAGAAAAGAGATCAGCAGGTGGTTATTGATTAGAAGAAAAGAAAAGTTGTGATAGACTTTGTTTTTTGTTGAGTAAAACACAAGTGGGAGAATGGGACAAAAGATTAATGGTCATAGAATGTGTACCCACGTTAATTCGATGATTTGTCTCTATGGTGGATCAAGCTTATATGGTCAAGGGTGTACTATTGTGGTCCAGACGCAACTGTACATGCTTTGTGTATATTGGTATAAACATTACGGTCCAAGGAAAGTTATGTTTACAAGGCGCTATCAAAGATAAGAGACGTGTGAGAGGGAAGCTACAGCTGACCAATATTTGTGAGGCCAGATCACGTCAGGTTTGTATTGGTTTCTGTGTTTCGTTCACAACAACAAAAGAAAAAGAAAGGCAAATCTTGGTTTGTACAGCAGGTACTTGTGGGTCTGATGGTTTTCACGTGATGATATGTAAATATGCTTCGTATATGGATCTGAGTTTTTTTTATTATGATGGGATTGGGATTGAGTAGATCATGATGGTGGTTTGGATCTGTGGTGGTACTGGTGGCTAGTGATGGATGAGAAAGAGAGAGATGTGAGAGAGAGAGATAAATAAGAAAGAAAAGAAAAAAAGTTAAAAGAAAAAATAAATAATGAGATTTTAATGTGAAAAGTAGGTGGTAATGAAAGGACCGAAATACCCCTCTATTCTTAAAAGTTAACAGCTAAAACTAACTCCCATCCAAAATAGGGACCAATTTTGATCGTAGTTGTAAACAATAGGGACGATTCATGGAGTTATTTTGAGATAAGGATGAAAGTTGATATTTTGTGTAAACGATAGGGACGAATCTTAAAATTTTTTCAAAAAAAAACACCACTTGTCATGTCCCATGTGCCCGTTAATGTCCATTTATAAGCTAAATGCGCCAAAGTCATTTACAAATTAGATAGGTTGACTTGTTTGATTTTTGTTTAACTCAAACACGATCCGTTTATTAGACAGGTTGATTTGTTTTGGGACTGAACCTGTTTATCCTCAACTCAAAACCGTTTATTTCCGTGTCCGTCTGTCTATATTTCCGTTTAAAAAAAAAATAAAAAATCTAGATATAAGCAATTTCATATAATAAATCAAACTTTTAAATGACATCATTTTACCTCCATTTATTCGAAAACTCCCTGAAATCAAACTCACTAACGTACGCCAAAACAATCCACCAACATTTCCTTAAACACAATCTCAAACACAGTCCAGTAATCCTCGACAAACTCACACGTGTCTACATCGCTTTTCGTCGCCTCCAGAATGCACACAAAGTGTTTGACGAAATACCCTACGTCGAAAAAAAGGACAACGTCTTGTTATGGAACCAATTAATTCGAGCTTATGCATGGGAAGGACCCTTTGAAAATGCTGTTGAGTTGTTTAACGAGATGGTGGAAAATGGGATTGTGCCGAATAAGTATACGTACCCTTTTGCTCTGAAGGCGTGTTCGGGGTTGAGGGACGTTGGAGTTGGGAAACGGATACATGAGCGTGTGAGGAGGGAGGGGATGGATGGTGATGTGTATGTTTGTACGGCTTTGGTTGATTTCTACGTGAAATGTGGGTTGTTGGGTGATGCGAGGATGGTTTTTGATAAGATGGGGAGTAGAGATGTTGTGGCGTGGAATGCGATGATTGCTGGGTGTTCGTTGCATGGGATGTGGAGTGAGGCTATGGCGTTGGTTAAGGAAATGCAGGAGGTGGGAGTGAGGCTGAATTCGTCTACTGTTGTTGGAATTTTGCCGGCTATTGGGGAAGGTAAGGAATTGATGCGAGGGAAGGAAGTGCATGGGCTTTGTTTGAAGAGGAGGTATGATTGTGATGTGGTTGTTGGAACCGGGTTGTTAGACATGTATGCGAAATGTGAGTGTCTCGATTATTCAAGGAAAGTTTTCGATAGTATTAGAGTAAAGAATGAGGTAACTTGGAGTGCTATGATATCTGCGTGTGTTGCTTGTGGTTCAAATATGGAGGCACTAAAACTATTTGACGAGATAATGGTAAAAAATGATGCAATCATATCTCCTATTATACTTGCAACTGTTCTGCGTGCTTGTTCTAATCTTACAGCCGTTAATAAAGGAAGACTAATTCATGGGTATTCGATAAAATTAGGTTTCGTTTCTTATTTAATAATTGGTAACACTCTTGTTTCATTCTACACCAAATGTGGTATATCAACGGATGCAATGAGGTTTTTAAATGAAATGGATACAAAAGACACCGTGTCGTACAATTCCGTCATATCTGGTTGCGTGCAGAACGGTGATGCGGGAGTTGCGTTTAAAATGTTTTACAATATGAGGTCACTAGGTATCACCCCTGATATCGAAACTATGATAGGCTTCTTTCCTTCATGTTCACATTTAGCAGCCCTACAACATGGAACATGTGGCCATAGCTATTCAATTCTACAAGGATTTACCAAATCTACCAAAGTTTGTAATGCTATAATCGACATGTATTCAAAGTGTGGGAACGTAATAATGGCAAGATCAGTTTTTGATGAAATGCATATAAAAGATTTAATTTCATGGAATGCTATGATTTTGGGTTATGGCATACATGGTCTAGGATTGGAGGCAGTTTCATTATTTAAAGATATGCTAACAGTTGGTTTAAATCCGGATGATGTTACGTTTATCTGCCTATTATCCGCTTGTAGCCATTCAAGCCTTGTTGAAGAAGGCAAACATTGGTATGCTGCCATGACTGAAAATTTTCATATAAAACCGCGAACAGAACACTACTGGTGTATGGTTGATCTCTTGGGTCGGGCAGGGTTTCTGAGTGAGGCTCACGGGTTCATACTGAATATGCCAATTAAGCCTGACGTTCGTATTTGGAGTGCATTGCTTGGTGCTTGTCGAATCCATAAAAATGTGAAGTTAGGTGAAGAAGTTACAAGAAATATTCAGATTCTTGGAGCCGAAAGTACTGGAAACTTTGTTCTTTTATCTAATATATATAGTGCAGCAAAAAGATGGGATGATGCAGCTCGGACCCGAGTATTGCAAAGAGAAAAAGGCTTCAAGAAAATCCCGGGGTGCAGTTGGGTTGAAATAAATGGCATCGTCCATACGTTTTCTGGTGGGGACAAGTCACATCCACAATGGCCATTAATAAACAAAAGGCTCGACGAACTGCTAGTAGCAATGAAAAAATTAGGATATGGTGGAGATTACAGTTTCGTCCTTCAGGATGTTGAAGAGGAGGAAATGGAACATATTCTTCTTTATCATAGTGAAAGATTAGCTGTTGCTTTGAGTGATCTTAGTTTAGCTCCAGGAAAGCCTATCCTTGTAACTAAAAACTTACGGGTATGTGTTGATTGCCATACAGCATTGAAGTACATAAGTACAATAACTAAGAGAGTGATTACGGTTAGAGATACAATCCGTTTTCATCATTTTAAAGATGGAAGTTGTAACTGCGGCGATTTCTGGTAGGCGGTAGGGTGGTGATTTTGATGATAATTTTGGATCCATTGTTATTTAGAGGGCTTTCAATGAAAGGTGAGCTAATTATATCATTTTTATTTAAAGTCTATTTTGTTTAGATAAAATTTAGCATCTTTATTATGTTTATGGTGACTATATAGTAATGAATAGACCTGCGAGAAGTTAACTTATTTGCTAATATAAGCAATATTAATGAACTTATAAAACAATGATGCATTTGCGATTTGCCATCCATGGTATTTGAAGTTTATGAGAGTACTGTAGTGTATGGGTTATTCTGAAATATTTATGCGATTAGTATGGGTCTGTGTTAGTAAACTAAGATCTTATTCCTTGTTTTGTAGGTTGCGGTTTGGCGGCTGCACAGATTGCTAAAGGGGAGATACATGATTGAGGGATGAGTTTGTGTTGCGACAAAGTATTGATCAGCCATTTGACGCTTTTGATTGGCGTGGTAATACTTGGATGTGGCAACGGGTATGTTTTATTAAACGGGTCATATTGATTAACTCAAAAGACTTATTAGCTAATAGGGAATGGATCAAATAGACTAAACAGGTCAGCAGGTTAAAGTCACCCAAATTCGACTGTTTTCAACCGCCCGACCCACCCAACTTGCCACCTCTTGTAATACCAGACCACCCTGCTAGTTCCCTGGGCGGATCCGGACTACCATCAGCTGGGTTACTAGTGAGACAAGCATATCTTTTGAACTATTGAGGTACGCTACAAGCCTACAACTGGTTTAGTTCACATATAGTTGAAACTCATCTGTGCTGGTGGCCAGTGGGGAGGGCTTCGGCCCTCTCAAAGTTTTTGACGAGTAGTGTAAAATTTTTACCTTCCGTCTTAAAGTTATTGTCCACTTTATTATTTTGGTAAGTATAAAATAACTCGGCCCTTCCAAAATAAATGTTCGAGGTCCACCATTGCTGGTGGCCATTTCCCACTGCCCATTAATTGTGAATTGAACTCGTATAGGCATCTGAGTTCAATCCACAATTCATGCTCTTAAAAATATTTGACGAATGCGAACAAGGAAAAAATGGATTTTTTTTTTCTGGATGCCTTGTTAGCATTTCTAACGCGTTTCAAATGTTTACTCATCTTTATCACGTATTATTACTCAAAATTAAATATTTCCAAAATGTCATTTTTGCCTAATTTGTACCATGTTCTTAAGCCAATAGTTGGCAAGTGCTCAACAGGCCACCAGCAAATTTTGCATACCTTCTAAGACAACAGCTACGTTTTTAAGCTAATTGAGCTAGCTTTTTAAGATTGAATATAAAGCACAACATCTAATGCATCATGTAAGCTCGTGATTCTGTTTGAGTCTTACCTTGCAAGGATAACCTTCATCATGCGCATTATCTTTTTGGGTGCATTTGGGTGTCCACACATGTAAAGTTACTTAGGAATATTTTGTCACAAGCTACTGAGGAGTTTTTTATTCTTTAAATAGATTTTTTTTTTTTTTTATTGACATTAGAATGCCTGATAATGATTTATATGCTACTTTATATTAATGACCAAATGTGATAATACTACATCGAATAATGTTTATAGTTAATAATTCGTAATTGCTAAAATGTGAGAGTTTTCGGATTCAACTTGTGTTATGTGTAAACAACCTTGAATTGGTAACGTTAACCTTCTGAAAAGAAAGATTTTACCTAGTTTGACTATGTTGGGTTCAAATCTCGTAAATTAGTCGGTCAAAAAACCGGAAACGATGGGTAACAAAAGAAAATGGAAAATGATTTGGAGGCCTAATCAACACTCTAAGATTTACAAAACAAAAATTCTCTAAAATCGATTTTATAGTTAGTATCGTCCAACCAATGGCTAAATTTAGAATGAAAAAGGTTAATTTATTTTGTTATTTTGTCACTGAAGGACATCAAATCTTCCAAAACCATGCTTTGGGATTATTAATCAAACGTTTCGTGAATGAATAGAAACAAAACTAGAGCATTTGAGCCGTTTTAAGGATCCTTGTTAGAACAAATGCAAGTGTACCACGTGTGCAAAGAAACGAAATTGATTTATGACAAGTGCAAAATGAACCCTTAAATATAAAGAAAAACCCAGAGACACCCCTGTGGTTGTATTTTAAAAACTCATCACATGTTGTCTTGTCAAATTAAATTAACAACAACAACATATCCAATCCCACCGGAGCAGGGTAAAACACATGCTTATAGGGTGTTTGTGATTGGTTTATTTCCTTTTTAGTCTTCTTCACTTCTTGTACGTTTGGCTGAATCGAACCGGACTAAAAAATTAATGTGGTCTAAAATATCGGATCGAGTATCAGACTGAACATGTCCGGTTTGGTCTAATCCGACTCGGTTTGTCTGTCCTTGAGGTCCAACAAAGCATAAACGTCGGTTTTGTGTAGGGCCAAATCATATTGAAGACCGAATATAATAAAATGACGGTTTGGGATTAGACAAAAACACATTCAGTCTGGTTCGGTCTGGTTTCTAGGTCCGGTTCGGTCCGTAGTTTGTTATGCTTGCCTCTAATTGCACATATCAGTCCTTTAATATAAATCTTTTGGAAAAAGAAATGCAATAATGCTAAAAGAAATTGTCAAAAATTTATAATCGGATCCACATATAAAGAATCATAGAAACTTGTTTATAAAAAGGCTATAATGGTGAAAAACTCAAGTAGGTAAAATAGTAACTATGAAACCATAAGGGTGACTTTGTATTTTCTAAATGTACAAGTGTACATCATGATATATGTCAACTAACTCATAAACTTTTGCCGGCTATTTTTTGTGTTGTGAATGGAGTAAAATATCATACAAAAAAAATAATGTCAACAGATTTCCCTTGTTAATGTCACTACATTGTGATCAATCATTTCTTAGCCAATAACAAGAACATAAACAAAAGGAAAACAGAATGTGTTGTGTTTGTAGGTGTAAATGGTTTTGTTGGTGATCATAGTACTAGAGTTCCAAAAAAAAGATTGAACGCTACTAGCCAGTGGAGATCACCGCTCGATAAAGATGTTTAGAGCACAACGAAATGGGAAGTCGCCGAGTTCAGGGGAGAGGATTGACTTCAAGTTTTCAAATTTTCAGGCACTTCAGGTGAAATGCGATAACTGCATATATAATCTTCGTGAATTATGATTACCGTATGATTCTGATGTCGTGTAATTTAGTAGATTCTTATTTACTGTATGTGGCTTCTTCGTCTCCTTTTTTGAGTAATTTGATCGTGTTTGTAGCTTTTAAGAACCCAACGATGCATTTTTTAGTTTTTGGTGGTAAGTTTATATTTGAAATTGCATGAGTGAGCTTTGCGGAACAGTAAGTAGACTAGACCAACAGATATTGTAAATTGTTTGAAATAAGAAGGTTCACATCAATTCATCTTAGTGCTAGTTTTCATGTTTCTTCGGTGACTTTAAGGAACTTTGTAAATATAATACTTGGCAATCTGAAAACTTCAGTATGATGTTTGATGATTCTTGTTTTCTTTATTTAAGTTCTTATAAGTTATGATTCATATAGGAGCTAAAAATTTTATGTGATATGAGAAAGTGATTGTTGATCATTTCATAATTGTTGTGATTATAAGTCTTTTTGGTTGGAATGTTATGCTGCAGGTACCAAAGGTGTGGGACAAGCTTTTAGTGTCGATAATCTCTGTGGAAACAGGAAAAACAATTTCAAGATCAAGTAAAGCGTTAGTGCGAAATGGGACTTGTCAATGGACAGAAACACTATCCGAGTCTATCTGGATTTCACACTACGACTCTTCAAAAGAACTTGAAGAACATCTCTTTAAATTTGTGGTTTCTATGGTACGAATGATCTTGATCCTCAAAATTTCAAAAGTTATCTGACCTTAAACTTCTACTTGAATTTTGGGTTAGCGAATAAATTTTGTTTTGTATAGGGATCTGCTAGATCTGGTATTCTTGGTGAGGCAACCGTTAACATTGCACGTTACTATACAAGTTCGAGATCATCTGCTCCGGTTTCATTGCCGTTGAAGAAATGCAACTATGGGACAGTTTTACAGGTGAATGTTATGTTTTTGGAATGTATTATATATTACATTGATTTTGTGTAACAAGATCACAATAAGTCCATTTGGGTTGTATTTTATCTTAAATGGGTCAAATTGGTAAACAAATGAGTTTTATGGGTTGATACACAAAGTTCAATTGTAAAGCAAACAACCTCGTACATTGATTTACATATTTCTTGTGATGTAAGAAACCTTTTGAGAAATCTTCGACTCGCTGTTTCATACAATAATATTATGCTGTCATTTCAGGTCAAAATCCAGTGTTTAACACCAAGATCAAAACTCAGGTACATGTTTGCTATGACTTTATAGCATGTGTGTATTAATTATGTGTTATATTTGATACTGAAAGTCGTCAATACATATGAAAGGGTTGAAGGATCAAAATACTCGGGATCCAATCCAGAAGAAGAAGCAGCGGATGAAGATTTTGACGATGCCGGTAGCCAATCACTGGGGTCAGAAGCCTCACTGAACGTCAGTGCTAAATCTGCTTCAAGTCAAGACATGCCTCCCACTTCACTTCTTGGAAGGATTAAAATCATGGTATATTTGCAATCATCTCACTTCCAAACTGTGAACTTTTTGGTCAAACAAAATAGTTTCAACTTCCAATTCGATATGCCAACATCCATTGTTCAATAAATTCAGATGATTAAAAAAAAGTTTACAACTAACAAAAGTTTAATTTGTGAGTTGTTTAATTTATGTGATGATTCTGTTTGAACATGAAATTATATTTTTGTCTTTGACTTCAAAAGTCCATCTTATGTTTTTGGATCCTGTTATATGTTTTTTTGGCGAATTCTAGTTGTAACACTTTACATGTAAAATACTTATATACTAAGAATCATTTTCAGATATTAATATTGTTTCATTTTATTGTTTCTGTCAATGCAGGAAAGAACTTACGAGCCATCTGGTTCAAATCAAAACAATGATTCGGCTGAATATTCATTAGAGAAAGAAAGATTCTTTCAAAAAAGTCACTTGAATGGAATCAAGCAGAATTTCAATGCAAACTCCAAAAACAGTTCTCCACGAAGCAATTACCTTTTTGAAGAAGATCTTTCTGTTTCAAAGTCAAACAATTCGTCATTCAAATCAAGAATTACTTATGACGAACAAGAGCAAGAGTACTCCGACAGCCCTTCGCCTGTTCCTCCAACAACTTCTTTAATGAACGCTACTTCTTCAAAGAACCTTTTGGAAGCAGCTGAAGACACCATTGAAGAGCTTCGTGATGAATCCAAACAGTGGGAAAGGAGAGCACAGAAGTTAATGCTTGATTTAGAGATTTTAAAAGAGAAATTCTCAGATCAATCCAAAAGTCTTGCGGATTCTCAAATGGAACTTTCGGCTGCACAAGCGGAACGTGATGGCATGAAGAAAGAATTTGATCATATAAAGGTGCTGTTAAGGGAATCAGTTGTCAAACAGAAGGCCACAATGGAGTCAAACTCAACGTATAAATCACAAGGTCAAAGCCAACTTTTGAAAGAACTCGAAAATGAACTAAAAGCTCATAAAGAAGCGAATGTTGATTTGAATCAACAACTGAAGAGAAACCAAGAGTCGAATATCGAGCTTGTCTGTATTCTTCAAGAACTTGAGGAAATGACAGAAACGCAAAAGGCGGAAATTGAAGAACTTTTAATTGTAAAGTCAAAGTTGACCGATTTGGAAAAATCTTTCAATTCCAATTTGGTCGAAACCCGAAGCTTACAGCTTAAGTTACAACAAATGGAGGAATCAGAGAAGACTTCACAAGCAAACATGCAGATTCTTGAACAAGCATTAGAAAATAAAATCAGTGATTTAGAACACGAGCGGACTTCAAATAGTCAAGCTCTCTTAGTACTTGAAAAAGAGTACAAAGACACATTATCTATCAAAGAAGAAGATATTAACAACTTGGAGTTCAAGTTATCGTCATGCATAGAAGAACAGAAGGAAATCGAAGCAGATCAAATGCAGGAAATCCAAGGGCTGAGATCAAAAGTTAGTGAAGTAGAAAAAGAATGTAGTGAGCTAACAGATGAAAACTTGGAACTTCTTTGTGAGCTTAAAGAATCAAAGAAAGTGGTCCAAGAAATAAATGTGACGATCGAAGAAAATCAGAAGCTTCTAGAAGACTACAGTTTGAAAATTAAAGAGCTCGAGAGTTTGAAAGCAGAACAAGAAGCTCTAATTTCTGATCTTGAGCAGGAAAAAGAAGAGTTGCAAGAAAACATGGAAATTGCATTGAATGAGAGCAACATAACCTCTAAATGCTTGGATAATTTAAAAAATGATTTGATGGTGCTAAGCAGTAGTGTCGATTCACAAGTTTCTGCTAATAAGTTACTTGAACGAAAAGCAAAGGAGCTCGAAAAAGTTAAAGGTGAAATGGAGCTTCGTTTGTTTGAAATGGAAGAAGAAAATGTTAAATTAACAGAATGTGTGAATGACTTAGAAAACCAACTAAGTCAGCTCAGATGCGACCATGAAAGCACTTTACTAGAGTTGCAGAAATCCGAATCTGAAAATGCTGATCTTCAGAAAGAAGTCAAGAACTTAAAGAACGTGGAGAAATTATTATTGGATGCTCAAGAGGAGTGTGATTATGTGAAATCCGAAAAGGATAAGCTGCAGGAATCTGCTGAGAATCTAATTGAAGAATGCAACACTCTTCAGAAGTCGTATGAAGAAATGACAAAAGGAAAGGCGGATTTATATGAGCAATGTTCGCGCTTGGAGATTGAACTAATGGAAGCTCGGGATAATGTGGCAAGTTATTCGAAAACAGTAGCTGATTTGGAAGAAAAGTATTCTTCTATGTTGGAAGAGTATACGTTCAAAGAAAAGAGTCTTTCTTCACATTTGGATGAACTTAATCAAGAAAACTGGAAGTTAAAAGAAAAGGTTACATTAGAAGAAAGTTTGCTGAACCAGATGTATTTAGAGAAGACGGCTGAGATCGAGAACTTCCAAAAAGAAGTCGAATATCTAAAAGAAGAAATTTCCCGAGTACATGAACAAAAGTCAAAGTTGACTTCTGAAAAGTTCAAACTGGAATCTTCTCTCAAGGAAGTTAACTCAAGAACCGAATTGATTGAGTCGGAGCTACAAACTGTTCGTGAAGAATCTGAGCTGAAAATTCAAAATTTGACAACGGAGCTTGCGACCATCAAACAAAACCATAAGAAACTGACAGTTGATTACGAGAAAAAGTCAAAGTTGTTGAATGGTTACAGGACGAGAGAAGAACGAAGAAAGACAATGGAGAACGATCTTGAACTAAAGCTAACAGTTTCAGAATACGAGCGCCAACAACTCATTGAAGAAGCTGCAATTTTAAAAAACAAGATGCATAAAACATTGAATCTGGAAAACGAAGTGTTTGACTATAAGCGAAAGCTTGATAAGCTAAAGAGCGAGAAGAGTAATCTAGAAGCTTCTCTTCGTTCGGTCTCTGGTAGTTGTGAAGAGCTTCAAGCTGAGAAGATTTCGTTTGCTAAAAAGATGTCTGATTATGAGAATTGCAAAAACGAGAAATCTGCATTAGAAGAAAAGCTAATGAGACTAGAGAGTGATCTAACAGCTAAAAACACATCACGTTCCAATGATGCTGATATAAAAAATGAGATTAGCAGGATCAAAAGTGCAAATTTGAAACATCAGCTGAAAATACAACAACTTGAAAGCGAAAAGAACGAATGCTTGAAGAAAATGGAAGATCTAAAACTGGAGCTGGCTAAAAGTAAAACGGTTTGTGCTCTAGTCTACATTTCTATCATTTTCTAACTCAGTATGTTTATATTCGAATTTTCATTCTTAGTGCCTTATGTTTATTGTATCAGGGTGCTAATGAGACTCGTTCTCAAGAAGATATCGATTATGCTGCAAAGATAGAGATGCTTGAAGCAGAACTTGATGAGGCACTTGATGCAAACAAAAAGTACAGACTTCAACTGCAAAGGTAAAGCCAACTATTGACTTTTGTGAGTCAAATATCACTATGATAAATTTTGTTAGTGCCAATCATGCAAACTGTTTTTCATGGTTACAATCATATCTCTTCAGGCCAAAACCCGAAGGGCGTAAGAGTCTGTCATCAGCTCCTGGGAAATCAAAGGCGGAAAATGGGTTTGAAAGAACAAAGTCGTCTTTGGAGACAGAGCTAAAAGACCTTCGTGACCGTTACCTTGAAATGAGTCTCAAGTATGCTGAAGTAGAGGCCGAAAGAGAAGATCTTGTAATGCAGTTAAAAACAAATAGTACAAGAAAACGGTTCCAAATCCTTGACAATCCATGATAGTGCAAGGCATTCGTTCTAGAATGATTAGCAGTTCATATTCTTACTTAAATACGACATTAATAATCAGTAAGTCACGGCTGTCACGAATGTTGGCACGTGCCTTACGAGAACTTGATACCACGTAACTGAAATAACATGCCATTTTGTAAAAGTTTGTTGACGTTCTTTGGTCTGATTTTCGTATTTTTTAAACGTAGAATGTATGTCATATTGAAAAGAAGAGATGTTTATGAATAAACCAAGGGTTATGATAAGTATAAAGTTCATTAGTTCATTTGTACAATGCCATTTTCACTAGCTAATGCAGCACAAATGACAAGTTATGGACGCCGTTTGTGCCGTTTTTGTATTTGCCCACACATTTTGTTCGGTAAAGTATGCACCAAACGAAATGCATGTGACAAGAAAACACGTGTTTTCTTCTAAACGGGTCATATGCATTTCGGTTGATGGATATATTTTTTTTTTTTTAGCGAAAATGAGTGGGCAAATTAAAAACCGAAAAAAAAATGACGTCCATAACTTATCATTTGTGCCCACAATCGGCTTTGAGCGAAATCCAAAAGTTTTTTACAATCGTAAAAGACGTTATTAGAAGTTAATTTTTATTTAATCATATATTACAACACAAGAAGATGTTTGCTATAGAAATATTAGTGTTTTGTGAATGTTACAATTTACATAACGTAATATGTACAAAAAGTAATCTGTACGTATAGGGTAAATGTCGAAAATACACAATGTACTTTCTGAAATAATCCATTATGATCATCGAACTTTTTTATGTTTGATTTTCACACTTGCCACGTAGGTAAAATAGTCTGACTTGATCAAATCAATTTACTTTTACCGTTGAACAAGTTTTTTTTACCGGTTACGTTGGTTTTTATTTATATAACAAAGAATAAACGTATTCCATTTCGTACGTATAAAATCACACCTATCCTCTCATTTCTACCAAATTACTTTTCCATTTTATGAACCCTAATATTTTCTTACACAATTAATATCGACTTAGGTAAAATAGCATTTAATCTATTGTTGTAATATGATGATTCGATTGTTTTAAACTGATGTTTCCATTTAATCTATTGTTTTAATCTGATTATTTCCAGTTTATGAACCCTAACTTTTTTATAGTCAATTGAAGACGAATGTGATGATTCCATTGTTTTAATCTGATGATTCCATTGTTTTGCCCTAATTTTTAATCTTTCTAATTGCAGGTAAATTGGAGACGAATGGCGAAGTTTATGGTGGATTTGCACCACAATGGGTTGTTTATAGGCAGTCCCGTCTCATTACCACTGGTGACCAACGTGTAATTGATGATATTGACTTCGAAGGTATAAAGTATGACAATTTCTTCTCGATTATCCGTAGGTTAGTGTTAGTAGCATCTGTAGCCATCTTCTATACTCTACCTGGTGTTCCAATGTATATGGGTTTGAGACCCATTGCTAATGATGCACATGTAGAAGAATTCGTAGAATGCCTATTTGAGAATGATTGTCATTTGTTTGTTTATACTGAACACCATGGGTATGATGTTTTTAATTTGGTTAATGAGGATAGGTTACAATCAGACTCTAGTGATAGTGACTTTGATGATGTTAGTAAGTATGATCCATTGGATGACTTGCCTGAACACATTGACTTCCAAAATGAGGGAGATGACAATGTAGACATTCCTATGCTTACAATCACTAACACTTGGTTGAATAAGCTAGTTGGTAAGGGTAGGTTTGTGGGTGACAATGAGAATGACAAACTTGAAGGTCATGGAGAATTGGGACAGTTAATGATAGATTATCATTATCCTGATGATAGTTTTGTTGAACCTAGATACAAAGTTAGGAAGGACATTCAATACCCCCACTTTTAATCCTGATACACCATGGGATGAATGTGAACCAGTATTAGGTATGAAGTTTGAGAACCCATTACAACTTAAAAACTTCTTAGCTAACTATGGAGTCAAAAATGGTTACCAGTTGTGGTATTTACACAATGAGTGTAACATCCCATTTAAATAAATGGATATCACAAGATAATTATGGCGTATCATCAAAGCATGCAAGGTAAATGTCTAAAACATTAAATGACCATAAAAGAATCCGAAAACAAACATCGGATCCACATAAGCTCCACACACGAAATGCATAAGTATAGAATGTAAGGAAAGGACTAAACAATGTCCAACAAAGAAAAAGTATGTAAATGCATTAAAGAATGAAAGAAAGTTGGCGCCTCGTTCCATGCACGTACTCTTGAAATCCTATCTTTGCCCTTTAGTACCTGCCGTATTGGGACATGGAAAGAGAAATACGGTTGAGCAATACTGAAAGTCCCTAATCAATGCAAGAAACCCTAATCTTAACTTAATCAACACAAGGTATTACTTTTCAAACGTAATCTTATTATTGTATAATAAAGAATTACAAGTGTTATGGATAACACAGTTTGATGACAATGTGTTGTGCACACTTTGAACAACTATAAACCCTAACTTATGAATACAGTCGTAGCTGTTTGATTCACTAAGTTATATGCAATAATGTTATGAATATCTCAAAGTGTTGAACATTAATGCATGGATACACATCCTATTTATAGTGTTACGAGATTGACCTAAATAGTACTTGATGGTGACTACACAAGCTTTTACAAGTTCCCACATCAGTCACATGATGTTCTTCTATTCTTGGTAGTCTTCCATTATGCTTTAAGGAAACAGTTGTCAAAACAGTTTCCTTTTTCTTCATAGTCTCGAACACACAAATGGCATGTCCAAAGTGTGCTGAGAGTTATCAGGGTATTGCCACCCATGTTAACTCTCAACCCCTCAGAGTCCCTGATACATCTTGGCTGTTATCCATCACAGCCAATGAGTATGTCTTCAGGTAATCTTCGACTTCCCTGACAATGTCTCTGACATGGACTCCTCTGAGGTTGCTCACAGAGACTCGGATCTCTGTGAGTCTTGCAAAACTTGCCTGCCTCCTAGGCACAGGCAAGGGACTATCTAACAGCCTAATTATGTTTAAATCGATGATCAGGGAATCTAACAAGTTTAGATTCCCAACAATCTCCCCCTATTTAAACATAAATAATGCTAGATCTAACTAAGTTAAGGTAAGTGAGTTAACAACTTCTTCTTACACATAACAGATCTAAACAAACATACCTCATGATTTTATTAAAACTTAAAGAAAATTACAAGTGCATTACATAAGCAAAATAAAAGATGAAGGTAAAAAGGGCTGTGAACAACTTCAATAGTCATCATTTTTAATTCTTTCTTCAGCTTCAGCCAAGTCCAATCTGTTATCAATTTCATCCTGCAAAGTCTTTGCAAACCTTTTAGAATACTCTGAGTTGATCTTGAGTGACTTCTTATGACAGAGCAGCTGAATTGTTGATGCTAAGCATAGCTCATCTTCCCTTTGAAAAGCATACTGGCAAGCCCTGTTCATGAATGCCATTCCTCTTTCAGGCTCTGTGTATGTCTGACCATCAACAGGGCCAACAATACCATTGGGGAGGATCAAATCCCTGTGCATGCCATCCACTTGAACATCTTCAGTAACAAAAGTTTCATTAATAATTTGTGAAATCCTTCTCCTTTTGTTGCCTATCTTTGGGGGTTCTTGTTCAAAAAGTTGTGGTGGGGGATCAACCTTAAGTTTGGCAGCTGTTTCCTTGATCCATGTAAACTTGGCCTTAAGAGTCTTAAGCAGAAGAAAATTAGCATGTCCAGTCTTTTTGGAAGCTAAGGCTTCAAGTTCGAACCATTCTGATAACCCAAGTGTCTTTAGCCTGAAGTTGTCAAACACATCCATATTTCCCTGTTGGTTTTCCCTCCATAAGATCATCTGTGGGGTGTTTGTGGATTTATGAATGGTGTATTTGAACTTGGTTATCTTGCCAGGGGCATATCTGTTGTTCACGCAGGCATCATAGTCAGCTTTGACTTTCCTTAATGCCTCAGCGCGTTTTGCTTCCATTTCCCTCAACCTTTGTTTTTGTTTTTCTCTTTCAGGTGGTGTCATCTTCCTCAGAGTAGCTTCATTCAATTCTTTGGCTGTCTTGAGTTCATTTAATCTTTTGAATTCTTCAGCCTGTTTCTCTATTTCTTCAGGAGTTAAAGGAATCTCATCAGAAGGTGTAAAGGTTGAGAATTGGGAAAGGTCTGTTGTGGATCCTCCTGTCTCTAGCATCGCAGCTATTTTCTTGAGTTTGGTGTCAGTGTCAACCAACACTATCTCCTTTCCTTTCTTCGAGACAGAGGACTCCACACTTATGTTTTTCAAAACATCAGCTCTTTTGATAAATGTTGTCTGAGCCTGAGTTTGAATTGCTTTAGGGAGGGAGTTGACAGTGAACTTTAACTTCTTAGCAGCTGGTTCATCATCATCCCCAGGCTTGCTGGTGTTAACCAAAACCAGAGACTTTGATGAGTCAGCTCCATCTTGAGTGTGTTGCTCCCCCTGAGTATTATCCTCATCATCAGATATTGTGATAGGTGTGATGACTTGGAGAGGAACAGGTGTAATGGTGGGGTTAGCTGATGATGAGCCTTGTTTAGCAGATTCAAGGCTGAGTGATGTATCTTTCTCCCCCTCACGTTCATCCTGGCTTCGAAGACGTTTGGATGAACGTGCTTGAAAATGCCTTGCAATCTGCTCGACAGAGGCAGCCATAGAACGTTGTCTTTCCCTTGAAGCCCTGGCAATCTTCAGCAGGAGGTTGCCATTTGCATTTGTATTGGCCTGAACACGCCTGACAATAAAGTTAGCATGGCGGTATTACCTGTTGCGAACAGCATCAAACTGCCTGTGCATGGTGAGCTCATGTTCATGTAACATGGCAGGGACTGCTGAGTCAATGGCATCTTTTATCCTTGTGGAAAGGTGACTTAGTCCTTGGGCTACACCTCTTCTTGCACCATCCTGAATGGGCTCAGTAACCGCCTCAGTCACAGCCTTTTTGATGATGCCAGGAAATGTCACAGTGAAGTTGTGCATTTCAGACTTGATCACATCCAGCTTTCTTGATAAACGCTCAATATCTGATTGATGATGGACAGGCTGAAGATTCTTGATATTGAGGCTTTGCTGAGCATAGTCATCCCCCCTTGGTAAGAGATCGAAGTTGGTCTGGGCAGGATGATCAAACAAGAGAAATTCTGCTGTTGGATCATAAGTTGGTCTTTGGAATACTGTTGTTGTTGATGTAGCAGAGTTTGGAGTATCAACAACATCCTTGGGAGGAGAAGTCTTATTTTCCGCTGGTGTGGACACAGCTATTTCTTTGGGAGGAGAGACAGACAGCTGGTCTTCCTCATCTTCTTCATCCTCTTCATCGAACATCCCTTCAGGGAATTCATCGTCAGGCATGGACTCAATGTCAGAGACATAATCTTCCAAAGATAGCATTTCATCATCAGCATTTATTAGAGGCTCTTCATCAGTAGGTTTGTCTTGATTCATTGTATCAGCCTCCTTGTCTTGTTGTACCTGAGATTCGATGACTGGCTGTACAATTTCAGCCTGCAAATTGTTTCAATTAGTAACAGGGAAAAAGATAAGGGGAATGGTCGCCATTTCGCTGTCCCAAAGAGGCTGAGGGTGATTACTCAGCCACTCCAAAGGATAAATCCTTGGGATTCTTTTAAGTGTGAATAAAATGTGGTTAATGATCGCCATTCGCTGCCCCTAGGAAAGCTGAGTGTGATTATTCAGCCCCCCCCAAAAGGTTAAAAACCTTTGGGACTCTTTTAAGAGTGAAAACATATGTGGTGAAGGGTCGCCTGTTACGCTGCCCCTAGGAAAGATGAGGGTGATGATTCAGCTCCCCCTGAAAGGATAAATCCTTTGGGACTCTTTTAAGGAGGGAACCAAGAGGCTGTGTGAAGTACAGCTGATCAAGGTTGAGACATTGGTGTATTCAGGTTGTTGTTAGCCTGAATACTGTCTAGAGGGTGCAGGGTCATCGGGGTGCTTTATAAACACAAATGAATCATTCCCTGGTGCAAAGACAGGGTGTACAGAAGTCTTAAAGGATTCTAAGTGCATTGACAGACTTCTATGGGTCGAGGATTACCCTAACTTCACCACTCTCTCCTACAGATAAATGAGAGTGGCTGCTTGTGAACCTCTAAAAATGTACACTGATTACTTGTGAGATATCAGCTGGATCAGGCTGGTTTCCTGTCGTCTCAGCTGACTTTGAGACACTAGACTCATGTTGTTTGTCAACAGATAAATCTGAATTCACATGAGCATCTGAACCAGAGGAGGTGTCAGTCTTCTTTCCCTTGGCCTTAGAAACAGCTTTGGAGTGGGAAGAAGAGGGGATTTTCTTCTTCTTAGGCTGTTGGCCAGACGAAGCCTTGGACTTAGTAGTGTGCTGCCCAGAGGTCAAAGACTTAGACTTGCCAGCAACACTAGAAGTATTCACCTTCTCAGAAGAAGGGAGCAAGGGCTTCTCAGCTGTTGGTAGATGGTTGGCCACATTCATCATATGAGCGGTGACAGGGACATCTTCAGCGCCTATTTCTTTGTAGATAGCACCTGTGATTCGATAGGGCTTAAGAGCAGTCGAGGCCTTGTTGTGGTAGTTGTCTCCCAGCAGGCTTTCGAAGATCAGAGACAGGAAGCACACATAGCAGATATTCTTTTCCCTGACCTGATTCCTTCCCTTCAGCTGTTCTACAAGGTTGGAGAAGAGAATGCTTCCAACGTCAACATCAGCTCCCCAGATTAATCCATAAGCAATAGCCTGATGGTTGAAAGACATCTGGTCCTGTGATCCCTGCATCCCTCCCAGGGATTTAACAATGTGGGTGAAGAGGACACGCCACATGGGAGTGAAATACTTAATCTTCAGAGGAGATTTGGAGAGGACCTCAGCTGGTGTAAGGGCAGGGTTAACGTCATGGCAAGGGTTGAGTGTGGCAAGGGCTTCTTTGACAACCTTTTTATCAACAACCTTCAGGCATTCATCTCCATGCTTCAACCCGGCCACATTTGAGAAATCTTTAAGGGAGAAGGCGAAAGGGTGTTCATTGCAAGAAAGGCTAAATGTTATGGTGTCATCAACCACCTCAGTAGAGTACCAGAATTCCCTAAGGTATTCTTGGTAAAAGGTGGAAGGGGATTTGGTAAAGGCTTCACTTAGGTCACAATTCTGCATGAAACTGACCAGATCTGAATAGGTGCTATTTGGGGCCTTAATCCATCCAATGGCGTTGTTGGAGGAGAGGATGCTCTCGTTGATCTCGAAGTTAACATTTGCTGCTTTGGGAACTGAAAACGCCATGGATTCGAGGTTGAAGGTGAAAGAAAATGGTGGATAGGTTAAGAGAGATAAGAACTTAGAGAGAGAAGTAGATTTGTGAAATGAGAGTGGTGGTGGGTGAGAAGAGAAAAGAGACAATATATATTCAAACTAAGTGAACAGTTATTCAACCGTATTAAATGCAAGGAGCGAAAATGACTGTTCAAGTGGGTCCCCTTGACCTTTCAAAATAGTTTGTCTCCTCGTTATCCGAAAATAAATGATTAAATATTTGAGAATATTTTTGCATTTACTTGGAAAGTAACTACCTAGTTTCATGTGAAAAACATTTAATATAGAATCAATCATTTAATGAACACATTTAATATCAAGCCACAGGCTTTGAGATATTGAGCATCCCTAGCTCAGCAACTAGTCTGTTGAACGAAGGTTCAGCCAAAGGCTTTGTAAATATATCAGCTAGTTGCAGCTATGTGGGAACAAAATGCAGCTCAATATCTCCCTTCATTATATGATCCCTGATAAAATGATACCTGATATCAATGTGTTTGGTACGAGAGTGAAGAACAGGGTTGTTGGATATGGCAATGGCGCTGGTGTTGTCACAAAAGATTGGCACTTTGTCATACAATATTTCATAGTCAGCCAATTGACTTTTCATCCAGAGCACCTGAGCACAACAGCTGGCTGCAGCGACATATTCTGCTTCAGCTGAAGACATAGCCACAGAGTTTTGCTTCTTAGCACTCCATCCAACCAATTTTCCTCCTAGGATTTGACAGCTGCCTGAAGTGCTTTTCCTGTCAATACAGCATCCAGCATAGTCTGAATCTGAATAGGCCTTGAGATCAAAGCCTGATTCCTTTGGATACCATAGGCCTAGGGATGGTGTTCCTTTGAGATACCTGAAAATTCTCTTAACAGCCACTAGATGGGATTCCTTTGGGTTAGCTTGGTACCTTGCACAGAGACATGTGGAGAATTGGATATCTGGACGACTAGCTGTTAGATACATGAGTGACCCAATCATGCCTCTATATAAAGTCTCATTGACAGAGACCCCTGACTCATCAGGGCCCAAGTTGTTGGGTGGAAGCATGGGGCATTTCACTGATGTACAATCAGCTAAGTCATATTTTTTAAGTAAATCCTTAACATACTTTTCTTGACAAATTGAAATTCCCTTAGGACATTGTTTAATTTGAAAGCCCAAAAAGTAAGTTAATTCACCCATCATACTCATCTCATATTTCTTGGTCATTAATTTAGCAAAACGTTCACTAAGGTTGACATTTGTTGACCCAAAGATGATATCATCCACATAAATCTGTGCAATGATGAAATCACTCTTATCCTTGAAGGTAAAGAGTGTTTTATCAATAGAACCCCTGACAAATTTATTTTCAGATAAGAAATTTGAAAGAGTTCATACCATGCTCTTGGAGCTTGTTTCAGCCCATACATTGCCTTGTGAAGTCTGTACACATGGTTGGGAAATTCGCTGTTCTCAAATCCTTCAGGTTGTGCAACATACACTTCCTCAGCCAAATCACCATTGAGGAATGCACTCTTTACATCCATCTGATACACAGTGATGTTCATATAGGCAGCATAAGCAAGGAAGATTCTGATGGCTTCAAGTCTAGCAACTGGAGCAAACGTTTCATCATAATTAATTCCTTTAGTCTAAGAGAACCCCTGTGCTACCAGTCTGGCCTTGTTTCTGATGATGTTCCCAATTTCATCCATCTTATTTCTATAGATCCATCTAGTGCCTGTGATATTCTTTCCAGGTGGAGCTGGCACTAGTGTCCATACTTTGTTCCTTTTGAACTGATTGATTTCTTCTTGCATAGCAGCTACCCATCCTTCTTCTACCAGAGCCTCAGCTACTCTTTTAGGTTCAATTTGTGAAAGAAATTCAGCAAAGAGACATTCATTGGCTGAGGCTGACTCTGAGTCTTGGATTCGCTGTCTAGTTGTGACCCCAGCATTTGGTTCCCCAATAATGTTGACAAGAAGAATGTGTTGATCTCTTGACCACTTATTTTGAGGAGCTGGGGACTCAGGGACAGGAACACTTGTGGGCACAGCTGGTACAATTTGAGCTTCATCCTGCTGATTAGGAGGGCTTTCTTCAAAGACTACTTCAGTGTCAGAGTCTTCTTCAGCCATATCAAGAGGTGTTATTTCATTATCAGCAGGAGAGTCTTCAGGGATTTGAAGAATTGGTGAGTCATCAATAGCATGAGAAGGATCATTAGAGATTTGAGGCTCTTCTTCATCAAGTTCCTGAGAGGTAGGAACTTCTATGTTGTGAGTAGACAGAGGGTCAAAGGCAGGGACATAAGGGGTGAGAGTGTTGGAGTGATGATGACTGGTAGGTCTGGGTTCTGTGAACTCATCACTTGGGAAAGATATATTTTCATTAAAATCAATTTCATCACCCTCTGTTCCCGTTCTCTGTATGACTTCATCATCTTCATTGAATCTAACATGGAATGTTTCTTCAACTTCTTGTCTTCTGATGTTGAATACTCTGAAGGCTTTGGTTGTTGGAGAGTGTCCCAAGAAGAAACCATCATCAGCTTTTTCATCAAACTTCCCAAGTTTATCCCTGTAGTTATAAATAAACACAGGGCATCCAAACACATGAAAATAGCTGACATCTGGAGATCTTTTTCTGAAAACTTCATAGGAAGTTTTACCATGTCTTTTGACAATGATTGATCTGTTTTATGTGTAGCAGGCAGTGTGAACAGCTTCTCCCCAGAATTGCTTTGGTAAGGCTGCACCATTTAACATAGTTCTTGCTGCTTCAATCAAAGTCCTGTTTCTTCTTTCAGCCACACCATTTTGTTCAGGGGTGCCAGCTGAAGAGAAGTTCTGTGAAATCCCTTTTTCATCACAAAAAGATTCAAGTTGATGATTCTTGAATTCAGTACCATTATCACTTCTTAGAGCTTTGACTCTAACATCATTCATATTTTCCACCTGTCTGATGAAGGACATGATAGTTTCAGCTGCATCACTTTTCCTTCTAAGGAAGAACACCCATGTGTATCTTGAAAATTCATCAACTATGACCAAGGTGTATTTGTTGTGATTAATGGTCTGAGGTTTGACAGGTCCAAACAAATCCATGTGAAGGAGATGTAAGCACTTGTCAATAGAGAATGATTGCCTAGTCTTAAATGAAGACCTGTGATGCTTTCCTTTGACACAGGCAGAACAAGTCTTGTCTTTGGAAAACATTACTGAAGGTAGACCAACAACCAAGTTTTGAGTGGCTATCTTGTTGATGTTCTTGAAGTTAAGATGAGACAGTCTTTTGTGCCACAGCCAATTGACACTTTCAGAGGCTTTAGCAAGAAAACAATTTGAGCTGTCTTCAGAGCACATAGCCATGTTGATGACATAAACATCTCTCCTTCTAGGTGCAATCAGCACAACATCATTGTTTTTGTTGAATATGGTTCCCTGAGTCTTAGTAAACAAAACCTTATAGTCAGCATCACACAATTGGCTAATGCTGATAAGATTGTGTTTAAGACCATTCACATATGCAACCCTGGTAAATGTAATCCCATTGCAGTTCACTGAGCCATATCCTTCTGTGTCACCTGAAGAGTTATCTCCAAACACCACTTTAGGACCTGGCTCTTTTGAGTATCTGTGCAGGTATTGTTGAATCCCTGTCATGTGTCTAGAACAGCCACTATCTAGATACCATACTGATTCCTTGAGATATTTCTTTTTCATTGTGATGTCAACCCATTGTCCTGATCTTGCATCACCTTTTCCAAAAGCTGGTTCATCCTCAGCTATCGCCATGAAAGCCCTGACTCTGGTGGTGTCTTCTTCATCTGAGGTCAGTGGCTCATCATTCCAATCATAAGTTTCAGCAACCAACCCTTTTTCTGTCTTTTTCTTACCACCCTTCTTTTTGGACAGAGCTTCAATCTTCAAGTTCATTTGTTCTAACTCATCCTTAAGTGCCTTGTACTTATTTTTGTAATCTTTCTTCTCAGTGTCTGAAGAATTGGATTGAGATGAGTTGTTGTGTTGTTTGAACTTGTAGGATTTGGATGAAGATGATGATGGATAAGAGGGTGAGAATGTCTTGGTGGAAGGACAGTCTTTTTGAAAATGTCCAAGCTTTCCACAGGCAAAGCAAGTTTCTTTTGACCTGTCAGCTGGTTTACTAGCTGATCCGACTCTTCCTGATCTTTTGAAGTATCTTCTTTGGTTGGCTAGCAAGGCTCTTTCATGGAACTCTGCATTAAGATCTGTCAAAAACTCTTGGCTGCTACGGGTATCTTCTTCAACATCGGAATCGATGTCATGGGGATGTGTTGCAGAGATTAAAGCTTTGGAAGATGCTCCTTGGACTACAAATCTTTCAGTCTCTGACTTGTAAATAGTATCAATCAGCCCTTCTTCATAATTGTACTTTCCATAAAGCTGAGCAAGGGTATCATTTTTGATAGAGTTGTTAGCTCTCTGAGTCTGGTTCATGCTCAGCCACTTTCTTGGAAGGCTGTTGACAAAAGTAGCATTGATCTCAACTTGACCAATAGTGACATCATTCATTGCTAGGTCATTGAGAAGAATCTTCAGCCTAGTATAGGTTTGCTGAACCTTTTCACCTTCAAGTGACTTGAAGGCATTAAACTGAAGTCTGAGTGCCTGAATCTTTGTCTCTCTTGTTTCAGAGGGTCCTTCATGGCCAAGAATGAGGTCTGTCCATATTTGTTTAGCTGTGGGACACTGAATGACAGACTTCATGATATGCTTGGGAAGGCATGATATTATGATGCTTTTGAGACGTTTGTCTTTGTTTGCCAATTTCCTATCAGCTGGAGTCCATTGTTTGAGAGGTTTGGGAAGAGGGTTTTCTTCAGTGGATGTAAGCGCCATGGGAATATAAGGACCATTTTCTAAAATTTCTAGAAGAAAAGGTTTAAGCCCATCGAGATATACAAGAAATTGACTCTTCCAACTGGCAAAATCTTCTTCATCAAAGACTGGTACACTTGTGACGTGTGATCCACCTCTTGAGTCAAGAAGTTGGGGTAGATCATCGTCATTGGCAGGAGGGTTGAGTCTTGGTGAAGATGGGTTTGTGGAAGGTGATTGTGGTGGGTTAGAAGTTTCTGGCATGGTGGATCTTGATTATAAAACTAAGAACGATGTTTCTTGAAGGTTTTAATATCAAACACCGCTCTGATACCAATTGAAAGTCCCTAATCAATGCAAGAAACCCTAATCTTAACTTAATCAACACAAGGTATTACTTTTCAAACGTAATCTTATTATTTTATAATAAAGAATTACAAGTGTTATGGATAACACAGTTTGATGACAATGTGTTGTGCACACTTTGAACAACTATAAACCCTAACTTATGAATACAGTCGTAGCTGTTTGATTCACTAAGTTATATGCAATAATGTTATGAATATCTCAAAGTGTTGAACATTAATGCATGGATACACATCATATTTATAGTGTTACGAGTTTGACCTAAATAGTACTTGATGGTGACTACATAAGCTTTTACAAGTTCCCACATCAGTCACATGATGTTCTTCTATTCTTGGTAGTCTTCCATTATTCTTTAAGGAAAGAGTTGTCAAAACAGTTTCCTTTTTCTTCATAGTCTCGAACACACAAATGGCATGTCCAAAGTGTGCTGAGAGTTATCAGGGTATTGCCACCCCTGTTAACTCTCAACCCCTCAGAGTCCCTGATACATCTTGGCTGTTATCCATCACAGCCAATGAGTATGTCTTCAGGTAATCTTCGACTTCCCTGACAATGTCTCTGACATGGACTCCTCTGAGGTTGCTCACAGAGACTCGGATCTCTGTGAGTCTTGCAAAACTTGCCTGCCTCCTAGGCACAGGCAAGGGACTATCTAACAGCCTAATTATGTTTAAATCAATGATCAGGGAATCTAACAAGTTTAGATTCCCAACAAATACGCTCAGTGTGCGGATATATAACATAGAATGTAAAGCATAAACATAAGCAAGTAATGAAATGAAATGAATAGCGGCGAAATAAATGTATGTCCTGAAAAACCTGGTTTAAGTTCATAAGACTAGTTTATGTTTCTGAAAGGACTTATGTTTAGTTTATCTTGAAAATATGTATTTTAAATATGCTCGGAGCCCATATAGATCATGTTATATCAACGTGCATGAATACTTAGAGGGGTGACCTCGTCATGCAATTAGAGGGGCTGCCTCTAATTAATATATAAATGAGTGGAGGGATCAGCTCCTGTAACGGATGCAAGGCACACACCGCAGTTACCATGAAATCATACTACTTATCATAGGATGCACCCATTCTCCCCACATGATAATAATAACATAGGCCAAAATACTGTAAGGGACGCTGCGAGCAATCACTCTCCCGCAGAAGAGTCATAACACCGGTGCCTCTAGTGCTATGGTTATAGAACCCCCATAACTAGGTGAAACTGGCATGCATGTATATAGCTCAGGGAATCTAAAATAATCATACATACACTGATGTGTTTAAGACACTTAAACTACTGAGAAAACATATGGCTGCAAACGGGAAATCCTAATATAGGAAGAAAGATGTCCTTGCTGAAGGACGGAATCCAGTAAATGAAGACGAAAACGAACGTAGACGGTCACTCCGACTTCACAATAGCTACATAATGCAGGGACATGAATAAGAGTCGGTCTTACTTATACATACTTGTCATTTAGTTTACTTGACGTGTTCATGCTTATTATAATTGTTCTTGTCTTGGCGTGTTATTTCATGTTTAAATCATGTGTTTCTTATAGTTTCATGTGTCTTAGATTTATGTGTTTCATATTTTAAGTGTTATATTACTTGTTATAACATAATGAGTAACTTTCTAAAAATAGCAGATTTCTATATATAGTAACTTTCCAAAAATAGCAGGTTTCCATATATAGTAACTTTCTAAAAATAGCAAGTTTTCTTAAATAGTAAGTTTCTAAAAATAGAAAGTTTCCACAATTAGTAAGTTTTCAAAAATAGAAAGATTCCATATTTAGCATTTTTCTATAAATAGCATGTTACCATATTTAATGTATTACCATAAATATCATGTTACCATATTTAGTGTATTTCCATATTTATCATGTTGCCATAAATAATATAATTCCATAATTAACATGTTTCCATAATTAATCATATGCTTATTATATATCATGTAGAATTATATTATAAAGTTTAATAATAAATAAATATTTAGCTTATTATTAATTAATAATGTCATGTCATGTCATGTTATTATAAGTTTTTATTAATTAATAATATTACATAATTCATGTTATTAAAATTTATCATAAAAGATATTAATTAATTAACCTAAGTTTTACTTAATTAAATCTGTGGTCATGAATAATTAAATTAATTAATTATTATAACCTAAGTTTATTTAAATAAATGTGTACATACATATTTTATCATGATTTTATTTAAATAAACACAACCTAAGTTTCAATTTAATTAAACCAAAATTAATTAATACTAAATTAATTAAATCATAACATAAGTTACTTTACATGTTGGTTTAATTACATGTTCATAAAAATATAAGTTCCGAACCGAAATCCCGAGACCCGACACCCGAGCACCACGACCCGAAAGCCGTGGCCCCGAGGTCGTGCCCCGTCCGAACCACAACCCTACACAGAGAGCCGAAGCCCTCGGCTTCGTGGCTGCGTCCGAAACAAACACCAACCCCAGCGTCTGCTGGGGTCCTTCGCTGCCCGAGAACCACGCTGAGCCCCAACTTGGGGTCTCGGTCGCTGCTGATCCAAAGTGTCACACCCCACCATGGCGGAATATGGGGCGCGACGTATGGATATCATCATAACATGGCGTGTCTATAGAGATAACTATATGAAATAAGAAATGTCATAAAATGGTGACACAAAAGTCATGACAGTATCTCAACAATGCAGGAGTCTAGGTAAGTAGGTAACAGCCCTACCTCTTACCCAAGACAAACAAATAACATAACCAAAACAAACATATAGGTGCTAAAAGTATCACTTATTAAACAATCAAAAGAAACTAAGAAGGAACGGGGATCCCCTTCTAAATGCATTTCCTACGCTCTCCAAATCCTAGCCACTTATGTTCTCATGCTTAACCATAGTATCACCTGAAAGAGACACTAAAGCACGTCAACATAAAGTTGGTGAGAGTCATAGGTTTAGACTCAAACGCCAAAATCATACCATAAGCTGTGAGTAACAACCAAAAGTTAAAAACATATGGACAATGTGATACAAACATGCATTAACAACTAACATTCAAGATTCTAACCAATCAAACCATAACCAAGGCTCCCAGCCATACCAAACACCATACTCCCATAGGCATCCAAACACCTATGAACCAAATCCCAAGGCCCCGCCTTGCCAATATCCCCTTGGTACCAAGTCAAAACATAAACAATCAAGAATCAACTAGCAGTTAATCACATAAGTATGCACATAAGTCCATCACCAAACACAAAACATTCACAACATAATTTATAAAACAAGACAGTGTCTCTTCCATCCCATCTGGAAGTCAAAATCATTAGTAGATATGGGACTATGAAACTCACCTGATTGAGCTTCTCGAAAAGTCCGCGCACTAGCAAAAAGCTAACAAACCAAAAACACATAATCAAAACATGAACCAATCACTAAGACGGATCATCAACCTATGATGGACATATAGCCTTCTCCCATATATGACCGTCATTAATATGCTCTAAACACCCCATTACCCTTCCCTAACATGTCCTTAACTTGGTTAAGTTTGACAACTATCCCGTTCGAATTTTACACAAAACAATACGGGTCTCCAAACTATAAGCCAAACGCCCACCTAAACATACCCATGATCTCCGTAAAGGGAATACTTATTCCCTTACATATGTTTGCTAACACCTCCCACTTGCTCCAACCTTAAAGCAACTGTTAAGGCCCCGATATATATATATATATATATATATATATATATATATATATATATATATATATATATATATATATATATATATATATATATATATATATATATATATATATATATATATATATATATATATATATATATATATATATATATATATATATATATATATATATATATATATATATATATATATATATATATATATATATATATATATATATATATATATATATATATATATATATATATATATATATATATATATATATATATATATATATATATATATATATATATATATATATTTATATATACTTTTGTCTATCCAGATTTTACTGATTTTAAACATACAAAAAGTTTGTAATGATTAGGGGGTCTTACCCTAACCCACAATCTTAGCCCCAATGCAGATACTTCCTATAATATATAAACCATCTCCCTTGTTCGTTTGAACGCCCCAATGCAACCCTAAGTACCCCAAACAACCCAAAACTTAAAAAGAAAACAGGCTGATTTCAAAACTGTTTTGACCTCCGACTGTTGTAACCTATTTTTGACACACTTCCCGACCTCCAATTTAGTTCTCATTTCTTGCATTGGAATGCCACTTCAATTACCTTTTCAGAGATACTTGGATCGCAAAATAAGAGTTTGTAGAACTCCCTATATGATCAAAACAATTGACCCTAAATTTTGCCCAGTTTTTAAAAACGGGTTTAATTAAATTAACCTAATTAATTACCCATAACCCCACCAATTACAAGCCCTAATTTATGTAATCATTATAATATCATTAATATAACATTAATATACTATTTTTAAATTAACCCTAACCTAAATCCATCATAAGATGATTAAAGAAAACATTAAAAACAATTAAATTGAAAAGGG
Organism: Glebionis coronaria; assembly: GCA_025667525.1. Taxonomy (NCBI): domain Eukaryota; kingdom Viridiplantae; phylum Streptophyta; class Magnoliopsida; order Asterales; family Asteraceae; genus Glebionis; species Glebionis coronaria. Next base: position 119,941,184 of record CM046877.1, read on the forward strand.
TTATTGAAGATTTACCTTTGATTTATGAAAACCCCTAAATTTTATGAAGAACCCTAATTTTTTTATGAAACCCACGAATTTTCTCTTTGTTCCAGGGATTATGATGTGTTTTGGTCCAATTAAAAACATTATATGGTTAAACAAAAGAATCCTTACCCAATTATAAAAGCCTTGTTTCCTTTTTTATTTCTTTTCCTTTTTCTTCTCCTTTTATTACGTCCAAAACCGACCCAACACCCCCCTAATTTCGTTTTTTTATATTTTATTGTTAACTAATATATTATCAATATTACCTTAATTTACCTTAATTTATTTCAGCTCCTAAAACCCCCAAAACCTCAAAACCGTAAAACTAGTCAAATTTACGCGTTTTACCGTAAAAGACGTAAAATATACACTTTTATAAAAAAAACTCACATTTTGAAATAAACTTTATAACTAAGTCCTAAATGACTTAAATCCATCCCGAAAAATACTCCCGTGACTAAATACCTCTTCCGAGACCCCTAAATGCTAAACCGTAAATCGTAAAAATACGATTTTCTATAATACATATACGTATACGTAAAACCACTAAATAACACCATCTCATTTCATAGTCACTACCATGTGAGCTCATGAACATGAAACCATCTCACATCGTTTCCCTCACAAGGTACCCCGTACCGGAAACGATATCCAAACCACAATCTATACACACCAATTAGCACATAAACACGTAAAGACACGTAACTAGCACAAAATAAAACTAAATGACGAACCTCAAAACCGCGGTTGTCACATCACTCTCTCCTAATAGAAATCTTGTCCCGAGATTTACTCCTTAGGATCAAAACATACCATTAGCAAACAACTGAGGATACTTGTTCTAAATGAACTTCTCTCATTTCCACGTGAACTTTAGTTCAAGTCTCAAATTACCACATATATTAACCAACAATATTCAAATTCATTGCCAAACTCTTGACCTAACAGTCAATAAATCTCACAAATGACTCTTTGATAAAACAAAGACTCTTATTAACACAAATCCCGAATAACCGTACATGCAAATATGCATTCTCAAACAACATTTACCAATCTCAATACATGAAATATATCATGTATACCACTCATTCCCCCCCCCCCCCCCCCACCCCCAGGTAATTCTATGCTCATAAGCTACTGGTCCGATCTTTTCAAAGATCATAAATGGACCTACAAAACTCTACATCAACTCTTCCATTTTACCAAAACATCCCACCCGTTACTATGGGTGAAACTTCCTACATAACTTTGTCACTAAACTCTAGTGGTTTCCTCCATTTCAACATAGCATCCCTTGTTGCTCTCATCCTTTCCACAAACACCATTACCACATTAGTAGTCTCTTTTGCCAATTCTAGTCCACAATGGGGACAACTCACCCTATCCTCTCATATAGTGCCTCAAATGGCATTTATCGACTTCTAGTATGATAACTATCATTATATGAAAACTCAACCATCGAAAAAGAGTTTCCTAACTCCCTCTAATCAATCACTCATGCCCTCAGTGTAACTCCTAAGGTTGTATAAATATCTCACTTGCCTATCCTTTTCCAGTTAGCTGGATATACTCATATCCAATCATGTTCATCAACTCCCTTTAGTCCGTACCCCAAACTACTTAAAAATTCCAATTTCCTTACAAAGTGACCTATGAAGGTCTTTCACATATCCATTAGTTCCTCTAAATCCAAATCAAGTTATGATCTATACACATCATCAAAAAGACGGTTATCCCAGTTAGTCTATCAACTGCCATCCCAACCCATGCTACAACTACTTCCATTAAATTTAGATAGATCATTAGTAGCACCTATACACTTCTCTCTCACTTTTCTTCATGATGTTTTTTTTATACTCAACACTTCCTTTATACCTACACAATGTCTTACCTTCGAGGTCATATTGCTCCTCATCTTGTCTCAGTTAGACCAAGCCCTTCGTCCCTATGGCACATCACACCTATAACTCCTCATCCATTCGATTATCGATACTAAGCCTCCCAAACAATCAGTATAGGTCAATGCCATTTCCTTTTCCACACTACGACAGTATTAGCCTGCGTTGTGCTTTATTCTACTCATTAGGCTCTACCAAAGTTTTACCTTCGGTTCCTATCTTGACCTATTTCATTCATGCTTTGCTTCTATACACACTTCCTTCTTCTTCCTCAACTCATACTATACACCATGATGTGATGCTTCCCGTCATTTCTTCCCTTGCCATAATCCTTCATAAGGCATTCCATACATATTAGGCTAACTTTTACGCAAAACCCTCTATTCCCTCACATCCGTACGCACTCCTTCCAACTTCTCAACTACGTGACTACTCATTCCTCTTGAAATATGAGATGAATTAGTCAGTCTATCGACTATCACCCAACTCTCGTCACTTTCACCAATTTCGTCCTTACATTGCCCTTTCTAAGCTACTCCTATCTATGTAGGAAGTATAGTCTACGTCCCTTTTCTCCATATGATTGTCCAAGCTACGCAACATACATGTTGACGCGTTCTCTGCTTTAGACAACTCAACTCGTGCAACCTACATCCTTCATCCAAACCACCCTAATACGTCATCCATATAGTTCAAGTTCGTCTCAGCTTCACTTCATTCTTCTTATTCCATGTCTCATCAACTATGCTTGCCTTTCCCAGATGGTACTTGGCTTTGCAATTTTCTTTCATCACTTAACTCCACCCATCACCTTTTACAAATGCTCAATCAAGATGATTAAATATGTGTTGGAGACGTTCATGATCTGTATAGATCATTCTCTACGTCTCGTACCCCAAATGCCTCTAGCATTCTAGGCAGATATAACAATCCAGCTCCACTAACTAAGTCTATTTAGTCATCTATACACCAAAATTTTCAAAGTAGCTTCACTTGTTTTTTTTTCTCTCAGCCAGTTCTCCTACTCCCTCCTAATAGGGACAGACTAGAGTTTCATGTGATTCCATGCGGATCACACTCTCATCTTATACCCACATTAGTTTCCATTTGTTTACTAAGCCATATTTTGAATTCTTATTCAAATCTCATTCTTCTACTTTGATCTTGCACCCAACATGAGGTACTTTCAATCATCATCTTCTAGGAATACTTGGTTCTCTCCTTCCATGGTTCTCCCTTATTCCTACACTATCCAGTCCAACAAAAATTCCATACTTCATTCATCAGATCTATGGAAATCACTAGTGCATTGGATAATGCATAGCTGTCTCTTCCAAAGATCTTTCATAACACCTTCACAAAACCGACTCTCTAATCACTTCTTCACGAAACTTATTCAGCTCAGCTTCACTTCTCATCCCTCGATATTGATTGCCACAAAATTTCTATCCGCGTAGTCACTCGACTCCCCTTGTTACTTCCACGAGTTCTTAATCTCCCATGTTATGTATTCATTTCATCACGATCCACCGGTTCAGCTCTTTGTAGCTCCACTCCGATACTCGATCTGCCCTTCTTCGTCACGAACCATACATAAATTTCCCATCATAGTGCTTGTCACCTTTCCAGTCCTCGCAACTTTTGTGACTCCTTCGAAATCTCTTGCATCCTTCTTGCAGCCGACACGTAGTCCTTTCAGCTCCTTGCTTTGCGATGTAGCTCTTTACGCACTCCTTCTCGTCTCCATGATGTTACCTAGGAACTTCACACTACCAGTAGCTTCTAACTTCAACTCATCTACCACAATATTTCTAAAAGTGCTTCAACCCTTCAATGGCTCACTCTTCCTTACTTGTTGTATTTCACCGTTAATCAGCCTCCTACCAATCATTCTTTCACACAACCTTTAAACTAAAACACATCTCTTCATTATAGTATCTAACCATAAGTATTACTACCCAACTCTATCCTCTCATCCTAACGTTTCCACAACGTCATAAATAAATCAACCACGACGTGTAACCAAAGAATTCCAAACAATCATGTCCCAAAATAAAATATAGGGTAAAACGAACCCTAGCCAAAACAACTAAAAACAAAACAATGTAATCAGAAAGATCAATGGAGTGTGCCAACAACGAAAAATTAGACTCGTCACGATTAGTATTACCAAATTTTGATACATTAGAAAATTTTAAACTTTCGCCCCATTTAGTTACTCCTCATAAGAACCAAACTTCAATACTACCAAAATCAATCATACTTATTTTTAATCAATAACTCATCCGTTTATCTTCATCATTTTATCCAGATATCAACTAGTTAGTATACTACAATCTTATTCTAACCATTATCTTGTTTACCCATATTAAACTTATTTCACTTGTTATTATGAAACCAATACATGTTTATAAAATACACTGTTTTTTTTTCATTTTATTCTATATTATTATTATTATTTTATAAAATCCATTTAGGCTGGTTATAACTAAACTACTACACGTTTACAAGGTGTGGTGTTATTATTATCATTACTATAATAAAATCTCCCTTTTACTCTTGTCGTCTAGTTAAATACTTCTAAAATTTTAATTACACTTAAGGAAATTTTTGTAAAATTTCTTTACCCCTTTAAAATGTATTATCACATGTTACATAGAAAACTAATCCAATTATTTTCAAGACAAATGTTTTTTTTATAGCTTACTACCACAAACTAAAAGAAATGTAAGTCACGATATCATACCATACACTTACAAATTATTTTCAAAACCGTTTTCCTATAATCAGCCACACTTATTTGCAAGAAATTTAGTAGTTCTCATTAGTTAAATACATACCCGAATGTAGACACACATCAAAAGACTCAAAACGTCGTTGGAACTCCATTAAACTCCAGCAACATAAAACACGAGCAAACACAAGGTACGTTCAAGTTATAATAAGTTAATAACTACTGAACGACCATATATCATAACTTAACACATACTAGTATATATACATCCGCATATATACCTATTAAATCACCCAAAACATACTCGTTACCATACATGTCAGATCAATCAATCGCGTCATACACTCGTTTTTCCATACGAGTAGTCCCCATCTCACCATCTCACCATGCCACAACGAGGCACAAAACCCATCACCAAAACCAACCCATATCGTGTGACCCCAAAATCACACAACACGACTATAACCCAAAAAATATAACACACTAAAAAGATAGCCATATCGTAGGCAGCCGTTACATAAACCCATATATTATTTATATACCTAAAGTCCACATCTCATCATATACAAGCATGTACTAACCCCTCTTTTATGCAATCATACTTAGGAATCCATTGAAGTTGTGGTACTTGTATAACTATGTTGGCCACCATACTTATACAATTACCCTTTCCCCAATGCACTCCCTCCTATGATGACACTTATAAGAATCAATACAACATATAACTCATAAAACCATCTACTCACATAAGCTCATAACCACATAAACAATAAGGTCAAAAACTCCAACTATTAAAATAACCTAGTCAAACTCTTGAAATACATAAATCCATAGTCTAGCTAAAACAGCATAGACTAAATCTAAAATGAAAACATAATCAGTTATAAGTCATGTCGCCCATAAGAGTGGAAACAGCTTAAAATCCTTCATATCCACCTACTCCTAATAACTCGAACCACCACATGATTCTTAGGGAACATGACTTAAACATCAAAAGAAAAATACTATACCTCAGGTACATAAAATAACCCAACAAAAGATAGAAACTACTATGTACTAAATTATGTACTATAATGTACAATTTAAGCAAAATACGACAATGACTAGCATGGATGATTATGGTTCAACCTTCACTAGTCACAACCCGAAAAGAAAATAACATGTGGCTAAGTATGAACATACTATGGTTCAATTCATACTAGTCAAAACATCGCAATAAATAACATCCAAACACATCAATTAATATAAAATGCACACATACTCCTATGACGCCTATATGTAGGGACCCTTAAGCTATAGACTAGGCTACAAAACTAGGCAACCTAATTCTCTATAACCATTGTCTTTGATACCATTCTGTCACACCCCACCATGGCGGAATATAGGGCGCGACGTATGGATATCATCACAACATGGCGTGTCTATAGAGATAACTATATGAAATAAGAAATGTCATAAAATGGTGACACAAAAGTCATGACAATATCTCAACAATGCAGGAGTCTAGGTAAGTAGGTAACAGTCATACCTCTTACCCAAGACAAACAAATAACATAACTAAAACAAACATATAGGTGCCAACAATATCACTTATTAAACAATCAAAAGAAACTAAGAAGGAACGGGGATCCCCTTCTAAATGCATTTCCTACGCTCTCCAAATCCTAGCCACTTATGTTCTCATGCTTAACCATAGTATCACCTGAAAGAGACACTAAAGCACGTCAACATAAAGTTGGTGAGAGTCATAGGTTTAGACTCAAACGCCAAAATCATACCATAAGCTGTGAGTAACAACCAAAAGTTAAAAACATATGGACAATGTGATACAAACATGCATTAACAACTAACATTCAAGATTCTAACCAATCAAACCATAACCAAGGCTCCCAGCCATACCAAACACCATACTCCCATAGGCATCCAAACACCTATGAACCAAATCCCAAGGCCCCGCCTTGCCAATATCCCCTTGGTACCAAGTCAAAACATAAACAATCAAGAATCAACTAGCAGTTAATCACATAAGTATGCACACAAGTCCATCACCAAACACAAAACATTCACAGCGTAATTTATAAAATAATACAGTGTCTCTTCCATCCCATCTGGAAGTCAAAATCATTAGTAGACATGGGACTATGAAACTCACCGGATTGAGCTTCTCCAAAAGTCCGCGCACTAGCAAAAAGCTAACAAACCAAAAACACATAATCAAAACATGAACCAATCACTAAGACGGCTCATCAACCTATGATGGACATCTAGCCTTCTCCCATATATGACCCTCATTAATATGCTCTAAACACCCCATTACCCTTCCCTAACATGTCCTTAACTTGGGTAAGTTTGACAACTATCCCGTTCATATTTTACACAAAACAGTCCCAACTTTCGGGTCTCCAAACTATAAGCCAAACGCCCACCTAAACATGCCCATGATCTCTGTAAAGGGAATACTTATGCCCTTACATATGTTTTCTAACACCTCCCACTTGCCCCAACCTTAAAGCTACTATTAAGGCCCCGATATATATATATATATATATATATATATATATATATATATATATATATATATATATATATATATATATATATATATATATATATATATATATATATATATATATATATATATATATATATATATATATATATATATATATATATATATATATATATATATATATATATATATATATATATATACTTTTGTCTATCCAGATTTTACTGATTTTAAACATACAAAACGTTTGTTATGATTAGGGGGTCTTACCCTAACCCACAATCTTAGCCCCAATGCAGATACTTCCTATAATATATAAACCATCTCTCATGTTCGTTTTAATGTCCCAATGCAACCCTAAGTACCCCAAACAACCCAAAACTTAAAAAGAAAATATGCTGATTTCAAAACTGTTTTGACCTCCGACTGTTGTAACTTGTTTTTTACCCACTTCCTGACCTCCAATTTAGTTCTCGCTTCTTGCATTGGAATGCCACTTCAATTACCTTTTCAGAGATACTTGGATCGCAAAATAAGAGTTTGTAGAACTCCCTATATGATCAAAACAGTTGACCCTAAATTCTGCCTAGTTTTTAAAAACGAGTTTAATTAAATTAACCTAATTACTTACCCATAACCACACCAATTACAAGCCCTAATTTATGTAATCATTATAATATCATTAATATAACATTAATATACTGTTTTTAAATTAACTCTAACCTAAATCCATCATAAGATGATTAAAGAAAACATTAAAAACAATTAAATTGGAAAGGGTTATTGAAGATTTACCTTTGATTTATGAAAACCCCCAAATTTTATGAAGAACCCTAATTTTTTATGAAACCCACGAATTTTCTCTTTTCTCCAGAGATTATGATGTGTTTTGGTCCAATTAAAAACATTATATGGTTAAACAAAAGAATCCTTACCCAATTATAAAAGCCTTGTTTCCTTTCTTATTTCTTTCCTTTTTCTTCTCCTTTTCTTGCGTCCAAAACCGACCCAACACCCCCCTAATTTCGTTTTTTTTATATTTTATTGTTAATTAATATCTTATTAATATTACCTTAATTTACCATAATTTATTTTATCTCCTAAAACCCCCAAAACCTCAAAACCGTAAAACTAGTCAAATTTACGCGTTTTACCGTAAAAGACGTAAAATATACACTTTTATAAAAAAAACTCAAATTTTGAAATAAACTTTATAACTAAGTCCTAAATGACTTAAAACCATCCCGAAAAATACTCCCGTGACTAAATACCTCTTCCGAGACCCCTAAATGCTAAACCGTAAATCGTAAAAATACGATTTTCTATAATACATATAAGTATACGTAAAACCACTAAATAACACCATCTCATTTCATAGTCACTACCATGTGAGCTCATGAACATGAAACCATCTCACATCGTTTCACTCACAAAGTACCCCGTACCGGAAACGATATCCAAACCACAATCTATACACACCAATTATCACATAAACACGTAAAGACACGTAACTAGCACAAAATAAAACTAAGTGACGAACCTCAAAACCGCAGTTGTCACACAAAGCCACAGCCCCCGTGATGGGGGTGTGGTGTCTCGGCTATCCACGAACCACTAACGCCAACCACCATGTGGTGTGGCTGTTGGTCCTGAACTCCACCCAGGGTCAAGAGACTCTCGGTTCACGTGTAACCAGCATACAAAACGATAATTACCCGATCCTCATGTTTAATCTTTTAAATTCACATGTTTTCATACTTGTTTTTAACCGATCTATTAACATAAAAAAGTAAATTAAAAGATTAGAGATCAAGGATACCGAATGCGTAAAAAGGGTTATGGACGCGAGCACTATACCGTACGAATAATGAACAAGAAATCAACACGGATCGTCCTTGTTTTCCTTAGGATGCCGCGACAAGAGATAGACAAGAGGGAGTTAGGGTTTTGATTTTTTTGTAAAAAGTGTTTAATGAAAACCTTTGTGGTTTTTATTAATTAACTAGTAAAATATCATGGGTCGGGCTTGGCCCATGTCTTTCTTTTCCTCTCTTATAGACGACGAACAAACACCCCCTTATACTTTCATTTTTATTTTTCTTGTTTAAAATTAATCATGTGTGTTCGTGTTTAATTATCGTGTTTTATTTTCTTGAACGTTTTCTTAATATCATACGTACATTCTTATCGTGTATTAATATTTGTGTTTACGTACATACTACTTATGATAACTAATTAATATACATAATATTCTTACTAAATATTCGTGATGCATGTCGTATATTAATTTATTACAAAGTTTAAATTTAACGGTAACTTCGTGCATTTAATGATCTTAGGATTATTAAAGTGGGTTTTACAACTCTTCCCCTCTAAAAGAATAATCCATCCTCGAATTAGATATACGATAAGCTGATAAGATGCTAAACGCTGAAATGACATATAAGATGGAAAGACATGTAAGTTGAAATAACATACCCGAGTTAGAACTGGAAATGAGGGTAAGAAGTCTGGATAGCTCCTCCGTTTCCGAAGTGGCTTCCCGCTCGGAATGATCCCTCCAAAGGATTCTAACGAATGGAATCGTCTTTCTCCTCATGAATCGTTCTTGGCGATCGAGAACTTTCTCGGGTTCTTCGATATATGATAGATCCTCTTGAATCTGCTTAAATGGATACGTAACTTTATGCAATGGATGGTAGTTGTATCATCTGAGCAAGGACACATGGAATACATCATGCACATGAGATAGCTAAGGAGGCAAAGCTAGACGAAATCATACTTCACCGACACGTTCAAGGATTTCAAACGGTCCGATGAAACGAGGACTGAGTTTGCCTTGAGTCCAAAACGCTTAACACCACGTGTTGGTGATACTTTAAGGAAAACATGGCCGTTGATATTAAACGCTAGATCTCTATGATGTTTATCAGCATAGCTCTTCTATCGAGCACAAGCTTCCTGTAGCTTCGCCTTGGCGATGGCAACCTTCTCATTGGTCACCTCTATCATTTCTGGTCCTTCAAGGATTCTTTCTCCAACTTGATCCCAACATATTGGAGCACGACACTTTCTGCCATAAAGCATCTCAAATGGTGCACACTTAATACTTGCATGCCAACTATTGTTGAAGGCAAACTCTACCAAATAAATGTAGTCGTCCCAACTTCCTGACCATTCATATGCACAAGCCCGCAGCATGTCTTCTAAGGTCTGAATCGTACGCTCCGATTAACCATCGCTCTAAGGATGAAAGGCAGTGCTAAGCTTAAGTTTAGTGCCCCAAGCGTTCTGCATACCTTTCCAGAATTTTGACATGAAACGAGGATCTCGGTCTGATATGATGTCTGAAGGAGTTCCATGTAGTCGTATGATATCCTTAAGGCATATATCTGCCAATTTGCTGACTGAGAAGTCCTTGCGAATTAGAAGAAAATGAGCTGACTTGGTTAAATGATCAACTGTGACCCATATGGCATCATGTCTGCTCTGAGTAAGCGGAAATCCGGTGACGAAATCCATGGAGATTTTGTCCCACTTCTATGCGGGAATCTCTAACGGTTGCAGTAAACCACTAGCCCGTTGATGCTCAATCTTAACCTGTTGGCAGGTTAGACACTTGGATACGAAAGTAGCAACATCCTGCTTCATGCCACTCCACCAGATTTGTTGTTTAATGTCATGATAAATTTTGGTGGATCTCGAATAAATAAAGAACGGAGAGCTGTGAGCTTCTGTCAATAGAGCTTCTCGGAGTGTCTGATCATCCAGAACACATAGCTTAGTCCCTTTCCATACGATGCCTTCTTCGTCTACACAAAATTCTGTCTGTCGATCAAGATTCTGAATGATAGCCCAAATCTCACCATCGTCCTTCTGGGCTGCCTTAATCCGAGAAATTAAGTCTGGCTTAATTCTCAGATTATTCCAGTACCCATGTTGTCCACGTACTAGTAATTCAATGTCTAATCGCTGAAATTCACGTATGGTTTCTTCTTGTACCTTGATGCCATTTATCATGCCCGACTTCTTGCTAAGAGCATCTACCACTACATTCACCTTGCCAAGATGATACTGGAGATTAATGTCATAATCCTTGAGTAGTTCCAACCACCTCCTCTACCTCATGATAAGTTCCCTCTGAGTGAATATGTACTTGAAACTTATATGATCCGTGAAGATATCACATGATTCACCATAAAGGTAGCGTCTCCAGATTTTAAGTGCAAAGACTACTGATGCTAGCCTATGTTGCACGGAAACGCCTCTTGGGGTGCCGTGCCCGTCCCGAAAACGTTTCGGAAACGGGAAACGTCCAGAAACGCCTGAGAAATGTCTCTAGAAAAAGTGAAACGTTTCAGGTGGAATGGAAACGTTTGATGTTGAGAGAGAAACTTTTGGGAAACATTTCTGGTCTTAGGATTGCGTTTCTGGCCTGATTTTGAGAGATAAAGTTATTGTTTGTCATAGATATGAAATTAGTATATTTAAAAACCAAGAAGACGATGTTGTGGGGAAGATGATATGGGCGGAGAGAGAAAATAATAAAGTATTAAATAAAATATTTAATGTGAAGAAATGTGATGAATGTGTTAATTGTGTTTTGTCATTTTGTAGTTTTTGTATAGCTTTTTACTATATACATGCTACAGTAGTATTTAAAACCTAGTTTTCAATTTGTTTTTATTTTCTGGGATAGTGGACCGTACCAAATTATATCATATGTGATCTTTAGATGTTTCAATTTGATTTTGGAGTAGTATACATTTTGTTTTATTAATAAACATATATAAAAAATATAAAATACACAAACGTTTCTGGCTGTACCCGTTTCTTGAATATTTGGACATTGGTGTTTCTAAGTACCCGTCCTCGTACCCGTCCCCGTTTTCGTATCCGTCCTCGTGCAACATAGCTGCTAGCTCCAAGTCATGTGTAGGATAATTTTCCTCATAAGGCTTTAGCTGACGTGATGCATATGCAATCACTTTCCCATGTTGCATGAGTACACAGCCTAATCCTTTACCCGAAGCATCGTTGTAGATCTAAAATCCACCTGTACTAGATGGGAGAGTAAGAATAGGTGCATATACTAACCGCTTCTTGAGTTCTTCAAAGCTCTTCTCCCGCTCATTAGTCCAAACAAATTTCTCTCTTTTCCGCATCAACTTGGTCAAAGATAAGGCTAGTCTTGAAAAGTTCTCCACGAATCTGCGATAATAACCAGCTAAGCCTAGGAAACTATGAACCTCAGTTGCGGTCGGTCTTGGCCATTTAGTGATAGCTTTAACCTTCGCAGGATCCATAGTAATCCCTTCTGCGAAGACAATGTGACCTAAGAATGCCACCTTGGTTAGCCAAAATTCACACTTAGAAAATTTGGCATATAATAAGTGTAAAAACACTTATCCTTTTACCACTTATTTCCAATAATAACAAGACCAAAACGTGTATTTTATGTCGTAAAAGTCGGAATTATGCGTGGTTTGTGTTTTTATTGTGTTTCAGGATAAAAATATGCAAAAGGAAGAAAACATGGGCTATCACGGGCTTTTATTGAAGAAAAAGACAAAAGACGAAGTCAAAAGACCGAGAATGCAAAAAGAACGGAAGTCTAAGGCCTATTCTGAAGATTTATCGAAGAAAAGGTCTAAAGACGGAAGTTTAATGAAGTCGAAGAACTCAAGTCTAATTATAGAAAAAGATTAAAAGACAAGTTCAATTTATGTCGACAAATCCCGAGACGACGTCGAGAAAGACAAAGAAATTAAATCGAGTCGAGACGAGAAGAAAGAAAGAAGGAAGCATAAACACTAAACCTCCCCACCTCCTATAAATACCCTCCTAATATGTCATTAGGAGGGTGTTAGTTAGTTTGTAGTTAATTTTTTAGTTTTTATCAAGTGTGTTTTCATTTTCTCTCTAGTTTTTCTCTCAAGCTTATTAAATCTTTACTTTAATCTTGTAATCTTTTGATACTAATCTTTAATCAAATCTAGCTTATTTCCTTAATTCTCATTCTACCTTTCTTAATCTTTTTAATCTTGATAATCATGTAGTTTATTTTAATTTTGTTGATGATTTGATTGTGTAGCTTATTTGGTTGTGATTATTGAATTGGTGATTTTAAAAGTTTAGATTAAAAGTGCTTATTTTCTTAATCTTAATGCTTAATAGTTCTTAAAAATAAGTTGATTTTGATAAGTTTAATATTTTGATAAATAGTTGATTTTTAATATTTAGATTATTTAGTGTTTTCATAAGTTTTTAAATTGTGGCTTATTAGTTTTTCTTAAAAATCTTTTTGGTTTAAGTTTTGGTAAGTGCTTATTTTTGGATTTGCTTATTTGCTTAGTTTTTGTGTTATCCGGGTTTTTCATAAACCCCTTTATTCCGTATAAGAGCCTGCACATTTATTCCGAATAGTCCAAAATCCTTCATTCCGGATAAGAGGTTTAGACCCTCTTTTTCCGGATAACAGTTGCCACCCACACTTTCAGGATAAGCTTCATAATAGTGGGTTCCGAATAAGCAGTAGGAAACAACATTGCGGATAAGTGCCCGAAATCTTCAATTCCGGATAAGCCTTCATTTGTGTTTTCCGGATAAGTAGAAGAAGTTAGTATTCCCAGATAGTGAGTTTAAAAGGATTCCGGATAAAGCTCCCAAACCCTCAATTCCGGATAAGCTGCAGTTCAAGTATTCCGGATAACATTCCGGATAAAGCCACAGAAGAAAACATTCCGGATAAGCCTAAGGAGTTCATATTCCGGATAAGTAGCAGAAGTTAGTATTCCGGATAGCTTCGTTTTCCATATTCCGGATAGTCATCAGAAAGGGGACTCCGGATAAGGACTCAAATCAGATTCCGGATAATGAGAAGTTAAACATTCCGAATAAGGCTTCAAAGTAATTATTCCGGATAAGCCTCAGAATTTTGTATTCTGGATAGTCAGCAGAAGAATTATTCGGGATAAGGTTTTGTTATTTCTAGTTTTTAATTTAAACTTTATTTTCCCGCCTTTTTACTTAGAATTATTTTAATTTGTCTTGTTTTAATTCAATCTTTAAAGTTTACATTTTTATAAGTTTTAATCATTTATTTTTCAATTTTTAAAGTCTTTGATTTTTAGTCTAAATATTTTCAAGCTTTCATTTTTACTTATTTACTCAACGACATTTTCACTTTTAGATTAAAATAGATAATCAAACCCTTTTTATTTTCCACCAAGAACGACTGAGTCGCACTTTCAACTTGTAATCAATTCGAAAAGATCGGTTTTACGAACTCTCATACGAGGAAATCCCTTGTATTAAATGGCGCCGCTGCCGGCTCTTTTCGTTAAGATTAACGGTATTAAGTGAGAGACGCGTTGGATTTTGGGATCCGTTCATTTTTTAACGTTATTTTTCTTGCTTTTAATTTTTCAAAATTCCATAAAAATTAAAGATTTCAAAAATAAAAAAAAATAAATAGAAAAACATAAAAAACCAAAAAAATATTTCTTGTCTATTTTTCTCTTCTTTTTGTAGGTGTGTATGCGTACTGGTGCTCGTAAGAAGAAAGCAGCTCAAGCCGAAGTCATTACTCCACCTATTGTCACCATGGACAATCAATCAATGATCGAGCTTTTGCAATCGCACGTAGAGGGCAACACCGATGCTATTGTCATACCCGAGATTCGAGCCAACAATTTTGAGCTCAAATCCGGCTTCATTCAAATGGTTTCTGCTCAACCTTTCTTGGGGCGTTCGCTTGATGATCCTCATGACCATATAAAAAGGTTTCTTCAACTTACCAATACGGTTAAGTATAGTGGGGTTTCACAAGAAGTGGTTCGCTTGCAACTTTTTCCTTTCTCCTTAGAGGGACAAGCCCGGAATTGGCTTGATAAGGAACCGCCACAAAGTATTCTTACGTGGACGAATTTAGAAACTAAATTCATCAACTACTTTTTCCCACCCTCACGTACTACCGCTTTGCGGAATGAAATCATTACCTTTGAACAAAAGTAGGGTGAGACATTTAGTGAATCTTGGGACCGTTTTAAGGAACTTTTAAGAAAGTGTCCACAACATGGTTTCACAAAAGTACATCAAATTAATACTTTTTACAATGGTTTAAGCATGAATGACCAAGATTCACTAAATAGTGCCTCGGGGGGGGGGGGGGGGGGGGGGGGGGTAAGATTTTGGTTAAGTCTTCTAATGCCGCATGGGACATTATTGAGAATAAGTCTAGAGTACAAACCAAGAGTGTTCGGACTAATGTGGCTAGTGCTAGCACTAATGAGAGCGACAAGAGAATTGACAAGCTTACTTCGCTTGTTTTAAACACTTTCTCTCCAAACCGCTAACAACACCAAAGCTATCAATGCACAAGTTAATTCTATGAGTCAGTCATGTGAAATATGCGGGGATCTCATTCATACACCGATTGTCCTTCGACTCATGACAATCCGGAAAATGTGTATGCCGCCAACGGTAACTATTCCACGGGAGGCTATCAAGCACGTCCTCAAGGTGACCGCAATTTGCTCAGTTATCGTTCAAACAACTTTCTTTCACCACCCAGTTTTCCACCTCAAAACCCAAACAACCTCAATCGCAACAATAAAAACCAACCTCGAGCTCCAAATCAATATCCAACCCAAAGAAACCCATATCCACCTCAAGGAAACAATCAAATTCACCAACAACCCGCTTATCAACCACCTGCCTACCATGCTCTTCCTCCCAACCAACCTACCGCATTTAACCACGAGGTTGAAACTTACATGAGGACTAATGACGCAATAGTGCAGAATCTTTAGCGGCAAATGGCTAGCTTGAAAGGAGATATGGTGAAACAAGGGAATGATCTTCGAGCCAATATGCGAAACTCTTTGGCCAATCAAACGAATGACTTAAGGGATATGATGGCTAGTTTCTTCCAAAGTAATCAAGCCTCTGGTTCGGGTTCTCTTCCGAGTAACACCATTGCTAATCCAAGAAGGGAGATGAAAGCAATCACCACTCGAAGTGGAAAAGGTTTAAAGGAACCCGAGCTTCATACACCTACACCAGTGATTGTGACCAAGGAAAACGAATCCCCTTCTCCAATTCCTCCAACTTCTACTTCTCCAATTCCTCCAACTTCTACTTCTCCAATTCCTCTGCCTTCTACTTCCACCCCTCCACCACCCAAGGATGTGAGTGAGAATTCCATTCCAAAGCCTTCATCTCAACCCAATATACCTTATCCTTCAAGGTTGAGGAAAGAGAAATTGAAGAACAAGGATGATATTCAGGTTTCTAACTTTCTTAAAATGTTTAAAAAACTGAATTTCAATATCTCCTTTGTTGAGGCTCTCGCTCACATGCCCAAATATGCTAAAATGTTTAAAGATCTTCTCAGTGATAAGGAGAAACTTCTTGACATCGCTCAGTCCCAACTTAACGAGAATTGCTCCGCAGTGCTCTTAAGGAAATTACCAACCAAACTTGGTGATCCGGGTCGTTTTCTCATTCCTTGCAACTTCCCCGGGGTAGAGAATTGTATGGCCCTAGCCGATCTAGGAGCTAGTATCAACTTAATGCCTCTAAGCGTTTGGAAACAATTGTCTCTACCCGAGCTAGTCCCCACACGAATGACTTTGGAATTGCCAACTGTACGGTTGCTTATCCGGTGGGGATAGCCGAAGACGTTTTCGTCGGTGTCGACAAATTCACCTTTCCGGCGGATTTTTTTGTCGTTGACTACGAGATGGATCCCCGTGTTCCATTAATTGTTGGACGTCCATTCTTGAGGACCGGTCACACTCTCATTGATGTAGCCGCGGGCGAATTAATCATGAGAGTCGGTGACGATAAAATCGTCTTCAACATGGGAAAACTTTCTAAGCAACCTTATGAAAACGAGCGTGTTATTTTCATTGACATTCTTGATGAGGCTTGTGAAGAGCATTTCAAAGACGCTTGTAAAAGTGGGTCTTCTTCTCTACCCATTGTTGAGACCGTTATCTCTATTGCTCCATCACTAACTCCATTTGGAGAAAGTGATTTCATTTTGAAAGAATTTGAAGCAACTTTGAGAGATGTGGACTTGCAATATGACGATTCTCCCTCCAGTTGGGATGAAGACATTCGTACCATTGAGAAACTTCTCAATGAGGACCATATTTCTCCACCATCTCCTAAGGAAATCTCTATCGATGATCCGAATTTGACTATACCTTCCATCGAAAATCCTCCTGATTTAGAGCTTAAGGATCTACCGTCTCATCTTGAATACGTTTTCCTTGAAGACAATAAGAAGTTACCTGTCATCATCGCAAAGGATTTGAAAGAAGACGAAAAATCCTGACTTATCGCCGTGTTGAAGAATCATAAGAAAGCGATTGCTTGGAAAATCTCCGATATTCGTGGAATTGATCCTCACTTTTGCACACATAAAATTCTCATGGAGGACGACTTTAAACCCACTATTCAAAGCCAAAGAAGGGTGAATCCTAAGATCCATGACGTTATCAAAAAAGAGGTTATCAAACTTCTTGATGCAGGAATGATCTTCCCCATCTCGGATTCACCATGGGTTAGTCCGGTCCATGGTGTGCCTAAGAAAGGCGGAATCACCGTTGTGCCCAATGAAAACAACGAGTTGATTCCTACTCGTCTCGTTATAGGGTGGAGAGTTTGTATAGACTATCGCAAACTCAATTATGCTACGAGAAAGGATCATTTTCCCCTTCATTTTATGGACCAAACGATTGAACGTCTAGCGGGTAATGACTATTATTGCTTCTTAGACGGTTTCTCCGGGTATTTTCAAATTCCCATCGATCCTAAAGACCAAGATAAAACCACATTCACTTGTCCTTATGGAACATTTGCTTACAAAAGAATGCCTTTCGGCTTATGCAATGCTCCTGGGACTTTCTTAAGGTGTATGATGGCTATCTTCCATGACATGGTTGAAGAAACTATGGAAGTCTTCATGGATGATTTCTCGGTCTATGGTGATTCTTTCTCTCATTGCCTTACCAATTTGGAACGCATGCTTAAGCGGTGTGAAAACACTCGCCTTGTTCTAAATTGGGAAAAATGCCATTTCATGGTAAAAGAAGGCATTGTTCCTGGACACAAAATCTCCAAAGCCGGTATTGAAGTGGACCGTGCTAAAGTGGATGTTATAGCCAAATTACCTCCACCTTCAACCGTGAAGGGTGTGAGAAGTTTCCTTGGTCATGCGGGCTTCTATCGTCGATTCATTCAATATTTTTCTAAAATCACTCGCCCGATGACCCACCTCTTGGAAAAAGATACTCCTTTTATCTTTTCTAAAGAGTGTAATGAATCCTTCAATCTTCTTAAGGACAAGCTAACTAAGGCACCGGTCTTGGTTACCCCCAATTGGGAGCTACCTTTTGAATTGATGTGTGATGCTAGCGACTTTGCTATTGGAGCGGTTTTGGGCCAAAGAGTGAACAAACACTTCCAACCAATCCATTATGCTAGCAAGACAATGACGGGGGATCAATTACATTATACCACTACCGAAAAAGAGCTTTTAGCTGTAGTGTATGCTTTTGAGAAGTTCCGCCCCTATCTTGTCCTTTCCACCACCATTTTCTATACCGACCATTCCGCGTTGAAGTACTTGTTAACTAAACAAGATTCCAAGCCAAGACTTCTTCGTTGGGTTTTGCTCCTTCAAGAATTTAAAATTGAAATTCGTGACAAGAAGGGAGCCGAAAACCTAGCCGCGGATCATCTAAGTAGACTTGAGGATCCTTATCAAGGGGATCATCCGAATCAAGAGATCAATGACTCTTTTCCCCTTGAGGCCTTAATGTCTATCAATTCCAATCTTGATGACACCCCGTGGTTTACGGACATTGCAAACTACTTAGCGGGTGGTATTCTCATTGAAGGGTTAACATCCTAACAAAAGAAGAAGTTCTTTAAAGATGTTAAGACTTACTTTTGGGATGACCCTTATCTCTTCAAACAATGTGCTGATCTGATTATTCGTCGTTGTGTTGATGGACCCGCAGCTTTAGACATTCTCGAAGCTTGCCATAAAGGACCCACCGGTGGTCACTTTGTCCCAACTACACCGCGAAGAAAGTATTTGACTCGGGATTCTATTGGCCCACCATTTATCGTGACGCTCACGAGATGGTTAAAAATTGTGATGCTTGCCAACGCCAAGGCAAGATCACACATAAAGATGAGATGCCTCAAAATTTCATACAAGAATGTGAAATCTTTGATGTATGGGGCATCGACTTTATGGGGCCATTTCCATCATCTAAAGGGAACAAGTACATCCTCGTAGCCGTTGACTACGTATCCAAATGGGTTGAAGCTAAGGCTCTCCCTACGAACGATACAAGAGTGGTTGTGAACTTTTTGAAGCAACTTTTTGCTCGATTCGGTGTTCCTCGTGCTATAATCAGTGACCGCGGGACTCATTTTTGCAATGATCAATTTGCTCGAGTTATGGCTAAGTACGATGTCAAACACCGTATTTCCACCGCTTATCATCCTCAAACTAATGGTCAAGCCGAGATATCTAACCGCGAATTCTTGAGCGTACTGTGGGAGAGCATCGTGCCTCGTGGGCTGATAAGTTACATGATGCTTTGTGGGCTTTCCATACCGCATATAATACGCCGATTGGTTGTACACCTTATCGTCTTGTGTACGGGAAGGCTTGCCACCTCCCCATCGAGCTAGAACATAAGGCATACTGGGCCTTGAAGTGGGCGAATTTTGACATCAATAAAGCTGGCGATCTTCAGAAGATTCAACTCAATGAGCTAAATGAACTAAGGAATGAAGCTTATGAGAACTCATTGATCTACAAGGAGAAGACCAAGATCATCCATGATGCAAGGATTAAGAACCGAGAGTTCCACATTGGTGATCAAGTTTTACTCTTTAACTCTCAGTTGAAGATCTTCTCGGGCAAGCTGAAGAGTCGTTGGTCTGGTCCATTTACCGTCGCCAAAGTCTTCCCATATGGCACCATTGAGCTTTCTCAGCCAAACGGGCCCAATTTTAAGGTGAATGGCCAGCGCGTGAAGTTGTACTTTGGTGAGGACATCTCTCATGAGATGATTCCATCCCTCACTACGTTTCCCTTGAATTAAGTTCTGGGTCGAGTCAGGCTCGTGACTCGGTTAAAAAAAGCAAGCGCTTCTCGGGAGGCAACCCGTGACCTATCCTTTACCGTTTTCATAATAAGTGTAGGGGGAGCCCCGTATGTGTTTGTTGTCTTGTTTCTTCTTATGTGCAGGGATTAAAGCTTCAAAGATCCATTCTCGATGACTTTTGACGAACCGTGATCCCATGTACCTGTCTTCCCGGTTCTATCCTAAACTGTTGTGATTCAATATTTCATATCTTATATGTTCACATTGAAATCACTATAGTTGTCCTTCCCTTAGCAAGATTTAACCAAAGTGCACAATTTCCTAAGTGTAGGGGAGTTTACTCCCACATGCTTAAACATTGAGGACAATGTTTATATCAAGTGTAGGGGGGACTTCTATCGAATTAAGTGGTCTTTTCCATGAATTTGTCCTCATTTTAACCGGGAAATTTGATTTTTCAACATTTTTTAAAATTTTTAATCTATTTTGGCCTTGTAATTTTCCCTTGCTATCGTTATTTACTTTCTATTCTAGAATAAATTTTCAATAAAGTGGTTTTAAATTTTTCAAAGTCGTGAATATTTTGACTCAACCCGAGTTTACTTATCTAAGTTTACTCTAGCTAGTATCCTTAACGTGTTTAAGTCAAGTTTTGCTAGGCTTTTATATAGGGAACTTTAAAACGCAAAAGTCTTAACTCTCACGGGTTAAGAACAAGAACTTTTCGCAAGTTCCTATAATTGATCCTAGAGAGTCGTTCATCAAGGGAACTTTAAAATGCGATTTCTAAACTTGAAAAAGTCTAAGAGTTTGCAAGATCCTATAGATGACTCGAAAACCTAAAACCTTGATTTAATTGGCTAAGCATCCACGAGTCTCATTCCTTGAGATTTTAAATTGTGGATAACGAGAGATGATAGAGTCAATTATAAGTTTGGTATTCTTTCGTGAATTTATGTGAGTTGATTATAAGATTTTTCTCCCATCGTTTGCTATTAAATTTAACTGCAATAAATAAGGTTGTACGATTTGAAAAGTTACTTAGATTCTAGCACAAGATCGTTTAAAAGTTGCTCGGTATTAATTAGAGTTCATACCCAAGGCATAACTTATTGAAGCGGGATGCGAAGATTAGCGAGTCCAAAAAGGTCCTAACAAGACATGATGGATACATTTTGTTGTTAAAGATCCAAAGTGATGTGAAGAATCATTTATCAAAAATCAATATGAAGGATCGAGACACATGACGAAAAGCAAAAGAAAACTCCCCTAAAGATCATGGAGAAGTCTATCCAAAAAGGTCCTAACAAGGTATGAGGATAAATAGATCCAAGTCCTAAAAGGAGGCGGATCGTTGTATATCAAAGTCCAAAATAAAGATTGGAGAAAAATGAAGAAGTCGTGTTCCAAGTATGAAGAATCTCTCAAAAAACTTCAAAGTGAAGAAATTCCTATTATGAAGAGAAGACCATAATTTCAAGAACGTCTCTCAAAGATTTGAAGTATGAAGTCGCTGCCAAATATCGGTCCAAGAAAGGTCTCAAATCGTGAAGCGAGTTATGCCAAGATATGAACTTTATAAGGTCCCGAGAAGCAGTTTTAAAAGATTATGTCCTTTAGCTAACTATTGATTAAATCGTCCTACTTTATTTTTAGCATAATAAACGATCAAAATAAGTCAAACAATGCATCCTCGTGATCTTTTAAGACAATCATAAAATATAAGAGATACACCTAGGAATAAGGGAGTCTAAGTGAATAATTGGGCAACATGAGTTCATGTTAGTTTGCTAACTTATAGTAACAATGATCTCGTTTTTAAGCTTGGTATGGGGAACGTGAAACTTGAGAACGATGAACATTCATGACAACCTAAAACCCCAATGTAAGTCTTTGATTTCTTAACTTGTTTTGTTCTTTTTATCTCCTTGGTGTTTAGTATTTAATAAAGGCCAAGGTGGGTTATTTATGATGAGAAATGTAATCTGTGCTTTGAAATTAATGCATTGCATGAGGACATTGCAATGGTCAAGTGTAGGGGATTTAATAAGTGTGAAAACACTTATCCTTTTACCACTTATTTCCAATAATAACAAGACCAAAACGTGTATTTTATGTCGTAAAGTCGGAATTATGCGTGGTTTGTGTTTTTATTGTGTTTCAGGATAAAAATATGTAAAAGGAAGAAAACATGGGCTATCACGGGCTTTTATCAAAGAAAAAGACAAAAGACGAAGTTAAAAGATCGAGAATGCAAAAAGAACGGAAGTCTAAGGCCTATTCTGAAGATTTATCGAAGAAAAAGTCTAAAGACGGAAGTTTAATGAAGTCGAAGAACTCAAGTCTAATTATAGAAAAAGATTAAAATACAAGTTCAATTTATGTCGACAAATCCCGAGACGGCGTCGAGAAAGACAAAGAAATTAGATCGAGTCGAGACGAGAAGAAAGAAAGAAGGAAGCATAAACACTAAACCTCCCCACCTCCTATAAATACCCTCCTAATATGTCATTAGGAGGGTGTTAGTTAGTTTGTAGTTAATTTTTCAGTTTTTATTAAGTGTGTTTTCATTTTCTCTCTAGTTTTTCTCTCAAGCTTATTAAATCTTTACTTTAATTTTGTAATCTTTTGATATTAATCTTTAATCAAATCTAACTTATTTCTTTAATTCTAATTCTACCTTTCTTAATCTTTTTAATCTTGATAATCATGTAGTTTATTTTAATTTTGTTGATGATTTGATTCTGTAGCTTATTTGGTTGTGCTTATTGAATTGGTGATTTTAAAAGTTTAGATTAAAAGTGCTTATTTTCTTAATCTTAATGCTTAATAGTTCATAAAAATAAGTTGATTTTGATAAGTTTAATAATTTGATAAATAGTTGATTTTTAATATTTAGATTATTTAGTGTTTTCATAAGTTTTTAAATTGTGGCTTATTAGTTTTTCTTAAAAATCTTTTTGGTTTAAGTTTTGGTAAGTGCTTATTTTTGGATTTGCTTATTTGCTTAGTTTTTGTGTTATCTGGGTTTTTCATAAACCCCTTTATTCCGTATAAGAGCCTGCACATTTATTCCGAATAGTCCAAAATCCTTCATTCCGGATAAGAGGTTTAAACCCTCTTTTTCCGGATAACAGTTGCCACCCAAACTTTCCGGATAAGCTTCATTATAGTGGGTTCCGGATAAGCAGTAGGAAACAACATTGCGGATAAGTGCCCGAAATCTTCAATTCCGGATAAGCCTTCATTTGTGTTTTCCCGATAAGTAGAAGAAGTTAGTATTCCGGATAGTGAGTTTAAAAGGATTCCGGATAAAGCTCCCAAACCCTCAATTCCGGATAAGCTGCAGTTCAAGTATTCCGGATAACATTCCGGATAAAGCCACAGAAGAAAACATTCCGGATAAAGCCACAGAAGAAAACATTCCGGATAAGCCTAAGGAGTTCATATTCCGGATAAGTAGCAGAAGTTAGTATTCCAGATAGCTTCGTTTTCCATATTCCGGATAGTCATCAGAAAGGGACTCCGGATAAGGACTCAAATTCAGATTCCGGATAATGAGAAGTTAAACATTCCGAATAAGGCTTCAAAGTAATTATTCCGGATAAGCCTCATAATTTTGTATTCCGGATAGTCAGCAGAAGAATTATTCGGGATAAGGTTTTGTTATTTCTAGTTTTTAATTTAAACTTTATTTTCCCGCCTTTTTACTTAGAATTATTTTAATTTGTCTTGTTTTAATTAAATCTTTAAAGATTACATTTTTATAAGTTTTAATCATTTATTTTTCAATTTTTAAAGTCTTTGAATTTTAATCTAAATATTTTCAAGCTTTCATTTTTACTTATTTACTCAACGACATTTTCACTTTTAGATTAAAATAGATAATCAAACCCTTTTTATTTTCCACCAAGAACGACTGAGTCACACTTTCAACTTGTAATCAATTCGAAAAGATCGGTTTTACGAACTCTCATACGAGGAAATCCCTTGTATTAGCATACAACTGTTTCTGACGAAGAACCTGTAGCACAATACGTAGATGTTCTTCATGCTCTTCCTTGGATTTAGAGAAGATGAGGATGTCATCGATGAAGACGATAACAAATTTGTCTAAGTACTCGTGGAAGACGCGGTTCATAAGTTCCATGAAAACCGCAGGAACATAAGTGAGTCCGAAAGGCATGACAACGAACTCATAATGGCCATATCTGGTGCGAAAAGTAGTCTTGAGAATATCCTGCTCTTTTACTCGTAGCTGATGATAACCGTATCTTAGATCAATCTTGGAGAAATGTTTGGCACCCAGAAGTTGGTCAAACAAATCATCGATTCTCGGTAATGGATAACGGTTCCTAATCGTGATCTTATTCAGCTCACGATAGTCAATGCATAAACGCATGATGCCATCCTTCTTCTTGACGAAAAGTACTGGTGCACCCCATGGTGATACACTCGGTCGGATGAAAGCTCGCTCCAGTAATTCCTACATCTGATCTTTTAACTCCTTGAGCTCTATGGGAGCCATGCGATAAGAAGCCTTAGAGATTGGTTGAGCTCCTAGGATGAGCTCGATGTTAAACTCTACTTCACGAGTAGGTGGTATACATGGAAGTTCTTCTGGGAATACATCGGGGAATTTTGAAACAACTGGTTGATCTTGGATCGATGGAACTTCGGCAGTGATATCCTGAATTGAAGCTAAGAAGCCCTCGTAACCATGAGATAGTAATGCACGAGCTTCTAACGTAGATATGATTTGTACAAACTTTCCTGTATGAAACCATTGTGAATGTACTTTGGTTCTTGAACATCGCCTAATATAACCCGATAAGTAGGACAATGGATAGTAGCATGATGCTTGGATAACCAATCCATGCCTAAGATGTGATCAAACTCGCACATATCCAAAGGAAGTACGTCTACTGGGTGAATCTTGTCATCAAATTCTAGTGGAAGATCTCTGTACACTTGGGTAATTCGCATAGAGTCTCGCTTGGGCGTGGATATACATAAAATATTCTCTAATGGCGTAGGGATTTTATTAATATTAGTGGCATGCGTAGAGGATATAACTGAATGAGTAGCACCAAATCGAATAAAACGCAGGCAGCATGACCGTTCATAAAGAGGATACCAGTTATAGTACCTGATGATTTCTTAGCTTGGTCCCTTGTGGTAGTGTAGACACGCCCCGAAGCTGGTGGCTTAGGAAGAGCAGCACTAGAAGTACTAGCATTGCCTTCCTTCTTACAGTCTTTCAACATGTGTCCTAGTAGTCCACACTTGAAACAGACGTCGACTGACTTACGGCATGGTCCAAGATGTCTACGACTACAAGTCGTGCAGATGGGGTAGGTGTAACCTCCTAAAGGTACCCTTGCTACTGAGAGCCTGTTTAAGAAATATGCGTGAAACATGATTACTTGGCATAAACATGACTGCACTGAAGTTTAAATGATAGTTTACCAAATGGAGACAAGTTGTTGGACTGCTGAACCTTATCATTTTGGTCACGTCCACTCGCAGAGTTCTAGTTTATGATGCTGACATGTTAGTATGTAAAAACATACAAAAACTTAACATAGAAAAGTTTAAGAATTTAGGAACCTGTTGTTGTTGGACTGGCTGTTGTTGTTACGGTAATTGTCATTACCGTTCCTCTTGTCGTATCCACAACGGTCGTTAGATTGATCGTGGCCCTTGTGGCATTCTGTTGAGTCACCGGTTGGGACCGGTCTCCACCCTTCTGCCTGAAGATACATCTGGATAGGAAAAGGTATAAATGAACATAAAGATTGAAATGAAATGATAACGCTTGATGGCTGAAATTTATACCTCTTCTCAGGACGAGCTTGTTCCTCGTAGTCATCACGCTCATGTAGCATTTCCAAGCTACGTGTTGCATCATTAACTTGTGCCACATTAGCATAAGTAGTTATAACATCCAGTAGTTTTGGTTAATGTAATATCCATGTTCATAAATAAAAAGGTGATTTTACTCAGAAATTTTTGCATTTTCACTATACTACATGACAGACTTATGAATATCACTATCACAATTGCCACATCAACATATGTCTATATGTTGTAAACACTATGTATATATCAATTCTAAGTTCTAAAAGATACATATGAACAAACAATGAATAAGAACAACTCAAATATAACAAGGATACCCTAAATTCCCATAGAAACCCTAGAAATCCCTTGTAAACTAATATTTCAAGAAATGTAACCACAAAATGACAATGTACTATTATTAAACACTCTACACTAATTCTAATCACCAAATAAAGAAAAGTTAAATAATCACAAAACACTAATATTCACTAATCACAAGCTAATTACAAAAAAATGACCTAAAATCAAGATTAGCATATAAAATCCAACCTATAATGAATTAGACTCTAATATTTTGCAACAAAACATAAAAATAAACTAAATATCATAATATGATCATACATCTATCTTGAACCAAGTTACAAATTATTAAAGCATAAAGTACAAGTTTTCAAAGCATAGAACCTTAATCTTATTTAAATAATCCTAGAACATGATCAACTCATATAAACCCTCAAACTAAGAATGTAGAACCCATAGACGTCATAAACATACTATATAACACTTAGAATAAGTGTACATTAAGATATAAACCCTAATTACCCAAGTTAGAAAATCATTAGGATTAATGACCTAAAAACCCTAATATTAAGAAATCTACATGGAATCATCACATAGTTCTTTTTGGACAAGTCTACGAATACTTATAGGAGTTCATTCAGATTATAAGATTATATTAAGACAATGTACAAGTACCCTAATTCACAAGGTATAATATTTTAATGCATGACTTGTAAATTAGGTCAAAATAGGTATTTTCACTCTTTAGACATGTTTACCTAAACTAAACCCTTAAACCAAGTGTTAGAACTCATTGGACACTTAAGACACAATGTCTAGGACCTAAATTAAGTTTACATCAGTAGCTAAGAGGAGGATAATCACATTTACTAAGATTAAACCTTATATCATTATAAAACCCTAATCTACAAATGTATACTTCCTATTTTCACATCAAACCTTTGTTAAACTTCAAACCAAGGACCCAAATATCTTAAATATAATGTCTAAACCCTA
This sequence comes from Glebionis coronaria, assembly GCA_025667525.1. NCBI lineage: Eukaryota > Viridiplantae > Streptophyta > Magnoliopsida > Asterales > Asteraceae > Glebionis > Glebionis coronaria. The sequence goes on from CM046877.1 coordinate 119,968,631, forward strand.
ATTAAGCCCTAATCATTCACTAGTCACTTTCCTAAATCCCTAATTACCAAAAACACAAAACATAAGTTACAAGCCCTAGATTTTGAATCCAGTTTTGTAATTTCCCTCCAAAACACATTTTCAAACCATTTACCTCCCTTACAAGTTTGAAAACCTGATATTTATCAATCCTAAGATATTTTAGTAGTGTGACAAGTAGGTGGATCATCTCCTTGCTTGCTACACATCACCATTCTTATCTACATGTTTTCGTGACCTATTTTGAACCACAAGGAAGGATTAGAACTAAGCTGTAAGCTATAAAATTATGTAGATACTCAATAGCCTTCATTAGTTACCCCTCTATCTATCTTACACGTTTAGATGCATAACTTGCAGGCTAAGGGTGAAAACAAGTATAAATAGGGGCGAAATGCTTCATTTGAAACTTGCACCCCGTTTACTTTGTATCTCATACCCATTCTCCATTTCTACCTCTATATACGTCTTAGTACATCCCACAAGACCAAAAATCAGGTCTAGAAGCTATCCATTGAAGCTCTTGAAGCTTTGATAGCAAGTTGTGTTCATAAGAAGCCATAAGGAGCCGTTTTGGAGCTACCTAGGTAAATCTATGTTAACCAAGGCTTTGATCTTGTTATAAAGTTTATTTAGACGTGTTATAATGCCAAGATTATGTTAGAAAGATAATCCAAAAGAAACTAATTCATCTCATCATTTTAAATGAAAGTTATAAGTTAAAGATGTCAGATCATTTGGATCATTTTTGAGCTTGTTATGTGATTTTTACAAGTTTAGGGACTAAAACTGTCAATTCTGAAACTATTTATCAATTTGGGCCAAAAGTGTCATTTTATGAAATTAAAATCTATAAGAATAAATGTTATAAAGTTTGAGACCCTAAGGTTAAATATTGAAGGTTGAAATTGCAATTTATGAAACTATATACTTAAAGGGTAAAAAGTGTAACTACACCAAACTATAACAACAAGGACTAGTTTTGCCAAAATTGAAACTCAAAATGTAACAATTTATATTGTGTCAAGTTAGTAGGGATATTTGTACAAATATGTTTCATCTCGATATTACGTTCTGACTTAGTGGTTGAGTTTACTATTTAAAGTGCCCTCGCTCCTCAAACGTTTATAGAACGGCTTCTGAGTATGATGGCCCGAACACTGATACTATTACTCCAAATTAAATCAACCAAAGAATGTTAATTAAATAATGTTAATTAAAAGCTTACAAATAATTTGAAAAATCGTGAGGGGATATATACAAAACTGGAATACAAGTGTTTTTGTATGCTGCCTATATGATTATTGACACTATGTTTACTTGTTGCCATCCAATGATACTATTACTCCAAATTAAATAAACCAAAGAATGTTAATTAAATAATGTTAATTAAAAGCTTACAAACAATTTGAAAAATCATGAGGGGGATATATGCCAAACTGGAATACAAGTGTTTTTGTATGCTGCCTATATGATTATTGACACTATGTTTACTTGTTGCCATCCAAAGTCCCTTTTTAATCGTGAACCGCTAATCATTTAATAAGCGCTAATATCGTAAATAGTACTATTGGAGACTGACATCTCCTATCTGGGCAAGTCGCACTTGCTAGCAGCTAATGGTCCATTCCTAGGCTAAACAGATATGCTTTAGTTTGCTAAAACTCAGGATAGTCTGGAAATCTTCCTGCTTAAGGGAAATTTGTTGGATTTTTCTGATAATGTCTAGTCGCGGGTCATGATCTAGTGCAATAAGAATCGATGAATTTAAAACTAGGTGTATAACACTATATCCGGATAGTCATACTTGTATTCAAATGATGTTTAAAACCTATAAATTCACTCAACTTTTGTGTTGACTTTAAGCATATATCTCAGGTGAATGAAGATTGGCGTGCTACGAAGGGTGGTGTCTTGAATAAGTTATCATTCTATCAATAAAACTAGATCTTTAGGAAACCTGTGTTTGTATGGTGTATGTACAATTGTTTATTAAACTCTGATTTATATAAATGAATGATAACATTTGTTTTATAAAAATGTCTTTTTGGCATTTTCTATCATTGTGACTATGGTACTATGAAGTAATACCGTAGATTAGATTTTGTTGCTATATGCTATAAATGGGGGTGTTACAGATTGGCATCAGAGCTTGTAGTTATAGAGAATAAGGTTTTTCCTAAACTATAACTGAGATTTTAAAAATTCAAGACTATCAGCCATCAGCAGCGCCAGCGTAAGATTTTTATCCCTTTTGAAGCATATCTTATGTTATTATGTTAATGTCTACTTCCACCTATATTCTCATCTCCGACGATGATGAAGGAGAAATTCCGATGTTCACTCCATCTTCCATAGATGTGCGTGTTTCGAATTTGTCTTTTTACGATACCCCTGAAGTACAAGAATATTTTTCACATCAAACTGAAGTGATGAATAGTACACCTTCACCTACGTCTCATTCTCTATTACCTGAGGATCTTTATTCATCTCCCAATCGAAGTCACAAAGTGCCTTATGAAACTGAAGAGGTCTCTAGAGCACGGATTGTGGAAAAGCACGACCAGCAATTATCTGCAATTGCAAGTCATCTCGATGAAATTTCCTTATAAGCTTTTAGAAGAGTAGAAAGTAATGTTTGAAATTTAATAAGGGGAAGAAAAGAAATTGAAGAGTATTTTACGCAGTTGGAATATAAAATGGACGTTACCCGACCCCATAATATTAAACAGAGTAGAAGAATGCATCATTTCGAAGTAACGATGCCAAGACTTGATAAGGAGAACGCTGAACTGAGAGATTGACTCATGAGAACTAGGCTTAATTTAGAAACACTCATTGAAGATCTCAAAACTACTCAACAATCTGACTCCGGATATATTTTGGACAGAATTGAGGAGATTAAAATGAGAAATTAAGCTTAGAAATCTAGTCTCAGTTTGTAAAAATGTACAGTTTCCTTTATGTAACAGCGATGCTTATCGTGTAAATATGAACGATAAGTTTTTAATAAATAAAAAGTGTGCTTTTTTTCTTGAAAACTCTTTTCATTTTATCATAATTCATATTATGAATCCTCATATATGAATTTATTAAGAAATTCGTCATTCATATTATGAATCCTCATATATGAAATTCCCAAAAAAATGAGAACTCAATAATGATATATTAAATTTATTCCATACTCCATGTATGAAAATTTAATATCAAGTGTTATTTTGTGGTAGGATGGCTCCTACAAGAGCATCAACATCTGCGACAATAAATATGACACCAGAAGAAATAAGGCAATTGGTTGCTGAGAGTGTGACTACAGCTTTGCAAGCACAAGCCACTAATGTAGCCGAAGCAAGTAATGGAAATACTACTAGAAGAGAAGTTCATGTTGAAAGAAGATGTACTTACAAGGATTTCATGAACTGTCAGCCTTTTAACTATAACGGATCTGAAGGAGCTGTTGGACTTATTTGCTGGTTTGAGAGAACTGAATCAGTATTTGTTCGCAGTGATTGTTCTAAAGATTGTAAAGTGAAGTTTGCTACGGGTACGTTAGTAGAAGAAGTTTTGTCTTGGTGGATTGCCTATGTACAACCCATTGGGATAGAACAAGATTATCGTATTCCATGGAATGAATTCAGAAATCTGCTAACTAAAAAGTATTATCCTCGCAATGAGATTAGGAAAATGGAGGAGGAATTCTATAATTTAGTAGTAAAGGAGTATAATCTTAAAGCTTATATCCGAAGATTTTAGGAATTAGCATCACTATGTCCTAATATGGTGCCTAATACTAAAAAGTTGATGGAAGCTTTTATTGGAGGATTGCCTAGAAGCATTGAAGGAAATGTTACCGCCTCTAAACCCCAAACTTTAGAGGAAGTTATCACCATTACTCAAAGGTTAATGGATCAAGTGATAAGGTATAATCCTGCACCAATGGCAATCAATAACAAGAGGATGTTTGATGATAGGAGGAATTTTCCTATTAATCGTAATTTCCAAAAGAATAGTTTTCGTAATTATAATCAAGGCAATAATCATCAGCAGCAGAACAAAAGAAATGATGTTTCTAAAGTTTATGTTGTAACTACGAACACTGGTTATAATGGAAGACAACCCTTTTGTCAAAGATGTTCTCTACATCACACAGGGTTTTGCACTATTAAGTGTCAGAATTGTGGAAAAACAGGACATCATACAAGATTCTGCAGAGGTAAAGGACCAGCTACAGAGAGTAATCAAATTCCGGTAACTAAGGTTTGCCATAACTGTGGGGAAAAAGGGCATCTGGTAAATGAGTGTTGTAAAGAGAGCAATAACAGAGGAAAAACTTATTTGCTGAACGATACTCATCAAGATCAGAATACGGTTACGGGTATGTTCATCTAAATCAACATTCGGTCAAAGTAATATTTGACTCAGGAGCTGATAGAAGTTTCATATCTGTTAAAATCGACTGTTTCCATGAATACTAAGTATGATGTAGAAATGGCTGATGGAAAAATAGTTAGCACTAATACCGTTATTCAAGGATGTATCATTATTTTATTACGTCAATCCTTTGAAATCGACCTTATGCCAATTAAGCTCGGTAGCGTTGACGTAGTCATAGGGACGGATTGGTTATCTAAATACCATGCTAAAATCATATGTGACGAGAAAGCCGTTCATATTACTATTAACGGTGAAGTTTTGGTTGTCCATGGTGAAAAAAGTAATACTCGACTAAATCTCATATCATGCTTAAAGATAAATAAGTATGTATCCCGAGGTAGTCAAGTTTTCTTAGTTCAAGTGACAAAAAAACTTCAAGAAGCGAAGCGACTAGAAGATATTCCGATAGTTAGAGATTTTCCCAAAGTATTTCCCAAAGAATTACCAGGTTTTCCACCTGAACGTCAAGTTGAATTCCAAATCGATTTGATACCAGGAGCAACACCAATTGCTATAGCGCCTTATCGATTAGTACCTTCGTAAATGCAAGAATTATTAAGTCAAATCCAAGAACTAACTGATCGAGGATTTATTAGACCAAGTATATCGCCGTGGGGAGCTCTAGTCTTATTTGTGAAAAAGAAAGGATCTTTTAGAATGTGTATCGATTATCGTGAATTAAACAAACTTACTATCAAGAATCGTTACCATTACCCAGAACCGACGACTTATTTGATCAACTTCAAGGATCAAGTGTATATTCGAAAATTGATTTACGGTCAGGTTATCATCAATTAAGAGTTAAGGAAGACGATATTCCTAAAACTGCTTTCAGGACACGATACGGACATTATGAATTTCAAGTTATGCCTTTTGGTTTAATCAATGCACTAGCTGTTTTCATGGACCTCGTGAACAGAGTGTGTAAGCCTTACTTGGACAAATTTGTAATCGTGTTTATCGATGATATTCTTATTTACTCTCGTAACAGAGAAGAACATGCCAAGCATCTTGGTATAATTCTCGAGTTACTTAAGAAGGAGAAGTTGTATGCAAAATTCTCAAAATACGAATTCTGGATCAATGTTGTTCAATTCCTAGGACATGTCATTGATAGCCAAGGTATTCGTGTGGATCCTGCGAATATTGAAGCGATGAAAAATTGGAGTAAGTCTAGTACGCCTACGGAAATTAGAAAATTTTTAGGACTTTCTGGGTATTATCGAAGATTTATCGAAGTTTTTTTTTAAAATTGCTAAAGCTCTGACAGAATTAACTCAGAAAACAAACCATTTATCTGGGGAGATAGTCAAGAGATAGCTTTACAATTATTGAAACAGAAGTTGTGTGAAGCACCTATCCTAGCATTACCAGAAGGTAACGATGACTTTATCGTTTACTGTGATGCATCTATTCAAGGAATGGGAGCAGTGCTTATGCAAAGGAATAATGTAACACTCACAAATTTTGGATAGCAGCGGAAGGGTCATTTGGAGTATTACTTCATAGAACAACACACAAGTTACAGAAAACGACTCAAAAAGAGGTGTTTGAAAATTTTAATCCATCCAATAATCTAAATTCAGAGTTTACAAGCAGAAACAGGTCCCAACAATAATATAATAATAAACAGTTTTAAAAATTTTATCGAATGATTTTCAGTATTTTATTGCCTTTAAAATATCCGGTGCGACTCCATGCTCCAGTTGCTCTTAAACCTGTGTACCTGAGATATACAAGCTAAAAACATCAACACAAAGGTTGAGTGAATTCATAGGTTTGCAAGTAAATATAGTGGACCACAAGATTTCAAGCATTCAGTTCACAAAAGTCAGATAGCATCAGTTATCGCATTTAGCTCATGAAACTGAACATTAACATCTGTTTTTCCGTTCAAGTTTCAAATACAATGCGTCCAGTCGGTTTTCCGTTAAACCCGGACGGAGAGGTCAATCCCAATAGATCTATTCACAGCATTCGCGTTTACTCGACCAGTACAGTCGGTCCAAGTAATTAACGGTTCATGACTAAAAGGGATAAAATAAGCATACAGTTCAAGCACTTGCGTCCAATCGTAAAAAGTAGCATGTATCCCCCTCGCGGGTTTAACAAAACAATTAAAATAGTAAAAGCGAGGCTATGAACTCACATGATATAGCAATTACATAGATCGAAGAACCAACGTCTGATATTCGACGACTTCGCAAAATAACAACCACAATAATTCAACCCTTTATAAATCTTGCTTCCAAAATCAAACTCAACCTCCCAAATATTATGTTACCCAATCTCAATACACATACAATAACATCTTGCAAGACTTCTTAAAATTCAGCCCAAAATCCTTAAAACAATAAAGCTTCAAATTTTAACATATTTTTATATTGAAATGAAAATGGAATTGATGTTTGTATCATTTATTTACTTCGGCAGAAATGGAGAAAAAAAGGTGAAATGGAATATTTTTTATTTGCAAATATTATCCTTGAGATATATATAACTTAGTCAATATATATGCAATAGTTTATTAATACATGTGTTAAGGACATCTGTTTCTTTTGGTTGTTTTAAGAGTGACACGCCAACTATTGTTGGTGGTGTCGTTTTATTAGCTTTATTTTTTGTCTTATTAAGTGTTGAAGCGAGTATTATCGAAGCCCGATATTTTTTATAAGTTACACGATCTAAAATATACACGCAAAACACGAAAAATAAACGTTCAATATTTAATTAGAACATCCACATTCGGAGAACGTTGATATTTTGATATAAAATATATATTTTAAAACTTATAAAATGTTAACATGTTATATAAATGAATGACACTTAAGGATTTATCATAAAATTTATGAAGAATGCCCTTAAAACAAAAAAATCATTACGACGACAATAGGTAATATTTCTATTATTTATGGTAAATGTCGGACATATATTCTGTCTATAAGTAATAATAGAAACGTATTTGATACGTTAAGCCATAACCTTGTCGATTAACCGAGAAATCAATATATATTTATAAAAACAAACATGATAAATAAAAGTCGGCTTATCAATATTGATTCGAAAATCAAGAATTGCTACAAATAAAGTTATTGCTTATGCATCAAGGCAGCTTAAACCGAATGAGAAGAATTATACTACTCATGATCTAGAATTAGGAGCAGTAATATTTGCTCATAAGATCTGGAGACATTACCTCTATGGTACGAAATGTGTAGTATTTACCGTTCACAAGAGTCTTCAATATATTCTTCATCAGAAAGAATTGAATATGAGACGGCGACGTTGGTTATAATTACTTGTTGATTACGATTGTGAAATTCGTTATCACCCAGGTAAAGCCAATGTAGTAGCTGATGCTCTAAGTCGAAAGGAACATGTTAAGCCGTTACGAGTTAAATCATTAATGATAACTCTTTTACCGAAGTTACCTACCCAAATTCTCGAAGAGCAAGAAGAAGTACTTATAGTAGAGAATGTTGGAACAAAGAAATTAAGAGGGATGGATAAAGAATTTGAACTACGTAAAGGTGGAATTCGTTGTATTAAAAATCGTAGTTGGTTACCAGCCTATGGTATTTTACGACATTTGATTATGTACGAGTCTCATAAATCAAAGTATTCTATACATCCTGGTTTCGACAAGATGTATCAAGATCTGAAGAAACTATATTGGTGGCCTAACATGAAGGCAATCATAGCAGAATACGTTGGCAAGTGTTTAACATGTGCAAGAGTTAAAGCAGAGTATCAAAAACCATCTGGTCTATTGATACAACCAGAGATTCCAATATGGAAGAGGGAAAGAATTACGATGGATTTTGTGACTAAATTACCTGAGACATCAAATGAACATGACACCATCTGGGTTATTATCTATCGTCTTACAAAATATGCATGATTTCTTCCTATTAAAGAGACTGATAGTATGGAAACTCTTTCGAGATTGTACATTAAGGAAATAATCTCACAACACGGAGTGCCTGTATCTATTATCTCAAATCGTGATAGTCGTTTTACATTTGTATTTTGGAGATCAATGCAAAGTGACTTAGGTACTCAGTTGGATATGAGTACGGCATATCATCCACAAACAGATGGACAAAGTGAAAGAACAATTCAAACTCTCAAGGATATGCTTAGAGCTTGTGTGATAGATTTTGGAAAAGGATGGTAGAAACATCTACCTTTAGTAGAATTCTCTTATAACAATAGTTATCATGCTAGTATTAAAGCATCGACTTTCGAAATACTTTATGGAAGAAAGTGTCGATCGCCTATTTGCTGGACTGAAGTTGGAGATATTCAACTGACAGGACCAGAAATAATACATGAAACTACTGAAAAGATTGTTCAAATTCGACAATGATTACAAGCTGCACAAGATAGACAAAGGAGTTACGTTAATACTAGACGTAAACCTTTGGAAGTTGCAGCAGGAGATCGTGTTGTGTTGAAAGTTTCACCTTGTCAAGGAGTTATTCGATTCGGAAAGAAGAAGAAACTGAATCCAAGGTATATAGGACCATTCAAAATAACCAAAAGAATTGGCCATGTGGCATATAAACTAGAGCTTCCTGAAGAGCTTAGTAATTTTCACAATACTTTTCATGTTTCGAATCTTAAGAAGTGCTTATCTGATGAATCTCTCATTATACCGATGAAAGAACTTCAACTCGTTGATAAGTTAAGTTTTATAAAAGAGCCGGTGGAAATTATGGATAGAGAAGTGAAAGCAGAGTCGTATCCCAATAGTTAAAGTACGATGGAACTCGAAAAGAGGACCTGAGTATACTTGGGAACGTGAAGATCAAATCCGAGCTAAATATCCATATCTATTTTCTTCTATTAATCGTAGTTCTAATTAAATCTCGGGACGAGATTTTAAATAAGGGGGAGACTATAACATCCAGTAGTTTTGGTTAATGTAATATCCATGTTCATAAATAAAAAGGTGATTTTACTCAGAAATGTTTGCATTTTCACTATACTACATGACTGACTTATGGATCTCACTATCACAATTGAACATATGCCTATATATTGTAAACACTATGTATATATCAATTCTGAGTTCTAAAAGTTACCATATGAACAAACAATGAATAAGAACAACTCAAATATAACAAGGATACCCTAAATTCCTATAGAAACCCTAGAAATCCCTTGTAAACTAATATTTCAAGCAATGTAACCACAAAATGACAATGTGCTATTATTAAACACTCTACACTAATTCTAATCCACCAAATAAAGAAAAGTTAAATAATCACAAAACACTAATATTCACTAATCACAAGCTAATTACAAGAAAATGCTAAAACCAAGATTAGCATATAAAATCCAACCTATATTGAATTAGACTCTAATCTTTTGCAGCAAAACATAAAACTCAACTAAGTATCATAATATGATCATACATTTATCTTGAACTATAGAACCTTAATCTTATTTAAATAACCCTAGAACATTATCAACTCATATAAACCCTCAAACTAATAATGTAGAACCCATAGAAGTCATAAACATACTATATAAGACTTAGAATAAGTGTACATTAAGATATAAACCCTAATTACCCAAGTTAGAAAATCATTAGGATTAATGACCTAAAAACCATAATATTAAGAAATCTACATGGAATCATCACAAAGTTATTTTTGGACAAGTCTAAAAAATATTTATAGGACTTCATTAAGATTATAATATTATATTAAGACAATGTACAAGTACCCTAATGCATAAGCTACAAGATTTCAATGCATGACTTGTAAATTAGGTCAAAATAGGTATTTTCACTCTTTAGACATGTTTACCTAAACTAAACCCTTAAACCAAGTGTAAGAACTCATTGGATACTTAAGACACAATGTATAGGACCTAAATTAAGTGTACATCAGTAGCTAAGAGAAGGATAATCACATTTACTAAGATTAAACCCTAGATCATTAGAAAACCCTAATCTACAAATGTATACTTCCCATTTTCACATCAAACCTTTGTTAAACTTCAAACCAAGGACCCAAATCTCTTAAATAGAATGTCTAAAACCTATTTAAGCCCTAATAATTCACTAATCACTTTCCTAAGTCCCTAATCACCAAAAAAACATAAGTTACAAGCCCTAGATTTTGAATCCGGTTTTGTAATTTCCCTCTAAAACACATTTTTAACCATTTCCCTCCATTACAAGTTTGAAAACCTGATATTTATCAATCCTAAGATATTTTAGGACTGTTAAAAGTATGTGGATCACCTCCTTGCTTGCTACACATCACCATTCTTATCTACATGTTGGCGTGACCTATTTTGAACCGCAAGGAAGGATTAGGACTAAGATATAAGCTATAAACTTGTGTAGATCTTCACTAGCCTTCATTAGTCACCCCTATATCTATCTTACACGTTCAGATGCATAACTTGGAGGCTAAGGGTGAAAACAAGTATAAATAGGGGCGAAATGCTTCATTTGAAACTTGTACCCCGTTTCCTTTGTATCTCATACCCATTATCCATTTCCACCTCTATATACGTCTTAGGACATCCTACAAGACCAAAAACCAGGTCTAGAAGCTAGCCATTGAATCTCTTGAAGCTTTGATAGCAAGTTGTGTTCATAAGAAGCCATAAGGAGCCATTTTGGAACCAAGGCTTTGATCTTGTTATAAAGTTTATTTAGACTTGTAATAATTCCAAAGTTATGTTAGACAGATAATCCAATAGAAACTAAGTCATTTCATCATTTTCAATGAAAGTTATAAGTTAAAGATGTCTTAAAACTGTAGTTTTGTAATCTACATAAAATAATGAGCAAAAACCCATCTCAAAATATATAATTCTGAAAAAAGGTTTTTATTATGATTATAAATGTGTTCATAAAGTTTTTTTTCAAATCCTACACCATTTGGATCATTTTTGAGCTTGTTATTTGATTTTTACAAGTCCAGGGACTAAAACTGTCAATTCTGAAACTATTTATCATTTTGGGCCAAAAATGTCATTTTATGAAAGTAAAAGCTATAATAATAAATGTTTTAAAGTTTGAGACCCTAAGGTTAAATATTGAAGGTTGAAATTGCAATTTATGAAACTATATACTTAAAGGGTAAAAAGTGTAATTACACCAAACTATAACAACAAGGACTATTTTTGCCAAAATTGAAACTCAAAATGTAATAAAATATTTTGTGTCATTTTAGTAGGGAGCTTTTTACAAAGATTTTCCATCTCGATATTACGTACTGACTGAGTGGTTGTGTTTACGATTTAAAGTGCCCTCGCTCCTCAAACGTTTATAGAATGGCTTCTGAGTATGATGTCCCGAACAATGATACTATTACTCCAAATTAATTCAATCAAAGAATTCTAATTAAAGAGAGTGAACTCAGAGACTAAAACTTGATATATATGCATATTGTGTGTCAGTCCAGATTCCGTGAGGAGGTTATGGTTGGATAATCAAAAGACTCTATAGGCTAAGGTGAGTTTATAGCCTCACATTTTAAAAGCTTACAAACAATTTGAAAACCCATGAGGGGGATATATGCAAAACTGGAATACAAGTGTTTTTGTATGCTGCCTATATGATTATTGGCACTATGTTTACTTGTTGCCATCCAAAGTCCCTTTTTAATCGTGAACCACTAATCATTTAATGAGCGCTAATATCGTGAATAGTACTATTGGAGACTGACATCTCCTATCTGGGCCAGTTGCACTTGCTAGCAGCTAATGGTCCATTCCTAGGCTAAACATATATGTTTATTTTGCTAAAACTCAGATTACTCTTGTAAAACCCGCATGCTTTTACCATGAATAGTGCCCTTAAGATCGTACGTCCTAGATTAAAACTTACCTCATGTAGTATTGATCACATTCATGTGCTAATAATCAAGCAAGTGCATACGTGTATGACATGACAAGTATCGATTACGTACGAACTCATGATAAACAGTTAATAAATATATCACGTGAACATAATTAAATCATGATCACCATTTAAAATACGAACTAGAATAATTACGTAAATACTTATAATATAATTACGAGCGTTAAGTTTACGATAAACGACACGTTAGATTAAACAGAAACACTTTAAACACGAGCACGTTTAACCACGAACGAACACGAAACATCGGGACACGAGAAAGGTACGGGTACCCCATGTGGGGCCCCCATACCCACGGCACATATACAAGAAATGGGCTTAGCCCATGGACTTTACAAGTAAAGGGGGGTAAAGAGTAAAAACATGTTTTCATTTTTCACTTTCAAGAAATAAACACAAAAACCCTAAAAGAGTTTTTCTCCTCTCCTTTTTCTCCTTTTGTGCCGCCACCTAAACACCACCATTGGAGGGTGATTGGTTGATTTTGATCTCAAAAACTATTGTTATAATCAGTGTTTGTTCATCCTTTTTCCAAGCTACATAGTGGTATACCTTTCTAACCCTTCTTTTTAATTCTTTTAATTCTTTTAATCTTTGATTATTTTCATGAACATGTTATTATTTTTCTTATTAAAATATGGTAATTAATCATTGATCTAACATGTTTTGGTATTAAATAAAATCAAAGAATGATTTAAAAGGGATGTTTGTTTTGGCCGCCTAGCAAACAAACCCGAGGGGGGTTTGGTTTGCTATTGCCGCCACCACCAAGACCATTTTTGGTCTTGGTTGGCTCATGTGGGACCCACGGCAGCAAGGAGACACATGTGCCCCGGGTTTGACTCGGGGTACGGTGTCGAATTCATGCCCGATTCATGGTTCGTTGGTTAAATCATGATTTATGCTACATGTTAATTTTTATGAATTATGAACTTAGGATATAATTAATTAATAACATGAAATATTAATTAAATCATGACTTAGGTTATTTTAATTATTAGTTTATCATGACATTAATTTAACCTAAGAATTTTATGTTATAAGTTATAATTAATTAATTATTAAAACATGCCTATAATTAATTAATTTAGACATGACTTAGGTTATGTTATTAATACATAATAATACACATTTTAACCTAAGTATTTTATTTCATTTTAATTAATACATGTTATACTTTAATTAAAATGCTTAACCTATAGTTTAATTAAAATACATGAATTAATAATTAAACTATATACTATATCATGTGACTTAAGAAACAAGCTTATAAACACTTAGACTTATATGTTAGCTTATGTAACCAGCTTAATTCTAAATATGGAAACTTCTATTTATAGAAACTTAATTAAATAAGGCAACTAATCTAATTATGGAAACCTTCTATATATGGAAATCTATCTATTTCAGGCAGCTAATCTAATCATGGAAACCTTCTATATATGGAAACTTATTTAATTAAGGCAGCTGATCTATTTTTGGAAACTTTCTATTTTTAGAAACTAATCTATTTTAAGCAGTAAATTCTATTTTTGGAAACTTTCTATTTTTGGAAACTTTCTATTTTTGGAAACTTTCTATTTTGGAAACTTTCTATTTTTGGAAACTTTCTATTTTTGGAAACTTTCTATTTTTGGAAACTTTCTATTTTTGGTAACTTTCAATTTTTGGAAACTTTCTATTTTTGGAAACTTTCTATTTTTGGAAACCTGCTATTTTTGGAAAGTTACTTATTATTATACAGTAAGTATATTAATACATGAAACACCAGTAATACTTAATCAGATAAATCAGAATACAAGATAAACACAGTTTAAGGCTTTAAACAGTGAACCATGACCTAAAACATACCAAATCAGCTATAATGAGACACAAAACCCAGTACGTAATCAGTGAATCGATACTTATACACGTGTGTATTCATGTAGCGTTAGTGATCCAGAAGTAGGAGTCTTTCTTCCGTTCATTCACTGGACTTGAGGTACGGATTCCCGTCCTTTCAGTATGGATATTCTTTCCTTATTAGGATTTCCCCGTATGCAGCCAACTATTTTCCCCAGCATTTGTTTTATTGTTTTGAACTGCTTATGTTTAATTAGCATAATCTATAGCCATATACAAGCATGACCAGTTTCACCTAGTTATGGAGGTACCATAACCATAGCATTGGAGGCACCGATGTTATGACTTCCCCACGGCGGAGTGATTGCTCGTGGCGTCCCTTTTCAGTTTGGCCATATTATTATATCAGGTGGGGCGTATGGGTGCATCCTAGTTACATGTTTTATTCAGTTTATCATGGTGAATGTGGTGTGTGCCTTGCACCCTTCACAAGGAGTTGATCCCTCCTACCCAAACCAGTATATTGATTAGAGGCATCCCCTCTAATCAGCATGATGAGGTCACCCCTCCAAGTATTCATGCACGTGACCTTTTCATGACCTATATGGGCTATGGTATATATATGTTAAAACAGTTTTCACAAGATAAACATAAGGCTTTTCAAACTATAAAACCAGTTTTCTTGATACTTAACCAGTTTACTCAGTACTTAGTCTTCCGCTGTTATATGTTACATGCTTATCCTATTTCATGCTTTATTGTACATCCGTGCACTGTGCGTCTTGCTCAGCCGTTTTCCTTTTCATGTTCCCAAAACGGCAGGTACTCAGGGACGCTCGTAGATCTCAAACGTAGGTGCATATGGACTGGAAGCTTTACTGTCTTTCTTTACTTTATGCATTTCCTTTACTTTGATACAGTTGCTATGGACATTGTTTCGTCCTTTCCTTTTACAGTATTTATGTTTGTGTGTGATGAGCTTTACTTTGGGGTTACCGATGTTTGATTCTGGTATTTCCCTTTTATGGTTGAATAATGCTTAGACATTTATCCTTGTATGCTTTGATGACACGCCATGATTATGCGTAATATTCCATTTCCAAAATGGGGTGTTACAATTATGGTATCAGAGCCAAGGTTTCGACCTGTAGGCTCTCAAATATGACCTGTGATTAGTGGGTAGTCACTACGGTCTTCCTAGAACTGACAGTTGTTTTCATGCATTCATCATTTTTAAGCATACATATACATGTCATTGTTACAGGGTTTTTGACTAAGTAATGGTTGGCACAGGACTGGCCCTATTTAGTCGCATGTGTTTTATCGAAACTTTTAGATTTGGGACCGACTCATAGGCGTCCCCTCGATATGTCTTTTATTTTGAGTGAACTGACCATAGGCGTTCACTCTCGAGCATCAAAAGTTTTCATAAAACTGCAT
This sequence comes from Glebionis coronaria, assembly GCA_025667525.1. Classification (NCBI taxonomy): domain Eukaryota; kingdom Viridiplantae; phylum Streptophyta; class Magnoliopsida; order Asterales; family Asteraceae; genus Glebionis; species Glebionis coronaria. The sequence continues at coordinate 119,984,253 of CM046877.1, forward strand.
CATGCATTCATACAAAGATTTTCTTGCATAAAATTTTTCTCGTGAAATTTTTTGGCATAAATTTTTTTTTTTATATTTTTGAACTGTTAATCATATGTTTTATGTTATACTGTCAGATGGTTCTCACACGCGAGCAAGAGCAGCTCAATGCTGCAATTCAGGCTGCCATGCAAGCCTTACTTCCTCAACTGAGGAATGACATTCGTGCTGAAGTACAAGCTGCCAACAATCAGCAGCCGCAGAATCAGGCACCTCCTCCTCCTCCTCCCCCAGTGACACTAGTGGTATGGTTGGAAAGATTTAACAAGCTCCGTCCTAGAGCTTTCGAAAAGACTGATAGCCCCAGCGATGCTAAAAGCTGGCTGACTCACATTGAGAAAATCTTCAATGCTATGGGATGTGACCCCGCCTTCAAGGTAAGATTGGCATGCTACAGGTTTGAAGGCGATGTACTCAACTGGTGGCTAGCTTTGACGCAGTCAGAAGGAGGTGATGAATGGGTCGCTGGTTTGACATGGGCCCAATTCAAGGAGAGAGTGATGGAACAGTTCTTTCCTAAGGCAGAGCAGGACAAACTCAAGCGTGAATACCACGGGATACGTCAGAGAGCGGGCGAAAATAGCAACGAATTCATGCAGCGCTTTCTTCGCTTGGCAGGTTTTCTGGGAGCAGCGGCTGGTACTCCTGAGGAGCAGGCACACCATTTTAGGTGGGCACTTCGCACCTCGGTCGCGAACAATCTGGTATGTGCTACGTTCAATACAGTAGCACAAGTGGCCGACGCAGCAAGGAAGCTTGAGATGTTGCAGGAACGCGATGAGTTCGGGGAAGCTGAAAGACCCGACAAGAGGTAAAACATTTCGTGTTCTATCGATAACCAGACCGCATCCTATCATTATATGTTCTATAATCATCTCTTAAACTGTATCTTCCAGGCAGAAAACTGGGGACCGGTCTCAGCCGGCTACTCAGCAGCAGCCCAATCAGCCCAAAGGAAACGGTCACTCTAACGACCGTTCTGTTGTGGAAAGGCGCAACGGTAATGATAATTACCGTAACAATGCGGGACACTCCAACAACAGCAGGTCCTACTATTTACGCATCTTCTTATGATTTCATGTTATATCTCTCATGCTGACACTATATTAATCTCTACCAGGAACCACGGTAACGGAAGGGACCAGAACCACAGGGGTTCTCAGCCTAACCGTTCAGCTAACACTGGTAAACATCTTATGACGCTTACGTCCTATACTCGTGCATATACTTTATTCTTAACACGTTTTGTCATCAGCAGGGCCTCAGCAAGCAAGGACTCCTGCTGGAGGATTCACTCATCCTCTTTGCAGTACTTGCCATCGCAGACACCCTGGCCCATGTCGTCGTGATTCCGACGCGTGCTACAAGTGCGGCCTCCCTGGCCATCGTATGAGAGATTGCCGTAAGGGTGAAATGGAGGGTACTTCGGGTCATGCTGATACTAAACCGCCTCCTACCACTGGCCGGGTCTACACGACATCGCGGGACCAGGCAAACAAATCTACAGGTACCATTACTGGAATTTTGTATATGTACGGCCAAGCTGCATGTGTTCTTTTCGACACGGGTGCCACTCATTCAGTTATTTCCACTACTTATGCTAAGAACATCAGGACACTTCCCTTTCCATTAGAAAATAAGCTTACCATTTCCACGCCTCTGAGGGACTCTGTATTAATAACTCATGTATACAAGAGTCTTCCTCTAGAGTTTGACGATAAAGTTCGTGCAGTAGATGCACTTCCCCTAGACATGATTGAATTCGATATGATTCTTGGCATGGACTGGCTATCCAGGCACCATGCTACCATAGACTGCCACTCATATCGGGTGATCTTCGGCGACATTAATGCACCAGAGTACATCCATAACGGGTTCATACCCGGGCGGTCTGTACAAGTTATATCTACCTTGCAAGCACGTGCATTACTGTCACATGGCTGCGAAGGTTATCTAGCTACGGTTCATGACATGGATGCTGAATCCCCATCGATTCAGGATCAACCAGTAGTTTCGGAATTTCAAGACGTTTTCCCAGATGAACTTCCAGGCATACCACCTGCAAGAGAAGTGGAGTTCAACATCGACCTTGTTCCAGGAGCTGAGCCAATCTCTAAGGCTCCGTATCGTATGGCTCCCATAGAGCTAAAAGAACTGAAGGACCAACTGCAGGAACTTCTTGAACGAGGGTTCATTAGACCAAGCGCTTCTCCATGGGGCGCACCGGTCTTGTTCGTTAAGAAGAAGGACGGCAGCATGCGACTTTGCATCGACTACCGTGAACTTAATAAGATTACCATCCGCAATAGATATCCACTGCCACGTATAGACGATCTGTTTGACCAACTTCAAGGAGCCAAACACTTCTCAAAGATCGATCTAAGGTCAGGCTACCATCAGCTAAGGGTTAAAGAGCAGGATATTGCCAAGACTGCTTTTCGTACCCGCTATGGCCATTATGAGTTTGTGGTCATGCCATTCGGCCTGACTAACGCTCCAGCAGTATTCATGGATCTGATGAACAGAATCTTCCATGAATTCCTTGATAAATTTGTCATTGTATTCATCGATGACATCTTGATTTTCTCAAAGTCCACGGAGGAACACGAAGATCATCTCCGTACTGTACTACAGATTCTACGTCAGAAGCAGCTGTATGCGAAATTCTCCAAGTGTGAGTTCTGGTTAAACAAGGTGGCATTCTTAGGTCACATTGTATCAGCAGAAGGGATCACTATGGACCCAGCGAAGGTTGAGGCTATCACTAAATGGCCAAGACCAACATCAGCGACAGAAGTCCGCAGTTTCTTAGGCTTAGCTGGATATTATCGAAGATTCGTGGAGAACTTTTCCCGCCTGGCATTGCCTCTCACCAAACTGATGCGAAAAGGAGAGAAATTCGTCTGGACGGAAGAACGAGAGAAGAGCTTCGAAGACCTAAAGTAGAAGTTAGTATCTGCACCTATTCTTACTCTCCCATCTGGTACAGGTGGATTTCAGATCTATAGCGATGCATCGGGGAAGGGACTGGGCTGTGTTCTCATGCAACATGGGAAAGTGATCGCGTATGCTTCACGGCAGCTTAAGCCCTATGAAGAAAACTACCCTACGCATGACCTGGAACTTGCTGCAGTGGTGTTCGCATTGAAGATATGGAGGCATTACTTATACGGAGAATCATGCGACATTTTCACGGATCACAAGAGCTTGAAGTATATCTTCACACAGCAAGAATTGAACATGAGACAAAGGAGATGGTTGGAACTGTTGAAGGATTATGATATTAACCTACAGTATCATCCCGGGAAAGCTAATGTAGTAGCAGATGCACTCAGCAGAAAGTCCGGAATGATCAACGGCATTGAGATCAAGGAACAAAACATAAGGGACTTGGAGCGGCTTGACATCGAAATCATGGTACGTGGGCAGCACGGATACTGGGCGAATCTTAGAGTAGAACCTGAGTTACTGACTAGGATCAAGGAAGCGCAGAAGGATGATGGAGAGATTTGGGCGATAATTCAGAATTTGGAGAAGCAGACAGAATTCAGAATGGACGCAGACGGTATCGTTTGGCAGGGCACGAGACTTTGTGTTCCTGACAATCCAGAACTCCGGGAAGCATTGTTAGCTGAAGCTCACAGCTCCCCATTTTCTATACATCCTGGGTCGACAAAAATGTACCATGACATCAGACAGCACTTTTGGTGGAGTGGTATGAAACAGGATGTAGCCACGCATGTCTCCAAATGTCTTACCTGCCAGCAGGTTAAGATTGAACATCAGCGATCTGGCGGTCTCCTTCAACCGTTGGATATTCCAGAGTGGAAGTGGGACAAAATCACCATGGATTTTGTTACCGGTCTTCCGCCTACCAAGAAGAAGCACGATGCTATTTGGGTCATTGTTGATCGACTCACCAAATCAGCTCATTTCTTACCGATACGCAAGGAAGATCCGGTAAGTAAACTCGCAGATACTTACAGAAGGGAGATCATGAGACTCCACGGCACTCCCTCCAGCATCGTCTCAGACAGAGATCCTCGTTTCACGTCGCGATTCTGGAAAGGTCTGCAAAAAGCTTGGGGTACACAACTTAAGCTGAGTACGGCTTTTCATCCTCAAACGGACGGACAATCGGAGCGAACAATTCAGACATTGGAAGATATGTTAAGGTCGTGTGCGTTGGAATGGACAGGTGATTGGGACGATTACATCTGTTTAGTTGAGTTTGCATACAACAACAGCTGGCACGCAAGTATCAAATGTGCTCCTTTTGAAATGTTGTATGGCAGAAAGTGTCGCGCTCCAACTTGCTGGGATCAAGTGGGAGAGCGAACACTCGAAGGACCAGAGATTATAGAAATGACCAATGAGAAGATTGAGGTAGCTAAACAGAAGTTGCAAGAAGCACGGTCACGTCAGAAGAGTTACGCCGATAAGCATCGTAGGGACATACATTTTAATGTGGGAGATCACGTCTTCCTCAAGGTTTCGCCGGCACGTGGTGTTAAACGCTTCGGGATCAAAGGAAAACTCAGTCCTCGGTTCATCGGACCATTTGATATCGTTGAACGGATCGGCGAAGTATCTTACCGATTGGCGTTACCTCCTCAGCTTTCGCACGTGCATAACGTGTTCCATGTGTCCTTACTCAGAGGGTACAATTATCATCCCCTTCACATGGTTCAGTATCCACTGGAACAGATACGTGAAGATCTCACTTTTATAGAAGAACCCAAACGAGTACTCGACAGGCAAGAACGAGTCATGAGAAGGAAGACGATTCCATTCGTCAAAATTCTTTGGAGGGACCATACCGAGCGGGAAGCCACTTGGGAAACAGAGGAGTCTATCCGGGCTTCTTACCCTCACTTCATATTTTGAGTTCGGGTATGTCACTTCTTTTCAGCTTACTTTATCTATAATTCGGGGACGAATTATTCTTTTTAGGGGGGAAGAATTGTAAAACCCGCATGCTTTTACCATGAATAGTGCCCTTAAGATCGTACGTCCTAGATTAAAACTTACCTCATGTAGTATTGATCACATTCATGTGCTAATAATCAAGCAAGTGCATACGTGTATGACATGACAAGTATCGATTACGTACGAACTCATGATAAACAGTTAATAAATATATCACGTGAACATAATTAAATCATGATCACCATTTAAAATACGAACTAGAATAATTACGTAAATACTTATAATATAATTACGAGCGTTAAGTTTACGATAAACGACACGTTAGATTAAACAGAAACACTTTAAACACGAGCACGTTTAACCACGAACGAACACGAAACATCGGGACACGAGAAAGGTACGGGTACCCCATGTGGGGCCCCCATACCCACGGCACATATACAAGAAATGGGCTTAGCCCATGGACTTTACAAGTAAAGGGGGGTAAAGAGTAAAAACATGTTTTCATTTTTCACTTTCAAGAAATAAACACAAAAACCCTAAAAGAGTTTTTCTCCTCTCCTTTTTCTCCTTTTGTGCCGCCACCTAAACACCACCATTGGAGGGTGATTGGTTGATTTTGATCTCAAAAACTATTGTTATAATCAGTGTTTGTTCATCCTTTTTCCAAGCTACATAGTGGTATACCTTTCTAACCCTTCTTTTTAATTCTTTTAATTCTTTTAATCTTTGATTATTTTCATGAACATGTTATTATTTTTCTTATTAAAACATGGTAATTAATCATTGATCTAACATGTTTTGGTATTAAATAAAATCAAAGAATGATTTAAAAGGGATGTTTGTTTTGGCCGCCTAGCAAACAAACCCGAGGGGGGTTTGGTTTGCTATTGCCGCCACCACCAAGACCATTTTTGGTCTTGGTTGGCTCATGTGGGACCCACGGCAGCAAGGAGACACATGTGCCCTGGGTTTGACTCGGGGTACGGTGTCGAATTCATGCCCGATTCATGGTTCGTTGGTTAAATCATGATTTATGCTACATGTTAATTTTTATGAATTATGAACTTAGGATATAATTAATTAATAACATGAAATATTAATTAAATCATGACTTAGGTTATTTTAATTATTAGTTTATCATGACATTAATTTAACCTAAGTATTTTATGTTATAAGTTATAATTAATTAATTATTAAAACATGCCTATAATTAATTAATTTAGACATGACTTAGGTTATGTTATTAATAGATAATAATACACATTTTAACCTAAGTATTTTATTTCATTTTAATTAATACATGTTATACTTTAAACTAAATGCTTAACCTATAGTTTAATTAAAATACATGAAATAATAATTAAACTATATACTATATCATGTGACTTAAGAAACAAGCTTATAAACACTTAGACTTATATGTTAGCTTATGTAACCAGCTTAATTCTAAATATGGAAACTTCTATTTATAGAAACTTAATTAAATAAGGCAACTAATCTAATTATGGAAACCTTCTATATATGGAAATCTATCTATTTCAGGCAGCTAATCTAATCATGGAAACCTTCTATATATGGAAACTTATTTAATTAAGGCAGCTGATCTATTTTTGGAAACTTTCTATTTTTAGAAACTAATCTATTTTAAGCAGTAAATTCTATTTTTGGAAACTTTCTATTTTTGGAAACTTTCTATTTTTGGAAACTTTCTATTTTGGAAACTTTCTATTTTTAGAAACTTTCTATTTTTGGAAACTTTCTATTTTTGGAAACTTTCTATTTTTGGTAACTTTCTATTTTTGGAAACTTTCTATTTTTGGAAACTTTCTATTTTTGGAAACTTTCTATTTTTGGAAACCTGCTATTTTTGGAAAGTTACTTATTATTATACAGTAAGTATATTAATACATGAAACACCAGTAATACTTAATCAGATAAATCAGAATACAAGATAAACACAGTTTAAGGCTTTAAACAGTGAACCATGACCTAAAACATACCAAATCAGCTATAATGAGACACAAAACCCAGTACGTAATCAGTGAATCGATACTTATACACGTGTGTATTCATGTAGCGTTAGTGATCCAGAAGTAGGAGTCTTTCTTCCGTTCATTCACTGGACTTGAGGTACGGATTCCCGTCCTTTCAATATGGACATTCTTTCCTTATTAGGATTTCCCCGTATGCAGCCAACTGTTTTCCCCAGCATTTGTTTTATTGTTTTGAACTGCTTATGTTTAATTAGCATAATCTATAGCCATATACAAGCATGACCAGTTTCACCTAGTTATGGAGGTACCATAACCATAGCATTGGAGGCACCGATGTTATGACTTCCCCACGGCGGAGTGATTGCTCGTGGCGTCCCTTTTCAGTTTGGCCATATTATTATATCAGGTGGGGCGTATGGGTGCATCCTAGTTACATGTTTTATTCAGTTTATCATGGTGAATGTGGTGTGTGCCTTGCACCCTTCACAAGGAGTTGATCCCTCCTACCCAAACCAGTATATTGATTAGAGGCATCCCCTCTAATCAGCATGATGAGGTCACCCCTCCAAGTATTCATGCACGTGACCTTTTCATGACCTATATGGGCTATGGTATATATATGTTAAAACAGTTTTCACAAGATAAACATAAGGCTTTTCAAACTATAAAACCAGTTTTCTTGATACTTAACCAGTTTACTCAGTACTTAGTCTTCCGCTGTTATATGTTACATGCTTATCCTATTTCATGCTTTATTGTACATCCGTGCACTGAGCGTCTTGCTCAGCCGTTTTCCTTTTCATGTTCCCAAAACGGCAGGTACTCAGGGACGCTCGTAGATCTCAAACGTAGGTGCATATGGACTGGAAGCTTTACTGTCTTTCTTTACTTTATGCATTTCCTTTACTTTGATACAGTTGCTATGGACATTGTTTCGTCCTTTCCTTTTACAGTATTTATGTTTGTGTGTGATGAGCTTTACTTTGGGGTTACCGATGTTTGATTCCGGTATTTCCCTTTTATGGTTGAATAATGCTTAGACATTTATCCTTGTATGCTTTGATGACACGCCATGATTATGCGTAATATTCCATTTCCAAAATGGGGTGTTACAACTCTGGCAAACTTCCTGCTTAAAGGCAATATGTTGGATTTTTCTGATAATGTCTAGTCGCGGGTCATGAGCTAGTGCAATAAGAATCGATGAATTTAAAACTGGGTGTATAACATTGTAGCCCGAAAGTCATACTTGTATTCAAATGATGTTTAAAACCTATAAGTTCACTCAACCTTTGTGTTGACTTTAAGCATATATCTTAGGTGAATGAAGAATGGCGTGCTGTGAAGGGTGGTGTCTTGAATAAGTTATCATTCTATCAATAAAACTAGATCTTTGGGAAACCTGTGTTTGTACAGCGTATGTACAATTGTTTATTAAACTCTGATTTAAATAAATGAATGATAACATTTGTTTTATAAAAATGTATTTTTGGCATTTTCTATTATTGTGACTATGGTACTATGAAGTAATATCCCATATTAGCTTCTGTTGCTATATGTTAAAAATGGGGGTGTTATAGAAGCACTAAGTAAACGAGCTGATGTAGAGGCGTGCAGAGCCCAGCGAAAGTGCTTAGCTTGTTCTTCTGCAGTACCCGCAGCCGCACCCAGAAATCCAGCCAACCTAAGAAACCTCTAAATGAACTCAGTGCTAGTCTCTCTAGTTCTCTGACGAATTGAGTGATAGTCCCTCTTGAGTCCCTCCTGTTCAGATGTCGGAAAGAACTGCCCACAGAATAAAGTCTTGAACTGATCCCAAGTCAATGCAGCTAGCCAAACATCACCTCCATTTGCTAACTTGGATGCCCTCCACCAATGCAAGGCATCTCCTTCAAACTTATAGCATGCCAATCTTGCCTTGTAGACAACATCGCATCCCATAGCATCAAAAAATTTCTCCATATGCGAAATCCAGTCTTCCGCATCAGATGAAGTCTTAACTTTGTCAAAAGATATTGGCTTTTGCTTGTTAAACCTCTCAAGCCAAGTGTGCAAAGTAACCAGTGGAGGAGGAGGAGGATTGTTCTAATTGGGAATGTTCTGGTATTCATTCCGAATCTGGTTCCTAATTTGGGGAAGCATGGTTCGCAAAGCTGCTTGGACAGCTGCTGCTAGCTCTTGTTCGCGTGTCATGACCATCTGACAGTTTAAAAATGAAAAATGAAATGATTAATCTGATTAGACTATATGATAAACATAATAAAATGATGCATGAAACATTTTATGAAGGCATAGCCAAATGCAAATGACATGAGTTTGGGTGAACGCCTGTGGGTCGGTTCACCAAACAAAATTAACATAACGAGGATGAACGCCTGTGGGTTGGTTCATCAAAACAAAATGACATGAGCTAATGTGAACGCCTATGGGTCGGTTCACCAAGCAAAATAATGCGAGTTAAAGCACATGTGGTTAAATATGGCTAGTCCTATACCAACCATTACTTAGTCAAAATTCCTGCAACACTGATACATGAAATGAATGCATGAAAACAAACTATCAGTTCTAGGAAGACGCTGATGACTACGTGATGTAGTATTTTTGTATATACTTTATTTTAGGTAAAAACAAAGCACACACAAATGTCGTGGGTAAGTATTAATCAATACCTTTTAGGAAAAACGTAAAGACGAATAATCGAGTTCGTTTTTGAGTAGGTATGGTGTTTAGCCAACAATTATAGACGTATTTAATCGAGTGATTACGTTTTTGGAAAGAAATAAAGAAAAGAAAACGGAAACGATTTACGCTAAAAACGGTCGGAAACGCGTATACGTACGAACGTAAAAACGCGACCCAATGAAAAATTTAACCTAAAAAATAATTAAAAATCACTAAAATGTTCTAAAAATCCTAACTAAGAAAAATATACAAACCGAAAAATTTGAAAACTATTTGAAAACTATTATTTGTAAATCTATTTCAAAGTTAAATAAAAAATCTAAAAATAAAACTATCTAAGAAAAAGACAAAATTTAAACTTTATTATTTGTAAACCTATTTTATACTATTAAAAACTAAAAATTATTTTTGAAAATTTTAAAATACTTTTTTCTATTTTTAAAAGGCTAAAAACACTTTTTAAACTAAAATAATGATTAAAAATAATAAAATAATGATAAAATTAATTTTACTTTTTCAAAAATCCTAAACTATATATCTAATAGTAGAAAAATGAAAAAGTTTGAAAAAGTAAATTTTTACCACTAAAAGACAAAACAGTTTGATTAAAATCCTATTTAAACTTAAATTAATTATAAAAAATAAATAAATAAAGTGAACAATGAAATTTTCTATTTTAAAAATCTTAAAATAAGATACTGAAACTAAGAAAATTTTTAAAACTAAATAATAATACTTTTTTACACTAAAGGACAAAAACAGTTTAATAAATCCTATTTAAAATCTTAGATTAAATCTAAAAATATTACAATGAATAGTAAAATAGAAATAAACTTTATAAAAAATCTTAAAATAAATTAACAAACTTAAGAAAAATAAAATTACTGAAAAAGGATAAAAAAAATTACAGTACAGACAAAAGTAACAAAGACCTGATTGTGATATGTGAGTCACCTTTGTCCAGTAGTGAAACAGTGGGAAAAACCAAACAACCAGTGGGAACCTTGTTCCCACTGCCCAGTCACAGAAAACCGTTTTTGACCTTTTAAGGCTTCGATTGTGATGTTGTTTTGGGAGACAAAGGCAACCCACACTCATGGAAGTGTGGGGAGTCAAGAGAAAGCAAAAAAAAACAGATCCAAATACAATCAAAGCACGGATTAAGCAAGAACAGGTTACTGTATGCAGCTATGGGGGTCTGGTAGGTCTAAAGCTTAATCAGAGACTAGTGGTGGTGTTTAGACCACCAAAAACTTCCCAAAACCTCAATGCCAGCTATTGTATATTCTTTCCTAACCCTAAACCTGGTGTGGAACAAGTCTCAACCTAAAATACTCAGATTAGTCCTTAACTGTCTAACTAGATATGCTAAATAAGAGGGAATGCAAGGTTGCTGATCTAAATGACTAAATTGTGAGATTAAGCTCACCCAAATCACCTTTCAGCTTATAATCACACCCTAACAATCAGCTTGTACTTGGCTTATCAATCACTATAATCTTCTACCATAGACATTTGAACATGACCATGAAACATCAACTCCTTGCTTGAACCTAAAATCTCACAAAACAAGAAAGAAACATGAAAATAGGCTCATATAAGCAACCAATAAGCTGCTGTCATACAGCTTATTGCTTAGCTTATATGAGTAGTGAGGGCTTAGTAAAAACAACCAGAAAAAGGATATTTCTTCACAAACTCATCCTTGAAGAATTTTTGTAAAAAAAATATAGAAACCGTCCAAGTAAACAACACAAATAAACAGGTTTACAACTTTTTAAACAAGATTGGATGTCAACCAATGAGGAAGAACAAGTTTTTACAAACCCGGATCTCAAAACTAAATTTGCCAAAAATTTCTTTGAACAAAGATATTTGATAAAGTTATACTACTTCACTGAAAACAACATAAATAAAAGTTGGAACTCATAATTTATATCTCAATTGCAAGGTTTTATTCCGCAAATAAAAGTTTACACAGAGATATAGAAAACTGGAACAAGGTAAAAGAATGAAACCCTATGGCTTTATATAGCAGTCTACTAGTTCTTCTAGAAATCAAAAGAAGCTAAACCCTAATGTAGCTAATTCCAATAATGCCCTTGGTTTGAAATCCGAATCTTGGTCAAAATTGAGAGCATGTGATGGCAGTGGATTCATGTGAGGATGATAGCTGTTAAAATGCATCCAAGACGTCCATACAATCTTTAGGAACACGAATTCAACAAAGGCCGTTGATCTTCTGTTGTACTCTTGTCATATAGCCAAAACTGGGGCAGGGGATGGTCCATGTGACCATGTGAGTGATGTTGAAAGTGATTAGGGGTAGGGTTGGGTTTAATATATAGTAAATTAGGGATCTGTAGTTTTAGAAGTGATAATTTTTTATAAACACAAAAGTAGGATTAGGGTTCATGCTTTGATAAACAGTAGTGTTGTAGATCCTAATTTTGGGGAAAATGGTGTTACCCGGGTTTAATACTAATTATTAATATTAATTTAAAAAATCAAATTAATACTAAACATGTATACTGGTTTAGACGTGGGGGTGGTTTTTGGGTTTAAAATGGTACAAAACACCCCCTCATCTTCCCAAATATCTTCAAACAAGGTTTTTTGGCATAATGTATTCATTTCCCTTTATAAACACTTTGTTGGACTTGTCATTTTTTGCACAGAATATTCCAAAACTTTTCACAAGGGCTCTAAGTGTAAATTTGACAAAAATTCAGGGGTATTTCTTGACAAGTCTTCATTCTTTAAGGATCATAGTTGAAAAATCTTCAAACTTGGAGGACTAAACTTGTCATTTCTTCAAACTTCAAGGACCATTCTTGAAAAATCATCATTCGGGTCTGGTTTATTGTGCGGCTTCATTTCTCGTGTTCGTTTTTCTTTGTTTCTTGTGATCTTTTTGTCTTTTTCTCGATATCCATACCTAAAACATACAACAAACGAATACAAGCACATTTCATGGTATTTTATGATATATATTAGCATTTTAAGCATGTTTTGGATGATGAGACTATGTATATTGCAGTCTCATCACTCCCCCATACTAAACCATTTTCGTGCCCTCACGCAATGCTAGAATAAAGTATCTTAGCATCTCCAAAATTCTTTTTATTGACTTTTATTCAATGGTAAACTTGTTACACTATTACTACTTGCTACTACTTGTGTTTTAGACATAATGTATGGTTTTCATCGCAAAATGGGACGTTTATGTTCATAGAATAAGAACATGTGAGTGCCTCATAGAGATAAGTTCGTCATCCTTGATTTTCACCCGATTCCATGCTAAGCGTGTAACGAGATCATTGTAATTATAAGTTAGCAACACAATCATTACTCATGAGTGTTAATTACACACTTAGACTCCCTTATTCCTAATTTGTATCTCTTATATTTTATTTTGTCTTAATGATCACGAGGATACATTTTTGACTTATTTCGATATTTTATTAAGGCCTAAAATAAAGTAGCATGATTTAATTGATAGTTAGCTAAAGGACACGATCTTTTAAAATGGCTTCTCGTAATCTCCTTAAGTTCGTATCTTGTCATAACTCGTTTCACGATTTGAGACCTTTCTCGGACCGATATTTGGCATGTGTTTCGAACTTCAAATCTTGGAAGACGTTCTTGAAATATTGGTCTTCTCTTCATATATGGATTTTCTTCAAACTTGGACCACGACTTCATCATTTTTCTTCAATCGTAATTTGGGATTTTGATATACAACGATCCGCCTCCTTTTAGGACTTGGATATATTTATCCTCATAACTTGTTAGGGTCTTTTTGGATAGACTTTTCCATGATCTTTAGGGGAGTATATTGCTTCTCGTCGTGTGTCTCGATCCTTCATATTGATTTTGGAATAATGATACTTCACGTCATCTTGGATCTTTAGCGACAAACTGGAGTTCCTCATGCCTTGTGAGGGACTTTTTGGAACTTTGCCAATCTTCGCATCTCGCTTCAATAAGTTATGCCTTGGCTATGAACTCTATTCGAACACGAGCAACTTTTAAACGATCTTGGGCTAGAAGCTAAGTAACCTTTTAAATCGTACTACCTTACTTATTGCATTTATTAAACAAAAGCGTGGGAGAATAAGCTAATAATTACTACACATGAGATCGCGAAAGATCACGTAACTTATAATTACTCTATCATTTCTCGTCCTCATTTAAGAGACTTAGCCTAAAAAGTAAGGAATCGAAGCTAAGTGCTCAACATGCACGGTCGAGTCAAAAATTACTCTTATTCTCACCATCGGAAAACCTACATTCGTGTCTTAAACACTTATGAAATATGAGAAAAAAAATAAAATTTGGCCATTTTTAGCCTTATTTTGCAACAAAACAATAAACAAAAAGATAAACTTTGGAAAGCGTGAAGGTTTGGCAAGGCAATTATCTATTCACCCCCCCCCATACTAAAGTTAAACATTGTCCTCAATGTTTCGAGTCTAAGGGTAGGATACCCCCATAACAGAGACGTAGTCGAATGCTTAATCTAGCATGGAAAGGGTGGAACCGTTAAATCTATAGCCGTTTATGAAGTGTGCTAAAAACCTAAGGTTAGAACAATCAAGGATATATCATGTGGATATCGAGAAATTATTCAAAGCAAACGATCGAGTGCTCACGTGAAACGAACACGAGAGTCTCCAATCGTGAAGATGATGATCTAAATAACCACAATTTACAAACAACCACGCAACAAAGGTTGGAAGGGCACAAATCCCCTCATTAGGTTAACTAAGAGCAATAATATTTACAAGGATAAGCATGAGAATTCCCCCACGAGGCACCTTGTTTTTTTATAACCGAGTCAAAAGCTCGACTAGAATCCCCATAAATGTGATCATTTAGGGATTATCTTGGTTTGGTCATTTTTGGTGGGACTTACATGAAATCAAGGCCCAAAAGCAACCATGAATAAAGGCAAAGCCTTTATACTGGGATCGGAGATCGTATCCTCACATTTTGTTGAAAATAAAACACGCAAAGCCGGAGGATACGTCTTGTAAGGAAGAAAACTCCTTAGGACGTAGGTAAACTCATCATATTCGAGGGGTGGGTTGGTTCACTTTGAAACAAAGGTAAAATTGAAAGAGAATTGCTTAAAATAGGAGTTTCAAAATTTCCCCCGGATCGAAGGCAAAAGCCTCATTAAAATCCTCATTCTCATCGAGAGGCGATCCGTCGGTGAACGCCTCGAGAATGGAAACATCACAAGTAGAAAGAGGAGTCTCAACTGTATGAGACTTCGGGTGGGTGACTAGCCAACCCGGCTCATCGAGTTTAAGATCCTTAAAATCCTCACTCTCGATGTCCTTGAACGTCTTATCAAAGAGAGGATTCATGTCACCAAAAATGAACGCGTCATCAAATTCGAATAAAGGGTTTGAAAAGATTTTAAAACCGGTATTTTGAACGTCCTTGTCGATTAGTGACTCGTCATCACTAGCGGAAAAATCGTCGTCATTGAAAAGAGGGTTTGAAAAAGTCGTTGATTCTCTCCCCGAAGTGTCAATGGGAGAGACATCATCACAAGAAATCGATTCACACTCACTATTGTGATTTGCCTCGTTGGAATCTTCGTGGAAAAATTCATCGAGAGCAAAATCACTTACCTCATCTTCGGAGAAAACCGTAAGCTCACTTTGGATTGGAATAGGGGATCTCGACACTAGGATTAGTGCTAAGATTCGTCTCCCTCATACTTAGAGAGACATCGGTTTCCGTAGTGGGTATAGGAGTGAAAAGCTCTTCATTTGAAGATTTTGCCTTAGTGGTTTCGACATCGGCGTCAAAAAACATATCAATGTGAGCAAGACCATCGGTGGACTTCTCACATGATAAATCCATAATCTCACTCGGTGTGGGATTAGGAGTAAAAATCTCGTCACAAGACGTTGTAGCCTTGATGGTTTCAAATTGGTCCTTCGGAGGGATCGAATGCGGGTTCTCAAAGGACGTACAAATAGTAGTAAAGCGTCCCTCCGGAATTAAATTTTGATACTCTTCAACAATCGAGGGGTCAACGATTTTCCTTAAAACCTTATAAATTTCTTCTTTTTCAAAATCACTTAACGAAATTTCTTCATCAAAATTTGGTGTATTTTGATTTTGAAAATCTTTGATAATTTCATCTTCATTAGAAAAATTAGGATCCAAAGGTTTAACATTCATTGTTCCAACACGTGCTACGAGTTTTTCTTGTTTTTTATTTTCGATAACATTTTCAAAAACCTCGTTCGTTGACACCCTCGTTTCCTCATCTTCGATTCTCTTTTCAACCTCTTCAACAATTGAGTTATTATTTCTTTCCTTAATTAGTCGAAGGATCCTATCAAATCGTTCATCGATGCGATTAGAACTTTCGTCGATGCGGCTACAATCGAGATCATCATCGAAAACATGTTGTGGAGATGATTGGTCAAAATCGGAATTGTAACATGGATCGGGCTCATGGGAATTTTGAGGATCGAGATTGTATGGTGGGGCCTCAAATTTATCAAATCCAGAATTATAGAATGAATTGGGTTCATCGTAATTCGTTGGTTGGCAAGAAAAAGTATCGTGAGGCTCCCCACAATTTTCGCAACACGGATTTTGAGAAAAATCCAGTTCGTCGTGTGGATAACGCTCCCCATTGTCATAGTTGTAACTCGTATATTGTGGAGGTGATTCGTCAAAACCGGAGAATTGATTGTCGAAAGACATATTTTGATTCATCGGTTGACAATCATAACCATAATGAGGTTCGTTTCCACAATTCTTAGATGATAGGATGGTGGGTATTGTGAAGATTGGTCATAGAAATTAGGACTCGGTTTGTGGTCATTATAATCATTCGTACAACTAAACCCGAAATCGTGCTCCAAACCACAAAAATTACACGAATAAGACGAGGGTGGTTGTGGAGTATGATCATATGATTGGAATTCGTAACCATAGGTGTTTTGATTCGTTTCATCATCTTGATTATTACCACAATAATAAGATGAATCATTCGACGAATAAAACGAAGACGATTGGTGATCTTGGTCGTAGGATTGAAATCCGTAACCATTGTCGTTTTGAGGAGAGTTGTAAATATAACCCTCCCTTCCTCCTAAAGTCTCGCAATTATAACAATTACCACCATCGGGCGGTCCTCCACAATATGGACACGAATAGTAACCACCATAATCCGACATGATGTAACACGAAAATCGTAGTGAGGATTAAACAATTTAGAGGGTTAAAGAAGAGAATTATGAAAATAGAGGGAAAATGAGAAGACAATTTTTGTGTTTTTGGTTTTTCAATTTTTTTGGAATTTTGGTGTATTACGTAGAAATTAATCTACAAAAATTATCCACTAATCAAAGGTCTCGATTAATGAATCCAAGAAGAATGAAGGTAGTTACGTGAAGTAAAAACCCTCGTCGACTTTGAAACGTTGGCGGAACGCCAAAACGTTTCGAGGTTCAATAATTAAAACTCATAAAAATAGATTAATAATACTTGAGTTGGCAAACCCCTAATTAATCGTCACTTTCAAAATACGCACAAGCGAGCGGAGAAAACGAGGCGGCATGAAGCACTTAAGAGCCTTTTTTCATTAGGTCGTGAAATACAACCGTCTTATACCCACCTTATAGTTTGTATTTATCGAGATTAAACCAATTAAGAGTATTTATCTATTTTGCCTTTGACTTTCGTTTGAAATCGATACACTCGATAATGACCGGAACGCCCACTATCGAGGTGCGATTTCTCGCGTATTTGGATAATTATTGTGTGTTAGTTGTTTTACGTAAATACAACATATTATGCACAATAAAAAACGAAAAACGATTTTGTGTTAATAGAGTTCTATTTAACACTATTTATTTGTATGGCTAATAGTATAGAAAAATAAAAAGAAGTATTTACGATAAAAACGTAAACACTCAAACAAAAACGATAAATAAATATGGCTAAAAACACCTCCCCGGCAGCGGCGCCATTTTTGATGTAGTATTTTTGTATATAGTTTATTTTAGGTAAAAACAAAGCACACACAAATGTCGTGGGTAAGTATTAATCAATACGTTTTAGGAAAAACGTAAAGACGAATAATCGAGTTCGTTCTCGAGGAGGTATGGTGTTTAGCCAACAATTATAGACGTATTTAATCGAGTGATTAAGTTTTTGGAAAGAAATAAAGAAAAGAAAACGGAAACGATTTACGCTAAAAACGGTCAGAAACGCGTATACGTACGAACGTAAAAACGCGACCCAACGAAACATTTAACCTTAAAAATAATTAAAAATCACTAAAATTTTCTAAAAATCCTAACTAAGAAAAATATACAAACCAAAAAATTTGAAAACTATTTAATTAATTTGTATTAATTTTTAAAATTAAATAAAAAATCTAAAAATAAAACTATCTAAGAAAAAGACAAAATTTAAACTTTATTATTTGTAAGCCTAGTTTATACTATTTAAAAACTAAAAATTATTTTTTTAAAATTTTAAAATACTTTTTTTCAATTTTTAAAAGGCTAAAAACACTTTTTAAACTAAAATAATGATTAAAAATAATAAAATAATGCTAAAATTAATTTTACTTTTTCAAAAATCCTAAATTATATATCTAAACAGTAGAAAAATGAAAAGTTTGAAAAAGTAAATTTTTACCACTAAAAGACAAAACAGTTTTATTAAAATCCTATTTAAACTTAAATTAATTCTAAAAAATAAATAAATAAAATGAACAGTGAAATTTTCTATTTTAAAAATCTTAAAATAAAATACTGAAACTAAGAAAATTTTTAAAACTAAAAAATAATACTTTTTTACACTAAAGGACAAAAACAGTTTAATAAATCCTAATTGAAATGTTAGATTAAATCTAAAAATATTACAATGAACAGTAAAATAAAAAATAAACTTTATAAAAAATCTTAAAATAAATTAACAAACTTAAGAAAAATAAAATTACTAAAAAAGGATTAAAAAATTGCACTACAGACAAAAGTAACAAAGACCTGATAGTGACATGTGAGTCACCTTTGTCCAGTAGTAAAACAGTGGGAAAAACCAAACAACCAGTGGGAACCTTGTTCCCACTTCACAATCACAAAAAACCGTTTTTGACCTTTTAAGGCTTCGATTGCGGGTTGTTTTGAGAGACAAAGGCACCCCACACTCATGGAAGTGTGAGGAGTCAAGAGAAAGCAAGAAAACAGATCCAAACATAATCAAAGCACGAATAAAGCAAGAACAGGTTACTGTATGCAGCTCTGGGGGTCTGGTAGGTCTAAAGCTTAATCAGAGACCTAGTGGTGGTATTTAGACCACCAAAAACTTCCACAAAAATCAATACCAGCTATTGTATATTCTCTCCTAACCCTAAACCTGGTGTGGAACAAGTCTCAACCTAAAATACTAAGATTAATCCTTAACTGTCTAACTAGATATGCTAAATAAGAGGGAATGCAAGGTTGCTGATCTAAATGACTAAATTATGAGATTAAGCTCACCAAATCTCGACCAAAAAGCAACAAACCTCAAGCAAATGACTAACACACCTAAACTAACATGTTATCTATCCATAGCAAAATTCATAAACAAGAAAACACCAAAACTCAAGCCTAAATCCTACTGAAACACTTAGCAGATTCTTATGTGAGCATGCAACTGTTGGAAATACATTTTACGTATTAGAAAGGATTGGTCACTCCAACAATAGTCTAAGTAGTAGCTCGTAGTTTAGTTAACTTAATATTAAGCAAACAAGGCCAAACCAAGCCTACAACATGTGTAGGCCGGCGGCCCATTGTAAGCGCAAGCCCATCTCATGGGCTTGGGTATATAAACCCTCTCCTTAGATGGAGAGGGTGTGGTTTCATTCATTTTACACATAGTGATTAAGGTGTTTTCTTACTATTCTCTCTCAAGTGTTTGTGTGAAATCTACCATCTTTCTATCTCTTTCTCTCTCTAAACATAAGCAAGATTTACAATATCCTACAAATGGTATCAGAGCGCCATGGGATGATTGTTTGGTTTATGTGTTTGTGTTCTTGATTCATACGCCTATTTTGATCCATTTTACACGAACCAATTTTTTTTGTGTTTTTTATGGTTTTTTCTTGATACAAATCTTCTACATAGTTGTGGTAGAGATTTGGTATAGTTACTTTGGCTAAAAACACAAAAAAATTTGGTGTTTTGATCATTTTTTGGCTTAAAATCTCGAATTGGTTGAGTTTTGTCCGAGAAAAGTGGGAAATATTCCGATAGAAACCATCGGAAAAGGGTTTAAGTATTCCGACAACTTCCATCGGAAAAGGGTTTATCATTCCGACCATTATTCCGACGGGTATTCCGATTGTGGTATTCCGACACAGGTTATTCCGACGGTATTCCGATAGAGGTTATTCCGACACAGGTTATTCCGACGGTATTCTAATAGAGGTATTCCGATAGGTTTATTCCGACGGTATTCCGATAGAGGTTATTCCGATAGATTTATTCCGATAGAGGTTATTCCGATAGAAGTTATTCCGATAGATTTATTCCGACGGTTTTCCGATTGATATTCCGAAAGTTTTCCGATCATTTATTCCGATCAATATTCCGACGATCCAAAAATTATTCCCTAAAAAATTCCGATCGTGTGTTTTTTTGTCTTGGAATTTTTTGGTCATCGAGAACATATTTTAGGGGATTTCAACATTGTTTCTCGGATTTAACACACAACAACAAATACATTTACTTTCTCTCATTGTTCGATCAACATTTGTAAATCTTAACTTAACGAAATGGAGTACACATCTCTTACGGTTAAGTCCATCCTCTCGGGTACGGATAATCGTCCACCAATGTTGGTGAAGACTATGTATGAGGATTGGCTTCCCGAATGGAACTTTATATGTTGAACAAAGAAAATGGACATCTAATTTGGGCATCGGTGTTCAATGGACCATTGGTATATGGTACTGTGACGGAAGGTGATGTTACTCGTCCTCGCACAACGGGTGAACTAACTGGAGATGCTAAGATACAAGACAAGTGTGATAAACAAGCTACAAACATTCTCCAAGCCCTCCCTACAGATATCTACAAACTCGTCAGTAAACATAAAGTTGCCAAAGAGTTATGGGATAGAATTCGTGTTCTAATGCAAGGCACTTCGTTAACTAAACAAGAACGAGAGTGTAAGCTTTATGATACTTTTGATAAGTTTGCCTATGTGCAAGGGGAGACTCTCAATGATTACTATCTGAGATTTACCCTATTGTTGAATGAGCTCAATATCTATGGCATGGCAATTCCTACGTTTCAATTGAACACGAAGTATTTGAACACTCTTCCTTCAGAATGGAAAAAGTACGTGACGGATGTTAAATTGGCTAAGGACTTGCATAACACCAATGTGGATCAACTTCAAGCTTTTCTTCAACAACATGAATGCCATGTGATCGAGGCTCGGTTGTCTACACCTCAAGTTCATGATCCACTTGCCATGTATGCTTCTCAACAAAACATGGCTTATACTTATCACCAACCATCATACTTGCAGCAGCCACCACCACACACCTATCAGCAACCACAGCAACCATCTTATCAACCACTAATGATGCCACATCAATCATTTCAACAAAGTGTTCATCAACAATCTTTTCTATAGTAAACACCACATAGGACATCACCATCATAAGCCAACACTTATCCAATGGGCTATACTCCTCAGCAAGGATATTTTCCAATTGAAGCACAACCAGCACAAGCCTTCTACTCTAATGAACTTCCACTAATCCAAGCACCGGTCTTTACTCCAAATGATACGCCAGCTGATGTTCTAAACCATCTCACTGCCTACTTGTCAAAACGTGTTGCAACTAGAGGATTTCCACCAACAAACAATCAGCTTCGCACCTCTTCAAATCCTCGACAACAAGCCACTGTTCAAGATGGTCAAGTAACGGTGCAACCTATTCAGGGAAGGCAAACTTCATATGGACCTCCTACAAAGACTGTGAATGCTCAAGCTGTGAATTCTCAAGCTAATGGAAATGGAAGCCCTATTGGTCCTCAAAAGGTTGTGACTTGCTACAATTGTCGAGGACAAGGTCATATGGCTAGGGAATGCACTCAGCCAAAAAGAAGAAGGGATGCAACATGGTTTTGTGAGAAGACGTATTTGGTTGATGCTCAGTCTAAGGGAAAGATTTTGGATTCAGAAGAGTTAGCATTTCTTGCAGACCCAGGGGCAGCAATTAATGAAGGCATGGCAGTCGTTTCTACTTCTAATACAGCATATCAAGCGGACGATCTTGATGCATATGATTCGGATTATGATGACATTCACTCAGCCTCATCTGCTCTCGTTGCTAATATTTCTTACTACGGTTCTGATGTCGTCAGTGAGGTACCCACCACAACCAATCTTGGTAATTATGATAACCCACATCAAGTTAGGCATGAAAATGACAACCTCGAACAGCATTCGGGAACTAGTAAATCAAATGATGTGGTACCCAATCCTACACATTTGAGTGAACCTCAACCAAATGCTACGACGGGTATGGAATCTTATGCTCAACATGATTTGGTCATGGTGCCTAAACAAATTATTGATCAAATGCATATGGCTCTCAGACAATCCGTAGATACGAATTCCACCCTAACTGCTGAGCTTGCGTTACATAAAGAAAAGGTCAAAACTTTTGAAATGGTCCCTCGAGCAGAGAAAATAACGTGTTCTGAATTTAACCAATTTCGTTTTGAAAGATTGAACACTTAAAAGAAATAGAATCATTAAAAGCTAATTTTCCAATGAATTAAAAGCAAAAGAGTCGGTTGTCAATGATTTTTAGAAACTTAAAATGGATTTCGAAACTCTCGAGTCTAAAAAGTTTAAATTCGAAATTAATGCTACCAAACTTCTTAAATTCAAAGAACAACAGCTTTTAAAACAATACGCTTCTACATAAAAGGTTCATCTTTTAACTAAATCGTTTAAAGAACTCGAACTTAAGAGTCTTCATGATTTACCACCTAATCCCGGTTATGCAAAACAAGCTCAGGAATATATTCCTTGTCTTTATGATGTGACCCTAATTGGCAAATCGAAAGAAGCACCTTTTGTTCGTAGTACTGAGGAGACACAGTCACTTGCGGAAGAAACTCATTCTAAAATGCTTTCAAAATTCCGTAAGATCGATTATGATCAGCTTAATAAAGATCAATTTTCTAAAAAGACCCGCATTCACTTACAAAAGGAATTAGCTCAATTATCAGCTTTTGTGCCCCAAAATTTGTCAACGGAAAACCTTCCTAGTACGTCTCCTACACTTGTCAAAAAGGATTTAACTAAGTTAATTCCACCGGTAAGTAAGGTGTCAGATAGCTTAAATGCGGTGCACCAATACTTTGCCAATTTTGACAAGGTCATTTTGGAACGTACGACGGCTTCGGCCATAACGGAAGGTGAATGGAACTTTGAGCACACTAGAACTGCGTTTCGAGACGAAATTGTTCCGTTTGTAAAGAATGTTAAAGCTTGTCTTAGTAATATTTATCAAGAATTGCTTTTGGAAATTGAAGAAGTTAGACGTGTTTTCAATGAAATAGATGATGCTTATGAAAACAGTTTACTTGAAATAGAACGATTTTCACGCCAAAATGATCAGATTCTGAAGCAAGTGATGTCTTATGATATTGTTTCCGTCTATGTGAATATAAGTGTTGATAATGATTCTATTGTGCATAATGTTGAATCTGTGGATAATGTGGTAGATAGTACTTGTCACAAATCTGACGCTGAATTTTTAAAGCTTCAAGATTCTTATACTTTGCTTTCAAAAAGTTTTGATGAGATTCAAACACATTGTATTTCGCTTGAATGCAAGCAACAATTTATTCAAGAAATCTTTGAAACGTCATTTGAAGGTATTAATATCGATGATGCAAATTTTCAAAAGAATTTACGATCAAAACAGCGTCAACCAAGTGACAAGGTTGCTAAATCTTTGCCGATAGACATAGAGAAATCTAAGGAGATTAACTGTGTGAACGTACTTGAGGCCGTTGAGAATATTAAACTTGATCTAGATAATCGAGTTTCCAAGATTTTGTTCAAAGTTGATAACTTAAAACAGAAAAATACACAACTCTTCGATTCAGTAAAGCCCGCATGTGCTAATACCACTACATAAAATCAATCTTTGATTAAACAATTGAATCGAAAGTCAATGAAATATCTGATTTGAGGGAACAAATTTGTGATAAAAATCTTTCCTTGGCTGAGTTAAAGGAAACACTTCGTACTCTAAAAGGTAAGAATGTTGTGGATAACGCAGCCACTGTCTCAGAATGGTCCTCTAGTGCAATCAAAAGGAACCTTATAGCCATCACACCATTTAATAAGGGCCCTAGGACTAAACCATCTCAAACATTGGTCACTAAAGATAAGGCAAAATCAAAACCAGCTTCTAATATTCCCGTGTTGCCTTCTACAGGAGTAATCACCACTACTAAGGCTCAAAGATATAAGCTTAAGGTTAATGTGATTCATTCTAGGTTGTTCAAGCATTGGCTTGAGGTTAATGTGACACTCATTCACATTCCATTGTACTTCATGGTTTTTTTTGGGATTTAATATATTTTACCGGGGATTGACCCCTTTACCCAAAAAAAAAGATCTAAGCTTAAAAGAAACAAGAAGAATGATAGGATCTTGCCCCCATCTAGTAGTCAAGAGAAGAAGAAAGTAGAAGCCCACCCTAGGAATGTTATTCTGTTTTGAATAAAAAGAATCATGTAGCTAAACCTAAGGCTCTGCGGTTGTGCAGCGTTCTAAGCCTACTGTGAATTCTAATTTGAAATGTTGGAATTGCAATGAATGTATGTTTTCTAGTCGTCATGATTCTTGCCTTATTGACCATGTAAATGAGATGAATGCCCGGAAAAATGGATTAGAATGGAAACCGACTGGAAAAGTGTTAACCCAAGTTGGTTGGATGTGGCGCCCCACTGGTATAACTTTCACTATAGTAGGAAATATGTGCCCTTTAACTAGGATCACTCCCACTAAAGCGAAGAAAGCGTGCCCTTTAACTAGGAGTACCAAGGCTACCAAAACATCAGCGTGTCCTTTAACTAGGAACACCAACACTACCGTAGGAACCAAGTTCCCTTTAAATAGGTCTACTCCCACTGTAGTGCCCGCTAATAATCCAAACCCCATAAAATTGGAACAATAAAACCTGTTAGTGATAAAACTCACATTAGAAAACACAGGAAATCTAAGGGTCACACAAATGTTAGCAATTCTGATAATATTATATCTGTATCTGCTAACACTCCAGAACCAATAGTTTCCAATGCATTGTCTACTGTTGTTGTTGAAAACAGGTGGTCCAAATTATTCTCTGGTATTTGGACTATGGTTGCTCTAAACATATGACTGGAGATCGCTCTCAGCTTAAAAATTTCGTCAGTAAGTTTCTTGGTACGGTTCGATTTGGAAATGATCATATTGCAAAGATAATGGGTTACGGTGAATATCATATTGGGAATGTTATAATTTCAAGAGTATATTATGTGGAAGGTCTTGGTCACAACTTATTTTCTGTGGGACAATTTTGTGATGCAAACCTAGAAGTTGCTTTTCGAGAGCATACCTGCTTCATTCGTAATTTGGAAGGGGTTGATTTATTGAAAGGTATTCAATGGAATAATTTGTACACTTTGTCTCTACAAGATATGATGGTCGCTTCTCCCGTATGTCTTCTCTCCAAAGCATCGAAGATTAAGTCATGGTTATGGCATCGACGGTTATCTCATCTTAACTTTGACGCTATTAATCATTTGGCGAAAAACGAACTTGTTCGTGGTCTTCCTAAACTTACATTTCACAAGGATCATTTGTGTTCCGCGTGTACAATGGGGAAAAGCACTAAGAAATCATACAAACCCAAGACTGAAGACACCAACCAAGAGAAACTTTACCTGTTGCATATGGATCTTTGTGGGCCAATGCGTCTTGAAAATCTTAGTGGTAAAAAGTACATCCTCGTCATTGTAGATGATTACTCTCGGTTTACATGGGCGAAATTTCTTACAACAAAAAATGAGGCACCTAAATTCATCATCGGATTTATCAAGATGATTCAAGTGCGTCTCAATACTACTGTCCAACGCATTCGTACAGATAATGGAACTGAATTTGTGAATCAAATTTTGCATGATTATTATGAAGAAGTTGGCATTTCTCATTAAACATCCGTTGCTCGCACTCCACAACAAAACGGTGTCGTTGAAAGGCGAAATCGCACACTTATGGAAGTTGCTCGAACGATGTTAATTTATGCAAAGGCTCCATTATTTTTATGGGCAGAAGCAGTATCAACAGCAGTTTACACCCAAAATTGGTCACTAATTCGTAAACGCCATGGTAAAACACCTTATGAGCTTCTACATGGAAAAGTACCAGACTTATCATATCTTCATGTATTCGGTTCTCTTAGCTATCTAAATAATGATGGTGACAATTTGGGAAAACTTCAGCCCAGGGCTGATATTGGTATCTTCATTGGTTATGCACCCACAATACAACCGTAATTCTCGAAAGATCCTCGAAACTATGAATGTTGATTTTGATGAGCTGACAGCAATGGCTTCTAAGCAAAGCAGCTCTGAACCCGCACTTCATGAAATGGGACCCAGTAACATTAGCTCTAGTCTTGCCCCAAATAACCCTACTTCATCATCATTTACACCACCTACTAGGACTGAATGGGATACGTTGTTTCAACCGTTCTTTGATGAATTCTTTACTCCTCCAAGTATTGTTTCTCCAGAACCTGAGGTAACAGCTCCGGTTACCGAAGTTGACCCTCCAGCAACCGAAGCACAATCAGATACGTCTGCACCTACAATTGGTCAAGATATACCTTCAACGAGTAATTCTCAACCAACACCCGAACCAACTACCCATGTCATGCCTATTGATGATGAAGAGGATGATGATGATCACGATTTGGAATTTGCTCAAATGCGTGAACTTCCGTTCTTTGGTGTACCAATTCCCGACCATAATCAAGTCGGGTCGTCCACCTCAGAGGAAGCTCCTACTACGGTCTACTCCAATCCATGGATTCGTGAACATGACAGCAAGTGGACAAAGGATCATCCTATAGATTCTATTATTGGTGACCATAATCGTCCGGTATCCACACGAAGTCAGCTACAAGAAAATGCAATGTTTTGTCATTTTGATGCTTTTCTCACAGAAGTTGAACCTAATACATGGCAAGAAGCTTTTACTTAATCCTGTTGGATAGATTCTATGCAAGAAGAACTTAATGAATTTATACGTCTTGAAGTATGGATTCCCGGATCAAGTGCAGTTACTCACTTTGAAATGGGTTTACAAGGTGAAACTCGACGAGTTAGGCGGAATATTGAAGAACAAAGCTCGACTAGTAGCTCGTGGATACAAGCAATTATTGGGCATCGACTTTATGGAATCCTTTGCACCTGTTGAATGTTTGGAAGCTATTAGACTATTCCTCGCTTATGCATCCCACATGAATATTATCGTCTATCAGATGGATGTGAAGACGGCATTTCTGAATGGTGAAATCAAGGAAGAGGTCTATGTTCAACAGCCAGATGGTTTTGTGAATCCTAAATATCCTAATCAAGTGTACAAGCTTAAGAAGGATCTCTATGGGTTGAAGCAAGCTCCACGCGCATGGTATGATCTATTGTCACAATTCCTCATCACGCAAGGCTTCGCTAAAGGCAAGGTGGATCCCACGCTGTTCATTCAGAAACGAGGTAAAGATATGATTATGGTACAAATATATGTTGATGATATTATATTTGCAGCCTCGACCCAAACCTTATCCGATGAGTTTGGGACACTCATGTCTTCCAAGTTTAAGATGTCAATGATGGGCAAGGTATCATCCTTCTTAGGTCTTCAGATATCTCAGAGTCCCAGAGGCATCTTTATCAATCAATCCAAGTATGCCCTTGAATCGCTTAAGAAATATAAGATGGAATCTTGCGACCCCGTGGATACTCCAATGGTGGAACGAACTAAGCTTGATGCAGATCCACATGGATTTGCCGTTGATCCGACACTTTATCGTGGAATGATCGGTACTCTTCTGTATATCACAGCTAGTCGACCTGATCTTCAGTTTGCTATATGTATGTGTGCTCGGTATCAAACTCGACCTACTGAGTTACACTTGGCTACTGTTAAACGGATCTTTCGATATCTTAAAGGAACCATTAATCGGGGACTTTGGTATTCGAAGACTCTTCGATTTCACTTATGGAATATGCAGATGCGGATCACGCGGGTTGTCAAGATACAAGGCGTAGCACGAGTGGAACATTGCAACTACTAGGAGATCGATTAATCAGTTGGGCATCGAAAAGGCAGAAAAGTGCTGCAATTTCAAGTACGGAAGTAGAATACATAGCTATGTTCGGTTGCTGTGCTCAAATTCTTTGGATGAGATCGCAATTAACTGACTATGGTCTAGGTTTCAACAAAATTCCGATGTACTGTGACAACAAGAGTGCAATTTCCTTATGCTGCAACAATGTCCAATTCTCCTGGTCGAAACATATTGACATTCGCTACCACTTCATCAAGGAGCAAGTGGAAAATGGAGTGATCGATCTTTACTTTGTCTGATTTGAGTATCAATTGGCGGATATTTTCACGATGCTTTAGATCGCGCTCGAATGGAATTTTTGGCCGACAAGCTAGGAATGAGAACTTTCTCGCCTGAGACTCTAAAGGAACTGGCAGATGAAGCGAAAGAATAGTGGTGGTAAACTATTCTCCGTATCCTTGGTGATCATTTATATATATTGTTTATATTTTTATCCACAAAAGCAAAATACAAAAATATAAAACCAGATAAAAACCATAAAAATTGAAAAATTCAGAAAAATCCAAAAATATTTTTTACTTTGTTTTTCAAAGGCATGTCTTTTGGTACGATAATATTTACGGCCTTAGAAATATCGATTAATATTGACACGGCGCCATAAATAGAGTTCGTACAAAAGTTGTAAATATTTCATAAAACATGCCCA
Source organism: Glebionis coronaria (assembly GCA_025667525.1). Lineage (NCBI taxonomy): Eukaryota > Viridiplantae > Streptophyta > Magnoliopsida > Asterales > Asteraceae > Glebionis > Glebionis coronaria. The sequence continues at coordinate 120,013,021 of CM046877.1, forward strand.
TATGGCTTGTAGTTATTTTAGACTGCAACCCGGTTTTCACATTAAAGTCAAGTATTTCTTATGAAAGCTTTGGCTCACAACGAGAATTAATTTTCTCGGGCAAGGTTTACTTTAAAACCTTGTAAGGGATCAAGTTTACTTTATAACTTGATCTAACACAAATTTATGTACGCTTCAGTGCATCTATTTGTTAAAACAAGAGAAATCTTGTTTGTATAAAGTTGTCATCTCTACAACCATAGCTATCTACAATTGGTATCTACATACTCGATGATGCTACTACTCAAACGACGACTACAGCTCTTTCAATAGAACACGGGTCAACAATTGAGGGGAGCAATTGTCAAGCATTCAGAATCTTCGATGCCGAAAGTGCCAAGTTCACAAACTGGTGTCAAGACAACAATACCAACCGTACATGTGGTGTTAAGAGATGACTTCAGAAGTGACCAGGCGACCAACATTTGCCGAAAAGAACCATTTGATCTTATCATATGATGTTCTCATCAATCAGGTCCAACCTTGTCAATTCATTCTTATATGGTGAATATGTGATTATATTACAAATCAGTATCATATCTCACAAATTGGTCTCATGAAAATTAAAAGGACTTGCATTTTTCTTCCCAAAACCTTTGTTAAAACTTCATTAAATCAATTGATATTAAAACATCGATTGGGTTAATATTTTTAATATGGGGGAGAAAATGTGATTTAATATGGGAAATTATCACAAATGGTTTGACTTAATGTGATGGCTCATCCCGACATGTGCGATGTGAGAACCCGTACTTTCCCAGCATTATTTTATTCTTTTATTCGTGCTTCTTGAATTTTGAACGTATTACGTTTTCTTGTATTGCTATATGTAAATCCTGAGATTTTTAAATTACACTTTTTAAGTATTTTTCTGATCATCGATAAATATTTGGTATGGAATTATAGAACTTTTATTTTTTTTTTCCATATTTTATTTAAATCAAAGTTTTTTATTTAAAATCACCCGCGTGCGTTTTACAACGAGTTTATTCAAAATCAATGTACAACGAGAATTCCTAGTGATCGCGATACCGACGGATGCCCAAAATATTACGTTTATCTATCTATTGTTTCGATAATTAATATTTTCGACGATTTCTTTTTAATTACGTATTAAGTCGTGTCGAGAAATCATATAATCATTTTTATGATGCATTGTAACTTTTGAAAAGTATTTTTACGAAACCCGAGCCCCGTAAATATTTTCAAGATTTACCAATAACCATTTTCTACCCTTAAAAACTATCAATTGTTTTTAAGTCCACAAGTTTCCAAATTGGCAACTTAGGTCCCTCCACTTAAACCACCATATAAAAGGCTACTTTTCTTCCACTTTCTCACAAACATACAACTTAATAAAAAAACACACCACCCTCCCCCTCTGTTTCTTTTCCGTCACACCACCACCACACAAACACCACCAAATCACCATCATCCATTTGATTCATCAAAAACTAAAACAAGACCACTTCCTAGATTTTTATGGTGATTCTAATGATCTAAAAATCTCCTACATGCATCAAAATTTCATGATTTTATGAATTGGTGATTGGAAAATGTTTTGATCATCTTGCATGTGTGGTATAAGCATTGATCTTCATGCTTTCATGTTAAAAAAGGTTGATTTTTGATCTTTGATTTTGTTAAATTTTATATGCATGTGTTTAGGAGTGTGTTTGGTTGATGAGTTTGATAGTATGATGATTCTATAGGTATAGGAATGAGTGGTGTTGCTTGGAAAATTGATTTGACTTGATTTTATAAAAAGGCAATTTGGGACAGCAGGTCTTTAACTGATTTTTCGTAGGTTTAAGGTCTGTGAAAGACTAAGATTATTTGATATTGTTGTAGAGTTTTCCGAGACGGTCGTTTTGGTATAAGATATAGCTTCTAAGTAATTACGAGTCAAAAGTTATGCTAGTTTTAGTTTTCGTGTACCAGGAGACGCAAGTCGGCACAATCCGAAATTGTGGCTGATTTTGGGTCGACTCTCGGGGACTTTAGGCTTGGTTAGATAGTTGATACTAATGGTTTTCAAAGTTTACAAACTGAGTTTGATGAGTCTAGTAGTGGTTTCAAAATTCGGATAGTCGAGTTTGTACTTTTAAAGCGGTCTAAACGGTTTTACAAAACAAGTGCACAAATCTGTCCCAAATTTGGAGTCGTGTAAAGTGTCAAGCTGATGGGTTTTAAAGTGTGAAATTTGGCTCAAACTTTGGTGAGGTCTTATACAGGTTATAAGTGACCTTGACACCAATTTTCATCTAAAACGGACAAGTCTAGATAGGGTAGATCGGTGTGTACATTCGGGGTGTACTTGCTGATTTTATTTTGGACACGTAGTTCAATGTTTGTGTTGCGTGAGTTTGAGTATTCATCATCGGACATGATGACTTATTCAAGTGCTTAGTCATTATATAAATGACTTAGCTACTGGTCCAAGTAAGGGTAAAGATAGTTTGACTTGTGTTGACTTGGCGTCGTATGACGGGTCATTCTCAAGTGTTCAAGTGTTTTAACGTGTAGTGTTGGAATAAATGGTTAGTATGAATTCATTTGGTTCGTGTCAATGGTTTTGAAACATGAATACTTTGAAAACATTTGAGTCATATTATATTTGGTACATATCGATATTCGAGTTCTAGTCTTAACGCGCGCCTTATTGTGATAGGTTGCGGTTTTCGTGTTTCTCGGGCATCCATATCGTCGGTGATTGTCTCACTACCATTGTTTCTACTCAGTTGTTGAGTACCATGATTAACTTACCACGTGGCTAAGGTGAGTTCATAGCCCTTTTTTACTTGTATATGGTTTCTAAACATGGGGTGAGACTTTACATGGTGGAACACAACCATTTAAAACTGTGTGCTATCCTCAACTTGTATGCTATCCAGAAATTGTATGCTTTCCAGAACTTAAGGATTTCGAACTGATTTTCATTGATATTATTGCTTTTAGTCTAGCCTTAAGTTTCCTCTCCCGATCATGAACCGCTAATTAATCCTGCTACCAAGCGCGAATGTTGTGGGTGGATCCATCGGGATTGACTATCCCCGTCCCGATTACCTTGACGCACTAATATTTGTTTATTCACTTGAGTATTTAGGCTGAATAATGACTAGAGGAACTTACACTGAGTTAAGCTTCGGTTCATGAACTAAACAGCAATAATAATGTTTCAGACAATGGTTACTATACATAACCATTTTCCCTATTTCTTGTTTACAAATGAATGCTTGTGTTCCACATCCTTATTGCTAAACCTATGAATATCACTCATCTTTGTGTTGACGATTTTACATGTTTAATCTCAGGTATTATTACTTAGCTTTGCTTGGATGGGAGCCCGCAGGATATTATCGCAGCTTGGAGATTTCTGTGATGCTTTTAAAAGGCTGTTTTTAGTAAAAACTGCCTGGATTTATTTTATCCTTGGGCAACTTTATGTTATAAATTGAGACGAAATAATATAATTTTCCGCTTCTAAAACTCTGGGACATATGTTAAAAAAACTCTGACCTTTTATGATGTAATGTACATGTTTTTATTTCGTCAGCTTGTATGAACTGTAATTCATTGTTTCTTGTACTATGACGTGTTACCCCCTCGTTGCCTAGTTGTTCCATGTCAGATTCTGGGGGTCTCACAGATTGGTATCAGAGTGATGGTTATAGGGAACTGAGTCGTTTTTTAAAACTTAGTCTATAACCAAAAGTTCAATTATTTCATGTTTTAAGTGTCAACCACAGAATCTGCCAATGTTGTTCGATATCTGCGCGTGTAACTCTCTAATCCTTATTATTTATTTTAATTATCATTGTAATATTTCATCTCCTGATTACATTTTGAAATATTACATCACCTTAATGACGATAATTACTGTGTTTTCTCAAAGCCTAGTGCTTCATGAATTATCATTGAAGGTTACCGTGATTTCATCTGCTCTTACTGCATTTCTTGAATTTTAGTTCTTGTGACTTGATCCTGTTACAATGATTTCGTACTGTTATGACGTTACCTACTTGTATACAGAGCGCGTATGCTGCCGACTTTTCATGCTCATTTTTCTGAGTACTATTGCTATCTTATTCGTGCGTGATACGACTGACCTTGTATGTTCGTTCGTTTTGAACCGTCTATTTTTCTCAACTCGCTGTTACATGTTGTGCATACTCTCGAGATACCATTGTTCGGAATTAAGAAGTGTTGTTTTCAATGAAACTTCTGGTTTTCATTTTACTACCGTGCGTGTTGCTTTCATTATTTAATTCTTTTAAAATATCTATTTAGAGACCCGATTTTCTTTCCGACCATTCGTAATTGAATGTCTAGTCTATAGACCATTGTGTAGCTCAATGTGTCTCCCAGAAAGACTAAAAGACATCGTGTGAGTCACACATCTCGAAGAATTCGTTGAATCAGTATTGAATAATATTGTGGGTTTTCATAATCTTGATTTACCTTTACGTCACCGTTTTACATGACATTTGTACATGGATTACATCTTATTTCATTGACCATCCTACGTTTCGATTTCGACTTACAACATCCGTTGTACCTTTAACACATGATCGTCATTTATTATGTGACAATTGTTTGGAATACGATCCTACTTGTATCCTCCCTTTTTCATTAAACCTCCTCGCCTCAGGAGTGTGAATTGTTAATATTTTGTTTCTTCTCGGTATGTCTTATAGCTTTGGAAATTCACGCCGCCAGGAGACTTTCCTGCACTGCATCTTGCAGCCGAAGACACGGATGATATGTGTCGTTTTGATCTCTCAGATTACCGTTGGCATTCTTGAACCATTTCCATACTGTGTTTTCTTTACATGACTAATTATACAGTTTATCTTCTTTCGTCTTTATGGAATCCACAAGTCTTGTGTGAACATTAATTCTGAGTTATTATGAAATTTAGATTTAATTTCAAGCTGTGTCGAGAAAATATTTTTATACCTTAGACATAAAAATATATATTTCTACTAGTTGAGACGTCCGTTTAGGACATAAAATTTGACCAGTAACTTTAAAATCGAGCAAGTTACGCTCATTTGAGATTTGTAAAATCTAGAAAGTTATTTTCTGAATAATGCTAAAATATCATTTTGTTGACAGATTTAATGCAAGGGCATTTTCGTCCATTTTTATTCCGTTTCAAGTCTCAGGTAAAACTAGAAAGTTGTTCAAAACACTGTTTTACATCGAAATGCATTAGACTTTGAGTCTTAGAATATCATGTAGCAAGTTAATTGGTCTAGTCAAACCCAAAAGTCAAACCCAAAAAGTCAAAGTTGACTAAAAAGGTCAAAACTGATAGAAGTTAAAAAAACATGGTTTGAAGCATTTTGAGTTCGTTTGAGCTCGTAAAACTTTAACTAATGATATTTTGCAAACTAAAAACAATGATTGTGTTTGAACAAGTATAAAATACTAACTTTGAGTTCGGGCATACTTATACATAAATCTTGAACTTTTAGGAACCAAGTGATTTGACAAACTGATGTTCTACTTTCTTAAAAGTGTATTTTTGTCAAATAAATTACGATGTGCACATACGGATTTCCTTTCTTTTATATATGACTTATTTGTCATTCTATATTGTCTTTCCTTGCTTCTATCGTACCACTGAATTGGACCGAGGTTGAAGTTCTTATTTTCATCGTTCGTTACCATCTTGACACGTGTCTCTTGACGATTTCGGCTAAACCTCTTGAAACCTTATCACCTTGTAACCATTTCGTTGACTGTCTTGAACTACTCCTTATTCCCCTCTTGTAACCCACTCGCTACTTTATAAACTATTGTCATGTTACCATATAAACTCAAACTAGTCTTGTTTGCGAGTCATTTTACAAAAGGTTTCATTTGGGCTTTCTTAAATAATTGAATGCTATCTTATAAAATTAATTTACCTTAATTTTACAATGTATTCTCACAAATTGTTCTACCTTGGGTCTTGTAAAGAATCTTGTAACATTTCAATTGTTGAATTAAATATCTACCCAGTAACTTATTGGCGAATAGTTTCATAAACTATTTTGATTTCTGTTCTTACAAATGCTATTATATACATATTTTAAATCATATGATATGTAATACTGGTTTGATGAAGCTGATCATCGCATTGCTAGTCCTAAATTATGCATGGCCTGATCACCTATGCCTAATTTAGAAGGAGCCATGCAAGGCCAAATAGTAGTCGCCCTAAATGTTTGACCAACAATCAACTTTTTAATCATGTTCCTTAAAAAGTTAGATAAAATAAAAGTTTTGAAAACTTTTACATCTTATGCGAGTAGCAAAAATTCACGACATACACATATGAACTCTTATCTTTTCTTGAACAAAGTACATGCCTCAAACACATATTTCCATACTCGACGATCATTGTCTTACTTGTTACCTCATCATCCTTATGATACGATTTTCGTTACCATTTGCCTAAATTCTTACTATTGATACCCGACTTGAAAGTTTCAGCGTTGTTATGCTCCTTCATCAATCGACATCTCTATCTATCTTGGTAGAACTACGAAACGTCTCTGGACGCGATTAATGATTTATGACTGGACGTGAACGATGATTTCGTGTAATTGTCATGATGTGTGTTAGACTTTGTCGTCTTGAAATTCATTCGTGTGAATCATGTGTTGATTTCGCCTTTCATTTCTAATGTTGTTCATTTCAATGTAATTACTCTCAATTGACTTCTTAAGAATTTTCTTTGATTCGAAAATTCGTTGTGTGGCTTTTCTCCTTCGATCGTGTATCGACCCCTGAGAACTTAATAAGCCGTTGTGGTGATGTCAACCACACTCGTGAATTTATCATTGCTATAATCCTTTGTTTCTTATTACTTTCTTCATCGACGCATCTATTCTATCACGTTTGTTAAGAATTGATACGATTTTTGTTCTATTCCCTTGTGTTATCGCTCGCATACAGATTGTTGACCTTTATATGATTCATATTCGTTGTTGTCTTGTCATCTTTTGAAACCATAAAATGTTACGTGTTTATCATTTGATACCTTAATCACCTTCTTTGATTTTTGAAAAATTATTATTAATTTTTAAGGACGTTTTATACATTTTATCAAATGTTTAAATTACCAAAATAACTATTTCAAGCTAAGTACAGGATCTAAACATCCTCTTTTTTTACTGTCAGTATAATGAAATTATTAAATTAATTTATAATTTCTAACAGTGATTCTAAATAACTTGGAAAAACCTGATTTTTCTAATGGTAACTATAAACCTAAGGTTTTAACGATAATTTCATGCAGATATCCAAAGGTTCTTAAGTCAATCAGGATAACTATTTGAACTGAGTTACTTTACCTTGAAGTCCTGATCAAGAAAAAGATTTGAGAACTGTTTACCCACTCATTTTATATAGAGTTTGATTTTTAAATCACTACATCTGGTAAATTTTCTTTTAATCAAGAAAATTTATAAACTGAGTTTTAAAGTAATACCAAAATTCTAGACAAATGATTTTGACAGCTTGTATTTAAATGATCATATGTAATTCATATTTCTCTTCTATTTCGCTTGTGACTAGATTCTTACATTTTAAGATTGTCACGTTTTACAGTTGCACGACTTGCGACCCCTTGTTGATTTACAATTTTGATTCAACTTAACACACTTTGTCTGTTTAAGCGATTCTCGTGTTCATTCTTGTTAGTTTATTGCACGTATTTCCAACAATTCTATCTCTTGATGTATCCTCGTATTGAAAGATCGTTATTCTACTCGAAGACTGAAAAGTTATACGAAAAGGAGTTAAGAAACTGAAGCATAATGAATTCTAACCGTTAAGATTCGTCGTGGTACGGAAATTACCTGGGAAGCAATGAATTTTGTTCTACACTTTGTACCTCCTCTTGTTTGCATCTTCTGTTGTTTTCAGGAGAACTCTGGGGACCAGAGTTCCTTTAGGGGAGAAGACTGTGAGAACCCATACTTTCCCAGCATTATTTTATTCTTTTATTCGTGCTTCTTGAATTTTCGAACGTATTACGTTTTCTTGTATTGCTATATGTAAATCCTGAGATTTTTAAATTACACTTTTTAAGTAATTTTCTGATCATCGATAAAAATTTGGTATGGAATTATAGAATTTTTATTTTATTTTTTTTCCATATTTTATTTAAATCAAAGTTTTTGATTTAAAATCACCCGCGTGCGTTTTACAACGAGTTTATTCAAAATCAATGTACAACGAGAAATTCTAGTGATCGCGATACCGACGGATGCCCAAAATATTACATTTATTTATCGATTGTTTCGATAATTAATATTTTCGACGATTTCGTTTTAATTACGTATTAAGTCGTGTCGAGAAATCGTATAATCATTTTTATGATGCATTGTAACTTTTGAAAAGTATTTTTACGAAACCCGAGCCCTGTAAATATTTTCAAGATTTACCAATAACCATTTTCTATGTGACAATCCGTCAATTTATGGTTGATATTTTATTCTCGAATATTATTTAAAAACAATTTACAATATGAACTCACATATTTTTGGGAAGAAATTTGGATTTACGTCTTGGAGTAGCATTGACTACGTCTAAACCGGAGGATTCAACGTTACGTGCTTACGTTCACATACACCGTCCTTGGTGACAGTCCGACATTTCAGAAAATAAATTTATCCGTGAATATTATTTTGGAGTTTTAAATTTGTGTTGGTTCATAAACTCACAAATTTACGAGAAGAGATTAGGACTTACGATTTTATTTTAACGTCCTTTACGACTAAACCAGAAACCTTAGGATTACGTATTTACGTTTTCGAACTCCGTTTTTGATGAAACAATTTTTATTGGATTCGTTTTGTGACGTTGATTCATAATTTATAAAAACGTTTTTCGTAAAACGACCCGACGGCACGCAAATCGAGGAAACTAGAATCGAGGGATACCCGTAAATTAGTGGGATGAGACAAGATAAATCTTGCCCCACCCCACTCAATATGGACGGCCAACACATCACAACTCAACACTTGATGTGTCAAGTTGTAACCAAGAAATAAACACTTGTCACACAAGCTTAATGTTTAAGCTACTTCCACTTCCACTACAACAAAACTAACAACTAGTTTTCATTCCTTCATTTCCTACATGCAAAACCACACCAAACTCTCTCTCTCTCTAGCTTAAATGTACCGTCCCATATCTCACAAACAACACCCATTTGATCAAAATTTAACCACAAATCTTATGTTATTCTTGCATAAGATGAAGCCCTTTTGAAACCCTATTGATTGGTGCAAGTTATAACATCCAAGGAGGAGTATTCATGGTGTCTTGGGGCTGATTTTCCACAAGGAGTTCATGGAGCATGGTGGTCTTGAAGATGGTCTTGGCTATGCACAAGTTTCTCCATCAAAAATCCATGTTTTGATCAACCTACATCATCATGGTGGTATAAAGATTGTCCTCCTCATCTTATTATTATTTTGATTATGTAAACATGTATTTTATTTCCTATTGTATATGTATATGATGATTATATGATGATAAAATTGTTATGTGGGGATTTGGTGTTGATAAACATGCTTGAAAAAGTGAAAAACTATAAGAAACAAGTCTAAAATCATGTCTAAATATGTTGGCTGTATGAAACAGTAAAAAATCAAGTGGTGAACTGATAGAAATGGCATAGATTAATAGATTTACAGTAAGCTATGGGTCTTGTACACATGTGAGAGTTGGCCATGCAATGGAATCAAAGTAATGAGTGAGATATGATCAAAACAAGTTTAAGGTATAAATCTGAGTTCACTGTTTTGGACGATTTTTAGAAAATATTTAGAAGATGATTCAACAGTAGCTATAGAAGAGTTAAATGTAGCACATATCATTTAGTTTATGTGATAAAAATTTGAGCTTCTATCTCCAGATAGAACTCAAGATATGGCAGTTTTGGTGAAAGTAAAGATAAAAATCAGATTTTTAGAAATTAAAGAATAATACTATTATATAAGCACTCAAAATTTTAATGTATAAAATATAAATTAAAACCCACTAACTTATGGATTCTATTTATATAAATATGTAAAAGGTGGAATAAGTGTATAAATTATAAAAATGGTAACTTGTTAAGTTTTATAAGTTATAAAACTATACACATGATTTTTACGACTTTTTCGGCTAATACCGTAAAATTAACGTTTTTGCTAAATTTAACTTAGACGGTTGGACCCGTCTAATGTAAACTTTATAAAACTTATATACTGATATATAGACATGTATAACAAGTAAAAACCGATAAAACCCGAACTTTAGGGCATACGGACGTTAACGAGCTAAGTAAACATATTGGACTAATACTTGGACTAATAATTGGACTAAATAAGATATAAACTTGTAAAAAGAACTTATTGGGCTTAACCCGTTTGGGCCCAACATGGAAAGTATACATACTGATAAAATAAGTATAACAAGGATTAAAACAAGTTAAGAACTTGTAATAGGCTTATTGAACCTAAAACACGTAAATAGGTAAAACGAGAAAACTAGTATAAAAGTTATCGACATATAACTCTAAAATGAGTAGATGAGAATATGTAAACCCACTTGATCATCATATATATATAATCTTCATATGTATACATAATTGTTATTTTTATAAAGTCATTGGACAAACGTCTAAGACCGATTGTTATTTGTCTAGGTTTCCGTGATTGAAGCACGTACCGTACATCCAAATCGCCGATAATCGTCTTCCCGCATCAACGTGAGTTCATAGCCTCGCACTCTTTCAAATGTTTTATAAATGTTTTATAAACCCGCGAGGGAGATAACATGTTAGTTTTTATTAAATAGGACACCATTTGTCCCGATTGATTGTTTATTGATTTTGGACCCGAATGATTGAATGACCCGATTGTATGACCCGATAAATGATTAAAGGACCCGATAGATGAAATTAAATGGATTATGAAAGTTAGGTTATGTCACTAAAAGTCCCATTAGCATGAATTGTGAACTACCGGGATTTGGTAGACGCTTATGCATTTAATAGTACTATTTGGGGACGATCACCCCAGTTCGTGCCTTGACGGTTGATCCCCGTCGTGCCACATTGATTGGTAAGCGAATTTATGTATGAGAAGATTTCCATAGCGTGACCTTTGTGACGACACGCTACTTTAGATGGGCAAAATTGGTATCGGGTTAGCTACCCGTTTTGGTTTAGTAAGGTAACAATGTCATGCGGCTTGTAATAATCCAAAATTAACGAAATACTAATAGACGCTCCGAATTACGATGTATTGCCTGACTAGCAATACAGGGTCATACTATTGATATTATGTTTGTGTTTTGGTTTTCATAACCATATTCATATAACGAATTTTATTTGAATTTATACGACGTCATAAGACGTATTGTATGATGTTTTTACGACATTGGCTCGTATAATAATTTTTAAGGCAAATGCCTATATTATGATTTTCGATAAGGATTTATATAAAATGATATTGGCTATTTTACGGCCTATTACAATGATTTGTACGAATTGATTTTTGGTACTAATTTTATACCAAAGTTATATCGATGGAATTTATTAAACTCTATGAATTCACTCGGCGTTATCGCTGACCTTTTCTTTTAACATGTTTTATCTCAGGTACTTGAAGGTAATTCTCGGGAAGACAACAAGAATTCATGGCCCGCACCTAAACAATATTTTCCATTCAAATATTTTGTAAAACTTTGTAAGAAATGTAATGACTTGGGACCGATGTAACTTTGATGTTTATGAATGGAAATGCTTTATTAATAAACGACGCGATTTTTATGCGTTGTCTATGATGTGAGTAATGTGCTATCCCGAAACACCAACTAGTCTCCGCTGTACTAAGTTGTATAAATTTGGGGGTGTTACAGTTTGGTATCAGAGCTCTCGTTATAGAGAACGAAAGATTTTTAAAACCAAGGTTTTGAATAAAACATTTCAAAATCTTTTAACTAAAAACAACTTTCTAAAAATGTCTAAAAATCTTTTGACTATAACGGTGCCGAAGAATTCCCGAGTTACCGACAAGGCCAAGACTGAGAAGTGTTATTTTAATATATATATATAACTTGGATTATATATATATATATGATGTAATTTTATTACATGATTGTTTGATGATTATTTTGATTTTTATACGAGGTATTTATACGACGTAGATTGTCACAAGTAACCCTAAATCCCCTAGTAAAATTAATCGAAGCTATTCTCGTAGGAATTCTAGCTATCCTAGATCTAAACCAAGTTGCGGATATTTATGATCCCAACAAATGGTTGATATTCGTAGAAATGTAGATATTAGTTGATTGTGATATTGAAAAAGAATTGGCGAGATTAAATCTGATATCAATGTCATGACGATCTTTTCTTATAAAGTGGAGTTTGACAAAACGTTACCACCTAGAAAGATGTCATCTGATTCGTTGTCATCCAATTCTTAAATTTGAAATCGAAAGGGGTGAATGTTGCACTTGAGGCTGTTATTGGAACCATTACCCAAAAGCCTCATGCCACTAATACCTTTCTGAGAAGTCTAAGTTGAATGATCAAGTCATTTCATATTAATGACTCATTTGATAATTGTTGTTGTAAGAGCTAATAGGATTGGAAATTAAGTGTTGATCATATTGAGGTTTTATTGCCCTATTAAGGTTTATGGATAAAGTTGAAGTATTGGAGAATGAGGTAGAATATCGAATTGAGTATAAAATTTGGTTAAAACTTGAATAAAGTAAAATTTAACCCATATGGAATATGAGATTGTTAAGAGGAAGTTGTTAAGTTCTGTGATTGAATTATAAGGTTTTAATTGATTGTTGATTCGTGTTAAGGGTTATTCCTAGACCATTGTCCACTAACGAGGATGCCCAGTGTCCAATAAATAAATTGAAGAAATCTTCTTCTGAATTGAGACCGATGGATCTTCTGGGACATATGGAACACCTAATGACTCTTGTAGATTAGTATTCATTATGGTATCTTTAAAAATCCCTAACTTAACTGAGATATTAGTTGGTAGGATGAGTTCTGAGAATTGTATGACATAGTGACACGTAATGTGTTACGGTACAATTTTGACTTGTTTGTGATTAATGAAAAGACTACCTTTGATTGCTAAATTCTACATGTATCGATGTTATCTATCTTTTCTTGCTTCATCCTAATGTTCGCATTTAGTGATGCAACCATCGAACAAGTACTCATCTTGATTTGAGTTACGTTGTGGATTAATCTTTTTGAGTGCCATCAAGGTCATGAACCTCATGATTATTTGGCTAAGCTCATTTCCTATCATATCGTAGTTAATTCTTGGTGAACAAGCTTTCATCACTCTTTTGCAGATCACTCATTGTTTTTATAAGATAAAACAGTATCATTTGAGGAAATTGAATTTTCATCACTATGAGGATTATTCATAGTGAGATTTATAAGTGATTGTTATTGAAATAAAGTTGTTTATAAGACGCTTTGGAAACTTAATTATTTCCATAACAAAGAAAATCTTTGTAAATATATTTTTGATTCTTATTTAAGAATTAAGTATGAAAATGTTTTTATTATAAACATGATAATAAAATTTTGACGAACTGAGTATTGCATCGTTAATCTTGAAATTGTATATAGTTGCGCGCCTACATACAATTTGGAATGAACCATGCAAGGCTGATTAGTAACGCTACATTTCTTTGAAGATTGTGAAAGAATAAATTATATGAGTTCTGCAAGAAGTGAAAAATAGGGACATAGTGTTAGGGACACCTACATATGTGCCTGTAGCATCTATTCTTCTGAGTTGAATTTACTCATCTGTGGAATTTGTCTTATTCGACAATTGATATTCCCTTCTTGTCCAATTCTCCTGTAGTGAGATTCTTAGGAAAAGTATCTGATTACCGAGTGTTGATACCCGACTGGATGTATCGACGTTCCTATCATTTCTTATGATTTGATTTCATTTGAATGACCTTGGTAACGATCCAAGGAGCTTTCGAATGCGTACTCAAATTATGAAAACATGGGATATATTCATATTCGTTAAATGTTTTCGTCTGTATCTGATTTGAATTTCTCTCGCATAGATTATGCGTTAACCTTACTCTTCTAAGGTTAGTTGTGTCTCCAGATATCCTTGAGTTTGTGGAAGGATTATGAGTTATTATTAGTCTTTTGAGAAGTTCACATCTTATCGACGGCAATAAAACTGGAAAGTTGATAGTGCCAGTAAAATGGATTGATTGAGTATGACATGACGACATTGTCTTAATTGATGGGAACTCGAGTAGAATTCCCCTAAATGATAAGATGTTGATTATCAAAAGTAATCTAAATAATTCTTGATGGATGACTTAAAATTATACCATGAATGGTTGTGAACTAGTTATAGATATTGTAATCTAGAATAACTTAATATGAATTTATTAAAAGATGTTTCAGTTATCTGAAACTTTAGGAGGTATTTGTTGGTGAATTACCTAGACTTTCGCCATTAAGTTAAGTTGAAATTGGTATTGATTATATTCCCGGTGCTGCACTTGTGGCTTGTGCACTGTACGTCAGCACCATCTAAATTAAAGGAACTACCGTACAACTGAGAGAGTTGTCGGAGAAAGATTTTATTATACCAAGCATGTCATCCTAAAGAGCTATGGTGTTATCTTTCCTTATATTTATAGATTACTGTGACTGAGTAAATTGACAATCGAAAACGATATCCATAACTCGAAATGGAAGATTTGTTCGATCATTTACAAGGTTCTAGCAAATTTGATCCATAGCATGGTTATCATCAACTTCGCATCTGCGAAAGAGATTATCTATTTCAATCACTACATCCGGTGCTTGTAATGAACATTATGAGTTCCACGTGATGTCGTTTGGATTGACCAATACACGTGTAGCATTCATAAATTTGGTGAATCACGTGTGTAGGCTGTAAATTGATAAACTCGTGCTTGAGATCATTAAGGACCAATTGTTTGTATATAAGAATAAGAATGAGTTAATAATTATTTATAGACTACCCTGAATTGGCTAAACAATGAAAACCTATACCTTAAATATTTAACATGTGATTAAGGACTTAATCCTTTATATGATTTAACCGTGTGATTAATAGATAATGGAAGCTATATTGACTTTTCAAAGATTAGAACCATTAACGCTTAGGGATTAAAAACTTAATCCTTTACATAAAATGACCGTGGGATTAATAATGGTAAGATGTATGCATATAGACTCTTCAAAAATTTAGAGCCCTTTTAAGACTTTGGATTTTACCAAAAAGAAATGGAAATATGTTTTGACAAATGTTTTAACAAAGGATTTTAAAGGGATTATTCCCTTATACACAAACCATTTAACTAAACTTCTGTTTAGGGGTAAATGTTTGTGTATACCTCAAGATAACTTAAGAAGGATTGAGGAAACCATTTAAACCATGATTTGAAACCTGAAACGATAATTTTTACTTTTCAACTCAGAAAACTTTGACCAAAGTATAAACAAAGGTTTTTTTCGAACATTTACGAATCTTATTAAATATTTTCGATAAATCAACAAAAATCTTGTTAATTAAATTCAAATTTATTTTGAACATTTTATATAATTGGTCGAACTGGGAAACTTAAAAAAAAATAAAAAAAATTTCGTTTACGTTTCATAAAAATTTTAAATATCTAACCTTTAATTACTTGTAATACTTATCGACGCTTAAAACGTCGGATTGAGAAAAAAAGATAAAAATGATAGATGAGACGAAACTAAAACAGAGAAAATGTGAAGAAATAATTTTTGAATAAATACGGACATGATAACTATTTCATCAGGAAAGTGAACGTAATTGCTGACGCGTAATATAGAAAGAAATTCTGAGTGAATTGTAGACATGATATTTATATCATCAGGAGAAATGAATATAGATACTGACATATTATATAAAAAGGATAAAGAACCAGTTAGGACATGTTCCTTAATAATGAACGTGCAAAATAAATTGCCAAACAATTTAAAATATAGCCGATGATTGTAAAAAGGATAATATAAATAATAAAAAGAGATTCGCGACTAATATGAATCATTAAGATTGAGAAGCCGATGACATTAAATGTTTTAAAGGCCACTTGTGGTTGCCTAAATATGGAAATTGTGAGATATAGTTATGTTGGAATTTGTAAGTATAAGTATTATATGTATGTCATTTTTGACTAAAAGTATCTTTGTCTGAAGAAGTTGTACTGATGGCAATTATGAAGGCAGACATCGCCTCATACATTAGTAAACGTCTAGCTATTGCAAAGGTCATCATATGAATTTGATTCGATTTGGGTCATCGTCGACAGATTGACCAAATCTGCTAATATCATTCTCGTTAATGATAAATGCAAAAGAGTTATGTAAACATAAGCGTGCCTGTATCGATCATCTATATCAAGATCCTCGCTTCGCATCGAATTTCTAGAGATTTGCTCAGAAATCATTGAAAACGAACCTTGATGAGAGTACTATGTACCACCCCAAATCGAAGGGACGAGGTAAAGTAACGATACATGGTAATATAAGTGCTGTTTTGTGTTTGAATGATTGACCTTTGGTAATGAACCGTATAATCGCTTTCCTTTGGAAAGATTATCATTGATAATTATCGTATTAGGATCGAGATCGAATCTTGTTAGGATCTGAATCTTAGAGCATCTGTAAGCAGGAGTTGAGATGAAGACATCCGACATACACCCATTGTGAGTTGGACATGTCTTTTAGGTTTAAGGTTTCCTATGATGGCGAACCTAACCTTGCAAAATACCCGACCCGCGAAATCTGAAATGATTGTTGAAATTAGGATCTGATTGATGACTGCCGGTAGTGGGCAAGAGGTTATGTGAATATGAAATGTAGATCTTGAAGTGCCAAATGGGTAGCGAAGTTATGCCACGATTTTTAACCTTGGAAAAATGAATTCATGATCTGACAAATCATGGGATATAAGTCCCCGTTGTATGGGACCATTGAAATGATGTAAAAGTTGGGATTGAAAGGCATATAAGCTGGATCTACCCTAGGACTTCAAAGACTGCGTGAATTATGTTTCGTAAATCGAACTTGATGGAATATCTATCAAGTGAAAATCTGATTGTTCTTAGTAAAGCTTAGATCGGCGAAAAGTTGCATTCATCAGAAACCCGTGAACATCATGGATAGAGAATGTAAGTCAACATTTAGCCTGATCTTATTCCCGTAGTTATGTTTGACGAAACTCGCGTATTATAATGGATTACACTTGTGAGAAAAGACCGAATGTGGAGGAAATACCCACATGGCTTTAACTCTATAAGAAGCGAGTAGTAAGGTAAGATGATCTTTGAGGACAAAGATCCTGTTTAGGGGTAAATGCTGTGACAATCCGTCAATTTATGGTTGATATTTTATTCTCGAATATTATTTAAAAACAATTTACAATATGAACTCACATATTTTTGGGAAGAAATTTGGATTTATGTCTTGGAGTAGCATTGACTACGTCTAAACCGGAGGATTCAACGTTACGTGCTTACGTTCACATACACCGTCCTTGGTGACAGTCCGACATTTCAGAAAATAAATTTATCCGTGAATATTATTTTGGAGTTTTAAATTTGTGTTGGTTCATAAACTCACAAATTTACGAGAAGAGATTAGGACTTACGATTTTATTTTAACGTCCTTTACGACTAAACCAGAAACCTTAGGATTACGTATTTACGTTTTCGAACTCCGTTTTTGATGAAACAATTTTTATTGGATTCGTTTTGTGACGTTGATTCATAATCTATAAAAACATTTTTCGTAAAACGACCTGAGGGCACGCAAATCGAGGAAACTGGAATCGAGGGATACCCGTAAATTAGTGGGATGAGACAAGATAAATCTTGCCCCACCCCACTCAATATGGACGACCAACACATCACAACTCAACACTTGATGTGTCAAGTTGTAACCAAGAAATAAACACTTGTCACACAAGCTTAATGTTTAAGCTACTTCCACTTCCACTACAACAAAACAAACAACTAGTTTTCATTCCTTCATTTCCTACATGCAAAACCACACCAAACTCTCTCTCTCTAGCTTAAATGTGCCGTCCCATATCTCACAAACAACACCCATTTGATCAAAATTTAACCACAAATCTTATGTTATTCTTGCATAAGATGAAGCCCTTTTGAAACCCTATTGATTGGTGCAAGTTATAACATCCAAGGAGGAGTATTCATGGTGTCTTGGGGCTGATTTTCCACAAGGAGTTCATGTAGCATGGTGGTCTTGAATATGGTCTTGGCTATGCACAAGTTTCTCCATCAAAAATCCATGTTTTGATCAACCTACATCATCATGGTGGTATAAAGATTGTCCTCCTCATCTTATTATTATTTTGATTATGTAAACATGTATTTTATTTCCTATTGTATATGTATATGATGATTATATGATGATAAAATTTTTATGTGGGGATTTGGTGTTGATAAACATGCTTGAAAAAGTGAAAAACTATAAGAAACAAGTCTAAAATCTTGTCTAAATATGTTGGCTGTATGAAACAGTAAAGAATCAAGTGGTGAACTGATAAAAATGGCATATATTAATAGATTTACAGTAAGCTATGGGTCTTGTACACATGTGAGAGTTGGTCATGCAATAGAATCAAAGTAATGAGTGAGATATGATCAAAACAAGTTTAAGGTATAAATCTGAGTTCACTGTTTTGGACGATTTTTAGAAAATATTTAGAAGATGATTCAACAGTAGCTATAGAAGAGTTAAATGTAGCACATATCATGTAGTTTATGTGATAAAAATTTGAGCTTCTATCTCCATATAGAACTCAAGATATGGCAGTTTTGGTGAAAGTAAAGATAAAAATCAGATTTTTGGAAATTAAAGAATAATACTATTATATAAGCACTCAAAATTTTAATGTATAAAATATAAATTAAAACCCACTAACTTATGGATTCTATTTATATAAATATGTAAAAGGTGGAATAAGTGTATAAATTATAAAAATGGTAACTTGTTAAGTTTTATAAGTTATAAAACTATACACGTGATTTTTACGACTTTTTCGGCTAATACCGTAAAATTAACGTTTTTGCTAAATAAAACTTAGACGGTTGGACCCGTCTAATGTAAACTTTATAAAACTTATATACTGATATATAGACATGTATAACAAGTAAAAACCGATAAAACCCGAACTTTAGGGCATACGGACGTTAACGAGCTAAGTAAACATATTGGACTAATACTTGGACTAATAATTGGACTAAATAAGATATAAACTTGTAAAAAGAACTTATTGGGCTTAACCCATTTGGGCCCAACATGGAAAGTATACATACTGATAAAATAAGTATAACAAGGATTAAAACAAGTTAAGAACTTGTAATAGGCTTATTGAACCTAAAACACGTAAATAGGTAAAACGAGAAAACTAGTATAAAAGTTATCGACATATAACTCTAAAATGAGTAAATGAGAATATGTAAACCCACTTGATCATCATATATATATAATCATCATATGTATACATAATTGTTATTTTTATAAAGTCATTGGACAAACGTCTAAGACCGATTGTTATTTGTCTAGGTTTCCGTGATTGAAGCACGTACCGTACATCCAAATCGCCGATAATCGTCTTCCCGCATCAACGTGAGTTCATAGCCTCGCACTCTTTCAAATGTTTTATAAATGTTTTATAAATCCGCGAGGGAGATAACATGTTAGTTTTTATTAAATAGGACACCATTTGTCCCGATTGATTGTTTATTGATTTTGGACCCGAATGATTGAATGACCCGATTGTATGACCCGATAAATGATTAAAGGACCTGATAGATGAAATTAAATGGATTATTAAAGTTAGGTTATGTCACTAAAAGTCCTATTAGCATGAATTGTGAACTACCGGGATTTGGTAGACGCCTATGCATTTAATAGTACTATTTGGGGACGATCACCCCAGTTCGCGCCTTGACGGTTGATCCCCGTCGTGCTACATTGATTGGTAAGCGAATTTATGTATGAGAAGATTTCCATAGCGTGACCTTTGTGACGACACGCTACTTTAGATGGGAAAAATTGGTATCGGGTTAGCTACCCGTTTTGGTTTAGTAAGGTAACAATGTCATGCGGCTTGTAATAATCCAAAATTAACGAAATACTAATAGACGCTCCGAATTACGATGTATTGCCTGACTAGCAATACAGGGTCATACTATTGATATTATGTTTGTGTTTTGGTTTTCATAACCATATTCATATAACGAATTTTATTTGAATTTATACGACGTCATAAGACGTATTGTATGATGTTTTTACGACATTGGCTCGTATAATAATTTTTAAGGCAAATGCCTATATTATGATTTTCGATAAGGATTTATATAAAATGATTTTGGCTATTTTACGGTCTATTACAATGATTTGTACGAATTGATTTTTGGTACTAATTTTATACCAAAGTTATATCGATGGAATTTATTAAACTCTATGAATTCACTCGGCGTTATCGCTGACCTTTTCTTTTAACATGTTTTATCTCAGGTACTTGAAGGTAATTCTCGGGAAGACAACAAGAATTCATGGCCCGCACCTAAAAAATATTTTCCATTCAAATATTTTGTAAAACTTTGTAAGAAATGTAATGACTTGGGACCGATGTAACTTTGATGTTTATGAATGGAAATGCTTTATTAATAAACGACGCGATTTTTATGCGTTGTCTATGATGTGAGTAATGTGCTATCCCGTAACACCAACTAGTCTTCCGCTGTACTAAGTTGTATAAATTTGGGGGTGTTACATTCTACCCTTAAAAACTATTAATTGTTTTTAAGTCCACAAGTTTGCAAATTGGCAACTTAGGTCCCTCTACTTAAACCACCATATAAAAGGCTTCTTTTCTTCCACTTTCTCACACACATACAACTTAATTAAAAAAAAAACACACCACCCTCCCCCTCTCTTTCTTTTCCGTCACACCACCACCACACAAACATCACCAAATCACCATCATCCATTTGATTCATCAAAAACTAAAACAAGACCACTTCCTAGATTTTTATGGTGATTCTAATGATCTAAAAATCTCCTACATGCATCAAAATTTCATGATTTTATGAATTGATGTTTTGATCTTCTTGCATGTGTGGTATAAGCATTGATCTTCATGCTTTCATGTTAAAAAAGGTTGATTTTTGATCTTTGATTTTGTTAAATTTTACATGCATGTGTTTAGGAGTGTGTTTGGTTAATGAGTTTGATAGTATGATGATTCTATAGGTATAGAATGAGTGGTGTTGCTTGGAAAATTGATTTGACTTGTTTTATAAAAAGGCAATTTGGGACAGCAGGTCTTTATCTGATTTTTCGTGGGTTTAAGGTCTCTGAAAGACTAAGATTATTTGAAATTGTTGTAGAGTTTTCCGAGACGGTCGTTTTGGTATAAGATAGAGCTTCTAAGTCATTACAAGTCAAAAGTTATGCTAGTTTTAGTTTTTGTGTACCGGGAGACGCAAGTCGGCACAATCCGAAATTGTGGCTGATTTTGGGTCGACTCTCGGGGACTTTAGGCTTGGTTAGATAGTTGATACTACTGGTTTTCAAAGTTTACAAACTGATTTTGATGAGTCTAGTAGTGGTTTCAAAAGTCGGATTGTCGAGTTTGTACTTTTAAAGCGGTCTAAACGGTTTTACAAAACAAGTGCACAAATCTGTCCCAAATTTGGAGTCGAGTAAAGTGTCGAACTGATGGGTTTTAAAGTGTGAACTTTGGATTAAACTTTGGTGAGGTCTTATACAGGTTATAAGTGACCTTGACACCAATTTTCATCTAAAACGGACAAGTCTAGATAGGGTAGATCGGTGTGTACATTCGAGGTGTACTTGCTGATTTTATTTTGGACACGTAGTTCAGTGTTTGTGTTGCGTGAGTTTGAGTATTCATCATCGGACAAGATGACTTATTCAAGTGCTTAGTCATTATATAAATGACTTATCTACTGGTCCAAGTAAGGGTAAAGATAGTTTGACTTGCGTTGACTTGGCGTCGTATGATGGGTCATTCTCAAGTGTTCAAGTGTTTTAACGTGTAGTGTTGGAATAAATGGTTAGTATGAATTCATTTGGTTCGTGATGGTTTTGAAACATGAATACTTTAAAAACATTTGAGTCATATTATATTTGGTACATATCGATATTCGAGTTCTAGTCTTAACGCGCGCCTTATTGTGATAGGTTGCGGTTTTCGTGTTTCCCGGGCATCCATATCGTCGGTGATCGTCTCACTACCATTGTTTCTACTCAGTTGATGAGTACCGTGATTGACTTACCACGTGGCTAAGGTGAGTTCATAGCCCTTTTTTACTTGTACATGGTTTCTAAACACGGGGTGAAATTTTACATGGTGGAACACAACCATTTAAAACTGTGTACTATCCTCAACTTGTATGCTATCCAGAAATTGTATGCTTTCCATAACTTGAGGATTTCCAACTGATTTTCATTGATATTATTGCTTTTAGTCTAGCCTTAAGTTTCCTCTCCCGATCATGAACCGTTAATTAATCCTGCTACCAAGCGCGAATGTTGTGGGTGGATCCATCGGGATTGACTATCCCCGTCCCGATTACCTTGACGCACTAATATTTGTTTATTCACTTGAGTATTTAGGCTAAATACTGACTAGAGGAACTTACACTGAGTTAAGCTTCGGTTCATGAACTAAACAGCAATAATAATGTTTCGGACAATGGTTACTGTACATAACCATTTTCCCCTATTTCTTGTTTACAAATGAATGCTTGTGTTCCACATCCTTATTGCTAAACCTATGAATATCACTCAACTTTGTGTTGACGATTTTACATGTTTAATCTCAGGTATTATTACTTAGCTTTGCTTGGATGGGAGCCCGTAGGATATTATCACAGCTTGGAGATTTCTGTGATGCTTTTAAAAGACTGTTTTTAGTAAAAACTGTCTGTGGTTATTTTATCCTTGGGCAACTTTATGTTATAAATTGAGACGAAATAATATAATTTTCTGCTTCTAAAACCCTGGGACCTATGTTAAAAAAACTCTGACCTTTTATGATGTAATGTACATGTTTTTATTTCGTCAGCTTGTATGAACTGTAATTCATTGTTTCTTGTACTATGACGTGTTACCCCCTCGTTGCCTAGTTGTTCCATGTCAGATTCTGGGGGTCTCACATGCGAAATGTTTTCGAATATCGTGGCATATGTTAAGGGGGAGCAAAATGGATTTGCTATATCAAAATGGATTTCATGGTGACATATACTTACCCTAAACCCATTTATTTCACGACGATGAAGATTGTGGTGACATAAGGATGGTAGGATAGGTTAAGTCCAATGATTCTTATAGAACAGGAGGAATCTTCCCAAGGACATTCCATAGCTAGAAATAGTAGTCCTTAGGAAAGATGGGGAAAGATTGTGAACGTAGCTGAATGTCGACCAAGTACTTAAGTTAGCACTGGAACAATCACAACAAGGTGCTAGTTATGACGTATTAGTAAGCATTGAAGGGGTTGAAGAATGAAAAAGAATTGTAAAGATAAAGGGTCTAAAGAAATAAGCCCTCTTATAACCTTAGGCAGAAACCGGGTCAACACATATGCTATTGAGATAATTTTAATGATGCTCGATATTGAAGATAGACATCATGGACCTAGTGATGCATTGCACAACCCATACCAGCTAACTCAGATATCTCTTAAAAGGTATTTGTTTTATTCACACGGAGACAACGCATTATCTATCGATTTATTCACTCCGAGTAAATTGGTTTTGAAATGGTGGCACTCCTCTCCAGTCTACGATCACTAAAAATCCAAAATGCACGATCGAGTCTAGATCCATTAGAGATCATCAAATATCTCAATAGGACACATTTCCATACTTCCTTACTTCTCCACACACTGTGAAAAGTAAGAAAGATATTAAGAGTCCTACGCAAAATCTTCATGATCTTGCCTGAACATCCGAGTAATACGCAAGTATTTACAATGAAGATGGAAATCCTTCTTGAGTGAAAATCAAAAAGCTCATGGTAAGTGACTTGTGAGATTCTTTATGAATCAAACTTGTGATAACTGGAAAGCAACAGTTGTTTAATGCTTAATTGAATTTAAACACGTTCCAGGCCTCTACGCAATATCTAAGTGATCTTGCCAGAACACTCAGAGTGATACCTTAGTGTTCACAGTGATGTGTGGAAATCCTTCTAGTGTTAACCTTAAACAGCACTTGGTAGGTAACTTTCAAGATTCTATATGAATCAAGCTCGTGACAACTAAAAAGCAACGATGGTTAGATTCTTTAATGAATCAAACTTGTTCCAGGGATCGGAATTGACGGCTTCAATCATGCGGATAGTTTTATCCAAATGATTCACTCTTTACGTTCACAGTCAGCTTTGGACGGTTGAGTAAAGAGAACGGGTTTACTCGCGAAATCTTGTCAAGGATATTTTTATTTAAATCTACCTGCCACAAGTACGATATTTTATATCGTCCAACGGTCTTCACCGACCGGAGGTAAAATGCTACAGAATTAGAATGAAATGTTCAAAGCCATTTTGTTCGTGTCTACTTATGTTTCGGCATTTGAAGACGGTGGCGTTGTGGAATCCGAGAAGAAGTCATCCCCGCATGCTTATACTTTATGCACTTATTACCTCATCTAATTAAAGAAAGCCTAAAAGTTAAGTCTTCTGCTGTATCAAACTCTGAAGCTTTCAAGAATTACGAAGGTATAAGTATGTGGGACGTGATGTCACGAAGAGGCGAAGATCACAAGTTAAGGATGCACAAGATCAAGGCAAGAGATTAATGCTAAAGATTGATATCAAAGATCGCATCAACATGTTCACCAGAAAAGAAAAAGAAAAGAAAGACGAAGACTACGAGCTCAAGACAAGCATAGTATGTTAGGTTTATTTTATTATTGTAACTTGGGTAACGCCCTTGTTTGGAGTGACCTCCCTTAGGGGGAGATTGTTGGAAATATGTTTTACGTATTAGAAAGGATCGGTCACTCCAACAATAGTCTAAGTAGTAGCTCGTAGTTTAGTCAACTTAATATAAAGCAAAAAAGGCCAAGCCAAGCCTACAACATGTGTAGGTCGGCGGCCCATTGTAAGCCCAAGCCCATCTCATGGGCTTGGGTATATAAACCCTATCCTTAGATGGAGAGGGTGTGGTTTCATTCATTTTACACATAGTGATTAAGGTGTCTTCTTATTATTCTCTCTCAAGTGTGTGTGTGAAATCTACTATCTTTATATCTCTTTCTCTCTCTAAACATAAGCAAGATTTACAATATCCTACAGCAACATAGATTTTTACCACTAAACCTATCAAAATTATGTCTCAAAACAACTACCCTATACCCCTTAAAGGTGTGCAGAGCTCAACTTGGCCTGAACGTGGTATACACAGTCCACACCAAGTTCTCCCAAACACACCTTAAAGTTGAAAATGGCAATCTTTAACACATACAATTTGAATTTAAAGCAAAATGAGGTGAAAACAAAACGTGAACATATCAAATAAGTATGAAAATAAACATTTTAAGCAAACAACTCAACCATTAAGCCAAATAATCAGTAGATAATAAGCTCATGCAGTTGAATGATGTGAAAGAAAAATAAGAATAATGGTTACTTACATTGAGTCCACCTACTAATCCAGGCTAACTAAGCTTTCTACAAGCATCCTAAATCACCTTTCAGCTTATAATCACACCCTAACAATCAGCTTGTTACTTGGCTTATCAATCATTATAATAATCTACCACAGAGATTTGAACATGACCATGAAACATCAAGTCCTTGCTTGAACCTGAAATCTCACAAAACAAGAAAGAAAAAGGAAAAGAGGCTCATATAAGCAACCAATAAGCTCTTGTCATACAGCTTATTAGTTAGCTTATATGAGTAGTGAGGGCTTAGTAAAAACAACCAAAAAAAAGATATTTCTTCACAAACTCACCCTTGAAGAATTTTTGTAAAAAAAATATAGAAACCATCCAAGTAAACAACACAAATAAACAGGTTTACAACTTTTTAAACAAGATTGGGTGTCAACCAATGATGAAGAACAAGTTTTTACACACCCGGATCTCAAAACTAAATTTGCCAAAAATTTATTTGAACAAAGATATTTGATAAAGTTATACTACTTCACTGAAAACAACATAAATAAAAGTTGGAACTCAGAATTTATATCTCAATTGCAAGGTTTTACTCCACAAATAAAAGTTTACACAGAGAGATAGAAAACTGGAACAAGGTAAAAGAATGAAACCCTATGGCTTTATATAGCAGCCTACAAGTTCTTCTAGAAATCAAAAGAAGCTAAACCCTAATGTAGCTAATTCCAACAATACCCTTGGTTTAAAATCCGAATCTTGGTCAAAATTGAGAGCATGTGATGACAGTGGATTCATGTGAGGATTATAGCTGTTAAAATGCATCCAAGACGTCCATACAATCCTTGGGAACACGAATTCAACAAAGGTCGTTGATCTTCTGCTGTAATCTTGTCATATAGCCAAAACATGGGGCAGGGGATGGTCCATGTGACCATGTGAGTGATGTTGAAAGGTGATTAGGGGTAGGGTTGGGTTTAATATGGAGTAAATTAGGGATCTATAGTTTTAGAAGTGATAATTTTTTATATACACAAAAGTAGGATTAGGGTTCATGCTTTGATAAATAGTAGTGTTGTAGATCCTAATTTTGGGGAAAATGGTGTTACCCGGGTTTAATACTAATTATTAATATTAATTTAAAAACTCAAATTAATACTAAACGTGTATACAGGTTTACACGTGGGGGTGGTTTTTGGGCTTGGGTTTCGGGTATGGGTGGTAGGGATTGGGCTTAATTCGGTTTTAAGTTGGGTTTGGGTTTAAAATGGTACAAAACACCCCCTCTATCTTCCCAAATATCTTCAAACAAGGTTTTTTGGCATAATGTATTCATTTCCCTTTATAAACACTTTGTTGGACTTGTCATTTTTGGCATAGAGTATTCCAAAACTTTTTACAAGGGCTCTAAGTGTAAATTTGACCAAAATTCAGGGGTATTTCTTGACAAGTCTTCATTCTTCAAGGATCATAGTTGACAAATCCTCAAACTTGGAGGACTAAACTTGTCATTTCTTCAAACTTCAAGGACTATTCTTGAAAAATCATCATTCGGGTCAGGTTCATTGTGCGACTTTGTTTCTCATGTTCGTTTTTCTTTGTTTCTTGTGATCTTTTTGTCTTTTTCTCGATATCCATACCTAAAACATACAACAAACGAATACAAGCACATTTCATGGTATTTTATGATATATATTAGCATTTTAATCACGTTTTAGACGATGAGACTATGTATAATTGCAGTCTCATCACTCCCCCATACTAAACCATTGCCATGCCCTCACGCAATGCTAGAATAAAGTAGCTTAGCATCTCCAAAATTCATTTTTATTGAATGCATGTATATCAACGTGCATGAATACCTAGAGGGGTGACCTCGTCATGCAATTAGAGGGGCTGCCTCTAATTAATATATAAATGAGTGGAGGGATCAACTCTTATAACGGATGCAAGACACACACCGCAGTTAACATGAAATCATACTACTTGTCCTAGGATGCACCCATTCGCCCCACATGATAATTATAACATAGGCCAAAATACTGTAAGGGACGCTGCGAGCAATCACTCTCCCGCAGAAGAGTCATAACACCGGTGCCTCCAGTGCTATGGTTATGGAACCCCCATAAATAGGTGAAACTGGAATGCATGTATATAGCTCAGGCAATCTAAATAAATCATACATATACTGATGTGTTTAAGACACTTAAACAACTAGAAAAATATATGGCTGTAAACGGGGAATCCGAATATAGGAAGAAAGATGTTCTTACTAAAGGACATAATATCCGTACCTTATGTCCAGTAAATGAAGACAAAAACGAACGTAGACGATCACTCTGACTTCACAATAGCTACATAATGAAGGGACATGAATAAGAGTCGGTCTTACTTATACATACTTGTCATTTAGTTTACTTGACGTGTTTATGCTTATTATACTTGTTCTTATCTTGTCTTATTATTTCATATTTAAATCATGTGTTTCTTATAGTTTCATGTGTTTCATATATTAAGTGTTATAGTACTTGTTATAACATAATGAGTAACTTTCTAAAAATATCAGGTTTCTATATATAGTAACTTTCTAAAAATAACAGGTTTCCATATAAAGTAACTTTCCAAAAATAGCAAGTTTCCTTAAATAGTAAGTTTCTAAAAATAGAAATTTTTCATAATTAGTAAGTTTCCAAAAATAGGAAGTTTCCATATTTAGCATGTTTCTAAAAAGAGCATGTTACCATATTTAATGTATTACCATAAATATCATGTTACCATATTTAGTGTATTTCCATATTTATCATGTTGCCATAAATAATATCATTTCATAATTAACATGTTTCCATAATTAATCATATGCTTATTATATATCATGTAGAATTATATTATAAAGTTTAATAATAAATAAATACTTAGTTTATTATTAATTAATAATGTCATGTCATGTTATTATAAGTTTTTATTAATTAATAATATTACATAATTCATGTTATTATACTTTATCATAAAAGATATTAACTAATTAACCTGAGTTTTAATTAATTAAATCTATGGTTATGAATAATTAAATTAATTAATTATTATAACCTAAGTTTATTTAAATAAATGTACATACATATTTTATCATGATTTTATTTAAATAAATATAACCAAAGTTTTAATTTAATTAAACCAAAATTAATTAATACTAAATTAATTAAATCATAACATAAGTTACTTTACATGTTCGTTTAATTACATGTTCATAAAAATATAAGTTCCCGAACAGAAATCCCGAGACCCGACACCCGAGCACCACGACAAGAAAGCCATGGCCCCGAGGTCGTACCCCGTCCGAACCACAGCCCTACACCGAGAGCCGATATCCTCGGCTTCATGGCTGCGTCTGAAACAAACACCAACCCCAGCGTCTACTGGGTCCTTCGCTGCCCGAGAAGCACGCCGAGCCCCAACTTGGGGTCTCGGTCGCTGTTGATCCAAACCACAGCCCCCGTGATGAGGGTGTGGTGTCTCGGCTGTCCACGAACCACCAACGCCGACCACCATGTGGTGCGACTGTTGGTCCCGAACGCCACCGAGGGTCAAGAGACTCTCTGTTCGCGTGTAAACCGCATACAAAATGACAATTACCCGGTCCCCCATGTTTAATCTTTTAAATTCACATGTTTTCATACTTGTTTTTAACCGATCTATTAACATAAAAAAATAAATTAAAATGTTAGAGATCAAGGATAGCGAATGCGTGAAAAGGATTATGGACACGAGCACTATACCGTACGAATAATGAACAAGAAATCAACACAGTCGTCCTTGTTTTCCTTAGGGTGTCGCGGCAAGAGAGAGACAAGAGAGAGTTAGGGTTTTGATTTTCTGTAAAAAGTGTTTAATGAAAACCTCTATGGTTTTTATTAGTTAACTAGTAAAATGTCATGGGTCGGGCTTGGCCCATGTCTTTCTTTTCCTCTCTTATTGATAGGTGTGAAAACACCCATCCATTTACCACTTATTTCTTACTAAAACAAGACCAAAACACGTATTTAATATCAATTGTTTGGAATTATGCGTGGTTTTTGTGTTTATTGTGTTTTCAGAGTCAACCGGATGAATATTGAAGAAAACATGGGATTGCACGGATTTATCGAGGAAAAAGACTCAAGACGAAGTCTATTGTCCAAGAGATGTAAAAGATTTGAAGTCATTGTGCCTATTTGAAGATTTATCGAAGAATATGGCCAAAGATGGAAGATTCATATATGTCGAAGAACTCGAGTCTATCAAACAAATGATTATAGGACGAGTTGGAATCATTCACCAACACTTCTCAAAATCCAAAGTCGGAAACGTTTAATTAAAGAAACGTAAAGACTAAAGAAGAAAGAAGAAGAGAAGCCCATGAACAAAAGCCCATTCACAAGCCCACAAAGCAAACGCCTATAAATAGGCCTACACTTCACAAGCTAGCTAGTTTTTTAGTTTTTCATTTTTTTCATTTTCTCTTGTTTTAGAGAGAGAGAGAGTTCTCAACTTTCTCTCACTAAGATTTTTCTTTTCTCCATTTTTAACTTTCAAGTTTTAAGCTTTTGTATTTTGGATTTCACTAATCTAATTCAAGTTAAGCTTTTAAGTTCTTTAATCTCCTTCTACATTTCTCGATCTTGCTTAATTTTTTATCTGAACCCTCCTTGATCCGAATCCTTCATGATCCGTGATTGAAGTTGAGATTGTATGATAAGAAAGTTCATTTCTTGTTCTTACAAAAGGTCATACACGTATAAGCTATAAACTCCCTATGCTTATTGGCTTATTTCTTGTTTTTAGCTTATTGATGTTCGGGGTCCTTTAAAGGTTTAATCTATTTAAAAAGCTTCTTTTATGAAGTCTATGATGTTTATGTTTTAAACGTTGTCGAATTCTAGCTTTTTGAGTTGTTTAAAGTTTGGGTAAGGTAGCTTATTATTCGTGCTTATTGAGTTTTCTGCTTCCCATTGATTTCGGATTAATATTGCATTCCATCGCAATACAAGGGATTTACACATTCCGACGGATTTCATTCTTTTGATCGTAATAACCAAGTGTGGTTCTACTTTGCGATCGATTGTACTTACCCCTTATTCCGATCTGGGATTGCGATCGCTCATTGCGATCGCATATTCCGACGGCACTAAGGTCCTCTTTAAGTCGAAACTCTGGCCAATTTTAATTTACCACATTCCGATAGTAGTGCATTGCGACAGAAGTATTTATGCTATTCCGATCTGAACTTTCCAATAGCTTACATTCCGACAGACATCATTCCAATAGACATCATTGCGACAGCTTTGATTTTGATTATTCCGATGGTAACTAACATGGACATTCCGATGGACTTTACTTTGACATTCCGATGGTTTGTTTTAGTTATATTCCGATGCTTATGACTTTGATGCATTCCGATAGAAATGATTTGCAATATTCCGATAGACTATGTTTTTAAGTTTTAAAGTTTTACGTAAAGTTCTTTCTAAAATAGCTTTAGGTTTAATATTTAAAACGCTTTAATTTCGCTCAACGAATTTTCATTACTTGCATTTAGTTTACAAAGTTGAGAACCAAAACCAACCTCTTTTTAGTAACCAAGAACAACTATTCTACCTTGAGTTGTGATCAATTCGAGAAGATACTGAGACATAATCTGACCCAATGAAAACTAAAGTATCAAATGGCGCCGTTGTCGGCTCTTCTCGTTAAGATTAACAGTTTTTTGTGAGAACTTGGATTTTGGGATCCGTTCACCGTGAACGTTACTTTTTCATAAAAATTTTCAAAAAAACCCTAAAAATATAAAATTTTCAAAAATCCTAAAAAGTAAAAAACATAAAAAAGACAAAAATATTTCTTGTTTGCTTTGTTAGTTCTTTTGTAGGTGCATGTGTACACGATCAACGTCTTATCAAGAGCTTGAGCCTCTCGAAGACTTAGACATGGCCGGTGCACACAACAACAACAATAACCCACCTCAAAACAACAACAATAACAATCCACCTCTCAACAACAATAATAACAACAACAATGAACCTTTACCGGACAATCGCCCTATGATTGAACTATTACAAGCACATGTGGAGGGCAACAATGATCCAATTGTCATACCCGCGATTGCAGCCAACAACTTTGAGCTCAAATCCGGCTTTATCTAGATGATCTCTGCTCAACCATTCTTGGGGCGTACCATTGATGATCCACATGACCACATCAAGAGATTCCTGCAACTCACGAATACGGTCAAATTCAATGGTGTTCCACAAGAGGTAATCCGATTACAACTTTTTCCTTTCTCCTTAGAGGGACAAGCCCGGTATTGGCTTGCAAAGGAACCGCCACAAAGTATTCTGACGTGGACGGATTTGGAGACCAAATTTATCAACTACGTTTTCCCACCCTCTCGTACTACCGCTTTGCGGAATGAAATCATTAATTTTGAACAAAAGTACGATGAATCTTTTAGTGAATCTTGGGACCGTTTTAAAGATCTTTCAAGAAAGTGCCCACAACATGGTTTTACCAAAGTGCACCAAATTAACACTTTTTATAATGGTTTAAGTATGAATGACCAAGATTCACTAAACAGTGCCTCGGGGAGTAATATTTTTGTTAAGACTTCTAATGCCGCTTGGGATATCATTGAGAATAAGTCTCGTGTGCAAACCAAGAGTGTGCGGACCAATGCCGCTAGTGCTAGTACTAGTGACCACGACAAGCGACTTGACAAAATTACTACGCTTGTTGAATCGCTTGCTACCCAAACCGCTAGCAACACCAACAGCATCAACGCTAAAAACGCACAAGTCAATGCTGTCAGCCAACCATGTGAAATATGTGGGGGTCCTCACTCTTACACCACTTGTACCACCACCCAAGACTACCCTTCTGAGAATGTGAATGCAGCATACGGTACCTATCCTCCGGCCGCTTATCAAGCTCGTCCTCAAGGTGACCGCAACTTGCTTAGCTACCGCTCTAACAACTTTCTTTCCCCGCCCGTTTTTCCTCCTAACAACCCAAACCAACAACAAAACCTCAATCGCCCTCCTCAACAACAACAACAACAACCTCGTGCACCATACCAACCACCTCACAAACAACCATATCCACCTCAAAGAAACAACCAAGTTTACCAACAACCTGCTTATCAACCATCCGCCTACCATGCTCCTCCTCCAAACCAACCCACTACATTGCATCAAGATGTTGAAACCTACATGAGGACCAATGATGTGATTGTGGAAAATCTCCAACGGGAAGTGCTCAACTTGAAAGCAGACATGGTGAAACAAGGAAACGATCTGAGAGCTGATATGAGAAACACTTTGGCAAGTCAAACGAATGACTTAAGGAACATGATGGCTGGATTCTTCCAAGGTAATCAATCCTCTTCTTCGGGTACTCTTCCAAGTAACACCGTTGCGAATCCAAGAGGGGAGATGAAAGCAATCACCACTCGTAGTGGCAAAGGTACCAAGGAACCCGAGCTTCCTATACCTCCACCGGTGATTGTGACTAAGGAAAACGAGTCACCTGCTCCTATTCCTCATCCTTCTACTTCCCCAACTTCTCTACCTCTTACTTCTACCCCTCCTCCACCGAAGGATGTGAGTGATCCTATTCTCCCAAAGCCTTCCTCTTCTTCCGATATACCTTATCCCTCAAGGTTGAGGAAAGAGAAGCTCAAAAGCAAGGACGATATTCATGTTTCGAACTTTCTTAAAATGTTTAAACAATTGAATTTTAACATCTCCTTTGCTGTGGCTCTTGCTCACATGCCTAAATACGCGAAGATGTTCAAAGATCTTCTTAGCGACAAGGAGAAGCTTCTTGATATTGCTAACACCCAACTTAATGAGAATTGCTCTGCAGTGCTCTTAAGGAAATTGCCAACCAAGCTTGGTGATCCGGGTCGTTTCTTAATCCCTTGCAACTTCCCGGGAGTAGAGAATTGCATGGCCCTAGCCGATCTAGGTGCCAGTATTAACTTAATGCCCCTAAGCGTTTGGAAGAAATTATCTCTCCCTGAGCTAGTCCCCACCAAAATGACTTTGGAATTAGCTAACCGTACGGTTGCTTATCCAGTGGGGATAGCTGAAGACGTCTTTGTAGGAGTCGACAAATTCACTTTTCCTGCCGATTTCGTTGTCGTTGACTACGACATGGACCCTTGTGTGCCATTGATCGTTGGTCGTCCATTCTTGAGGACCGGTCTCACTCTCATCGATGTTGAAGCCAGTGAGCTTATCATGAGAGTTGGTGACGATAAAATCGTCTTCAACGTGGGAAAGCTTTCTAAACAGCCTTATTCATACGAGAGTGTTAATTGTATTGACATTCTTGATGAGGCTTGTGAAGAACACTTCAAAGATGCTTGTAAAAGTATTCCTACCTCTCTTCCCAATGTTGAGACCGTTTCCTCTATTGACTTATCACTATCTCTATTTGGAGAAAGTGATTTCCTTTGGAAAGATTTGGAAGCCACCATGGGAGATGTGAACTTAGAACATGACGATTCTCCCACCGATTGGGATGAAGATCTTCGCCTCATTGAGAACCTTCTTAAAGAAGACAATATTTCTCCACCATCTCCCAAGGTTATTGCTATCGATGAACCGACTTTGAATACGCCTCCCATCGAAAATCCTCTGGATTTAGAACTTAAGGAGTTGCCACCCCATCTCGAGTACGTGTTCCTTGAAGATAAGAAGAAGTCGCCTGTCATCATTGCGAAGGACTTGAAAGAAGAATAGAAATCTCGCCTCATCGCCGTGCTTAAAGATCATAAGAAGGCAATTGCTTAGAAAATTTCCGATATCCGCGGAATTGATCCGAACTTTTGTACTCACAAGATTCTCATGGAAGATGACTTTAAACCCGCAATCCAGAGCCAAAGAAGGGTTAATCCTCGCATTCATGACGTCATCAAACAAGAGGTTATCAAACTTCTTGATGCCGGCTTGATTTACCCTATCTCGGATTCGCCTTGGGTGAGTCTCGTCCATTGTGTGCCCAAGAAGGGCGGAATAACCGTTGTTCCCAATGAACACAACGAGTTGATTCCCACTCGTCTCGTTACTGGGTGGAGAGTTTGTATTTATTATCGCAAGCTCAATGATGCCACGAGAAAAGATCACTTTCCTCTTCCTTTCATGGATCAAATGCTCGAGCGTCTAGCTGGTAATGACTATTACTGCTTCTTAGACGGTTTCTCCGGGTATTTTCAAATTCCCATCGATCCCAAAGACCAAGAAAAGACCACATTCACTTGTCCCTATGGAACATTTGCTTACAAACGTATGCCTTTCGGTTTATGCAATGCTCCTGGGACGTTCCAAAGGTGTATGATGGCTATCTTCCATGACATAGTGGAAGACACTATAGAAGTATTCATGGATGATTTCTCGGTTTATGGTGATTCATTCTCTGCTTGCCTTGCCAATTTAGAATGTATGCTTAAGCGGTGTGAAGACACTCGCCTTGTTCTTAATTGGGAAAAATGCCATTTCATGGTAAAAAAAGGGCATCGTGCTAGGACACAAGATCTCCAAAGCCGGTCTTGAAGTGGACCGTGCTAAAGTCGATGTTATTTCTAAATTGCCTCCACCTTCAACCGTGAAGGGTGTGAGAAGTTTCCTTGGTCATGCGGGCTTCTACCGTCGTTTCATCAAAGATTTTTCTAAAATCGCTCGCCCGATGACCCACCTCTTGGAAAAAGATACTCCTTTTATATTTTCTAACGAGTGTATCGAAGCCTTCAACCTGCTTAAGGATAAGCTGACTAAGGCACCGGTCTTGGTTACCCCTAATTGGGAGCTTCCCTTTGAGTTGATGTGCGACGCTAGCGACTTTGCTATTGGAGCGGTTTTGGGCCAAAGAGTGAACAAACACTTCCAACCGATCCATTACGCTAGCAAGACAATGACGGGGGCTCAATTGCATTACACGACAACCGAAAAAGAGCTTTTAGCTGTTGTCTATGCTTTTGAAAAGTTCCGCCCCTATCTTGTCCTTTCTACCACCATCGTTTATACCGATCATTCCGCGTTGAAGTACTTGTTGACTAAACAAGATTCTAAACCAAGACTTCTTCGCTGGGTTTTGCTACTCCAAGAATTTAAAATCGAAATTCGCGATAAAAAATGAGCTGAAAACCTAGCCGCGGATCATCTCAGTAGACTTGAGGATCCTTACCAAGGGGATCATCCGAACAAAGAAATCAATGATTCTTTTCCCCTGGAGACCTTAATGTCTATCAAATCGAATTCTGATGAAACCCCGTGGTTTGCGGACATTGCAAACTACTTGGCGGGTGGAATTCTCATTGACGGGCTAACATCCCAACAAAAGAAGAAGTTCTTCAAAGACATTAAGACTTACTTTTGGGATGACCCGTATCTATTCAAACAATGTGCTGATTTGATTATTCGGCGATGTGTTGATGGACCGGCGGCTTTAGAAATCCTTGACGCTTGCCACAAAGGACCCACCGGTGGTCACTTTGGTCCTAACTACACCACAAAAAAAGTGTTTGACTCGGGATTTTATTGGCCCACCATTTATCGTGATGCTCACGAGATGGTTAAACGTTGTGATGCTTGCCAAAAACAAGGCAAGATCACACATAAAGACGAGATGCCTCAGAATTTCATTCAAGAATGTGAAATCTTTGATGTTTGGGGTATCGACTTTATGAGGCCATTCCCTTCATCTAAAGGAAACAAATACATCCTTGTAGCCGTTGACTACGTTTCTAAATGGGTTGAAGCCAAAGCTTTACCCACTAATGACGCAAGGGTGGTTTGTAACTTTTTTAAGTCGCTATTCGCTAGATTCGGTGTACCTCGTGCCATTATTAGTGATCGCGGGACTCATTTTTGCAATGATCATTTTGCTAGAGTCATGGCTAAGTATGGTGTAAATCATCGTCTTTCCACCGCTTACCACCCACAAACTAATGGCCAGGCTGAAATCTCTAACCGAGGCTTAAAGCGAATTCTTGAAAGAACCGTGGGAGAGCATCGTGCCTCATGGGCTGATAAACTTGATGATGCTTTGTGGGCTTTTCGTACCGCATACAAGACTCCGATTGGTTGTACACCATATCGTCTCGTGTACGGGAAAGCGTGCCACCTCCCCATTGAGTTGGAGCACAAGGCTTACTGGGCCTTGAAGTGGGCTAATTTTGATATTAACAAAGCCGGTGACCTACGCAAGATCCAACTCAATGAGCTGAATGAACTCCGTAATGAGGCTTATGAAAATTCTTTGATCTATAAGGAAAGGAATAAGCTCATTCACTACTCTAAGATTAAGAACCGAGAGTTCCAAGTTGGAGACAAAGTGTTACTCTTTAATTCTCGGTTGAAAATCTTTTCTGGCAAGCTGAAATCTCGTTGGTCCGGCCCATTCACCATTGCCCAAATTTTTCCATATGGTACTCTCGAGCTCGCTCAACCTAATGGACCTAATTTCAAGGTGAATGGCCAACGAGTGAAGTTGTACTTTGGTGAGCACATCTCTCATGAGATGATTCTATCCCTCACCACGTTCCCCATGAACTAATTTTGGGTCGAGTCAGGCTCGTGACTCGGTTATCATAAACAAGCGCTCCTCGGGAGGCAGCCCGAGTATCTATCCTTTTCCGTTTTAACCTCCTAAGTGTAGGCCTCTATAGGTGTTCGTGTTTGTGTGGTGATGTGATTACAGGGATGAATGCACTTTTGGAACCTTCGAAGAACCGTGCTCCCGTGTTATCCGAAATCCGGTTCTATCTCTCAACTATCATGATTCAATTTTCTTCATACTCACATTTGAAATTGATCACTTTAGTCGTCTCTTCCTTAACTTGAGTTAACCAACGTGCACAATGTCATAAGTGTAGGGGAGATTTTTCTCACATGCTTAAACATTGAGGACAATGTTTATCTTAAGTGTGGGGGGACTTCTATCGAAGTTTTAAGTGGACTTTTCCATGAAAATGCCTTCATTTAACCAGAAAATCATCTTTTCAGCATTTTTCAAATTTTTAATTAACTTTGGCCATTTAGTCGTAATTTTTAAATTTTTATCGTTGCTTTCATATGTATATATCCCGCAATAAAGTCAAAAATATTCATAAAGTGGTGTAGCTAGTTTTGAAATCTTTGACATATTAGGCCCGTTGCGATTATTTTGACTCAACCCGAATAGACTTATCCAAGTTTATTCTAGCTAGTATCCTTAACCACGTAGACCTTAATTGGTTTATTAGGCTAAGCATCCACGAGTCTCATTACTTGAGATTTTAAATTGTGGAGAACGAGAAATGATAGAGTCAATTATAAGTCGGTATTCTTGCACAAGCCCACTTGGTGTAATTATGTGCCTATTCTCCCATCACTTGCTAATAATTTATCTGCAATAAGTAAGGTCGTACGATTTCAAAAGTTACTTAGCTTCTAGCCCAAGATCGTTTAAAAGTTGCTCGGTAATGATAAGAGTTCATATCCAAGGCATAACTTATGAAGCGGGGCACGAAGATTGGCGAGTCCGAAAAGGCCCTAACAAGGCATGAGGATTCCATTTTATTGTTGAAGATCCAAAGAGATGTGAACAGCATTATTCCCAAAATCAATATGAAGGATCAAGACTCACGACGAAAAGCAATCAACTCCCATAAAGATCATGGAGAAGTCTATCCGAAAAGACCCTAACAAGGTATGAGGATAAATAGATCCAAGTCCGAAAAGGAGGCGGATCGTTGTATCTCAAAATCCCAATTAGCGATTGAAGAAATAATCATGAAGTCGTGGTCAAGAAAGTTTGAGTACCCCTCAAAAGTCTCCAAGTGAAGAAACTCTATTACGAAGAGAAGACCATTATCTCAACAACGTCTCTCAAGATATGAAGTATGAAGTACATGCCAAATATCGGCCCGAGAAAGGTCTCAAATCGTGAACCGAGTTATGCCAAGATATGAACTTTTTGATATCCCGAGAAGCAGTGTTAAGAGATTTTGTCCTTTAGCTAACTATTGATCAAATCGTCCTACTTTGCTTTCAGCCTAAATAAACTATCGAAATAAGTCCAAAAATGCATCTTCATGATCATTCTAAGACAAAAATAAAATATAAGAGATACACCTAGGAATAAGGGAGTTTAAGCATATAGTTAAGCCATGTGTGTAAGTGTTTGATTTGCTAACTTATAATAACAATGATCTCGTTTTTAAGCTTAGTTTGGGGAACGTGAAACTTGAGGGTGATAAATCTTCATAGCACCGAAGCCCTAATGTAAGTCCTTGATCTCTTTGCAAGTTATTTCCATATAGCTATTTTCAAGTGAAAATGGTTTTCTATCCTTTTGTTTACTTTTAATTTTTAGTTTTTCTTAGTACTTTAATTTTTGTTTAGTAGTATTTTAATAAGGACAAGGTTGATTGATTATGAGAAGAATGTAAAATTGCTTTATCACTAAGCATTGCATGAGGGCATGGCAATGGTTAAGTGTAGGGGATTTGATAGGTGTGAAAACACCCATCCTTTTACCACTTATTTCTTACTAAAACAAGACCAAAACACGTATTTAATATCAATTGTTTGGAATTATGCGTGGTTTTTGTGTTTATTATGTTTTCAGAGTCAACCGGATGAATATTGAAGAAAACATGGGATTGCACGGATTTATCGAGGAAAAAGACTCAAGACGAAGTCTATTGTCCAAGAGATGCAAAAGATTTGAAGTCATTGTGCCTATTTGAAGATTTATCGAAGAATATGGCCAAAGATGGAAGATTCATATATGTCGAAGAACTCGAGTCTATCAAACAAATGATTATAGGACGAGTTGGAATCATTCACCAACACTTCTCAAAATCCAAAGTCGGAAACGTTTAATTAAAGAAACGTAAAGACTAAAGAAGAAAGAAGAAGAGAAGCCCATGAACAAAAGCCCATTCACAAGCCCACAAAGCAAACGCCTATAAATAGGCCTACACTTCACAAGCTAGCTAGTTTTTTAGTTTTTCATTTTTTCATTTTCTCTAGTTTTAGAGAGAGAAAGTTCTCAACTTTCTCTCACTAAGATTTTTCTTTTCTCCATTTTTATCTTTCAAGTTTTAAGCTTTTG
The DNA here is from genome assembly GCA_025667525.1 of Glebionis coronaria. Classification (NCBI taxonomy): domain Eukaryota; kingdom Viridiplantae; phylum Streptophyta; class Magnoliopsida; order Asterales; family Asteraceae; genus Glebionis; species Glebionis coronaria. The sequence goes on from CM046877.1 coordinate 120,052,939, forward strand.
TATTTTGGATTTCACTAATCTAATTCAAGTTAAGCTTTTAAGTTCTTTAATCTCCTTCTACATTTCTTGATCTTGCTTCATTTTTGATCCGAACCCTCCTTGATCTGAATCCTTCATGATCCGTGATTGAAGTTGAGGTTGTATGATAAGAAAGTTCATTTCTTGTTCTTACAAAAGCTCATACACGTATAAGCTATAAACTCCCTATGCTTATTGGCTTATTTCTTGTTCTTAGCTTATTGATGTCCGGGTTCCTTTAAAGGTTTAATCTATTTAAAAAGCTTCTTTTATGAAGTCTATGATGTTTATGTTTTAAACGTTGTCGAATTCTAGCTTTTTGAGTTGTTTAAAGTTTGGGTAAGGTAGCTTATTATTCGTGCTTATTGAGTTTTCTGCTTCCCATTGATTTCGGATTAATATTGCATTCCATCGCAATACAAGGGATTTACACATTCCGACGGATTTCATTGTTTTGATCGTAATAACCAAGTGTGGTTCTACTTTGCGATCGATTGTACTTACCCCTTATTCCGATCTGGGATTGCGATCGCTCATTGCGATCGCATATTCCGACGGCACTAAGGTCCTCTTTAAGTCGAAACTCTGGCCAATTTTAATTTACCACATTCCGATAGTAGTGCATTGCGACAGAAGTATTTATGCTATTCCGATCTGAACTTTCCAATAGCTTACATTCCGACAGACATCATTCCAATAGACATCATTGCGACAGCTTTGATTTTGATTATTCCGATGGTAACTAACATGGACATTCCGATGGACTTTACTTTGACATTCCGATGGTTTGTTTTAGTTATATTCCGATGCTTATGACTTTGATGCATTCCGATAGAAATGATTTGCAATATTCCGATAGACTATGTTTTTAAGTTTTAAAGTTTTACGTAAAGTTCTTTCTAAAATAGCTTTAGGTTTAATATTTAAAACGCTTTAATTTCGCTCAACAAATTTTCATTACTTGCATTTAGCTTACAAAGTTGAAAACCAAAACCAACCTCTTTTTAGTAACCAAGAACAACTATTCTACCTTGAGTTGTGATCAATTCGAGAAGATACTGAGACATAATCTGACCCAATGAAAACTAAAGTATCACTTATAGCCGACGAACAAACACCCCCTAATACTTACGTTTTTGTTTTTTTGTTTAAAATTAATCATGTGTGTTCGTGTTTAATTATCGTGTTTTCTTTTCTTGAACGTTTTCTTAATATCATACATACATTCTTATCGTGTATTAATGTTTGTGTTTACGTACATACTACTTATGATAATTAATTAATATACATAATATTCGTATTAAATATTCGTGATGCATGTCGTATATTAATTAATTACAAAGTTTAAATTTAACGGTAACTTCGTGCATTAATGATCTTAGGATTATTAAATCGGGTTTTATAATGAGAGTCATAGAATACTGGTAAAGTGTGGTAGGGATGTTAGTGCTGGTAAGTGTGCTTGTAAAAGAGGTAAAAAACCAATAGAAGACAGCAATCTAATTGAGACAGATGCTAGTGAAGAAACAAGCTCAGACATTGATATAGGCAAAGGTAAGGCAAATTAGGTGAGCCCAGCAAAAGGAGTGAAACATCAAAAGTTAATTGGGCTGAAAGAAAGGCAAAAGAAAAGGAGTATGTGATGGCGGGGTGGACTGTCCGTTTAGGCTATAGGCTAGTTGGATGGGCAATGAAAGGTCATTTCAAATCAAATCCCTCTACCCTGCTCACAAGTGTTGCAGAAACTACAATTTAGGTGCATTGGTTACATATAAATGGATAGCTGAGCATTATGCTAGGGACATCATTAATAACCCTAATATAAGTCATAGGTTTATGTAGAATTCAGTCAGAGAAAAGTTCATGATGTGAGTATAGGTCAATGTAGAAGGGCAAAACAGATGGTAGTGTTTGACCATGAGGGTGGCTTAATAGACCATTATAGTAGGATATGGGACTACAGGCAAGCCTTGTTGGACTCTAATCCTGGTTCAACCTGTCACATAGATTTGGAAGAAAAAGATGATGGGTGATACAAGGCTTTTGCCCGTATAAAAATTAAAGTTCTTTGTCGTGGTCTAATCGAATTGATCTGGTTTAACTATGCGACTCAGTCGTTCTTTGGTGAAACAAAAGTTGTGTCGTTGTAGTATTAAAATGTGCAAAACTTTAAAGTGAAATGACTTTAAAGTAAATCTAAGTCTAATTTAAAATAAATGGCAAGTATTTAAAAGCGTGACGAAAATTAAAAGGTACTAAGAGTAAATAACGCAAACTTAAATCTATCTAAGGTAAACTTAAAACGCAACTAAAACTTAAAACTAAGGCAAGGCTAAAATAAATCTAAGGCAAATAAACTTAAAGTACAATTAAGTAAAAAGGCGGGAAAAATAAAGCTTGAAAATTAAAAACAGAAAATTAAAGACAGAAATTAAAAGAACCTGAAAAATAGCTCATCCGGAATAATCCTTTGTTCGGAATAAACACTCATCCGGAATGTCACCTTCGTTCGGAATGTTCTTCTTCACTCGGAATATTCACCAAAAACCTTGATCCGGAATAAAATGCTTACTCGGAATATGTCACCTATCCGGAATAATCTTCTTTATTCAGAATAAGTCCTTGGTTCGGAATAATGGTCTTGATCTGGAATATTGTGCTTGATCCGGAATATCTCTTGATCCGGAATAATATTCCGAATAGAACCCTTGATCCGGAATGTCTTAATATTCCGAATAAACTCCTTGATCCGGAATAATAAATTATTCCAGATGAACTTGCTTACCCGGAATATTATTTGATTCGGAATGAGAGGTTGATCCAGAATATCCTGTTGATCCGGAATAAAAGGTTGATCCGGAATGTCCAATATTCCGGATGAGCAACCTTTTGATCTGGAATCTCAAGAACAGCTCCTTGGTTCGGAATACCTGGGAATATAGTAACAACACAAGCGAAGAACACGGAACAAGAAAAAGATACGGATCTAATAAAAACTAGACAAAATCAACCACAAGATTAAATCAAACTAATCACAAAGCATCTACTAATGATAATCAAACAATCCAAAACAACAAAACTAACAATAATGATCAAGATAATCAAAACCCACTTAAATAAATCAATAAAAATCAATAACATGAACATGAACAAATCAACATAAAGATTAAAGAAAGGAAGATAGAAGATTAACAAGATAAAGTAAAGATTGACAAGAATTAAAAGAACACTTACTTGAAATTAAATGTATTTAAGGTGCGGGACAAGGTATTTAAATGGACATGAAATTAAATGTGCAGGAAAGTAAAATGGAAGAAATAGTGTGTCAAACTATCCAACCAACTGAAAATGATATAATCCTAATCTATATATAGGGGAGGTTAAGGAGTGCTTAGGAAGCTTCCTCCCTCTTTCATCTTTTCCTTAATTGCGTCATTAGGTCCTTGCTTTCTTTAATCTTCTTAAATCTTGGATTTTAATGACTTTGGCTCGGGATTTCTTTGAACTCATCTTGTAATTCTTCAATAAATTAGACTTGAGTTCTTCGGCTTTTGGTAAACTTCCGTCTTTTGACTTTTTCTTCGATAAATCTTCAGAATTTGTATTGGACTTCCGTTCTTTTTGCACTCTTGACTTCTTGTGTAACACCCCCAAATTTATACAACTTGATACAGCGGAAGACTAGTTGGTGTTACGGGATAGCACATTACTCACATCATAGACAACGCATAAAAATCGCGTCGTTTATTTATAAAGCATTTCCATTTAATAATATTAAAGTTACATCGGTCCCAAGTCATATTATTTTATACAAAGTTTTACAAAGTATCTGAATGGAAATTATAGTTTAAGTGCGGGCCATGCATTCTTGTTGTCTTCCCGAGAATTACCTTCAAGTACCTGAGATAAAACATGTTAAAAGAAAGGGTCAGCGATAACGCCGAGTGAATTCATAGAGTTTAATAAATTCCATCAATATAATATCAGTATAAAAGTATTACTGAAAATCATTTTATACAAATCGTTTTGATAGGCCATAAAATAGCCAAAGTCATTTTATATAAATCCTTATCGAAAATCATAATATAGGCATTTGCCTTAAAATCATTATACGAGCCAATGTCGTAAAAACATCATACAATACGTCTTATGACGTTGTAGAAAATCAAATAAAAATCCGTTATATGAATATGGTTATGAAAACCAAAACACGAACATAATATCAATAGTATGACCCAGTATTGCTAGTCAGGCAATACATCGTAATTCGGAGCGTCTAGTAAGATTTTGGTGATTGGATTATTACAAGCCGCATGACATTGTTACCTTACTAAAACCAAAACGGGTAGCTAACCCGATACCAATTTTGCCCATCTAAAGTAGCGTGTCGTCACAAAGGTCACGCTATTGAAATCTTCTCATACATAAATTCGCTTACCAATCAATGTGGCACGACAGGGATCAACCGTCAAGGCGCGAACTGGGGTGATCGTCCCCAAATAGTACTATTAAATGTATAAGCGTCTACCAACTCCCGGTAGTTCACAATTCATGCTAATGGGACTTTTAGTGACATAACCTAACTTTAATAATCCATTTAATTTCGTCTATCGGGTCCATTAATCATTTATCGGGTCATACAATCGGGTCATTCAATCATTCGGGTCCAAAATCAATAAACAAACAATCGGGACAAATAGTGTCCTATTTTATAAAAACTAACATGTTATCTCCCTCGCGTGTTTATAAAACATTTATAAAAATATTTAAAAGAGTGCGAGGCTATGAACTCACGTTGATGTGGGAAGGCGGGTTATCGGCAATTCGGACGTACGGTACGTGCTTCAATCACGGAAACCTAGACAAATAATACTCGGTCTTAGACGTTTGTCCAATGACTTTATAAAAATAACAAGTATGTATACATATGATGATTATATATATATGATGATCAAGTGGGTTTACATATTCTCGTTTACTCCTTTTAGTGTTATATGTCGATAACTTTTATATTAGTTTACTAGTTTTACCCGTTTACGTGTCTTAAGCCCAATAAGCTTATTATAAGTTATTTAACTTATTTTAATCCATTTTGTACCTAGATTATCAGTATGTATACTTTCCAAGTTGGGCCTAAATGGGTTAAGCCCAATAGATTCTTTTTACAAGTTTTTATCCTATTTAGTCCATTTATTAGTCCAATATGTTTATTTAACTTGTTAATGTCCGTATGCCCTATAGTTCGGGTTTTGTCGGTTTTTACTTGTTATACATGTCTATATATCAGTATATAAGTTTTATAAAGTTTTCATTAGACGGGTCCAACCATCTAAGTTTTATTTAACAAAAACGTTAATTTTACGGCAATAGTTGAAAAAGTCGTAAAAATCATATTTATAGTTTTTATTACTTATAAAACTTAACAAGTTACCATTTTTATAAAATGTCAACTTATTTAACCTTTTACATACTTATATAAATAAAATCCATAAGTTAGTGGGTTTTTATTTTACATTTTATACTATTAAATTTTGAGTGCTTATATAATAGTAATATACTTTAATTTCCAAAAATCTGATTTTTATCTTCACTTTCACCAAAACTGCCATAGCTTGAGTTCTACATGGAGATAGAAGCTCAAATTTTTATCACATAAACTAAATGATATGTGATACATTTAACTCTTTTATAGCTACTGTTGAATCATCCTTTAAGTATTTTCTAAAAATCGTCCAAAACAGTAACCTCAGATTTATACCCTAAACTTGTTTTGATCATATCTCACTCATTACTTTGATTCCATTGCATGGCCAACTCTCACATGTGTACAAGACCCATAGCTTACTGTAAATCTATTAATCTATTCCATTTTTATCAGTTCACCACTTGATTCTTTACTGTTTTATACAGCCAACATATTTAGACAAGATTTTAGACTTGTTTCTTATAGTTTTTCATCTTTTTATCCATGATTATCAACAACAAATCCCCACATAACATTTTTATCATCATATAATCATCATAAATATATACAATAGGAAATAAAATACATGTTTACATAAACAAAATAACAAGAAGATGAGGAGGACAATCTTTATACCACCAACTTGATGTAGGTTATGATTTTGACATGGTTTTTGATGGAGAAATGATGAGATGGCATTTATACATGATCTCATCGTTCTTTTCGGGCTTTAAATGCATAAAAATGTCATAAAATACCATATATATGCTTGTGTTTGTTTACTTGTGTATTTTAGGTATGGATATCGTGAAAAAGACAAAAGATCACAAGATACAAGGAAAAACGAACACGAGAAACGAAGCCGTACAATGAACCGGGCCCTAATCATGGAATTTTCATCAAATACCCTTGAAGACTTGAAGACAAACAAGATTGATCATCCAAGAATGAAGAAATGACACTTAAAACCCTTGTATATTAATTATTACAAGTTTGGTCCCTTAAGTTTGTCAAAATTACAAAAAGGTCCTTCAACTTTGAAGAAATGGCAAGAATAGTCCCTCAACAAATTCAAATTGCCAATTATGGTCCCTCATGAAGTGAAAGACACAATGAAGACCTTTGAAGATCAACTTTGTCCAAAAACAGCCCTTGAATTATTCAAAGATGCCAAGAACAACCCTTGAAAACATTTTGGAAATGTTTTGTGCCAAAAGTGTCAAGTATGGAATGATATTTACAAAGGAGAATCGTTTTTAGGGCTTAAAACCTTAAAAGCCAAAAATAACAAAAGAAAGGGACCAAATGTGCCAATACTGAAACATTTAAACTGAAATGGCGCTTAACACTTTGTTTCCCCCATTTTCGGATTAAAACACTTACTATTCACTTTCACCATCCCCAGATTTTACCCCGACCTAAACTTGGGTAAAACCCAATTCATCTTGCACACGAGTAATTCACACATACTAAAACCTATCCCACTCCTAAAACACCCACTCCCACACGTGTATACCAAACCCCAATTCCCCATCCACCAATAGGAGCAATCCTTGGGCTCCAAGCACACTGACGTGTCCCAAATCAACCACTCAGCTTTATTCCTTCCTCCCAAAGCAAAAAGGAACGGTTTAGATCAAGTTTGAGCAAAATACACCAAAAACGTCCAAGGGGTATTTTTGAGATTTTCCATGTATTAGGGTTTAGTTTTTTGGATTCTAGATCCTTCTTAGCTTAGTATAAAAGAGGCCCCAACCTGTGGGTGACCCTTTGTTCCAGTTTTGAAGCTTACACTTGTAATTCCTTTTTAAAAGAAATAAAAGTTTGGTTTTTGTTCAAAACAAGTATAATTCCTTTTTATTGTTTTTTAAAAGTTGTGTGAAGTGTAATGCTTAATTCTGAGTTCCACCTTTTTTATTTGGTTGAGTAATTTTGATTTCCAAAATTTACTTGAAGGTTTCTGAAACTTGAAATTCTTGGTAAGGAATTTGATTCAAGGATTTGGTGTTAGAAGTTCTAAGTTATTGTTGATTTAGGGTTTTAAAAACGTGTTTGGAAGGTTCAAAAGGTTTTGGAAAGTTTTTAAAAAAAGAAAAGAAAAGAAAACAGAAAGATATTATTGCATATATTGTCTTGTTTTTCCTTTGATTTTGTTACACAGGAATTGAAGGTTGTTGATATTTGTGTCAGCCCCAACCCGAGTTGGGAAGGAGGAGACAAGGCTGTCTCTAAGGTTTTGGAAGTAAAACCCTTAGGTAAAATCACTTTTTACCTTTGAAAAAGTTCATAAAGCTGTTGGTATGATCCTATGTGATTTTGATGCTATAGTGTGTTTAAGTTGTTTGATTTGAGTTTATTTGAGCTTGTAATGCATGTTAATGCTATTTGGATCAGTTTTGCTTAGTTTTATGGTGTTTTGATTAGATCAAAGTTGCTTAATCATAATAACAGGGTGTTTGGCATTAGGTTTTAGCAGGGTAGAGTTCTTGATTTAGTGTTTAACTAGGTGTTAGATTGCTTGAAATTGGTTAAGATAGGTTTTTAATTAGTATTAATTTAGTTTGAAACAAGTTTGGAGTTAAATTGGTGTGTTTAAAAAGGAAAAGCTAGTTAAAAATCTACATAAGTCAAAATCTGTTTGAATTTTGTGAGTTTTTGGAGTTTGGTTCTGGAAATCTGTGAAGTATAGGGTGAAGTTATAGCTTGATTTGGCTTGTATGTCATGTTTTGAGTCTGTGTGCTTAATCTTGGAGTCTTAAGTTCATTTGAGTGCTAGATAAAAGCTGTTAAACCACCAGACTTAGGCTATTCATCACAGCAACTCATCATTGGTCATTGGTGTGCTTTGGTGCTTGTTTTGATCTATTGTGGTGTGCTAATTGCTTACTTGCTGCTTGATTTGACTTCTTGTGCTCAAAAGAGCACAAGAGTGCCCCATTGCTCCAATAATAACATCCAAATAACCCACAGCTTAAGACCTCTTGGCTGATTCAAAAAAGTAAACACATAAGCTATCTGCTTGTGTTAAAGTTTCATTCTGTCCACGTTTTGTTCAAGTAGTTGGCATTAATCAGGGAAACAGGATTGGAGTATAAGCTTACTAGTTGTCACATTGGTTGGTAAAAAGTAAAAAGCAAAAAAAAAAATAAAAAAAGAGTAAAAAGGGTTGCTAAGATTCGAACCCCCGTCTCCACTCCCACACACCAAACACTTAACCGTTGCGCCCTTGGGTCTTTTACTGACCAAGGGTGCAAGGTTAATTTACTTAACCTATTTTTCTTTTGTCTTTTATATAATAAGCCGTAGCTTTTTCTTAATTTTCTAGCTTATTTCGTTAGCTTATTTCATTCTTTTTATTTTTCCTAGGAAGGTTATAGGTTAGTTGACTTTCCAAAATTGGTTTCATATTTTTCCGTTTATTTATTTATTTTCTAGGAATTAATTATTACCCGTTTTTTATAAATTCAATAAAAAATACCAAAAACAGTTTTTATTTCTAGGAAAAATAGTTTTTAGCTTTTTAATATATATTTTGAGGTTTACATATAGTTTTGGTTTTATAAACTTTAACTTTTAATTTTATATTAATTTAAGGTTTTTATAAACTTTAAAGATTTTTATAAAATTATTAAAAAAGGTTTAGGAGCTCTAATTAGTGTTTTTCTCTTAGTTATATTATTTAGGATTTTTAGAAATTTTTTATTTTAAATTTTAGAAACTTTTTATTTTTAGCATTATTTTATTATTATTTTAATATTAATTTTTCAAAATTTTATTTTTCTTTCTTTTTCATTTTTCCTAGGTTCTTTATCATTAATTAGGACTATTTCCATTTTTAGAATAATTTTCTAGCTTTTAGATTTATTTTTATAATTATTTCAAGTTTAATTAGGTTTTAATCATTTTTAGAGTTTTAAAAATAGTTTTAATAGGTTTTAATTTTTAGAAAATTACTTTTTAGTCTTCTAATAATATAAGTTAAGTGATTATTCAATAAAATCATATTTTAGACATTTGAATTAGTTAAATTTAATTTTAGGGCTTTAATTAGCATTTAAAATTAATTATTTAATTAATAAAAGGTTTTAAAATATCTTTGTTGGATTTTTATCTTTATTTATATTATTTTAGACTTCTTTTTAGTCTTTTTAATTATTCATTTTGTTTTTGGTTAGTATAATAATTTTTAATTTTTGTGGTTTTTCTACGGTTTTACGTCTTTTTCGTCGTAGTTTAATTTTAACGTAACCGTCTTTAATCTTCTCATCCCCATTCTTCTCAATATTAATCTCAAATACATACAAGTTAATTCACAACACCATACCTCCTTGGGAAACGAACTCTTTCTCTCATTTTATTTGATTGTGGGTCATTTGTGCACGGTTTTCCTAAACCGTCGTACTTAATACTTTCCGCTATTTACGCTCTTTTCCTAAAGAGTAGTAAAACAATACAATCATTTTGGCGCCGCTGCCGGGGAGGTGTGTTGTGCTTTAATTTGGAAAATTTTGTTTTTGATATTATCCATAAATAGTATTTGTGTTAAGTGGAACTCCCTTAACACGTATTATCGGTTTTCTTGGTTTTTCTTTGTGAATATTATTAATATATTGTATTAAGTATCACAATCAAAATACAATATCTCCAAAAGTGTGAAAACACAACCTTAATTGGGATTTGATCTCCTAATTATTGTATTCGAATCTCAAACAAAAAGAAAAGGCAAAAATAGATAAATACTTTCGTGAAGCTCGATTTTGAAAAATACGAACTATAAGGTGGGTATAAGGCGGGTATTATAAAATATACCCTAAGGAAAAAGGCTCTTAAGTGCTTCGCGCCGCCTCGTTTCCCCGCTTGCTTGTGAGTATTTTGAGATTGAAGGCTAATCGAGGGTTTTGCCGCCCAAAGTATTAATACGTATACTATATTTGCTTGGTTTTCTTTGTGATTAAACCCTCGTGAACAATTTGGTTTTCACCAAAGTTCTAAAGTCATTCGAAGGCGTTCACTCCACGTGATCGTTTTCATTCCTTTGAGGCTTCTTTAATCAAGAGTTTGATTCGAGGAGAGATTTTGTAGATTGTTGTCTACGAAGATACACCAAAATCCAAAAAAATTAAATATCATCAAAAACACAAAAAAATTGAAAATCCACAAAACAACCAAAAAGAATCTTCTTTGCTCACCTCCCATTCTTCGTGTAGTTTATGATCACTCGTAATCAAGCAAAACGAGCTCGTAAACGACTTCAAAAGCAAGCAAATCAAGGATCGTTGATTGTTGAAGAACCTCCAATTGTTGAACCTATTATAGAACAAGAAGTCGTAATGGCTAATCGTACTATGATGGAGTTGCTACAAGCACCCACCGAGGGTTTTGGAGAGGCCATTGTTATTCCCGCCATCCTTGCGGAGAATTTCGAGATTAAGACGGGTTTAATGTCGATGCTACAAGCAAACAAGTTTCGAGGTCATGAGAAAGACAACCCGCATTACCATATTAGGAATTTCAATCGTCTCACCGCCACTAGCAAATTCAAAGATGTTCCACATGACGCCATTAAGATGATGTTGTTTCCATATTCGTTGGATGGACCCGCAAAAATTTGGCTCGAGAAAGAACCGCCAAATTCGATTTTGACATGGGCCGATCTCGTTTCCAAGTTTGTGAACAAGTTTTTTCCACCATCGAAAACAACACACTTAAAAAATGAGATTTCACGATTTGTGCAACGTAACAATGAAAGTTTTTCAATGGCATGGGAACGATTTAAAGAGATGTTACATGAATTTCCTCATCATGATTTTTCGGAATTGCATCAAATTGATACATTTTATAATGGGCTTAATGATCATGAACGAGATTATTTGAATGCCGCCGCGGGTGGTAATTTTTTGTGCAAGACGACAAATGAGGCTTTACAAATCATTGAAAATCGATCTAAGGTTTATAGCCCTCGTAACACACCGAGTGTTGCCAATATGGGTTCGTCATCGTCATCACAATCGTCTCGTAGCATTAATGCCTTACATGATGAAGCTAATGAGGAAAATCGGTTTTTTGATAGATTTGCTAATCTAATGTCCCATTGGAAGGCTCAAGAAGCTTCCAATTCCGCTTCGGTTAAAGCGGTTGCTAAGAGTTGTTTATCTTGTGGGGGAGCTCATGATCTTTCCGAGTGCATTACCGCGGATGGTAACACTTCGAGTGCTTATGTAGCAACGGGAACTTACAACCAAAACGGCCAAGGTTCCCGCCAAAATCAAGCTCCACCAAATCAAAATGTTAATAATTATCGAAACAACAACCAAGGTAATTACCAAGGCAACACACGCAATTACAACAAAGGGAATTATCAAAGTGGGAATGGACAAATTTCTAATCAAAACCAAAACCGTGATTTTCAAAACACCACACAAGGTTTTCAAAATGCTCACACGAAAAATTTGCAAGGAGAATTTTTAGATTATGCAAAAGCAAATGATGCTAAATTTGATAATATGCAACGTGAGATGATTAGCTTAAGGTCCGAATTGAAAAACGAGCTTAAAAATGAACTTGCTAATGAACTTAAAACTCATGCAAACAAAATGGAAGGAAATGTCCAACGTCTTCAACAAAACCAACAAAAAATGGAATTAGGACAACATGAGATTAAGCAAGAGTTATTGAAAGCGGATGCTAGGCAATCAAAATTTGAGGACCGAATGGCTAAGATGTTTGAAGCTATCATGTGTAAGCCCTCTTCTTCGGGTGGTCTTCCTAGTGATACCATTAACAACCCGAGGGGAGAATTGAAGGTTGTTGCTACACGAAGTGGTAAAACTTTCAAGGAACCAATCTCTCGTCCAAGTACTTCTACGGAGAAGGAAATCGAGAAAGAACCCGAAGTGATGGTCGAAAAGGAGCACATTACAATCCCACGAAGTACCGCTCAAACCACACCTACGGTTACACCAATACCAATTGTGGAACCCGAGTTTCCAAGGCCGTTGCCTAATGACCAACCCACACCACCCTTACCTTACCCTTCAAGACGAAACAAAGAGAAAGCACAAGAAAGGAACAATTATCAATTTGAGCTATTTATGAAAATGTTTCGTGATCTACACTTTAACATAAGTTTTGCCGATGCTTTAATCATGATGCCTCGATTCGCCGCAAACTTCAAAAGTATGCTAAACAACAAAGAGAAGTTACAACAATCGTCTAGTTGTTCATCGGTTTTTCTAAGCCGCATACCACAAAAAGTCGGTGATCCCGGTAAATTTTTGATTCCGTGTGCTATACAAGATATGGAGGAATGCTACGCCTTGGCCGATCTTGGCGCTAGTATTAATTTAATGCCTCTCGAGATTTTCAAATCGCTTTCACTTCCGGCTCTTACTCCTTCGAACATGTCCATCGAGATGGCCGATCATTCTACGATCATGGCATGTGGAGTAGCCGAGGACGTTTTCGTTAAAGTCGGAAAGTTTTACTATCCCGTTGACTTTATCGTTGTAGACATTCCCATCGATCGAAAAGTTCCTCTCATTTTGGGTCGTTCATTTTTGGATACATCTAGAGCACTTATCGATGTTCATGCTCGTAAAATCACCCTTCGTTTCAATGAAGAAGAACTTGTCATCAATGCAACACAAAACTCCAATCTTTCTCATGTATATTCTATTACTACTTTAAACCATGGTGACTCGACCAATGTCGTTTGCAAAGAATTTTCACCAAGAGTTTTAGGGAATGTCTCCAAAAACAATTTACCATTTCCTCCGCCGGTGGAGGTTATGAGTGCAAAGCCTACAAAGAAGAAACCATCAATACTTGAATCGAAAAATCCTTCACCTTCATTCTTGAAAAGTGTTGATAAGTTGCCGGTTTCTACGGAAGATCTTTCGGATGATGAATATGTTGGCCCCGATGGGGAGGTTTTCTTCGTCGATAAACGTTTTGAGAACTTGCCACCACCAAAACCAAAACGGTTTCAAAATGTGAGAATTTTTAGTGTAACTAACATCATCTTAGAAACACCAAATGTTTTCGACATGATCAAAAAGGGTTTTCATAAGGAGAGTTTAAAAGATAAAAAAGGAAAAGATCTTAAATGTGATTTAATTGATTTTTCTACAAATCTAACTCCGTCATCACCACGTGATTTGAGTGCTACAAACTCGTCTACTCCTTTTGACGATGTTTTGTGTGGTTTTAGTATGGGGGAAGCCCCTTATGTTCCCTCATCCTTGTCCACCGAGGACGAGATATTCGATCCCGGAATTTCATGTAAAGGGAAATCTCGGTCTTCCACCGATGCAATAAATGGAAACTATATCTATTTGCTTGGTGCGAGTCTACCTCGAGTAGCTCAAACGTTTGTCTTACCAATTGTCTCACCCTTCTACTTCTCATCTATTTTCTTCAAACTCTTTGAGTTTATGGCACATGTTGAAGTGGCGTTGAATTGTTTTTCCAATAAAAACGAGAACGCCATCTTCGACCCCGGTATTTTGCATCATCTAAGGACTTAGTCCTTTTTACCGGTTGCTTTTTGGGCCTTGTTTATCATGTAAGCCCCTTTGACCACACCATGAATTTCCCTAAATGTTCACATTTTGAGGGGATCGAGTCGAGCTCATGACTCGGTAATCAAAAACGAGGTGCCTCGTGGGGGAAATCCCATGCTTATCTTTATGCTTTATGTTCACTAATAAGGGGACTTGTACCCTTCCAACTCATTGTCTCGTGGTTGTTTGTGATTGTGTTATCTAGATCATCATCATCATCGTCTACGATTGAAGACTCTCGTGTTCGTTTACATGAGCCTCCATCGCTCGTTTGAAGAAGTTTTTCACGATTCCATGACATATCCTTTATTGTTCTAACAATTATCTTTTAGCATAATTAATAAACGGCTTTAGATATATTGTTGATCACCCTTTCCATGCTAGATCCTAAGCATTCGATTCTTCGTCTCTAGTATGGGGGTGCTCCACCTTTAGACTCGAAACATTGAGGACAATGTTTACTTTTAGTATGGGGGGGTGAATAGGTACTTGCTTTGCTACGCCCTCATATTTTCCAACTTTCAATGTTTTGTTTTGCTAATAAGGCTAAAAATGGCCAAATTTTTAAAAAAATTTCTTAGTTTTCATAAGTGTTTTTAAGACACGAATGTATATTTTCCGATGGGTAGAATAAGAGTTAATTTTTGACTTGATGGGCATTTGGAGCCATTTACATTCCTTAACCCGCTCAATTCAAGTTTTGCTAGACTTTTATATAGGGAGCTTTAAAACGCGAAAGTCTTAATTCATTCGGGTTAAGAACAAGAACTTTTCGCAAGTTCCTATAATTGATTCTAGAAAGTCACTTATCAAGGGAACTTTAAAACGCATTCTCTAAACTTGAAAAAGTCCAAGAAAGTGCAAGATCCTATAGGTGGCTTGAAAACCCAAAACTTTGATTTGATATAGTCTTAATGAAAGCTAATCCAAATTTGGCTTAATTTTGACTTGCACGGCTAAGTATTCACGAGTCTCTTTAATTAGAAGTCTTTATATAGTGAAGAACGAGAAATGATAGAGTTAGACAAGTGATCATGCTAAACGTAGAACATGAAAGTGTTCTTTCAAAAACTCATATGTTTTTAATTGTGGCTTTTTCTTCCCATAAGATCAATGCATTAGGAATAAATCATAATTGCAATAAGTAAGGTCTTACGATTTGAAAAGTTACTTAGCCTCTAGCGCAAGATCGTTTAAAAGTTGCTCGGGGTTGAATAGAGTTCATAGCCAAGGCATAACTTATTGAAGCGGGACGCGAAGATTGGCGATCATCCAAAAAGGCCCTAACAAGGCATGAGGAGCTCTATTTTTGCTAAAGATCCAAAGATGATGTGAAGTATCATTGTTCCAAAATCAATATGAAGGATCGAGACACACGACGAGAAGCAATTACTCCCCTAAAGAATGGAGAAAGTCTATCCAAAAAGACCCTAACAAGGTATGAGGATAAATATATCCAAGTCCGAAAAGGAGGCGGATCGTTGTATATCAAAATCCAAAGTAAAGATTGAAGAAAAATGATGAAGTCGTGGTCCTATATGAAGAATCTCTCAAAAACGTCAAGTGAAGAAATTCCAATTATATGAAGAGAAGACCATAATTTCAAGAACGTCTTCCCAAGATTTGAAGTATGAAGTACATGCCAAATATCGGTCCGAGAAAGGTCTCAAATCGTGAAACGAGTTATGCCAAGATATGAACTTAAGGAGATACACGAGAAGCCGTTTTAAAAGATTTTGTCCTTCGGCTAACTATTGATCAAATCGTGCTACTTTACTTTCGGACTAATAACTACTTAAATAAGTCAATATGAATCACTTGTGATCCATGACAAATAGATAAAAAATGCTAGTAACCCATTTCCTTTTATAATAACTAGGATTGCGGGGAGAAAAAGTATTACACAATTTGAACGTATGAGTAGTGTTAGCATTGTGACTTGTACCAACAATGATCTTGTTTTTGCACTTAGCATGGAATGTATGACAATCAAGGATGACGAAGTTTACTCTAAGGGACATTAACTTGTTTCTATTCTTTGACCCTAAAAGTCACATTTTGGTGATGAAAATCATACATTATGTCTTTACACCATCTCGTAGTATGTTGCAAGTCTTTTACTTTTCAATAAAGGTTAATAAAATTGAACTTTGGTGATGCTTAGATACTTTATTCTAGCATTGCGTGAGGGCACGGCAATGGCTTAGTATGAGGGAGTGATGAGATGGCATTTATACATGATCTCATCGTTCTTTTCGGGCTTTAAATGCATAAAAATGTCATAAAATACCATATATATGCTTGTGTTTGTTTACTTGTGTATTTTAGGTATGGATATCGTGAAAAAGACAAAAGATCACAAGATACAAGGAAAAACGAACACGAGAAACGAAGCCGTACAATGAACCGGGCCCTAATCATGGAATTTTCATCAAATACCCTTGAAGACTTGAAGACAAACAAGATTGATCATCCAAGAATGAAGAAATGACACTTAAAACCCTTGTATATTAATTATTACAAGTTTGGTCCCTTAAGTTTGTCAAAATTACAAAAAGGTCCTTCAACTTTGAAGAAATGGCAAGAATAGTCCCTCAACAAATTCAAATTGCCAATTATGGTCCCTCATGAAGTGAAAGACACAATGAAGACCTTTGAAGATCAACTTTGTCCAAAAACAGCCCTTGAATTATTCAAAGATGCCAAGAACAACCCTTGAAAACATTTTGGAAATGTTTTGTGCCAAAAGTGTCAAGTATGGAAAGATGTTTACAAAGGAGAATCGTTTTTAGGGCTTAAAACCTTAAAAACCAAAAATAACAAAAGAAAGGGACCAAATGTGCCAATACTGAAACATTTAAACTGAAATGGCGCTTAACACTTTGTTTCCCCCATTTTTGGATTAAAACACTTACTATTCACTTTCACCATCCCCAGATTTTACCCCGACCTAAACTTGGGTAAAACCCAATTCATCTTGCACACGAGTAATTCACACATACTAAAACCTATCCCACTCCTAAAACACCCACTCCCACACGTGTATACCAAACCCCCAATTCCCCATCCACCAATAGGAGCAATCCTTGGGCTCCAAGCACACTGACGTGTCCCAAATCAACCACTCAGCTTTATTCCTTCCTCCCAAAGCAAAAAGGAACGGTTTAGATCAAGTTTGAGCAAAATACACCAAAAACGTCCAAGGGGTATTTTTGAGATTTTCCATGTATTAGGGTTTAGTTTTTTGGATTCTAGATCCTTCTTAGCTTAGTATAAAAGAGGCCCCAACCTGTGGGTGACCCTTTGTTCCAGTTTTGAAGCTTACACTTGTAATTCCTTTTTAAAAGAAATAAAAGTTTGGTTTTTGTTCAAAACAAGTATAATTCCTTTTTATTGTTTTTTAAAAGTTGTGTGAAGTGTAATGCTTAATTCTGAGTTCCACCTTTTTTATTTGGTTGAGTAATTTTGATTTCCAAAATTTACTTGAAGGTTTCTGAAACTTGAAATTCTTGGTAAGGAATTTGATTCAAGGATTTGGTGTTAGAAGTTCTAAGTTATTGTTGATTTAGGGTTTTAAAAACGTGTTTGGAAGGTTCAAAAGGTTTTGGAAAGTTTTTAAAAAAAGAAAAGAAAAGAAAACAGAAAGATATTATTGCATATATTGTCTTGTTTTTCCTTTGATTTTGTTACACAGGAATTGAAGGTTGTTAATATTTGTGTCAGCCCCAACCCGAGTTGGGAAGGAGGAGACAAGGCTGTCTCTAGGGTTTTGGAAGTAAAACCCTTAGGTAAAATCACTTTTTACCTTTGAAAAAGTTCATAAAGCTGTTGGTATGATCCTATGTGATTTTGATGCTATAGTGTGTTTAAGTTGTTTGATTTGAGTTTATTTGAGCTTGTAATGCATGTTAATGCTATTTGGATCAGTTTTGCTTAGTTTTATGGTGTTTTGATTAGATCAAAGTTGCTTAATCATAATAACAGGGTGTTTGGCATTAGGTTTTAGCAGGGTAGAGTTCTTGATTTAGTGTTTAACTAGGTGTTAGATTGCTTGAAATTGGTTAAGATAGGTTTTTAATTAGTATTAATTTAGTTTGAAACAAGTTTGGAGTTAAATTGGTGTGTTTAAAAAGGAAAAGCTAGTTAAAAATCTACATAAGTCAAAATCTGTTTGAATTTTGTGAGTTTTTGGAGTTTGGTTCTGGAAATCTGTGAAGTATAGGGTGAAGTTATAGCTTGATTTGGCTTGTATGTCATGTTTTGAGTCTGTGTGCTTAATCTTGGAGTCTTAAGTTCATTTGAGTGCTAGATAAAAGCTGTTAAACCACCAGACTTAGGCTATTCATCACAGCAACTCATCATTGGTCATTGGTGTGCTTTGGTGCTTGTTTTGATCTATTGTGGTGTGCTAATTGCTTACTTGCTGCTTGATTTGACTTCTTGTGCTCAAAAGAGCACAAGAGTGCCCCATTGCTCCAATAATAACATCCAAATAACCCACAGCTTAAGACCTCTTGGCTGATTCAAAAAAGTAAACACATAAGCTATCTGCTTGTGTTAAAGTTTCATTCTGTCCACGTTTTTGTTCAAGTAGTTGGCATTAATCAGGGAAACAGGATTGGAGTATAAGCTTACTAGTTGTCACATTGGTTGGTAAAAAGTAAAAAGCAAAAAAAAAATAAAAAAAGAGTAAAAAGGGTTGCTAAGATTCGAACCCCCGTCTCCACTCCCACACACCAAACACTTAACCGTTGCGCCCTTGGGTCTTTTACTGACCAAGGGTGCAAGGTTAATTTACTTAACCTATTTTTCTTTTGTCTTTTATATAATAAGCCGTAGCTTTTTCTTAATTTTCTAGCTTATTTCGTTAGCTTATTTCATTCTTTTTATTTTTCCTAGGAAGGTTATAGGTTAGTTGACTTTCCAAAATTGGTTTCATATTTTTCCGTTTATTTATTTATTTTCTAGGAATTAATTATTACCCGTTTTTTATAAATTCAATAAAAAATACCAAAAACAGTTTTTATTTCTAGGAAAAATAGTTTTTAGCTTTTTAATATATATTTTGAGGTTTACATATAGTTTTGGTTTTATAAACTTTAATTTTTAATTTTATATTAATTTAAGGTTTTTATAAACTTTAAAGATTTTTATAAAATTATTAAAAAAGGTTTAGGAGCTCTAATTAGTGTTTTTCTCTTAGTTATATTATTTAGGATTTTTAGAAATTTTTTATTTTAAATTTTAGAAACTTTTTATTTTTAGCATTATTTTATTATTATTTTAATATTAATTTTTCAAAATTTTATTTTTCTTTCTTTTTCATTTTTCCTAGGTTCTTTATCATTAATTAGGACTATTTCCATTTTTAGAATAATTTTCTAGCTTTTAGATTTATTTTTATAATTATTTCAAGTTTAATTAGGTTTTAATCATTTTTAGAGTTTTAAAAATAGTTTTAATAGGTTTTAATTTTTAGAAAATTACTTTTTAGTCTTCTAATAATATAAGTTAAGTGATTATTCAATAAAATCATATTTTAGACATTTGAATTAGTTAAATTTAATTTTAGGGCTTTAATTAGCATTTAAAATTAATTATTTAATTAATAAAAGGTTTTAAAATATCTTTGTTGGATTTTTATCTTTATTTATATTATTTTAGACTTCTTTTTAGTCTTTTTAATTATTCATTTTGTTTTTGGTTAGTATAATAATTTTTAATTTTTGTGGTTTTTCTACGGTTTTACGTCTTTTTCGTCGTAGTTTAATTTTAACGTAACCGTCTTTAATCTTCTCATCCCCATTCTTCTCAATATTAATCTCAAATACATACAAGTTAATTCACAACACCATACCTCCTTGGGAAACGAACTCTTTCTCTCATTTTATTTGATTGTGGGTCATTTGTGCACGGTTTTCCTAAACCGTCGTACTTAATACTTTCCGCTATTTACGCTCTTTTCCTAAAGAGTAGTAAAACACTACAATCAAGAAACTTGTAGACAACAATGACCATCTTCAAGACCACCATTCTTCATATACTCCTTGTGGAAAATCAGCCCCAAGACACCATGTATACTCCTCCTTGGATGTTATAATCACCACCATTCAAGAGAGCTTTAAGAGGGCTTCAACATAGGTAGAAATAACATAGGATTTTGTGGTTGATTTTGATCAATGGTGGTGTTGGATGATGAATATGGGACGGCATGTTTAGAGAGAAAAGGGTGGATGAAAGTTGTTTTGCATGTGTGTAAATGAAAGAAATGAAACTAGTTGCTAGTTTTGGATGGAAAGTGGGAAAGTATGGCTTAGAATGTAAGCTATGCTTACACTTGTAACATGTTAGCTAACTTGATGCCACCTTAGTGTGCGGTGTCAAGTAGTGTCGTCCAAACTAAGCTAGTGGGGTGGGACAATGTATTTTGTCCCATCTCACTAGTTTACGGGTATTCCTCGATTCTAGTTTCCTCGATTTGCGTGCCCTCGGGTCGTTTTACGAAAAACGTTTTTATAAATTATGAATCAACGTCACAAAACGAATCCAATAAAAATTGTTCCATCAAAAACGGAGTTCGAAAACGTAAATACGTAATCCTAAGGTTTCCGGTTTAGTCGTAAAGGACGTTAAAATAAAATTGTAAGTCCTAATCTCTTCTCGTAAATTTGTGAGTTTACGCACTAACACAAATTTAAAACTCCAAAATAATATTCATGGACAAATTTATTTTCTGAAATGTCGGACTGTCACCAAAGACGGTGTATGTAAACGTAAGCACGTAACATAGAATCCTCCGGTATAAACGTAGTCGACGCTACTTCAAGACGTAAATCCAAATTTCTTCCCGAAAATAAGTGAGTTCATAAAATAATATTTTCAAATAAATTATTGAGAATAAAATATCAACCATAAATTGACGGATTGTCACAGCATTTACCCCTAAACAGGATCTTTGTCCTCAAAGATCATCTTACCTTACTACTCGCTTCTTATAGAGTTAAAGCCATGTGGGTATTTCCCCCACATTCAATCTTTTCTCACAAGTGCAACTCATTATAATACGCGAGTTTCATCAAACATAACTACGGGAATAAGATCAGGCTTAATGTTGACTTACTTTCTCTATCCATGATGTTCACGGGTTTTTGATGAATGCAACTTTTCGCCGATCTAAGCTCTACTAAGAACAATCAGAATTTCACTTGATAGATATTCCATCAAGTTCGATTTACGAAACATAATTTACGCAGTCCTTGAAGTCCTAGGGTAGATCCAGCTTGTATGCCTTTCAATCCCAACTTTTTCATCATTTCAATGGTCCCATACAACGGGGACTTATATCCCATGATTTGTCAGATCATGAATTCATCTCTCCAAGGTTAAAAATTGTGGCATAACTTCGCTACCCATTTGGCACTTCAAGATCTACTCTTTATATTCACATATCCTCTTGCCCATTACCGGCAGTCAACAATCAGATCCTAATTTCAACAATCATTTCAGATCTCGCGGGTCGGGTATTTTGCAAGGATAGGTTCGCCATCATAGGAAACCTTAAACCTAAGAGACATGTCCAACTCACAATGGGTGTATGTCGGATGTCTTTATCTCAACTCTTGCTTACAGATGCTCTAAGATTTAGATCCTAACAAGATTAGATCTCGATCCTAATACGATAATTATCAATGATAATCTCTCCAAAGGAAAACGATTATACGGTCTATTACCAAAGGTCAATCATTCAAACATAGAACAGCACTAGTATTACCGTGTATCGTTACTTTACCTCGTCCCTTCGATTTGGGGTGGTACATAGTACTCTCATCAAGGTTCGTTCTCAATGATTTCTGAGCAAATCTCTAGAAATTCGATGCGAAGCGAGGATCTTGATATAGATGATCGATACAGGCACGCTATGTTTACATAACTCTTTTGCATTTATCATTAACGAGAATGATATTAACAGATTTGGTCAGTCTGTCGACGATGACCTAAATCGAATCAAATTCAGATGATGACCTTTGCAATAGCTAGACGTTTACTAATGTATGAGGCGATGTCTGCCTTCATAATATGTCATTAGTACAACTTCTTCAGACAAAGATACTTTTAGTCATAAATGACATAAATAGAATACTTATACTTACAAATTCCAACATAACTATATCTCACAATCCTCTATATTTAGGCAACCACCAGTGCCCTTTAAAACATTTAACGCCATTAGCTTCTCAATTTTAATGGTTCACATTATCCGTGAACCCCTTTTTATTATTTATATTATCCCTTTTTACAAACATTTTTTATTTTTATATCGTTCGGCAATTTATTTTGCACCTTCATGATTAAGGGACATGTCCTAACTGGTTCTTTATCTCTTCTACATAATGCGTCAGTATCTATATTCATTTCTCATGATGATATAATTATCATGTCCACAATTCACTCAGATATTCTTTCTATATTATGTGTCAGTAATTTCGTTCACCTTTCTTCATATTTTCTATGTTTTAGTTTCATTTCAACTATTATTTTTATCTATTTCTCAATCTGACGTCTAAAGCGTCGATAATTATTAAAACTAATTAAATATTAAATATTCAATTTTTATGAAACGTAAACGTAAAAGTTTTAAATTTCTTAGTTAGACCAATTATATAAAATGTTCAAAATAAATTTGAATTTAATTAACACGATTTTTGTTGATTTATCGAAAATAATTAATAAGATCCGTAATTGTTCGAAAAATCTTTGTTTATATTTTGGTCAAAATTTTCTTAGTTGAAAAGCAAAATTTGTTGTTTCAAATTTCAAGTTATGGTTTAAATGGTTTTCCTCAATCCTTTTTAAGTTATCTGGAGGTATACACAAACATTTACCCCTAAACAGAAGTTTAGTTAAATGGTTTGTGTATAAGGGAATAATCCCTTAAAATCCTTTGTTAAAATATTTGTCAAAACATATTTCCATTTCTTTTTGGTAAAATCCAAAGTCTTAAAAGGGCTCTTAATTTTTGAAGAGTCTATATGCATATATCTTACTATTATTAATCCAACGGTCATTTTATGTAAAGGATTAAGTTTTTAATCCCTAAGCGTTAATGGTTCTAATCTTTGAAAAGTCAATATAGCTTCCATTATCTATTAATTACACGGTTAAATCATATAAAGGATTAAGTCCTTAATCACATGTTAAATATTTAAGGTATAGGTTTTCATTATTTTAGCCAATTCAGGGCAATTTATAAATAATTATTAACTCATTCTTATTCTTATAAACAAATAAATGGTCCTTAATGATCGCGAGCATGAATTTATCAAATTACAGCCTACACACGAGATTCACCAAATTTATGAATACTACATGTGCATTGGTCAATCCAAACGACATCACATGGAACTCATAATGTTCATTACAAGCACCGGATGTAGTGATTGGAATAGATAATCTCTTTCGCAGATGCGAAGTTGATGATAACCATGCTATGGATCAAATTTGCTAGAACCTTGTAAATGATCGAACAATTCTTCCATTTCGAGTTATGGATATCGTTTTCGATTGTCAATTTACTCAGTCACAGTAATCTATAAATATAAGGAAAGATAACATCATAGCTCTTCAGGATGACAGGCTTGGTATAATAAAATCTTTCTTCGACAACTTTCTCAGTTGTACGGTAATTCCTTTAATTTAGATGGTGCTGTCATACAGTGCACAAGCCACAGGTGTAGCACCGGGAATATAATCAATACCAATTTCAACTTGCCTTAATGGCGAAAGTCTAGGTAATTCACCAACAAATACTTCCTAAAGTTTCAGATAACATAAACATCTTTTAATACATTCATATTAGGTTCTATCTAGATTACAATATCTATAACTAGTTCACAACCAATCACAATATAATCTCAAGTCCAAATACAGGATATGATCATCCGTCAAGAATTATTTAGTTCACTTTTGATAATCAACATCTTATCATTTAGGGGAATTCTACTCGAGTTCCCATTAATTAAGACAATGTCGTCATGTCATGATCAATCAATTCATTCTACTGGCATTACCAACTTTCCAGTTTTATTGCCGTCGATAAGATGTGAACTTCTCAAAAGACTGATAATAACTCATAATCCTTCACAAGTTCAAGGATATTTGGAGACACAACTGCTATTAAAAGAGTAAGGTCAACGCATAATCTATGTGAGAGAACTTCAAATCAGATACAGACGAAAACATTTAACGAATATGAATATATCCCATGTTTTCATAATTTGAGTACGCATTCGAAAGCTCCTCGGATCGTTACCCAGGTCATTCAAATGAAATCAAATCATAAGAAATGATAGGAACGTCGATACATCCAGTCGGGTATCAACACTCGGTAATCAAATACTTTTCCTAAGAATCTCACTACAGGAGAATTGGACAAGAAAGAATAGTCAATTGTCAAATAGGACAATTTCCACAGATGAGTAATTTCAACTCAGAAGAATAGATGCTACAGGAACATATGTAGGTATCCCTAACACTATGTCCCTATTTTTCACTTCTTGCAGATCTCATAAATTTTAATCTTTCACAATCTTCAAAGAAAATGTAGTGTTTATTCATTAGTTTTATGGTGACTACTAATCAGCCTTGCATAGTCCATTCCAAATTGTATGTAGGCGCGCAACTATATACAATTTCAAGATTAACGATGCAATACTCAGTTCGTCAAAATTTTATCATCATGTTTATAATAAAAACATTTTCATGTTTAATTCTTAAATAAGAATCAGAAATAAATTTATAAAGATTTTCTTTGTTATGGAAATAATTAAGTTTTCCAAAGCGTCTCATAAACAACTTCATTTTGATATCAATCACTTATAAATCTCACTTTGAATAATCCTTATTGTGATGAAAATTAAATTTTCTCAAAGGATACCGTTTTAACTTTATAAAAATAATGTGTGATCTGCAAAAGAGTGATGAAGAGTTGTTCACCGAGAACTAACTACAATATAATAGGAAAGGAGATTAGCCAATAAATCATGAGGTTCATGACCTCGATGGCATTCAGGAATACAAAGAGAATAATCCACAACGTAACTCAATTCAAGATGAGTACTTGTTCAATGGTTGCATCACTAATGTGAACATTAGGATGAAGCAATAAAAGATAGATAACATCGATACATGTAGAATTTAGTAATCAAAGGTAGTCTTTTTCATTAATCGCAAACAAGTCAAAATTGTACCGTAACACATTATGTGTCACTGTGTCATACAATTCTCAGAACTCATCCTACCAACTGATGTCTCAGTTGAGTTAGGGATTATTTTTAAAAGATACCACAATGAATACTAATCTACAAGAGTCATTAGGTGTCCCGCCTGTCCCGGAAGATCCATCGGTCTCAATTCAGAAGAAGATTTCTTTGATTTATTTATTGGACACTGGGCATCTTCATTAGTGGACAATGGCCTAGGAACAACCCTTAACACAAACCTACAATCAATTAAAACCTTATAATTTGATCACAAAACTTAACGACTTCTATTAATAATCTCATATTCCATATGGGTTAAATTTTACTTTATCCAAGTTTCAACCAATTTATACTCAATTCAATATCCTACCTCATATTCCAATACTTTCAATCTTATTCTTAGGCCTTAATAGGCAATAAAAGCTCGATATAAATCAATACTTAATTTCCAATCCTATATCTCTTACAACAACAATTATCAAATGAGTCATTAATATAAAATGACTTGATCATTCAATTAGACTTCTCGGAAAGGTACTAGCGGCATGAGGCTTTTGGGTAATGGTTCCAATGACAGCCTCAAGTGCAACATTCACCCTTTCGATTTCAAATTTAAGAATTGGATGACAACGAATCAGATGACGTCTTTCTAGGTGGTAACGTTTTGTCAAACTCCACTCTATAAGAAAAGATCGTCATAACATCGATATCAGATTTAATCTCTCCAATCCTTTTTCAATATTGTAATCAACTAATATCTACATTTCTACGAATATCAACCATTTGTTGGGATCATAAATATCCACAACTTGGTTTAGATCTAGGATAGCTAGAATTCCTACGAGAATAGCTTCGATTAATTTACTAGGGGATTTAGGGTATATTGTGACAATCTACGTCATATAAATACCTCGTATAAATATCAAAATAATCATCAAACAATCATGTAATAAAATTACATCATATATATATATATAATCCAAGTTATATATATATAAAAATAACACTTCTCAGTCTTGGCCTTGTCGGTAACTCGGGAATTCTTCGGCACCGTTATAGTCAAAAGATTTTTAGACATTTTTAGAAAAATGTTTATAGTTAAAAGATTTTGAAATGTTTTATTCAAAACCTTAGTTTTAAAAATCTTTCGTTCTCTATAACGAGAGCTCTGGTACCAAACTGTAACACCCCCAAATTTATACAACTTGATACAGCGGAAGACTAGTTGGTGTTACGGGATAGCACATTACTCACATCATAGACAACGCATAAAAATCGCGTCGTTTATTTATAAAGCATTTCCATTCAATAATATTAAAGTTACATCGGTCCCAAGTCATAATATTTTATACAAAGTTATACAAAGTATCTGAATGGAAATTATAGTTTAAGTGCGGGCCATGAATTCTTGTTGTCTTCCCGAGAATTACCTTCAAGTACCTGAGATAAAACATGTTAAAAGAAAGGGTCAGCGATAACGCCGAGTGAATTCATAGAGTTTAATAAATTCCATCAATATAATATCAGTATAAAAGTATTACTGAAAATCATTTTATACAAATCGTTTTGATAGGCCATAAAATAGCCAAAGTCATTTTATATAAATCCTTATCGAAAATCATAATATAGGCATTTGCCTTAAAATCATTATACGAGCCAATGTCGTAAAAACATCATACAATACGTCTTATGACGTTGTATAAAATCAAATAAAAATCCGTTATATGAATATGGTTATGAAAACCAAAACACGAACATAATATCAATAGTATGACCCAGTATTGCTAGTCAGGCAATACATCGTAATTCGGAGCGTCTAGTAAGATTTTGGTGATTGGATTATTACAAGCCGCATGACATTGTTACCTTACTAAAACCAAAACGGGTAGCTAACCCGATACCAATTTTGCCCATCTAAAGCAGCGTGTCGTCACAAAGGTCACGCTATTGAAATCTTCTCATACATAAATTCGCTTACCAATCAATGTGGCACGACAGGGATCAACCGTCAAGGCGCGAACTGGGGTGATCGTCCCCAAATAGTACTATTAAATGTATAAGCGTCTACCAACTCCCGGTAGTTCACAATTCATGCTAATGGGACTTTTAGTGACATAACCTAACTTTAATAATCCATTTAATTTCGTCTATCGGGTCCATTAATCATTTATCGGGTCATACAATCGGGTCATTCAATCATTCGGGTCCAAAATCAATAAACAAACAATCGGGACAAATGGTGTCCTATTTTATAAAAACTAACATGTTATCTCCCTCGCGGGTTTATAAAACATTTATAAAAACATTTAAAAGAGTGCGAGGCTATGAACTCACGTTGATGTGGGAAGGCGGGTTATCGGCAATTCGGACGTACGGTACGTGCTTCAATCACGGAAACCTAGACAAATAATACTCGGTCTTAGACGTTTGTCCAATGACTTTATAAAAATAACAAGTATGTATACATATGATGATTATATATATATGATGATCAAGTGGGTTTACATATTCTCGTTTACTCCTTTTAGTGTTATATGTCGATAACTTTTATATTAGTTTACTAGTTTTACCCGTTTACGTGTCTTAAGCCCAATAAGCTTATTATAAGTTATTTAACTTATTTTAATCCATTTTGTACCTAGATTATCAGTATGTATACTTTCCAAGTTGGGCCTAAATGGGTTAAGCCCAATAGATTCTTTTTACAAGTTTTTATCCTATTTAGTCCATTTATTAGTCCAATATGTTTATTTAACTTGTTAATGTCCGTATGTCCTATAGTTCGGGTTTTGTCGGTTTTTACTTGTTATACATGTCTATATATCAGTATATAAGTTTTATAAAGTTTTCATTAGACGGGTCCAACCATCTAAGTTTTATTTAACAAAAACGTTAATTTTACGGCAATAGTTGAAAAAGTCGTAAAAATCATATTTATAGTTTTTATTACTTATAAAACTTAACAAGTTACCATTTTTATAAAATGTCCACTTATTTAACCTTTTACATACTTATATAAATAAAATCCATAAGTTAGTGGGTTTTTATTTTACATTTTATACTATTAAATTTTGAGTGCTTATATAATAGTAATATACTTTAATTTCCAAAAATCTGATTTTTATCTTCACTTTCACCAAAACTGCCATATCTTGAGTTCTACATGGAGATAGAAGCTCAAATTTTTATCACATAAACTACATGATATGTGCTACATTTAACTCTTCTATAGCTACTGTTGAATCATCTTTTAAGTATTTTCTAAAAATCGTCCAAAACAGTAACCTCATATTTATACCCTAAACTTGTTTTGATCATATCTCACTCATTACTTTGATTCCATTGCATGGCCAACTCTCACATGTGTACAAGACCCATAGCTTAATGTAAATCTATTAATCTATGCCATTTTTATCAGTTCACCACTTGATTCTTTACTGTTTTATACAGCCAACATATTTAGACAAGATTTTAGACTTGTTTCTTATAGTTTTTCATCTTTTTATCCATGATTATCAACAACAAATCCCCACATAACATTTTTATCATCATATAATCATCATAATATATACAATAGGAAATAAAATACATGTTTACATAATCAAAATAACAAGAAGATGAGGAGGACAATCTTTATACCACCAACTTGATGTAGGTTATGATTTTGACATGGTTTTTGATGGAGAAACTTGTAGACAACCATGACCATCTTCAAGACCACCATTCTTCATATACTCCTTGTGGAAAATCAGCCCCAAGACACCATGTATACTCCTCCTTGGATGTTATAATCACCACCATTCAAGAGAGCTTTAAGAGGGCTTCAACATAGGTAGAAATAACATAGGATTTTGTGGTTGATTTTGATCAATGGTGGTGTTGGATGATGAATATGGGACGGCATGTTTAGAGAGAAAAGGGTGGATGAAAGTTGTTTTGCATGTGTGTAAATGAAAGAAATGAAACTAGTTGCTAGTTTTGGATGGAAAGTGGGAAAGTATGGCTTAGAATGTAAGCTATGCTTACACTTGTAACATGTTAGCTAACTTGATGCCACCTTAGTGTGTGGTGTCAAGTAGTGCCGTCCAAACTAAGCTAGTGGGGTGGGACAATGTATTTTGTCCCATCTCACTAGTTTACGGGTATTCCTCGATTCTAGTTTCCTCGATTTGCGTGCCCTCGGGTCGTTTTACGAAAAACGTTTTTATAAATTATAAATCAACGTCACAAAACGAATCCAATAAAAATTGTTCCATCAAAAACGGAGTTTGAAAACGTAAATAAGTAATCCTAAGGTTTCCGGTTTAGTCGTAAAGGACGTTAAAATAAAATTGTAAGTCCTAATCTCTTCTCGTAAATTTGTGAGTTTACGCACTAACACAAATTTAAAACTCCAAAATAATATTCATGGACAAATTTATTTTCTGAAATGTCGGACTGTCACCAAAGACGGTGTATGTAAACGTAAGCACGTAACGTAGAATCCTCCGGTATAAACGTAGTCGACGCTACTTCAAGACGTAAATCCAAATTTCTTCCCGAAAATAAGTGAGTTCATAAAATAATATTTTCAAATAAATTATTGAGAATAAAATATCAACCATAAATTGACGGATTGTCACAGCATTTACCCCTAAACAGGATCTTTGTCCTCAAAGATCATCTTACCTTACTACTCGCTTCTTATAGAGTTAAAGCCATGTGGGTATTTCCCCCACATTCAATCTTTTCTCACAAGTGCAACTCATTATAATACGCGAGTTTCATCAAACATAACTACGGGAATAAGATCAGGCTTAATGTTGACTTACTTTCTCTATCCATGATGTTCACGGGTTTTTGATGAATGCAACTTTTCGCCGATCTAAGCTCTACTAAGAACAATCAGAATTTCACTTGATAGATATTCCATCAAGTTCGATTTACGAAACATAATTTACGCAGTCCTTGAAGTCCTAGGGTAGATCCAGCTTGTATGCCTTTCAATCCCAACTTTTTCATCATTTCAATGGTCCCATACAACGGGGACTTATATCCCATGATTTGTCAGATCATGAATTCATCTCTCCAAGGTTAAAAATTGTGGCATAACTTCGCTACCCATTTGGCACTTCAAGATCTACTTTTCATATTCACATATCCTCTTGCCCATTACCGGCAGTCAACAATCAGATCCTAATTTCAACAATCATTTCAGATCTCGCGGGTCGGGTATTTTGCAAGGATAGGTTCGCCATCATAGGAAACCTTAAACCTAAGAGACATGTCCAACTCACAATGGGTGTATGTCGGATGTCTTTATCTCAACTCTTGCTTACAGATGCTCTAAGATTTAGATCCTAACAAGATTAGATCTCGATCCTAATACGATAATTATCAATGATAATCTCTCCAAAGGAAAACGATTATACGGTCTATTACCAAAGGTCAATCATTCAAACATAGAACAGCACTAGTATTACCTTGTATCGTTACTTTACCTCGTCCCTTCGATTTGGGGTGGTACATAGTACTCTCATCAAGGTTCGTTCTCAATGATTTCTGAGCAAATCTCTAGAAATTCGATGCGAAGCGAGGATCTTGATATAGATGATCGATACAGGCACGCTATGTTTACATAACTCTTTTGCATTTATCATTAACGAGAATGATATTAACAGATTTGGTCAGTCTGTCGACGATGACCTAAATCGAATCAAATTCAGATGATGACCTTTGCAATAGCTAGACGTTTACTAATGTATGAGGCGATGTCTGCCTTCATAATATGTCATTAGTACAACTTCTTCAGACAAAGATACTTTTAGTCATAAATGACATAAATAGAATACTTATACTTACAAATTCCAACATAACTATATCTCACAATCCTCTATATTTAGGCAACCACCAGTGCCCTTTAAAACATTTAACACCATTAGCTTCTCAATTTTAATGGTTCACATTATCCGTGAACCCCTTTTTATTATTTATATTATCCCTTTTTACAAACATTGTTTATTTTTATATCGTTCGGCAATTTATTTTGCACCTTCATGATTAAGGGACATGTCCTAACTGGTTCTTTATCTCTTCTACATAATGCGTCAATATCTATATTCATTTCTCATGATGATATAATTATCATGTCCACAATTCACTCAGATATTCTTTCTATATTATGTGTCAGTAATTTCGTTCACCTTTCTTCATATTTTCTATGTTTTAGTTTCATTTCAACTATTATTTTTATCTATTTCTCAATCTGACGTCTAAAGCGTCGATAATTATTACAACTAATTAAATATTAAATATTCAATTTTTATGAAACGTAAACGTAAAAGTTTTAAATTTCTTAGTTCGACCAATTATATAAAATGTTCAAAATAAATTTGAATTTAATTAACACGATTTTTGTTGATTTATCGAAAATAATTAATAAGATCCGTAATTGTTCGAAAAATCTTTGTTTATATTTTGGTCAAAATTTTCTTAGTTGAAAAGCAAAATTTGTTGTTTCAAATTTCAAGTTATGGTTTAAATGGTTTTCCTCAATCCTTTTTAAGTTATCTGGAGGTATACACAAACATTTACCCCTAAACAGAAGTTTAGTTAAATGGTTTGTGTATAAGGGAATAATCCCTTAAAATCCTTTGTTAAAATATTTGTCAAAACATATTTCCATTTCTTTTTGGTAAAATCCAAAGTCTTAAAAGGGCTCTTAATTTTGTAAGAGTCTATATGCATATATCTTACTATTATTAATCCAACGGTCATTTTATGTAAAGGATTAAGTTTTTAATCCCTAAGCGTTAATGGTTCTAATCTTTGAAAAGTCAATATAGCTTCCATTATCTATTAATTACACGGTTAAATCATATAAAGGATTAAGTCCTTAATCACATGTTAAATATTTAAGGTATAGGTTTTCATTATTTTAGCCAATTCAGGGCAATTTATAAATAATTATTAACTCATTCTTATTCTTATAAACAAATAAATGGTCCTTAATGATCGCGAGCATGAATTTATCAAATTACAGCCTACACACGAGATTCACCAAATTTATGAATACTACATGTGCATTGGTCAATCCAAACGACATCACATGGAACTCATAATGTTCATTACAAGCACCGGATGTAGTGATTGGAATAGATAATCTCTTTCGCAGATGCGAAGTTGATGATAACCATGCTATGGATCAAATTTGCTAGAACCTTGTAAATGATCGAACAATTCTTCCATTTCGAGTTATGGATATCGTTTTCGATTGTCAATTTACTCAGTCACAGTAATCTATAAATATAAGGAAAGATAACACCATAGCTCTTCAGGATGACAGGCTTGGTACAATAAAATCTTTCTTCGACAACTTTCTCAGTTGTACGGTAATTCCTTTAATTTAGATGGTGCTGTCATACAGTGCACAAGCCACAGGTGCAGCACCGGGAATATAATCAATACCAATTTCAACTTGCCTTAATGGCGAAAGTCTAGGTAATTCACCAACAAATACTTCCTAAAGTTTCAGATAACATAAACATCTTTTAATACATTCATATTAGGTTCTATCTAGATTACAATATCTATAACTAGTTCACAACCAATCACAATATAATCTCAAGTCCAAATACAGGATATGATCATCCGTCAAGAATTATTTAGTTCACTTTTGATAATCAACATCTTATCATTTAGGGGAATTCTACTCGACTTCCCATTAATTAAGACAATGTCGTCATGTCATAATCAATCAATTCATTCTACTGGCATTACCAACTTTCCAGTTTTATTGCCGTCGATAAGATGTGAACTTCTCAAAAGACTGATAATAACTCATAATCCTTCACAAGTTCAAGGATATTTGGAGACACAACTGCTATTAAAAGAGTAAGGTCAACGCATAATCTATGCGAGAGAACTTCAAATCAGATACAGACGAAAACATTTAACGAATATGAATATATCCCATGTTTTCATAATTTGAGTACGCATTCGAAAGCTCCTCGGATCGTTACCCAGGTCATTCAAATGAAATCAAATCATAAGAAATGATAGGAACGTCGATACATCCAGTCGGGTATCAACACTCGGTAATCAAATACTTTTCCTAAGAATCTCACTACAGGAGAATTGGACAAGAAAGAATAGTCAATTGTCAAATAGGACAATTTCCACAGATGAGTAATTTCAACTCAGAAGAATAGATGCTACAGGAACATATGTAGGTATCCCTAACACTATGTCCCTATTTTTCACTTCTTGCAGATCTCATAAATTTTAATCTTTCACAATCTTCAAAGAAAATGTAGTGTTTATTCATTAGTTTTATGGTGACTACTAATCAGCCTTGCATAGTCCATTCCAAATTGTATGTAGGCGCGCAACTATATACAATTTCAAGATTAACGATGCAATACTCAGTTCGTCAAAATTTTATCATCATGTTTATAATAAAAACATTTTCATGTTTAATTCTTAAATAAGAATCAGAAATAAATTTATAAAGATTTTCTTTGTTATGGAAATAATTAAGTTTTCCAAAGCGTCTCATAAACAACTTCATTTTGATATCAATCACTTATAAATCTCACTTTGAATAATCCTTATTGTGATGAAAATTAAATTTTCTCAAAGGATACCGTTTTAACTTTATAAAAATAATGTGTGATCTGCAAAAGAGTGATGAAGAGTTGTTCACCGAGAACTAACTACAATATAATAGGAAAGGAGATTAGCCAATAAATCATGAGGTTCATGACCTCGATGGCATTCAGGAATACAAAGAGAATAATCCACAACGTAACTCAATTCAAGATGAGTACTTGTTCAATGGTTGCATCACTAATGTGAACATTAGGATGAAGCAATAAAAGATAGATAACATCGATACATGTAGAATTTAGTAATCCAAGGTAGTCTTTTTCATCAATCGCAAACAAGTCAAAATTGTAGCGTAACACATTATGTGTCACTGTGTCATACAATTCTCAGAACTCATCCTACCAACTGATGTCTCAGTTGAGTTAGGGATTATTTTTAAAAGATACCACAATGAATACTAATCTACAAGAGTCATTAGGTGTCCCGCCTGTCCCGGAAGATCCATCGGTCTCAATTCAGAAGAAGATTTCTTTGATTTATTTATTGGACACTGGGCATCTTCATTAGTGGACAATGGCCTAGAAACAACCCTTAACACAAACCTACAATCAATTAAAACCTTATAATTTGATCACAAAACTTAACGACTTCTATTAATAATCTCATATTCCATATGGGTTAAATTTTACTTTATCCAAGTTTCAACCAATTTATACTCAATTCAATATCCTACCTCATATTCCAATACTTTCAATCTTATTCTTAGGCCTTAATAGGCAATAAAACCTCGATATAAATCAATACTTAATTTCCAATCCTATATCTCTTACAACAACAATTATCAAATGAGTCATTAATATAAAATGACTTGATCATTCAATTAGACTTCTCGGAAACGTACTAGTGGCATGAGGCTTTTGGATAATGGTTCCAATGACAGCCTCAAGTGCAACATTCACCCTTTCGATTTCAAATTTAAGAATTGGATGACAACGAATCAGATGACATCTTTCTAGGTGGTAACGTTTTGTCAAACTCCACTCTATAAGAAAAGATCGTCATAACATCGATATCAGATTTAATCTCTCCAATCCTTTTTCTATATCGTAATCAACTAATATCTACATTTCTACGAATATCAACCATTTGTTGGGATCATAAATATCCACAACTTGGTTTAGATCTAGGATAGCTAGAATTCCTACGAGAATAGCTTCGATTAATTTACTAGGGGATTTAGGGTATATTGTGACAATCTACGTCGTATAAATACCTCGTATAAATATCAAAATAATCATCAAACAATCATGTAATAAAATTACATCATATATATATATATATAATCCAAGTTATATATATATATATATAAATAACACTTCTCAGTCTTGGCCTTGTCGGTAACTCGGGAATTCTTCGGCACCGTTATAGTCAAAAGATTTTTAGACATTTTTAGAAAAATGTTTATAGTTAAAAGATTTTGAAATGTTTTATTCAAAACCTTAGTTTTAAAAATCTTTCGTTCTCTATAACGAGAGCTCTGGTACCAAACTGTAACACCCCCAAATTTATACAACTTGATACAGCGGAAGACTAGTTGGTGTTACGGGATAGCACATTACTCACATCATAGACAACGCATAAAAATCGCGTCGTTTATTTATAAAGCATTTCCATTCAATAATATTAAAGTTACATCGGTCCCAAGTCATAATATTTTATACAAAGTTTTACAAAGTATCTGAATGGAAATTATAGTTTAAGTGCGGGCCATGAATTCTTGTTGTCTTCCCGAGAATTACCTTCAAGTACCTGAGATAAAACATGTTAAAAGAAAGGGTCAGCGATAACGCCGAGTGAATTCATAGAGTTTAATAAATTCCATCAATATAATATCAGTATAAAAGTATTACTGAAAATCATTTTATACAAATCGTTTTGATAGGCCATAAAATAGCCAAAGTCATTTTATATAAATCCTTATCGAAAATCATAATATAGGCATTTGCCTTAAAATCATTATACGAGCCAATGTCGTAAAAACATCATACAATACGTCTTATGACGTTGTATAAAATCAAATAAAAATCCGTTATATGAATATGGTTATGAAAACCAAAACACGAACATAATATCAATAGTATGACCCAGTATTGCTAGTCAGGCAATACATCGTAATTCGGAGCGTCTAGTAAGATTTTGGTGATTGGATTATTTCAAGCCGCATGACATTGTTACCTTACTAAAACCAAAACGGGTAGCTAACCCGATACCAATTTTGCCCATCTAAAGCAGCGTGTCGTCACAAAGGTCACGCTATTGAAATCTTCTCATACATAAATTCGCTTACCAATCAATGTGGCACGACAGGGATCAACCGTCAAGGCGCGAACTGGGGTGATCGTCCCCAAATAGTACTATTAAATGTATAAGCGTCTACCAACTCCCGGTAGTTCACAATTCATGCTAATGGGACTTTTAGTGACATAACCTTACTTTAATAATCCATTTAATTTCGTCTATCGGGTCCATTAATCATTTATCGGGTCATACAATCGGGTCATTCAATCATTCGGGTCCAAAATCAATAAACAAACAATCGGGACAAATGGTGTCCTATTTTATAAAAACTAACATGTTATCTCCCTCGCGGGTTTATAAAACATTTATAAAAACATTTAAAAGAGTGCGAGGCTATGAACTCACGTTGATGTGGGAAGGCGGGTTATCGGCAATTCGGACGTACGGTACGTGCTTCAATCACGGAAACCTAGACAAATAATACTCGGTCTTAGACGTTTGTCCAATGACTTTATAAAAATAACAAGTATGTATACATATGATGATTATATATATATGATGATCAAGTGGGTTTACATATTCTCGTTTACTCCTTTTAGTGTTATATGTCGATAACTTTTATATTAGTTTACTAGTTTTACCCGTTTACGTGTCTTAAGCCCAATAAGCTTATTATAAGTTATTTAACTTATTTTAATCCATTTTGTACCTAGATTATCAGTATGTATACTTTCCAAGTTGGGCCTAAATGGGTTAAGCCCAATAGATTCTTTTTACAAGTTTTTATCCTATTTAGTCCATTTATTAGTCCAATATGTTTATTTAACTTGTTAATGTCCGTATGCCCTATAGTTCGGGTTTTGTCGGTTTTTACTTGTTATACATGTCTATATATCAGTATATAAGTTTTATAAAGTTTTCATTAGACGGGTCCAACCATCTAAGTTTTATTTAACAAAAACGTTAATTTTACGGCAATAGCCGAAAAAGTCGTAAAAATCATATTTATAGTTTTTATTACTTATAAAACTTAACAAGTTACCACTTTTATAAAATGTCCACTTATTTAACCTTTTACATACTTATATAAATAAAATCCATAAGTTAGTGGGTTTTTATTTTACATTTTATACTATTAAATTTTGAGTGCTTATATAATAGTAATATACTTTAATTTCCAAAAATCTGATTTTTATCTTCACTTTCACCAAAACTGCCATATCTTGAGTTCTACATGGAGATAGAAGCTCAAATTTTTATCACATAAACTAAATGATATGTGCTACATTTAACTCTTCTATAGCTACTGTTGAATCATCCTTTAAGTATTTTCTAAAAATCGTCCAAAACAGTAACCTCAGATTTATACCCTAAACTTGTTTTGATCATATCTCACTCATTACTTTAATTCCATTGCATGGCCAACTCTCACATGTGTACAAGACCCATAGCTTACTGTAAATCTATTAATCTATGCCATTTTTATCAGTTCACCACTTGATTCTTTACTGTTTTATACAGCCAACATATTTAGACAAGATTTTAGACTTGTTTCTTATAGTTTTTCATCTTTTTATCCATGATTATCAACAACAAATCCCCACATAACATTTTTATCATCATATAATCATCATAAATATATACAATAGGAAATAAAATACATGTTTACATAATCAAAATAACAAGAAGATGAGGAGGACAATCTTTATACCACCAACTTGATGTAGGTTATGATTTTGACATGGTTTTTGATGGAGAAACTTGTAGACAACCATGACCATCTTCAAGACCACCATTCTTCATATACTCCTTGTGGAAAATCAGCCCCAAGACACCATGTATACTCCTCCTTGGATGTTATAATCACCACCATTCAAGAGAGCTTTAAGAGGGCTTCAACATAGGTAGAAATAACATAGGATTTTGTGGTTGATTTTGATCAATGGTGGTGTTGGATGATGAATATGGGACGGCATGTTTAGAGAGAAAAGGGTGGATGAAAGTTGTTTTGCATGTGTGTAAATGAAAGAAATGAAACTAGTTGCTAGTTTTGGATGGAAAGTGGGAAAGTATGGCTTAGAATGTAAGCTATGCTTACACTTGTAACATGTTAGCTAACTTGATGCCACCTTAGTGTGTGGTGTCAAGTAGTGCCGTCCAAACTAAGCTAGTGGGGTGGGACAATGTAT
Source organism: Glebionis coronaria (assembly GCA_025667525.1). Taxonomy (NCBI): domain Eukaryota; kingdom Viridiplantae; phylum Streptophyta; class Magnoliopsida; order Asterales; family Asteraceae; genus Glebionis; species Glebionis coronaria. Next base: position 120,091,313 of record CM046877.1, read on the forward strand.
TTTGTCCCATCTCACTAGTTTACGGGTATTCCTCGATTCTAGTTTCCTCGATTTGCGTGCCCTCGGGTCGTTTTACGAAAAACGTTTTTATAAATTATGAATCAACGTCACAAAACGAATCCAATAAAAATTGTTCCATCAAAAACGGAGTTCGAAAACGTAAATACGTAATCCTAAGGTTTCCGGTTTAGTCGTAAAGGACGTTAAAATAAAATTGTAAGTCCTAATCTCTTCTCGTAAATTTGTGAGTTACGCACTAACACAAATTTAAAACTCCAAAATAATATTCATGGACAAATTTATTTTCTGAAATGTCGGACTGTCACCAAAGACGGTGTATGTAAACGTAAGCACGTAACGTAGAATCCTCCGGTATAAACGTAGTCGACGCTACTTCAAGACGTAAATCCAAATTTCTTCCCGAAAATAAGTGAGTTCATAAAATAATATTTTCAAATAAATTATTGAGAATAAAAAATCAACCATAAATTGACGGATTGTCACATCTTGACTTCGACTTTCGTCTTTATCTTTGATAAAAGCCCGTGAATGCCCGTATTTTCTCCACTTTTCTGAATTTCGTCCTAAATCACAACAAAAACACAAACCACGCATAATTCCGACATAAATGACATAAAATACACGTTTTGTCTCGGTTATTATTGTAATTAAGTGGTAAAAAGGATGGGTGTTTACACACCTATCAAATCCCCTACACTTGACCATTGCAATGTCCTCATGCAATGCATTAGTTACAAAGCACGTTTACATTTTTCATCATAATCAATCTACCTTGGCCTTTATTAAAGAGATAGAAAATTATACACATGCAAAGTAAAGAAATCAAAAACATACCTTCGGGTTTTGGAAATGTCATGAATGATCATCATCCTCAAGTTTTCACTTTCTCCAAACCAAGCTTAAAAACGAGATCATTGTTATTATAAGTTAGCAAACTAACACGAACTCATGTGGGCCAATTATTCACTTAGACTCCCTTATTCCTAGGTGTATCTCTTATATTTTATTTTTGTCTTGAATGATCACGAGGATGCATTGTTGACTTATTTCGATAGTTTATTAGGCCGAAAATAAAGTGAACGATTTAATCAATAGTTAGATAAAGGACAAAATCTTTTAAAACTGCTTCTCGAGACCTCATAAAGTTCATATCTTGGCATAACTTGCTTCGCGATTTGAGACCTTTCTCGGACCGATATTTGGCAGCGACTTCATACTTCAAACCTTGAGAGACGTTCATGAAATAATGGCCTTCTCTTCATAATAGGAATTTCTTCACTTGAAGTTTTGAGAGATTCTTCATATTTCGACCACGACTTCTTCATTTTTCTCTAATCATTATTTTGGACTTTGATATACAACGATCCGCCTCCTTTTTTGACTTGGATCAACTTATCCTCATACCTTGTTAGGGCCTTTTTGGATAGACTTATCCATGACTTTTGGGGAGTTTTTGCTTTTCGTCGTGTGTCTCGATCCTTCATATTGATTTTCAATAAATTATTCTTCACATCACATTGGATCTTTAGCAACAAAATATAGCCCTCATGCCTTGTTAGGACCTTTTTGGACTCGCCAATCTTCGCATCCCGCTTCAATAAGTTATGCCTTGGCTATGAACTCTAATCTATACCGAGCGACTTTTAAACGATCTTGGGCTAGAAGCTAAGTAACTTTTCAAATCGTACAACCTTATTTATTGCAGATAAATTTATTAGCAAGCGATGGGAGAATATGCTTATAATTAACCCACATAAATTCACGAAAGAATACCAAACTTATAATTGACTCTATCATCTCTCGTTCTCCATAGTTTAAAATCTCAAGGAATGAGACTCGTGGATGCTTAGCCTATTAAATCAAAGTTTTGGGTTTTCGAGTCGCCTATAGGATCTTTCAAATTCTTAGACTTTTTCAAGTTTAGAAATCGCATTTTAAAGTTCCCTTGATAAACGACTCTCTAGGATCAATTATAGGAACTTGCGAAAAGTTCTTGTTCTTAACCCGTGAGAGTTAAGACTTTCGCGTTTTATAGCTCCCTATATAAAAGTCTAGCAAAACTTGACTTAAACACGTTAAGGATACTAGCTAGAGTAAACTAAGATAAGTAAACTCGGGTTGAGTCAAAAGATTCACAACGTTTGAAAATTAAAACCACTTTATTAAAGAATTATTCTAGCAAAGAAAGAAAATAACTATACAAAGGTAAAAACTAATAGGCCAAAATAGATCAAAAATTTTGAAAAATGTCGAAAAATTGATTTTCCGGTTAAAATGAGGACAAATACAAGGAAAAGGCCACTTAACTTCGATAGAAGTCCCCCCTACACTTAATATAAACATTGTCCTTAATGTTTAAGCATGTGGGAGTAAACTCCCCTACACTTAGGACATTGTGCACTTTGTTTAAATCTCGCTAAGGAAGACACAACTAACGAGATTCCTATTTTAATATTGGAAAATATAAAATAGTGAATCGAAAAGAGTTTAGGATAGAACCGGGAAAATGGGAACACGGAATCACGGGTCGTCAAGAATCATCAAGAGTGGATCATTGAGCGCTCGAATCCCTGATTAGAAGAAGAGAGGAGATAGCAAACACCAACGGGTCTCCCCTACACTTAGGATAAAGAAAGCTAAAAGATAGATGCATGGGTTGCCTCCCAAGAAGCGCTTGATTTTTGTTTACCGAGTCGTGAGCCTGACTCGACCTTGATTACCATAGGAAGAAGCATGAAACATATCCACCGGGATCAAAGACATAGTTTTCGTCCATCAAATAGCAGGGGCTTAAGGCGAACAAGGCAAGCCAAAGTAGATTAGGCAAGGTTCCCTTAAGCAAAGATGGAGCACGGTGGAAGCAAGGGTGAAGTGGTGCAAGCAGATTTCCATAAGTTCCAAAGATATTTCCTTTTATTTCATCAGACGGATACTGAGATGGCTGCAGATATCGATACCGGGGTCGAACACCTTTTCTATTAAGGGAAAATAGCACTCAGGCTCAGCAGTATGTGAAGAAGATCCGCGAAGAAGATGCACAACCTCGTCCTCAGAAGGTGGACAAAGAGGTGTTAATTCATATGTGCTTCGGATGTCGGTGTCGACCGGTTGCTTCTCCTTTGAAAGAATTTTCTTCAAATCCAAAGTAGGATCAAGACGATAATCATCAAAATCAAAAGGAGGAGCACCACTCTCATGAGGGAAGTAAGTATTAAGAAACGTAGAGAAGTCTTCCTCAAAAGAGTAATCATCCAAAGTAGGATTAAGCATGGATGACGGAGGATCTTCATCATGAGAAGAATCACTCGAAAGAGTATCGGCCTCATCAAAATCATCATAAATGGGCAGGTCGGGATACTCGGAAGTAAGGTCATCATAATCATCCGAATCTGAGCTAGAATCATCATCATAAGCATCAAAGATGGATGGAGAATCATAAATAGGATAAGGTTCCAAATTGGAGAGAGAATCATCCACATCATCTTCAAAAAGTGGATTATCAATGCAAGACTCGAATAGAGGATTGTTGTAGATGACAAAATCATCGAGCACATTAATCATATTCGCATATTCTCGGCCATAGGATTTGCTTGTAAGCTTCCCCATTTTAAAAACTTGTGCATCATCCCCGACTCTTAAGATTAACTCGCCTTCGGCAACATCAACTAGAGCTCTTCCGGTTCTCAAGAATGGCCGACCAAGTATTAAAGGAATAGGAGGGTCCATTTCATAATCAACAACGACAAAATCGACCGGGAAAGTAAATGTGCCAACTTTAATGAACACGTCTTCGACAATACCAACGGGGTAAGTGAGAGTGCGATTTGCAAGCTCAAGAGTCATCCTTGTTGGAGTAAGGTCGGGTAATGATAGTGTTTTCCAAACACTTAATGGCATAAGATTAATACTGGCCCCGAGATCAGCAAGGGCAGTAAATTATTCGGTTTTGTTGAAAACAACGCAACACAAAACGACCGGGATCTCCAAGTTTTTCCGGAAGTTCTTTAAGAATAACTGCAGAACAGTTTTCATTTAAGCGTGTGTTGGCGAGCTCAATCAACTTCTCCTTCTTGTTAAGCAATTCCTTGAATGCTTTTACAAATTTCGGCATGTGGACAGGTGCTTCAACAAGGCTAATGTTGAAATTCATTTGAGAGATCATCTTCAAATAATTTGACATTTGACAGTCATCCTTGGTGAGCATTGTGGTCTTGCCTAGCCGTGAAGGATAAGGGATATTGGGTTTGGGTGGTGAAGGTGCAGGTGTAGTAGGTAAAGGTTGAGATGTTGAAGGGTCCTTCCTAGATACATCCTCATGACGAGGCGGAGACGGTAATGGTGCACTAATACTAGGTGTAGGAAGAGTAGGGATAAATGGTGGTGGAGAAGGTGTAGATGATGGGGGCAGGATAGGTGGTCCTATGATGGTAACTCCACTACGGGTAGTAATAGCACTCACATTTGCTCGCGGATTGGTGACGGTGTTAGAAGGTAGAGAACTCGAAGAAGAGGGTTGAGCGGCGGGCAAGAAACTAGCAAGCATATTCTTTATATCATTCGTTTGATTTCTGAAGGAGGATTGGATATTATCTCGAAGCTCGGATCTAATGTCATTTCCTTGCTTGGTAATATCTCCTTTCAAATTGATAATTTGGCTCTGCAGATTCTTGATTTGCTCACCTTGGGTTCTCATTAAAGCTTCAACATCGGGGTTAATGGGTGGGGCTTGTTGAGCGGGTGGGTGATAAGGATTAGAAGCTCTAGGTGGGATTTGGTTGCTTCTATTGTAGTTGTTGGCGGGGTTTTGGTTTTAAGGAGAAAAACCGGGTGAAAGGTAGTTGTTGGATCGGTAACTCAGCAAATTTCTATCCCCTTGAGGTCGAGCTTGGTAATTTTCTGGTGAATAATTACCATAAGCTGCATACACGTTTTCTGGATTTCCTTGAGTAGAAGGACAATCAGTGTATGAGTGTGGACCGCCGCATGTTTCACAAGAAGGTGCAACCGCTTTAACTTGTTGTTGTTGGGTTGTAGCGAGAAGCAAGATATTTTTGTTCATTTCAGTCATCATGCGGGTGAATTCGGTCATGTCGGGGTTTGCTGAAGTAGAAGAAACATTGACTCTCGGGTTGTTCCTTGAAGAAGCGGAGGAATCCCAGTTTTTATGATGAGTAGTCATGTTCTCAATAAGCTCTATACACTCCTCGGGTCTCCTTTTCATAAATGTGCCACCGGCGGCTGCATTAATCGTATCACGATCTCGAAAAGTCAAACCGTTGTAGAAAGTATCTATTAAGGTCACAGGGAGCATGTTGTGGTTTGGACATCTATCGATCAAGACATTATATCTTTCCCAAGCATCAAAAAGAGATTCATCGGGGTCTTGCATGAAACCGCTGATTTGATTGCGAAGGCTCGTGACCATGGATGGTGGAAAGTAGCGCGATAAAAAGCGTTGAGTCATGTCATCCCAAGTGTGAATAGAATTCTTCGGGAGACGATCAAACCATTTCTCGGCGTGATGTGATAAAGTATGTGGAAAGAGTTGTAGGCGAAGAACATCCATTGTGGCACCAGGCAACTTCATGCTTTCGGTGATTGTAATGAACTTGTCTAGGTGTTTGTTGGCATCATCATCAAGCATTCCGACGAATGGATTAGTTTGCACTTGCTGAATCATGTGGTGCTTCAACGAAAACTCTGGAGCCGTGATTTGCATCGGCGCAATCGGTCCTCCTCGTCCAAACATGGTAGGTTGACAAAGCTCCTCCATTGTCCGAAGATCGGGCTGTGGAAGAACATTGTTGTTATTATTGTTGAGGTGCGGTGGATTATTGTTGTTGACACCTGCCACACTTAAATCTTCTCGAGTCTCGGGCTCTTGATAATTAGAAGATCTAGTACGCATACACCTACAAAGGCAAAATAAAACAATACCAAACACAAAGACAATATATATACACAATAAAAATAAAATCTTTTTGGATTTTTGAAATTTTTAATTTTTATGTGTTTTTTAACAATTTTTTAATTTTTATGGTTTTTTGAAATTTTTAAGCAAGAAAATAACGCTCACGAATGAACGGATCCCAAAAAGCAACGCGTCTCTCACAGAAAACCGTTAATCTTTACGAAAAGAGCCGGCAGCGGCGCCATTTGATACAAGGCTTTTGCCCGTATAAAAATTAAAGTTCTTTGTCGTGGTCTAATCGAATTGATCTGGTTTAACTATGCGACTCAGTCGTTCTTTGGTGAAACAAAAGTTGTGTCGTTGTAGTATTAAAATGTGCAAAACTTTAAAGTAAAATGACTTTAAAGTAAATCTAAGTCTAATTTAAAATAAATGGCAAGTATTTAAAAGCGTGACGCAAATTAAAAGGTACTAAGAGTAAATAACGCAAACTTAAATCTATCTAAGGTAAACTTAAAACGCAACTAAAACTTAAAACTAAGGCAAGGCTAAAATAAATCTAGGGCAAATAAACTTAAAGTACAATTAAGTAAAAAGGCGGGAAAAATAAAGCTTGAAAATTAAAAACAGAAAATTAAAGACAGAAATTAAAAGAACCTGAAAAATAGCTCATCCGGAATAATCCTTCGTTCGGAATAAACACTCATCCGGAATGTCACCTTCGTTCAGAATGTTCTTCTTCACTCGGTATATTCACCAAAAACCTTGATCTGGAATAAAATGCTTACTCGGAATATGTCACCTATCCGGAATAATCTTCTTTATTCGGAATAAGTCCTTGGTTCGGAATAATGGTCTTGATCCGGAATATTGTGCTTGATCCGGAATATCTCTTGATCCGGAATAATATTCCGAATAGAACCCTTGATCCGGAATGTCTTAATATTCCGAATAAACTCCTTGATCCGGAATAATAAATTATTCCGGATGAACTTGCTTACCCGGAATATTATTTGATTCGGAATGAGAGGTTGATCCGGAATATCCTGTTGATCCGGAATTAAAGGTTGATCCGGAATGTCCAATATTCCGGATGAAAAACCTTTTGATCTGGAATCTCAAGAACAGCTCCTTGGTTCGGAATACCTGGGAATACAGTAACAACACAAGCGAAGAACAAGGAACAAGAAAAAGATACGGATCTAATAAAAACTAAACAAAATCAACCACAATATTAAATCAAACTAATCACAAAGCATCTACTAATGATAATCAAACAATCCAAAACAACAAAACTAACAATAATGATCAAGATAATCAAAACCCACTTAAATAAATCAATAAAAATCAATAACATGAACATGAACAAATCAACATAAAGATTAAAGAAAGGAAGATAGGAGATTAACAAGATAAAGTAAAGATTGACAAGAATTAAAAGAACACTTACTTGAAATTAAATGTATTTAAGGTGCAGGACAAGGTATTTAAATGGACATGAAATTAAATGTGCCGGAAAGTAAAATGGAAGAAATAGTGTGTCAAACTATCCAACCAACTGAAAATGAATTAATCCTAATCTATATATAGGGGAGGTTAAGGAGTGCTTAGGAAGCTTCCTCCCTCTTTCATCTTTTCCTTAATTGCGTCATTAGGTCCTTGCTTTCTTTAATCTTCTTAAATCTTGGATTTTAATGACTTTGGCTTGTGATTTCTTTGAACTCGTCTTGTAATTCTTCAATAAATTAGACTTGAGTTCTTCGGCTTTTGGTAAACTTCCGTCTTTTGACTTTTTCTTCGATAAATCTTCAGAATTTGTCTTGGACTTCCGTTCTTTTTGCACTCTTGACTTCTTGACTTCGACTTTCGTCTTTATCTTCGATAAAAGCCCGTGAATGCCCGTGTTTTCTCCATTTTTCACAATTTCGTCCTAAATCACAACAAAAACACAAACCACGCATAATTCCGACATAAATGACATAAAATACACGTTTTGGCTTGGTTATTATTGTAATTAAGTGGTAAAAAGGATGGGTGTTTACACACCTATCAATGGGCTTACATATTTCAAAAGATTTTATGTCTGTTTTGCTGGACCAAAGCAAGGCTGGAAAGCTGGGTGTAGAAAAGTGATTGGTTTGGATGGGTGCTTTTTGTCACACACTTGCAAAGGGCAGTTACTTACTGTAATGGGAAGGGATGCTAACAATCAAATGTTTCCTATAGCTTGGCTGTTTTATGGGTGGAAAACAAGCATAACTAGATGTGGTTCTTGGCCTTGATCTACTATGACCTTGGATTGAACAATGGCGTAGGTCTTACAGTCATATCAGATAGACATAAGGTATGACACATATCACTTATGTTTATAAAAGTTAACACTTAACTATAACTTTCTTTTATGTATTACACTAACATTTAATAAATACAATCAATATAGGGTCTAATTGAAGCAGTTAAGGTTTGGTTGGGGGAGGCAGAGCACACGCATTATGCAAGACACGTTTATGCAAATTTCAAGAAGAAATGGAGTGGCTTATAATACAAGAGATTGTTTTGGTGGGTTGCTTCCTACATAATACCTGAGCACTTTCACCAGGTTATGGAGGCAATCAAGAAACTAGATGATAATGCATACAGATGGTTAGTTGACAGGAGTCCAAATACATGGTGTCGTGCTTACTTTGAAATGGACAGATGTTGTGCAGCATTTGAAAATGGTATGTCTGAGAGTTTTAACTGTAGAATACTTTTGGCTAGAGGAAAGCCCATAATTACCATGTTAGAAGACATCAGGATATACATTATGCAAAGGATTTGGGTTCTTAACAAGAAAGCCGTAGAACACACAGATCGAATTACTCCATTTTCTAAGAAGATGTTAGAGCTTTATACAGTTAAACTAAGGTACAATACTTAAAGTTTTGTGTATAAATAATGTCTGAAATTTAGTATAGCATTTCTAATGATGAGTTGTTACACTATAATAGGAACTGGGTGGTGTTTGCTAGTGGTTACCAATAAGTTGAGGTTAGAAGAGATGACCATGGGTATGGTGAGAATGTTGAAAAAAAACTTTGTGGATGTAGAATGTGGGAGCTAACAGGTATTCCATGTGTCCATGTTGTGGCTGCTTATTCTCACCTAAGTATGAAGCCAGAAATAGGTGTCAGTGGCTGGTATTCCAAGTCTAAATGGATTGACTGTTATAAGCACTCCATTAGACCAGTCCCTGGTTCTAGTGTATAGAAGAGAACAGACCTTGAAAAACCATTACCACCTTAAGAAAGAAAAATGTCAGGTAGACCAAGGAAACAAAGGATTAGGCATCCTTCAGAAAATGACCATGAAATTAGTAGGGTTGGAAGAGTGATTCATTACCATAAGTGCTAGGAGTCTGGGCACAACAGAAAAAATTGCAAGAATCCCCCAGACCTAAACCAAAGAACTTCTATGATGTTCCTTATGAACAACAAAGTGAGACACCAAATGAAGGGGATGTAATTGGTTTACAATCTACACAGGAAAAGCCAGTAAACATGGCTGACCCTGTTATGCCAGCTTCAGAAGCCAATGATACAACTCTAATCTTAAAGAAACAAGTTGCTACATCAAAGAGTACCCCATCTGGTTCAAAGAAGCCTCCAACTGCACCTAAGAAGCTTCATCAAGCCAAAATAGACAAAGGGAAAAAGGCAGCAATTGAAGGTGGACCAAGTTTAACTCGAGAGGTATACATCATTCCATAAAACAATGACAATGTAATTAACTGTAAATGAACTTAGCTTATAATTGGAAAACATATGCACAAGAGCATCTTGAGGAAATGGGCAGACAAACTTTGGAAGAGCTTCTAAGAACTGAGGCTGAAGAAACGGCAAAATGGGAAGCTGATGAACAACATAGAATAGATGATGAAGATGCTTGGAAAGACTACTATAGTGAGTTCAAATCATGGGAGGTATATGGGTCTTCAGCTAGGCAAATACCTCCATGAACTCCTGTTATAAGATACATGGCTGAAATGAGAATTTACAATCAACCAGTTGATGAAATATTTATGTCTAACCCTGAAGATGCAGCAGAATACTTTGATACACAAGACATGTTACATGGAGATGAATCTGACGTAGGTGCTACATCTCAATCAATCACTTCTCAAGGAAGCCACTTCATACTAAGAGATAAAGTTAAACATGTTGTTTCAAGTGCTCCTGTACCCAAGAAAAGAGGAAGGCCAAAGACAAAAAAGGCCCACAAACAGACATAGCAGTTCTTTTAGGGTTACACACAAGAACAGAGGTAGATCTGAAAGGATAGCTAAGATGAAGTCTAAGAAACTGAAATTTGATGAAGCTGGAAATAGATCTACACCAGACAAGGCTATTCATCTGAGTGATTGAATTTATGAAGCTGTTGTAATAGGTTGTTGTAATCTGGATATTGATTATGTAGCTAATTTGTGATGGTATTGGTCTAATGACCTAAACAATGGAACCAAGCTTTTGTATAGGATAAGGTAGGATGATGTTGTTGTTATATGTGTGATTCGTATGTAATGGATCCACAAATTTTCTGTAACACCCCACTTGGATAAATGGACCGTTACGTGTATTTATGGCGTGTCATCAAAGCATAAGGTAAATGTCCTAGAACATTAACTGACCATAAAGGAAATACCGGAATCAAACTTCGGCAATCCAAACATAAGCCCAAAACATGAAATATAAAATACTGAATGAAAGGACTAAACAATGTCCAAAAAAAATAGAATAATAAAAGAAATGCATAAAGTAAGAAGTCTGGATAGCTTCCATCCAAATGCACATGCTCTTAGAATCCTAAAAGCGTCCTGGTGTACCTGCCGTTAGAACATGAAAGGAACTACAGCTGAGCATAACGCTCAGTGAACGGATATAAAGCATGATAGGGATACTAAAATAAAACATATGATAAAATACTGGAGTTGTAAGACTGATAAGTAAAGTTGCAGCGGAAATCTGTGTATAAATCTGTAAAGCCTGATTTATAAATAATAAAGCTGAACTGTTATCTGTTAAATCTGAAAACATGCATTTTCTGTAATTTAATAGCCAGAGCTTATATAGGTCATGTGCTGTAACAACGTTGCATGAATAACTAGAGGGGTGACCTCGTCATGCTATAGAGGGGTGACCTCTAAATAACTGTGCTGGGTGGAGGGATCAGCTCCAATGTGAAGGATGTAGAGCACACACCACATTCACCTGCTAAACTGTAAACTGTAGCCTAGGATGCATCCATACGCCCCACTAATAATACTGATAAAATGGCCAAGCTGAGCTGAGTGGGACGATGCAGGATATCACTCTCCTGCATGTGAGTCACGACACCGGTGCCTCTAGTGTCGTGGTTACGGTACCTCCGTAACTAGTACATAAACTAATCATGCTTGTATATAATGCTCAGGCAATTTATTTTATTATTAACATGATTACTGATAAGCTTAAACATATACTGGGGAAAACATTTGGCTGCAGACGGGGAATCCTAATCATGCATAGGAGAAAGTCCTTACTGAAGGACGGGAAATCCGTACCTTAACCAATTCGACGCGCACTCGGTAATAATGATCAATCTTTCCTTCAAGTAATCTACAATAATTTTGGACTAATTATTAATACCACTATTATTCCAACTTGTTATTTGTTAAATGTATTGTTATGTATATTTGTCCTTAAGAACCACTTTTGTGGTATAAAACAACATGTCTTTACATGGGAGTGATAGCTCGTTTTACTTTTGTAAAGAAAATATCAAATACTCGATAAGGAAATCAAGTATAAAATAACTCGTTTTGAAAAGATGATTATTAACAAAAGTAACCTTAACAAAGTAAAGGATAATTTGGTAACCACTCCAAAATTACAAGGGCCAAATTGTAAAAATTATATTAACTATCCAAAATATGTATCATCTTGTTCCTGTTATGCCATTGACGTACAAATTAAGAATCCGAACTCGATCATATCGGCTTATGAATATTTCATTTCGAAGTATAAAGTATAATAGAGTATCTTTAAGAAACATGGTAACTTGCTATCATTATTATGTAGCAACGAAAAATATTAAGCCGCGAAAACTCGATTCACCGATCATACTTGACCATGAACATATTGTATCAAGCATGTTTTTATATAGTTAGTTACTTAATCATACTATTCTGTATATGAAAATAGCCATACTCGGCCTTTTATTACTAAGTGTACATGTTTATATCGGGTAATGACATATATATATATATATATATATATATATATATATATATATATATATATATATATATATATATATATATATATATATATATATATATATATATATATATATATATATATATATATATATATATATATATATGTATCCCGATCCATGAACATGAAGGATTTTATTATGAACGAGATTATAAAGATTACCTCCCGAAGGACAACTGTTTGTGACCAAGAACGAACACGAGTAGTAGCACCGAATCAACCTCGAACACTTTTGAACTCAACCATTCGGAACTGATAACTCTTACGAATACTAATGGATGAACCCCAAAATGCAGCCTTGTCACAAACTATAACTCTCCACCGAACGAACAAACTCAATCACAGTCGGTACACCCATGGCAACTCGTGCTAATCTCTAACCTTCGAACGAACAGAAACCTAAACTAGAACCGCAATTGTAGACATCCTTTTTTGGTGGTTTAACTAGAACTTGTTTGTAAATTGCATTGATAGATAAGGAGATAAGCATGGAGCATATATATGTAAATAAAAATGAGACGTGTTTATGTGGGCATTCTTGCCATGATTCATGCCGTAATAAGCGAACTTGGAGCGAATGAAAATGGTGCGTTTCATTTGTCCGAGTTTAAGTTGGTAGAAAAAGTCTTCTATTGTTATATGCAGATTTTGACGTGATTGATATCACATCTATATTGACTCGTTCCAAACCTTAAACTACACAATCATATGCATTTACTTTCATTAATAAATATTATATAGTTTCTTGATAATTTACTAACCCATATTAAATAAAATTAAAGGCTGTTTGAAACGTATAATTTATAAAAGTCTCATAGTTGGTATCGCTATTTTAAATCCCATCATTTAAAACTTCAAATGCCATATTCTTATATACTATCTTATATGAAAATTTATTTGGACTTCTCGTGTATTAATTATTCGTGACTTTAGTTCATGCTTAAATTCTCGTGTTAAAACTCTGAAATGTATTATTTATTTACTGAATAAATAAAGATTACGTGATACCTGAACAATTACTATTATTTATTATCTGAAATAAATAGTTACGTAACGTTTTAATTAAAGCTGTGATTATATGTAATTAATGTTCATAGATTTTTAAAGCGGGTTTTACAACTCTTCCCCTCTAAAAACAATAATTCGTCCCCGAATTAAAGATACGACTATACTGGGTTTTACAATTCTTCCCCTCTAAAATGGGGGAATTCGTCCTCGAATTAAAGGTAATAAGCTGATGAAGTTATAAGAACTGAAAGAACACGTAGACTGAAAAGACAATTAAGCTGAAAGATAAATTGTCTTCTAATTAAGACATAATGTTGCTGATAGGTATAAACCTGACATGACTGAAAGAACATAACTGAATTTATTGAAGAAAATAATGAGAGGTCTAGATGGACTCCTCCGTTTCGAGTGGCCTCCCGCTCGAAACGATTCCTTCAAAGGTCTAACATAGTAAATAAAATCTTGGTCCTGATGACCCTGTCCTGATGATGCTGAAAAGCTTCTGGTTCCATATTATAAGATGGGTTTTCTGAATCTGATAGACTGAATAACTATAGCATGTATGATACATGAAACGGTACGTGTAAATATTCTGAAAAGATAACATTCATAACTCTGAGCAAGCTGCTGAAATATATAGGGATGAACTATGTGAACAATTGTGAACGTGCTACGTGAGCAATTGTGAACGTGGTTCATAATTATATGAGAAGCGCTGACATGGAATATATCATGAATGTGATACGTGAATCATACTGTGAACGTGATACTAGGACATATCATGAACGTATGCTGACTGAGGAAGGAATGCCAAACGATACGGTCTGAGATGTGAAATGTCTGCCTGGTTATGGAAAAGCTGTGCTAAACTTGAATCTGGTTTCTTAAGTTTTCTGTGACCATACTCATTAACAAGCTGGGAAACGTGTATCGTGAGATGGAACACGAATTTGAACGTGAACAATGTCATGAATACGGACGTGAACTTAAATCATGAGATAGTACAAAATATGGAATGAAACAACATCATAATGTGAACGTAACACGTAAACGTGAAGGTGAACGTAAACGTGAAGGTGAACGTAAACGCGATCGTGAACATGAACGTGAGTGAAATTTGCGAACGTGAATTTTCTATCTAATATGATGGTTTATGGAATACCTTGAAGTTGTACGATCTATTGCTGAATTGCTTGTAGATTTGCTACTGCATAATCCTTTCGGATGACAGAAAATGTGTAGGCTGGTAAAATGGTTGATAGTGACTTAGATAGCATCATACTTTTCTAAGTTCTGTGGTAAACTGATAACAATCCTCATGGGATCTTGTCCCATTTCTGTTCTGAATTATAATGGTTGTAATAACTCTCTAGCCTGACGGCGTTCTATTTTAAACCTGCTAGAATGGCAGGCATCTAGGTATGAACATACCTGCATCAATGTGTGATACTGCTTCTATCAAAATTCTGCCTGATTATGGGACATTTTGGTGGAAATCTGGTCAACTAGTCATGGGAAAATTTTAGGGAGGATTGTCAGCAATTTCTGCGGTAGCAGTCAATTAGGTTCTAGAAAATTTGGTACTTCGTTCACATGCGTCGGTCGGGACCGTCAGGTGATGGCCTTCACCTTCGCAGGATTGTCCAAAATTTCTTCTACTGAAATAGGGTGGCTCAGAAATGCCACCTTGTTCATCTGGAATTCACATCTGGAAAGCTGTGTATATAATTTCCTCCTATCAGAAAATCTGAAGGATCGTAAAAGTATATAACCCTCTTGATCTCCTCTAGAATTTAGCAGATCGGAATGTTATCGACAAATATGCAGGCGAACTGGTTTAAGAATTCGTGTAAAGATTTATTCATAAACTTCATAATGTAGCTGGAGCATTAGGGAGCTCAGAAGTATAATTCAAAATTTTAGAGAGACTATAACGTGTGCAACAGCAGTCTGGAAAACCTCATGTTCTTTCTCACACCACTACTGGTGGCATGATCGTGAATGGTTCTAGAAAATATTTAAGACATCGTAGCAGGTCAGGTATACCTTCTATACGTGGAATGAACATCGATTAAGAATGGGGATTTGGTAAATTATTCGGTGGTCGATACATGATCTCATGTTACCGGCCTTCTTTCTAATAGACAGAAACGATGCACTTTATGGTGGTGCGTTAGGGCGAATAAGGCCTCATTCCGGTAACTCTTGTAGCAAATGTTGCAACTCTTTTAACGTAGATAGAGCCCTGTAATAAAGAGTTTTGAAAACAGGTTCTGTTCTTGAGACAAGCTCGATGTTAAATTATGTCTCGCGGGTAGGAAGGAATTTCTGGAACACCTTCTGGAATGACATCTGGAAATTTTTAGGATAATCTGTTGATCATGGATTCGAGGAATTTTAGAAGTGAATTTATAACTGGTAGCTAAAAGTCTTTGTAACTATGGACTGATAAGTCACGCGCATGTAAGGCAGAATAATTTGTACTGATTTTTCGGGCAGAAACATGATGAATATATTTGGGATTTAGTAAGACGGATCTCGTCGTTAACAAAAAAATAATAATACTTTAATAATTATGGTGATACTGTTGAGTCCTTTCTGGCTGAGAGGCAGGTAACTACTTGATTTAAGATAGAGCTGGCATATGAATACTTGAAGTAAACGTGGCAACTTTCATTGATTGTGTTCGTCTGTAACCTCACAGAATGAACACCGCGTGTCTAACCAGAATAGTACTCTAGTGGTGGTGACTGAATTTTTAATGATCTGATTCATGCGTGGCATAATAGAATGGGTATACCCCTTTTTGAAAGATACCCTGAATTACTGAGGGTCTTGCTTGGAACATACTGGAGTTAGGAGCTCGGACTCGTACTCTGAGAAGATATTCGTATGACGTGTATCATGACTGGTGCCCGGATATGTGTCTTCCGAAATGATACCTGAGAACTATGTCTTGACTGATGTCTTGGCACGTGTTTTAATAGATGAATATGAACAAGGCTGAAAAATTTTGGTAACTGCTAGGATTGGCGGACCGGTTAGACTACTGACCTCTTGTATTTCTGGTCACGTCCGTGCCGGAGTTCCGATGGTTACTGACTGATTAATTATAAGTACGATGGTTGTCACTACTGCTTTGTCTGTCACTTTCCTTATGGTCGTTATCATGACCGTGTTTCATGTAATTATTTCTGCTGAGTGGCCGGCTGGGTTCCGGTTCCCACTCTTCTGAATGAACGGTTAGTTGAGTGGAGTGTGACATCTAACTGAGAAGGTAAAGGTATATAATGGAATGGTAGTGTCTGATGGTTGAAATTTATTCTTGACATAAAGTTCAAATTTATGATTTTCGGCCTTGCTCTGCAGAGTCTTCATGGTATTAACGGCATCAGCATTTTGAGAGATTTCCAAAGTATCAGCAGCATCAGCATCTGTGTGGTCTTCAGAGTGTTAGCGGCATCAGCATCTGGTAAAATTTTCAACTCACGAGCAGCATCAGCACCTGGTAGAATATCGACAAGTGGAAACGCCCGCGATGATTAAGGAACAATCAGCAATATCCATGGAGTAGGGTACCTAGAGTACACCTGGACTACTGTACATGATGTACAAAATGAATATTGCACATGTAGCATATCTGAGACACTGTACGTGGAGTACACATGAAGTACTGTATGTGGAGTATAACTGAGACACTGTACATGGGGTACATATGGAATACGGTACATGGAGCTGGTGGAAATTTTATGGGAGGATCGATACTGGTGTCGCTTGTTTGACATTATCAAAGAAATAAATTGATTTAAACGGTAGTAAGCTGAATTGAAATGGTTAACATAATAGGCTGATAATTTCTGCGTAGACTTAATGCTGGTTGTATAGAGGCTAAAAAGTATGATATAATCAAAGTCCCAACAGTGGTCCGCATGAAGCATGGTCAATCATGATTTATCATGAAAACGGGTTTTTCAGAAGTTCTTGTGTATCTTAACATGAAAACATCATTACTTTGCTGAAAACATAATCCTCGTAAGGAGACATGAAACTGAATCATCATGTAGATGACATCAACGTGAGGGTTTGAAAATTTGACTGTTACAAGAAACATCAAAAAGTCAAATCAACTGAGGTGTAATATCAACTGATGTGGACGGCTATGGTTCAATCCACAGAATTCAAGGAAGAAAACATGAGACTAAGTATGGGCTATTCTGGTTCGATTCATACTGGTCAAAATTTTCTGAGAACTGTCATGTATAGAAATTTATAATCTCGGACTAAATATGGATGGCTGTAGCTCAATCCATACTTGTCAAAATTTATGAACTGTCCTGATATGACAATGGTGAACAACTGTGGATCGGTTCACAAAACATCATTTGACTGAAAAGCATGAAATTTGACTTGAGAAATGGTGAACATTTATGGCTGGTTCACCAAGTGATATTTGACTGAAAATATGAATCTGTCATGAGTAAGGGTAAACGCCTATGGTCGGTTTACCAATACAAAATTTGAACGGCAAGGGTGAACGCCTATGGTCAGCTCACCAAAAAGAAAATTCGCTAAAAGCACATGCGACTAAATAGGGCTAGTTATGTACCAACCTTTTTCTTAGTCAAAACTTTAAGAAAACTGACTGATTAATTGAAGAAAACTGACTGAATAATCCATGAGAAACATGAAAGATAACAACGCCAAAATCTGGGAAGTTCCTGGTGAGTACCCACTAGTCACAGGTCAAGTTTTAGAGCCTACAGGTCGAACCTTGCGCTCTGATACCATAATTGTAACACCCCACTTGGATAAATGGACCGTTACGTGTATTTATGGCGTGTCATCAAAGCATAAGGTAAATGTCCTAGAACATTAACTGACCATAAAGGAAATACCGGAATCAAACTTCGGCAATCCAAACATAAGCCCAAAACATGAAATATAAAATACTGAATGAAAGGACTAAACAATGTCCAAAAAAAGCAGAATAATAAAAGAAATGCATAAAGTAAGAAGTCTGGATAGCTTCCATCCAAATGCACATGCTCTTAGAATCCTAAAAGCGTCCTGGTGTACCTGCCGTTAGAACATGAAAGGAACTACGGCTGAGCATAACGCTCAGTGAACGGATATAAAGCATGATAGGGAAATACTAAAATAAAACATATGATAAAATACTGGAGCTGTAAGACTGATAAGTAAAGTTGCAGCGGAAATCTGTGTATAAATCTGTAAAGCCTGATTTATAAATAATAAAGCTGAACTGTTATCTGTTAAATCTGAAAACATGCATTTTCTGTAATTTAATTGCCAGAGCTTATATAGGTCATGTGCTGTAACAACGTTGCATGAATAACTGGAGGGGTGACCTCGTCATGCTATAGAGGGGTGACCTCTAAATAACTGTGCTGGGTGGAGGGATCAGCTCCAATGTGAAGGATGTAGAGCACACATCACATTCACCTGCTAAACTATAAACTGTAGCCTAGGATGCATCCATACGCCCCACTAATAACACTGATAAAATGGCCAAGCTGAGCTGAGTGGGACGATGCAGGATATCACTCTCCTGCATGTGAGTCACGACACCGGTGCCTCTAGTGTCGTGGTTACGGTACCTCCGTAACTAGTACATAAACTAATCATGCTTGTATATAATGCTCAGGCAATTTATTTTATTATTAACATGATTACTGATAAGCTTAAACATATACTGGGGAAAACATTTGGCTGCAGACGGGGAATCCTAATCATGCATAGGAGAAAGTCCTTACTGAAGGACGGGAAATCCGTACCTTAACCAATTTGACGCGCACTCGGTAATAATGATCAATCTTTCCTTCAAGTAATCTACAACAATTTTGGACTAATTATTAATACCACTATTATTCCAACTTGTTATTTGTTAAATGTATTGTTATGTATATTTGTCCTTAAGAACCACTTTTGTTGTATAAAACAACATGTCTTTACATGGGAGTGATAGCTCGTTTTACTTTTGTAAAGAAAATATCAAATACTCGATAAGGAAATCAAGTACAAAATAACTCGTTTTGAAAAGATGATTATTAACAAAAGTAACCTTAACAAAGTAAAGGATAATTTGGTAACCACTCCAAAATTACAAGGGCCAAATTGTAAAAATTATATTAACTATCCAAAATATGTATCATCTTGTTCCTGTTATGCCATTGACGTACAAATTAAGAATCCGAACTCGATCATATCGGCTTATGAATATTTCATTTCGAAGTGTAAAGTATAATAGAGTATCTTTAAGAAACATGGTAACTTGCTATCATTATTATGTAGCAACGAAAAATATTAAGCCGCGAAAACTCGATTCACCGATCATACTTGACCATGAACATATTGTATCAAGCATGTTTTTATATAGTTAGTTACTTAATCATACTATTCTGTATATGAAAATAGCCATACTCGGCCTTTTATTACTAAGTGTACATGTTTATATCGGGTAATGACATATATATATATATATATATATATATATATATATATATATATATATATATATATATATATATATATATATATATATATATATATATATATATATATATATATATATATATATATATATGTATCCCGATCCATGAACATGAAGGATTTTATTATGAACGAGATTATAAAGATTACCTCCCGAAGGACAACTGTTTGTGACCAAGAACGAACACGAGTAGTAGCACCGAATCAACCTCGAACACTTTTGAACTCAACCATTCGGAACTGATAACTCTTACGAATACTAATGGATGAACCCCAAAATGCAGCCTTGTCACAAACTATAACTCTCCACCGAACGAACAAACTCAATCACAGTCGGTACACCCATGGCAACTCGTGCTAATCTCTAACCTTCGAACGAACAGAAACCTAAACTAGAACCGCAATTGTAGACATCCTTTTTTGGTGGTTTAACTAGAACTTGTTTGTAAATTGCATTGATAGATAAGGAGATAAGCATGGAGCTTATATATGTAAATAAAAATGAGACGTGTTTATGTGGGCATTCTTGCCATGATTCATGCCGTAATAAGCGAACTTGGAGCGAATGAAAATGGTGCGTTTCATTTGTCCGAGTTTAAGTTGGTAGAAAAAGTCTTCTATTGTTATATGCAGATTTTGACGTGATTGATATCACATCTATATTGACTCGTTCCAAACCTTAAACTACACAATCATATGCATTTACTTTCATTAATAAATATTATATAGTTTCTTGATAATTCACTAACCCATATTAAATAAAATTAAAGGCTGTTTGAAGCGTATAATTTATAAAAGTCTCATAGTTGGTATCGCTATTTTAAATCCCGTCATTTAAAACTTCAAATGCCATATTCTTATATACTATCTTATATGAAAATTTATTTGGACTTCTCGTGTATTAATTATTCGTGACTTTAGTTCATGCTTAAATTCTCATGTTAAAACTCTGAAATGTATTATTTATTTACTGAATAAATAAAGAATACGTGATACCTAAACAATTACTATTATTTATTATCTGAAATAAATAGTTACGCAACGTTTTAATTAAAGCTGTGATTGTATGTAATTAATGTTCATAGATTTTTAAAGCGGGTTTTACATTTTCTGTTGTAACTCACATGCCTTTAAGCATGGGAATCTCTCATAAAAAGCAACATCTTTTATTTTATATGGTTTTGTTTAATATGTTTGAATGGAAACAAGGACCACCTTGTCTCCTAGTTGGGAAATGGTTTGTACATGTAACACTTTAAACAAAAATTTTGTGTGAATCCACATGTTTTCACCCAATACCAAAAATCTAAACAAAGCATTAATACCAAGTCTTAAAGTTAAACAAAACATTACATACCCTGGTTTAAAAGCTACCAATACATACCAAGTCTTCAAAAGCTACCAATTCTTGAAGATAAACACAACATAACATTAGATACCCTAGTTTAACAGCTAATAACTTAACCTGTTTATACAGAAACCATTAAATAATCAAGAAAAGTTCATAGAAGTGGGTATCAAACCTTTGCTTCGCCCTTTCCTTTGCCTACATTTTTAGGACCTTTCATTTGTTCACAGATTGCAACCAAGTCATTTGGTTAGAAAGACCAATGACACAACCAGTGAGTGCAACAGGAATTTTATTAATCTATTTTGAAGATGCATTTACATGTATGTGTTTACCTTTGATAGCATCATAAGCTTTTGGTGCAAATACCCATTTTGAGTTATGTCCAGGGCTTTCACAATGGACACTAAAATCATCACTGTCACTTGAATCTTCTATATCATACCCATACCATTTGAGAAGAGCTGATGGGATTTCATTATCATATGATCTTTTGGATCCATGTCCAAGCCTTGATCCACCAGCATATGATCTTTTTAACACTGGCCTTTTTTAGATCCATGCCCTTTACATGAATCCATGGTTTCTAAAGAATACCCATCAATCATAGCATCTCCAGATTCACTGTCACTACTAATTTTAATGATTTCTTCAAAAAAAACATTACATACAAAGGATGACATATGCATTAGGATGAAAACAAGGCTAATAGTTCAACACCATACTTACCTTTCCCTTTATCCATTTTTGAAATCTCTAGATAAATCCCTTTGTGTTAAACCTGTTGCATATGTTATTTTGACCAACACTTAAAAGGAAGTAAATGTTATATGGTTGGGTGAGACTCATTTATATCACAGAGTCCTAGTTGGTGGGAGTATGCAATAAATATGGCTAATACATACAGTCAACAAAGGATGACATACTAAAAACAGTTGGGCATATAACATATCATGGGAACAAAAGTGTACTGGTAACCATCTTCATCCTAATCTGGCAAGAAACATATAAGAAAACATCTTGAAATTAACTCGAAACAAAATAGGTATGACAAAATTTCGCAACAAAAGATCTTCTTAAATATATTCAATTCATTGAAAAAGTAACAACATACAATGATTACATTAGCAAGTCAAGGATTAAAACTATTGTTTAAAACATAACACAAACTGAAATCACTAACATTAGCCTATCATAAACCAAAAATTTGGCCTTGACAATCTTTATATCCTCTGTTATGCCTTTAAGCATTTGAATGTGACTGTCATGGGGTAACACTGTCCCTGCTCCATTGCTTGGAGCAACCAAGTTGAGCATCTGTTTCAAGCTTTTATTCTCTTCGTGCAACCCATACAACAATTCTCTGTAATATGGAGACAATTCAAGGTCTAGAAAACCATACACACCACATTTTAGTGTTTTGTCTCTAATTGGACAAGACTTAAACCTTCGGCCTGGATTTTCTAGAGTCCAAGATGTTTGAACAGACAATCACAATGTTTTTTGTTTGTGACATCTTGATGCCTGCCGTATCTCCTTTTTAATTACGAATTAGGGATTAGGGTTTATATGGAATTGAGAAAGGTGTATTTGGGGATTAGGGTTTATATGGAATTGAGAAAGGGGTATTTAGGTATAAGGGTTCTTGAGTAATTTGAGAAAAAAATAAACGACTGATTTTATTTAGGGATCGGGCGTTTCATGGGTATTAGGTATTTGGATAAGGTGTTACATGGGTATAACCCAAATGATGTGGATGTCCAGTCAGCAAAAGTCAACCAAATTGGTTTGACCATGCCACGTCAGCCGATGACTTATTATAGCAAGTTTCAGTGTGAAAATCGAACATAAAAAAGTTCGATTGGCATAATGGATCATTTCAGAAAGTACATTGTGTATTTTCGATATTTACCCACACGTATATGTGGCAATCGATTTAAGAACTATAAAAATAAAATGAAATAATTTGATAACGATTTTTGAGACGAAAAAGTGTTTCACTTTTACTCGTTGTATTCAAATTTAAGTTAAAGTAGTAAAAATTTATATTAAAATAAAGTAAACTTATTAAAAACAATAAAAACTAAAAATTAATACAAATATATCAAAATTGATTTTGTATTAAAAAACACAAAATTTTGTAAAATTTGCTGAAATAAAATATAAAAAAATAAATATATAAAAAAATATTTCAATCTAAAAATATAGATGATTTTTTATTAAGTTCTTACTAAAGAAATGAACTTTCAAACTTGCAAATTGTTACAAAATTAATACAATTCCATAAAAAACAATTACAAAAGTTTGAATTTTAAAATTTTCTAAATGCTGAAATGTCCAAAATACTTTATGATATAACTAGCGATCTAGCATGGTACTTGCGTAAATCAACGCCGGGTATTTTGTGACCATTTTGAGGTGACAAATGTTACTATTGTTTCCCGTTAAATTAGTATTTAAAAATTGAAGTTGTAAAAAAAATAAATCAAAATAAAATAACCCTAAAAATCTGAAAAACAAAAATTTAATTAAAATATATAAAAATAAATATTGAATCAAATAATATAAAATTTTAAAAAATATAGATATTTAATAATTAGATAAAAAGATATTTTAATTTTAAAGATAAAAATAACTTTTTATAGGTCGTTACAAAAAAATGTTATAAAAAAAGAATAATCAATTACAAAATAAATGTTTTTATAAAAATTACTTTTAAATGTCCTAATTTTCATACTTTTTAAAATTAGAAATTTCTTAAATAATTTATTATACAG
Source organism: Glebionis coronaria (assembly GCA_025667525.1). Lineage (NCBI taxonomy): Eukaryota > Viridiplantae > Streptophyta > Magnoliopsida > Asterales > Asteraceae > Glebionis > Glebionis coronaria. Next base: position 120,115,181 of record CM046877.1, read on the forward strand.
TCAAATATAAATTTACACTTGCTCTTTTTATTTTTACATCTGTACATTCATGTATTCAATTAGTGGGGGTACTCATCGAGTTGGATTCCTCTTATCTATTACCCACGCAACAGTAAGAAAAAATGTGTCATGTCATGCTCTGTAAATCACACGATCTAAAATAAAAGTAATCTTGGCCACATAAATTCATCCAAGATATCCGGTGTTGGCAGGTAACTTCCATTTTACCCACGTTTAATATAAAAGAAAGTGAGAATAAGTACAAAGGTGATAATAACTTGACTTATCTGCTTTATTTTAACTAAGTTGCAGAAATTTTTGGTGCTCCAGTTTTGAGTCTTTTGCGCTATTTTTGTTACTCGTTATAACTATATAAGTTAGCCTATCCCGTTGTTTAAGTCATCGACAGCTAACCCTGATTATAATCATCCACAATGTAAAAAGCTGGTCTTTTTTAAGATGAGTTTTATTTGCATTACCTCTCAATGTTCCACCGACAACTCAAAGGAAATATTTACGTTTGAGGGGGAATTATCATTTTTGTATTCATATTCGAGTTAATGAAGGTAAAAACATTGCATAAACCTAGGCGTTTGTTTTATATATTATGTGATAGTGTTTACACCTTTGTTCTTGATCATGATCTAGATATACTTATTCTCTTTATTTCCTTTAAGTCTATATGTTGTGAAAGTTATATTCAATTTTTTTACCTTTTCAGGCACTCCCTTTCGATCTTGATTCGCTTATGACGATGAAACAAAGCAAACGTGATGAACCTGTTGTTGATGACGACACTACAAAGAGAAAAAAAGGTTTAAGATCCTGTATTTTGTGTGTAGTTTTAAACTCTTAATTACCATAAATTTCGTGTGCAGTTTTGAACTCTTAATTACCATAAATTTTTATTTGAAAGTTAGTTGTAAAAGATTACATTGATGATGAGGTTAATGCTCATATATGTACTTCTCATCATTCTTTTACTTTACATGTTAATCGAGGTTGTATTCAATTCTTTCTAATAAACTTTGTTGTCATTATATATATTTAATGCAAATCGATGTTTTTGTGTTTTGATCATCATATTGTTTGTGCAGTGTTGGAAGATCAGCTCTTCCATCCTCAATACACATTTACTCTTATTAATTATTTTATTTTTCTTATAAAACTTTCTTTTATACAGTAGGAGTTACATTGTCTCTTACAATTATTTAGTACAACTCTTGTAGTTGTCAATGTTATATGTCAAACATGTATGCTCCGTATATGATGTACACTATATCCTTACCATGGCTTTAAAACATGATAATGGGAACCTGCATTATATAATATATAGTATAACCCTTTAATAAGTAAATGACAATTCATATCTAAAATCGGCGAGTTCGGTTAGGCGATTGAATGCACCATAAGGAAGAATGCCCTACTATGTGAGAAGGGTGTAACTGTTAACCATGTATAATTTTTGTTGATATAGTCCATCAATTGTTAGTAATGAGTTTTGGAACTTCTTTATTAGTACTATAAGTCACTACATAACTTAAATCTTTTTAAGTGATTTTGTTAAGATTGTTAATATTGAAATTTTTGAATCCTGTAGGTATTAAATGTTTTCGTTTTACGTATTTGAGTGGTAGAAACATATGGATATTATACTTATCGAAACATGCATGATATTAATGTATTTTTTGTTATATGTATGCAAAGACTTCTTCTTTGAGTAATGAGTTAGTATCATTCGATCCACTCAATGTGCTGCTAACATGATACACTACCATGTTAGTGAAAGTCTTATTTGGTTCATTTACAACTCAATGCACTATAATATGCTTTATGTATAACCATGCCTAACAAATTGACTCACGCAACACAAGCATGCCAATATTAGGAGTCTGTGTTATCCATCTCTATATGTTCTTTTTAAGAACTATATTTTATGCGAGCTTATATAATGCATACCTTTATATTGTTTAATTGATGGATAGAATACATATGCCCCCATTTATTATTTGAAAACCATCTAACCAATAACAATACAAGTGTATTCCATAATAATCGACTAACTGGTTGTGAAAACCTAATACGAACTTTCGGCTAATTTTATATGATTTTATTAGACTCGCTACACATAAACCAAGATAAGTGTTTTTAGTATGAAGCTAAGCAATCTCATGGACGATATTAGTTAGGATGGCTAATGTTATTTATGGAGGCAAGATGTAATATAATCATCCTTTGCTAAAATATCCAATGCATTTATAAGAGTTCAGCGATATTCATATATATCAAAAGATTGTTAGTTCCAGCCTATTAAGTTATTTTTTTTTAATTTTATGTTAAACTATTCTTAACTTATAAATAAACGTTTATCCGTGCAACGCACGGGTATTGTTCTTGTTGGTTTGGTTGGAGATAAAGGTCAAAAATTTTATACCAAAAATTATTTAAATTTGAGTTATTTGGCTTTAGGTTAATTCGAGTCGAATTAACTGGAAGCGAGTTTATTCGGGTCGTGTCAATTTAAATATGAATAAAATGTATTAAAATTACTTATTTATGTTATTTCAAATAGAAAATTCACGAAATTTATATTAAAAAATAAAAAAGTTATTGAGCAAGACAATCGGGTTGACCTGAACCCGAGTTAGTCAAACTTTTTCAACCTAATATCTGACTTTATTTTGTATCAAGTTACCAGGTTGACTCGAATAACCCAAATACAATTTTTGATCAGAATAATTTGACATAAATATGCTTAATCGGGTTCGAACCCAGTCAAATGACGTATTTGGCACCCCTGCTTGTAATCAATGCATAACCATTTCGACCATTACATCTATTTTACAATGAAAAGATTATATCTTTTTAGATGTTAAATCGAACGGTGTGAAAGTATTTATAATTTGAAAATCGAATCAGATCGGTTAAGATCAGACTAGATCAAGATCAAATTGGTTTAAAAGATTGGACCGGAATGGTTTAATCTGGTTTAGGTCGGTGTAGATGCAAAAGTCCGTTGGGCCACTAAGTGGGCTGAGAATGCCTCTGGGTCGTCTAGGCTCTCTTCTCCACAAGCCTTTAAGAAAGTAGCACACGTTAGCTCGCCTCGGGTGGGAAGCCCGAGACCAACTCTGGTGTGAGAGTAAGAATCTGATTGAGCCAGATGGCCAATAATATGTAGAGCCGAATGGCCAAAACAGTGTGTGTAATAAGTATGAGTGAGAATGTTTGACTTACATTGAATGAGGCGGGGTATTTATAGTGTTAAGAACACTGTAGCGGACTGTAGCTCCTCGGAGGTAACACTCCTTGAGGCTTGTGATCTTACAGGCCAATCTTTGGTCCAGCAGACCATGCGAGGCCTCTGGGTAAAAGGGTGTATCAGTTGTTCCTGAGGGAATCTGCCCTACTTTTGAGGTGCGCAGACGGGTTAGCCTTCAATCCGAGCGCCATATGAATGTCCACTGGATAATAGGGTGCACCGTTCCTTCCTAATGCATTGGCACTACCTTTGAGGATTCCCTCTAGACTAGTGCCTGGTGGATGGACCGGGCTGCCAGACCGTACGGCCAATCTTGCTTCTAGAAGATGGTTGATACGTAAATATGGCCGAGCGGCCATATACGCGAACAAGTCCCCCCAGTATTGGATTATCAATGTGAAATGTTGGTGATCCAATATTTTAACCGTAATGCCGTTTCCTCCGTCTCTTCTTTTGTCTTATATCCATAACTCCTTATGAATATTTTATTTCTTCTTCTTCTTTTTTATGGTCGTACCTACCCTCATAATTACTTCCAGTCAAAAACACTGGTAATTGCGCTTCATTTAACACTTCTGCGCATTTTGTCTGCCAGCTGGATGGCATTTGCGTTTCATGTGGTCGAGGGACGTGCCACGTGTTTTTTACTGTTTACTGAAACGACCTTTGGTCGGCCCTGGGTCTTATAAATACCCCATTCCTCTTCTCATTTCTTACCTTCTCCTTTTTTTACCGTTGAGAGTCGTGAGGTACATCCCTTCTTTTAAGGTGTGTCTTTTTCTTTTTATTTGTTTTCTTTTCCTGTCTTTCCTTGGTCCTCCCTGGCCTATCGTTATGTCTTCCGACGGGTATTTAGAGCTAGGCCTCCCTAGTCAAGAGCAACGTGAGGCCATAAATGAGGCCCAAGTTATGCCTAAATTTGACATGCATCTCTATCACTCTGATTTGAGTTCTGATCACGTGCGCCGTGTGGTCGAGTCCTATCATATTCCTTCAAATATGAATCCTTCTGCGCCCTCTCGTAACTTTTTCATGAATGAGCTTCCTTCTCATCTCATTGGTCTTTATGTTCATCACTTTTCCTAAGGTGGTCTTCGTATTCCTTTTTCTTCCTTCTTCCTTCGTGTTGTTGAACACTTTGGTGTACATATCTCATAACTCGTGCCCATTGGTGTTAATAAGGCCACTCTTTTCGAGATCTATTGTCATGGTTTGGGTGTCACTCCTATTGTGTCGTTGTTCCGCCTGTTTTCCAAGCTTTCTAAGGTGGGCGATTGGTTTTCTTTTCAAAGTCGTGGCTCTAAACCTTACCGTCCCTTTCTCAAGGATGGTCCTACAAGTTTAAAGGGTTGGAAAGGTCTTTTTTCTTCGTCGACCGGAGGGCGGCTCCTATCGCTATGCCATGGAGACATCATGACTCCAGTGTGGCTGATCCCCTTCCTAAAGTTTCGGAATATGACCCCTTGGATGCCAAAAAACTTTGTGAATTTGCTATTCCCCTTCGTAGGCCATATCAAAGTCTCTTATATGTTGGTCGCCTTACCCCTTTTTCGAAGTATCCAGGTTTCGATTGCGTCCTCAGCGGTCCGGCCGGGGAGAGTAATGCTTTCTTCTTTTTTTCTTGCTTGGCCCTTTATATTCTATGCACTGCCTAACCTTCTCTCTTTTTTGTAGGTGTCACTATGTCTGAGTTTTTGAGAATTCCCCATTTTGCTGGCGCGTCCATTTGTGAGGGTAACCCTTTTGCCGCAAGGTACGGTTGTTCCTACCTATACTACTTCCCCCTAGCCAAGGATGCTCCCATTCCTCCGAAGACCACCGCCATAGAGCAAGCTGAGACTGTTGATGCTAGAGTGGTCATTGACCGTGAAAGGAAATAGAGGCGTGCTGTCGAGAAGGCCGCTCGTGAGGGTGTAGCGGCTAGTGGCTCTCATAGTGTTGGTACTAGGGCTACCCGGGCTACTACACATTTAGGAAGTCGAAGAGAAGAGCTGATGGTAAAGGTTCTTCCCACAAAAAGAGCAAGGCAACTAGGGTCCATGTCGTTCCTCCTTCAGCGCCTTCCAGTCCTGTTGAGGAAGATGTTGGTGGCAGCAGGTCTCACACTCCCGTTCCTTCGGCCGAGAGGCCTAATGCTATGGATGACCTTCGACAACATACTGATGATATTTTATCCCAGCTCCATGCTTCCGAATGAGGGCCTCATGTGGAGGATCATTCTCCATCATCTCCTCCTCATCCTACATCTGTTGTGCCTAGCGATAATCATGTTTCTCTTGGTGATGAGAATGTTGCTTTTCCTGGAGGTTAGTTATTTCTTTCCATTCTTTTCCTTATGTACGCATTTTTCTCCTTCCTTTTCTTACGTTTGCTATCCTCCTTATTTAGGTGATGCTTCAAAGCCTATTAACTTGGATGCCGATGTTACCTCTGATGAAGCTGAGAGTTCCTATCATAAGGCCTTTCGACTTGTCATTTGATATTACTATTATTTTTGTGTGCGCGTGCCCTTCTTCTTATGTTTTCTTCATCTTGGCAGGTGACCCTTATAAGCGTTTTGGCAAGCGGCCTTTCAATCCCCAGTGGGGCCTTACTGAGTCTACTCGTGTGGACAAATTCAAGGATTGCCCTGACATGCTTGCCAACCTCTTCACTCTTGCTGATCTTGTGTATTTTAACAAATGCATCGAGCAGGAAGTGGCCATACGGTCCAGTTGGCGTCGATTGGCTCAGAGCAATCAAATGCAGTCCAGCGCCTACCTCGCTTTGAATCTTTGTTGGAAGAACATAGCGCTTGTGTGTCCTCCAAATCCAAGCTAGATTCTTGTCAAAGGTCCCTTGATGCTGCTAACGAGGATCTGCTAAAAAGCCGCCGAGACTATGACAGACTCCTTGGTGAACATGATCTCCTTATTTCTTCGGAGATGGACATGGCTGGACGCTTGGCCGTCCTTGAGAAGGCTCAGAAACTTCATGCAGAAGTTGTTTCCACGAAGGACGCTAGGAATTGTGGCCTTGTAGAATGAGTTGAAAGCTGCAGAGGAAGATGCTCAAGGACTGAGGGCTGACAACACCAAGTTGGTCGTTGACCTTGGCCGCGAGGCCACTTTGAGAAAGAACCTCGTGAAGGACCTTTTCCCTGTGCTTGTTCGACGCCTTTTGGCTAGTAGGGAGTATAAGTCCGCAAATGGGGAAGTTTTCAGCCTTGCTATGTCCTTGGGTTTTATGTAGGCCGTGCGTCATGGAAGGACTGAGGAGGAGGTCTCTACTGCTTTGGCCGAGGCGTCCAATATTGACTCTTCTGTTACAGAGACCAGCTTGGTGGAGGCATATGATACCTTATTCGTGAAGTGGTACCCCTTCGTGGAGAAGGTCTCTCGGTCCTGCTTCTTGAGTCCAATGGAGCTTCAGAACGTGATACCAGATGGAGAGGTGACTCCTGGCCAAGGGCCTCTTTTGCAGGATTGTTCCTCCCTTCAGTGACTTGCTTCAAACTTTATCTTTAACATCTGTTTGTAATAACAATTTGATGGCCGCTGGCCTTAACTATTCGCACAATTTGTGGTACTTGTACATTTGGCCGTTGTGCCACCTTATCCATGTTCCTTTGGTTGTTCTACTATTTTTAGCCTTTCGTATATGACCTCGTAGGTACTTTTACTTGTATTTATCTTACTTCCAAGAGTAAACCTTGGCTACATAGATCGACCGGGAGGAATCACCTACCCTCCGGAGCCACTTGGATATTTATTCAACTCCCAATTTTTGTTGGGGAACATTGACTACATGTATCGAGTGGAGGGATCTAAGTTCCACTCAGAGTCACCTAACCTTTTATTCCCCTTCCATAGACATCGACCATATTTTTCGATTTCGAAGGTTGCGAGCCTTCCGTCGAGGTCGCTTGTGCTTTGCCTATTTGGTTAGATATCGATCACATAGGATCGCTTTTTGTTTATCTATGAACATTGGTTACTCAGAACCATTTATGCGTTTATTCTTTTATAAGAAAGGGTGGTGATAAACATTGGCCACACGTTCCTACCGAAGGTGATTAGCCTTTCGGAGGGGGTCATTTTTAACTTATGTTTATACTCCTTTGCCATATTTAGGGAAACTTGCTACTCCACAGCCAGAAGATATCTTTCATTAACTTCATCATTAAAATGTTACAATGACACGATAAGTTTAGATGCTAGACTAGATGTGACATTCCCTTAGGTTAATTGCGTGGCACTGCTTTACCATTCACCTTTTCCAACTTATATCAGCCATTTATGTAGGCCTACGTCACTTTATAAGGACCTTCCTGTGAGAACTCGTATTTTTCCCCGTATTATTTTATTCATGTTATTTGAATTTTCCAACATGTTATATTTTCTTGTATTCTTCATATTTAAATCCTGATATCTCAAGAATTTTAATTAAATCATATTTTAATTATTTTTCTGGTCATCCAAAGTATTTTATTTGGAATTATAAAATTTTTATTTTATTTTTCCATATTTATTTAAGTCAAAAATTTTGATTTAAAAGCACCCGTACACGTTATACAAAAAGTTTGACCGATTCGATGGAACGAGAACCGATGGCTATATATTCGACTTTATGAAGTCAAAATACAATGTTTTTATAAATATTTTACTTACGTATTATAACTTGCACCGAGTCGGAATTATTAGCGTTTTAAGAAATCGAGTCGGGCTAGAACTAGATGCATCTTTACTTTGGGCTTAAGTTAATAATAAGAATATGCAATTGGGCCAAAAAGCCCACTCCCTTCTTTTTTTTTCTTTTACTACGGCAGTACACCAACACACATACTCAGACATTTTTTTCATACCAAAAGTATCATTATCTCCCTGTTTCTCTCTTGGTACGACTAACATCATCAAAACAGCCTCAATCTATCATTTTTTTCTTCATCAATCTCACAATTAAACTACACCAAATCAATCCTTGATTAATTCTAATCATAAACCCACTAAAAAGCACCTCATGCAATGATTTTTATAAAATCATGAATCACTAGAATTAGAATTATTTGGTGTTTGATCATACAATTAGGTTTGTATTGTGTTATTTAGGGTTTAAACATTGATAATTTTGTTAGAACCTTTGTTATGATTTCTTTGTTTTTGGCTAAGATTTAATTTTGACCATGGATGTTATAGATTGAAAGTGCTTTGATGAATTTTGGTTAATGTGATGAGGATTTTGATTTTTATGAGTAGGATTGAAGTTGTTTTGATTAGTATTTATAGTGCCTAAATTCGGACAGCAGGTATATCAGTCCAAAACTCCCACATTTTTCATTGTTACCTGCACTTTTTATAGCTTAAATGGGTTCTTTATGCCTTATACATGTTAGTAGCGAGTTGGATGGGCGATCAACTCCTCCGGATGAGTGAGTTATGGTCGATTTACGGTTGTGAACCCAATCTGACCCAACAGACTTGTATAGCTATTTGCTACAGGTCATGGACCATATATTTGACATTTTAAGATCTTGTGAGTTAGTATACATTATAATCTAACAAACGCCGCTGACCTCGCGTCGATAGCTATCACCAAATGGTTTTTATGGCTAAAACGGTAAACCCGAGTTTGAAAACCTAAATTCTGATTTCGTAACCTTCAAAGAATGCAATTTTCCCGGTAATTGGTAGTAGCTATTTACTCGTGGTTAGAATGGGCCGAAAGTAGAGTCTTGAGGCTTTCCAATGGTGAAAATCTCAGGCCCTTAAACCTTACAGGTTAACGGGTTATTTTGTCCCAAGTTTGACTAGTGCAGTTTGACCATTAAGTGCTTACGGGGTGGCTGTTAGTGTTTTGGACTTTTAGAAAGTTTCGTAAACTCTTAGATCGAATGGTTGGACATTCTGGAAAGCTCATGGGAGACCCGTTTTAGGGTGAAAATCCCATAGTTTTTGGACTTATGGATTGGGAGATCCACCCTTTACAAAATAGTTATACCGGAAAATGTGACTTTACGCCTACGGTTAAGTAAATTGTTGGCGTTTTTTAGGTACAAATCACTTGGGTTACTTGATTTGAGACCTTAGGCTATCATGTTATGCATTTTCTACAGGTTTTGTGTCATGAAGGTCATGACCACACTTAGGCTCGGTTGGTTGTGCAAGTTATATACATATTACATTTTTACAAAATATTTTGATACAATTGTTTTATATTTTTATAAAACGCATATTTAAGGGTCGTGATCACTCTTTTAGGTCGCGGGTAGCCCTTGGAGTATTTCCCATTGCCATCTACAGCCTGGTTCTCATATCCGTCACACTTGTACTAAGGTACTCTTGCCACTATTGTATTGCTTTAATTTCTATTTAATTAAATACATTGATTATGAAATTGGATTTTTTGTATTTAGACCATATTCTACTGATGTCAAGGTGTTATTATGATCATGATATGTCTTGTGTACTTGTAGAGGCATTGCTTAGGGTGTGCAAGTGTTTACGTGATGTTAGAAGTAAATTTTAGAGTCAAAAATGAGGTTAAGAATGATAGCAGATTGCTACAGCCATTCATGAAGTTTTTCTGCAAATAAGACCTGCAATTTTCTTGATTTTTGGATAGCCTTGGTTGTGTAGTACAATTGATGAGTTGGATGGTTTTTGGAAGTGTCCGGATGAGTAAAATATGATCTTTTTATCAAAACTAGTCAATACCGACATGTGCGCCAAATTTGTGTTTGGGGTCAAAGTATAAAAAGCCAAAGTGGGTATTTTTATGAGTTATTACAGTAACATAGGTCAAATGTGAACATTTCCAATTGGTTTCAAGTTAAAATCTTTTACGGAATGTAAATGATGGTCAAAATAGTTTTATGCAAATTTTGTCGAAAAAGTCAAATCTGAGTAGTCTGCACAAAAACTGCATTTCCCGTTGATTGGTAATAACTTTGATAGTGTTTCTTAAAGATTTGAAAAGGTAATAATTTTATCTTTCCAGGGCCATAAAGTTTGACTTTATATCTATTATAGAACTCTAGATATGATACAATCTTTACAGCGTGTTTCTGAAAATTTAGTGCAACTAATTTGTTAACGTTAATTTTCGACTCAAAGTGTACAAGCGTTTGCTACTTATGGGTTTGATGAGCATTGTTAATGTTTATAAACATGATCATACAGTGGGTAAGTAGTGTTTTTAAGTCAAAATTGGTTCGAGTCAATAGGTTGCAATGCCTTGCAAGTTATAAGATGGTTTATGTACTAATAGTAATCAAAGCATTTTTTAAACGTTATTTTTGTATCTTATAAGTTTTCGCGCCCCGTTATCGTAGGTCTTGGATGACTTAAAGTTTCTTGATTTCTTGTTGTTACTACTCAGCCCTCAAGTTCCATATTGATTCACCTCGTAGCTAAGGTGAGTTCATAGCCCCTTTTACTACTTGTACATTGTTTCTAAACGCGGGGTGAGATTTTACATGGTGGAACACATCCATTTAAAAACTGTATGCTATCCAGATCTTGTATGCTATTCAGACTTGTATGCTTTCCAACAGTTTTCATTGATATTATTGTTTATAGTTAATAGCCTTAAGTTTCCTCTCTTGATCATGAACCGTTAATTGTCCCGTATGCTTTGCGCTAAGCGCGAATGTTGTGGGTGGATCCATCGGGATTGACAATCCCCGTCCCGATTACCTTGACGCACTTACATTTGTTTATACTTGAGTATTTAGGCTGAATACTCCTTAGAGGAACTTACTTTGAGTTAAGCTTCGGTTCATGAACTAAACAGCAATAATATTGGTTTCGGACTATGGTTAATGATCATAACCATTTTCTCTATTTACTTGTTTTACAAATGAATGCTTGTGTTCCACACCTTTACTGCTAAAACTATGAATATCACTCAACTTTATGTTGACGATTTTACATGTTTAATATCAGGTATTAATACTTAGCTTTGCTTGGATGGGAGCCCGCAGGATATTATCGCAGCTTGGAGATTTCTGTGTGTACTTAAATTTTGGTTTATCTAAAAACTGTCAGAAGTTTATCATGTATTCTTTGTAACTATAAGTTACAAAAACATAATTAAATTACATATTTCCGCTTATAAAAACATGGGACCTTTGTTTAAAAACTCTGATTCTTTATGATTTAATGTATAAATTTTTATTACGTCAACTTTATGTCAGTAATATTTCATTATTTCTTGTACCATGACGTGGCGCCCCCTTGCTGCCTAGTTGTTCCATACCTGATTTTAGGGGTCTCACACTTCCTATGTTGGGCTCAGTTTTCCAGGTTTTTCCACGCGGCTAGCCTCGTTTATTTTGTAGACGTAGCTCCCCACCTTGAAGGATTTGGCCCTGACCCGCTTGTTGTAGTACTGCTCTATCTTTTTCTTGTATTTGGCCTCCCGGATGGTTGCGTCCTCCCTTCTTTCTTGCAACAAGTCTAGGTTGAGTCTGAGCTCTTCATCATTGTCCTCTACATCCTTGATCATTAGCGTCCTATGGGTTGGCATTCCTATCTCCGCAGGGATCACGGCCTCACTTCCATACGTTTGGCTGAATGACGTCTCTCTGTTGCTTGTCTTTAATGAGGTTCTATGTGCCCAGAGCACATTTGGGAGCTCATCTGCCCATCCAGTTCGGTCACGACCTAGCCTTGTCTTTAGCCCCTCCATTAATGATTTGTTTGCCCTTTCCACGAGGCCATTGACCTGTGGGTGTGCCACTGCTGTATTCATTTGCTTAATGTTGAGCTTTTTGCACCATGTCTTAAATGGATCATTCACAAAGTTAGTCCCATTATCAGTCACTATCACATGGGGTAGGCCAAATCTACAAACAATGTTATCCCACACGAATTTTATCACATCCTTGCCTTTAACGTTGGCCAAGGGCTTTGCTTCTAACCACTTAGTGAAATAATCAATTGCCACAATGATATACCTGACCTTGCCCGGTGCCGCAGGGAATGGGCCTAACACATCCATGCCCCATTGGAAGAACGGCCATGGGGCCATGATTGACGTCATGAGTGTCTTGGGCATCTTGGGTACTGGTGAGTGAATCTGGCATGCGTCACACTTTTTTGTTTCTTCCCTTACGTCACGGTGCATCGTAGGACAATAGTATCCTTGCCTTAGTGCCTTTGCTACCACTGATCTTGTCTTCAGATGCATGCCACAAGCTCCTCGGTGTATCTCGCGGATCACATAGTTGGCTTGGAGTGGTCCTACGCATTATAGCATTGGCATCAAGTAAGATTTCTTGAAGAGTACCCCTCTTTCCATCACATACTGGCGGATCTTCATCCGAAGGGCACGTGCTTCATTATGGTCCTGCGGACATATTCCTTGCTCCAAGCATCTTATGATGGGTGTCATCCAGTTATCTTCCTCTTCTTCCACAATGGCATTTACCTCTTCCCGGTCTGTCGAGGGCTTGTCTAGTACCTCTACCAACACCTCCTTCGTCAAATGATTAAACGCCATTGAGGCCAGCTTGCTTAACACATCAGCCTTTTGGTTCTGGCTTCTCGGGATATTCATGATTTTGAAGCTTTTGAACCGTGCTACATGTTCTTTCGCCTTACTCAAGTATTTGATCATGCTCTCATTCGTGGCCACAAAGTCTCCATTGATTTGACTGGCCACCAACTTCGAGTCCACCCTTACTGCCAAGTGCTCTACTCTTATCTCTTCTGCTATTCTTAGGCTAGCTAACAAGGCCTCGTATTCTGACTCATTGTTTGTGCTGTCAAATTTCAACCTCAAAGCATATGTGTACTCCATGCTGTTAGGGCTAATCAACACTAAACCTGCGCTTGAGCCTTTCGGGTTGGATGCTCCGTCCATGTACAACACCCACTCTTCTTCTTTATCGACCTTTTCTTCCTCAGAAACATGCGTCTCAAGGTCCTTTGAAGTGTCCGTTCCTACTGGCACTTCATTCAGAAAGTCTGCTAACACTTGGCCCTTTATGGCGCTTCTTGGCTCGTAAGCGATGTCGTATGTCCCCAACTCAATGGTATACTTTGCAAGTTTGCCTGACGCTTCGGCCTTGTTCAGGATTTGCCTTACTGGTTGATCTGTGATGACCTTGATTGGGTGGCCTTCGAAGTACCTCCTTAACCTTCTTGATGTGCTTAGAAGTGCCAGGGCCAACTTTACAAAGGCGCATAGTTTCTTTCTGCTTCATGTAGCGTTTGGCTGACATAGCGGACTGGTCGTTGGATCCCATTTCTCTCTGCTAACAACACTGCGCTGATTGCTCCCTTTGCTGCTGCTAGGTATAAGGAGAGCATTTCTTTGGGCCTGGGTGTGGTGAGTGATGGTAGCTCTATCACCATTCTTTTCATTTGTTGGAAAGCCTCCTATGCTTCCTCCATCCACCTGTACTCTTCCTTGTTGGCCTTAGTTATGTTCTTCAAAGTGTCAAAGAAAGGCTATGATCTTTTGGCAGATTTTGAGAGGAAACGGTTGAGCGCGGCCAAGCTTTGCATTTCGTTCCATGTTTTGGGTGACTGCATATCTGTAACATCCTTGATCTTGGCCGGGTTGGCTCTTATCCCTTCTGACGTTACCATGTACCCTAAAAACTTGCCCTCCTCAACTCCGAAAGAACATTTTTTTGGATTAAGCTTCATGTTTATCTTTCGCAAGTTATCAAACGTTTCGGCTATGTCGGCCAACATTTCTTTTTCTGTCTTGCTTTTTATGACCATGTCGTCCACATATGCCTCCAGGTTTCGTCCAATCTATGACTCGAAAGTTGTGTCCACTAACCTATGGTAGGTGGCCCCTGCGTTTTTTAGACCAAAAGGCATTTTGGTGTAGCAATATGTTCCCTGATTGGTGTAGAAGGCTGTCTTCTCTTCGTCCTTTTGAGACATTTGCACTTGGTGGTAGCCCTTGTAGGCGTCCAAAAAGCTTTTGTACTTATACCCCATAACAGCTTCTATCTTGGCATAGGATAATAGTCCTTTGGACATGCAGAATTCAAGTTCTTAAAGTCTATGCACATCCTCCATGCTCCATCTACTTTTTTGACCAACACCGTGTTGGATATCCACGTGGGATACCTAACTGGCCTCACGATCCCTGCCTTCACCCATTCTTCTACTTCCTTGGCCACAACTTCGCTTTTTTTGGCGGACAACATCCTTCGCTTTTGGCTCACCGGTTCCACCGAGGGGTTCACATTAAGTTTGTGTTGGGAGATCCTTCTTGGCACTCCGGTCATGTCTTGCGATTCCCATGCAAAGACATCCCGGTTGTTCTTTAGCAATTGTTTTAGCTGTTCTGAACCCTTTTTTGACAAGTTTCCCCCAATGGTGACAAGTTGGTCAGGGAAGGCCGGGTTGATCATTACTTCCTCTGTTAAGTTGACCGTTTGGTCATCTCCCTTCTTTGGCTCTTCTTTTGCCATCTTCCTCTTTCATATCTCTCTGCATTCATTAATAATCGAAGATGATGTAACAAGAGTTGCGATACCTCGAGGTGTTGGGAATTTCATCATAGCGTGGATGGTAGACGGAATGGCCCTTAGCCTCTTTATCCCTGGTCTTCCTAGGATGATATTGTATGGGGAGGGGGCGGGTATGACGGTAAATCTCATCATGGCCCTTCGGAACAACCCTCCATCCCCAAAACATACTTCCAACTCTATCTTTCCCAACGGCTTCACACTTTAATCCTGACACCGTGCTGTGTGTCTTAGTCATCCTAGCTTGTATGCTTGGGTGAAGGCTGTTAAAACAGTGCTCATACATTATCTCCACAGACGCACCACCGTCCACATGTACCCTCCTTACCAAGTACCCTTCGACTTCGGCCTCTATCGCAATTGCTTCCTCTGAAAAGTCCTCGTCTGGACACGGTGGGAACATTACCGGGACGTTCATCCAGTCCTCGTTCACCCACATTGACTTTCTCTTTCGATTATCACTCGTCTAGACACCATGTTGATTACTTTGGCCTTTTAACGGTGGCCTTTCTGACCGCTCTTTCCTTTCTGCCTTACGTCTTTAATCAAGTGGTTGAGATTTCCCGACTCCAAGGAGGCCTCCAACTGTCTCCTTAGCTGAAAGCAGTCATTTGTATAGTGCCCTTTCGCACAATGATAGTCACAATTCTTGTCCATGTTCTCCTTTTTTGGTGTTCCCACCAATGGAGGTGGAGCCGGAAGGTTTAGTTGATGCTCTGCTGCCAAAATTTCCTTCGGTGAGCTGGACAAGTCTTCTAGGGTGAATATTCGATTCACCTCTTGTGGGCGCTGCGGATGGCGGTAAGGTAAGGTATAGGATTGGGTGTAAGGGGTTTTGTTTTGATAGGCCCCTCGGTCACCCCCTCTTCTTCCTCCAAAACCCCTTTTCTGGGAACGGTCGTACCTTTGGCCTCCCGTCGGGAACTGTCCCCCCGGATATACTCTCCTCTGGGCAGCTCGGCATATCTAAATGCTGTTTCAGCACGAACAAAGTCTTCCACATGCTTCAGCATCTCATCCACCATCTTGGGTATGCTTTCAGCGAACTGCTTGGCCAGACCAAGACATTTGTGTGAACCCATAAATGAAAAGATCCTCATGAGGTCAGGCACATTAGGAATGGAATTGGATTCACTTACCCACCTTTATTTAAACACCGGGAGGCTCTCGTTGGCCTTTCGGATGATCTTCGTGATCTCAGTGGGGTCCTTCGCACACGCCTTCAGCATTCCAAATCGTGTGAGGAATTTGGCCTCCAAATCATCCCAATCGTTTATGCTTCCTGATGGCAATTCGTCAAACCAAGCTCTGGCCTTATCATCTAGTGTTTGTTGGAACATTCGACACCATACGGGCATGGGCCATTCCCCTTGGTTCCCCATCCCTTTGAAATAGTTGATGTGATTAGCCGGATCTCCCGTCCCCGCGTAAATCCTAACATTGGCTGGCATCCTATGGCTAGGAGCTGAGTATTCAATGATCCTTCGGCTAAGAGGGCACTTGGCCAATGATTTGAAAGGTTTTCCCAAATCATCATCTGCCACCTTCTTCCCTTTGCCTTTCTCCCCATCGCCTTGGCCTTCCTTCTTCTTTCCCTTATCTCCTGAATGTTCTTCCCCTTCATCAAAACTGATTAGCCTTGGCTTGATGTAGTCCCGGTTGCTTTTATCTTTTATCAACTCTTTTAGAGCCGAGAGGTGGCCTTCAATGATTTCTTCATTCGTGAGGTTGTTGTGGTTGTCATCATGAATTTCGGTTTCAGGTGATATTAGGATAGGACCCGCCATTCTTTAGCTACTAGGTAGATCGAATTTAGGGTCCCGCGGATGGCGCCAGTATGTAGATGCAAAAGTTCGTTGGGCCACTAAGTGGGCTGAGAATGCCCCTGGACCGTCTGGGCTCTCTTCTCCACAAGCCTATAAGAAAGTAGCACACGTTAGCTCGCATCGGGTGGGAAGCCCGAGACCAACTCCGGTGTGAGAGTAAGAATCTGATTGAGCCGGGTGGCCAATAATATGTAGAGCCGAATGGCCAAAACAGTGTGTGTAATAAGTATGAGTGAGAATGTCTGACTTACATTAAATGGGGGGATTTATAGTGTTAAGAACATTGTAGCGGACTGTAGCTCCTCGGAGGTAACACTCCTTGAGCCTTGTGATCTGACAGGCCAATCTTTGGTCCAGCAGACCATGCGAGGCCTCTGGGTAAAAGGGTGTATCAGTTGTTCCCGAGGGAATTTGTCCTACTTTTGAGGTGCGCAGACGGGTTAGCCTTCTATCCGAGCGCCATACGAATGTCCACTGGATAATAGGGTGCGACGTTCCTTCCTAATGCATTGGCACTACCTTTGAGAATTCCCTCTAGACTTGTGCCTGGTGGGTGGACCGGGCTGCCAGACCGTACGGCCAATCTTGCTTCTAGGAGATGATTGATACGTAAATATGGCCGAGCGGCCATATATGCGAACTGTCGGTTCGGTCTGGTTAAATCTTTGATCTGATCCGGTGTGATTAAGTCGAACTGAACTGGACTAAACCAACAAGACTAAAAACCGAATGTAACAAAAAAATATAGACCAAAACTGAATCGAAATACACTCAATTTGGTTTTCGGTTTATTTGGATCAAAATTTTCCGATTTGATTCGATCAGCGTCAGTATGCTCAGCCCTGATTAAATCTAAATTTGGCCTTTTAACAAGACGTTGGACCTAGTTAAAACTATGTGATTTACTAAAATTGGCACTAGAACATATCATCATGAAGACTACGATAGACACGAGCCGACTTGACTTGCCGCAAAATCACGCTATATTTGTCATTTGAGGTCTTAGAGACGACACTCTTTTCGGTTTGTTTATGACGTCATCTCATTTTGTTTCTCCAAATGAATATGTTTCGTATCCTACACAATACACATGATGATGTCACGTGTCAAAGCATCAGTTTTTCTTTAAACCATATGAAACACGTAAACACATGAGGCTAAATTTTATGGTGAGTGAAAGACATCTTCACTCATCTCTCGAGATTCCCATTATCTCTCCGTCTTTCACGCTTGCTTACTTTTAAATTGCTACCACACCAAATGCACACAAATTTGAATTATATTCATCATAAATATTTAATGTAACATATATTCTCGTGGTTGAAAAATGATGCATCATAGGATGGTACAAATATTTTGTCTATGCACTTTTTTTTACTTTTTTATAATGTTTTTAATTTTTTATAAAAGATTAATTTTTCGAAAAGTTTTTTTCGTAAAAATTAAAAAAAATATCGAATTTTTTTTTAAAAAATTTCGAAATCCTATTTTTGTGTTGAAAACATAAAACATTTTTCTTCGTAAAAATTACAGTGTTTTTAGAAGTTAAAAAATAAATTTAAATAATTTACGGTTTTTTAAATCATTTTTTAAGTTAAAATTATTAAATGTCTTTTGGAAAAAAAAAGTAAGCGTTTTAAAAAGTTAGAAATATTAATTTTTAAAAAGATGTAATTCGAATTTTTGACAGACTAAACGAATGATTTTTGCACTTTATATATTTGGTGTGGAGGTGTGATATTACACTTGTTTCAGTGGTAACTTTGATAGTGTGTTGCATAATTTTTTTTATGAAAGTAGTGAGTTTGATGACTTTAACATTTGGCACAATAAAGAATAAAAAGATTATTTTTTATTTAATAAAACAAAATATTGAGTAAGATATTTATATTTTAAATTAGTTTTGTTTAACAATAGTATATTTATTTGAATTGGAAATTTAATTTAAATTTATTTTAACTAAAAAACCTAAAAAAAATCTTTACTGGGCAAAATTTATTAGAAAAATAATGAATAAATTTGATGGAGAAAAAAAATTATAAAATTATATATGTTAAATTTGTGAAAAAGAACTTTTAAAAAAATAATTAATAAAACTTTAATGGTTAAATTTTAAATAAATTATATAATGTTAAGTGTGGAGAAAATTAACAAATATCACATTCAGTTTATAACATTTAATTTTATATCATACAAAATATACAATACATAATATTTTCTTTATATAAAATCAAATGCATAATTATTAGATGTAATAACATAGTAATTACAAAATATTAAGCAAGAGAAATTTTCATCTATTCATATATCAAAATAAAATGTTAAATTGAATTTGAATTTTTATAAACTCATACGTTCACAAAACTTATAACTAGTATCTTCGTTGTCTCCCACTTGTTCTACGCCGAGATGCTTTATATATTGGTGAATGGTCAAAAAGCAATATTATCAACCTTGCGAGAATTTTAAGATGTATTCATGTTTCTTCCGGGCTTAAGGTAAATTTTGACAAATCCAAAGTGTATGGCATTGGTGTGGATAGTATTGAAGTGGATAGTTGGGCCACCCTTCTTGGTTGTGAGCCGGCTAGCCTTCCTTTCAACTATCTTAGTGTTCCCGCGGGCACAAATATGAAGCTTAAGACTTTTTGGAAACCGATTGTGAACAAATTTAAGGCTAAACTCTCTTCTTGGAAAACCAAATCGTTTAGCTTTGGTGGGCGTCTTAGTCTCGCCAAATCGGTCTTTGGTAGCCTTCCTACTTTTTTCCTTTCTATTTTTGCGGCCCCTATTGGAGTTGTGAAGGATTCGGAGAAACTTAGAAGAAAATTCTTATGGGGCGGTTCGGATAAAAAAGTAGCATTAATTGGGTTGCATGGGATCGTATTTTAGCCCCTAAAGAAGATGGTGGTTTGGGCCTTGGCTCTATTAGTGCCTTTAATCTTGCCTTTCTAGCCAAATGGAAGTGGAGGTTTTTCGGAGCCCAATTCCCTGTGGGTTCGTATTATCAAAGGGATCCACGTTTATAATTCCACCAGAAATGGTGGATTGGCTGCTAGAGGGTTATATGGGGTGTGACGTGCTATTGTCCGATGTGGAGAAGACCTAAAAAAAGTCGGTATAGCAGATAATAAGATCATCAGAAGGAACGAACGGGGAAGCGACTGGATTTTAAGCTTGTAGAGAATGGAGAGTTTTGTGTGAGTCTCCTTAGACTCCGAATTGATCGATCCAAGCATCTGGTTTGTGATGGCCCCTTTGTTTGGCATAGGGCAATCC
This sequence comes from Glebionis coronaria, assembly GCA_025667525.1. Lineage (NCBI taxonomy): Eukaryota > Viridiplantae > Streptophyta > Magnoliopsida > Asterales > Asteraceae > Glebionis > Glebionis coronaria. Next base: position 120,135,020 of record CM046877.1, read on the forward strand.
CTATTAAAGTCTCTGCTTTCGTTTGGCGTGCGAGACTTAGGCGAATTCCCTCGGTGATGGCTTTGGATCATATGGGAGTTGGGATTGATTCGAAGTTATGTACCTCTTGCATCAATTGTGATGAATCTGGGGATCTCCTCGTCACTAGGTGTCCGTTTGCGAGGACCATATGGAACCGGATATTCCACTGGATAGGGATTAATATGCACGGATTTGACTCGGTTAAGGATATAACCGATTTTGTTGCTGATTGGGGAAGAAGATCTAAGAAGAAAGCTGTCATCATTGCTGCTCTGCTTTATGGTGGTATTTTGTGCATTTGACGGGCGAGTAATGATAAGCTCATTGATTGTATCGTTTCTATGGTGTTTTTTTGGCTTAAACACATATGGGGTGTGGGTAGATTTGTTTGGGCGGACTAGTTATCTTCCCCTTTCTCTTGCTTGTAATGTGTTTTCGTTTTGGATGTTGTGTTGTTGTAGCGTGCTCGTTCTAGCTCCTTGCTAGTCGGGTTCTACGTGTTTTTCTCTAATAATATTTGCTACTTCCAACAAAAAAAAGAACATTGTCTATAAATGATGTTAGAATACCACAAAATTTATGACGAAAACACATTTGAAAGTTGAGAGAATTGCATAAATCGTCTCTGAAGTTTGGTTATTTTGTAGGTTTTGTCTCAAATATTTAAACGTGTTGATATCGTTATAAAATCAAACTATTTTATAAATTTTCATTTTTGAGGTTTTCCTGTTTTGCATGTTTTGTCTCAAATATTTTGGCCATTTTGTGTGTTTCGTCCCAAAAATTTCCTCACAGAAACGATACGTGCATTAAAGTTTCAAATAAGGATTATTCTTGCACTTTCATAACATTTAAGACAAAAAATGTATTTTGGTCAAACTTTAAAAACATTTATGCAATTTACTCTTTGAAAGTTACATGATACTTTTTTATTTATTTATCAACTTTATATGTTCTTGTCCCACTACAAAGTTAGATAAGTCAAAACGTGTTAGTAGCCTATCATTTTTAGATAAATTTTTTATTTTTCTCGAATGTTGTGAGGTTCGTATTTCTAGACATGAGACTGGCATGATATTATGGATCATTATTTTTTCTTTTTTCACTATTTTTTTATAACAAATCACATTGTTACACATCATAGTGTAAATTTAATTTTGTAAAATTTATGTGGCTTTAGCGTTACTCTAAATAATAATGCAGCCAGACTATGTGACTGAGCTAGCATGTTACATCATCAATTTTATTTTCTTCTTTTAGATTAAATACAAATGAAACATCCACCTAGACATGTCATCGAATAAGTACGTCATCAAATCATCGTTAATTCGATTTTCTTTCTTACACTAAACACAGATGAAACACTCGTAATGCAACTGGACATGTGATCGAACCAACACGTTACATAATATTCAACTAAGTTTTCTCTCTCTTAAACCAAACACAAATGAAACACTAAGTGAAGACTGATCACTAAAAAAAACTCCACAAAGTAAATTAGAAATCTAACCCATACATAAACACTATCATTATTTCCACTTTGTGTATATAGACCAAACATTTGATTTCAACCGAACCATTTGACCCTCGTAGCGGGAGGACGCTCGGCCGCCCCTAAATTAACCAAACCAATTTGCTAAAAAGTCACGACAAGTGACATAAGCAAATTGTTATGTATAATTTTTATTGGTAACAGTTTATTTATGATCTATTATGAATTAGTTATTGAAGCATGCTTCCAGATGACTTGCTAGAACAATTTCACGCAACACGCATTATTCCTACCTCTTTAATCTCCTCGAAAATCAAAGCTTTAAACTAGAATTTCATGAAAAAGTTTATTTTTGCTAGCTACTTTTGCTTTGAAGACGCGATAATTACGTTCTTTCCAAATGAAATATACTGTGTGCATATTACCAATTGTCACAAAGCTCTCGAGTAAGATTCACTATCCACATAAAACGAAACAATCATTTACCAAAAATACATTCATTGGACTCATTTTCCACCCCTTAAAGATTATGTCTCAAACACTTTTTGCCACATTTCATGTCTATGATCACACGATCCCAAAATATCATCATAACATGGACATAATATAGAATCCAACTTAATTCCTTTCTTGTTGAGCTCAACACGAACCGAAAGTCTCCTATGTAAAACTCTTCATATGAAAGCGTTAACTTTTTTGGAGCAAGTTTGTTCCATAGTGTCTCTTGCGACTAGCAGAATTGGTTCATCGATCCATCGAGTTGCACAATTCAGTAATGTTAAGCTTTATGTCATTTGTGTTAGGTTCGGGTTGTCATGTGGGTTACATGCATGTTAAGGTTGGATGATCAGGTTTGATTAGGTTGGTTTAGGATGTGCTCTTTAGTGCCAGATTCGTGTGATTTATTGTTTGCAAGTAGTAAGTCAAAGTTTTATTTTTCGTGTGCAAATGGTCGAGTGCAAAATTTCTAAATGGAGGACTCTACATGAGTATTGTACTTGTGAGTATGTTTGGTTAATATGTGGTTCATGCGATCATATTAACATGGTATGTGTTTCATGGGGACGTGATCAAAGTGTTAGTGTTTGCAAGTTCATGGGTTTGTTGTTGGTTTTCTTTTGGGTGTTGGCTTCCTTAATCTATTTGATTGAGGAGTTGGGATGCCATTGTATTATAATTTTAGCTTGTTTTCAATATTAAAATCTTGTTGCATTTCAAAAAAATTAGGCCCCCTCGTAAACTCACCCCGAGCACTCCAACCATCCCGACTTATATCCTCATTTCCCTTTTCGACCACATTAGCTTCCTCGCCTCCACTCTATCACTCGTTAACGGACTAACCTCGACCCCGGTGACCCTTACTAGTGCTCTTATTTTATAGTAGGGTTGATCACGATTTGAAGATAAGACTGAACTGACAAAAACTAGACTAGACGGAGAATTGTTTTGGCTCAAAACACGAGACCGATGACTAAATCAACCGGGCCGTCTCGTGGATTTTGGTGGCCCTGTGCAATGACTACGTGGAGGCCCCACCAAATACCAAAAGAACAAATAAAAATAAAAATATTCATTAATGATATGTAAATTAGTAATATTTCAAAAACAATAAAATAATCATACTAAAAGACACGTTCAACCGAGTAACAAACATCAAAATTAACTATTTAAATAGTGCGATTCTTCTAGCATTCTTAGAAGCAAAGTTGCTGATTAGATCTTCATAGTCAACACTCTCTAACATGTCATTCTCAATAGCTATAAGTGCTAATCCATTTAGCCTTTCTTGTGACATTGATGACCGCAGGTATGACTTTATCAATTTCAGTTTTGAGAAGCTTCTTTCTACAGATGCCACTGTTACTGGAATAGTCAACAACACTCTATATGCAATTATTGCATTAGGATAACAATCATCTTGTTTCAATAAATTTAAAACATCAATGGGCTTCATATTCTAGGTTGGCAAGTAATTATTAAGTGATCTTAACTCCACATAGAGTTCATTTGCATTAATATCTGATAAATCACCAATCTTGAGTGCGGTTTCAAGACGATTACAACACGATTTAAGACGGTCGTCGTCATAGAGCTTCAACTTGTCACATGTAAATAAGAAACCAAATATATCATCATACTCTTTATATTGTTCGAATCTTGTTGTAAGAGAAGCAATTGCTTGATCAACAATATATAAGAAATAATTGACCTTAAATGATTCATCGGGAGATAATATAGCATCTTCTTCAGCAAAAGCCTCATCAAATTGCCTTTTTCTTCAAATAACGCGTTTTTGAGTGAACATCGGATCGATATCCATTTCGAGAGCAATTGTCTTAGCAACATCAACCGCGATAGAAAACCCGTTAACTCTAAACTCCTTGAAGAAAGATATTAAGCCTTGCACTTATGTCATAGCAACATTAATTAGCATATCATTAGACTGTAACTGTTTGCTCACTACATTTACCCGGTGTAAGATGTCAAACCATATTAATACTGCTACTATAAACTCGAAATCACCAAGCTCATTTGTTGCTAGAGATTTTGCTTGACTTTGGATCACAAAATCATTGTCTTTCTCTAAAACCTGAATTAAAGCTTCTCGTATGTCCTAAAGCTAAAAATTTATGGCTTTGACACTCTCGATTCGACTCTCCCAACAAATGACTTAAGAGTCAACCCTTTCACGTTATCTTTCAAAAAATTTCACCTCTTAGAAGATAGCATGTAACACCCTATTTTGGTAAATGAAATGTCACGCGTGATTATGGCGTCTCATCAAAGCATACAAGGTAAATGTCTTTAAAACATTAAATGACCATGAATGAAAATACCGGAAACAAAGATCGGTAGTCCAAGTATAAGCTCATCACACTCAAACATAAGTACTGAAATGGAAAAGGACTAAACAATGTCCAAAGAAATAAGTAGCAAAAAGTAATGAAGAAATTCATAAAGTAGAGAAGGCTAGATAGCTTCCAATCCATATGCGTGTACGCTTAAAGTCTACGAGCGCCCTTGAGTACTTGCCGTTTGGGAACATGAAAGGAAAACGGCTGAGCATAACGCCCAGTGAACGGATATACAAGTATAGCATGGAATAACATAAGCATAATAGACTAATAGCAGCGGAAATGTAAGTCCTAGATAACCTGGACACATGTTCATAAAACTGGTTTTATAGTTTGAAAAGACTTATGTTTTTATGTAAAATCTGTATTAATTAGCCAATAGCCCATATAGGTCATGAGGTTCCACCGTGCATGGATACTTGGAGGGTAGACCTCGTCATGCAATTAGAGGGGTTGCCTCTAATTAAATAGTCTGGGTAGGAGGGATCAACTCCTTGTGAAGGATGCAAGGCACACATCGCATTCACCATGAAAATCCTGTAAAACATGTAACTAGGATGCAACCATACGCCCCACATGATAGTATAATATAATGGCCAACACTAAAAAGGGACGCCACGAGCAATCACTCCGCCGTGGGGAAGTCATAACACTGGTGCCTCCAGTCTTATGGTTATGGTACCTCTATAAGTAGGTGACACTGGTCATGCATGTATATGGCTTAGGCAATTATTCTAACATAAGTATCAAACATATAAAACAATACTGGGAAAACAGTTGGCGGCAGACGAGGAATCCTAATAAGGAAAGAATGTCCATACAGAAGGACGGGAAATCCGTACGATTTTCATGTTTAAACAATTACGTGTTCATCGTTAGTGTTATCGTGTTAGTTCGTAGTTTATTATTCGTGTTATAATTAATACTTGTACTTAATCGATATTTATCATCTAATCATAAATATATATGTGCAGTTACATGTTCGTGACTTAATGTTCATGATTTCATGTTCGTGATTATAATTATTATGGTTAATAATTATCGTGTAATACCATGTACTTAATATTTATTGTGCACTAACACATACATAGTTTCTGAAATTAATATTCGTGACACGTGTTCATGCTATAAAAGGAAAGTTTAAATTGGTTCGTATGTTTACTAAGTGTACTGTTCATGGTAAAAGTTTGCGGGTTTTACAACTCTTCCCCCATAAAAAGAATAATTCGTCCCCGAATTATAGATAAAGTGAACTGAAAGAGGAACATACCCGAATTCAAAACTTGAAATGAGGGTAAGAAGCCCGGATGGACTCCTCTGTTTCCCAATTGGCTTCCCGCTCGGTATGATACCTCCAAAGGATTTTGACGAATGAAATCGTCTTCTTCCTCATGACTCGTTCTTGTCTGTCAAGAACTCGTTCAGGTTCCTCTATGAAGGTAAGATCTTCACAAATTTGTTCAAGTGGATACTGAACCATATGAAAAGGATGATATTTGTATCCTCTGAGTAAGGACACATGAAAAACGTCATGAACGTGAGAAAGCTACGGAGGTAACGCTAAACGATACAATACTTCACCGACTCGCTCGATGATATCAAACGGTCTGATGAATCGAGGACTGAGTTTCCCTTTGATTCCAATGCGTCTAACACCACGTGCCGGTGATACCTTAAGAAAAACATGATCTCTCACGTTGAAATACAAATCCCTACGATGCTTGTCGGCATAACTCTTTTGACGTGTATGAGCTTCTTGTAATTTCGGCTTAGCTACAACGACCTTCTCGTTGGTCAACTCTATCATCTCCGGTCCTTCAAGTGTTCTCTCACCAACCTGATCCCAACAGATTGGGGCACGACACTTTCTACCATACAACATCTTAAATGGTGCACACTTGATGCTGGCGTGCCGACTGTTGTTGTATGCAAACTCTACCAAGCAGATATAATCGTCCCAATATCCTGTCCATTCTAATGTACATGCTCGAAGCATGTCTTCTAATGTCTGAATGGTTCACTCCGACTGACCGTCTGTTTGAGGATGAAAAGCCGTGCTAAGCTTAAGTTTGGTACCCCAAGCTCTCTGCAGACTCCTCCAAAATCGTGAAGTAACCCGAGGATCTCTGTCCGAGATGATACTGGATGGAGCACCATGAAGTCTCATGATCTCCTTCTTATAAGTGTCAGCGAGTTTGCTAACTGGATCATCCTTGCGGATCGGTAAGAAATGAGCTGACTTGGTAAGTCGATCAAGGATAACCCAAATTGCATCGTGCTTCCTCTTGGTCTACGGAAGACCGGTGACAAAATCAATGGTAATCTTGTCCCACTGCCACTCTGGAATGTCTAACAGTTGTAGTAGACCATTAGACAGCTGATGTTAGATCTTAACCTGATGGCAAGTAAGACATTTGGAGACATAAGTAGCAACATCCTATTTCATACCAATCCACCAAAAGTACTGCTTGATGTCGTGGTACATCTTGGTTGAACCAGGATGAATAAAGAATGGGGAGCTATGAGCTTCGGCCAATAACGCTTCCTTGAGTGTAAGATCATCAGGAACACAAAGTCTGGTGCACTGCCATAAGATATCATCGTAATCCAACCGAAACTCCGTCTGCTGCTCTAAGTTCTAAATGATTGCCCATATTTCACCATCATCCTTCTGAGCTTCCTTGATCCTAGAGAATAATTAAGGCTCTACTATAAGATTAGCCCAGTAACCATGTTGTCCACGTACCATGATCTTGATGTCTAGTCGCTTCAAGTCTCTTATAATATCTTCCTCTATTTTGATGCCGTTGATTATACCCGACTTCCTACTAAGAGCATCTGCCCCTACATTCGCCTTGCCGGGATGATACTGCAGATTAATGTCATAATCCTTCAACAGCTCTAACCACCTTCTCTGCCTCATGTTCAGTTCACGTTAAGTGAAGATGTATTTCAGGATCTTGTGATCTGTGAAGATATCACATGATTGGCCATACAAGTAGTGCCTCCATATCTTCAATGCAAACACGACTGCTACAAGTTCCAAGTCATGTGTAGGGTAGTTCTCCTCATAAGGCTTAAGCTGCCATGATGCGTAAGCAATCACTTTCCCATGTTGCATGAGAACACAACCAAGTCCCTTCCCTGAAGCATCACTATAGATTTGAAATTCACCTGTACCAGATGGGAGAGTAAGAATCGGTACAGATACCAACCTCTGCTTTAGGTCTTCAAAGCTCTTCTCTCTTTCTTCAGTCCAGACGAATTTCTCCCCCTTCCGCATCAGTTTGGTCAATGGTAGTGCTAAACGGGAAAAGTTCTCTATGAACCTACGGTAGTAACCAGCTAAGCCTAGAAAACTGCGAACTTCAGTCGCTGATGTCGGTCTTGGCCACTTGGTAATAGCCTCAACCTTTGCTGTATCCATGGTGATTCCTTCTGCTGATACTGTGGCCTAGGAACGCCACCTTACTCAACCAGAATTCTCATTTAGAGAACTTAGCATACAACTCCTTATGGCGAAGTATCCGTAATACTGTACGAAGATGGTCTTCGTGTTCCTCCCTTGACTTAGAGAAAATCAGAATATCATCAATGAAAACAATGACGAACTTGTCCAGAAACTCATGGAAGATACGGTTCATCAAATCCATGAAAACAGTTGGAGCATTGGTAAGGCCAAATGGCATAACTACAAATTCGTAGTCCCCATAACGTATACGGAAAGCAGTCTTGGCGATGTCCTGCTCTTTAACCCGTAACTGATGATAGCCCGACCTCAGATCAATCTTGGAGAAATGTTTGGCCCCTTGGAGTTGGTCAAACAGATCGTCAATGCGTGGAAAAGGATATCTATTCCTGATGGTGATCTTATTAAGCTCACGATAATCGACGTAAAGACGCATACTGCCGTCCTTATTCTTTACGAATAAGACTGGTGCGCCCCATGGATATGCACTAGGGCGAATGAAACCTCGTTCCAAAAGTTCATGAAGTTATTCCTTTAACTCCTTCAGCTCTATAGGGGCCATGCGATAAGGAGCCTTAGAAATTGGCTCAGCTCTTGGGATGAGCTCAATATTAAACTCTACCTCACGAGCAGGTGGTATGCCCGAAAGTTCTTCTGGAAACACGTCTGGGAATTCTGACACGATCGGCTGATTCTGGATAGATGGAGATTCAGCCTCCAAATCATGAACGGTAGCAAGATAGCCCTCGCAACCATGTGACAGTAATGCACGTGCTTGTAAGGTTGAAATTATTTGTACAGACCTTCCGGGTATAACATCATTGTGAATGTACTCTGGCGCATTTACATCACCGAAGATGACCCGATATGAATGGCATTCAATGGTGTCATGATGTTTGGATAGCCAGTCCATGCCTAATATCATGTCGAAATCGCACATGTCCAATGGAAGTGCGTCAACTGGGCGAATTTTATCGTTAAACTCCAGTGGAAGACTCTTGTACCCATGGGTTATTCGTACAGAGTCTCTTAAGGGTGTGGAAATTTTTAAGACATTTTCTAATGGCATAGGGGATATCCTAACATTCTTGGCATAAGCAATAGAGATGACCGAATGAGTAGCACCCATGTCAAATAAAACGCATGCAGCTTGACCATACATATACAAGATTCTAGTGATGGTACATGTGACTTGTTGGCCTGATCACGCGAGGTCGTGTACACTCGTCCAGTAGTAGGAGGTGGCTTGGAGTCGGCATGTCCAGATGTGCCCTCTATCTCACCCTTGCGACAGTCCTTCATGCGATGACCTGGCTGTCCATACTTGAAGCAAGCATCGCTGTCACGGCGACATGGCCCTGGGTGCCTGTGGTTGCAGGTAGTGCAGAGAGGGTGAGTATACCCTCCAACAGGTGCCCTTGCTGGCTGGGAGCCTGTTTAGAAAAGTATACATGAGACATGGTTTATGGGTACAAACAGAACAATGCAGAAAATCGTAAGACATAATACCAATAATAGCTGTACGGTTGGGCTGTGAACATCTGCGGTCCTGCTCCCTTCCGTTGCCATGATTCCTGGTAGAAGATTATGAAGTGTCAGAATTATGAATTATAAACATGTAACATAAGAAATGAGTAAGTTTAGGGACCTGCTGTTGTTGGAGTTGCTAGCGTTATTACGGTAATTATCATTACCGCCACACCTATCCGAAGCAGAACGGTCTTAGGTCTGACCGTTACCCTTGTGTTGACTAGGCTGGTGCTGAGTAGCCGGTTGAGACCGGTCCCTAGTCTTCTGCCTGAAAGATGCAATTTATAGAGAAAGATAAATATCTGGATAGTACTGAATGAATTGAAATGATCACCGCTGAGTGACGAAATATACCTCTTCTCGGGTCTCTCTGCCTCTCCAAACTCATCCCTCTCTTACAGCATCTCTAACTTGCGTGCTGCATCAGCTACTTGTGCCACCGTGTTGAAGGTAGCACACACCAAGTTATTGGGGACCGATGTACGAAGAGCCCAACGAAAGTGATACGCTTGCTCCTCTGCAGTACTTTCTGTTGCGCCAAGAAAACCAGCCAAACGAAGAAACCTCTGCATGAACTCGTTGCTGTTCTCCCCAACTCTCTGCCTAATTCCGTGGTACTCCCTCTTCAGCTTATCCTGCTCAGCCTTGGGGAAGAACTGTCACATAACCAACTCCCTGAACTGAGCCCAAGTCAAGGCAGCCACCCAATTGTCGCCTCCCTCAGATTGCTTCACTGACTTCCACCATCCAAGCACGTCCCCTTCAAACTTGTAACAGGCCAACCTTGCCTTAAAGATAGGGTCTCATCCCATCGCATCAAAAATCTTCTCAATATGAGCTAGCCAACTCTCAGCCTCATTGGGGCTGTCAGTCTTCTCGAGGGATCGCGGACGTTACTTGTTGAATTGCTCCAGCCATGTGATCAGTGTAGCTGGAGGAGGAAGAGGATTCTGATGCTGGTGCTGGTGCTGATTGTTGGCAGCTTGCACCTCGGCCCTGATTTCATTCCTCAGTTGAAGAAGCATGGCATGCATCGCAGCTTGAACTGTTGCATTGAGTTGTTCCTGCTCGCGTGTGAGAACCATCTGACAGTATAAAACAAAATGCATGATTAAACTGATTAAAACATAATATGTATACATGAAAATTTTTTATGCTAATAAATCATGAGAAAAATTTTATGCATGAAAAATAGTGTATGAATGCATGATGATGAAATAACATGGGATTGGGTGAACACCTATGGGTCGGTTCACCTAAACAAAATGACATGATGAAGATGAACGCCTATGGGTCGGTTCATCAAAAAAATGATTCGATTAAAAGCACATGCGACTAAATATGACCAGTCCTGTACCAACCATTACTTAGTCAAAATTCCTGCAATAATGATACATGAATAAATGCATGAAAACAACTGTCAGTTCTAGAAAGACCATGGTGATTACACACTAATCACAGGTCATGTTTTAAGAGCCTACAGGTCGAAGCCTTGTCTTTGATACCATAATTGTAACACCCCATTTTGGTAAATGGAATGTCACGCGTGATTATAGCGTGTCATCAAAGCATACAAGGTAAATGTCTTAAAAAATTAGATGACCATGAATGGAAATATCGAAAACAAAAATCGGTAGTCCAAGTATAAGCTCATCACACACAAACATAAGTATTGAAATGGAAAAGGACTAAACAGTGTCCAAATAAATAAGTATCAAAATGTAATGAAGAAATGCATAAAGTAGAGAAGGCTATATAGCTTCCAATCCATATGCACGTACGCTTAAAGTCTACGAGCGCCCTTGAGTACCTGTCGTTTGGGAACATGAAAGGAAAACGGCTGAGCATAACGCCCAGTTAACGGATATACAAGTATAACATGGAATACCATAAGCATAAAAGACTAATAGTAGTGGAAATGTATAAGTCCTAGATAACCTGGACACATGTTCATAAAACTGGTTTTATAGTTTGAAAAGACTTATGTTTTTATGTAAAATATGTATTAATTAGCCAATAGCCCATATAGGTCATGAGGTTCCACCGTGCATGAATACTTGGAGGGGAGACCTCGTCATGCAATTAGAAGGGTTGCCTCTAATTAAATAGTCTGGGTAGGAGGGATCAACTCCTTGTGAAGGATGCAATGCACACATCGCATTCACCATGAAAATCCTGTAAAATATGTAACTAGGATGCACCCATACGCCCCACATGATAATATAATATAATGGCCAACACTGAAAAGGGATGCCACGAGCAATCACTCCGCCGTGGGGAAGTCATAACACTGGTGCCTCCAGTGTTATGGTTATGGTACCTCCATAACTAGGTGACACTGGTCATGCATGTATATGGCTTAGGCAATTATTCTAACATAAGTATCAAACATATAAAACAATACTAGAAAAACAGCTGGCTGCAAACGGAGAATCCTAGTAAGGAAAGAATGTCCATACTGAAAGACGGGAAATCCGTACGATTTTCATGTTTAAACAATTGCGTGTTCATCGTTAGTGTTATCGTGTTAGTTCATAATTTTCGTGTTATAATAAATACTTGTACGTAATCGATATTTATCGTCTAATAATAAATATATATACGTAGTTACATGTTCGTGATTTAATGTTCATGATTTCATGTTCGTGATTATAATTATTATGGTTAATAATTATCGTGTAATACCATGCACTTAATATTTATTGTGCACTAACACGTACATAGTTTCTGAAATTAATATTCGTGACACGTGTTCATGCTATAAAAGGAAAGTTTAAATTGGTTCGTATGTTTACTAAGTGTACTGTTCATGGTAAAAGTATGCGGGATTTACATAGCAAATATTATGTAAATGCGTTGAATGATTGCAAAAAATCCTTAGCTTTGTTACAAGTGTTAGCCATGTCACATAATGTAAGATTAAGGCTATGACAACCGCAAGGAGTATAAAATGCTCTTGGATTTTTATCTAAGAATCTCTTTTGTACTCCACGATGTTTCCCTTTCATATTAGATCCATTAGACATCATCAATATCAAGATCAAGATCAAGAGCCTTTAATTCAGCTTGTGTAACATCAAATAATCCTTGTCCAGTGGTATCATCAACGTTTAGAAATCCTAAAAAGGATTCCTCCACACTAACACACGTAGATGAGATATTCACATATCGTAATATCAAAGACATTTGTTCTTGGTGACTAGTATCAGGGCTACAATCAAGAATCACAGAGAAATATTTTGCTTACTTTATTCTCTTAATAATTGTCGACCTAATTTCACGCCCAAGTAACTGTATCAACTCATTCTGGATGTTGTGACCAAGATAATGAACGTGAATCTCTTCACTCGTAATGCGTCGCAAATGCTCCTTGATAAATGGGTCAAACACTTCCAACATTTCAATCAAACCAAAAAAAATTCCCATTGTTGTTTTGATGTAGCCTCTCATTTGAACCACGAAATGCTAAATTATGTTTGGCAAGAAATTTCACAATGCATATAATTCTAATGATAACATTTTTCCAATGATCTCCCTCTTTCTCAAATTGTTTTTGCTGCAATTTATCAATTGTTTCATTCTTCTTCAATCTTCACCGCATCTCAAACCATTTAGCCATATCATTTACATGTTCCAAGCTAACTTCGTGCTCTTTTAGTCTATGACTTAAATGTTGCCAATCTCCAAAACCCTCGTTAGCAAGATGACCTTTTGCAATCCCTTTCCTATGTATTTTGCAACAAAAACAAAAAACTTTGTTAAGCTCTTTTGAATATACCAACCATTCTCTATCACACCTCTCGTTATTTGGTAAAATTCTAGTATAAAAAGTAGCTGTAAATCGTCTTGAGTTTTTACCATAAGGACCTGTGTCGATAGACTTATCTCTTTTGGGACCCTCAACCACTAAAACTTTAATCATGTCACAAGTAAGATTATCCCAGTTTCATAGATCGAATATATCAACATGATTAATATTAACATTAACATCCTGATCCCCAACCTGATCATCATGATTTTGATCATTAGCACCGACATCAACATCATCAACTTCTTCAACTTCATTAATATCATCAATGTTAACATCGTGATTTTGATCATTAGCCTCGATATGCTCGACAATCATATCATCGATGTTAACATCGTCACCACTCCCATAATTACTACTATCACCGTTACTAGTATCAACATTAAGATTCTCACTCATAACATTAGGATTATCACCACTCTCATCATTACTAACACATGACTTTATTTTAATGTATTTATGCAAAGTCCCAAATTCTTTTTTATTTGACTCTTCTATTTTTCTTCTTTAAACGCTTTGAATGTCCTGTTACGTGCCTTCTGATTCTAGGCGACATGATTTCTAAAACACATTGAACAATAACAAATATATAATTAATATTATGGGGTCACCTATAATATTTGCATACTTTGTGGTAGATTAAGGTAAATAATTAATCTAACTAACCAAAAAAATAAAAAAATAAAAAAATGTATTTTAGAAAGCAAAAAACTTAACTAATACCAGTAGATAGAATATTGTGTTTGACTGTTTGAAAACTTACTTGATTGATGGACTGAAAGCGATTGTAAAATAATAAAAAATGCTTCCGCCGCAAGTCCGAAACTCGATTTCTAAATTTTTTGAGAAGTTAATACGGAGTAAATTGTCAAACTAATTAGTGGGACACGTCTGTTATTATTCCTATTATTTATATATGTTATATGGCCTGTGTTATATTTGGTTACAAATTGAAATTGTAGTCTGACTTAGTAAAAAAAAAAGAAAAAGAATTGTAGTGTGACTATACTACACATAACGAATACTACAAATACGGTGGCCTTAATTTTTGGTGGCCCCTGTGCCTAGGCATGTGTGGCACTCCATCATAACCGGCCTTGTAAATCAAAGTATTCGATCCATGTCCGAGTTGATCTTCAGTCGAAACAAGTTTAACAAAATATAGTAATGATCAAATTTGCTCGAAACCGAAATGAAACCGAAACTCGGACCAGAAAATAAGCTCACCTCTCACTCGGTTATGGCTGAGCATCAGTTTAAAATTGAACCGAACTGAATAAACCGAAAACTGATTTTAAAAAAACACAAACCAAATTAAACCGAATATTTAGTCTAGAGATACTATTCTTAGTTTTAATCCAAAATCAAACTAAACCAGACCAAATAAATCAAAATTAATATACAAAATTAAAAACCAAGAAAATGATCGATTCTGTTCGGCTCGTTTTTGTTCGGTTTCGCTCAGCCATGCAGTCGGTAACTAGTCTCATCGAAAGTATGTACTTGCCTCTCTCTCTCTCTCTCTTTCGGCATTTTTATATTATTTCTTAATTTAGTAATTTACTAGGCCGAGACTTTCTCTTTCGTCGAGCCCCGAGCAATCCAACCACCGGCCAGCCACCCTCCAACCAACTCCGTCGCCGGAATCATCTCTAAGGTTTGTAATTTTTATTCAATACATTATCATTCACCGGTTGGAATTATTTACATATTTTGTGCACCCGGTTCCGTCATACAAAGGGTGGCCGGATGGGGGCACCTAGCGGAAAAAATTCTAGTGTAAATTTTATAAAAAAATATCCGGTAATTTGCCCCCCTAATGAACAAAATCATATTTTAGTTTTATCAAAGTGTCAACAGTCTCCGCCCCTTCACTAACCCTTTCATGTCAAAACTATAAAGTCATAGGACCAATCTAAGTGATAAGTTACTTTCGGTTTTCTTTTTTAATGCGTGCCTTGTGGATCGTGCTGCGATGGCAGTGAACTAGTATGCCAAGAAGAAGAAGAAGAAGAAGAAATAATTGATGGGAATACAATTATTTCCGGAAAGGACTAATAGTATGAACGGTGTGAATTGTACGCGAGGGAGCATGTCATTATTCACGGACCCTCTAAATGCAATTTTCTACTTTTTCATTGCTCCAATTTATCTTATTGATATACTTGACTATCATCGGAATTTCAAATATTCTGATGGATAGTTATGCGTTATAAGACGTCTTGGCGTAAATATTATCGAAAACAACAGTGACCAACCACTTTGTGTAATAAAATCTACACTTGTTACTATCTAAGAATTTGTAACGATTTGATTTACTTTGGTTTTCATTTATGTACTAGTCATATACTTGATGAATAAGTGTACATGTTTTAATGTATCATGTGGCTTCGTGTTTGCAGGTTTTAATTGCGAGTTATACGCTGCGGATTGTGTTGTGATGGATGGCACGAAACTAACATGCCAAGAAGAAGAATTTCCTACTCTTAAATATTGTTGGCCCTTTCCGGCATTGTTCTCAGTTATTTTCATGATATACATACATGATCATTGCTGGGATTTGAATATTTTGGATGAATCCAACGGTTCTGAATCAATGTCTAATAAGGTAGTCTTACTCATGATAAGCAATATATATTGTTTTTATTGCAACTAAATTTATGGAACATGTGATTTTGTAATTCTGTTTCAAAAGAGAATAATTAGGAAATATCTATAATTCGTAGAAAGATAGTCAATCGATGTGTGAACATTTTTTAATGTATCACGTGGCTTGCGGTTTTAGGTGTTTGATGACGAGATGCGTTGCGGGTCATGACGTGTTGGTAGGGAATTAGTATGTCAAGAAGGAAAAAATTGAGGGGCATATGGAGATTGCCTGAAAGGTCTTATAGCATCAATGAGGGAGAACTGTATGCGGGGACTATGTCTACATTATTGACGACGACATACACACTCTAATTGCAATTTCCTACTCTTTAATACTATTTGCCTTGTCTAGCAATCTCCTCATTGCTCTTAATTACTTCCTTGTTATACATGATCATCACTGGGAATTTCAATATTTCAGACTTATCCAACGGTGGAGATGAATCAAGATGAATTAATAAGGTACTCTTTTTACTCATAATAATCAAATTTTTTCGTCATTATTTTAATTAAGTTTTATAAGATGTGTTTGCGTAAATATGTTAGGAATTGCTTTAGGGGATGTGGGGAAGCATGTGGATGACATCCATTCCATTCCACATCGTCCAAATGGGACTGTCACTTCTTTTTATTGTGAGCACTTTTAGTCGGTCTCTACGTTCTCCTCACTTCTCTTATTTATATACGTGCTCACTTTGGGAGTGAAGAGAACATGAAATCTTATCTTATTTAAGATTCATGTATCACTCTATAGTTCATCAACAAAATTAGAGGTGGAAGACAGAATTAGTGATTAATGGCAGCGGTTGGGGTCAAGCGGTTTAATATTCTTGACAATTATGATAACAAGGTAATCTTCCTGCTCTTAGTTTATGATTTGATTCAAATGCTTTTACTTGTTACAATCGTGCTTAAATTCCAAATTCATGTTTATGAAAATTTGTGAGTAATTAACAGATGTTTGGGATTGTTTATCAAATCTGATCAATTGTGCATATTGATCAACAAGTTATTTTACAAACAAGTTAATTAGTTAGGTCTTTGGAGCCCGGATAAGCAATCCCGAACAACTATAGTGTTTCAAAACATATGCTGTTTATTTAGGAATCTCTCACCTTTATCCCCTTCTAATATTATAAATGCATAAAAACTCGAGTGATGTGTAGGTAACATAATTTATCCGCCGAGTTGAGCAAATACTTTTCGCATCGTAAGGAGACTAGTTGCCTTAATTGCTAGGCTAGGCTCATTTTTCCTTTGGGTAGTCGAGATATACACTCTGTTCCTGAGTTTATATTTTGGAGTGAAAGGGAAAGGTTTGGGATGAAAATAAAAAAACTTTATGTTCCTGAGATTTTCAAAGAGAAGTGGAATGTAAAGGAGAGTAAATTACACCAAATTTACTCTCCAAATCTTCTTCCCAAATTGGAGAGTAAAGGAGTGAAGTTGTTTTTAAGGCTTCTTTTATGTTACACGCTCCTCCTTTCTTTCCAACTCAGGAACACAAAGTAAAAAAATTATTTCATACTTCTCTCCTCTTTACTTCTTTCCTTTTTTCCATCTCCATCTCTCTTCTTTCCATTTTTTCTCGGGAACAGAAAATGGCAAACATAAGGTCATCTATTAACGTGTAGTCTATGGCTATAAAAGAGAATCGGAAATGTTATTGTAAACTCGTTTTACGCCATGTTGTTTAAACTTTATGTATTTAAGTGATATTCAAAATCTTTCAAATTATCTTGATAAAACATTACGTAGTGGTATTGGGTGGAGTTCACTTATGTCTTGTGCATTGTAGTGATATTCATATAGACACGAACAAAGTAATTAACGACCCTTGAAATAGTTTGTTAGTTTTCCACACGACATCCATTGCATACTATTTGCTTAAGTTTAAAGGGACAACTTTACCTTATAAATGGCCACTCACATGTGAGTTGGATGGCGTGAACTCAAGTTGTGAGACACTAACAAAGTTTTCCACGACCATTGGAATTATTTTGTTAGTTCGTTACTGTTTAAGTTGTTTCAACTTCATACCGCCGACACCACTCGTATAAGTTTATATGGAAGAGTTGACCTTATACACTTTCGCATTTATGTGAGACGTTTGGCGGGCTCGTGCTCAAATTAATGGGGTGCTGACAAACTAATCCTTAAAACTTAATATTTTCTTAGTGTGCCCCTTTGTTTGAAGCTTATACGGGCCACAACTCTCGTACTATTTGCCTAAGTTTATAGGGTTCTATTTATGTGAGATGCTAACAATGAGGCGCCTATTCCGGAACACTTAGAAATACTTTTTTTGTGCCATACACTTTGTAGCTCATTTGTGCCACAACTCTCATACTATCTAAATAAGTTTCTAGGGTGGAGTTCACCTTATAGACTTCCGCATTTATACGAGACGGTTTACCGCCGACACCTCTCGTACAAGTTTACATGGTAGAGTGCACCTTATACACCTTCGTTTTCGTATTTATGTGACACCTTTTGCAAACTCGTGCTTCAATTAACGGGGTGCTAACAAGTAGTAACTTTCGGTAACCGTCTTCCATGGGTTATGGGTCCCAATTTCTCTCCACGGTGTATGGAAGAAGTTAGAGACGTAGACAACCTTGGTAGAAAAGGACCTCCGACCTTGCAAGGAGTAATGATCGAACCTTTGACTTGTGTCTCGAGATGCAAGGGTGTTAACCACTTGGTAGCCTTGCTATTAATTAGGTGCTAACAAAGTTTTCCTTAAGACTTGAAATATTTTCTCAGTGCCCCTTTGTTTGAAGCTTATACGGGTCGCCGGGTCGCACCTCTCGTACTATTTGCTTAAGTTTTTAGGGTTAAGTTCACCTATAGACTTGCTCCATTTATGTGAGACGCTAACAATCAACAATCAAGCGCTAACTTAGTATTTTAGAACACTTAGAAATATGTTTTAGCGGCATACACTTTGTAGCTCATTCTGGTCATAACTCTCATACCATCTACCTAAGTTTCTACTTAAGTTTCTACTTAAGTTTCGAGGGTCGAGTTCACCTTATAGACTTTCACATTTATATGAGACGCTTGGCTTCATACTCTGAGGCGATAACAAAACGTAAACCTCTTGTACTATTTTTTAAAAGTTTATTGGGTTAAGTCCACCTTATCAACAACCATACATATGTGAGACGCTTGGATGGGACAATCTTGAAAGTTGTGAAACGCGTAGAAAGTTTTCCACCACCGGTGTCCTTTGGGTACCGAAAGATCCGTTTAACTTCCTTTTGGTGTTTTTCTTTTGGTCTGGCTTGATAACGTGCACAATATGTTGCATGTACAATATATGTCTACTTGTTAAATATATGAGTGACCGGATCATACTACGATATTTCGTTTGATGTATGGGTATAACACTCATGTCAGCATCTAGGGATTTTGTTGACATTGGTGTACCAATGGTGGCATATTAGGTCATACCATGCTTTTTAAGTATCTCTTGAGCATACTGAGATTGTTTTATAAAGATACCATTTTGGGATTGTGAATCTGAATTTTTATTTCAGCTCCCCCATCATTCACATTTCAAATTTGTTATGCATTAGTTTTTCAAACAATTTCGAAAGTTTTGGGTTTGTCTACCCGAAAAAATGTCATCAACGTAAATTTGCATAAGCAAAATGACATCCCCAATCCCCATATATATGTGTGAACAAAGTTATATCAATGGGAATTTGGAGAGCTCATTGTACCATGCTCTTGGACCTTGCATGAGTCGAAATCAATTCCTTCTTCGTAACGATATCCCACTAGTCAGGATTTGTTCTTGATGATCGTGTTTTCTTCATCAAATTTGTTTTTATTGTTAGTTTCCTATAGTTTGTAGCTCATATCACTTATTAGGCACACCTCTCGTACTATATGCTAAATTTATAAAGTGGGGTCCACGTTGTAGACATGTGAGAGGTTTGTCTCACATATGCTAGAATTGTGATGTGCTAATAGTAATTCATGACACTTGAAATATTTCCTAGTGCCCTATATTTTGTAGCTTATGTATATTTTGTAGCTTATGTATATTTTGTAGCTTATGTCGGCTAAATTTCTCGTACTATATGCTTGACTTTATCGGGTGTGGTTCTTATAAATTTCTGCATTCATGCGAGACATTTTTTATCACACGTGACTCATGCTTTAAAGGTGAGGAGCTAACAAAATATTTCACTTGACACATAGAAATATTATTTTGGTGCTAAGTCTTATACCGACAAGACCTGTCGTACCATTTTGCTTAATCGTATATGGTTGAGTCATCCTTGTAGGTTCGTGCATTTTATGCATTTTATTTGGGAGGCTTGGCTAGGTTGCACTTCAAATTGACACAAACAAACTATACAACGACCCTTGAAATGCGCTAAGCTCATACTCAATTTTCTTAAGTTTATATGGTGAAGTTAACCTCATAAACACCCGAAGCTATATAAGGTTTATCTGGCTACCAGCCACACCTCTTGTTCTATTTGCTTAAGTTTATAATTTGTAGCTCATACCAGCCACACCTCTCGTACTGTCTCGTATTATATGGTCTTTGACATTTTTATGAGGTTTGGTCGGCTTGTGCTTTTGTGAGGTGCTAACAAAGTATTCTAGCACACTTGAATTATTTCGAGTGCCCCAGAGTTTGTAGCTCATATAGCCCACACCTCTCGTGCTATCCGCCTAAATTTATAGGCTGAAGTTTACCTTATAGATTTTCGCATTTATGCGAGACTTTTGATAGGCATGTGCTCATATTTTAGACCTCGAGGTAATAAAGGATTATGTTATGATCCCACATCGGCCAAGTATGGGAATGGTTGATGGTTTATAATGTTCAGGTGTGCCCTCGTGAAACAAGCTAGCTTTTTGAGTGAGTTCTACACTTGGGACTTATGAACCGATTACGAGCCTAGTATGGGATAGGTTCGTATCAATTGGTAACAGAGCTAGCCTACCTCACGAGGTTCCAACACTTGGTGGCCTATGGAGTGGTGGTTTGGACCCAAAGGGGGTGCCAACCGTGAACAACATAGCCGTGACCAACGAGCTCGGAGTGGTGGCCTATGGAGTGGTGGCTTGGATCCAAAGGGGGTGCCAACCATGACCAACATAGCCGTGACCAACGAGGACGTTGGTTCTTCAAAGGGTGGGGTAGTGTTATGATCCCACATCGGCCAAGTATTGGAATGGTTGATGGTTTATAATGTCGAGGCGTGCCCTCGTCAAACAAGGAAGCTTTTTGAGTGAGTTCTACACTTGGGACTTATGAACCGATTACGAGCCTAGTATGGGATAGGTTCGTATCAGATTATTACATGACACTTGCAATATTTTCTTGGCGCCTAAGGAGGTCTCTTGTATGGTTTCCTTAAGTGTATTGGTGGAGTCTACCTTGTGAATCTCGCGTTCATGTAGGACGCCTAACCAGTGCGACTTAACTAGTGTGGACTTCAAGTTGCAATAGGGTTACAAAGTACCGAAGAGGGCCGCGTCAATACTCGTATGCCATAAGATTATGTCATGGAATAACTACTATTTTTATATAAGTCATGTTTGAGTCGTATTAGGAATGTGTGGTTATCTAGGAAAGTATCATTGTTTTGGGAATTCTCTTTGATTGACTTGTGACACGAGTTAGGGTTTATTTGGTATTTATACCGCATCATTCATCAATCATAGTCATAGATTTGTCAACAATAATTCTCTAGTTCTTTTCCTTTTACTTCTTACGGAGCAAGCAAATACTAACAGTGGTGCCCTATCCCGATACAATCCGCAAGGGTCATATCAATTGGTGCTTCATTAGAGAGCTCTCGTTGAGAGGGCTACTGATTTAGGATTACAGTCAAGAAAGAAGTTACTAATCCCGATACAATCCGCAAGGGTCAATTGGTGCTTTCACTTAGAGCCCTCGTTGAGAGGCTACCGATTTAGGATTCCGATCATTAAAAGAAGTTATTGTTCATCGTCACTTTTCTTCGAGCTATTGTTCATGGCATCAGGCGGCAACTATAAGGACGTGGAATACGCTTTATGTAAGTTCTTGCAAATGGTAGGTGTTCGAATATGAGTGTGAGTGTGAGAAACTTATAAGTCGAGTAACGGAGTACTCTGAATACTTATCTCGTTTTATATCTCCAAACTTAAATCTGAGTTAAGACGGGAATTGTTGAGGTCATGGCCTCCAACTTTAGGAGCAGCCTTCTCCGTATCCCCTATAATGGAGGTTCGTTTTGAGGCAATTGCAAGAGCAGATGATATTGGTGTTGATGAGGTTAGTAGCGGTGTTTTCGATATTGGTGAGTATTGTGGAAAGTATGGAAATTTAAGGAAGATTTGGCGAATTTTGAGAAAATAAGCAAAGTGTGAAAGAGGTTATGGGTGGTGATGAAGCCTCGTGGGAATGGATGTCGGACTCCCAATCCGCATATTCTATGACCATGAGCGGAAGGTGAATTTTGAAGGAGTGAGGAGCATTACGCCCTTGGCAACGGAATGTGGAGGAAGGGTGTTGTGTTATGTCCAAGGCAAGCACTCAAAGGCGAAAGAGGTAAAAGAGTGTTGGCGGTAACGGGAGGCAAGAGACTTGCGGTGGTGGAATTTGGGACTGCGGTAGGATTAGGAGTCGGGAGTTTTCTGGATTAAGAGTCGACAAATGGAAGTGGAATTTCTCTAGAGCATGAGTCGATGCTAAGGCGTCAAGAGGGAATGTTGAGACGACAAGAGCAACAACAATTAGCGCGGAGGAGGATAATATTCAATGAAGAATATGGTATCGCGGAGGAAAAGGGGGTTACGAAGGAGCGGGGAACGTTACGCCCAAGCCTATGGGGGAATGTTACGCCCAAGCCTATGGGGGAATGTTAGGCCCAATCCTAAGGGTTCGTTTGGTAGGAATTCATAAAATGGCAAATGAATGGAATAAACAACGTAATGGAATGAGTAGTGTAATGTATCGTGTTTGGTTTGTATGATAAATGTAATGGATTTAATAATTAAAAGACTAAAATACCCATTAATTATAGAAAGTTTATTTAATTTGGTTAGATATATTGGGGTTTTATGTAATTTTCATTCCATTACGAGATGTAATGAAAAAAAAGCAGGGGACCCCTAAGGAATGATTTTGATGTAATGGGTCATTCCTTGTAATGAATCATTACATTCAATAAATGCAAACTAACAACATTTTCTCATTACATTGTAATCGTCTATTCCATTCCTTCTTTGATTACAACATACCAAACGCTACGTAAGGGGGAATGTAAACCGCGACCGAAGAGGGCCGCGTCAATACCCGCATGGCATAAGGATTATGTCATCGGATAACTATTTTTATTTAAGTCATGTTTGAGTCATATTAGGAATGTGTCGTTATTTAGGAAAGTATCATTGCCTTGCGAATTCTCTTGTAATCGACTTGTGACACAAGTTAGGGTCTATTTGGTATTTATACCGCATCCGTCATCAATGAAAGTCATAGATTTGTCAACAAGAATTCTCTAGTTCTCTTTTACTTCTTAAGCTGCAAGCACACGCTAAAAGTGTTTAAAGTGGTGCCCTATCCGGATACAATCCGAAGGGTCGTGTATTCAACGACCCTTTAAATATTTTGTTAGTATCTCACACTTTGGAGCTCATACCGGCCACACCTCCTATACTATTCGCGTAAGTGTTCAGGGTAGAGTCCACCTTATAAACTCTCACACATATATGAGACGCTTGGATGTCATGGACTTTAAGTTGCGAGACGCTAACAAATTTTTCCAAGGCCCTTGAAATATACTCTTGTTATTGGTATTGAGTGATAATTGTAGAGTGCAGTTTCTTGTTTTTAAAACAATATTATTGCTAAGAGTTGTACCTCTACAAAAAAAGAAAACTATTTTGATTTTCTATTATGAAAACTGATACGGGACACTAACAAGCCTCAATAATATTGCAAAACCTTTAAAGCTTGGTCATAGCCACCGCCAAATGCCTTAGTGGTAAGGTCCTTGGTTTCCTCACAAGAGGTCAAGGGGTGGCCAGGGAAGGGTCGAAACAGTTCTGTGATTACCTGATAAGGCCGCGTACATTTGGGTAAAAAAGGCTCGCCCTACGCGGGTAATCTGAAGAGCGAAATACCTCATGCATTCTATTGAAAGTTTGGTTTTTTCAACTTAGTTTTACACTTCGAAAACCCGTGGTTTTGCCTTAAATATGTTTATGTGTTCGAATCTTTCCAGAAACAAAACTTTTTATTATTATTTTCTTTTAGCTTTTTAGGGTTTCTATATAAACCTGCCTTTTATCTCTTGTCGCCGCTCACTCTTTACAAAACATACCACCGTCTCTTCTTTTTTGCCTACCCCTGTCATCTGCATACAAGGTGTGTAGATCATCTGATGTATAGATCTATCATCTGTGTCAGTTATTTGTGTGTTATTTCATACCCTTTTGGGAGTTTTTTAATTTTTCTTGATTGTTTTATTTCTGTTTTATTCAATTAAGTTAGATCTCTAGCTTTGACTTGATTATGCTGAAATTATTGTAGAAGTTATGCACAGAAGGATGTTTATTAATGAATTTTGCATCAATGTGGCTCTGTTTGCTGGTTGGATCGTTATCTGCTAACAAGTGATATGTTAAATTTGTTATAACAAATTTGATATGGAACATGTAGGTGATTTGGCACCAACATTTTTAATGTGTTATCTGTTATAAAGATCTAATGCGTTTGTCAGTTTTAATGAAAAAGATTTAGAATTGATGTCAATTTTTTGAATTAGCTTTAGCTTTATCTTTTGCCTAATATCTTATGAAACTTTCTTCTTTGGTGAATATCTGAGTCATTTTCCTTCTGCCATTTTAGTTTTTCACTAGTACCATATCTCTTATTTTCTCTTCAGGTTTTATTTTTTTTAACTTTGTCCTGTGATGGTTTAGCCGTTTGACAAAGCAAATATTAATTAGTTAATGAAAATCTGTTGTTACTTATTAGGCGATTCAAGTGCTATAACAGTAAGTAAGTTTTAATTAGCTGTACGGTAGAAAAAGTGCTGAATCATATATGCATCTTTACTCATTTGTAGCTTTTGTCTTTAGTTATGCTGTGAATGTGTTTTTATCCTAACAACGTCCTGCTGTTTTCTTTTGACATTAGAGCTGTAATTTTAATTTAATTCGCTAACATATGTCATTCAGTATTTACACAGTTCTACAGGACTAGCATTCTTTGCATATTATGGAGATCGAGTTACGTAAAGTGCAGAGTCAACAGGAAGTGGCACATAGGTGGGTTCCTTTTCTTTTCAATTCTACAAGAGTAACTGGATCATGGTCCTTATGGTTTGCTCAAAATCAAAACTAGTTGCATACATAGTCCTCGAGAGGGAATCTTTGTTGAATTAATGGTCTCTCTCAGAACCGTTTATGCAATTAGATGCCAAGATGAACGGTTTTAGCGTTTTGGAGCAAATCACATGGACCAATTAGTGATTTACTCATTCTATCAGGTTATGCCTCTACTTGGTTTTGTTGATAACACTGCGATGTTTTGATTTTTATGGTCAACAAGGGCTGTTTCAAAGTCTCGGAAAAGTGTAGATTTCGACTTGTCCTTACATAAAATAAGAGGGAAGATATCGAAAAGGTAGGTCTATGTTCTTTAAGAAAGTACAGTCATTTCTCGGGTGGCTCTTCTTGGTTTTGTTGATAACAATGTTATGTTTGATTTTTAAGGTCAACAAGGGCAGCTTCAAAGTCCCCCAAAAGTGTTGCAGATTTTGACTCGCCCTTGCATAATATAAAAGGGAAGAAAAGGTAGGTTTATCAGTTTTATGTTCTTCGAGAAAGTACAATTATTCCTTTGGTGGTTAGGGTCATAAGTCTCGACTGAAATCAGCTATAAGTGACTTTTGATATATAATTATAATAATAAGCTATGATGTTAGTATTATTTTTAATGTTTTCTAATAGCCTTTTGTGTCTTTCTAATGTTATCCTTTTTCAAGGGATCGAAAGCAAAACTCCTCAGCATTTCAAGTAATCGAAAACAACACAAAGTTAGCGTATAAAAATCAAGGAGAGGTACTGCTCAAGGGTTATAAGAATGGTCGTGGAATATACCTTGATGAATGTAATCCTGAGGTACTTATATCTTTTACCTTGACTTTTAGCATAGAGGATGAAATAATATTCTTATAATTTGTCAACAGATTAGCCCGTCACTGTTTGAAGCGCGTGCCGGATTTGGAAGTCGCAAAAAACCGTGAGTGTCTCCACCCGACGCACATGTAGACATGTTAGCTTCGAACTTGTTAGGATAATTTAATGAGTCAAATATTCAATTATTGCCAGGTATGAAAATATTTTTCTCGAAACTGGATTGTCTATATCTGAGTATGCATCTTCTTTAAATTCCAATTGTGCAAAGAAGAATAATGATACATGTGGAGTTTGTAAGGAAGGTGAAAAACTATTGTTTTGTAACGAATGCCCATTATCCTTCCATCAAGGTAGAGTGTTTAGATTAAAATGCAGGATGAGGCAAAGGCTTTCCTTTTGTCATTTTGTTTCAATTTTTGTGACCACAGAATGCTTAGCCGAGGCAGTCGTCCCTTTCAACAAATGGTTCTGCAAATATTGCAGAAACTCAAAAAAGTGTTTGCGACGGAAGGGCCAATCTAAGCAGTTTGCATGTGCATTATGCAGGTAACACTGGTATTCAATATAGAATACTGGTTATTTGTACTAATAAAATAATCTATTTGTTTAAATAACTTGGTTGTTATGTGTAGGTCATGTAATTTCAGCGAAGTTGGCTTTAAGGACAGTACCATTATTATTTGTGACCAGGTTTGTAATTACATACAAGTTTTGTTTTGTGCTCATTTGTTCTTAGTTTAATCCTCTTATTTCATTTCAATACCTCACAGTGCGAAAAAGAATATCACATTGGCTGTTTGAGGGAAAATAGCATAGCCGATCTCAAGGTGGGTGTAATTCATTTCTTTTTCTTTATCAGTGCTGACAAATTCCAATTTTCACCTGTACTAATTCGATGTGCTACAGGATTTGCCTTCTGATAATTGGTTCTGCACTGAGCATTGTGGCACACTTCATTCTCATCTGAATGATTTGGTGAAGTGTGGGCCCCTGAAGGTCCCTCAGTATGATATGGATATCATCTCAAAAAAGATGATAGATAGTGCGGAGGATGGTATTCCTGATCTTCATGTAAATTGGGTTCTCCTTCAAGGCAAGACTGCTTCTGAAGAGGACAAAGCTCTGCTTAAAGAAGCTGTTAATATATTTCATGTGAGAATGTTTAGATTCTTCTTGGAATTAGATCTACAAGCATAACTAGTAACCATTTATTCTATGATTTCGTGCAAACAGGACATGTTCAAACCAATCATTGATCCGGTAACCAGAAGCGATTTCATAGAGTCGATGGCATACGGGTAACCATAAAATTGTTGTCTTGTTTAATTTTTAGTCTCTATATATCTTCGAGCATCTAAATTTCTCTCTAACCAACAGGTCGAAAATGGGTGGCTCGACAATGAATGGCTCGGACTTTTCAGGAGTATATTGTGCTTTGTTAACTTTAAAGTACAACCATGTTTATAACTTATGGTTTTCAATTATCTCTAGATTGGGTGTTGATGTTAGTAACAATCTTTCTGCTGAACTTTGCAGCTCCAAAGTTGTTACAGCTGGTTTGTTTCGTGTTTTTGGAAGAAATATTGCAGAACTGTCTATTGTGGCTACCAGTAAATCGTACCAAAAGAAGGTGTGTGCATTATTTTTATCCAATTTTATATATCAAAGTCGCACTTGCTACATAACCTGAATAGGGTTTAGCAATTTTCACTTGGATCTCTTTAGTTGGTGTTTTGATTTGAATTCAAATAATTAACTTTGCACAGTTACTAATGAATCGCAAGTAAGACGGGATCGCATGTTAAATGCTTATTGGCTTATATTGTGTTTTAATCTTAAAGAGAAGTACTTTTAAAGTGTTTGGATTGCTAGGTGCTTTATGAGATTGTCCCAAACACATCAATTTAATTTACAGATCTTGATATGGTTGTGCGCAGCAAGTCACCTCTCTAGCTGGTGAACTTGGAACTTGTTTAAAAAAGATCATGCCAGTAGTAAATTAGACTTTATTTACGTTCTACTCAGAGTTTCGATGCTATGTTTTTCTTTTATCTTACTAGAATTATGGTTGACTACATTTCAGGGATGCTTCAGTGCCTTTTTCAACTGCTTTCAGAGATTACTTTCATATTTAAACATAAAGAAGCTCTTAATTCCGGCATCTGAAGATGCAAAGATTATGTGGACCAAGAAATATGAATTCAGAGATGTAACCCGGCAAGAGGTTTGTAGTTTATTAGTTTTTTTTATGCTTTTAATCAAGTTTTACACATTCTGACACGTATAGCTGATATGTGGTTTGTTTGGGGTGCAGCTTATTAAATATCGACAGAAACATACGTCAATGGTGGAATTTGAGGGAACAATTTTACTTGAAAAGGAGCTTCCTAAGTTTAATCACTTTGAAGATAATGCCAACTTCAATCTTGTTTCTCAAAGTAAACATTCTTCAATCTTGACATGTGGCTTGCAAGCCTAACAAAAGCCTGCTGAAATAGAGTGTGATTGGTGAATATGACCGTAGATTTACCCGTTCATCTATCAATTCTCACGTTTTTGATCACTTTTATCGACTTATTTGACGTCTTTGAGCAGGCTTTGATTGATAATTAGTGTGATTGTTGAAATAAACATTGATTCTTAAAAATAGCCTTGTTCAAGATCATCGCCAAGAATTCTATATGCCTAGTTGTATATGTCGCGTATGGAGTTTTAGTAGATGTCTGTCGTTCGGGGGAATTGAGAGGATGAACGCTTGTTTCGAATACCTTAAAAATTTATATCATCATCTGATGAAATAAAAGTAGCCACATACATTTGTTATGGTAGTTATTCCTAAAGAGAGAGAAACCCGTAAGTTTTTTTCGAAGGTAAATGATTAAAATGGAACCTGAGATTTAAGAGTACAATGTTAAATGAAGAGCTTTTTACCCTACACTATTCGGTTCGGTTCATTAATTTGGTTCGGTTTGGTGTTAGCTAATTCGGTTCGGTTATATTTTCGGTTCGGTTTCTATATTCGGGTTATTTGCTTGAGAACCGAACAACGCACACCCTACGCGGTGTATACGAACTTTTTGCCAAAACCGAACTGAATTATAAATTCGGTTTTCGGGATGAATATGGGTTTGATAATCAGAACCGAAAATCGAATTTATATAAAATATATATTTTTTATAAATGATCATTAAAATTCAATTCTAATAAAAATAAATAAATTTTATAGTTGAAAGAATTATATTTTGCTAAATATCTTGTATTTAAAAAAAAAAATAGTGTAATTCGACTTGAAAGTCAAACCAAATTCAAATTTTATTTTTGGATTTGTTTTCAAATTATCCAAAATATATTTTTATCCCATAAAACACAAACTAAATAAATCAAACAACCTGAAAACTAAGCCTATAAAGACCCTTGATAAAAAGATAAGTTTGTCAAAAGCACTTTGGCCTATCATAAAGCCCATTAACAAAGACATTTTATTTTTCTTAAACTTCACATTTTTAGCCAAACCTACAAAATAGACCTAATAACAAACTTCCCTCTAGAGTAAGTTGGCATATAACGACGATTTTGATGTAGCTAAAGATGATGTCCATCGCTAAAGTTTAAAGTTTTAGTACTATATCACAATCACAAATGAAAAATGCAGTATTTATTAGTAACTCTAATGCATAGCTTTTTTTTTCCAAACCACATCACCGAGTTGAATGAGTCCACACTTCACAGGACTAATTACACCAAAAACAAGGTTTGAGATCAATATTGTAGGATTCAATCTCCACAACCTGGTTAATTTAAATGCGGAAGACACAATCTATGAAGCTATCGACTCGACAGAAAAGACACACATGATATATATCTTTAATCCAACAATTGGTATATTGAAAGAATTGATCGTTTATTCCTCTCCCCCGTCACCCCCTTTTATAGGGATGGGGGGGAGGTAAAACCGACTCCTACAAGGTTGGTAGCCGGCTAACAAGAAAAAGAAACATATAGAAAAAAAGGAAAAAAGTTGCGCTAATTCCCTAGAATCCGACTTAGGCAATAGTAAAGACTAAGGGTGCGTTTGGTTTGCGTATCAAAATCACTTTGACTATGGGTTTTGGTATATGGTGGAATGACATTCGGTATGAGGTCAGAAATCATTTTTTTTTGTCATGTTTGGTTTTGAAATAACTGGTATCATAGTATTAATCTGTAAATAAACCATCACATATAGTAAATAAACCATCACCTTTCTTATCTTCGTTTTTTGATAATCAATAGCATATAGTAAAAGGCTATTTATGAAAAGTTCAAAGCACATGTATGAAAACTTGCAGATCACTATGAAAAAACAAATCTAACCTGAACAATCACAAACCCAAGATCACATAAATCGACTACTAGATGAGATCTCAAAGATGAGGCAGTTGTAACAGACAAGTGAAAAATTGCCAACATCAATAATAAAGTAGCTTCAGAAGTTTATGATTTACGGAAGATCACAAAACATAGTTATCATTCCTTGAAGATGGTGAGTAGATAAAGGTGAAAAAGGAAAAAAATATGACAGAATACATAATAATTGAGGTGAGAGAGATGATACCACCCTATTTTATGTGGAATGAGATCTATGACCTTTCTGACACATTTTTACTTTTGATACCATTACTAAGATCAAACAAACATTTGTTTTCAAAAGCTGTTTCATTGATTCATTCCACCACCCCAAACCAAACGAGCCCTAAATATAACAACTTCCACTTTAGTCTTTATATTAGCCTTTCCTTACACTCTACAACTCCAAACAGTGTTGTAACTTGAGTCCAGGTACCATCTTCATCAAGACATTCGTAACATTGTGTTCAGTACCCACCTTCAGAACTTCAACCGTCTTTGCTTCTAAGACCTATATGAGAAAGTGATAACGCACACAGATGTGCTTAGTCCTATCATGAAAAACATCCGTAACATTGTACCCACCTTCAGAACTTCAACCATATTTGCTTCTAAGACATTTATGATAAAGTCATAAACCCTGATTATCACAGTTAACTGCCACAGTGTCAAGCTTCACATGCAACTCTTCAAAAAGTCCCCTTAGCCAAATAACTTCCTTCACAGCCTCCGTAAGGGACATATACTATGCCTATGTAGTTGAAAGAGTCTTCACGTGTTGTAGCGTTGCCTTCCAAATTACAACACATCCATGTACTAAAATACGTAACCAGTGAGAGACCTACCTTTATCCGGATTCTTAGCGTAGTCTGAATCAACAAAACCTGTTACGTCCACATGGTTGCCATGATCTGTCCTATACACGAAACCTACGTTCATAGTGCCTTGCAAATATTTCATAATCCATTTTAGTGCTTCCTGCTGATCCCTTTGACCGTTTAAATCTAGCATGTAGACTTAGACCAAGCATACTAAATTCTACTTAGTCTTAGTAGAAACTTTGAGTGAATATCAAAGAGTATGCGAAATTTACTCGCATATATTATGAAGATTGAACAATTTGTATAGAACAAAATAATTCACCAAAAGCTTTAATTGCTAATACGAGTACTCTGTAAAAGTACTAGGGTTAGGGTTACAGAAACCTTAAAGCTAATAATAAAAATTTAGGAATGTGCATCAAACCTAAAACCTAGGACATCCTTTTATATTGTAATGAGTCCTTTATAAGATAAGAACAAAATGATCTTTTAAAAACAAAGAAGATATACAATGAATATCTATAGTTGATAACATAGACGCCTTTAATCTTTATTTTTTCAAAGAATACATCCTGCTAATAATATACGCGTCTTTAGTCTTTATCCCTTCATCAACATTAATGACACAAACAACATTAATACTGAACATGGCCAACTTGGTCAATTTTGTACGAGCACTACTAACATTAATCCATTACTACTAGTACTAATTTTATTAATGCTGGTAATGCAAAAACATCTAGCATTGAGTTTATTCCCAACAATTCTTCCCTAAAGTTATGATCCCTCCTTTCAAATTCGCAAGTTTTTGAATAAAATAAAATCCTCTCTTGCTTAGGGTAGACCTTCTAATTCTTTAATCTCCTTGTCAACTCTTCTAAATAAGCAACTTTTCTCAACATTTTTTAAACCTTTATCAAAATCCTCTCCTGAGTTGATGAGGAGATATTCAAAGTAAGCAAAAACGTGTTGCCATCAATTCTAAAAAGTAGAAACTATTCTTGCTACTTTTTAAAAGAAGTAACCCCTAAAAGTGAGATCATTGTACATGGATAAGGACTTAAAGATGGTACACCTCCCCTCATATCAACAACAGTAGGTGCAATCTTTCTAGTATGATAGTACTACTAGTACTATCAGCATTGTGTCTCTCCTGAAAGTATGATTAATACCTAAAAAAATTAGTCTTTACCAACATTAATTTGTATGAGCAAAAGTAAACTAATGCATCTTTTGTCAAATACACTTTCAAGCTTTGTCTTTACCTAAAACAGTTATATAACAATACATTTTTATTATTTTACACACACAGTGGCAAGTACCCACACACATAGATATGTTAACTAACTTCAGAATCTAAGCAAGTCGTCAAAGTATTCAATACTCACTCAAATATATGACATAGACATTGAATCATGTACGGTTTGTTACTCAGAAAAATCCATTTTGAACAAAGACAACAATGTATGCTCATACAGAACACTACCATACACAAATACTTGTAGGTAACTTTAACCTTTGGTTTGTGAAAACCATTATCAGCACTAAGTACTGTCTATGACCAGATAAACTTATCAAATGATGATGTAAATAGTAGAGGTAATTTTTAGTATATATGACTTTTGAGATTATGTGTAACATAACGGAAAATTGTCCATGGTAGTGGTTTTAAATGCTTTGATGTGTTACTGGGAAATCACATGTATCAGTTCGATGTGGGAAGGTCAAAATGGGTATGGGTTGAAACATGCTATTTTCGTATAGGTCAAACTGGTTTGTGTTGAGAAGAGCTTAGAATGGGTCACAAATGGGACATATATATTTATTAGGCTTTTTGGTTTTACAAACAGTTGCATGTTAAATATAGTTTAAAAACTCATTGTACTAATAGGTTACTTTTTGACCCATTATGAATCATTCATAAGCCACCTTTTTACATCATTATTGCGTGAAAACAAGTACATTTGTCAGAAAATATCAAATAAAATGTCGGATAAGCTCCTAAGATATTCTGTTGCATACTATCTAAAGATGAATTTTCATCACACCAAGCTATTATGCTTATGTTTTGAGCTATTTAAATAACTAATACATTATAATAATTTTTTTTCCTTTATCATGTTATAGGTAAATTTATTTTGAAAATAGATACATGCTAGATATTAGCTAAAATGGTATTACCGTATCCACAGACTATGTGAACTATATTAGCTACTGCATACAATCTATTAGATGCTACACTTCAGTAACAGTTTCTTAATCTATCGTTGTCATTGTTCAGTATTTTATCTATAATGCCAAATAAACAAGAATTTGTTGTAGTCATATATTGTTTTAATTTTTAACTGACTTTCGATAAGATTAGCCAGACTTTTATATTGACATGTTTGTCTAATAAATTTTTTTAAAGGATTTAGTTGAATTCATTAGGATTTATGAGATTTGTTGGAGGATGTGTTTTCACTACCGGCTCCACATCATCTTTTCTTGAAGCCAAAGGCATGGATGATGAGCAAGGGTCACTCTATGGTGGCCACCCTTTTGTGCTAATCATACTAAGGTATTACTTTGTCTTGGCTTTTTTTAATTTTCAATTTCAGCTCATTTACTTATGAACGGGTAAGTATAATTTATTATGATTACACAACTATCAAATGTGTATAATAAAGTAGAACAAAATATTACCGCATACGTATGGTTTTCTTCTGGTTATCATTTGAACAAAATATCTATTGTTTGTTAATAAAGAAAATCCCGACAAAGAGATACAAGACAAGTAACTTTGTTGATTAAATTATGAATGGACATTGAATTAATGGTTTGAATTCTTAAAGTTCTTTTTTATACTAGATTGGTACTATACAATAACACGTGTGCTAAACTAATGTGACAACACTTACTAGCCACTAGAAGCCAACGTAGGGTCAATAGTCAATTTTCAGCTAACTTCTTTGAGTCGACACAAGAGAAGATGTACATAAATGGATTAGTTGTAATTAAGGATGGTCGGAATCTATCGTTAGCAGCTATGTTGAAGTAAACTAGACCCTAATCGTGTATAGAAGGAATCAGAAATTTACTACATTTGGTAATGAGCTAAGATAGGCCATTTTGTTGGTCACTTAATATGGTTGAACTGTAAGTCTGATTTGTAGATTTTAAATTACAAAATGTTAATGGATATCGTTAGAAAATGTTCCACATTAATTTGTGTTTGCAGGGTGTAATCTTTTTAAAACGTATTGTTAAAAATTTTAAAAACTTGATCTGATGGTACTATCTAACAAATGTTCATTGCCTAAAGGACAGAGAGAATTTCATAAGACAACAATCTCATTGTGTGTATTTAAGCACTTCAACTTTTTAGATGCAAATCTATATGTACTAAACAAAGTATTTAAATCTAGTAGGTTGACACACATATACCTCCTCATCTGTGATGCCATCGAGAAAAGCACTCTTGACATCCATTTGATATACCATAAATCCCATATAAGAAGCATAAGCTAAAAAAAATCTTATACCTTTAATCCTAGCATCTGGAGCAAAACCTTCATCATAATCAAGTCCCTCCTTTTATGTGAAACTATAAACAACCAATCTTGCCTTTTTTCTCACCACAATGCCTCTTTCATCAGATTTATTCCTGAAGACCCATCTAGCGCCAATAGCTCTCAACCCTGTAGGCAAGTCATAAAGTTCCCAAACATCCTATAACAGAAATTGTAGGAGTTCTTCTTGCATGACCTCAATACAAGATGCATCCTAAAGATCCTTTCTAATACTCTTATCTTCTTCTTGTGATAGAAAACATACAAATAAACAAGTATTTACATGCTTGTGATCTTTTTCTCATAAATGGCACTTATGAAACCTTGCTGATTGGTAGTTTTTATTCTAGTCATCCTTCTAGTTTACATAGGAGATTTGACATCACCAATAACATATTCCAATAGACTATCCTTGTTTATTATTGTGCCTGGAGTTCTAGAACTGTGTAAGAGTTAGGCAAGTAGGTGACATCCATATAAGCCTCTTACGACTCTTCTGAAGTACTATTAACAAGACCGTTTCCATATTCACAAGAACTTGGTTGATATACAAGTTTTAAACTATTAGTATTAGAATTTTTACTATCATCATTAGTCTCTGGTTCACCAGCAATACCTTCATTAATGTTGTTTTCACTTGTATTAGTAGGACTGGTAATTTGTTGAGTCCTTTCCTGTATGTTAGATCCATCTTTAGTACTTGACTCTTTATCATCATTCCTTGATGGAATAGCACTTGGGTCTTTAAGAAATCCAAAATCTCCATCCAAAAGTGGTAATATGATGATATCCTCCTCTAAACCTACAAAATTATTAGTGTTTTGTACCTACAACAACTCCACGAGTACCTACAAAAGTGACATTTCCTTCATCAAAAGCCTTGAACTCAGATAACAACTCCAAGTTCCCAGTCATGTGCTTTGAGCATCCACTATCAAAGTATCCTTTGTATTTTAATTCTTGTAGTGAAGTACCCTTAGAACCTAAAAATGACATAAAAGCTATGTTTGCAGCAATCTTCTCATCCTCCATGAATCCCCAATCAGTACCAATACCATCAATGGCCATTAGTGTCTTTAAGGAAGGCTCTTAAAAAGTTACCTTCCTTTATTGAGGCTTGCTCTTTGTCTCATGCACTCCCTTGCAAAATATTATTTCTTGTGACAATTGTAGCATTCTAATTTTGATTTGTCAAATCCAACCTTGTCACCAGCATTAAGAGTAATTTACTTTCCTCTATTGAGAAAATTTCTTGTTCTCATTCTTAGAAAAGGCAATTGATTTTTGATTACTAGTTCTTCCTAGTCATCATCATCTAGCTACTGAAGATCGTGAGAAACTCTGCAACATTGTTGTAGTTGGACATGAATTCATAAATAGTACCATCACTTAGATCAACAGTACTAACAGAAGTTCCACCAGAATTAAAGGATGCACTAGTAGCACAAAAACCTCACCTGATTTAACCTCATCACTTAGCTTGGATACAAATGCCTAGTTAGTAGCATTAGAAGTTGATCATGGCTTTCTTTTGAGTCTGTGCTCAACCAATTTTAAATGAATGTACAAATCATCAATATTGACCTTGTCAATATCATCCTTGTTTTCCCATATAGACACCTTTGTAGGCATATCTACCGGCATGCTTCTAAGAAATTTAGCATTGATATGTTCTTGTTTAGCTTTTCCTCCCAAAGTTATGAGTTTTCCCGCAACCCATTGAATTCTATTGTAAATAGAATCAAGTGATTCTAAGCCATTTGCATTGAAGTTTTCCAACATAGATTTTAACAATGCCTTTTTAGACTTCTTGTAGAATCATTACCACCTAATATAAGAATAAAAGCATCAAACATGGACCTGACATCTTCAATTTGTTGAAAAGCAAGAATATGCTCATTGGGTATAGCTAGCATAACTATACTTCTATCCCTCATATCATTTGTTCTTTTCTTCTTTTTATCATTGGTAATTTCTGCTTAACCACCATATGTAGTATTCAAAGGCTTGGTATGAGTGTCTCCATGGGAAATGACTTCCCACAGATCCTAGTTGTACATTTACACAAAATTAGTAAACCTAAACTTCCATTCCTCAAACTCTCCTTGTTTGAAGACTAGAACCTTGTTCATAGTGTTTGGTTGTGCAACTTCAGAATCCATCTCTTTTGTTAAAAAGATTTTTCTGTCATCTTCAAGATCAAAGCTTCTCAACAAGCCCTGATAACACTTGTTGATCCCTTTGACCATGTAAATCTAGCTTGTAGACTTAGAACAAGTAGAATAAATTCTACTAAGTCTTAGTAGAATTTTCTAGTAAATATCAAAGAGTACGCAGAATTTACTCTTAAATATTGTGAAGATTGAACAATTTATATAAAACAAAAGAATTCACCAAAAGCTTCAATATTATTGATAATACGAGTACTCTATAAAAGTACTAGGGCTATAGAAACCTTAAAGCTAATAATGAAAACGTAGAAATGTGTATCAAACTTAAATCTAGGACCTCCTTTTATAATACAAGGAGTCCTTTACAAGATAAGAATAAAATGATCTTTTAAAAACAAAGAAGATATACAATGAATATCTTCTATTGATAACATGCACACCTTCAATCTTTATCTTTTCAAAGAAAATCTCCTGCTAATAGTATACACGTATTTAGTCTTTATCCCTTCATTAGCATTGATAACACAAACAACATTAATCCTGAACATGACCAACTTGGTCAACTATGTACGAGCACTATCATCATTAATCTATTACTACCTGTACTAATTTATTAATGCTGGTAATGAACCAACAAGCATTGATTTTATTCCCACCACTTCCCAATAATGTTTACTCGGATTCGCCAAATATCTGCTAACTACACTTACTTCATACGCTATGTCCGCCCTCGTGAACACCATAATGTACATTAAGCTCCCAAATTCATTTGAATACAGCACCCTAGTCATCCTTTCAACATCACAATCCCTAACCGGTCAATCTTTCAACGATAGCTTGAAGTGCCCACCGAATGGCATCTGAACCGATTTCCCATTGTCTATTCTAAACCTGCTTAAAAATTTAGAAACGTACCTGGATTGTGACACCCTCATAGTCTTGCGACTTTGACCCCTAACGATCTCCATACCAAGAATCTTCTTTGCTTTCCTGCGCTCCTTCATTTCGAACTCCTTTTTATGCAAAGACTTGGTAGACCCAATCTCATCCTTGCTTTTACAAGCAATCAACATATCATCTACATATAACCATAGATAGATATACTCTCTTGGTGCATAACTCGTGTAATATACACACATGCTGTAATTGATACGCTTAAACCCGTTGCTCAACATATACTCATCGAACCTCTTATACCATTTCCTAGGTGACTTCTTTAAACCATAAAGAGATTTTTGTAACAAACATACATTGTTACCTTTTTCAAAACCCGATGGCTGCCTCATGTAGATCACTTCATCAAGATTTCCATGTAAAAGTACCATCTTTACATCAAGATGCTCCAACTCATAATCTTTACACGCAATCAATGCAAGTATAACCCGAGTTGATGTGTGTCAAACTACCAGAAAAAAATACTTCATTGTAATCAATACATGCCCTCTGTGTGAATGCATGGGCCACTATCCTTTTCTTGTACCTAGGCTTTTGAACACCTTCAATCCCTTCCTTTATTTTGTATAGCCATTTGCAACTCACAACCTTTTTCCTAACTGGATGATATACTAACACCCATGTCTTGTTCTTCTTCGGAGAATCCATTTCTTCTTCCATATCATCTTTCCACTTAGAACTGTCTTCACAAGTAATTGCTTGATGGTATGTCAATGGTTCATGAGTATCTTCTTCTTTTGTTATATCAAATGCGTAAACAACCATATTACGTTCATCCCGAAACCTCATTGGTTTTGTTCTTCTCATTGGCTCTCTATCTCGAACCAACTGATAATTTGTAAGATCCGGTGGCTGATCAGTTTCTTGATCCCATTCATCTTCATCATATCCATCTTCCTAATATGTTTCATATTCCAGACTTGTCTTATCTACCCCAAGCGTACGATTATTTAACCTCTGTAGTTCCACCTCAACCTGTAGTTACTCAACAGACTAATCATTACCCGCACCAAAATCTTTCAACTTGACTTTATACATGACACTTTCATTGAAGACCACTTTCATGCTTGTGACTATTTTAGGTGATTCATTATTAAGCCTATATACTCTGTATCCCTTCACACCTTCAGGGACCTTAAAAGAACGCATTTTACCGCCCTCGGCTCGAGCTAACCTTGTTTAACGTGTGAGTATGCGACACTGTCGAAAACACTCAACATCTCATAATCCCTTGGATGTCCCGACCATATTACATTTTGGTGTCTTTATCTCAATCGTTTTCGATGGTGACCTATTGATAAGATATGAAGTGGTACATGTCGCTTCCTCCCAGAAGGACTTGGGCAATACAAACTGAATAAATATACAACGTACCTTATCCATGAGAGTTCTGTTCATCCCTTCTGCTAACCCATTCTGTTGCGGCGTCTAGGAAACTGTCAAATATATAGCAATCACACTCGCAATGCACAACTAATCAAATTCCCGGTTATATAACTCAAGATAATTATCTGTCCTAAGCTTCTTAACCGTCCTCCTAGTCTGATTTCTATTAACTACTTTCTTTCTTTGGACTTTCCAAATACGTCATGTTTGAACCTAAGAACATAAACCCATACCCTCCTAGAATAATCATCAACAATAGATAAGAAATACCTTTTACCTCCCAATGATTCCATTTGAGACATACCCCATAAGTCTAGATAGACATAGTCTGTCACTCAGTGAATCGTATGCCTTCCTACATAAAAACTGACTAAATGTGACTTTCCTAGAACACAAGTCTCAAAAGAATCGAGCTTACCTAGACTCTTCTTGCCAAACAAACCCTGCTTTTCCAACACCTCTAGTCCCGCCTCACTAATAAGTCCCAGTCTTTTGTGCCAAACTTATGGAAGATTGTCCTTTTCTTCAACACTAGCATTAAGTTCACCTGCCACTGCATAGCCATCCAAAGAGTATACATAGTTTTCCCTTGGAGTTCCAGATAATATAACCCTAGAACCATTAATCACCTTGACTTGGTCCGACGCTTTTTAGATTTTCCCAACGATATCAAATTTCTTTTCAATTTAGGAATATACCTGACATTGTGTAACACAAAACTTGACCCATCTTCTAGTTGTACCATTACCTTGTCAATGCCTCTGATCTTACACTCCCTGTTGTCATCCAACAGTACCCTTCCCCACCACATTCCAAAAAATCAAAAAACACATCTAACCTGTATGACATGTGATATGAACCTTCTAAATCCATGATCCAATCTAACAGAGCCTCTGCAATCATCACCATCATTACATAAGAACCTTCATAAGTCCACCCATTTTCTCATTTTTTGGAAATAGAAAACAAACATTCACTACTTTACAACCATATATCACATGATGTATTTGAATTATAGATTATAAGAATTCGTTTATGAAACTTTTATAATCACATGTAACAAATCACATTTGATAAAAGTCACATATGATTGAGATGATATGTGGTAAAAATTACATATGACGTTATGTGTCTTATCCAAGTTTAATGAATTAACTACACTATCTAAAATTTAAAATATAGTGTGGGGAATTTATGAATGTTTTTTTTCCATCTAAAACCATTAATAAGATTTAGATTTTTTTGAAAAACTTATGTTCGTTTTATTATATGTATTGATATACGAATATTCAAATTAGTGTTCAATAACATGTGTTTCTAATGAAAGTTTTAACAACAAAAAAAGAAAAAAAAAACGAAAAAATGACAAACGAAAGTTTATGAATGTATATTAAAGTGTTCGTCTACAAAAAATAACTAAATGCTCATCGCGATGGTGTAACCTTTTTCTTAAGGATGTCCAGTTAATGGGACATGAATATGATTTTAGTACTTTTGTTTCCCATTTCATCGCATCTATGTATTTTAACAAAAAAATCTAGCTAAGTGACACTAGAAAATTGTTGCAGGATTCTTCACGGTTTATTATTAGATCAATTACGAAGCAGTTACTCAACCATACCTAAGAAGATGATCCCTTAAAACACTAATGCGTAATATGCATTATTCCTGCTTCATAAAAATTAAACTCGCCCTATATCGTCGTGACCACACAAACTTGAATCTACACTCCCCATCTTCATGAAACTAACATCGCTCATAAAAAACTCCCGAGTAGCATCGTCCATAACTGTACCTTTCATGGCACAATGCTAAATGCTTGTCACTCGTCAACGAAATCACCCCCACGTTCCACTAGTGACCACTACCAAATACTTTCTCGGGTAAAGTCTATTAAACAGAAACCTATTTTCACAAATATATACATTTAGTAAACCAAGTTTTTTTATTACCGACCTAGTATATTAAACTTTCAAATTTATGACAATATGGTAAATATTGTTACCATTTTATCACGTACCCGGACACTTTTATTATAAAATATATTTTTAATACTAGACGAGTACCTGCATATAGCGGCGGAGATTGTCTCGTGACATATAATTAACGATATGCGATGTTGTGGTGTGACATATGAGTAAATTGTAATTGTAAAGTGTTGTAACATGTAACTGAACTCTAGATAGAATATCAATTAAACATGTACCACACAACATATAAAAACTTTTAATGAAAATAAAAGTAAAACCTTCCATCAGTTATGTGATAATTAACGATATACAATATTGCGGTAAGTGTTTCATGTAACTTTCAAAATATAAAATGAAAATATCAAATATAATTGCAAATGGTTCTAACATGCGAAGACCCATTACTTGCACAACAAATATCATATAACATATGAGCATTAGTAGGGTGGTTGACATCAAGTTTTAAAAGTGATTATAGAAATTATTGTTACACTTTTTTTGTTATTTTATCTCTTTTCCGTGTTTTGTTAGTGTCAAGTCTAATATAAGACCATGCTTAAAAAACTCAGTTTTTGAATATAGAACAACAACGTACTTGAAGATTATATTTCCTATTTGCATTTGGACGCTAACATGAAAATAAGAAAAGCGTTAGAAAGAAAGCATCAAAATCTTTTTTGATTTAAGATATTTTCAGTTTAATGAATTTAACACATTAACCACAACTCTTTGACTATTTATAGTATTTATATCCAACTTTAATTTGCTTGATTCTTTTAATAAAACTAATTACTTATTTAACAATGATAATACATTTAGAAAGTCAAGTATTGTTTTTGAATGAAGGGAGTATTAGCCCTTTTTCTTCCCGATTTACAAAATTACTAGTATATGATATGGAACAACTAACACTAATAAAGAATAGAGAGAGAGAATTGTAAAGATCATTCTTTTGATTTGGTCAAATTACACGGTTGGTCTATATGATATCGAAATTGCAAATATCGTACGCATGGGAAACCTTTTGGTTCCATTTTAGTCCTTTTATGAAGCAAAATAAATAAAACACCCTTGTCTTCGACCTTCTCTATTTTTTATATAAATTTATATTTTCTAATAAAAAATAAAAAACATTCAAAACACACGACTAAAACACCAAAATTTTCTAGTTATCACACACATTTCACACAACACATATTTGGTTTTGTGATGATTGGATCCTTTTATATAAATATTTGCGTAGGTCGATTATTTATTGCTCTTAAATTTTACAAGATAGATCTTCATCTTTGTTGCGAAAAAATTATTAAAAAATAGCCAAATTATATCAAACCGTGTAACTCCTACCGATCATAAAAAAATAACCAAATCAAACCTCTAATTAACCTAATCAAAAATATTAATTCATCATCTTTAACCACAATATATTTCTTCCTCTTTTGAAAATAAAAAGCTCATAAAATAAATCAAAATCAAACGCACAAATTTGTATATTAAAAACAAAATCTAAAACCATCAACTTCAACTCATATGAGAATTTCTTAAATCGAATCAGATTTGGTGTCGTGGGCGGGTGAGAGATCTAGGTAGCGGGTGGGTGGCAGATATGGTTTCGTTGGTGATGGTGGCGATTTGCGACGACGTGGGTAAGTAATATTGACGATGTAGGTGGCAGCGGCGTGCATGGCATAT
Organism: Glebionis coronaria; assembly: GCA_025667525.1. NCBI lineage: Eukaryota > Viridiplantae > Streptophyta > Magnoliopsida > Asterales > Asteraceae > Glebionis > Glebionis coronaria. The sequence goes on from CM046877.1 coordinate 120,177,939, forward strand.
CTGGTGGAGTGTGTGGCATACCATGTGACATGCAGGTGATAGTGGTTGTGATTTAAAAAGATGGTGTTCATGATTGTTGTTGATGCTATTCTATTCATTAATTAGAGATTGATAATCGTAGGTGTCGATTTGTATTCAGTAGGTCTATGTACCCGGTTCAAATAATTTGGGGATACTTTGATCTTTACGTTTTAATTACTAGAAATAGTATTTTAGGGTATTTATAGGTCAATATCATTTGCAAGAATGTTTCTTTTATATAGTAGGTAGATTGTTTTCAATTATGAATTTTCAATATTTAATTATTGTGAGTCCTTTAATATTGTGTTTAATTTTTCAACATTTATAAAAAGGTTTTACTAACAACAATTTTATGGGTTGTTTTTAAAGTTGCCATAATTGGAAATTAACATTTAATTAACGTGAAACTTCCTATGTTTAAATAACATAATTAGAAATTTAAAATTTAATTAAGATAAATCATTCTATATTTAACTACACTTACTATAATTGTGATATTTAAATATATAAAAATATAAAAATAATGAGTTCATTGAATGCTATATTATATAAATAACAAGTTTTAAAAATAACCCATAGAGCTGCTGTTAGCAAAATCTTTTTTAAAATTAGGTTTCAACAATTTAATAAATAAGTGATTATTCAACTTTCAAGATTAGGTGGGTTTTCTTTTATAAGTAGTATAAATAAATATTATGTTATATTGTGACATGGAAGTATAACTCATAAGTAGGAGTGAGCATTTTGGACCGTCAACCGGACCATACTAGACCGTACATTTTCGATAGGCCGGTTCAGTCCGATCTGATTCGATACTAAAAAACCATATGATTATGCCTCATAGGACTGGACCGACCCAGACCTGACCATTTCGATCCGGTCTTGGTCTAGGGTTTTAGACCATTTCGGTATTCGGTCCGATCCGATTTTAGTCGGTCCATTCCGGTCCAGACCAAATGCTCAACCTACTCCAAAGTGATTTTGTCTAACTAGTGTATTAGTTCACATAATTAAATAAGAAAACTATAAGTTTATTATTACAAATTCAAAACTAATTATGGTTTTTTATCAGTTAATGTATATTAAATGAATTTGAATTTATTAATTTAAAAGAAATTTCTGACACTAATTATTGCCCTTTAACTAATGCCATGTCATCACTTGTTAGAGAATCCCTTTACGAGAGACCTAAAAAGGTCATCGAACCGTTATGATTGAAATTTAGTTGAGTAACCCCAAATACAATCTAGTGAAGTTACACGGATTCCTTGATGAGATCCAGTCTAAATTCAACCTCTTGAATTCCCCGAACTTCAACAAATTTCCGCACCATTTTTAATCCTTGAATAAATTTTTTCTTGTAACAATATCTATAGATATTCCAACCTATCTTTTTCCATTATGAAATCCAGTTAGACCTTCCATTAAGTCATGAATCACACCAAGAATTCTCTCTCTATATAGAGAAAGAAATAAACGATATTTTTTCTAGCGCATTAAGTCTTTCTATTTTTTGTTCCTATTCTTCTTTCTCAAAAAGGGTCCCTTAAACAACGTTAGTGGATTACTTCGTTCTCGATAATTATTTACTTAATCGGTGAATAGAATTATACCCCGGACCGGAATCGTGGGAAGTACTCCTTGATCATTTCTACAAATTTAAATCCCTAATTATAATTCTTTTTCTTCATAGAAAAACACACATACATAATCTCTATTATAAATCCTTTGTGTACCTTAGTGTTCCTTTTTTCGAACGATGAGTTAGTAGTTTGTGTACCTTAGTGTTCCTAGCTATCCACTTATTTTTATCAATCTACTTTTGGGTAATAGATATGATGATAGATAGTAAAAACCTCATAAAGAGGATATTTTGAACCCGGTTCAAGTCATCATGATTAATATTACTCGTGCCGTTCTTGATATATTTACCGATAACACTCCTCATACTTAGGCTTCTCTTCAAATCCCATTTATAAAGTCTACAATCGCTCTGAATAAAACCCTATTTTTCAAAAAGATTTGAAGGAATAAACCCCTTTAACTAATTATCATTTAAATCTAACCAAACCAAACTCTTACAACCCATAACTCAGCCAAATTATTCCATAAAAACTATTTATTCTCAAGCTTAAGAATAGCAACAATCACTAATTAACCGACCTAATTCAACATGACTTTCACTACCTAACTTTTACTCGACAATAAAATCTTACTCAAATAACCGCAAATACTTCAATTAGAAGGAATAGACCTCGTTAAATAATTGAAATCAAGTCAAAGGACTAAAACTTACATTAAATCTCTCAAGATTACAAAACATAGCTAATCTATGCGAAAATGAACCAATAAAGTTATTAAACTCTAGCAACAACTATTGTGTGTTTCCATAGATTGTAAATGAATTAGTGTGTATGTTGAGTGTGCGAGAGAGTTACGGCTTAGTTGTATTTGTGATAGTTTGGTATTGATTTGGGGAAGGAGATAAAATTAAGGTCATATTGACTTGGGTATATAGGAGGTCAAATGACTAATTGGACTCTACACGTGAATTAAAAGGATCGGTACTATGTTGCAATAACTAGATTGGCATACCCTAGTTTTCTATCAAAACGGAGATCTTGGCTACTCATGTAAACAACTATCTTTCAATCTTTCAAGCCTGCTCTGATGGATCATTAAACCTTATAACGTACTTTTTACTATTCAATCGTTGAAACAAGTTCTTTATCACGTCGACGGGTTTTGTTAGAGTTAGGGTTTCATTAAACTTCAAACTTTTTTTATTGGTGCTATTATTGTGTCAGATTCTGATTGTTTTTTTCCATTATGACTGTATTTATGGAGGTGGATTACGGTTGTTGTTTTATTTCAAACCCTTATTTATATTGGTTTGTTTTTCCTTGTTAGTTTATATTCGTTTGACGTTTTGTGTTTTTTTATTATGGGTTCATGAGTTATGGATAAAAGTAATGCGTTATTGAGTAGTTTATAAACTAGGGTTAAGAACATAGATGGTAGAATTCTAGGTAAGGACACACATCATACCGATCAGGTTCATTTTGGTGAAGGGATTTTTTTATAATGGGGGTATATCATCATCTTCATATGCATCCATTATTAATGACAAAATAAAAAACGCTAAGGTGACTACTCGTTCTTTACATAATAATGAAGTTATTCAAGGCGCTAAACTTGCCATTCCATTGGATTCAGTTAATGAAGTCAACAATCATTTTGCAAACACACATTTTAATTACAAGAGGCGCACTTTTACTATTCAAGAACTACATATAAAACACTTAGTATACGTACAATAATGACAGGTTATGCTTTTTAACATGTTTTTCTTCTTTTAATTCTCGTCAAGGATATGTTCGAAACAATTCATAGAAAATGGCCCATTGCTTATTCGTTTGGTGATATTATTCTAAACATTTGGAGGCCTAATGCAAGGCTATAAAATTGTAACGTCAAAATGAACCATGTTTGGGTAAAAATGCATAATGTACCTGTTGTTGCTTACTCTAAAACAGGTCTCAACCTAGTTTCTACGAAGCTGGGACATCCTATAATGTTATATTTATATAAATGTAATATGTGTGTAAAGTCTTGGGGTCACAACACGTATGCTAGAGACCTAAGTTAATGGCTAAAAATATGCTCGTTGATTCTCTAATTGTGGTCTACCTTTTTCTAATGGGACAGAACATACTATTGAAAAATTTGATGTAGAATATGAGTAGCAACCACCCCGCGTGGTTCGTGTAATTTGTTTTATCATAATGATGAGTGTTACCCTCAGCCGTGAGGGCAACTGAGTCTACTAGGTCTTATGATGACGGGTTTGTAGAGGTTATACGTAAAAATGGTAAACAATTATCTAAGCCTAAACCCATTGAAGGGGTGCGGTTAACTAACTGAACACCTAATTTTATTTACTGTCCTATTAATAGACCTGGTAATAGGAACGACGAGGCATCAACCTCGCAACTGAATGGGAATAAAGTAACTACTAATCCGTTACACCTCATCATATTAGAAATAAATCGGTCTATGAACAAGGGATCAAACTTTTTTATTTTTTAAAGAATTCTTTTGATGCCTTATCTAAAGAGGACAATGTTTTTTAATCTAATAATGACAAATGTACAGTTACCTAACTCTATTCTTGACAACGATAGCATGGAAGTTAAGGAGGTGTTTTTCGAGAAGAATGTGAGCAAAAAGGTTCTTAAGAAAAAAGTGGTATTTGATCGGGTGGAAAATGATACTCTCCTAAAAGAAACACAACCTTATCGTGTGAAACGAAGGCTTACTAATTTGATAGAGAGGAGACCGCGTATGTGAATTCCTAAAGAGTTGATGGATTGTCGTGTGGTTTTTGGCATTTATTGTAACTAAATCTATTTCGCTTCATACGTGGTGTCACGGATGCATAAAAGTAGTTGGTACATGAGATAGACATGTACATCTTATGTTTGTTTGGTTTTAGCATAAATGATGGGTTGTTGTTTCGTCTATTAACACACTTTAATGTAAGACCTCAGATACATCTTTTTACCTTACTTTTTTAGGTAATATATACTACATATAAAACGTATTGGCATTCTAATTTTTGAATACTTGAATTTCGAATTACATGTATTAATGCACCAAAACATAATTAGACATTAACAATTAAAACATACAAACATAATTTGGTACTCATATTAAAACTAATTAATACATAGTAAAACATACACACTTGAAAATAAAAATAAGTAATGCTTATTAATATATAACTAATACACCTCGTTACTTAAAATTACAATTATATATTCACATTGTACAACAATTAAAAATAAATATTTATGAAAGCCTACATATGTAGTCTTATTAAAATGATGGTGTATATAGTTTTGAAAGTCGAACTAGACCAACGGGTTTAGCCGGAAACTGGAATCACCGACAGTTCGGCTGAACCGGAGACGGCCTGTCAAAACACATAAAACGACCCCATTACATAAAAAACTAAGCAATCCAACTTGTGAAGTATATTTCACAATCCTTTAATATAACATTTCACCGCAACCTTAAATTAAATTAATACAACTTTTAAAGCATGTTTTACAAACCTTTATGTTGATCCCTTTGAATGGATCTATATTCTGCTAAGAATTAGTATAATAGTTTGTAATCAAACTAGAACACTTTGAGAAATCTTACTCAACCAAATAAGTTATGTAGAATCTAACTTATAATGCGAAGAAGAACATAATTACTTTTAACTATTCGATTCTCTTATTAATTGACTTGAATGAGGTACAATGGACTCATCATACCTATGTTCCTTTTATTAGAGTAAGGAACCCTAGAACCTTTAGAATATTATATAAAGATAAGTATATCACACATGATATCTTATCAATATTCTAAACCATTAAGTATATCACATAAGATATACTCTAACTATAACTATGACATATCTTTTACAAAGATATATTCATCCTAATCAATATAGCAGTACTTGTACTTACACTAACAGTACTTGCTATGTACCGCGTTAACACTAACGGTATTTGCCACTACTAACAGTACTTACACTTATACTAACGACACTTAACACATTACAAATAATTCCCAATAATCCTCCCCTAAACAAGAATGACAACTTGTTTTCTTCTTGTTTCTCTTTGTACTGAATGTATTAAAATACATGTCTTTAGTCTTCTCTTCAAACTTGGATTGAGCTTGGTAATCTTGTATTTGTAACCAACTGAATGAGGCCAAACGCTTTTATACAGATCTTCTTCTGATAAGATATTCTTCAAGTCTTATGAATATCATCTTTGTCTTCAAATTATGATCTTCTTGTGTCTTGTGAACATTCATTTTATTCTACAGCAACAGTATTTGTCTTCTTGAGTTAAATCTGTGAACTCTAGATTATGAAGTACTTTTCTTGATTTGATGAGACAAAACCTTATGAGTATTCTTTCTTCAATTTATCCCTGAGATAAAACATTTAACAACAAAAACCAATTTGTATTGGCATCATGATTTTTAGCAAATCATCAGCTATCAACGGATCTGATTTATTCTTTACCAGTTAGCCGTACACTCTGGAATAGCCAATACTTTATTCATAAAGAATAAGGTGTACTGATAACCTTACAGTTTTTGGTAAAATATCAACCATCAACAGATTTGATAGTGTCTTTACCTAGTACCGTTTGTCTAGGACTAGCCAACTCTTTGTCTCGAAACATGGTGAGTTGGAACCATATAGTTTTTAGCAAACTACCAGCTATCAACGGATTTGAGAAGTCTGTACCACAAACCGTTTGCTTATGGACTAGCCAGTTCTTATGTGTGTTAGACATGGTGAACTGAGAACCATCTATGAAGTGTGACTGAAAGTCAAACACTTAAGGCTCTTTTCCAGCTTCTTCTTCTTGCTCTAAACCCTTGATTTGCTGTTTAACCATTCTGATGAACTCCAAAGCACTAACAGACTCTTCTGAAACTTCCAATTGTTTCTCTAACATCATTTCCAACAATCTTCTTCCAAAAGGGTATCTCTTTTATTGAAGCATGTATTAGGTTATATCATCTATATCCAAAGTATGTATTCCATATGATCTATAATATCTCCATTAAGTAGGAACCTGGTTCTCTAAGTCCTTCAATATTCTTTGATCACTGTTGTATGGTTCATACATAAACTTCAATTCATTTCTCAATAGTGTGACTTCTGCTTGACCTTCACTTCCACCTTCAATAAATCTGTTAAGGTCTTGAATGTCTTGTCTGTCAAGGATATGTAGAATCTTTTCTAGCAATATGAACATCCTAAATGTTCCATCTGATCTAGTGATTCCATGAATTTCTAATCCTTGTTTCGTAGAACTAGTCCATCTTATGATATTTGACTTCTTTCCAAAGATTTCTGTGTTAATACATTGATCTTCAAAGTTCACTATCTTTAAGTGCTTTCTACAGCTTTCATCATCATCACTATCTGTAGACTTCACCTTTTTCTTAGCTTCTAGCTTTTTCTTGGTTGAGCTCTTCCTTTTAATACCTTTGGAGGTTCCTTCAAACACTATTGATCCCTCCTCCAAATCAGTATGTACCGTTTCCTCAATTACTGTTGACTGTGTGTGTACTGCTTGTACATTTTCAGTCTCTTTGTCAACACCATGAGTTGTATTTCCCTCATCCATTTCTTGATTAATATCTCCTTCTTTTGAAACTTCTATCACCCTTTTCTTCTTTCTAACATATGTAGTCTTGATAGGTGGAGATGCTTCTTTTTGTTAGCAGTACTTGCATCAAGCCTGGGGGTACTTCCAAATTGTCTTTGTTGTTGAAGATGCTTCTTTACATATTCAATATCTTTCTTATCTTTTTCAGATCTAATTTCAACAAAATTCAATTTACTCCTCTTGTGTTATTCATACAAAGCCTTTACTTCATCAAATGTTTTTCTGACCAGTTGACCATGGGTAAAATGCTTAAATTTCTTGAGATATGACATCATCTGATTTCTGATTTGCATAGTGGTTGGAGGCTTAAATATTTCTCTTCTTCTCTTTTGTGCAAAGAATCTTTGTTGCTCCCTTACCAAATCATCAATCAACTTGTCTTTTTCCTCTTCATCATAAGCATCGCCTTCTTCAGCTATTAATGACTCTGCAAAAAGCTCACTTGCCTTAAGTTCAGCCTGAATCCTATCACATTCTGTTATATTCCATTCTTGCTGCACTCTTTGGGCTTCAAGCAATTGTTGCTTTGCTGCAAGTTCTTCTTGTAGCTATTCTTCACACATTTGTGCTTGTAGTCTGAAAGCTACTTTTTCATCATGCTCCAGTTGATGAAATCTGTTCATGACTTTGCTTATGTCATCATCTGAATCACTTTCTTCTTTAGATTCAGATTGTAGTACCTTTTTTCCCTTATCCTTTGGATTTATCTTAGGTAGTTTCTTCAATAGTCTTGAAGATCTTCTTTCTTCATCTTTATTTGATTGCTGTTGAATGATAATACCTTTAGTGGGTTGTGAAGCTTGAACTTTCTTACCTTTATCTTTTTCTTTCTTGGCAAGAATTTCTTGTTGTGTCTTTATTTCTGCTTCTACTTGTCTTGCTTTTTCAGCTAAGCTCTTTTCCTTAAGATCAAGCAGTACTTGTGCTAAAGTCTCATCTTCTCCAAAAGATGGAGTTTGACTTTCTGTAGAAGAAGGTAGTGAAGGTTTTTCACCAGCGGTACTTGCAGTGGGCCTAGCATTACCTGTTTCTTCAACAATATTTACTTCACCAGTAAAAGACACACTTGTTTCTTGAATTACCAAAGTATCTCTAAATACTTTTCCTTCTTTTGAAGCTGTCTTCTTAATTTGTAAATCCTCAGTCTTGTCTGATTCAACACGCATTCTTGATCTTGACAGTACTTGGAAAAACTGTTTCTTATGAAACCAAAATTGTCTTTGAGGTGGAGTTGAAGACACAGGAAATTTGACAGTGATTTCCTCTAGCTTCTCATAAAAACTACTCCAATTAACTTGTAGTTATGGTGATTGAGGTTGTGGCTGAGTTACCAATATTTCTTTAGCTTGTGGTTCCTCATGAGCAGATTGTGGTTCCTCATGTTGAAGCTCAATAATTGTAGGTTCCAAACTTTCTTTATCCACATTAGTCTCTATACCATCAACATCTTCAAAATTTCTAATGGCATCATCAACTTCAAAATTGATGTCATTACCAGAGATCCTTGTATGAATATCAGAAGAAGGTTCTTGTTCTTCATCATTCCTCTCCTGTTTGGTTGCATTTAGTTGCTTCTTCTTGAAGGTCCTGAACCTTTGCTTCTTAAGAGCAGCTCTCTGAATTACTTTGTTTTGCCTCATCCAAGGAGTGACTTTATTCCTTAGCTTGATTAAATTGGCTTCCAATTCAGCAATTCTTTTGTCTTGAGCAAGTTTCTTCTTTTGCAATACCTGTACTTGTTTGGACAAGCTAGTGCACAAAGCAGTTAAATCTGCAACATCCACCACCTCTTTTTCTGTTGCCTGTGGTAAACCACTAGCAGCAATTGAAGCAACAGGTATGTGGATCATTTCATCAGAATGTGGTTGACCACCAACATTATGAGAAGAAGATTGAGTATCTTCAGATGATTGGGGACTCTGGTGAGAAGGAGTTTGCTGAGAAGAACTAGCTGAGCTAGGTTCCTCACCTTCTTGATTAGCTGGTTGGGCTAACATATTTGCAAATAAGGGTGTAACAGTTCCTGTAAAGGTACTTCCTGATTTGGCCAAGAAAGAGAAAGTTCTCTTTGTAAAAGTAGGAACACCCATGTATTTGTCAATTCTTGTAGGTTAGGGATTTGGTCATTTATTAAAGCTTGAATGAATCTAGGATACATTAACAACTTTTTAATTCCTTCCAAATTCCTAGTCATGCCTTTAAAAATTAATTTTGAAAATTAAAAACTCTGTTATTTGCTAGACAAATACCAGCTGATGCCAAAGCATCATGGATTTGATCAAAACATGTACCTTTTGAGCTTAAAGAGTGAATAATGGCATGCAAAAGCAATTTCCATTGAAGTGAAAATAAACCTTTAAAGAAAGTAAGACTTTCCCTACTACCCTCATAACCCATGGCTGCAAGGCCACCATGTATCTCTGTGTTATTCAGCATACGAATTCCATTATCATCATTAAGCCTTAAACTATCCCTTAACAGTACCTCAGTCATATAAATATTCTATTATTTACCCTAGCCCTAATGCAAGGTTGATTATGACGAGTACCTAAGACAACACTATTCCATAATTGTGTAACAATATGAATGGAGATAACAAGACTTACAATAAGCGCAAAACGAACATGACTTCGAGAGAGAAATCCAAGTATCTCATGAAAACCAATAGAATCATCATTCTGAACAAGGTTAGCAAATAGGTTGTGCTTAGAGATCACTTGTAGAGCAGCCATTAGTATTTTTGATGATCGAAAATTAGAGAGTAGGTTATAGAATTAAGAGAGTAGGTTATCAATTGTATAATTGGAGTTAGTATTTATGTAAATAACAAACCCAAGCGTGAAGAACCGCCAAATTTACAAAAGAGACCCTTAACAGTACAATGGTTATGTAGCAGTACATGGAACATACACGGTACATGGATTTGTACTAGCGGTACTTGGTTCCAAAACGGTACCTCACAAAGTAGACCGGTTCATGCATTCCACTATCATTATAACCTCTTTTATCTTATTCTATCAACCTGAAATCACATCAAAAACACAAAACAAACACTATACAATAAAAATTAGCATAAAAATTATACAACTATTACCTCCCCTTAGCATATGCAGCAGTTTATTGGTTGAGCATACCAATATGTGTTACCAAGAATTCAAATCTCTTTGCATCAAATGCCTTGGTTAATAAATCAGCTACATTTTTATCTGTATGAATCTTCAAGACTTGAATAAGCTTTTTGTCATATGCATCCCTTATAAAGTGATGTCTTATCTCAATATGCTTGGTATTGGAGTGAAAGACTGGATTCTTAACAATGCAAATAATACTTTCATTATCAATGTAGATCTTGGTCTTCATGAAGTTGAACCCATAGTCTAACAACTGGTTTTGAATCCAAAGTACTTGTCCACAACAATGAGCAGCAGCTACATATTCAGCTTCAGTTGTAGAAGTAGCAATAATAGTTTGCTTGTTACACTGCCATGATATAGGTCTTCTGCCTAGGAATTAACAACCTCTTGTTGTGGATTTCCTATCACGATTGGATCTAACATAATCACTATCTGAGTAAGCTTCCAAATCAAATGTGGAGTCTCTAGGATACCATAATCCTAAATTAGGTCGACTTTTAAGATACTTAAAAATCCTTTATACAACATGTAGAGGTGGAACCTTTGGATTGACTTGGAACCTTGAACAGGCACGCACATCAAACATAATATCTGGTCTTGAAGCTATAAGATACATCAATGAACCAATCATTGACCTATATAGGTGAATATTAACATTTTCACCATGTTCATCTTTTGACAAAGATTTCTTAACTTCAAAAGGTGTGCTTGTACTCCTTGTATACATACATGAAAATTTCTTTAAGACTTCAGCAACATATTTATCTTGGCTGATAAATAGTCCATCCTTCCTCTGTTTGACTTGTAGTCCTAAAAAGAAGGTACGTTCTCCCATAGAACTCATCTGAAATCTTCCTTTCATCAAAGCTTCAATTTCTTCATACCATAATTTCTTGGTTGAACCAAAAATAATATCATCAACATAAACTTGAACTAGGATAATATGCTTAGCATTCTTTTGATGAAGAGAGTTTTGTCAATGGTCCCTCTCCTATATCCATGTTCGAACAAAAAAGTGGATAAAGTTGCATACCAAGCCCCTGGAGCTTGATGTAGACCATAAAGTGTTTTGATGACTTTGTAGACTCTATTGGGGAATTTAGGATCTACAAAACCTGGAGGTTGTGAAACATATACCTCCTCAGAAATAGTACCATAAAGAAAGGCACTTTTCACATCCATCTGATAGACTATAAAACCCATATATGATGCAAAGGACAAAATAACCTAATGGCTTCTATTCTTGCCACTGGTGCAAAAACCTCATCATAGCGTATCCCTTCTTCCTATCTATAGCCTTGAGCAACAAGCCTTGCCTTGTTCCTCACAACAACACCTCTTTCATCCTTTTTATTTCTGGAAACCCACCTAGTACCAATAACTTTTTTTCTAGAAGGAAGATCCACAAGAATCCAAACCTTTTGAAGTTCAAATTGCATTAATTCTTCTTGCATGGCATCTACCCAACTTTCTTCATCAAGAGCTTGAGAAATGTTCTTAGGCTATAATTGTGATAAGAAAAAAGCAAACAAACAATGCCGAGTATCCTTATGATTTGTTCTCTACCGTTGTTTGACATATCTCACAAGTGCACGAGTTTCAGTATTAGCTTGAAGTTGTCTTCTGCTTTGCACAACAGACTTTGGGTCTCCAATAATTTAATCTGTAGGATGGTTGTTGTTGACTTTATGAGTAGGAATAGAACTGACTGGAATTTCAGTTTCCAAATTATTGAAATCAGTTACTGCACCCTGCTCATCATAGGAAGCTTTGGAGAAGATCCCTTCATTTGGACTAGTATAAGCATCTTCACTGTCCATTGCTTGCAAAATATCTTCTAATGAATCAACAGACTTTGCAGAATTTGGCTTAGCAGTACTTGCAGATGAGGTACTGCTAGGTTTAATATGTACTGCTGAGTGTTGTAATTCCAAAGATTCTTATTCTGAATGCTTATTAGCAGTTGTAGCATTCTTCTCTTGATCTTGAAGCCTCTGAAGCTCTTGTGAGGCTTGATCATCATTGGATGGCATTGATTGCTTTTGTTGGGGGCTGGAAACCATAGGAGAAATAGTAGGCATACTGGGTACATAAATGTGAACATCATCATCCTGAGAATCTGATGAAGAGGGTCCTGCTTGAGTACCTAACTTTGTTGTACCAGTCTCCTCACCTGCATTGTTAGTTTGACAATCTTTTTGCATAGAATAGTAATCCATGGAGTTAGTTAGATAATCTAAATCAAACATCCAAGCATAACCTATTCCTGGGACATTGGGCTTATTTTCCAAGAAATTAACATGGGCATTTTCATCAACTTTTCTAGATGCCAAGTTATAAACCCCATATGCTCTACTTTGCAATGAATATCCTACTAGATATCCTGAATCAGATTTTCCATCAAACTTCGCCAAATGATCAAAAGTATTCAAAATAGACACATGACATCCAAAAGGTCTCAAATGACTTATGGTTGGCTTAACACCAGTCAAAAGTTCATAAGGTGTTTTGTTTTGAGGCTTGGTCACTAAGACTCTTTTTAATACATAACATGCAGTATTGATTGCTTCTGCCCAAAAGGTATTTGGAAAAAAAGAATCAGCTAGCATAGTCCTAACAGCCTCACTTAGTGTCTTATTTTTCCTTTCAGCTACTTCATTTTGCTGTGGAGTTCTAGGATTGCTAAATTGTCTCTTGATTCCTTTAGACCTACATAATTCATCAAATTCAGTATTCTTAAATTCTGTCCCATTATATGTCCTAATGATTAAGACTTGTTTAGTGAACTGCTTTTCAACTAAAGTGATAAAATCCTTAAGTAATTCATTGGTTTCATTCTTAAGTGCTAAAAAGAAAACCCGACTGAATCTACTATAATCATCAGTTATAACTAGGCAAAAGGTCTTATGACTAATACTCCTAACAGAAACTAGACCAAACAAATCCATATGTAAAAGTTGCAAAGTCTTAGTCACAGAATTGACAGTCTTGGTCTTACAAGAGGCTCTATGTTGTTTACCTTTTTGACAAGCAGTACATGTGAAATCATTTTTAAAAGATTTGTTAGGTAACCCTCTAACCAAATTTCCATTAACCAATCTATTAAGGTTCTTGAAATTCACATGGCCTAACCTCTTATGCCATAGATTAGACTCATCATTAGAAGCTTTAGCCAGCAAACATGTAACGCCACCTATTGGAGTAATAGTATGAAAATTAAAGGTGTACATATTTTTTTGCCTAGGTACCTTAAGCAGTACTTGAGATTCCTTTGGCATCTCAAAGTCTTTGGAAAGCACCAAGCAGTCTGTATCCGTAAAGAGCACCTTGTTCTTTTTATCAAACATTTGTGATACAAAAAAAGATTGAATTCATTCAATTCTTTCACAAAGAACACATCTTCAAATTCTAACTTCCTTGTATTTATTTTTCCTTTTCGAGTGATCCTACCTTTACTACTGATGAGATGGCATTTATACATGATCTCATCGTTCTTTTCGGGCTTTAAATGCATAAAATGTCATCAAAATACCATATATATGCTTGTGTTTGTTTACTTGTGTATTTTAGGTATGTATATCGTGAAAAAGACAAAAGATCACAAGAAACAAGGAAAAACAAACACGAGAAACGAAGCTGCACAATGAACCGGGCTCTAGTTTGTGATTTATCAAAGAAAAACCCTTGAAGACTTGAAGATGTACAAGAATGATCCATCATCAATGAAAAAAATGATACTTAATACCCTTGTATATTCATAATTACAAGTTTTGTCCCTTAAGTTGTCAAAATGACAAAAAGGTCATTCAACTTTGAATATTAGGCAAGTTTAGTCCCTCAACAAATCTAAATTGTCAACAATAGTCCCTCATGAAGTCAAACATCCAATGAAGACCCTTAAAGATCAAGAATATTACACATTTGGTCCTTGATTTATGATTTAAAACACAAAAGGACCGATATTTTAATTATGCCAAAGTTGAATAAGCCCTAAATCCCTTTTTATAAAGTTTCGTGGCCAAACTATGAAAAGTGAAACTTATTTAACAAAGGAATCATGTTTCATGGCTGAATAAACTTCCTATACCACTTTTACCAAAACACGAGGGCCACCTCTACCATTTCCAAAGTTTAAAAACCAATAACACGCGCCAAACACCTTTCCTCCACTGATTTCAGATCAAAAGAGTTACTATTCACCATTCATCCACCCAGATTTTACTTAAATAAAACAAAGGGTAAAATGAAATTACCCTAACCCACAACCAATTCCCCCTCCCACGCTTCAATCCCACGCATAACATCTCACACCCACTCACCCAAAGGACCCCACACTCAACCTCGTCCACCTATCATGTGACACCCTCCTCTCAAAACAAAGCCACGTGGCAAGATCAATGTTCTACACTCCTTACTTGGCCCCAAAGCAAATATGAACGTCTAGGATTCATTTGGACAGCTCACAACTTCAAACGCGTCTAGAAGACTCAAGGGCAAAACTAAGATTTCATAGCTAGGGTTTTCATGTATTTTTCCATTTCAGAATCGTCTATTGTAGTCTATAAAAGGAGCCTCAACTTGTGAGTAGCCCTTTGTTCCAGATTTTAGCTATAATCTTTGTAATTCCTTTTTATAAATATAAAGTTGGTATTTTCTGAAAATTATGATTCCTTTTATGTTTTTATAAAAGTTTGGTGTCTGATTAGCTAAGATTTGAGTTCCATTTATCTGTTTGTTGAGTTTTGAGGAAAGGTTTTATGGTTTAAAATCCTTGTTTTAAAAAATATGTCATCATTTGTTCATCCTTGTGTTTGTTAATCTTAGCAGATACAAGGAAGCCAGTGGTTGTTCTGCTACCACTTAAGCTCACACATCCCAAAGCATGGATGTATGTTTTGGAGGTGCACATCTCTAAACCCTTTTTCATTTTTATGAATATTTTGTGCTATATGATTGAATCTGAGTATTTGTTTGTGAATATGTGTTATGGTTGAATCTTGTTTATTTGTGGTTACTTGTTGTTACTGAGTTGATTTGGTCTTTGGTTGTGGGTGGAATCTAACATATCCTTTGAAAAAGTGTTAAATCAATGATTTAAGGGGTGTTTGGGTTAATTGCAATATCAAGGTTTGGGTTGACTTGAGTAGTTGTTACTTGGTGTTTATTGTTTGTTCTTGTTCTTATTGTGCTTTTAGGTGCTTATCTGCAAGTTTTGAAGGTTGTATCACATAAATCCGACAATAGACCATAAAATCTGTTTTACTTGTTGTTTTTTACTGAAATTTCGGGGACACCTAGAATACATGCTATACTAGGGTTAACAAGCACTAAATCTAATTTAATACAACCTGTGGAGTAGATTTGAGGTGTTGAAATTGGATCTGTGGTCATTTAGTTCAGCAAAAGGTTTTGAGTTCTTCATTTTGTTCATCAGTAATTTGCATAAGCTTAAATTTGCCAAATTTGAATCAGTGTATGAAGCATGTTTATTTGTGTTTATTGGAGTTTATTATAGCTTGTGAATGCATCTGGTCATTTTGGCTGGCTTATTCTTGCTTAATCTGCTTATTTGTTCTAATCTGCTTATTTTCCAAGTCTGTGTGATATCTGGGCACTGATTGATTTAACTGTATCATTTGGCTGAGTGAATTTTTGATTTCTTGCTTGTTTATGACTCCTTACAACTCACTGGTTGTAAGGGTGCCCTTGTTGTTCATTGAATCCAAGTAAAACTCTCACAAATCAAAGGTCAAATAGTCAAAGCAGTGGGAACTTCTTTCCCATGCTGCTAGCCACTGCTAGTGTTATTTTGGTTCAACTTATTAATAAGCTGTTCTAGCTTATTTAAACGTGCAACAAATTCAATTTGGTAATAGGTCTTCATTATTTGACCCATTTGTTCATTCTGGAGCATTTGAGTGGTTGACTTTAGGGTTTGACTAGAAAACCAACTTGTTTGACTTTTACATAAGTGCTTATTCATCTTATTTGGCTTGGCTTATTGGATTTTTCTTGATTGATTTGGCTTATTTAAGTCATTTAGATTCTTTTGCAAGTTGAATCAAGTTCTAAGATGGTCTAAAACTCTAAGTCGACTATTTTGTCGTTTAGTAATTTTGTACTTTGCTTATTTCTGGCTTATTGGTTGTTCCTTTTCAAAATTTCTTTTCACAGATCTCTTAAGCATCCCAAAGGAAGGTTGTGTGTCAAATTAGAGCTTATGGCATTGGCTTATAGCTTAATGGGCCATAAAGCCCATTAAGAATAAGCTGTTGTACATTTAAGATATGATAAGCTCATATTCAGCTTTTGGGCCTTTAGAGTTTTGTGTTTAGAATTGGATTTTAAGCCAGACTAGTGATTTTTAGCTTATTTGGTTGATTTTGATCTTATTGGGCCAAAAGCCCATTTAAGTGCACTGTTTTTGATTTTAGCCCATTTGGGGGCCTAATAGGGGTATTTTGGTAATTTCACTTTCATTTTCTGTTTATTTAGGTTAAAATAAACTAGTTTGCAAGTTTTTAGAAATTTTTATAATTTTTGGATTTTTAATATTATTTTATTATTAAATTTCATTTTCAATATTTTTGCAACTTGTACATTTTTCCTAGGTCAAATACATTATGTTAGGATTTTTAAAACTCTTAGATTAATTTTCTCATCATTTATTTAATTTTTAGAATTATTTTAAGATTTTAATAATTTTTAATCATTTAAAAATAGTTTTCATTAGTTTTAAATTTCATAAAAATAGTTTTTAGTTTAATTACGTCATTTTAGAGGTTTACAAAGTGAAAAATCTTTATTTAGGCTTTTTATTAGTTATTTGTATATTTAGGGCTTTAATTAGCATTTAAAAATTTATATTTAATTAATTAAAAGGTTTGAAAAAGTTTTGATCATTTGTAAACTCTTAGTTTATTTTTAGCTATTTTTAGTTAATTTTTTTGGAATTTGTAGAATTAATTTTTATTTTGTCACTTTCTACGGTTTTTCGTTTTGTCGTCGTAGTATAATTTTAACGTATCCGTCATTCTCATTTCTCATCTTTTCTTTCTCTCATATTAATCTCAAATATTCTACAAGTTATTCACACACATATACCTCCTTGGAAGACGAACTTTCACCTTTGGGTCATTAGTACACGGTTTTCCCAAACCGTCGTATTTAATACTTACCGCTTTTACGCCTTTTTCCTAAAGGGTGTAATAATACCACAATTATTTTGGCGCCACTGCCGGGGAGGTGTGTCGTGATTAATTTGTTCATTTTGTTTTTAATATCTAACCATAAATAGTATTTGTATTAGTAGAACTCTACTAATACGTATTATCGGTTTTTTCGTTTTTCTTGTGAAATTATTATTACTATATTGTATAAGTATCACAACAAAATCAAAATATCTCCAAAAGTGTGAAAACACAACCTTGATTCGGGATTTCATCACTCGATCATTGTATCCGAATCTCAAACAAAAAGAAAAAGGCAAAAATAGATAAATACTTTCGTGAAGCTCGATTTTGAAAAATACAAACTATAAGGTGAATAGATAGGCAACGTGCTATAAAAGGCCGTTAAAGGGAAGCTAGGTACTTAAGTGCTTCGCGCCACCTCATTCCCCCCCTTCACTTGTGAGTGTTTGATATTGAAGGCTAATCGAGGGTTTTACCGCCCAAAGTATTATTACGTATCATATATATTTGCTTGGTTTCTTTGTGATTAAACCCTCTTGAACAATTTGGTTTTTACCAAAGTTCTAAAGTCATTCGAAGGCGTTCACTCCACGTGATCGGTTTCATTCTTTTGAGGCTTCTTTAATCAAGAGTTTGATTCGAGAAGAGATTTGGTAGATTGTTGTCTACGAATACACACAAAATCCAAAAAAATTAAAAACAATCAAAAACATAATTTTTTTTTGAAAATTCACAAAACACCCAAAATAATCTTCTTTGCTCACCTCCACATTCTACGTCACGTTTATGCAAACTTGTAATCAAGCAAAACGAGCTCGTAAACGTCATCAAAACCAAGGCAATTTGATTGAAGAAGAAACTCCAATTGTCGAACCCGTTGTAGAACCAATAGTCACTATGGCTAATCGTACTATGATGGAGTTGCTTCAAGCACCCACCGAGGGTTTTGGAGAAGCTATTGTGATTCCCGCCATCCTTGCGGAGAATTTCGAGATTAAGACGGGTTTAATGTCAATGTTACAAGCAAACAAGTTTCGAGGTCATGAGAAAGACAACCCGCATTATCACATAAGAAATTTCAATCGTCTCACCGCAACAAGCAAGTTTAAGGATGTTCCGCATGACGCCATTAAGATGATGTTGTTTCCATACTCGTTGGATGGACCCGCAAAAAATTTGGCTCGAGAAAGAACCGCCAAATTCGATTTTGACATGGAATGATCTCGTTTCTAAGTTTGTGAACCAATTTTTTCCACCATCTAAAACAACACATTTGAAAAATGAGATTTCAAGGTTTACACAACGTCATAATGAGAGTTTTTCGATGGCATGGGAACGATTTAAAGAAATATTACATGAATGTCCTCACCATGATTTTTCGGAAAATTGATACTTTTTATAATGGGCTTAATGATCATGAACGAGATTATTTGAATGCCGCCGCGGGTGGTAATTTTTTGTACAAAACTACTGATGAGGCTTTAAAGATTATCGAGAATAGATCTAAGGTTTATAACCCTCGTAACACACCGAGTGTTGCCAATATGGGTTCATCATCATCGTCATCGTCACGTAACATGAATGCCTTACATGATGAAGCAAATGAGGAGAATCGGTTTTTCGATAGATTTTCGACGCTTATGACACATTGGAAAGCACAAGATGCTTTGAATTCCGCATCGGTTAAAGTGTGACAATCCGTCAATTTATGGTTGATATTTTATTCTCGAATATTAATTAAAAACATTATTTTAATGTTACGATATGAACTCACGTATTTTTGGGAAGAAATTTGGATTTACGTCTTGAAGTAGCATCGACTACGTCTAAACCGGAGGATTCTACGTTACGTGCTTACGTTTACATACACCGTCTTTGGTGACAGTCCGACATTTCAGAAAATAAATTTATTCGTGAATATTATTTTGGAGCTTTAAATTTGTGTTAGTTCATAAACTCACAAATTTACGAGAAGAGATTAGGACTTACGATTTTATTTTAACGTCCTTTACGACTAAACCGGAAACCCTAGGATTACGTATTTATGTTTTCGAACTCCGTTTTTGATGAGACAATTTTTATTAGATTCGTTTTGTGTTGTTGATTCATAATTTATAAAAACGTTTTTCGTAAAACGACCCGAGGGCACGCAAATCGAGGAAACTAGAATCAAGGAGTACCCGTAAATAAATGGGGATGAGACAAGTGGGACACTTGTCCCACCCCCACTCAAAACCGTCCTAAACTATCTACACAACACACTTGATGTGTCAAGTTGTAAGCTAAGCTTACACTTGTCCATCAAGCTTACACATGTAACTAGCTTACTATGTAAGCCAAGCTACCTCAAAACAACCTTCACAAAACCATTTTCTCACTTCTCACCATGCAAACAACTACAATTTCCTCTCTACTCTCCCATATGTGCCGTCCATATCCACCCCTAAAACACCATCATTGATCAATTTAAACCACAAAATCATGTGTTATTTCTACATATGTTGAAGCCCTCTTGAAGCTCTCTTGAATGGTGGTGATTATAACATCCATGGAGGAGTTTTTATGATGTATTAGGTCTGATTTTCCACAAGGCGTTCATGAAGAATGGTGGTCTTGAAGATGGTCATGGTTATCCACAAGTTTCTCCATCAAAAATCCATGTTTTGATCAACCTACATCAACTTGGTGGTATAAAGATTGTCCTCCTCATCTTCTTGTTATTTTTGATTATGTAATCTTGTATTCCTTTTACTTTTGTATATGTATATGATGATGAATGATGATTAAAAATATTGTGTGGGGATTTGGTGTTGATAAACATGATTAAAAAGGTGAAAAACTATAAGAAACAAGGTTAAAATCTTGCTTAATTTAGATGGCTGTATAAAAACAGTAGATAACTAAAACATGAACTGATAAAATTGCATGGTATGATCCATTTACAGTAAGTATAAGATGTTATACACATGTGAGAGTTGGCCATGCAATGGAATCAAAATAATGAGTGAGATATGATCAAAACAAGTTAGGTGGTCTAATCTGAATAAGCAGTTTTGTAGGGACTGTTAAGGCAAGTTAAACTCAAAATGGGCAGTAGCTATAACTAAGTTAAATGTAGCACATAATATGAAGAACATGTCACCCAAAAATGAGCTTCTAATTCATTATATAACTCTAGATATGGTAAAAATGGTGATCATGAAGATAAAAATCAGATTTTTGGAAATTAAAGTATAATACTATTATATAAGCACTCAAAATTATATTGTATAAAATGTAAAGTTAAAACCCACTAACTCATGAATTTTATTTATATAAATATGTACAATGGTAAATAAGTGGACATTTTATAAAAATGGTAACTTGTTAAGTTTTATAAGTTATAAAACTATAAACATGATTTTTACGACTTTTTCGGCTATTGCCGTAAAATTAACGTTTTTCGCCAAATAAAACTTAGACGACCAAACCCGTCTAATGTAAAGTTTATAAAAGTCATATACTGATGTATAAGTAACCAATACAAGTAAAAACCGATAAAACCCGAACTATAAGAAGTACGGACATTTACGAGCTAACTAAACATATTGGACTAATAATTGGACTAAAATAAGATAAAAACTTGTAAAAAGAACTTATTGGGCTTAACCCATTTGGGCCCAACATGGAAAGTATACATACTGATAATATAGGTATAAAAGGGATTAAAACAAGTTAAAGAACTTATACTAAGCTTAATGGACTTAAAATAGGTAAATAGGTAAAACTAGCAAACTAGTATAAACGTTACCGACATATAACACTAAAATGAGTAAACGAGAATATGTAAACCCACTTGATCATCATATATAAATAATAATCATATGTATACATAAGTATTATTTTTATAAAGTCATTGGACATGAGTCTAAGACGAGTATTAATTGTCTAGGTTTCCGTGATTGAAGCACGTACCGTACGTCCGAATTGCCGACAACCCGCCTTCCCACATCAACGTGAGTTCATAGCCTCGCACTCTTTTAAATGTTTTTATAAATGTTTTATAAACCCGCGAGGGAGATAACATGTTAGTTTTTATTAAATAGGACACCATTTGTCCCAATTGCTTGTTTATTGATTTTGGACCCGAATGATTGAATGACCCGATTGTATGACCCGATAAATGATTAAAGGACCCGATAGATGAAACTAAATGGATTATTAAAGTTAGGTTATGTCACTAAAAGTCCCATTAGCATGAATTGTGAACTACCGGGATTTGGTAGACGCTTATGCATTTAATAGTACTATTTGGGGACGATCACCCCAGTTCGCGCCTTGACGGTTGATCCCCGTCGTACCACATTGATTGGTAAGCGAATTTATGTATGAGAAGATTTCCATAGCGTGACCTTTGTGACGACACGCTACTTTAGATGGGCAAAATTGGTATCGGGTTAGCTACCCGTTGTTGGTTTAGTAAGGTAACAATGTCATGCGGCTTATAATAATCCAAAAACTAACGAAATACTACTAGACGCTCCGAATTACGAGGTATTGCCTGACTAGCAATACAGGGTCATACTATTGATATTATGTTTGTGTTTTGGTTTTCATAACCATAATCATATAACGGTTTTTATTTTCATACAACGTCATAAGACGTATTGTATGATGTTTTACGATATTGGCTTGTATACTGATTTTTAAGGCAAATGCCTATATTATGATTTTGATGAAGAT
This sequence comes from Glebionis coronaria, assembly GCA_025667525.1. NCBI lineage: Eukaryota > Viridiplantae > Streptophyta > Magnoliopsida > Asterales > Asteraceae > Glebionis > Glebionis coronaria. Next base: position 120,200,259 of record CM046877.1, read on the forward strand.
TTGTATAAAATGACTTTGGCTATTTTATGGCCTATTAAAATGATTTGTACAAAATTATTTTCAGTAATAATTTTATACTGATATTATATTGATGGATTTTATTAAACTCTATGAATTCACTCGGCGTTATCGCTGACCTTTTCTTTTAACATGTTTTATCTTAGGTACTTGAAGGTAATTCTCGGGAAGACAACAAGAATTCATGGCCCGCACCTAAATACTTATTTCCATTCAAATGATTTGTAAAACCTGTATTAAATATAATGACTTGGGACCGATGTAACTTTCATATTTATGAATGGAAATGATTTATTAATAAACGACGCGATTTTTAAGCGTTGTCTATGATGTGAGTAATGTGCTATCCCGTAACACCAACTAGTCTTCCGCTGTATTGAGTTGTATAAATTTGGGGGTGTTACATAAAGCGGTTGAAAAGAGTTGTTTATCGTGTGGTGGAGCTTATGATCTTCCCGAGTGAATTACCGCCGGTGGTAACACTTCGAGTGCTTACGTAGCAACGAGAACTTACAACCAAAACGGCCAAGGTTCCCGCCCAAATCAAGCTCCTCAAAATCAAAATGTTAACAAATATCGAAACAACAATCAAAGTGGTGGTTATCAAGGCAATCAACGTAAGTATAACAAGGGTAATTACCAAAGTGGGAATGGGCAAGTTCAAAATCAAAACCAAAACCGTGATTTTCAAAACACTACACAAGGTTTTCAAAATGCTCACACTAAAAATCTTCAAGGAGAATTTTTGGATTATGCAAAAGCAAACGATGCTAAGTTTGATAACATGCAACGTGAGATGATTAGCTTAAGATTCGAGTTAAAAAACGAGCTTAAAAACGAACTTGCTAATGAATTGAAAACTCATGCTAAAAAAAATGGAAGGAAACGTTCAACGTCTTCAACAAAATCAATAAAAGATGGAACAAGGTCAACATGAGATTAAGCAAGAGTTTTTAAAAGCGGATTTAAGGCAATCAAAATTTGAAGATCGAATGGCTAAAATGTTTGAAGCAATCATGTGTAAAGCCTCTTCCTCGGGTGGTCTTCCTAGTGATACCATTGCAAACCGAAGGGAGAAATGAAGGTTATTACTAATCGAAGGGGTAAAACTTTCAAGGAACCAATCTCTCGTCCTAGTACTTCTATGGAGAAAGAAATCAAGAAAGAGCCCGAGTTAATGGTCAAAAAGGAGCATATCACAAGCCCACGAAGTACCGCTCATACCACACCTACGGTTGAACCAATACCCATTATGGAACCCGAGATTCAAAGGTCGTTGCCTATGCCCCAACCCACACCACCCTTACCTTACCCATCGAGACGAAACAAAGAAAAAATGCAAGAACGTAACAAACAACAAATCGAGTTTTTTATAAAAAGTTTCAACAAGTTCATTTTGATGTAAGTTTAGCCGACGTGTTGTTATACATGCGTCATTTCGCTTCCACTTTCAAAGGTATGATGAACGATAAGGAGAAGCTCTCAAAGCTATCTAATTGTTCTTCGGTTTATCTTAATCGAATACCAGAAAAAGTTGGTGACCCCAGGAAGTTTCTCATTCCTTGTGATATACAAGATATGAAAGAATGCCTCGCCTTGGTCGATCTTGGTGCGAGCATTAATTTGATGCCATTTTCCATTTGGAAATCGCTTTCGCTTCCGGCTCTTACTCCTTCGAACATGTCTATCGAGATGGCTGATCATTCTACGATTTTAGCATGTGGAGTAGCCGAGGATGTTTTTGTGAAAGTGGGGAAGTTCTACTATCCCGTTGATTTTATAGTAGTTGACATCCCCGCGGATCCTCAAGTTCCTCTAATTTTAGGTCGTCCATTTTTAGACACCTCGAGATCGCTTATCGACGTTCATGCAAGAACTATTACTTTGAGATTCAACAAAGAGGAACTTGTTATAAACGCTAATCAAAACTCTACACCTTCTCATGTTTATGCAATCGCTACCATCAATCACATTGACTTAGTCGATGTGGTTTGCGATGAGTTTTCACAAGAAGTGTTAGGTTTTTCCGATAGTTCGTCAAGTGGCAATCCCACTATTTTGGATCCGATTCTTGCTAATTCTACACCAAATATCACTCCATTCCAAGGAGGCGATTTTATTTCAAATTAAATCGACAATGAAGATGAGGTGATTATTGGTAATGATACTCTTATTCCACCATTTCTTCCACCGATGGAAGTTATGAGTGTTGAACAAAAATCGTCGATCGAGGACCCGCCTATCCTTGAATTGAAAGATCTTCCATCTCACCTTGAATACACATTCTTGGAAGGAGATGACAAGTTGCCGGTTATTATTGCAAAAGATCTTGCTAATGATGAAAAAACCGCACTTTTGAAAGTTCTCAAAGCTCATAAAGGGGCAATTGCGTGGAAAATTTCCGATATTAAGGGTATTAACCCAAAACTTTGTACTCACAAGATTTTAATGGAGGAGGACTATAAACCCGCAATTCAAAGTCAAAGAAGGGTAAACCCCAAAATTCACGATGTCGTAAAAAAGGAAGTCTTAAAACTTCTTGACGCGGGAATGATTTATCCTATCTCCGATAGCCCATGGGTGAGCCCAATCCATTGTGTCCCTAAGAAGGGAGGAATGACCGTTGTGCCTAATGAAAACAACGAGTTAATTCCCACTCGTGTTGTGACCGGTTGAAGGGTGTGGATTGACTACCAAAAGTTAAATGACACCACTCGTAAAGACCACTTTCCCTTTCCCTTCATGGATAAAATGTTGGAGCGACTCGCGGGAAATGAATTCTATTGCTTTTTAGATGGTTTTTCCGGTTACTTTCAAATCCCTATCGACCCTCGTGATCAAGAGAAAACTACGTTTACGTGTCCTTATGGAACGTTTGCGTATCGTAGGATGCCTTTCGTACTTTGCAATGCACCGGGTACGTTTCAACGGTGTATGATGGCTATTTTTCATGATATGATCGAGAAGTCGATGGAAGTATTCATGGATGACTTTTCGGTGTTTGGTGATTCGTTCACGTCGTGTTTATCTAATCTCGAGAAAATGTTAAAACGTTGTGAAGAAACAAACCTTGTGCTTAATTAGGAAAAATGCCATTTTATGTGTAAACAAGGAATCGTCTTAGGACACAAGGTCTCGAAAGCGGGGATTGAGGTCGATAAAGCTAAGATAGACGTCATCGCCAAGTTACCTCATCCTAAAACCGTCAAGGGAGTTAAAGGTTTCCTAGGCCACGCGGGCTTTTATCGTCGTTTCATCAAAGACTTTTAGAAAATCTCTCGACCGATGACACACCTTCTCGAGAAGGATGCTCCTTTTAACTTCAATGAGGATTGTGTTAGAGCTTTCGAAACTCTTAAAAGGAAACTTACCGAAGCTCCCATTCTTGTTGCTCCTAATTGGGAATTACCCTTTGAAATCATGTGAGATGCAAGTGATTATGCAATAGGGGCCGTCTTAGGGCAACGTTATGAATTGAACTTCCGTCCTATCCATTATGCTAGCAAGACGATGACCGAGGCTCAACTTAAATCACCACAACGGAAAAGGAATTCCTTGCCGTGGTTTATGCTTTTGAAAAATTACGACCTTATCTCGTCTTGACTAAAAGCATCGTGTATACGGACCATTCGGCTATCAAGTAACTCTTAGCTAAGCAAGATGCTAAGCTGAGATTGCTTCGTTGGATGCTCCTCCTCTAAAAATTTGATGTCACCGTGCTTGACAAAAAAGGAGCCGAGAATCTAGCGGCCGATCATCTCTCTCGTCTAGAAGATCCTCACAAAGATGTTTTTTAGAACAAGGAAATTACCGAGACATTTCCTCTTGAGACTCTCAGTGTAGTGAATACTAAAGACAACACCCCATGGTTTGCCGACATTGCAAATTACCATGCGGGGAACTTCATAATCAAAGGTATGACAACACAACAAAAGAGAAAATTCTTTCGTGACGTCAAGTTCTATTTTTGGGACGACCCTTATCTCTTTCGGGTTTTTGCGGATCAACTCGTTCGACGTTGTGTCTTTGGTACTAATACAAGGTTTTTAAGCTCGTATAAAAGTTCGTAGAATCCGATCTTTTCGAATTGATTACCGATTAAGTGTGTGACTCAGTTGTTCTTGGTGGAAAAGAAATAGAATTGTTGTCGTTGTCTACACTAATTAAAAATAAAGACTTGGAATGATAAAAATAAAGACGGTAAAAAGAAATACCGAAAGATAAAAACGTGACGGGAAATTAATGACGAGAAATTAAAAACGTGAAGAGTAACAAAAAGGCAAAGTTAAAAATAAATAAGGAAAACTTAAAGTTAAACTAAAGGCAAGTAATTTAAAAGTGTGATTAAGGAAAAAGGCGGGAAAAATAAAGTTTAAAACTTAAAAACATAAACTTAAAATAAACTAAAACTGAAATTACAAAGCTAAGAAAAACTGCTCATTCGGAAAAAGTCCTTCATCCGGAATATACCCTTCATTCGGAATATATACTTCATCCGGAATATATCCTTCATCCGGAATATACCCTTCATCCGGAATATATACTTCATCCGGAATATACCCTTCATCTGGAATATACCCTTCATCCGGAATATACCCTTCATCCGGAATATATCCTTCATCCGGAATATATCCTTCATCCGGAATATACCCTTCATCCGGAATAAATGTTTATCCAGAATAATCCTTTCATCCGGAATAAGTCACTCATTCGGAATAATGATTCATCCAGAATATAGGCTTCATCCGGAATAAATCTTTGGTTCGGAATAATTATAGAAAATGCTGGTTCGAAATAAAAATCTGATGCGGAATAATAAAAATAGAATGCTCGTTCGGAATAAAAGCTTGATTCGGAATAAAAATAAGAAAACCTTCGTTGGGAATCTGGGAACAGTATATGATGCGAAGAACAAGGAAAATAAAGAGAACTCGAATCTAACCAAAACTAATCAAATTAAAACAAAAGATTAAGCAAGACTAATCAATAAACATCTACTAGTGATAACCTATCAATCCAAATCAACAAAACTAGCAATAATAACCAAATTAATCAAAACCACTTGATTAAAACTATGAAAACTCAAGAACACAACCATGAATCATAAGGAAAGATTAAACAAGAAAGGAAGAAGAAAATGAATTAAAAGCTTAATTAAAATGTAAAGATCCAATAACAAGAACTTAAATATCAAAGATCACAAATTAATCTAGAGAGAGAAAGCATAAAACTTAGAGAGAGAAAACATAAAATTAAACTAATCCTAATCTACTCCTAAAACTAACCAACCCTCTCCTAACAAATGAGGGTGGTATATATAGGAGAGGGGAGTGGTTGGTGGCTTCTCCTTTCTTTCTTTTCTTCCGTCTCGTTTTTAAAGTCTCGACTTTTGGCTCGAGATTTCTTAAAACTCGTCTTGAAATTTCTTCATAAATAAGACTTGAGTTCTTCGGCTTTATTAAACTTCCGTCTTTGGACTTTTTCTTTGATAAATCTTCAGAATAGGCCTTGGACTTCCGTTCTTTTTGCACTCTTGATTTCTTAACTTCGTCTTTTGTCTTTTTCTTTGATAAAAGCCCGTGAAAGCCCATGTTTCCTTCCTTTTCACATTTTGGTCCTAAAACACAACAGAAACACAAACCACGCATAATTCTGACATTTACGACATAAAATACACGTTATGGTCTTGTTTTCATTATAATTAAGTGGCAAAAGGATGGGTGTTTTCACACCTATCAAATCCCCTACACTTGACCATTGCAATGTCCTCATGCAATGCATTAGTTACAAAGCACGTTTTACATTTTCCATCATAATCAATCCACTTTGGCCTTTATTAAAGAGATAGAAATTATAAACATTCAAAGGAAGAAAGTAAGTAAAGAAATCAAAGACATACCTTAGGGTTTTGGAAATGTCATGAATGATCATCATCCTCAAGTTTTCACATTCTCCAAACCAAGCTTAAAAACGAGATCATTGTTATTATAAGTTAGCAAACTAACACGAACTCATGTGGGCCAATTATTTACTTAGACTCCCTTATTCCTAGGTATATCTCTTATATTTTATTATTGTCTTGAATGATCACGAGGATGCATTGTTGACTTATTTCGATAGTTATTAAGGCTGAAAATAAAGTGGGACGATTTAATCAATAGTTAGCTAAAGGACAAAATCTTTTAAAACTGCTTCTCGGGACCTCATAAATTTCATATCTTGGCATAACTCGCTTCACGATTTGAGACCTTTCTCGGACCGATATTTGGCAGCGACTTCATACTTCAAATCTTTGAGAGACGTTCTTGAAATTATGGTCTTCTCTTCATAATAGGAATTTCTTCTCTTTAAATTTTGAGAGATTCCTCATATTTGGACCATCACTTCTTCATTTTTCTCCAATCTTTATTCCAGACTTTGATATAAAACACTCCGCTTCCTTTTAGGACTTGGATCTATTTATCCTCATACCTTGCCAGGGTCTTTTCGGATAGACTTCTCCATGATCTTTTGGGGAGTACATGCTTTTCGTCGTGTGTCTCGATCCTTCATATTGATTTTTGATAAATGATTCTTCACATCACTGTTGGATCTTTAGCAACAAAATGTATTCCTCATGCCTTGTTAGGGCCTTTTCGGACTCTCCAATCTTCGCATCCCGCTTCAATAAGTTATGCCTTGGCTATGAACTCTAATTAATACCGAGCAACTTTTAAACGATCTTGGGCTAGAAGCTAAGTAACTTATCAAATCGTACGACCTTATTTATTGCAGATAAATTTATTAGCAAGCGATGGGAGAATAGGCTTATAATCAACTCACATAAATTCACGAAAGAATACCAAACTTATAATTCACTCTATCATTTCTCATACTCCACAGTTTAAAATCTCAAGGAATGAGACTCGTGGATGCTTAGCCAATTAAATCACAGCTTTGGGTTTTCGAGTCATCTATAGGATCTTGCAAACTCTTAGACTTTTTCAAGTTTTAGAATTCGCATTTTAAAGTTCCCTTTATAAACGACTCTCTAGGATCAATTATAGGAACTTGCGAAAAGTTCTTCTTCTTAACCCGTGAGAGTTAAGACTTTCGCGTTTTAAAGCTCCCTATTTAAAAGCCTAGCAAAACTTGACTTAAACACGTTAAGGATACTAGCTAGAGTAAACTTAGATAAGTAAACTCGGGTTGAGTCAAAAGATTCACAACGTTGAAAATTAAAACCACTTTATTAAAATTTATTCTAGCAAAGAAAGAAAATAACTATACAAAGGTAAAAACTAATAGGCCAAAATAGATCAAAAGTTTTGAAAAATGTCGAAAAACTGATTTTCTGGTTAAAATGAGGACAAATACAAGGAAAAGACCACTTAACTTCGATATAAGTCCCCCTACACTTGATATAAACATTATCCTCAATGTTGAAGCATGTGGGAGTAAACTCCCCTACACTTAGGACATTGTGCACGTTGTTTAGATCTTGCTAAGGAAAAGACAACTCACGAGATTCCTATTTTAATAATGGAAAATATAAAACAGTGAATCAAAAAGGGTTTAGGATAGAACCAGGAAGACGAAAACACGGAATCACGGGTCGTCAAAAATCATCAAGAGTGGATCATTGAACACTCGAATCCTGCATATGATAAGAAAGAAAACAAGAAACACCAACGGGTCTCCCCCTACACTTATGATGAAAACAGATAAAGAGAGATAATCGGGTTGCCTCCCGAAGAGCGCTTGTTTATGTTAACCGAGTCACGAGCCTGACTCGTCCCCGAATTAAATGGTCCATGGGGAAGCCTCGAATGTAATACCGGGATCAAAGACCTTGTCCTCGTTCCCGGAGGAATATAATAAAGGAGAGGAAGGAGGATAAGTCTTGAATGGTAGAAAGGTCCTTTCAACATACGAGAAGTATGTGAAATCTTGATCCACGAGAGGTGGGGTGGGTAAAAGAGACAAATTGTCATCCCCCAAAGACAATGGATGGTCACTATTCGGCAAATCCATAAAGGTATCAATCATAGAATGGTCATTGTCACCTCCCGGGTCAAAACACTCATCCTCATTCCCCGGGATGAAACGAGGAGAGTAAAAGCGATACATCGCCCGCTTGGGTGTGCATGCGGTAGGATGAGGTGGCAATATAATATGAGAAGTATGAGAACAATTACCTTCCACCTGCGTAGAGTCAAGTCTTTCCACCTCTGTGATAGAAGGAGGCATGGCTAACAAAGTATGCTCATTAATAGCAAGAGAAACAGGGCTATCAATGTCCTCAATCCCTTCGTCAAAGAGGGGATTCACCTCACTAGATATGTAGGCGTCATCAAAATCAAATAAAGGGTTCCAATAAATCTTGAAAGTTTCTTTCAGAACGTCTTCATCGGATAGTGACTCGTCATCACTAGAAGTAAAATCATCATCTTGATCAAAAAGAGGATTAGAGAAAGCCAAAGAATCATCTCCCAAAGTGTTGGTGGAAGGAACATCCTCATTAAGAGCGAACTCTTCCGTAAGCTCCTTAAAAGTTAGCACATCACAAACCTCATCAAAGAATTTATCAAGACCAAAATCACTAATCTCACTCGAAGTATCACAATCCTTAGAGGCATTGGGGATATTAAGAGAGGGAAGTGCAATTGCGCTAGGACATTGAGAAACTAGATCATTCCAAGAAATAGTATTATCATCGTCATCATCATCATAATAGTATGGACGCACAAGAGGAGGGGTATAATCACTAAGATTAGATACTTGCTCTTGTTGCTGTCGCTTTTCCTCTTCCCTAACTTCTTTTAGCTGAACAACGGCTTCTTGAAGTTGCAAAATAATGGCTTGTGTTTCGTCATTCAAAGTAGTGAGTTGTTGGGCAATACGAATTCTCTGAGAGGATTGATGATTGAGGGTGGGATGTGGGGGCTCACAGTTATGAAAACCAGAATTATAGCACGGATGTGGCTCATAGGAAGTCATCGGTTGAGAAGAATTAGAACACGGATTTGGTTCATAATAATCCATCGGTGAAGAAAAATGAGGACACGGATTTGGCTCATAATAATTCATTGGCTGACAATAAGAAGTATCGTGAGGGCCCCCACAATTTTGGCAACATGGGTATGGAGAAAAACCATGTGAGTTTTGTGGATAGCTATTTCCATTGTCATAATTGTAACCCGGTTCTTGCCCGTGACCATACGGGTATCGAACCGGACACGAAACATGCCAATGAGAATCGCTTCCACAATAGATGCAAGGGGGAATAGGAGGTGGATTAGAAAAGGACGAATTAGTCGAGTTGCACGATGGACAAAATCCGAATTTTGTATTATCGATATCGTTTCTGCACCGCTCACATGTACACCATTGACATGAGTCATTCCCGTATAATCGTCTCCCACACCCGACGCAATGGACATAAGGATCCATAAAGAAAAATAGATAAGCAAGAAGAATATTTTTGGTGCAAGACTTTGAAAAAGAGATGCTTTTTATGATTTTTCAAATGTTTTTGGGATTTTTGAAAATTTTTGACATGAAAAATTACGTTCACGAGGGAACGGATCCCAAAATCCAACGCGTCTCTCACAAAAAACCGTTAATCTTCACGAAAAGAGCCAGCAGCGGCGCCATTTAATACAAGGTTTTTAAGCTCGTATGAAAGTTCGTAGAATCCGATCTTTTCGAATTGATTACCGATTAAGTGTGTGACTCAGTTGTTCTTGGTGGAAAAGAAATAGAATTGTTGTCGTTGTCTACACTAATTAAAAATAAAGACTTGGAATGATAAAAATAAAGACGGTAAAAAGAAATACTGAAAGATAAAAACGTGACGGGAAATTAATGACGAGAAATTAAAAACGTGACGAGTAAAAAAAAGGCAATGTTAAAAATAAATAAGGCAAACTTAAACTTAAACTAAAGGCAAGTAATTTAAAAGTGCGATTAAGGAAAAAGGCGGGAAAAATAAAGTTTAAAACTTAAATACATAAACTTAAAATAAACTAAATCTGAAAGTACAAAGCTAAGAAAAACTGCTCATTCGGAAAAAGTCCTTCATCCGGAATATACCCTTCATTCGGAATGTATCCTTCATCCGGAATATATCCTTCATCCGGAATATACCCTTCATCCGGAATATATCCTTCATCCGGAATAAATCTTTGGTTCAGAATAATTACAGAAAATGCTGGTTCGGAATAAAAATCTGATGCGGAATAATAAAAATAGAATGCTCGTTCGGAATAAAAGCTTGATTCGGAATAAAAATAAGAAAACCTTCGTTCGGAATCTAGGAACAGTATATGATGCGAAGAACAAGGAAAATAAAGAGAACTCGAATCTAACCAAAACTAATCAAATTAAAACAAAAGATTAAGCAAGACTAATCAATAAACATCTACTAATGATAACCTATCAATCCAAATCAACAAAACTAGCAATAATAACCAAATTAATCAAACCCACTTGATTAAAACTATGAAAACTCAAGAACACAACCATGAATCATAAGGAAAGATTAAACAAGAAAGGAAAAGAAGATGAATTAAAAGCTTAATTAAAATGTAAAGATCCAATAACAAGAACTTAAATATCAAAGATCACAAATTAATCTAGAGAGAGAAAGCATAAAACTTAGAGAGAGAAAACATAAAATTAAACTAATCCTAATACTCCTAAAACTAACCAACCCTCTCCTAACAAATGAGGGTGGTATATATAGGAGAGGTTAGTGGTTGGTGGCTTCTCCTTTCTTTCTTTTCTTCCGTCTCGTTTTTAAAGTCTCGACTTTTGGCTCGGGATTTCTTAAAACTCGTCTTGAAATTTCTTCATAAATAAGACTTGAGTTCTTCGGCTTTATTAAACTTCCGTCTTTGGACTTTTTCTTTGATAAATATTCAGAATAGGCCTTGGACTTCCGTTATTTTTGCACTCTTGATTTCTTGACTTCGTCTTTTGTCTTTTTCTTTCAGAAAAGCTCGTGAAAGCCCGTGTTGTCCTTCCTTTTCACATTTTGGTCCTAAAACACAACAAAAACACAAACCACGCATAACTCCGACATTTACGACATAAAATACACGTTATGGTCTTGTTTTCATTATAATTAAGTGGCAAAAGGATGGGTGTTTTCACACCTATCAGGTACCGAAGCTTCTAACATCCTTAGAGCTTGTCACGAGGGACCCACGGGTGGTCACCACGGTGATAATCTCATGGCTAAGAAAGTGTTCGATGTCGGCTTCTTTTGTCCTACGATCTATCGTGATGCACACGTACTTATGAATTCATGTGATTCTTGCCAACACCAAGGAAAGTCGTCGCAAAAGGATGAAATGCTGCAAAAAATATTTCAAGTGTGTGAGATTTTCGACATTTGGGGCATTGACTTTATGGGGCCGTTCCCATCGTCTCATGGAAACAAGTGTATCCTCGTCATCGTCGAATACCTTTCTAAGTGGGTGGAAGCTAAGGCTTTGCCTACGAATGATGCTCGTGTGGTAGTGAAGTTTTTAAAGAAACTATTCTCTCGGTTTGGAACCCCTCGTGCTATTATAAGAGATCGTGGAACCCATTTTTGTAATGACCAATTAGAAAAGGTTCTAAAGAAATATGGAGTTACACATCGTCTTTCTACGGCTATCACCCGCAAACGAGTGGGCAAGTCGAGGTTTCAAACCGAGCATTAAAGAGGATTTTGGATAGGTCGATTGGAGAAAACCGTGCTTCATGGTCCGACAAACTCGATGACACTTTATGGGCTTTTCAGACCGCTTATAAGACACCTATTGGTTGTACTCCTTATAAGTTGGTTTATGGAAATAATTGTCATTTGCCTATTGAATTGGAGCATAAGGCATATTGGGCCCTAAAGCATGCCAACTATGACTTGAAGACCGCGGGAGATCACCAGAAAATATAACTTAATAAATTGGATGAATTAAGAGATAATGCTTATGAAAATTCATTGATTTTTAAAGAAAATACTAAAAAGTTTCATGATTCAAAGATCAAAAACCGGGTTTTTAACGTTGGTGATCAAGTGTTACTTTTTAACTCTCGTTTGAAGATATTTTCTGGGAAATTGAAATCTCATTGGTCGGGTCCATTTACCATAACACAAGTGTTTCCTTATGGGACCATCGAGCTAGCTCAAAATGATGGTCCTAATTTCAAGGTGAATGGACATAGGCTTAAGCACTACTTTGGTGGGGAAGTCCCTTCGTTGGACGACCTCGACCAAGTTACCTTCCCCAATGATAATTAGCATTGAGGGGATCGAGTAGAGCTCATGACTCGGTAATCAAAAACGAGGTGCCTCGTGGGAGGGATCCCATGCTTATCCTTTTTACCGCTTTCTAATGTAGATTAATGAGAGGGGATTTGTGTCCTTCCAACTCGTTGTCTCGTGGTGGTTTATGAATGTGTTATCTAGATCATCCTCATCGTCACGATTGAAGACTCTTGTGTTCGTTTATGTGAGCCTCGATCGTTTGCTTGAAGAGTTTTTCACGAATCCATGTCATATCCTTGATTGTTCTAACAATTATCTTTTAGCATAATTCATAAACGGCTTTAGATATATTGTTGATCACCATTTCCATGCTAGATCCTAGGCATTCGACTCTTCGTATCTAGTATGGGGGTGCTCCACCTTTAGACTCGAAACATTGAGGACAATGTTTAATTTTAGTATGGGGGGGGGGGTGAATAGATACTTGCCTTGCTACGCCCTCACATTTTCCAACTTTCAACGTTTTGTTTTGTTTTGTTGCTAATAAGGCTAAAAATGGCCAAATTTTAAAATTTTTCTTAGTTTTCATAAGTGTTTTTAAGACACGAATGTATATTTTCCGATGGGTAGAATAAGAGTTAATTTTTGACTTGATGGGCATTTGGAGCCCTTTACATTCCTTAACCCGCTTGAATCAAGTTTTGCTATACTTTTATATAGGGAACTTTAAAATGCAAAAGTCTTAGCTCATACGAGTTAAGAACAAGAACTTTTCACAAGTTCCTATAATTGATCCTAGAAAGTCACTTATCAAGGGAACTATAAAATGCATTCTCTAAAACTTGAAAAAGTCTAAGAAAGTACAAGATCCTATAGGTGGCTTGAAAACCCAAAACTTCGATTTGATATAGTCCTAATGAAAGCTAATCTAAATTTGGCTTAATTTTGACTTGCATGGCTAAGTATTCACGAGTCTCTTTAATTAGAGGTCTTTAAATAGTGAAGAACGAGAAGTGATAGAGTTAGACAAGTGATCATGCTAAACGTAGGACATGAAAATGTTCTTTCAAAAACTCATATGTTTTTAATTGTGGCTTGTTCTCCCATAATATCAACGCATTAGGAATAGAATAATTGCAATAAGTAAGGTCGTACGATTTGAAAGGTTACTTAGCTTCTAGCCCAAGATCGTTTAAAAGTTGCTCGGGGTTGAATAGAGTTCATAGCCAAGGCATAACTTATTGAAGCGGGACGCGAATATTGGTGAAGATCCAAAAAGGCCCTAACAAGGCATGAGGAGCTCTATTTTGTAGCTAAAGATCCAAGATGATGTGAAGTATCATTATTCCAAAATCAATATGAAGGATTGAGACACACAACGAAAAGCAATTACTCCCTTAAAGATCATGGAGAAAGTCTATCCAAAAAGACCCTTACAAGGTATGAGGATAAATATATCCAAGTCCTAAAAGGAGGCGGATCGTTGTATATCAAAATCCAAAATAAATATTGAAGAAAAAATGATGAAGTCGTGGTCCAAGTATAAAGAATCTCTCAAAAATGACAAGGGAAGAAATTCCAATATATGAAGAGAAGACCATAATTTCAAGAACGTCTTCCGAAGATTTGAAGTATGTAGTACATGCCAAATATCGGTCCGAGAAAGGTCTCAAATCGTGAAACGAATTATGCCAAGATATGAACTTAAGGAGATACACGAGAAGCCGTTTTAAAAGATTTTGTCCTTTAGCTAACTATCGATTAAATCGTGCTACTTTATTTTCGGACTAATAAATACTCAAATAAGTCAATATGAATCACTTGTGATCCATGACAAATAGTTAAAAAATTCTAGAAACCTTTTCTTAATAACTAGGATTTTTGGGAGAAAAAGTATTACACAATTTGGACGTATGAGTAGTGTTAGCATTGTGACTTGTACCAACAATGATATCGTTTTTGCACTTAGCATGGAATGTATAACAATCAAGGACGACGAACTTTACTCTATGAGACATTTAATTGTTTCTATTCATTGATCCTAAAAGTCACATTCGTGATGAAAATCATACATTATGTCTTTACACATCTTCGTAGAATTGTAGCAAGTTTTACTTTTCAATAAAGGTTGATAAAATTAAATTTTGGACATGCTTAGATACTTTATTCTGGCATTGCATGAGGGCACGGAAATGGTTTAGTATGGGGGAGTGATGGGTAATAAGTGTGAAAACACTTATCCTTTTACCACTTATTTCCAATAATAACAAGACCAAAACGTGTGATTTATGTCGTAAAAGTCGGAATTATGCGTGGTTTGTGTTTTTATTGTGTTTTAGGACCAAAATATGAAAAAGGAAGAAAACACGGGTTTTCACGGGCTTTTATCGAAGAAAACGGGAAAATACGAAGTGAAAAGATCAAGAGTGCAAAAAGAACGGAAGTCCAAGGCCTATTCTGAAGATTTATCGAAGAAAAAGTCTAAAGGCGGAAGTTTAAATGAAGTCGAAGAACTTAAGTCTAATAGAAGAAGAAAATTAAAAGACAAGTTCAAATCCCGAGACGACAAAGACAAAGAATTAAAGTCGAGTCGAGAAAACGTGAAGAAAGCAAGAAAGAAGATGCAACACATGCACTCCTTCCACCTTCCCTATAAATACCCTCCTAATAGTCATTAGGAGGGTAGTTGGTAGTTAGATAGTTTTAGCTAGTTTTCACTTTTTCATTTTCTTTCTAGTTTTAGAGAGAGAAAGTCTTAAACTTTCTCTCACTAAATTTCATCTTTTCTTTTAATCTTTCAAGATTAAAACACTTTGTATTGCTTATTTTTATTAATCAAGTTCTATTTTAAGCTTTTAATCCTCAATCTCATATTACTTTTCTTTGATTTTAGATTGATTTTGGTGCGATTATCATATGATCCGTGTTGTTCTAAATGATTTCGTGCTTAAAAAGTTAATCTTTTGATCATTTCATAAGTTTTCATTT
The DNA here is from genome assembly GCA_025667525.1 of Glebionis coronaria. NCBI lineage: Eukaryota > Viridiplantae > Streptophyta > Magnoliopsida > Asterales > Asteraceae > Glebionis > Glebionis coronaria. The sequence continues at coordinate 120,215,500 of CM046877.1, forward strand.
GATTAAGCTTTAAGACTTTTGTGCTTATTGGCTTACTTTTATGATTAGCTTATTTACTTTATAAAAAGTTTTCTTAAAAAGTTTATGTTTTTATTGTTTGATCCGAAAAGTTGCTTATTTTGAGGTTTGATAAGTTGATACAAGTGCTTATTCGATCCGGTTTAGTCATTGATTCGGCTTAGTTTGGTGATAAGCTTATTATATAGCTTATTCATTAGCTTATAACCGAATTCCACAAATTTCGGAAAGGGTACAATCCCCTTTTCCGATTGCAGCCTATTCCGAGCAGACGGTTTCCCCTTTTTCCGATTGATCAAATCGGAAAAGGGTTTTGACTTTCCGATCACACCCACAAGCATTACTCCGATCTGGCAATTTGCTGAATATTCCGATTGTAGTTGTTTTCCCCAACATTCCGATTGGAACTTGTCTCAACATTCCGATTTGAGTTGTAATCTTAGTATTCTGATCTGACAATTTTGTGGATATTCCGATTGTGAGTTTTTGGTGTATTCCGATAGGTGCTATTCGTGGTTATTCCGATCTGGACCATTTGCTAACATTCTGATTCCCCTTTCTTTTTGATCATTCCGATTGAGACTTTGTCAGTTATTCCGATTGCATTCCCCCCATATTCCGACCACCAGATCGGAATACATTCCGATCTGGCCTTGTTTTGGCTTATTCCGATTGAGTTGTTTTGGTGTATTCCGATCTTACTTTCTTTTAGTACTTTTCAACTAAGTTCTTATTTTTAGAAAATTTTCCAAGTGTTAGTTTTATTTAGTGTGCTAGTACTTTTTCATTGTTACCTTTAAGTTTACAAGCATTTATTTTTACTCGTCATTTTAGTATTGATCTTTATTCTTCCATTTTACTCAACGACAAGTTAATTACTTGCTAATAGTTTAAAACAAACAAACCAAACCATTCTCTTGATTCACCAAAAGACGATTGAGTCGCACTTAAGACCGGTTTTCAATTCGAAAAGACTTGGGACTACGAGTTTTTATACTAGGCCTAAAACATCAAGTATTTAATGGCGCCGCTGTCGGCTCTTTTCGTTACGATTAACGGTTTTTAGTGAGAGACGCATTGAATTTTGGGATCCGTTCTTTGAACGTTATTTTCCTTGCTTTAAAATTTTTTCAAAAATCCTAAAAAATATAAAACTCTTCAAAAATACAAAAACATTGAAAAATCATTAAAAGCAATTCTTTTCAAAAGGTTTTGCACCAAAAAGATTATATAGATATTCTCTGTGTATATTTTTCTTCTGCAGGTGTATGCGTACTAGATCTTCGAACTATTCTGAGCCCGAGACTCGTGAAGATTTAGATATGGCTGGTGTTACTAACAACAATAATCACCCACCTCAACCCAATTTGAATAATAACAACAACAACAACAACAACAATGTCCACCTACTTGATTTACGAACAATGGAGGAATTGTGTCAACCCACCATGAACGGACGCGGAGGCCCGATTGCGCCAATGCACGTCACGGCTCAGGAGTTTTCGTTGAAGCATCACATGATTCAGCAAGTGCAAACGAACCCATTTCATGGAATTCCGGATGATGATGCCACCAAACACCTCGACAAATTCATTACCATTACCCAAAGCATGAAGTGCTCCGGTGTTTCTATGGATGACTGTGACAACCCTGGTTTTGAGGTTCGTCACTTAGTTTTATTTTGTGCTAGTTACGTGTCTTTACGTGTTTATGTGCTTATTGGTGTGTATAGATTGTGGTTTGGATATCGTTTTCGGTACGGGGTACCTTGTGAGTGAAACGATGTGTGATGATTTCATGTTCATGAGTTCACATGGTAGTGACTATGAAGTGAGATGGTGTTATTTAGTGGTTTTACGTATACGTATATGTATTATAGAAAATCGTATTTTTACGATTTACGGTTTAGCATTTGGAGGTCTCGGATGAGGTAATTAGTCATATGGATATTTTTCGGGATGGTTTTAAGTCATTTAGGACTTAGTTATAAAGTTTATTTCAAAATTTGAGAGTTTTTATAAAAGTGTATATTTTACGTCTTTTACGGTAAAACGCGTAAATTTGACTAGTTTTACGGTTTTGTGGTTTTGGAAGCTTTAGGAGCTGAAATAAGTTAAGGAAAATTAAAGTAATATTAATAGCATAATATTAAATAATAAAAATAAAAAAAAACGAATTTAGGGGTGTTTGGGTCGGTTTAGACGCACCAAAGAAGAAAGAAAGAAGGGAAAAACCCAAAACAGGCCCAATGGACTTGTAATGGGATTAGGGGGCCTTTAGGACTTAACCAAACCCAACCCATAACCATAATAATCAGGTTTTTAACCTCCATAACATCTCCTAGCCGAAATTCATCAATGGTGGCCAATTAGGGTTCTTCAAAAATTAGGTTTTCTTCATCTTCTATTAATTCAAAGGTAAAACCTTCTTAACCCTTTTCAATTTAATTATTTTAATGATGTCTTAATCATATTATGATGGATTTAGGTTAGGGTTTAATTAAAAACAGTATATTAATCATATTATAATAATTAAATAAATTAGGGCTTGTAATTAGAGGGATTAGGGTTAATTAATGAAGTTGATTTTGTTAAACCCGTTTTTAAAAACTGGGCAGAATTTTGAGTCAATTGTTTTGATCATATCGGGAGTTCTAGGAACATTCAAGATGCGATCTAAGTACCCCTGGAAATATATTTGAAGTGGCTTTCCAATGCAAGAAACGAGAACTAAATTGGAGGTCGGGAAGTGAGTCAAAAACAGGTTACAACAGTCGGAGGTCAAAACAGTTTTGAATTCAGCCTGTTTTCTTTTTAAGTTTTGGGTTGTTTGGGGTACTTAGGGTTGCATTGGGATGTTATCACGAACGTGAGAGATGTTTTATATATTGTAGTAAGTATCTGCACTTGGGCTAAGGTTGTGGTTTAGGGTAAGACCCCTTAATGGTAACAAACTTTTAGTACGTTTAAAATCAGGAAATCTGGAATGACAAAAGTAGATATATGTATATCGGGGCCTTAACAGTAGCTTTAAGGTTAGGGCAAGTGGGAGGTGTTAGCCAACTTATGTAAGGGTATGAATATTCCTTTTACAGAAACCATGGGTATGTTTAAGTGGACGTTTGACTTAAAGTTTTGAGACCTAAAAACTGGGACTGTTTTGGGTAAAATATGAACGGGTTAGTTATTAAACTTAACCAAGTTAAGGACTTGTTAAGTAAGACTAATGGGGTGATTAGAGCTTATAAATGAGGTAAATATGTGGGAATAGGCTAGATGTCCATCATAGGTTGATGAGCCATCTTGGTGATTGGTTCGTGTATTGATTATGTGTTTTTGGTTTGTTAGCTTTTGCTAGTGCGCGGACTTTTGGAGAAGCTCAATCAAGTGAGTTTCATAGTCCCATGTTTACTATTGTTTTTGACTTCCAGATGGGATGGAAGAGACACTCTGTTGAATTATTTTCTAAATTAATGCTGTGAATGTTTAAGGTTTGAGATGGACTTGTGTGTACATTTATGTGATTAACTGCTATGTGATTCTTGTTTGTGTGTGATCTGGATTGGAAAGGTACATAGGTGTATGGGAGCCTATGGGACCTATGGTTAATGATAAGGCGTGATGCCTTGGAAATTGTGATTGTTGGTAAGGCGTGATGCCTTGGAAATTGTGATTTTTGGTAAGGCGTGATGCCTTGGAAATTGTGATTGTTGGTAAGGCGTGATGCCTTGGAATTGTAATGATTGATTGAACTTGAATGCTAGTTGTTAGTACATGATTGTAGCGCATTGTCCATATGTTTATTGGTTTAGGGTATTCACAGCTTATGACTTGTCTTGTGTTGGAGTCTAAACCTATGACTCTCACCAACTTTATGTTGACGTGTTTTAGTGTCTCTTTCAGGTGATACTATGGTTAAGCATGAGAACATAAGTGGCTAGGATTGGAGAAGCTTAGGAATGCATATAGAAGGAGAATCCCTGTTTCCTTCTTAGTTTTTATTTGTTCTTTAAATAAGTGATACTGTTGGCACCTATATGTTTGTTTGTTTGTGTTATTTGTTTGTCTTGGGTAAGAGGTAGGATTGTTATCTACTTACCTAGACTCCTGCATTGTTGAGATATTGTCATGACATTTGTGTCATTATGTTATGACATTTCTTATATCATTTAGTTATCTCTATAGACACGCTATTGTTGTGATGATATCCATACGTCGTGCCCCATATTCCGCCATGGTGGGGTGTGACAGAATGGTATCAGAGCCAATGGTTATAGAGAATTAGGTTGCCTAGTCGTGTAGCCTAGTCTATAGCTTAAGGGTCCCTGCATATAGGTGTCATAGGAGTATGTGTGCATTTTATAATAATTGATGTGTTTGGATGTTATTTATTGCGATGTTTTGACTAGTATGAATTGAACCGTAGTATGTTCATACTTAGTCACATGTTATTTTCTTTTCGGGTTTGTGACTAGTGCGGGTTGAACCATAATCGTCCACGCTAGTCACTGTTGTATTTTGCTTAAATTGTACGTTATAGTACATAATTTAGTACAAGGTAGTTTCTATCTTATATCGAGTTATCTTACATACCTGAGGTATGTTATTTTTCTTTTGATGTTTAAGTCATGTTCCCTAAGAATCGTGTGGTGGTTCGAGTTACTAGGAGTAGGTGGATAGGAAGGGTTTTAAGCTGTTTCCACTCTTACGGGCAACATGACTTATAACTGATTATGTTTTCGTTTTGGATTTAGTCTAGGTTGTTTTAGCTAGACTATAGATTTCTGTATTCCAAGAGTTTATTATGTTATTTTTATAGATGGAGTTTTGGACCTTATTGGTTATGTGGTTATGAGCTTATGTGAGTAGATAGATTTATGTGTTATATGTTGTATTGATTCTTATAAGTGTCATCATAGGAGGGAGTGCATTGGGGGAAGGGTAATTGTATAAGTATGGTGGCCAACATAGTTATACAAGTACCACAACTTCAATGGGTTCTCAAGTATGATTGCATGAAAGAGGGTTAATACATGCTTGTATATGATGAGATGTAGAATTTGGGTATACGTATATATATGGGTTTATGTAACGGCTACCTATGATATGGCTACTGTTCTTTTTGTGTTATATGTTTTGGGTTATAGTTGCGTTGTGTGATTTTGGGGTCACACGATATGGTTTGGTTTTGGAGGTGGGCATTATGCCTTGTTGTGGTACGGTGAGATGGTGATTACTCGTATGGAAAAACGAGCGTATAAAGCGATTGATTGACTTACGTGTATGATAACGAGTATGTTTGGGGGATTCAATAGGTATACATATGCGGATGTATATATACTGATAGATGTTATGTTATGATTTATGGTCGTTCACTAGTTATTATAACTTGAACGTACCTTGTGTTTGTTCGTGTTTTATGGTGCTGGAGTTTGATGGAGTTTCAACGACGTTTTGAATCTTTTGAACTGTGTCTTGTAGCGTATTCTTTGAGTTCGTATTTCACGTGTACGTTTTAAAATGGTGTTCTTGATTTTAAGTCTGTTGAAATAAATTGAGATTTCTTTTGGGATAGTGAAATCTTTTAGGCTGAGTCTTACATTTCTTTTGATTGGTGTATGGAAAAAAAAGGGGGACTTGGAAATCTACTATAGAGTTAGATAGTTGGTGGTATTCGGTAAAATAAGGGTAAGGTGTTGGAGTCATGTTTGAAACAAGATGTAACATAAGTTTCTTTTTAATCAACACTTAATTATTTCAAATTCTAAAAGACTTTCTTTAAAATAAAGCGAAGTAAAATTTCTTTCTACTTACATAGGTTATATAGTTGGGTTTAACCGATCCACGTCATTTATAATTATAAATACAAGGTTAAATGGAGTTTATGAATATTTCACATACAATTATATCTTTCATTTAAAAGGATTGCATTGATCACTAAGTATATTCTTTAGTTTTTAAAACAACTAGCATAAAACTGTTTTGGTCATAACTTGTTCGTTTCTAGAGCTTTTTGAGTGATTCAAAAGGCAAAAAATTATGTACTCGGAACGTACTTTTCAAATATTCAGAATGTATAGTCATGGGAGGTCAGTGGACTGGTCGGAATTGTTGTACAAGTGTCGAGTCCAAGGTTGAGTTTTGAATAGTAGTTTATTTTTATGATTTGGGATGCACGGGATGCCTAGTCTTTGAGTTGAGTTTGGAGTTCGTCAAGAGGGTTGTTTGTAGATGGTTTGAGTCACAAAGATGTGAGAGGTAATAATAAAAAGAAAAAAAAGATATATATTCTTTAGGAAAAGTCGATCTTTTGCACAGTTTAAATAATATGCCGCGGGGCGTAATATGTTTTGGTTGCCATTGGGTGTTTTCTTGGATTATTTTTCTTCGTTGTCATGGGTCGTTTTGAATTGATACATGCTTTGGGCTTGAGTTTTGTTTGGATTCTCGTGGTTTTTGATTTGTTTTAATTGGTGCACGTGAAATGTCGTTAGTTGTCCGTGGGTTTGATTCGTCGATCGTATCTGGTGGACTCAGTATGTAGTTTTTGTTTTGTATTGTTTGGGAGCGTTGAGGTAGTCATACGAAAGACTTGGTCGCGCCTACATGATTAAGTAGGTGGCCATGAGAGAACGGTCGGAATGCCCTTAATGGGAAGGGAAGAAGTTCGTAGACGAACAAATGAGAATATATGGTCTCTTTGGAGTACCAGGGAGAGGAATAGAGATTTGTAAAACGTATGGATATTGGCACAAGTTTCGCGACATATAGAGTGGTTGGAAATTGCAAGGGATTCAGGATAAAGGTTGAGTTGCCTGGTAGTAAATGTGATGTGGAAGCGGTTTAGTGGTCTAATAAGAGGGAGTATTGGTCTTATAGAATACGTGTAGATTTTTCGCGAGTAGAACGAGGTAGTTTATTCGTATTGCTTCTAAGAAAGGGTGCAAGGAGGACATAGTTGAGATTGCTAAGGATGTTGTATGAACGCTTTGGGTTTACGGTTATGCATTTGGCTTCGCCAAAGCACTAGCGGTTTTTATGGTGTCAATGAACCAAGTGTGCATGAACGTGTATAAACGAGTTGTCATCGGGAGAATCGACGACATCTTGATTTACTCAAATCTAAGAAGGAGAGTGAAGCGAAGTATGTGTTGGTTTTGGAGAGGAATTATACGTGAGATTTTCAAGTGTGAGTTTTAGTATTAAGTCTACCATGATGAGTAGTTAGAGATGATGGCATATCATGGAACCAGCGAGGGGCGAAGTGATGAAGGATGAGGAAGCATTTTGGAGGCTAAAGAGGTGGATGGGATAATGAGCCGATCTTGGCATTATTGGAAGGACTGGATGAATTCGCGAAGCATGACGATACGTGGAGCAAGGATTTAGATGTGTACGAGAATGACAAAGAAAGGCGATTGCTTATACGTTGCAAGAACTGAAGATTTGGAAGAACTGGATAGACTTAGTTAGTGGAGCTGGACTGTTATATCTGCCTAGAATGCTAGAGGCATTTGGTGTACGAGACGTGGAGAATGATCTATACGGATCATGAACGTCTCCAACACATATTCAGTCATCTTGATTGAACATTTGGCAAAGGTGATGGGTGGAGTTAAGTGATGAAAGAAAATTGCAAGGCCAAGTACCATCTGGGAAAGGCAAGCATGATTGATAAGACATGGAATAAGAAGAATGAAGTGAAGATGAGACGAACTTGAATTATAGGGATGACGTATTAGGGTGGTTTGGATGAAGGATGTAGGTTGCGCGAGTTGGGTTGTCTAAAGCAGTAAACGTGTCAACATGTATGTTGCGTGGCTTGGACAATCATGTGGAAAAAAGGGACGTAGACTATACTTCCTACATAGATAGGAGTAGCTTAGAAAAGGGCGATGTAAGGACGAAGTTGGTGGAAGGGATACATAATGCGGTGGAGGAATAAGTACGACGAGAGTTGGGTAATAGTCGATAGAAAGACTAATTCATCTCACATTTCAAGAGGAATGAGAAGTCACGTAGTTGAGAAGTTGGAAGGATTGCGTACGGATGTGATGGAATAGAGGGTTTTGCGTAAAAGTTAGCCCGATATATATGGAATGCCTTATGAGGGATTATGGCAAGGGAAGAAACGATGGGAAGCATCACATCGTGATGTATGGTATGTAGAAAAGGAGGAAACCACTAGATTTAGTGACAAAGTTATGTAGGGAAGTTTCACCCACAGTAACGGGTGGTACGTTTTGGTAAAATGGAAGAGTTGATGTAGAGTTTTGTAGGTCCATTTATGATCTTTGGAAAGATCGGACCATTAGCTTATGAGCATAGAATTACCCGGGGGAAATGAGTCGTATACATGATACATTTCATGTATTAAGATTGGTAAAGGTTGTTTGAGAATGCATTTTGCATGTACGGTTATTCAGGACTTTTATTAATAAGAGTCTTCGTTTATATCAAAGAATCATCGGTGAGATTTATTGACTGTGAGGTCAAGAGTTTGGCAATGAGTTTAATTATTTTTGGTTTGTATATGTGGTATTTTGAAACTTGAACTAAAGTTCACGTGGAAATGAGGGGAGTTCGTTTAGAACAAGTATCCTCATTTGATTTGTTGTTTGTGTGTTTGATCCTAAGGAGTAAATCTCGGGACGAGATTTCTATTAGGAGGGAGTGATGTGACAACCCTGGTTTTGAGGTTCGCCACTTAGTTTTATTTTGTGCTAGTTACGTGTCTTTACGTGTTTATGTGCTTATTGGTGTGTATAGATTGTGGTTTGGATATCGTTTTCGGTACGGGGTACCTTGTGAGTGAAACGATGTGTGATGATTTCATGTTCATGAGTTCACATGGTAGTGACTATGAAGTGAGATGGTGTTATTTAGTGGTTTTACGTATACGTATATGTATTATAGAAAATCGTATTTTTACGATTTACGGTTTAGCATTTGGAGGTCTCGGATGAGGTAATTAGTCATATGGATATTTTTCGGGATGGTTTTAAGTCATTTAGGACTTAGTTATAAAGTTTATTTCAAAATTTGAGAGTTTTTATAAAAGTGAATATTTTACGTCTTTTACGGTAAAACGCGTAAATTTGACTAGTTTTACGGTTTTGTGGGTTTGGAAGCTTTAGGAGCTGAAATAAGTTAAGAAAAATTAAAGTAATATTAATAACATTATATTAAATAAAAAAAAAAAAAAAAAACGAATTTAGGGGTGTTTGGGTCGGTTTAGACGCACCAAAGAAGAAAGAAAGAAGGGAAAAGCCCAAAACAGGCCCAATGGACTTGTAATGGGATTAGGGGCCTTTAGGACTTAACCAAACCCAACCCATAACCATAATAATCAGGTTTTTAACCTCCATAACATCTCCTAGCCGAAATTCATCAATGGTGGCCAATTAGGGTTCTTCAAAAATTAGGTTTTCTTCATCTTCTATTAATTCAAAGGTAAAACCTTCTTAACCCTTTTCAATTTAATTATTTTAATGATGTCTTAATCATATTATGATGGATTTAGGTTAGGGTTTAATTAAAAACAGTATATTAATTATATTATAATGATTAAATAAATTAGGGCTTGTAATTAGAGGGATTAGGGTTAATTAATGAAGTTGATTTTGTTAAACCCGTTTTTAAAAACTGGGCAGAATTTTGAGTCAATTGTTTTGATCATATCGGGAGTTCTAGGAACATTAAAGATGCGATCTAAGTACCCCTGGAAATATATTTGAAGTGGCTTTCCAATGCAAGAAACGAGAACTAAATTGGAGGTCGGGAAGTGAGTCAAAAACAGGTTACAACAGTCGGAGGTCAAAACAGTTTTGAATTCAGCCTGTTTTCTTTTTAAGTTTTGGGTTGTTTGTGGTACTTAGGGTTGCATTGGGATCTTCTCAAGAACGTGAGAGATGTTTTATATATTGTAATAAGTATCTGCACTTGGGCTAAGGTTGTGGTTTAGGGTAAGACCCCTTAATGGTAACAAACTTTTAGTACGTTTAAAATCAGGAAATCTGGAATGACAAAAGTAGATATATGTATATCGGGGCCTTAACAGTAGCTTTAAGGTTAGGGCAAGTGGGAGGTGTTAGCCAACATATGTAAAGGTATGAATATTCCTTTTACAGAAACCATGGGTATGTTTAAGTGGACGTTTGACTTAAAGGTTTGAGACCTAAAAACTGGGACTGTTTTGGGTAAAATATGAACGGGTTAGTTATTAAACTTAACCAAGTTAAGGACTTGTTAAGGAAGGCTAATGGGGTGATTAGAGCTTATCAATGAGGTAAATATGTGGGAATAGGCTAGATGTCCATCATAGGTTGATGAGCCATCTTGGTGATTGGTTATTCTGATCTGGACCATTTGCTAACATTCCGATTCCCCTTTCTTTTTGATCATTCCGATTGAGACTTTGTCAGTTATTCCGATTGCATTCCCCCCATATTCCGACCACCAGATCGGAATACATTCCGATCTGGGCTTGTTTTGGCTTATTCCGATTGAGTTGTTTTGGTGTATTCCGATCTTACTTTCTTTTAGTACTTTTCAACTAAGTTCTTATTTTTAGAAAATTTTCCAAGTGTTAGTTTTATTTAGTGTGCTAGTACTTTTCCATTGTTACCTTTAAGTTTACAAGCATTTATTTTTACTCGTCATTTTAGTATTGATCTTTATTCTTCCATTTTACTCAACGATATTTTAATTACTTGCTAATAGTTTAAAACAAACAAACCAAACCATTCTCTTGATTCACCAAAAGACGATTGAGTCGCACTTAAGACCGGTTTTCAATTCGAAAAGACTTGGGACTACGAATTTTTATACTAGGCCTAAAACATCAAGTATTAATGGGATGTCATTTATACATGATCTCATCGTTCTTTTCGGGCTTTAAACGCATAAAATGTCATCAAAATACCATATATATGCTTGTGTTTGTTTACTTGTGTATTTTAGGTATGGATATCGTGAAAAAGACAAAAGATCACAAGAAACAAGGAAAAACGAACACGAGAAACGAAGCCGCACAATGAACCGGGCCCTAGTTTGTGATTTATCAAAGAAAAACCCTTGAAGACTTGAAGATGTACAAGAATGATCCCTCATCAAAGAAAAATGACACTTAATACCTTTGTATATTCATAATTACAAGTTTGGCTCCATAAGTTTGTCAAAATGACAAAAAGGTCCTTCAACTTTGAAGATTTGGCAAGTTTAGTCCCTCAACAAATCTAAATTGTCAACAATAGTCCCTCATGAAGTCAAACATCCAATGAAGACCCTTGAAGATCAAGAATATTAAACATTTGGTCCTTGGTTTATGATTTAAAACACAAAAGGACTGATATTCTAATTATGCCAAAGTTGAATAAGCCCTAAATCCCTTTTTATAAAGTTTTCGTGGCCAAGCTATGAAAAGTGAAACTTATTTAACAAAGGAATCATGTTTCATGGCTGAATAAACTTCCTATACCACTTTTCCCAAAACACAAGGGCCACCTCTGCCATTTCCAAAGTTTAAAAACCAATAACACGCGCCAAACACCTTTCCTCCACTGATTTCGGATCAAAAGAGTTACTATTCACCATTCATCCACCCAGATTTTACTTTCATAAAACAAAGGGTAAAATGAAATTACCCTAACCCACAACCAATACCCCATCCCACACTTCAATCCCACGCATAACATCTCACACCCACTCACCCAAAGGACCCCACACTCAACCTCGTCCACCTATCATGTGACACCCTCCTCTCCAAGCAAAGCCACGTGGCAAGATCAATATTCTACACTCCTTACTTCGCCCCAAAGTAAATATGAACGCCTAGGATTCATTTGGACAGCTCACAACTTCAAACGCGTCTAGAAGACTCAAGGGCAAAACTGAGATTTCATAGCTAGGGGTTTCATGTATTTTTCCATTCTAGAATCGTCTATTGTAGTTTATAAAAGGAGCCTCAACTTGTGAGTAGCCCTTTGTTCTAGATTTTAGCTATAATCTTTGTAATTCCTTTTTATAAATATAAAGTTGGTATTTTATGAAAATTATGATTCCTTTTATGTTTTTATAGAAGTTTGGTGTCTGATTAGCTAAGATCTGAGTTCCATTTATCTGTTTGTTGAGTTTTGAGGAAAGGTTTTATGGTTTAAAATCCTTGTTTTCAAAAATCTGTCATTATTTGTTCATCCTTGTGTTTGTTGATCTTAGCAGTTACAAGGAAGCTAGTGGTTGTTCTGCTACCACATAAGCTCACACATCCCAAAGCATGGATGTATGATTTGGAGGTGCACGTCTCTAAACCCTTTTTCATTTTTCTGAATATTTTGTGCTATATGATTGAATCTGAGTATTTGTTTGGGAATCTGTGTTTTTATGGTTGAATCTTGTTTATTTGTGGTTACTTGTTGTTACTGAGTTGATTTGATCTTCAGTTGTGAGTGGAATCTAACATATCCTTTGAAAAGTGTTAAATCAGTGATTTAAGGGGTGTTTGGGTTAACTGCAATATCATGGTTTGGGTTGACTTGAGTAGTTGTTACTTGGCGTTTATTGTTTATTCTTGTGTTTATTGTGCTTTTAGGTGCTTATCTGCAAGTTTTGAAGGTTGTATCACATAAATCCAACAATATGCCATAAAATCTGTTTTACTTGTTGTTTTTTACTGAAATTTTGGGGACACCTAGAATACATGCTATACTAGGGTTAACAAGTGCTAAATCTAAGTTAATACAACCTGTAGAGTAGATTTGAGGTGTTGAAATTGGATATGTTGTCATTTAGTTCAACAAAATATTTTGAGTTCTTCATTTTGTTCATCAGTAATCTGCATAAGCTTAATTTTACCTCAAATCTTTGAATCAGTGTATGAAACATGTTTATTTGTGCTTATTGGAGTTTATTATAGCTTGTGAATGCATCTGGTTCATTTTGGCTGGCTTATTCTTGCTTAATCTGCTTATTTGTTCTAATCTGCTTATTTTCCAAGTCTGTGTGATATCTGGGCACTGATTGATTTAACTGTATCATTTGGCTGAGTGAATTTGTGATTTCTTGCTTTTTTATGACTCCTTACAACTCACTGGTTGTAAGGATGTCCTTTTTGTTCACTGAATCCAAGTAAAACTCTCACAAATCAAAGGTCAAATAGTCAAAGCAGTGGGAACTCCTTTCCCCTGCTGCTAGCCACTGCTAGTGTTATTTTTGGTTCAGCTTATCAATAAGCTGTTTTGGCTTATTTAAATGTGCAACAACTTCAATTTGGTAATAGGTCTTCATTATTTGACCCATTTGTTCATTCTGGAGCATTTGAGTGGTTGACTTTAGGGTTTGACTAGAAAACCAACTTGTTTGACTTTTACATAAGTGCTTATTTGCTTATTTAGCTTATTGGCTTGGCTTATTGGATTTTTCTTGATTGATTTGGCTTATTTAAGTCATTTAAAGTCTTTTGCAAGTTGAATCAAGTTCTGAGGTGGTCTAAAACTTTAAGTCGGCTATTTTGTCGTTTAGTGATTTTGTACTTTGCTTATTTCTAGCTTATTGGTTGTGCTTTTTCAAAATTTCTTTTCACAGATCTCTTAAGAATCCCGAAAGAAGGTTGTGTGTCAAATTAGAGCTTATGGCATTGGCTTATAGCTTAATGGGCTAAAAAGCCCATTAAGAATAAGCTGTTGTACATTTAAGCTGTGATAAGCTCATATTCAGCTTTTGGGCCTTTAGAGTTTTGTGTTTAGAATTGGATTTTAAGCTAGACTAGTGATTTTCATATTATTTGGTTGATTTTGATCTTATTGGGCCAAAAAGCCCATTTAAGTGCACTGTTTTTGAACTTAGCCCATTTGGGGGCCCAATAGGGTATTTTGGTAATTTCACTTTCATTTTCTGTTTACTTAGGTTAAAATAAACTAGTTTGCAAGTTTCTAGAAATTTTTATAATTTTGGATTTTTAATATCATTTTAATATTATTTTATTATTAAATTTCATTTTCAATATTTTTTTAACTTTTACATTTTTCCTAGGTCAAATATATTAAGTTAGGATTTTTAAAACTCTTAGATTAAAGTTCTCATCATTTATTTATGTTTTAGAATTATTTTAAGATTTTAATAGTTTTTAATCATTTAAAAATAGTTTTCATTAGTTTTAAATTTCATATAAATAGTTTTTAGTTTAATTAAGTCATTTTAGAGGTTTACAAAGTGAAAAATCTTTATTTGGGCTTTCTATTAATTATTTGGATTTTTAGGGCTTTAATTAGCATTTAAAAATTTATATTTAATTAATTAAAAGGTTTGAAAAAGTTTTGATCATTTCTAAACTCTTAGTTTATTTTTAGCTATTTTTGGTAATTTTTTTGGAATTTTTAGAATTAATTTTTATTTTGTCACTTTCTACGGTTTTTCGTTTTGTCGTCGTAGTATAATTTTAACGTATCCGTCATTCTCATTTCTCATCTTTTCTTTCTCTCATATTAATTTCAAATATTTTACAAGTTATTCACACACATATACCTCCTTGGGAAACGAACTTTCACCCCTTTGGGTCATTAGTACACAGTTTTCTCAAACTGTCGTATTTAATACTTACCGCTTTTACGCCTTTTTCCTAAAGGGTGTAATAATACCACAATCAACTACCACCAAAGGCTACTGGTCCACTTCTGAATTCTTCAAATTCAGCAAGGAAATCTTTGTTACCTGTCATGTGCCTTAAGCATCCACTATCTACAATACCTTTATCTTTCAATTCATCAATTAGATTCCCCTACACATACACAAAACTTATTAGTTTTTAAAAGGGACCCAAGCCACATTTGGCTCGGATCTTATGAGACCTACATACTTAAGAGTTTGATAGGTAGTTTTTCTATTAAGACTACACACACTTTTATACTTCATGGTTCCAGTTAAACAGTCAAAGACATAAGTGGGTTTATTGTCCTTGAACTTTTTTTACTTAAGTACTGTTTTAGCAGTACTTGCTTGAACACATGGTTTTTCTCCTTTAGGGACCTACATTTGCACTGGTTTGTTATAAGACTTACTTCTAGGTGTTTTAGCATTCTCAACTACACTCTTAGAAGATTTGTGGGACACTTGTTTACCAGACTTTTGACCAGCGGTATTTACTTTTGGTCTAGCAGTACTTGCAGCTCTAGGCTTGCCGATACTTGGCTTGCCAGACTTCGAAGGTACTAGACCTTGTTTCATAAGTACTGCTCTTGGAACAAAGTCCTTGGTAGAGAGCGGGTGTTTGAAATTATTAACCTTATGAGGCTTATTTACCCTTTTTGCATGATCAAACTTAGTTTTGTCATCTTTATCTTTAGACCCCATTTGCGGAATTACCAGTGCATTTTTCACATTACCTTTCTTTGTGACCTTTTGTGCTGCCTTCTGTTTTGCAATTTTATCTTCATGTAAAGTGCAATATTTGATAAAGTGATTTAGACTACCACAAACATAACATCATTTTCTTCTCAAAGAAGACCCAACAGGTTATTTTGACTTAGTTTTATTAAAACCTAGCCCACCCCTCTTGGTATCACTATTATGTTTTGCATTATTATCCAATGCCTTGTTAGGAGTTTTTTCCTGCTTGGGAGCAGAACTAGTTGTAGACACTTGTCCTTCAGACACAAAGTTGCTCATTAAAGGTGGATAAATAATGTTTTTGGTCACAATAGGTTTATCTTGGGTCAAGGTACTAGAGTTTGACTTTGAATCATTTGACATAATATTAATAGCAGTATTTGACTCATCTAACTCTATACCTATATCATTATTAGGGGGCATGAAATATCCTGATAATGGTAGAGGAACTGCCTTCATTCCTTCAGTATATCTATCATTTTCAGGAGTATCAACTGACTCATTAGAACTATCAAAAATCCCCTTTGATAAGTCCTTGTCAGTTAAGATTATCCCAGGTTGGTCCTTAATATAACCTAGGCCTGTTTTATCATAATACCCCATTTGTGAATTAATCAGCTTACCCAATCCTTTAGAGGATTTTTTCCATTGATTAATCACTTCCCTTTCATTAAAAAGAATGGCTTTTAAAACTTCATTTTCTGCTGTTACTTTCATAAGTTGTTTTTCGAAAGTTTTAATTTCCACATCTTTTTCTCTCATTTGAAGAGTCAAAATTCTAATTTTCTCTTCATAGTTTTGTTGACCCTTTTTATTCAAACCTATATTTTCCTCTAACTTAGCAACACCTTATTTAAAAGCATTTGCTTCTACAGTACATGTGTTAACTTTTTGATACTATTCATCAAGTTCTACTTTTAGACTATTAAATTTAAGAACACAATCTTTAGAACAAGGATGTACCTCAGTATTTTCATGAGAGAGAGCCATCAAGCCAAGCTCTTCTTCTTCCTCATCTTCAACCCAGTTCACCACTCCATCTACAGTTACCAATGCTTTAGTTCCTTTAGGACTCCTGCTATCTCCTTTTGGAAAGCTTTCAGAGATTCTTAGACTGGTTCTATAGCTGTTCTTGGACTTTTGACTGCTTCTATCAGCCTTATCCCTATTGCACTCCCTTGCAAAATGTCCGTTCCTTCCATAGTTATAGCATTCAACTTTGGACTTGTCATATCCTAATGGTTCATTAGGATCAATAATCATCTTCCTTCCATTCTTTTTGTAGAACCTATTAGATCTTACAGAGATCATAGCAACTTGCCATTTGAGGTCCATCTCTTCAACATCAGCATCATCCATTTGGAACAAGTCATTGAGGTTTAAAATTGGTCTGTTGTCTCGTCCAGCAAAGAATGAGAATGCATCATTGTCACTAAACAATGGTGAGGATCTTCCTTGTGAATTCTGAGATGTAATTGGACTGCCTTCAGTACCTTGAGAGTAAGTACTGCTTGTTAGTCCTCCAGCGGTATTTGGAAATAAGTACCGCTACTTGATCCACTAGCGGTATTTTAGAAGTAAGTACCGCTGCTTGATCCACCAACGGTATTTTGAGAGTAAAGACCGATGTTTCCTTCTGACACAAAAGCCAAGTTAGACTTTGTGGTTGCTGATGCTGCTTTGGTCACTTCAATGCCTTTAACATCCATCTCATAAACTCTAAGATTGTTATAGAGATGATCAAAAGGATTTGTATCCAGATCATCCCTTGTGATGAAGTGCATAGCCATTGCTTTTCACTCTTGTGGAGCACTTCCTAAGAATTTTAGATTGGCTTCTTCATTAGGAATTATTAGTCCATAAAATACCAATTGAATGAGCAATTTACTAAACCTACCATAAACACTATGGATTCCTTCAGTACTGGAAATTGAGAAGTTATCAAATTCTTGTTTCAATACAATCTTCTTCACTTTTTAGACTTATCATTGCCTCCAAATCTAAGTTTGATGGCATCCCACATAGCCTTTGCATCCTTGTAGTGATGAAAGATAGGTAAGATGTCTTCTGAAAGTGCCATAGCCAAAGCAGTTCTGGCCTTTCTTTCTCTGATCTCTGCTTGTACCTGTTCAACAATCACAACAAGTAAAGCATAGCCTGTACCATCAGGTAACCAATGCAACTTCTTAGGTGTATTCTGATTTTTGATAATCTTCCACAAAGTATGATCTGTGTGGTTCAAGTAATGTTCCATCTGCATAGCCCACGTCTCATAACTATCACTTTTGAGAACAGAGAGTTTGACATCAGAGAGAGTATGGGAAGAAGGTGTAATTGTAGAAGTAACTACATCATACATGGCTTGAACACCTTGTGGTGGTGCAGGATGCACAACTTGAGGTTGTCCCTGTGGTATGGGATCATGATCTATAATTTCTTCCATGTGAGGGTCATCACCGGCTTGAGAAATTGATTTTGGTGTGAGTGGGGATTTTAGGGTTATGTTCTTCTTATTCAGAGTTTCTCAACAAGCTCTATACCACTTGTTGATCCATTTGAATGGATCTATATTCTGCTAAGAATTAGTATAATAGTTTGTAATCAAACTAAAATACTTTGAGAACTCTTTCTCAACCAAATAAGTTATACATAATCTAACTTATAAAGCAAAAAGAACAAAACTACTTTTAACTATTCGATTCTCTTATTAATCGACTTGAATGAGGTACAATGGACTCATCATACCTATGTTCATTTTATAGAGTAAGGAACCCTAGAACCTTTAGAATATTCTATAAAGATAAGTATATCACACACGATATCTTATCAATATTCTAAACTATTAAGTATATCACATAAGATATACTCTAACTATAACTATAACATATCTTTTACAAAGATATATTCGTCCTAATCGATATAGCAGTACTTGTACTTACACTAACAGTACTTACTATGTACCGCGTTAACACTAACAGTATTTGCCAACACTAACAATACTTACACTTTTACTAACGGTACTTAATACATTACAAATAATTCCCAACACTTCACAACCCAAAACTTCACAAATTACTATTTATGTTTTATTTGGTGAGCCATGGGTATAAATGACAAAATAAAATACAAATCAATACGCAATATGTACAAATAGTTATGTTATAATGAATAACTTTTTTACATTTCAATAGCTATTTAAACTATTAATTAATATAAGTTTAATGCTATGTTTTTGTTTAGTTATAAACATTTAAATTTTTTAAAATTTGCACGTTAAAAAAATGCATCATATGTGTACGTATTTTAGTACATATTTTTGTGAAATATTAATCATTTTGCTAATAAAATCGATTGAATCGTACATGCTAAAGTAGAAACAATTTAAGGTGTTTTATAATGTATGAAAACGTGTTAACATATAAGCTAGGAAGATTTTATGTGTTTAAACGTTACTCCCCCCGTCCCAAATTTATAGTCCTCTGTAACATTTTTAGGTATCCCAAAATGTTAGTCCCTTCAAAAATATATGTAAGTAATGTAATAAGTTTATCATATTACACCTAGTGGTTCTAAAAATTACAAACTATATATAAAGTTCTAATTAATTGTATAAGGGTAAGAGTGTCCTTTTGAAAAAAGTAAGAGAGAAAATACAGTGATAGTGATGTTTTCTAAAACAATGTGTTTTTTTGTCGAGGGATAATTAATTTGGGACGGAGGGAGTACATAATATTATGGTGAATGCTACACAATATGTACTGATTTGCAAATATTTTTCACTATCAATTTTCACTATCTTGTATACTATTGACTTTCATTTTCGTATCGATATTACATCGTGATGCACATATATGCTTGACATTTTAATATTAAATAGTGTGTGATAAAGTTATTCTTTAAAGTTTTCGCCTTGCGTAAAGTTATAATCACGAAAGACATGTTACCTAAAAATATGGCTTGCGAATAATTTTTAAAGGGTACCCAACCACAACGAACGTGTACCCTGCAAGTATATTTTAATTGAAAAACCTTTAAAAATAAATAACAAGATTGATAATAAAATAAATATGCATTTATTAAATGTCTGAATAAAATAAGTGTGAATTTAATAAATTTACATTTATTAAATGTGTGAATTTTGCATTTATTAAAAATAACAAGATTGGTAATAAAATAAATTTGCATTATAAAATAGATAAATGTGTGAATTTGATAAAACACTTTCTCATTAAATCACTTTATTTCATCAAGTCTATATACAATGTACCAGCCATCACCCCCAGCCCTATTTATTTTCAAAAAACAGTCACATCATTTCCATATTTTAGGATTTCACCATTTCTTTTATAAATCCAATCACTCAAACACCATCAACCATTGTTTATTTTCTGTTTATTTTTAAACTTTGTGGGCTTATAAAAGATTCTTATGACATACTACAGGTATTGCTTCTGTTAACCCTCTTTCTTATCAGAGAATAGTTGTAATATATATCAGTAAATATGTAGACATGTTTTAATTGCAGGAGTTTGATGACGAGTTATACGTTGCAGATTGTGGTAGTGAAGCAGTACGTCGGGAGGATAGAACTGAGGGGCATAGGGATATTGCTGGAAAGGACTAATAGTGTGGATGAATGAGAATTGCAGGCGGGAAGTATGTCATTATTCACAATGACATACACCCTCTAAATGAAATTTTCTACTTTCTAATACTGTTTGCCTTTTCTGGAAATATCCGCATTGTTCTTAGCTATTTTCTTGATATGCATGTTCCATCATCGGGATTTGTATATTTCGATGAATCCGACATTGAACAAGATTAAATGGTGAATAAGGTAGTAATCTTGTTACTGTTAATAATTAGTATTATTATTTCTTATTATTGCAACTGTTTCAGGAGAATATAGTTAGTAAGTGTTTACTTGGGAATCCCAAACACCTTTAAATGTTGTTTAGGCTATAATGTGTTGACCGACTTAGCATAACTAAAAACCATTGATGTGAAACGTTTGGTTGCCACGTGCTTCAAACCATGTGGCGCTAAAGTATTACTCCACGACACTCAAAATACTTTCTTAGCGCCCAAGGGGGCCTCTCATACGATTTACTTAAGGTTATTGGTGGAGTCCACCTTGTGAACCTTGTGTTCATGTGGAATGCTTGACCAGTGTGTAGTTTTTTAAGTTATGAGACACTAACAAAGTAATCATGTTGTTTAAAGAAAGATTTAGATGCTAGCAAATATATAGAGTACTAAAAATTTAACATGCCGTCAACATTATATACTTACCCGTATGCCATTGACTCTATGAAATCGCTTCTGGTTACCCAATCAATGATTGGTTTGAACAAGTCCTTTTTGCATCAAAACACATAATACATGATTACTAGTTATGCTCGTAGTTCCAATTACAAGTAGAATATAAGCATTATTATCACATGAAACATATCAACGAATTCTTTAAGTTGAGCTTTGTCCTCTTCAGAAGTAGTCTTGCCTTGAAGGAGAATCCAATTTACATCAAGATCAGGGATATCGCCCTCCACACTGTCTATCATCTTTTTTGTGATTATATCCATATACTACCGAGGGACCTATAGGGGCCCACTTTTTACAAAATCATTAAGATGAGAGTGAAGTCTGCCACAATACTTAGAGCAGAACCAATTGTCACGAGGCATGTCGTGTAACCGGATTTGTCTCTTAGCAATTGGTTGTGCATTGATGAGTATGGCACACTTCAATCTCGTCTTAATGATTTGGTAAAGTGTGGGCCCATGAAGGTACCCATCAGTATTTTATGGATATAATCACACATAAGATAATTATAGATAACGTTGAGGACGATATCCCAAATCTTGATGTAAATTGGATGCCCCTTCTAGGCAAGGCTGCCTCTGAAGAGGACAAAGCTCAGCACAAAGAAGATTTAGACATATTACATGTGAGAATGGTTATATTCTACTCGTAAATAGATCTATGAGCATAACTCGTAAATTCAGTGTTTTCATGTAAACAGGACTTGTTCAAATCAATTATTGAGTCGGTAGCCAGAAGCGATTTCATAAAGTTAATGACATACGGGTAAGCATAATTTTAAGTATTCTATACTTTCTAGCATCTACATCTTTGTATAACCAACATATTGAAAATGGGTGGCTCAAAAAATGAATGGCTCGGACTTTTCATGAGTAAACTGTGCTTTGTTAACTTTAAAGTATTGCCAAGTTTATAAATTCTAACTATTTTTAGTGCTTGTCAGAATTCCGGTTATACATTATGTCTAGATTGGGTAGTGACTTTAGTAAAAAAATTTATGCTGAACATACAGCTCGATCAAGAGCGCGCTGTTACAGCTGAGTTGTTTCGCGTTTTTGATGATTTATTGCAGAACTATCAATTGTGGCTACCCGTAAAGAATACCAAGGGAAGTTGCGTGTATTAATCCTATCCAAATTTTTATATTAAATTTGCACTTGCTGCATAAATTTATTAGAGCTTAGCATTTTTCACCAAGACCTCGTTACTTGGTATGTTGATTTGGATTTAAGTATATAACTTTGCTTGGTTAAATAATGAATTGGCAAGTAAGACGAGATTGTATTTTAGGTGCTTAATGGCTTATATTGTGTTTTTTTATAAAGGAAAAGTTCTTAATGACATCAGTTCCAGAAAGAATAGTAATCAGATTTTTTTATTGATATGGTTGTGCGTAGCTAGTAACCTCTTTAGCCGGTGAACTTCGAACTTGTTTAAAAAAAGATCATGACAGTAGTAAATTATATTTTATTTACTATCTACTCATTCTAAGCTATGTTTTTCTTTGATCTTACTAGAATCATTGTTGACTACGTTCCAGGGATACTTCAATGCCTTTTCCAACTGCTTTGAGAGTTTTCTTTCATAGTTAGACATAAAGAAGCTCTAAATTTCGGCATCTGAATATGCAAAGATTATGTGGACCAAGAAGTGTGGATTCAGAGATCTAACACGAGAACATAATTTTTTTTAAGCTTCTAATCAAGTTTCATACTTTATCGACACATATAGTTCATATATGTGGTTTGTTTTGCGTTGCAGCTTATTGATTGTCCACAGACACATACATTAATGGTGGAATTTCAGTGGAACAACTTTGCTTGAATCGGAGATTCCTGAAAATCAAACCAGTTTTGAAGACTATGTCAGCTTGAATCATGACATGTGGTGAGAAGCAAACAATTCTGCTGTTTTGAAGTAGCCTGCTGGATGAATCGTTGACATAAAGTTATTTAAGCCAGAGACCCGAATAATTTTTTTTGTTGGTTAGTAATTTCTCTTGAATCAGTGTCTTGAGAAAAGACTCATGATATCTGATCTTTTACAGGTCATAGTAAAAATTGTTTGGGGTTGAGGAAACAAACATATATTGTTGTAGAATGATAGAAAACCCCGTAAAGTGTTATATATTATTGATATGCATATATAATGCTACAAGAATATACTAGAAACATAGAAACCCTAACAGATCCAAAGCCCACAACCGGGCTTGAGCCATTACTGTCGAATAGTTGTGGGAACCATGAATCAGAAACGGTGAAATTTGGATTTGCATTATATATTCTTCGGAATGAAGTATAAAAATTGCATGATGTCGAGTTGCGAAAAAATGCTATGGCCCAATGGCTCCGTATTCTTATTAAGGTGTAATTGTTATAGATGCTATGGCCAATCACTCTGTATTCATAAAGGTTTATTGTGCAAAAAATGGAACAAAGGAGTGAGGCATCTTTGCTTGTGTCTTAACAGAAAATAATTACCAAAATGTAGAATTTTGGCAGTCCTTACACAAAATAAACATATAAATATGGTTTAAAAGCCGATAAATGCATGCTGAATTATTGTGAATGGTGACTTTGACCGTACATTTATCGGTTCATTTATCGATTATCACTTGTTTGGTCATTTTTATCGACTTATTTGAGGTTTTTAAGAATAATTAGTGATTGTTGAAATAAACATTGATTTATAAAATTGGTTCTTAAAAATAGCCTTGTTGTTCAAGATAATCGCCGAGAATTCTATATGCCTAGCTAGTAGATGTCTGTTGTTCGGGGGATTCGACAGGATGCACGTTTGTTTAGAATACCTTAAAAATTTATATCATCGTGTGATGAAATAAAAGTATCCATTTCTTGAAGGTAAATAACTTGTGAATTTAGAATATGAATTTATCTCAGTCTTCTTAACTTATTGCAAAATAACTTATTCGGAGCTTCCAGATAAAAATGTAATACCAGAAAACAATACTCGTTGAAATTGTAATAACACATTAGAAGCATTTACAAAATTATGTTTTATAAGTCATTTTATTAAGTACAACTGATTAGCTTACTTTCAAATGACACATCAATCACCCTGATTCAAAATTTCAGGTGGCCTTAGCTTGGCAGTAGCAAGTGACTGTTTCTTCCTGTTCCAGTATCCTACTATCAGCGAGTGGATGATAACCTACACGTTAATATTAACATTTTAGTTATGCACGACTCTATGGAAAAAACACAATTTAACATTTATAACAAGCTCCACGAATTTTTAAATCCACCAGTTAACTACACCTCATTCTTCAATTTCATGAAATGAGTTGTTACAAGCTCTATACCTTGTTATATAATAACTAATAGGATTAAAAAATGTATGGAGATCGAGAACATAATAAACCTGGCTTATATGTGCTGCAACACACGGAAGAACAAGCAAACCAGCTTCACCGTATGTACCACCTAATTGTTCCACAACAGCAACTAGTACCGCCACAGTTTTCTACAAATAGGGATAATCTGTTAAAAAGTTAATTTGGGGGTATTTTGATCTTTATGTTTTAATTACTAGAAATAGTATTTGGGGTATTTATAGGTCAATATCATTTGCAAAAGGGTGATGATATGTACACGGATGTATTTTATCTGTGCACTGAGATTTGATGACAAAAGACTATTGTACCCTTAAGTAATTCTATCCACATAAGCTGCAGAATTTTCAAACCCATTCAAATAAAATCACCATCGATAACTCAATCTCTCATTCTTTGTTTTCCATTTCCGGCGCCAGCACTTTAATCGACACTGGTAGAATGGACTTACGATAAACTCAACTTTCCTGGACAATGACATCTATACTAAATTTCTTTCATCCTTTGGGTTTTTAGCGGGAACAAATTTTTTTTTACTTCTGTTGGTATTAGACTGCAAGATGTCAAGAATGATGAAAAGTGTCCTTAACCCAATTTAATTTACTACATGAATCCACCGAAATCACCAAGTTTTTGTATTTCATTAACAGGATAAAAGTGGACACACCACTCTCATCAATAGGTTTCAAAATCTCGCATGCCGAAGGAACACATCATGTTGCGGAGTAAAGCATCAGACAACTTAAAATCACAATAAAAATGGAAATATGTTAACGCCATCGCTGTTATCTGATATAATAAAGATAATAGATAATCTTTAAGCACTAAAGGAACCTGTAGAAACTAAGCGACCATGGTGACAAATACTGAGGTGTCGGTTAAAACCCATAGCCGGCATACACGGGGCAGGAAGAAGATTTAGTTATGTTAATGAATGGATGAAGGATTGATGTTGTGCATATAGTAGCGGGAGTAAATTATACAATAGTATGATTCACGAAATCATAACTTGAAATGGCAGCTTGCAATTATCCATTCACCATATTGTTATGTACTGTGCCAATCAAAATTGACTGTATACATATCTCACGTTGCATGTGGCTCATTTGTCTATTTATCTCCAGTGATTTGATTTTTCGATTTTCACACAGCACTAATTAAAGAAATAGGGTTGCAAAAGTTGTCAACCAATAAATAGATTACAGGAAACAGTGTTGTACTACAAGAGTTATGTTGTTTGAATGAGATTGAAAATAATGCAACTTAATTGGATAGAATGACTTAGGGGTATAATAGTGTTGTTCCAGATCAATCCATAACACAAGATTCTTAGAGAGAGAAAGAGAAGAAAAGTAGAAAGAGAAAGTAGAGAGAGAAGTGGAAGGTTTACACTAAAACTATGTGTTTAATGAAATGAACCAACACCCTCTTTCACATGTGAAAGAGGGTTATATACCCTTGGCCTTTTGGGCCGTGGGCTTTGTTTCCTTAGGCCGGGCTTGGCTTTGTTTTGGGCTTACGCCCCTAACTTATACAATATTAGCTTAAAGTCCAAGCCCGGTTTTCCCGACTAAACTATTACAATACATGACCAATAACGACTAAGATGACCTATTACATTCTTGTTCGACTATATAAAATATAGGGCTAACAATCTCCCCCAATGTATCGGTCATCTTAAAAAGCTTAAAAAGCATAAGATGATTGAGTGAATACATTCTTGTAGAGGAGATCTTCCTGCTTTGGTCTTGTATCTTGGTCTTGATCTTGTTTGTAACAGCTTTGTTCCTTCATGCTTTCGTGATCTTTATCTTGAGCCTTTGTCATTTGACTTTGAGTGCTTGAGATCTTCATCTGTACTCCTTGTGACTAAGATGACCTATTACATTCTTACATTCTTAGGTATCTTGATTATCGCCATCTTGTGCTCTTGTGACTTCTGAATCGACATCGGTTGCACAGCTACGCCACCTTCTTGATATGCAGCAACATATATAGACACGGATGAAATGGCTTTGAACATTTCACCCTAACTCGGTAGTGTTTTACCTCCGGTCGGTGAAGACCGTTAAACGGTATTAAATACCGTACCTGTGATCAGGTAGATTCGATTAAGAACCTCCTTGACAGGGTTTCCCGGCGGTAGTAGCCAGTTCTCTTTACTCGACCGTCTCAAAGCAGACTGCGAACGTAAAGAGTGAATCATAAGGATAAATTATCCGTCTGATTAGAGTCGTCAATTCAGATTTCCTGGAACAAGTTTGATTCTAAAAGAATCGCACCATTGTTGCTTTCCAGTTTGTCACAAGCTTGATTCATAGAGAATCTTGCGAGTTACCTACCGCAGTGCTGTTTGATGTTGACACTGGAAGGATTTCCATTCGTCACTGTGAACACTAATGAGTGTCACTCTGAATGTTCTGGCAAGATCACATGGATTTTGCGAAGAAACCTGGAATCAAGTTTGAATCAATTAAGAATCGAAACTTAGTTGCTTTCTAGTTCTCACAAGTTTGATTCGTGTAGAATCGCACAAGTTACCTACCATGAGCTTGTTTAATGCTGGCTCAAGCAGGATTTCCATCTTCATTGTGAATCGTATCACTCAGATGTTCTGGCAATATCACAAGGATAATGCGTAGGACTCGATTGTGTCCTAATGAGATGATAGATAGATCTCGTTTGGCTCTAGACTCAATAAGTGCATTTTGGTAATCGGAGGCTGGAGCAGACTGCCACCTTTTCAATATTAACTGACTCGGAGTGAGAAAGTCAATAGATACGTGTTGATCTCCGTGACAATGAGACAAGTTTCTTTTGAGAGAAACTCGAATGGCTGGGGAAGGGTTGTGCATCGCATCACTGGGTCCATGACACTTGTCTTCAAAAGATGTGTTAACCCGGTTTCTACCTAAGTTGCATAGAATATTCAACTCCTTCAATGCTTACCAATACGTCATCATTAGCACCTTGTTGTGATTGTTCCAGTGCTAACTTAAGTACTTGATCCGCATTCAGCTTCATTCCACTCCATCTTTCCTAAGGACAACTATTTCTAGCTATGGAATGTCCTTGGGTAGATCCCTCCGGTTCTGGTTGGATCATAGGACTTAGTTTCCTATCCTAAACCACCTTTTGACTCCATCGTTCCGTCGTGGATAGTAGGTTGTTTTGGGTATAGATCGTAACCATTAAACCATTGAAAACCATTCAAAGTGTTTGATAAAAATCAAAACTTTTAACACTTGAAAGTTTTACATTTCCGAAAAGCTCCCCCTACACACATGCATCGATATACGAAATAGTTTGGCATGTGAAGGAAAGAGTTGCACTTTAGTCTTTAAGATCACATGTTGCGATATATTACATTTTAATCACATTTTCTCCCCCTATCTCTAATATAAAAACATCATATTAGAGATATTAATTGATTAAAATATGACAATTTCTGAAAACCGATTGGGAGAGAAACATGTGTGCCCGCATGAATCATGGAACATTTTTAGTCGGGACGCTCCCCCTCAACAATATATGTGTGTCTTAAGACAAAATTTGACAAAATTTTAGAAAAACGACACCACAAAATATGTTGAGGTACGGAGTTGAGATGCCTTTTCCGATATAATATATTACATTTGACAATTTCATATCATTTTCGGAATGTGTTGGATACATAAAATATGACAATTTTAGAGATGTACCCAACAACATTAAAAGGCTTGATTTTAAAACGCTCCCCCTCAAAAATTGATCAAAATAACATATGACAATTTTGAGATATAAAAACCACTTATGAGGAAGGGAGTGTTGAACACACAATTTTGAAAGATTTAGAAAAACCTTTTGAGAAATTCTTGAAAAATTGTGTTCAACGGTTTTAAAATAATCAGGATAGAAGACTTCTCTTCTATTGCTTAGGGAAAGCGCACTGAAACGTACACTCCCCTTTCGGGTCCGTTTTTCATGAGCTCAAAACGTTGATTGTTTTGTGACTAGCTCATGACCGAGAAAAATAAATTTCTCGTTGTGAAGGATAAGTTATCATCCGTGATAAACTTTCCTTAAGTTGAAGTTCGAGTTCTAAGCTGACATTTACTTAGAAATCGTCTTTCATGAACTTAAAAACTTTGAATGTTTTTATCGGAAGCTCATGACCGAGAAATATTAATTTCTCGTTGAGAAGGATAAGTTATCGCCCGTGATAAACTTTCCTTATTTGAGGTCCGAGTCCTAAGCTGTGATGTGCTTAGAAGTCATTTACACAAGCTTAAAACTTTCGAATAGTTTTATTGTTAGCTCATGTCCGAGAAAATCGAATTTCTCGTTTTAAGGATAAGTCATACTCGGGATGAGCTTTCCTATTTTTAAAGCACGAGTTACAGTCCGACATGTGACTGTAAGTCTTTGTACATGAGCTTAAAAACGTTGAATGTTTTTACAGATAGCTCATGTCCGAGAAAACTTAATTTCTCGTTCTGAGGATAAGTCATCATCGGGATGAACTTTCTTGTCTTGTGAGCCCGGGTTACAATCTGTAATTTGACTATAAGCCATGTACACGAGCTAAAAACTTTTGAATAGTTTTAAGAGAAGCTCGTGTCTGAGAAATATTAATTTCTCGTTTTGAGGGTAACTTATCGTTGAAGAGATAAAGTTCCCTTTCTTTGACGTTCGAGTTACAGCCTGATATGTGACTGTAAGTCATGTTGAATCTTATTTGTGAAACCCTTGAGACACGTATTTCTCTGATATCTGCTTCTTCAGCAACCAAACTCTGAGAGTGTCTTTTGTTGAACGGTATGAATATGGAA
Source organism: Glebionis coronaria (assembly GCA_025667525.1). Classification (NCBI taxonomy): domain Eukaryota; kingdom Viridiplantae; phylum Streptophyta; class Magnoliopsida; order Asterales; family Asteraceae; genus Glebionis; species Glebionis coronaria. The sequence continues at coordinate 120,244,383 of CM046877.1, forward strand.
AACCTTTGTGTTCTTGTTGAACCTTTATTTTAATACCTGCACTTTTATCAGTAGTTTGTATGCTTGCTTGTGGGTTAGTGATATCTTTGTGAGAACCGTGTTGGGGTTCACTTTGAACCTTTTTTGTGCTAGAGGGAAATATCTTTCCTGTAGGAACCCACCTAAGACCAATTGTTTTAAAGATTCTACCCGTTGGTATCCACCTAAGACAGGATCTAGGAGTCATAGGTTTCTCATGCACAGCGGAAGACTTAGTTGGAGAAAACCTATTTCCTTCAGGGTTCCATCTTTGAGGTGCTCTAGCTTTTTGGTTCACCTTGTTCAGGACTTTAGTGATACAATCATCATGAATGTAATTAAACACGCATTTGTTACATTTCGTGCAAACAAAGTGCTTAGCATCTGAGAAGGCTCTAGAGTTCCTAGGGTTGGCAGAATTGTGCACATCATAGAAGGGTCTAGAATTCCTAGATGTGTGAACAACGCTCTTAGGTTGTGGTTTGGTCCTATCTCTTGCTTGTGTTTTGTTTTTAGCATCCTCTAGATAGCTTTTATGACCCGTGTCATTTGAACTACGCCTAGGCATGTTCTTGGAGCTAGATCTAGAGTTTCTTGAAGCATTCATGTGATCGGGTTTAGCAGATACAGTCTTTCTTAAGGAGGATCTAGATTGTGGAGTGACTGGTTTTGACAAATTGCTACGCATGTCAGCTTGGGAGGCAAACCTCTGGTTCGACATTTTAGGTAGTTCAGACTTAAACGCATTCGGTTGTCTAGCAACTGAGCGTGGTCTGATTGGTTGAGAGAGAGGTTTCCCCAAGACAGACTGTTTGGCAACGTTAGTATCCACACTATTTCCTTTTAACTTCCTTAATTCATTCTTTACTGCAGTTAGTGCAACAACCTTTTCCTGAATCTGAGCTTTTAATTGCTCATTTTGTAGAAGTAATTGAGCGACACGTTGTTCTAACTTAATGTTCATATTATCAAATATGTCGTTATCAGCATTCGCGTCATTACTTTCTACAGTGTCGATAGGTTGCACAGATATTTCACTTAATGAAGCAGGCGGAGGACTTGGATTTTGAGAAGCCAACTTTGATTCTAACAAATTTATTTGTTTCAAAAAATGTTCTTTTTCCGCGTTGAAATCTTGAATCTTACGATCCAATTTTTGTTCAAGAACAACATTTGCTTTTTCAAGTTTCTCAAAATAAGCTTCAAATTTGTCATTTTTCTTTGAAAATTCGAGTTTGGCATCCTCAAAATCTTTTGTCGTTTGAGCTAAGAGAGTTTCGAGCTCGTGAGTCTTAGAATCAGTATTTAATGGTACCTCAGCCATTGGCTCATTGTCACATGTGGGGTTGATAGCTGTAATAACAACTTCTGTATCTTTCCCTGAGCTTGTGCTGGTATGATGAGTTTCTGATTCTGGCCTGCTGCTTTCTGTATCAACCGAAGAAGCATCCAATGCTTGATCTTTATCGACTGTGCTCTCTTTCGTCGCATCCAATGCTTGATCTTTATCGACAGTGCTCTCTTTCGTCTGCATCAGTCTTTGATTCAACCTTCTTTCCAATTGCCTTTGATGGCGTGTTCTTTCATCAACTGACTTCTTTATATTACTCATGTGTTGAAGAAGTGTCTCTTTGAACGCTTGAAGATCTATGAGAGTATATTTGGTAAAGTATGTGCTTGTGAACTCTCGATCGTTTTTGGATAAGCCACTTGAGTCAATGAATTGCTGGAACTGATTGTTGAGAGCTAAAAGGACCTCCATGGATATATTCTCGTGAAAATCGTCTTTGTTAAGTTCTTGTTGAAGATGGTCCACATTAAGTAGCATCGTTCTGATGAATGTCTCAACATCTTGACCAAATAGAAGAAAGAATACCCGTTTGAATCCAATTTCAAGACGAGTGCCTTTTAGGTCTTCTCTTGAAAGAACCTGAAGGTGTGACTGAAGTAACTTTACGTGTTCCATGCATCTTTCTTTTGCTTTCGACATCTTGTATTTGATTGCATGAACGGTTTTGGTGGTAGAATCCTTGTTAGAAGTTTTACTGATTGGAGTCTCAGTATTTGTCTGAACCTCTGGATTCTGCATCTTCTCTTTATTCATCGCAGTCATGGACGTTGTTGGTGTTGAATCCATGAAGATGTCCATTGAACGGATGTCTCGAAGAGGATATGATGTGTATGGATTACGGATCTTAGTGGATGTGTTGTGATTAGATTGTGGTTGAAATTTTGAAAATTCCGATTTTTTCTCAGTCCGACAATAAATTCCTCAGTCCGATAAAACGGTAAATCGAAAATTTTGGAATCGCCAAATTTTGAATTCGAGTTAGAAATAGCCAATAACTAGTAGGGAAAAAGTTTGAAAAGTGAAAAATTTTGACAAAAATAAAACCTAAAATTGGCCTAAAAATTTGAATTTTGGTCCGAAAATTTGAATTTTTTGTCGAAAATTTTTTCGCATCGCCAAAATTTGAAATTGAAGCTTAAATGGCCTAAAAATGGTCTGGGAAAAAATAAATTTTACTATGGTTTTCCCGCCAAAAAACTCTTTTTTTTTTTTTTCTTTTTTTTTTTTTAATCTTCGTGTAAACTATGTTCCGAAACTAGTCTAGATAGTGGCTAAGTCTAAAAATTACTCAAACAAATAGTGGCTAAGTCTAAAAATTACTCAAACAAAATATCCATCGGAATATCCATCGGAATGTTCAGATCGGAATGTTCTATCGCAATGTTCAGATCGTAATGTCCAGATCGTAATGTCCAGATCGTAATGTCCAGATCGGAAAGCCTGTCGGAATACTCAGATCGCAAAGCCTATCGGAATGTCCAGATCGCAAAGCCTATCGGAATGTCCAGATCGCAATGTGGCTGTCAAAATTCAAGCAGAGTAACGACTTAAAATACTTCCTTATACCCGTCGGAATCCAGATCGCAAAGTACGATCGGAATGTCCAGATCGGAATAAGTAACAAAAACCGACGATCGCAATGTAGAACCAAACCCTTTCCGATGGTAAGGTTATTGCGATGGAAGCCCACTTTTCACTTGTACTTTCCGATGGTAACAGTTGCTTGAATTTCGGAATGAAGAAAAGCAAGAAATTTCGCAACTTTTGATCCAAAAAATTTGTGTTTTAGCCAAAACCAAGATACCCAAATCACTACTACTAGTATGTATATGATTTGTATCAAGAAAAGACCATAAAAACACAAAAAGAAAGATGGGACGTGAGATATGGATCAAAGAAGCCACGAAAAATCAAGAACACCACATACGAATCTATAATCACCTATCCACTATAGGCTCTTGATACCAATTGATGTTCCAGATCAATCCATAACACAAGATTCTTAGAGAGAGAAAGAGAAGAAAAGTAGAAAGAGAAAGTAGAGAGAGAAGTGGAAGGTTTACACTAAAACTATGTGTTTAATGAAATGAACCAACACCCTCTTTCACATGTGAAAGAGGGTTATATACCCTTGGCCTTTTGGGCCGTGGGCTTTGTTTCCTTAGGCCGGGCTTGGCTTTGTTTTGGGCTTACGCCCCTAACTTATACAATATTAGCTTAAAGTCCAAGCCCGGTTTTCCCGACTAAACTATTACAATACATGACCAATAACGACTAAGATGACATATTACATTCTTGTTCGACTATATAAAATATAGGGCTAACAAATAGTCTTCTCACAATAAATCTCAGTGTACAGATAAAATGTATCCGTGTACATATCAACACCCTTTGCAAAAATGTTTCTTTTATATAGTAGGTAGATTGTTTCCAAGTTTGAATTTTCAGTATTTAATTATTGTGAGTCATTTAATATTGTGTTTAATTTTTCTAATATTTTAAAAAAGCTTTTACTAACAACAGTTTTATGGGTTGTTTAAATAAAATAATTAGAAATTTAACATTTAATTAAGATAAATCATTCTATATTTAACTACACTTACTATAATTGTGATATTTAAATATATATAAATATAGAAATAATGAGTTCATTGAATGTTATTTTATATAAATAACAAATTTTAAAAATAACCCATAGGGCTGCTGTTAGCAAAACTTTTTTTAAAATTAGGTTTCAACAATTCCATAAATAAGTGATTATTCAACTTTCAAGATTAGGCGGTTTTTCTTTTATAAGTAGTATAAATAAATATTATGTTATATTGTGACATGGAAGTATAACTCGTAAGTAGGGGTGAGCATTTTGGACCGTCGACCGGACCATACTAGACCGTACATTTTCGATTCATGGTTTTGGACCATTTTTGTTTTCGGTCTGTTCGGTTCAGTCCGATCTCGTTCAGTATCAAAACCCATATGATTATGCCTAATAGGACCCGACCGACCCGGACCTGACCATTTCGATCCGGTCTAGGTCCAGGATTTTAGACCATTTCGGTCTTCGGTCCGATCTGGTTTTGATTGGTCCATTCCGGTCCGGACCAAATGCTCAACCTACTCCTAAGTGATTTTGTCTAACTAGTGTATTAGTTCACAGAATCAAATAAGAAAACTAGAAGTTTATTATTACAAATTCAAAACTAATTATAGTATATTATCAGTAAATGTGTATTAAATGAATTTATTAATTTAAAAGAAAATTCTGACACTAATTATTGCCCTTTAACTAATGCCATTTCGTCACTTGTTAGAGAATCTCTTTACGGGAGACCTAAAAAGTCATCGAACCGTTATGATTGAAATTTAGTTGAGTAACCCCCAAATACAATCTAGTGAAGTTCCACGGATGCCTTGATGAGATCTGGTCTAAATTCAACATTTTGAATTCCACAAACTTCAACAAATTTCCGTACCATTTTTAATTCTTGAATAAAATCTTTCTTGTAACAATATCTATAGATATTCCAACCTACCGTTTTCCATTATGAAATCCAGTTAGACCTTCCAATAAGTCATGAATCACGCCAAGAATTCTCTCTCTATATAGGGAAAGAAAAAAACAGCGCATTAAGTCTTTCTAATTTTTTATTCCTCTTCTCCTTTCTCAAAAAGGGTCCCTTAAACAACGTTAATGGATTACTTCGTTCTCGATAATTATTTACTTAATCGGTGAATAGAATTATACTCCGGACCGGAATCGTGGGAAGTACTCCTTGACCATTTCTACAAATTTAGATCCCAAATTATAATTCTATTTCTTCATAGAAAAACACACGTACATAATCTCTATTATAAATACTTTGTGTACCTTAGTGTTCCTTTTTTCAAACGACGAGTTAGTAGTTTGTGTACCTTAGTGTTCCTAGCTATCCACTTATTTTTATCAATCTACTTTTGGGTAAAAGATATGCTAATAGATAGTAAAAACCTCATAAAAAAGATATTTTAAACCCGCTTCAAGTCATCATGATTAATATTACTCGTGTCGTTCTTGATATACATATAGTGTTTACCGATAACCCTCCTCATACTTATGCCTCTCTTCAAGTCCCATTTATAAACACTGCAACTGCTCCGAATAAAACCTGATTTTTTAAAAAGATCTGAAGGAATAAACCCCTTTAATTAATTATCATCTAAATCTAACCAAATCAAACTCTTATAACCCATAACTCAGCCAAATTATTCCATAATAACTATTTATTCTCAAGCTTAAAATCGAAACAATCACTAATTAACCGACCCAATTCAACATGATTTTCACTACCTAACTTTTACTCGACAACAAAATCTTATTCAAATCACCGCAAATACTTAAATTAGAAGGAATAGACCTCGTTAAATAATTGAAATCAAGTCAAAGGACTAAACTTACATCAAATCTCTTAAGATTACAAAACATAGCTAATCTATGCGGAAATGAACGAATTAATTTATTAAACTCTAGCAACAACTATTGCGTGTTTTCATAGATTGTAAATGAATTATACGTATGTTGAGTGTGCGAGAGAGTTATGATTTAGTTGTATTTGTGATAGTTTGGTATTGATTTGGGGAAGGAGATAAAAGTAAGGTCATATGGACTTGGGTATATAGGAGGTCAAATGACTAAATGGACTCTACACGTGAATTAAAAGGCTCAGTAATAATTACAAGATTACTACAAAATAGTATGTTGCAATAACTAGATTGGCATACCCTAGTTTTCTCTCAAAACGGAGATTTTGACTACTCATGTAAACAACTATCTTTCAATCTTTCAAGCCTTCTTTGATGGATCATTAAACCTTATAACATACTTTTTTACTATCCAATCGTTGAAACAAGTTCTTTATCACGTCGACGGGTTTTGTTAGAGTTAGGGTTTCACTAAAGTTTAAACTTTGTTTTATTGGTGCTATTATTGTGTCAGATTCTGATTGTTTTTTTCCATTTTGATTGCATTTATGGAGGTGGATTATGGTTGTTGTTTGCTTTCAAGCCCTAATTTATATTGGTTTGTTTTCCCTGTTAGTTTATAATCGTTTGGCGTTGTGTTTTTTTATTATGGGTTCATGAGTTATGGATAAATATAATGCGTTAGATAAGGACACACATCATACCGATCAGGTTCATTTTGCTGAAGGGTTTTTTTTATAATGGGGGTATATCATCATCTTCGTATGCATCCATTCTTAATGACAATATTAAAACCGCTAAGGTGACCACTCGTTCATTACATAATAATGAAGTTGTTCAAGGTGCTGATCTTGCCATTCCTTTGGATTCAGTTAAGGAAATCAACAGTCATTTTGCAAACACATAATTTAATTGCAATAGGATCGCTTTTACTATTCAAGATCTACATTTAGAACAATTAGGATACGTAAAATAATGACGGGTTATGCTTTTTAACATGTTTTTCTTCTTTTAATTCTCGTCTAGGAAATGTTCGAAACAATTCATAGAGAATGGCCCATTGCTTATTCATTTGGCGATATTATTCTAAACATTTGGACGCCTAATGCAAGGCTATAAAATAATAACGTCAAAATGGCCCATGTTTGGGTAAAAATGCATAATGTACCTGTTGTTGCTTACTCTGAAACAGGTCTCAACCTGGTTTCTATGAAGTTAGGACATCCTATAATGTTATATTTATATAAATGTAATATATGTGTACAGTCTTGGGGTCACAACACGTATGCTAGAGCCCTAAATTATTCGCTAAAAATGTGCTCATTGATTCTCTAATTGTGGTCTACCTTTTTCTAATGGGACATAACATACTATTGAAAAACTTGATGTATAATATGAGTAGCAACCACCCCCGTGTGGTTCGCGTAATTTGTTTTATTATAATGATGAGTGTTACCCTAGGTCGTGAGGGCAACTGAGTCTACTAGGTCTTATGATGATGGGTTTGTAGAGGTTATACGTAAAAATTGTAAACAATTATCTAAGCCTAAACACATTGAAGGGGTGCGGTTAACTAAATGAAGACGTGATTTTATCTACCGTCCTATTAATAGATCTGGTAATACGAATGACGAGGCATCAACCTCGCAACTGAATGGGAATAAAGTAACTACTAATCCGTTACCTCATCATATTGGAAATAAATCGGTCTATGAACAAGGGATCAAACTTTTTTCTTTTAAAGAATTCTTTTGATGCCTTATCTAAAGAGGACAACATTTTTAATCTAATAAAAATGACGAATGTACGGTTACCTAACTCTATTATTGACAACGATAGCATGGAAGTTGAGGAGGTGTTTTTCGAGAAGAATGTGAGCAAGAAGGTTCTTGAGAAAAAAGTGGTATTTGATCGGGTAGAAAATGATACTATCCTAAAAGAAACACAACCTTCTCGTGTGAAACGAAGGCTCACTAATTTGATAGATAGGAGACCGCGTATGCGAATGCCTAAAGAGTTGATGGATTGTCGTGTGTTTTTTTGGCATTTCTTGTAACTAAATCTATTTCGCTTCATACGTTGTGTCGCAGATGCATAAAAGTAGTTGGTACATGAGATAGACATGTCAATCTTATGTTTGTTTGGTTTTAGCATAAATGGTGGGTTGTTGTTCCGTCTATTAACACACTTTAATGTAAGACCTCATATACATCTTTTTACCTTATTTTTTAGGTAATATATACTACATATAAAACATATTGGCATTCTATTTTTTGAATACTTGAATTTCAACTTACATGTATTGATGCATAATATACAACCAAAACATAATTAAAGATTAACAATTAAAACATACAAAAATAATTTGATACTCATATTAAAACTAATTAATACATAATAAAACATACACACTAGAAAATAAAAATAAGTAATGCTTATTAATATATAACTAATACAACTCGTTACTTAAAATTACAACTATATTCACATTGTACAACAATTAAAAGTAAATATTTACAAAAGCGTACATATGTCGTCTTCTTAAAATGATGGTGATTATAGTTTTGAAAGTCGAACTAGACCAACGGGTTTAACCGGAAACTAGAATCACCGACAGTTCGGCTGAACCGGAGACGGCCTGTCAAAACACATATAACGACCCCATTACATAAAAACTAAGCAATCCAACTTGTGAAGTATATTTCACAATCCTTTAATATAACATTTCCCCGAAACCTTAAATTAAAGTAATACAACTTTTAAAGAATGTTTTACAAACCTTTACAACCCAAAACTTCACAAATGACTATTTATGTTGTATTTGGTGAGCCATGGGTATAAATGACAAAATAAAATCTAACTCCCTTATAAAGCAAATTACACTTTTATTTTTAGAATACTTGAAATTTTAACTTACAATATATAATACTATTTGTACAACCAAGACAAGCATGCATACTAAAAGTAGAAAACTTATAATATGTTACATTAAAACTTATAATTAATTACATTAAATTTTATAATTAAAACACCCTCTCACCTTATTTTACAACCAAAACAGCACATAATACAAATAATAAAACATCTTGCAAATGTAATTAATAGTATAATAATTACATTAACATAAATGTAATTAAAACCTCACAATTAAATACCATACTTACAAATATATGTGCATAATGTACAATGCGTACAAACATGACTAAAACATTAAACATACAAAGATAATTAATACTTATATTTAAAACACCTCATTATATGAATATCCAATTATAACTACATATTTTACAAGTATAAGAAAGCATAAAAACTCTTTTAAGCATTAAAATTTTCAAACTTCATTTTTTATAAGAAACATTTTTTAATAACATAATACACATTCAAAATTGAAACTACAATTTTATTATTTAAAAAGACAATTATTTATATTATATGTACAATTAACTAATGTAAAACACACACTTTTTAATATTATATTTAAACACATCTTAATACATTAACAACTAATAATACTATTTTTTTAAACACACCCATAAGATGAGACGTACATGTAATTATGCACATTATGTAAACTAATAACAAACATAAATAGGGTGTCAAAAAAGCTAAACCAACCCGAGTATATTCAGGTCAGGTTACTCGGGTACAAATTCTTCGGGTTAGTCGGGCCAACCTGACAAAACTGAATTAAAAAACGGTCGGTTTCGGGCAATTTTTTTTGTGTAACTCGGGTTTGGGTCAACCCGATTGAATAATTTTTTAATCATATATAATTTATATTTAAAAAGGGTAAAAATAAGTTTTTGTTCTACCCAACTCCGTTGACTAGAATTGACCGACCCAAGTAGACCTGACACGAATAGACACGAACTCTTTGAACTCTATTTCAAATCGGGTCAAGTTTGGCTAACTTATTTTCAGCTTTTACCCGAATTGAAACCGACCCGATTGACCCGAACCCGACCCGATTCCCACACTATACACAAAGTTTATAAAATTATATGCTAATTTATATAATTTTGAAAAGGACCATAGATTCATGCAGGAACAAGAGTGGTCACCGGTTCGGATGTCAAATAAAATTCATTCGAAAATGATCCGGAGAGATTCGTCCAAAAATTATAAAAATAAGTGAACCGGACCTGATGAACATTATTTTCAAACTGGTCAATCACAGGGTACCCACCACCGCATCGCGCGGGTACCCTGCTAGTACAAATTAATACGCAATATGTACAAATAGTTAATGTTATAATGAATAACTTTTTTACATTTCTATAGCTATTTAAAGTATTAATTAATGTAAATTTAATGCTATGTTTTTGTTTAGTAATAAACATTTAAATTTTTTAAAATTCGCACGTTTAAAAAAATGCATCATATGTGTACGTATTTTAGTACAATTTTTTTGTGAAATCTTAATCATTTTTCTAATAAAATCGATTGAATCGTACATGCTAAAGTAGAAACAATTTAAGGTGTTTTATAATGTATGAAAACGTGTGAACATATAAGCTAGGAAGATTTTATGTGTTTAAACGTTACTCCCTTTGTCCCAAATTTATAGTCCTCTATACCATTTTGGGTATCCTAAAATATTAGTCCCTTCAAAAAATAGGCGTAAGTAATGTAACAAATTTACCATATTACACCTAGTGGTACTAAAAATTAAAAACTATATATAAAGTTTTAATTAATTGTATAAGGGTAAGAGTGTTATTTGTCAAAAAATAAGATAGAAAATGCAGTGATAGTGATGTTTTCTAAAATAATGTTTTTTTGTAGAGGGTTAATTAATTTGGGATGGAGGGAGTACATAATATTATGGTGAATGCTACACAACATGTACTATTTGCAAATATTTTTCTCCATCAATTATCACTATCTTGTAATACTATTAACTTTCATTTTCATATCGATATTGCATCGTGATGCACATATATGCTTGACATTTTAATATTAAATAGTGTGTGATAAACTTATTCCTTAATGTTTTCGCCATGCGTAAAGTTATAATCACAAAAAACATGTTACCTAAAACTATTGCTCGCGAATATTTTTTAAAGGGTACCTAACCACAACGAGCGGGTGCCCTACTATGCTAGTATATTTTATCCTGAAAACCATTAAAAATAAATAAAAAGATTGTTAATAAAATAAATATGCATTTATTAAATGTCTAAATAAAATAAGTGTGAATAAAACAAAAATAAATAACAAGATTGTTAATAAAAAAAATATGCATTTATTAAATGTCTGAATAAAATAAGTGTGAATTTAATAAATTTGCATTTATTAAATGTATGAATTTTGCATTTATTAAAAATAACAAGATTGGTAATAAAATAAATTTACATTATAAAAGAGTTAAATGTGTGAATTTGATAAAACACTTTCTCATTAAATTACTTTATTTCATCAAGTCTATATACAATGTACCAGCCATCACCCCATTCAAAAAACAGTCACATCATTTCCATATTTTAGGGTTTCACCATTTCTTTTATAAATCCGATCACTCAAACACCATCAACCATTGTTTATTTTATGTTTATTTTTTAACTTTGTAGACTTATAAAAGATTCTTATGACATAATACAGGTATTGCTTCTGTTAACCCTCTTTGTTGGGAAACACACGGGGCCTTTTAGGCTAATACTAGAGGAAGAGATAAGGTTTTAGGAAAGTAACTTTATTGCTTGAAATTTCTTGGTACTTCTTAGTTCTTATTTCAAAATGCTTACAACATATCCTATTTATACTAGTCCATAGAAGCTTCCGGATACAAGATATTTCCATGGTATTCTAGAGAATTCCGACTACATACTTATCCATTCTCTAGATAATTCTTACTAGATTTTTTTCCATACTTATCTATATAATTCTACACAATTCCATAGATATTTTCTATGGTTCTTTCTTCGACCTTCTAGAAGCTTCCGGTATGAACTCGGCTTTCAGCGACCAAATCAAGTTTACGATCTAATACCCCCCCTTAAACTTGATTTCCCGACTCCAAGCATCATCCTTTGTCTTGAGAAATCTCGCTCGTTGAGCGCCTTGGTAAAGATATCAGCGACTTGATCTTCAGTCCTCGTATGTATCACTTGAACATCCTTCCTAGCAATGCACTCTCGAATAAAGTGATAACAAGTGTTTATATGCTTACTTCGATCATGAAAGGCTGGATTTTTCGCTAAGTCGATTGTTGATTTGTTGTCCACGTAGATCACAGTCGCATCCTCTTGCTCCATTTACAACTCTTTCAGCATACTTCTGAGCCAAATTGCGTGACATACACACGATGTTGCAGCAACATACTCCGCTTCACAGCTGGACAAGGTAACAACCAGTTGCTTATTTAAAGACCATGTATAGGCATTGTTACCTAGGAAGAACATGAATCCTGACGTGATTCTTCCATCATCTTTATTTCCAGCCCAGTCACTATCGCTATATCCAACCAGCTTGAAGTCTTCACTTGTTGAATAAAACATACCATAGTCTATGGTACCTTTAATATAACGGAGTATCCTCTTCGCAATATCCACATGCTTTGTCGTAGGCTCTTCCATGAACCGACTAATCAATCCGACTGCATAGAGTATGTCGGGTCTTGTACATGTTAAGTAGCGTAAACTTCCAACGAGACTCTTGAACAAAGTTGGGTTTACCGCTTCTCCTCCGTCATGATTCGAAGGATTTGCCTTGTGTTCAATGGGGGTGCCAACGGGATTGCATTTTTTCATCCCGAACCTCTTCAGTATCTCCTTGGCATATCTTTCTTGACATATGAATATTCCTTCATCAGTTTGCTTCACTTTGATGCCAAGATAATAAGACATAAGTCCTATGTCTGTCATCTCGAACTCTCTCGTCATTGACTTCTTGAGCTCGTCCATCATCCTTTGGGAATTTCCTGTGAATATCAAATCATCCACATACAAGCAGGCTAGCAATATACCTCCATTTTCAAACTTCACGTAAAGTGCGTATTCACTTAAGCACTTTGTAAAACCATGCTCTTGGAAATACTTGTCGATTCTAGTATTCCAAGCTCGGGTGCCTGCTTTAGTCCATATAAGGCCTTCTTGCCCTTTGGCAACATATCCTTGCGGCTGCTCCACATACACTTCTTCTTCTAGAACTCCATTTAGGAATGCTGAGTTTACGTCCATTTGGTGGATTTTCCACCTATACCGAGCTGCAATGGCAATAATCATTCTTATAGTTTCTAAACGAGCAACAGGGGCAAATACCTCTTCGTAGTCTATCCCATGCTTTTGTTTGTAGCCTTTGACCACAACTCTCACCTTGTACTTCTCCACTTCGCCTTTGGCGTTCTTCTTGGCCTTGTATACCCACTTGAGTGGAATAACGTTTTGGCCTTTTGGAAGGTCAACTCCTACGTGTCATTCTTTTCTATGGACTTTATCTCCTCGTCCATGGCTTGTCTCTATTTCTTGCTTTTCACGGCCTCTTCAAAGCATAAAGGTTCACAGTCAGCGTATAAACAGAGAAGGGGTATCTCTTCAGTTACCTCGTAGAGCTCCTGTAAGCTTCTTGTCTTTGGCTCTCCTTCACTTGAACTTGCTGGCGAGCCTTGGGTTGGACTTGGAGCTGGACTTTCAGGTTGTTGAACTTCATCTCTTAATTCACCTGTCTCTTCTTCATTAGTCATGGGAAGAAAGTCGTACCTTTCTTTTTCCTTGACGCTCCAATCCCACGATCCTTTTTCATCGAACTCCACGTCACTGCTTACTACTACCTTCCTTGTGATCGGGTTATACAGCTTGTATCCTTTGGACTGCTTATCATAACCCACGAACACATGCTTCTCACTTCTATCATCAAGCTTGATTCGCCTTTGGCTCGGAACGTGAACATACGCTATACTCCCGAATATCCTTAGGTGAGAGACCGTAGGCTTCATCCCATTCCATGCTTCTTGTGGGGTCTTGTTGTCCAAACTCTTTGACGGACACCGGTTCAATAAATACACTGCGCAATCAACAGCTTCGGCCCAAAACTCCTTTGGCATTTTCTTACTTTTCAACATGCTTTGGACCATGTTGAGAATGGTTATATTCTTTCTCTCCACCACTTCATTTTGTTGTGGGGAGTAAGAAGCCGGTAGAAATTTCCGGATCCCATTATCCTCACATAATTTATTAAATTCCTTTGACAAAAATTCTCCACCTCTATCCGATCTCATGGATTTAATTTTTAAACCCTTCTCCTTTTCAACCATAGCTTTAAATTTCTTAAAAGCATCAAAGGCTTGGGATTTTTCTTTTAGAAAATAGACCCAAGTCTTTCTAGAATAATCATCAATAAAAAGCATAAAGTAGAGATTCATACCATGAGAAGGTGGAGTAATGAGACCGCACAAATCCGTGTGAATTAGTTGTAGAGGCTCCTTCGCTCTTGACGTCGCTTCCTTTGGAAACGGACTTCTTGAATTCTTCCCAAGAAGACATCCTTCACATACTTGATTGGGATGATCAATTTGATCTAACCCTTTCACCATTCCTTTATAAGATAACAACTTTAAGTCACCAAAGTTTAAATGTCCGTACCTCATGTGCCAAAGCCACGACTGGTCCTTCAAGCAGCTCTTTAAGCACTTAGCTTCATCATGTTGAATGTTCAAGATGAACATCCGGTTTTTAGTCATAGGCACTTTTGCTATGAGCTTTCCTTCATGATTTTTTATCGTGGCACTACGATCTTTGAAATGAATATCGTAGTTTTTCTCCAATAGTTGTCCCACACATAAAATGTTACTTTTAAGGTAGGGCACATTGTATACATCCGAAATATACTGGTGACTTCCATCTTTAGCTCGGATAAGTATTTTACCTTTTCCTTTCACCGGTGCCTTTGACTCATCTCCGAAGGTGACGTTTCCTTTACTTTGCTCCATATCCACGAACAAGTCTTCTTCACCCGTCATATGATTGCTGGTAGCGGAATCTATATGCCATGGCTCTGTCCTCTCTTCTTGATCGCCATGTCTCGCCATTAGCAAAGTAAGATCATCTTCGCCTTCTACCTCTACAAGATTGTCCTTTTCCTCCACTTGTCTTGAGCTAGAACACTCGCTAGCATAATGGCCAAATTTTCGACAATTATAACATTCTATTTGAGACTTACCTCCTCTTTGAGATTGGTAGCCTCTTCCACGACCTCTCCTACTAGGAGACCATTGGTTCTCTTCTTCTTTATTAACATCCTCTCTTCCTCGTCCTCGTCCTTGACCTTGGAAACCACCACGACCTCGAAAAGTACCACATCCTCGTCCTGGCTCGCGTCCATGTAAAAAGCTCTTTTCTCTTTCTTTGAAAGAGACCTTTGAGTATAGAGCTTGCTCTAAGGGTTCTTTCCCCCTTCTTTTCTTCAACTTCTCTTCATGGGCTTGTAAAGATCCCATGAGTTGATCGACGGTCATAGAGTCGATGTCTTTTGACTCCTCTATGGCTACAACAATGTAGTCAAAGCTTGGTGACAAAGAGCGAAGAATCTTTTCTATCACCCTTGTGTCAGTCAGGCTTTCACCATTTCTCTTCATCACATTTGAAATGGTCAAGACACGAGTGAAATAATCCTAAATGGTTTCGGATTCCTCCATTTGGAGTTTTTCGAACTCTCCTCTAAGAGTTTGAAGACGTACCTTCTTCACTTTATCAACTCCTTTGAAAGCATTTTGAAGGATCTCCCACGCTTCCTTAGAAGTGGCTGCATTTGCAACTTTCTCAAACATCGCATCATCAAGACATTGATAGATGAGAGTAAGAGCACTTTGATCCTTCTTTCTTGCCTTCTGCAGATCTACCCTTTGGGCAGCACTCAACGAGTTTTCATCTTCAACCTTCTCAATCCCTTTCTCGACTATCTCCCACACATCGTGTGAGCCAAGTAACGCTTCATTCGAATACACCAACTACCATAGTTATCTTTGGTGAGACGAGGAAATTGGAACAAGTTCATTGAACTCGACATCTTGATCTTCAGCGTAGCTCTGATACCAGTTTGTTGAGAAACACACGGGGCCTTTTAGGCTAATACTAGAGGAAGAGATAAGTTTTTAGGAAAGTAACTTTATTGCTTGAAATTTCTTGGTACTTAGTTCTTATTTCAAAATGCTTACAACATATCCTATTTATACTAGTCCATGGAAGCTTCCGGATACAAGATATTTCCATGGTATTCTAGAGAATTCCGACTACATACTTATCCATTCTCTAGATAATTCTTACTAGATATTTTTCCATACTTATCTATATAATTCTACACAATTCCATAGATATTTTCTATGGTTCTTTCTTCGACCTTCTAGAAGCTTCCGGTATGAACTCGGCTTTCAGCGACCAAATCAAGTTTACGATCTAACACTCTTTCTTATCAGAGAATAGTTGTAATATATATCAGTAAATATGTAGACTGTAGACATGTTTTAATTGCAGGAGTTTGATGACGAGTTATACGTTGCAGATTGTGGTAGTGAAGCAGTACGTCGGGAAGATAGAACTGAGGGGCATAGGGAGATTGCTGGAAAGGACTAATAGTGTGGATGAATGAGAATTGCAGGCGGGAAGTATGTCATTATTCACAATGACATACACCCTCTAAATGCAATTTTCTACTTTCTAATATTGTTTGCCTTTTCTGGAAATATCCGCATTGTTCTTAGCTATTTTCTTGATATGCATGTTCCATCACCGGGATTTGTATATTTTGATGAATCCGACATTGAACAAGATTAAATGGCGAATAAGGTAGTAATCTTGTTACTGATAATAATTATTATAATTTGTTATTATTGCAACTATTTTGAGGAGAATATAGTTAGTAAGTGTTTACATGGGAATCCCAAACACCTTTAAATGTTGTTTAGGCTATAATGTGTCGACCGACTTAGCATAACTAGAAACCATTTATGTGAGACGTTTAGTTGCCACGTGCTTCAAACCATGTGGCGCTAAAGTATTACTCCACGACACTCAAAATACTTTCTTAGCGCCCAAGGGGGGCTCTCATACGATTTACTTAAGGTTATTGGTGGAGTCCACCTTGTGATCGTTTTCCCGTGGGACGCTTGACTAGTGTGTAATTTTTTAAGTTATGAGACACTAACAAAGTAATCGTGCTGTTTAATGAAAGATTTAGATGCTAGCAAATATATTGAGTACTAAAAAATTTAACATTCCGTCAACGTTATATACTTACCCGTATGTCATTGACTCTATGAAATCGCTTCTGGTTACCCAATCAATGATTGGTTTGAACAAGTCCTTTTTGCATCAAAACACATAATACATAATTACTAGTTATGCTCGTAGATCCAATTACAAGTAGAATATAAGCATTATTATCACATGAAACATATCAACAAATTCTTTAAGTTGAGCTTTGTCCTCTTCAGAAGTAGTCTTGCCTCGAAAGAGAATCCAAGTTACATCAAGATCAGGGATATCGCCCTCCACACTGTCTATCATCTTTTTTGTGATTATATCCATATAATACCGAGGGACCTATAGGGGCCCACTTTTTACAAAATCATTAAGATGAGAGTGAAGTCTGCCACAATACTTAGAGCAGAACCAATTGTCACGAGGCATGTCGTCTATCTAACCGGATTTGTCTCTTAGCAATTGGTTGTGCATTGATGAGTATGGCACACTTCAATCTCGTCTTAATGATTTGGTAAAGTGTGGGCTCATGAAGGTACCCATCAGTATTTTATGGATATAATCACATATAAGATAATAATAGATAATGTTGAGAATGATATCCCAAATCTTGATGTAAATTGGATGCCCCTTCTAGGCAAGGCTGCCTCTGAAGAGGACAAAGCTCACCATAAAGAAGATTTAGACATATTTCATGTGAGAATGGTTATATTCTACTCATAATTAGATCTATGAGCATAACTCGTAACCATTTATTCAGTGTTTTCAAGTAAACAGGACTTGTTCAAATCAATTATTGAGTCGGTAGCCAGAAGCATTCATAAAGTTAATGACATACGGGTAAGCATAATTTTAAGTATTCTATACTTTCTAGCATCTACATCTTTGTATAACCAACATATTGAAAATGAGTGGCTCAAAAATGAATGGCTCGGACTTTTCATGAGTAAACTTTGCTTTGTTAACTTTAAAGTATAGCCAAGTTTATAAATTCTAACTATTTTTAGTGCTTGTTAGAATTCCGGTTATACATTATGTCTAGATTGGGTAGTGACTTTAGTAAAAATTTTTATGCTGAACATACAGCTCGATCAAGTGCGCGGTTACAGCTGATTTGTTTCGCTTTTTTGATGATTTATTGCAGAACTATCAATTGTGGCTACTCGTAAAGAATACCAAGGGAAGTTGCCTGTATTAATCCTATCCAAATTCTTATATTAAATTTGCACTTGCTGCATAAATTTATTAGAGCTTAGCATTTTTCACCTAGACCTCGTTACTTGGTATGTTGATTCGGATTTAAGTATATAACTTTGCCTGGTTAAACAATAAATGGCAAGTTAGACGAGATTGTATTTTAGGTGCTTAATGGCTTATATTGTGTTTTTTTATGAAGGAAAAGTTCTTAATTACATTGTCCCAAACATGGAGCATATCAGTTTAATTTACAGATCAGTCCCAGAAAGAATACTAATCAGATTTTGTATTGATATGGTTGTGTGTAGCGACTCACCTCTTTAGCTGGTGAACTTCGAACTTGTTTAAAAAAAAAGATCATGACAGTAGTAAATTATATTTTATCTACTATCTACTCATTCTAAGCTATGTTTTTCTTTGATCTTACTAGAATTATTGTTGACTACATTCCAGGGATACTTCAATGCCTTTTCCAACTGCTTTGAGAGTTTTCTTTCATAGTTAGACATAAAGAAGCTCTAAATTTCAGCATCTGAATATGCAAAGATTACGTGGACCAAGAAGTGTGGATTCACAGATCTAACACGAGAACATATTTTTTTTAAGCTTTTAATCGAGTTTCACACTTTATCGACACATATAGTTCATATATGTGGTTTGTTTGCGTTGCAGCTTATTGATTGTCCACAGACACATACGTTAATGATGGAATTTCAGGGAACATCTTTGCTTGAATCCGAGGTTCCTGAAAATCAAACCACTTTTGAAGACTATGTCAGCTTGAATCATGACATGTGGTGAGTAGCAAGCAATTATGCTGTTTTGAAGTAGCCTGCTGGATGAATTGTTGACATAAAGTTATTTAAGACACAGACCCAAAAATATTTTTATTTTGTTGGTTAGTAATTTCTCTTGAATCAGTGTCTTGAGAAAAGACTCATGATATCTGATCTTTTACAGGTCATTGTAAAACATTGTTTGGGGTTGAGGAAACAAACATATGTTGTTGTTGTAGAATGATAGAAAACCCCATAAAGTGTTGTATATATTATTGATATGCATATATGATGCCACATAAATTATACTAGAAACATAGAAACCCGAACGGACCCAAAGCCCACAAACGGGCTTGAGCCATTACCGTCTAATAGTTGTTGGATAGTCAGTTGTGGGAACGATGAATTAGAAACCGTGAAATTTGGATTTGCATTATATATTCTTCGGAATGAAGTATACAAATAGCATGATGTCGAGTTGCGAAAAAATGCTATGGCCAATCGCTCCGTATTCTTATTACGGTGTAATTGTTATAGATGCAATGGCCAATCACTCTTTATTCATAACCAACTATCTTAGCACAGTTGGCCACCAAGATAAGTACTTTCAGGGCGGAATAAAATAGAAGCAGGAGTGGGGTTTATCCCCTAAGGAGGAAGGTTCGAGGCTTGCATACTGCACAATTGGATGTCACTGTGAGCTCGAATCACTAACAACTAACTAGCCGTTCAAAAAAAATAAAAAAATCACTCTTTATTCATAAAGGTTTATTGTGCAAAAATGAAACAAAGGGGTGAGGCGTCTTTGCTTGTGTCTTAACAGAAAATAATTACGAAAGTGTAGAATTTTGGAGTCCTTTCACAAAATAAACATATAAATATGGTTTAAAAGCCGATAAATGCAACCTGAATTATTGTGAATGGTGAATTTGACCTTACGTTTATTGGTTCATTTATTGGTTATAACTTGTTTGGTCATTTTTCTCGACATATTTGACGTTTTAAGCAAAATTAGTGATTGTTGAAATAAACATTGATTTAGAAAATTGATTCTTAAAAATAGCCTTCTTCAAGATAATCGCCGAGAATTCTATATGCCTAGCTAGTAGATGTCTGTTGTTCGGGGGAATAGAAAGAATGCACATTTGTTTAGAATACCTTAAAAATTTATATCATCATGTGATGAAATGAAAGAGTCATTTCTTGAAAGTAAATAACTTGTGAATTTAGAATATGAATTTATCACAGTCTTCTTAAGTTATTGAAAAATAACTTATTCCGGGCTTCAAGAAAAAAATGTAATATCAGAAAACAAGAGATGAGATCTATAGAGAACTGTATTTAAAAAAAATACAAGAGAATAAATCTCTGCCAACCATTTTATTTAAATTTAGTGGCTCTGATTGAAACTCCTAGAATATACATACCAAAAAATCCTACTGTACCTTCTACCCTCATTTATCCATTTATTACACCGACAGGTAAAAACACACCCACCAGAAAAGCAAACTGGTAAAACCCATCGGAAAACATAACAACCACCGTCTTCTTAACTAAAAATCGTCGAAAATCACTGTAATTCATCACCGATCATCGTAAATCACCTTCGATTAACCTGATAAATCACAATCGATCATCGTGAGTCACATATATTACATCATCTAGATATGATTCGAGGCTGCTTTACGCGAGCGCTGATCGTGGCTGACGTATTTTGGAAACGAAATCGTTCGTTGATTGGGGCTCCTCGACACCACAAGGTGTGAAAGTATTAACACTCTTGTCGCAACATTTTTTCATCTTGTAGTTGTGGTGTACAATTTTGTTTGATTAATTTTGTTTTTTCTTAGTTCGTGATTAGCTTTCATGAATGATATGTTTCTGGTTTGTACCCTTTTTTTATTTGGATAAAGTAATGGTACAGTGAATCTCCAATAAGTAGTATTAGACCCTACCTATAGTCTTAAGTTATGTTTTATATGACAGTGTCTTTATTGAATTTTGTATCTGTAATCAAGAAAAATTCGTAGTGAAAACTTGAATTTAAATACGTTTGATAATTAACCGAATCACATGTAATTCAGCAAAATTACGTGTGATTCAGACAAAATCACATGTAATTCAAAAGACAATTTGTTTTATATATTTTACATGAATGACAAAAGACAATTTAATATACTGACAGAATTACATGTTAATCAAACAAAATCACATGTGATTAAGCTAAGGCGGGTTTGTTAGAAGAAGTTAAGGTTTTGAAATGCTTGAATCACATATAATGCAAGCAAAACCACATGCAATTATAACCGAATCACATGTAATTCCAGCAAAATTACGTGTAATTCAGACAAAATCATATGTAATTCAAAAAGACAATTTGTTTTATATATTTTACATGAATGACAAAAGACAATTTGCACAAATCACATGTAAATTTGCACAAATCACATGTGATTTTGCACAAAGCACATGTGATTTTATTTGGAATCACAGTGATTTAAAATCAAATGTAAATTTGCACAAATCACATGTGATTTTATTTTAAATCATAATGATTTAAAATTACATGTAATTTTGTACAAATCACATGTAATTTTGCACAAATCATATGTAATTTTGCACAAATCACATGTAATTTTATCTTGAATAACAATGATTTAAAATCACATGTGATTTTGCAAAATTGCTGAGGTTTATACAAAATCTTTGATGATTTTATTGGTAATTTTGCATTGGTATTTTCACAAATCACTTGTGATTTGTGATTTCACAAATCACTAGTGATTTTTTGAGTGATTTGTGTTTTCTCAAATCACTAGTGATTTTTCACAAATCACTTTTAGTTTTTCACAAATCGCTAGACAAATCACATGTAATATTGCATAAATAACGTTATAGTTAGAAAATAATCACCAAGTTTAGTTTATGATAGATTTGGAAAATCATATGTAATTATCACCGAATCACATGCAATTCAAGCAGAATTACATGTGATTTGTGCAAAATTACATGTAATTTAGAAGGCAATTTGTTTTATATATTTTACATAAATGAAAACAGACAATTTAATATATTAACTGAATTACACATGATTAAGAAAATCACATGTGATTCATATAAAGTGGGTTTGTTAAAAAAGTTAATGTTTTAAAATGCTTGAATCACATGTAATGCAAGTAAAATCACATGTAATTATCACCGAATCACATGTAATTCAGAAGCCAATTTGTTTTACATATTTTTTTTTTGGGTAAAGGGGACTCCACCCCGGTAAAATGAACATATTTTATATTAATGGAAACAAAAATTTTAATATATTGACATAATTACATGTGATTCTAACATTTTAATGTAATTCACATAAATCAGATGTGATTTTAAAGTAATAACGAAAATATTTTTGTCAATTAATAGACGGTTATTTTCATATACTTTTAACGATTTTACAATGTTGAAATTCTCGTCAAAAAAATACACGTGATTTTCACAAATCCCATGTGACATTAGAAATTTAAATGTGATTTTTAAAATAATAAATCAAACATGAGTTTTCGAGAATCACATGTAATTTTTCGAGAATCACGTGAATTTTTTTTACGAAAATTTTAAAAAAAAGTTCACCGAAAGTATATAGAAGTGCATATCTATAGAAAGATAATTTAATTCCCGTCGTGACGGTATAATTATTTTTTCATAACGATTAACGGTTTGAGAGATATTTAATTTTTAAGAAATAAGATGAAAGTGAGTTTTTTTAATTAAATTTAAAAAGATTAATATAAACCATTAGATTTAATTAAAATGGATAGTGGAGATTGTTTCTTTTTTTCTTTTTTGGATGCATGTTCCTTATGGAACTTTTGTCCAGAAAACAATACTCGCTGAAATTGTAACATTGAAGCATTTACAACATTTTGTTTTATAAGTCATTTTGTTAAGTACAACTGATTAGTTTAGTTTCAAATGACACATCCAATCACACTGATAAAAGATTATTAGCACTGAATGTCTGTCAGAATTTCAGGTGGCTTTGGCAGTAGCAAGTGAGTGTTTCTTCCTGTTCCAGTATCCTACTATCAACGAGTCGATGATAACCTACACGTTAATATTAACATTTTAGTTATGCACGAGTCTTTGTATATAAGATCCTGACTAGCTACCATATAAAACAAGGCAACTGGATATGGAAAAAACACAACTTAACAATTATAGCAAGCTCCACGAATTTTTAAAACCCACCACTTAACTAAACACCTCATTCTTCAATTTCATGAGATGAGTTGTTACAAGCTCTATAACTTGGTATATAATAACTAATAAGATTAAAAAATGCATGGAGATCGAGAACATAATAAACCTGGCTTATATGTGCCGCAACACACGGAAGAACAAGCAAACAAGCTTCACCGTATGTACCACCTAATTGTTCCACAACAGCAACTAGTACCGCCACAGTTTTCTACAAATTAAATAGGGATAATCTGTTAAAAAATAATTAGTAACAGGCATAAAAAGTTCCATATGTACTAATAAAAATTCAATAGCTTTGGGGTTTCCTAGTGTCAAAAAACTTATGACTTCTATCAAGAAAATGTGGGTTTCCAGTTCAATCTTAACAGATACAAATAACACTCAAATGCCCACACAAACCTTCCCATAAAAAGAGGAGGGACCCGTTTGAGTCTTTGTGGCGGTGGGCTCAAACCTCGTGGACTAATTGGTTAAAAATTCGGACACCATAATTACCCAAAACAATATGTCAAGTTAAAAGGATTTGGGAATTATTTGCCGAACAGTTCGGGCCAAATCCTGAAGAAAGCTAAAAAGCATACATTTTAAGTATTTATCCAACATACAACATATATAATTCTTGTATGAAATATATAGTTCCCACATGAAAAACCAGTATGAAACTAAAAGAACTCTAAAAGAAACTGAAGTCTCCAAACTTCAGTATATACATTTCTAGTTGAGAATAACAAATGTATTTGGCGGTAAATCTCATCTGACTTGCAACAAGCATCGTCCATAATTGTACCTTTCGTGGCAGAATGCTAAATGCTTGTCACTCGTCAACGAAATCACCCCCACTTTCCACTAGTGACCACTACCAAATACTTTCTCGGGTAAAGTCTATTAATCCGAAACCTATTTTCACAAATATATACATTTAGTAAACCAAGTTTTTTTATTACCGACCTAGTACATTAAACTTTCAAATTTATGACAATATGGTAAATATTGTTACCATTTTATCACGTATACCCGGTCATTTTTATTATACAATATATTTCTAATACTAGACGAGTACGTGCACATAGCGGCGGAGATTGTCTCGTGACAAATAATAAACGATATGCGATGTTGTGGTATGACATATGAGTAAATTATAATTGCAAAGTTTTGTAACATGTGATAATTGAACTCAAGATAGAATACCAATTAAACATGTACCACACAACATATAATTTTTTTAATGAAAATGAAAATAAAACCTTCCATTAGTTATGTAATAATTAACGATATACAATATTGCGGTAAGTGTTTCATGTAACTTTCAAAATATAAAATTAAAATATCAAATATAATTGCAAATGGTTCTAACATGTGAAGACCCGTTACTTACACAACAAATATCATATAACATATGAGCATTAGTAGGGTGGTTGACATCGAGTTTTAAAAGTCATTATAGAAATTATTGTTACACTTTTTTTGTTATTTTATCTCTTTTCCGTGTTTTGTTAGTGTCAAGTCTAATATAAGACCATGCTTAAAAAACTCAGTTTTTGAATATAGAACAACAACGTACTTGAAAATTAGCCATAAGTAAAGTGTTAGAAAGAACACATCAAAACCTTTTTTGATTTAAGATATTTTCGATTTAATGAATTTAACACATTAACTCAAGTATGGAACAACTAACACTAATAAAAAGAGAAAGAGAATTATAAAGATCGTTCTTGTGATTTGGTCAAATTACACGGTTGGTCCATATGATATCGAAATTGCAAAAATCGTACGCATGGGAAACCTTTTGGTTCCATTTTAGTCCTTTTATAAAGCAAAATAAATAAAATACCTTGTCTTCGACCTTCTCTATTTTTAATATAAATTTATATTTTCTAATAAAAAATAAAAAGACATTCAAAATACACGACTAAAGCCCCAAAATTTTCTAGTTATCGCAAACATTTTTCACAAAACATATTTGGTTTTGTGATGATTGAATCCTTTCATATAAATATTTGCGTAGGTCGATTATCTATTGCTGTTAAAATTTACAAGATAGATTTTCATCTTGTTGCGAAAAATTTATTAAAAAATAGCCAAATTATATCAAACCGTGTAACTCTCTTCTATCGATCATAAAAAATAATCAAATCAAACCTCTAATTAACATAATCAAAAACATTAATTCATCATGTTTAACCAGAACCTATTTATTCCTCTTTTGAAAATAAAAAGCTCATAAAACAAATCAAAATCAAACGCACAAATTTGTATATTAAAAACAAAATCTAAAACCATCAACTTCAACCCATATGAGAATTCCTTAAATCGAATCAGATTTGGTGGTGTGGGTGGGTGAGAGATCTGGATAGTGGGTGGGTGTCGTTGGTGATGGTGGCGATTTGCGACGACGTGGGTGAGTAATATTGACGATGTAGGTGGAGTTAGTGGCATATCTGGTGGAGTTAGTGGCATATCATGTGACGTGTGGGTGATAGTGGTTGTGATTTAAAAAGATGGTGTTCATGATTAGGGTTGATGCTATCCTATTCACTAATTAGAGATTGATAATCGCTGGTGTCAATTTGTATTCAGTGGGTCTATGTAGCCATTGCAAATAACTTGGGGGTATTTTGATCTTTACGTTTTAATTACTAGAAATAGTATTTGGGGTATTTATAGGTCAATATCATTTGCAAGAATGTTTCTTTTATATAGTAGGTTAGGGGTGTCAATATTTCTGACCCGACCCGAACCCGACCCGACCCGAACCCGGCCCGAGCATATTCGGGTCGGGTTACTCGGGTTGAAATTTGGATTCGGGTTAGTCGGGTCAACCTGACTAACCCGAATTCAAAATCGGGTCGGACATCGGGTAAAATATATATGTCTAATTCGGGTTCGGGTCAACCCGATTGACCCGAATAAGAAATTATTTAATTTTTTTTTTATTTTTAATATATAAATTTAATACAAATTCTATTAAAAAATTAAATTTTTTTTTTTTTTATATTTTACCCATACTCGAGTTGACCCGAACCCGAATAGACCCGAACCCGACTAACCCGAGTTCAACTCGGGTCGGGTTCGGGTAAATTATTTTTACCCTCAACCCGAATTCGACCCGACCCGAATAACCCGAACCCGACCAACCCGACCCGATTCCCACCCCTATAGTAGGTAGATTGTTTCCAAGTATGAATTTTCAATAATTAGTTATTGTGAGTCCTTTAATATTTTGTTTAATTTTTTAACATTTTAAAAAAAGTTTTACTAACAACAGTTTAATAATTTGTTTTTAAAGTTATCATAATTGAAATTAACATTTAATTAACGTAAAATTTTATATGTTTAAATAATATAATTATAAATTTAACATGTATACGTCATTCTATATTTAACTACACTTACTATAATTGTGATATTTAAATATATATATATATATATATATATATATATATATATATATATATATATATATATATATATATATATATATATATATATATATATATATATATATATATATATAAATATTGAAATAATGAGTTCATTGAATGCTATTTTATATAAATAACGAGTTTTAAAAGTAACCCAAACCTTTTTTAAAATTAGGTTTCAACAATTTAATAAATAAGTGATTATTCAACTTTCAAGATTAGGTGGTTTTTCTTTTATAAGTAGTATAAATAAATATTATATTATATTGTGACATGGAAGTATAACTCGTAAGTAGGGGTGAGCATTTTGGACCGTCGACCGGACCAGACTAGACCGTACATTTTCGATAGACCGGTTCAGTTCGATCTGGTTCGGTACCAATAGACGATATGATTATGCCTAATAGGAACGGACCGAACTAGACCTGACCATTTTGATCCGGTCTTGATCCAGGGTTTTAGACCATTTCGGTATTTGATCGGATCCGATTTTGGTCGGTCCATTCCGGTCCGGACCAAATGCTCAACCTACTCCTAAGTGATTTTGTCTAACTAGTGTATTAGTTCACAGAATTAAATAAGAAAACTATAAGTTTATTATTACAAATTCAAAACTAATTATGGTATATTATCAGTTAATGTGTATTAAATGAATTTATTCATTTTAAAAGAAAATTATGACACTAATTATTGCCCTTTAACTAATGCCATGCATCACTTGTTAGAGAATCCCTTTACGAGAGACCTAAAAAAGTCATCGAACCGTTATGATTGAAATTTAGTTGAGTAACCCTCAAATACAATCTAGTGAAATTATACGGATGCCTTGATGAGATCCGGTCTAAATTCAACCTCTTGAATTCCCCGAACTTCAACAAATTTCCGCACCATTTTAAATCCTTGAATAAAATCTTTCTTGTAACAATATCTATAGATATTCCAACCTACCGTTTTCCATTATGAAATCCAGTTAGACCTTCCATTAATTCATGAATCACGGAAAGAATTCTCTCTCTATATAGAGAAAGAAAAAACGATATTTTTCTTGAGAAATAATACTTTCTATTTTTTGTTCCTATTCTCCTTTCTCAAAAAGGGTCCCTTCTACAACGTTAAAAGATTACTTCGTTCTCGATAATTATTTACTTAGTCGGTGAATAGAATTATACTCCGCACCAGAATCGTGGGAAGTACTCCTTGATCATTTCTACAAATTTAAATCCCAAATTATAGTTCTTTTTCGTCATAGAAAAACACATGTACATAATCTCTATTATAAATCCTTTGTGTACCTTAGTGTTCCTTTTTTCGAAGACGAGTTAGTAGTTTGTGTACCTTAGTGTTCCTAGCAATCCACTTATTTTTATACTGATAGATTGTAAAAACCTTATAAAGAAGATATTTTGACCCCGCTACAAGTCATCATGATTAATATTACTCGTGATGTTCTTGATATACATATAGTGTTTACCGATAACACTCCTCATACTTAGGCCTCTCTTCAAATCCCATTTATAAACTCTACAACCGCTCCGAATAAAACACGATTTTTTTAAAAGATCTGAAGGAATAAACCCCTTTAATTAATTATCATTTAAATCTAACCAAACCAAACTCTTACAACCCATAACTCAGCCAAATTATTCTCTAAAAACTATTTCTTCTCAAGCTTAAGAATAGCAACAATCACTAATTAACCGACCCAATTCAACATGATTTTCACTACCTAACTTTTACTCGACAACAAAATCTTATTCAAATCACTGCAAATACTTAAATTAGAAGGAATAGACCTCGTGAAGTAATTAAAATCAAGTCAAAGGACTAAAGCTTACATCAAATCTCTCAAGATTACAAAACATAGCTAATCTATGCGGAAATGAACCAATAAAGTTATTAAACTCTAGCAACAACTATTTTGTGTTTTCATATATTGAAAATAAATTAGTGAGTATGTTGAGTGTGCGAGAGAGTTATTTTTTAGTTGTATTTGTGATTGTTTGGTATTGATTTGGGGAAGGAGATAAAAGTAAGTTCATATGGACTTGGGTATATAGGAGGTCAAATGACTAAATGGACTCTACACGTGAATTAAAAGGCTCGGTCATAATTACTAGATTATTACAAGATAGTATGTTGCAATAACTAGATTGGCATACGCAAGTTTTCTCTCAAAACGGAGATTTTGGCTACTAATGTAAACAACTATCTTTCAATCTTTCAAGCCTGCTCTGATGGATCATTAAACCTTATAACGTGCTTTTTACTATTCAATCGTTGAAACAAGTTCTTTTTCACGTCGACGGATTTTGTTAGAGTTAGGGTTCCATTAAAGGTTAAACTTTTTTTTATTGGTGCTATTATTGTGTCAGATGCTAATTGTTTTTTCCATTATGATTGCATTTATTGAGGTGGATTACGGTTGTTGTTTTCTTTCAAACCCTAATTTATATTGGTTTGTTTTTACTTGTTAGTTTATAATCGCTTGGCGTTATGTGTTTTTTTATTATGGGTTCATGAGTTATGGATAAAAGTAATGCGTTATTGAGTAGTTTACAGACTAGCGTTAAGAACATAGATGGTAGAATTCTAAGTAAGGACACACATCATACCGATCAGGTTCATTTTGGTGAAGGGATTTTTTTATGATGGGGGTATATCATCATCTTCGTATGCATCCATTATTAATGACAAAATCAAAATCGCTAAGGTTACCACTCGTTCTTTACAAAATAATGAAGTTGTTCAAGCCGCTGAACTTGCCATTCCTTTGGATTCAGTTAATGAAATCAACAGTCATTTTGCAAATACATATTTAAATTGTAAGAGGCGCACTTTTACTATTCAAGAACTACATTTAGAACACTAAGAATACGTACAATAATGACGGGTTATGCTTTTTAACATGTTTTTCTTCTTTTAATTCACGTCTAGGAAATATTTGAAACAATTAATAGAAAATGGCCCATTGTTTATTTGTTTGGCGATATTATTCTAAACATTTGGACGCCTAATGCAAGGCTATAAAATAATAACGTCAAAATGGCCCATGTTTGGGTAAAAATACATAATGTACCTGTTGTTGCTTACTCTGAAACAGGTCTCAACTTGGTTTCTACGAAGCTAGGACATCCTATAATATTATAATTATATAAATGTAATATATGTTTAGAGTCTTGGGGTCACAACACATATGCTAGAGCCCTAAGTTATTGGCTATGCTCATTGATTCTCTAATTGTGGTCTGCCTTTTTCTAATGGGACGGAACATACTATTGAAAAAATTGATGTAGAATATGAGTAGCAACCACCCCGTGTGGTTCGTGTATTTGTTTTATAATAATGATGAGTGTTACCATAGGCCGCGAGGGTAACTGAGTCTACTAGGTCTTATGATGACGGGTTTGTAGAGGTTATACATAAAAATAGTAAACAATTATCTAAGTCTAAACACATTGAAGGGGTGTGGTTAACTAAATGAACGCCTAATTTTATCTACCGTCCTATTAATAGACCTAGTAATAGGAACGACAAGGCATCAACCTCGCAACTGAATGGGAATAAAGTAACTACTAACCCGTTACCTCATCATATTGGAAATAAATCGGTCTATGAACCAGGGATCAAACTTTTTTGTTTTTTAAAGAATCCTTTTGATGCCTTATCTAAAGAGGACAATGTTTTTAATCTAAAAATGACAAATGTACGGTTATTTAACTCTATTCTTGACAACGATAGCATGGAAGTTTAGGAGGTGTTTTTCGAGAAGAATGTGAGCAAGACGGTTCTTAAGAAAAAAATGGTATTTGATCGGGTAGAAAAGGATACTCTCCTAAAAGAAACACAGCCTTCTCGTGTGAAACGAAGGCTCACTAATTTGATAGAGAGGAGACAGCGTATGCGAATGCCTAAAGAGTTGATGGATTGTCGTGTGGTTTTTGGCATTTCTTGTAACTAAATCTATTTCGCTACATACGTGGTGTCGCAGATGCATAAAAGTAGTTGGTACATGAGATAGACATTGTTTGGTTTTAGCATAAATGGTGGGCTGTGTTCCGTCTATTAACACATTAATGTAAGACCCAGAAACATCTTTTTACCTTAATTTTTTAGGTAATATATACTACATATAAAATATATTGGCATTCTAATTTTTGAATACTTTAATTTCAACTTAAGGGTATTGATGCATAATGTACAACCAAAACATAATTAGACATTAACAATTAAAACATACAAACATAATTTGGTACTCATATTGAAACTAATTAATACATAATAAAACATACACACTTGAAAATAAAAATAAGTAATGCTTATTAATATATAACTAATACATCTCGTTACTTAAAATTATAATTATATATTCACATGGTGCAACAATTAAAAGTAAATATTTACAAAAGCGTACATACGTCATCTTCTTAAAATGATGGTGTATATAGTTTTGAAAGTCGAACTAGACCAACGGGTTTAACCGGAAACTGGAATCACCGACAGTTCGACTGAACTGGAGACGACCTATCAAAACACATAAAACGGCCCCATTACATAAAAAACTAAGCAATCCAACTTGTGAAGTATATTTCACAATCCTTTAATATAACATTTCACTCAACCTTAAATTAAAGTAATACAACTTTTAAAGCATGCTTTACAAACCTTTGCAACCCAAAACTTCACAAATTACTATTTATGTTTTATTTGGTGAGCCATGGGTATAAATGACAAAATAAAATATAAATTAATACGCAATATGTATAAATAATTAATGTTATAATGGATAAAATTTTTACATTTCTATAGCAATTTAAAATATTAATTAATGTAAGTTTAATGCTATGTTTTTGTTTAATTATAAACATTTGAATTTTTTAAAATTTGCACTTTAAAAAAAAATGCATCATATGTGTATGTATTTTAGTACAATTTTTTGTGAAATCTTAATCATTTTGCTAATAAAATTGATTAAATCGTACATGCTAAAGTAGAAACAATTTAAGGTGTTTTATAATGTATGAAAACGTGTGAACATGTAAGGTAGGAATATTTTATGTGTTTAAACATTACTCCCTCCGTCTCAAATTTATAGTCCTCTATACCATTTTTGGGTATCCCTAAATGTTAGTCCCTTCAAAAAAATAGATGTAAGTAATGTAACAAATTTACCATATTACACCTAGTGGTACTAAAAATTACAAATTATATGTAAAGTTTTAATTAATTGTATAAGGGTAAGAGTGTTATTTTGCAAAAAAGTAAGAGATAAAATACAGTGATAGTGATTTTTCTAAAACAATATGTTTTTTTGTCGGGGGATAATTAATTTGGGAAAAAGGGAGTACATAATATTATCGTGAATGCTACACAACATATACTGATTTGCAAATATTTTTCACCATCAATCATCACTATCTTGTAATACTATTGACTATCATTTTCGTATCGATATTGCATCGTGATGCACATATATGCTTGACATTTTAATATTATATAGTGTGTGATAAAGTTATTTCTTAAAGTTTTTGCCATGCGTAAAGTTATAATCACGAAACATGTTACCTAAAAATATTGCTCGCGAATATTTTTAAAGGGTACCCAACCACAACAAGCGGGTACCCTGCTAGCATATTTTAACCTGAAAACCTTTAAAAATAAATAACAAGATTGGTAATAAAATAAATATGCATTATTAAATATGTGAATAAAATAAGTGTGAATTTAATAAATTTGCATTTATTAAATGTGTGAATTTTGCATTTATTAAAAATAACAAGATTGGTAATAAAATAAATTTGTATTATAAATAGTTAAATGTGTGAATTTGAAAAAAAAATACTTTACCATTAAATTACTTTATTACATCAAGTCTATATACAATGTACCAGCCATCACCCCAGCCCTATTTATTTTCAAAAAAACAGTCACACCATTTCCATATTTTAGGGTTTCACCATTTCTTTTATAAATCCGATCACTCAAACACCATGAGCCATTGTTTATTTTCTGTTTATATTTAAACTTTGTGGGCTTATAAAAGATTCTTATAACATACTACAGGTATTGCTTCTGTTAACCCTCTTTCTTATAAGAGAATAGTTGTAATATATATCAGTAAATATGTAGACATGTTTTAATTGCAGGAGTTTGATGACGAGTTATACGTTGCAGATTGTGGTAGTGAAGCAGTACGTCGGGAAGATAGAACTGAGGGGCATAGGGAGATTGCTGGAAAGGACTAATAGTGTGGATGAATGAGAATTGCAGGCGGGAAGTATGTCATTATTCACAATGACATACACCCTCTAAATGCAATTTTCTACTTTCTAATCAGTATTTTATGGATATAATCACACATAAGATAATTATAGATAATGTTGAGGACGATATCCTAAATCTTGATGTAAATTGGATGCCCCTTCTAGGCAAGGCTGCCTCTGAAGAGGACAAAGCTCAGCATAAAGAAGATTTAGACATATTTCATGTGAGAATGGTTATATTCTACTCATAATTAGATCTATGAGCATAACTCGTAACCATTTATTCAGTATTTTCAAGTAAACAGGACTTGTTCAAATCAATTATTGAGTCGGCAGCCAGAAGCGATTTCATAAAGTTAATGACATACGGGTAAGCATAATTTTAAGTATTCTATACTTTCTAGCATCTACATCTTTGTATAACCAACATATTGAAAATGGGTGGCTCAAAAAATGAATGGCTCGGACTTTTCATGAGTAAACTGTGCTTTGTTAATTTTAAAGTATAGCCAAGTTTATAAATTCTAACTATTATTAGTGCTTGTCAGAATTCCGGTTATACATTATGTCTAGATTGGGTAGTGACTTTAGTAAAAAAAAATTTGCTGAACATACAGCTCGATCAAGTGCGCGCTGTTACAGCTGAGTTGTTTCGCGTTTTTGATGATTTATTACAGAACTATCAATTGTGGCTACTCGTAAAGAATACCAAGGGAAGTTGTGTGTATTAATCCTATCCAAATTTTTATATTAAATTTGCACTTGCTGCATAAATTTATTAGAGCTTAGCATTTTTCACCTAGACCTCGTTACTTGGTATGTTGATTCGGATTTACGTATATAACTTTGCCTGGTTTAATAATAAATGGCAAGTTAGACGAGATTGTATTTTAGGTGCTTAATGGCTTATATTGTGTTTTTTATGAAGGAAAAGTTCTTAATGACATTGTCCCAAACATGGAGCATATCAGTTTAATTTATAGATCAGTCCAAGAAAGAATACTAATCAGATTTTGTATTGATATGATTGTGTGTAGCGACTCACCTCTTTAGCTGGTGAACTTCGAACTTGTTTAAAAAAAAGATCATGACAGTAATAAATTATATTTTATTTACTATCTGCTCATTCTAAGCTATGTTTTTCTTTGATCTTACTAGAATTATTGTTGACTACATTCCAGGGATACTTCAATGCCTTTTCCAACTGCTTTGAGAGTTTTCTGTCATAGTTAGACATAAAGAAGCTCTAAATTTCGGCATCTGAATATGCAAAGATTACGTGGACCAAGAAGTGTGGATTCAAAGATCTAACACGAGAACATTTTTTTTAAGCTTTTAATCGAGTTTCACACTTTATCGACACATATAGTTCATATATGTGGTTTGTTTGCGTTGCAGCTTATTGATTGTCCACAGACACATACGTTAATGGTGGAATTTTAGGGAACATCTTTGCTTGAATCCGAGGTTCCTGAAAATCAAACCACTTTTGAAGACTATGTCAGCTTGAATCATGACATGTGGTGAGTAGCAAGCAATTATGCTGTTTTGAAGTAGCCTGCTGGATGAATTGTTGACATAAAGTTATTTAAGACACAGACCCAAAAATATTTTTATTTTGTTGGTTAGTAATTTCTCTTGAATCAGTGTTTTGAGAAAAGACTCATGATATCTGATCTTTTACAGGTCATAGTAAAACATTGTTTGGGGTTGAGGAAACAAACATATGTTGTTGTTGTAGAATGATAGAAAACCCCATAAAGTGTTGTATATATTATTGATATGCATATATAATGCCACATAGAATATACGAGAAACATAGAAACCCTAACGGACCCAAAGCCCACAAACGGGCTTGAGCCATTACCGTCTAATAGTTGTTGGATATTCAGTTGTGGGAACGATGAATTAGAAACCGTGAAATTTGGATTTGCATTATATATTCTTCGGAATGAAGTATACAAATAGCATGATGTCGAGTTGCGAAAAAATGCTATGGCCAATCGCTCCGTATTCTTGTTAAGGTGTAATTGTTATAGATGCAGTGGCCAATCACTCTTTATTCATAACCAACTATCTTAGCATAGTTGGCCACCAAGATTTCTTTGGGGAGGTATCTTTGGAGAGGTCTCGGGTTCGAGCCTCACCAAGTACTTTCAGGGGCGGAATAAAATAGAATAAGGAGTGGGGTTTATCCCCTAAGGAGGAAGGTTCGAGGCTTGCATACTGCGCAATTGGATGTCACTGTGAGCTCGAATCACTAACAACTAACTAGCCGTTCAAAAAAAATAAAAAATCACTCTTTATTCATAAAGGTTTATTGTGCAAAAATGGAACAAAGGGGTGAGGCGTCTTTGCTTGTGTCTTAACAGAAAATAATTACGAAAGTGTAGAATTTTGGAGTCCTTTCACAAAATAAACATATAAATATGGTTTAAAAGCCGATAAATGCCTGCTGAATTATTGTCAATGGTGAATTTGACCTTACCTTTATCGGTTCATTTATTGATTATCACTTGTTTGGTCATTTTTCTCGACTTATTTGACGTTTTAAGCAAAATTAGTGATTGTTGAAATAAACATTGATTTAGAAAATTGATTCTTAAAAATAGCCTTGTTCAAGATAATCGCCGAGAATTCTATATGCCTAGTAGATGTCTGTTGTTCGGGGGAATAGAAAGGATGCACATTTGTTTAGAATACCTTAAAAATTTATATCATCATGTGATGAAATGAAAGTAGCCATTTCTTGAAAGTAAATAACTTGTGAATTTAGAATATGAATTTATCACAGTCTTCTTAAGTTATTGAAAAATAACTTATTCCGGGCTTCAAGAAAAAAATGTAATATCAAAAAACAATACTCGCTGAAATTGTAACATTGAAGCATTTACAACATTTTGTTTTATAAGTCATTTTGTTAAGTACAACTGATTAGTTTAGTTTCAAATGCCACATCCAATCACCCTGATAAAAGATTATTGGCACTGAATGTCTGTCAGAATTTCAGGTGGCCTTGGCAGTAGCAAGTGAGTGTTTCTTCCTGTTCCAGTATCCTACTATCAGCGAGTCGATGATAACCTACACGTTAATATTAACATTTTAGTTATGCACGAGTCTTTGTATATAAGATCCTGACTAGCTACCATATAAAACAAGGCAACTGGCTATGGAAAAAACACAACTTAACAATTATAACAAGCTCCACGAATTTTTAAAACCCACCACTTAACTACACCTCATTCTTCAATTTCATGAAATGAGTTGTTACAAGCTTTATACCTTGTTATATAATAACTAATAGGATTAAAAAATGTATGGAGATCGAGAACATAATAAACCTGGCTTATATGTGCTGCAACACACGGAAGAACAAGCAAACCAGCTTCACCTTATGTACCACCTAATTGTTCCACAACAGCAACTAGTAGCGCCACAGTTTTCTACAAATTAAATTGGGATAATCTGTTAAAAAATAATTAGTAACAGGCATAAAAAGTTCCATATGTACTAATAAAAATTCAACAGCTTTGGGGTTGCCTAGTGTCAAAAAACTTATGACTTTTATCAAGAAAATGTGAGTTTCCAGTTCAATCTTAACAGATACAAATAACACTCAAATGCCCACACAAACCTTCCCATAAAAAAGGAGGGACCCGTTTGAGTCTTTGTAGCGGTGGGCTCAAACCCGTGGACTAATTGGTTAAAAATTTGGAAACCATAATTACCCAAAACAATATGTCAAGTTAAAAGGATGTGGGAATTATTTGCCGAACAGTTCGGGCCAAATCCTGAAGAAAGCTAAAACGCATACATTTTAAGTATTTATCCAACATACAACATATATAATTCTTGTATGAAATATATAGTTCCCACATGAAAAACCAGTATGAAACTAAAAGAACTCTAAAAATAAACTGATGTCTCCAAACTTCAGTACATACATTTCTAGTTGAGAATAACAAATGTATTTGGCGGTAAATCTCACCTGACTTGCCACAAGCATCGTCCATAATTGTACCTTTCGTGGCATAATGCTAAATGCTTGTCACTCGTCAACGAAATCACCCCCACTTTCCACTAGTGACCACTACCAAATACTTTCTCGGGTAAAGTCTATTAATCAGAAACCTATTTTCACAAATATATACATTTAGTAAACCAAGTTTTTTTTATTACCGACCTAGTATATTAAACTTTCAAATTTATGACAATATGGTAAATATTGTTACCATTTTATCACGTATACCCGGTCATTTTTATTATACAATATATTTTTAATACTAGACGAGTACCTGTATATAGCGGCGGAGATTGTCTCGTGACAGATAATAAACGATATGCGGTGTTGTGGTATGACATACGAGTAAATTGTAATTGCAAAGTGTTGTAACATGTGATAATTGAACTATAGATAGAATATCAATTAAACATGTACCACACAACATATAAAACTTTTAATGAAATGAAAATAAAACCTTCCATTAGTTATGTAATAATTAACGATATACAATATTGCGGTAAGTGTTTCATGTCACTTTTAAAATATAAAATGAAAATATCAAATATAATTGCAAATGGTTCTAACATGTGAAGACCCATTACTTACACAACAAATATCATATAACATATGAGCATTAGTTGGGTGGTTGACATCGAGTTTTAAAAGTCATTATAGAAATTATTGTTACACTTTTTTGTTATTTTATCTCTTTTCCGTGTTTTGTTAGTGTCAAGTCTAATATAAGACCATGCTTAAAAAACTCAGTTTTTGAATATAGAACAACAACGAACTTAAAAATTAGCCATAAGTAAAGCGTTAGAAAGAACACATCAAAACCTTTTTGGATTTAAGATATTTTCGGTTTAATTAATTTAACACATTAACCACAACTCTTTCACTATTTATATATTTATATCCAACTTTAATTTGCTTGATTCTTTTAAGATAACTAATTACTTATTTAACAATGATAATACATTAAGAAAGTCAAGTATTGTTGTGGAATGACGGGAGTATTAGCCCTTTTTCTTCCCGATTTACAGAATTACTAGTAGATGATATGGAAAAACTAACACTAATAAAAAGAGAAACAGAATTGTAAAGATCATTCTTGTGATTTGGTCAAATTACACGGTTGGTCCATATGATATCGAAATTGCAAAAATCGTACGCATGGGAAACCTTTTGGTTCCATTTTAGTCCTTTAATGAAGCAAAATAAATAAAATACCCTTGTCTTCGACCTTCTCTATTTTTAATATAAATTAATATTTTCTATTAAAAAATAAAAAGACACTCAAAATACACGACTAAAGCCCCAAAATTTTCTAGTTATCACACACATTTCACACAACACATATTTGGTTTTGTGATGATTGAATCCTTTCATATAAATATTTGCGTAGGTCGATTATCTATTGCTCTTAAATTTTACAAGATAGATCTTCATCTTTGTTAGAAAAAAATAATAAAAAATAGCCAAATTATATCAAACTGTGTAACTCTCTTCTATCGATCATAAAAATAACCAAATCAAACCTCTAATTAACATAATCAAAAACATTAATTCATCATCTTTAACTAGAACCTATTTCTTCCTCTTTTGAAAACAAAAAGCTCATAAAACAAATCAAAATCAAACGTACAAATTTGTATATGAAAAACAAAATCTAAAACCATCAAATTCAACCCATATGAGAATTCCTTAAATCGAATCAGATTTAGTGGCGTGGGTGGGTGAGATATCTGGATAGTGGGTGGGTGTCATTGGTGATGGTGGCGATTTGCAACGACGTAGGTGAGTAATATTGACGATGTAGGTGCCAGCGACGTGTGTGGCATATCTGGTAAAGTGGGTGGCATATCATGTGATGTGTGGGTGATAGTTGTTGTGATTTAAAAAGATGGTGTTCATGATTGGGGTTGATGCTATTCTATTCACTAATTAGAGATTAATAATCGCAGGTGTCGATTTGTATTCAGTGGGTGTAAAACCCGCATGCTTTTACCATGAATAGTACCCTTACGATCGTACGTACATGATTAGAACTTTCCTTTTATAGCATGTTTACGTTTCATGAACAAGAATTACAAGTATTACGTACGCGTTATAACACGATAAGTATTTATTACGTATTAAGACACGATAATTATTTCAATAATAATTATAATCACGAACATACGAACATGAAATCATGAACGTAAATAATCACGAGCTTAGTATTACGTATGTATGTATGTATATTTATTACGATTATGAATAAATATAATAATACACGAACGATAACTATTTTAATCACGTAAAACACGAACACGAGAATACACTAAATATTAGACACGGAAAACATTCGGGTTACCCCATGTGGGCCCCCTTACCCGCGGACAAGACAAGAAACAAGGTCCAAGCCCATGCAAATTTTACTAAACAAGGAAAAAGGGAAAACTTAGTTTCATAATAACAAAAATTAGAAATTAGGAAAAACCCTAATCTCTATTTCTCCTCTCCTTGGCCGCCGGGTAGAACACACACACAAGGTGTGTTTGGTTGATTTTTGGTGTTGATTTATTGCAAGGTTGTTAGTGTGTTCATCCTCCTTTGATTCACGTAATCGGTAAACCCTAAACCTCTTTTCTTTTATGATCTTGATTAATTAATCACATGAAATCATGAATGGTTTAAAAACAAGTTATAAATCATGTAATTAAACATGGGGGTAAAATAATTATGGTTAAGGGGTGTTTGTTTTTGGCCGACGCAAGAACCGAGCCCCAAGGGGGTCTCGGTTTATTTTTGATTCGCACCAACCGAGACCTCAAGGTCCCGGTGTGGTGTCTTGTGTCTCGGTAGCGGGAGGAAAGGAAACCCCGACCTCGGTCGGGGTATGTTTTGGCTCGGGTGGGTCTCGGCTAGAACAAGGACCACCACCGGCTTAAGTCGGTGGCTAAATAAGGAAAGCAGGGGGAACCCCCATGCCGCGGCAGCAAGGGTAACCACCGGCTAGCTGGTGGGACCTTTTGGCTAGCCGGCGGCTAGACTTGACCAATGGTGCGTTTGTGACCGGGTTCACGGGGTTCGTATATATGGTTCACGACATATTTAGATTAAACACGGGTTCGGTTCATGGGTTGTTTTTACAAGGTTAATTATTTTTGCAAGTTTATTTTTACAAGAATTAATTTAAATTAATTAAAACATGTACATGATTAATTTAATTTATACATGACTTAGGTTATTAATATTAGTATTAATACATGAATTTTAACCTAAGTAATTATCATTTTAATTAGACTATATAATTAATTAATTATTAAAATCATGACCTATAATTAATTAATTTACATGACTTAGGCTATATTATTAATAGATAATAATACATGTTTTAACCTATAGTGTATTTAATTCACATGAAATAATTAATAAACTATACAATTTAATTACATGACCTAGTATATTAATCAGTAAACACTTAAGCTTATATAATTAGCTTAATAATCTAGCTTATTTCTAATTATGGAAACTTTCTATTTTGAGAAACTTATTTACTTAAGGCAGCTAATCTATTTTGTTGGGAATTAATTTGATGAGACAAAACAAGTATAATGAAACAAGAAGAACTTATATGCAAATATCAAGCTTTACAAGAATATGGAGCCCTTTCATACAACTAGGAGGACTTATTAGCAAAAGATGGAGGGACTTCTAATGTAACTAAAGTTTTCTTGTAAGAAAAGTCTTGTATTCTATTATATAAAGAATACACAGGCGTAGGTTTTCATCATTCCCATTATTCACAATGTAGTCATAAAGCGTGTGTCGTGTGTCTAGGCGTATATGTTCATTGTAAACACTTCTAGGTTAGTTGGTTTGATTGTTAAGATTTAATGAGAAGTAAACGTTGGAAAAGAAACACCTTGTTCGTAATCAATGTTCTAATTCCGCTATGTTTGTTACATATGAATGTTGATTATCCTAGTAAGCTTAATCGATCCATGAATAATGGTTTCCACAATTGGTATCAGAGCGGGTGGCTCTCGATACTAGGAATCAACAAGGTGTCGAGTCGAAGAATGGTGAAAAAAGAAGAAAAACCCGTCTAGGGTTTATGGTCGAATTTTTCTGCGCAACCGTTTTCAAACAGCGATAAATCCTTCGTTAACCGTTGGATTTTGCTGCAATTTGGTATGGAGGTTTTCAGTATAGGTATCTAAGATCTCACCGGAGCGATCGTTTAGTTCAGGCCTCAAGAAAAAGTTATAGCTCGTCGAAGTTGGCTGCTGGTGAAGGTATAAATTTTCTGTTTTTGTCTTTTTATTAAATAAGATTTAGGGTTTTATCCCCTAAATCCTAGATCGAATTTAAAGCAGAAAAGTATGGGTTTTGAAGGCTGTTATATTGCATATTGATACAAGATTCGAGCTAAGGTTGATTTACAAACCCTAAGTTAGGGTTTCGATGCAAAATTTTGTAAACCCTAGATCCATCTTATTAAAACAAAGCAGCAGTAGGTTATGATGTGAGATGCGTTTGTTTGTGTTTGTCCACGTGATAGTTCAACTAATATTGCAAAAGCAAAAGAAGGTCTTCACCAGCCTCGTAATGGACAAAAGAAAAAGGTTGCAAGAGGTTAAAGCAACATGTACTTGTTTTGTGTGTCACGTGATAAATACTCAACTAGGCAAAGTAGTCCGGTTTGAATTAAAGGTGCATCAAACAAGTGGTCCACGTTTTGTGTTTGAAGGAAAAAAAAGTGTTTGATGTGATCATTGGTCCTTGCAAGAATATTATATACATCATGTTATGTTTTAAATAAGGATGACATGTGATATAACAATATGGGGTACTGTTGTTTTAATTCACGTTGATTTCCAAGAGAAAAAGCAAAAGTATAGCAGCGATGGTTCAAGACAAAGGCAAAGATCGTGATTGATTTGGTTATATAAGGAAAAGATTTGGTCGTTTGTATATAGCTGCTTCTGTGATGTGGACCTCATGATGTTCACATGGTAATTTACAAGAAAAGAGGTACATTTATTTCTAAAAGATATTTTTGTTTGTTCAATACTACTCCATCTTGTGTGATAAGAAAGATGGGTAGTCACGTGAGCTGCTATAGCAGCAGTCAAGAAAAGTTAATAGAAGGCAACAAAAAGAAGTGATCGTGATATGTATACTGTAGTAAAGAAAGCTATAGCAGACGTGATCAAGGAGGAGGTTGAAGTCACAGATGGTGTCAGTGGTTTATCGAGCCGCTGACAAGAATAAAACACACGCTGACAAGGAAGACGCTGATACGTGAAAGCTAGACGCTGATACGTGAAAGCTAGACGCTGACACGTGTTGTCCGATATACGGTTTTTAAGCGCTGACAAGTATTGTTCGATATCAGTCAATACATACAGAAGATATATTGGATGATTTAGGATCTCGGATAGAACTATCTGATTAAATTTTTATGGCTCGTTTTTTAAGATTGTGTTTGGTACAATAAAGTTTTATTTGATTATGTGACAAGGCTAACCTTGCGGTTACGTACCGACTTGGATTAGAAGCAGAACGCCGACAGAGGCAGCAGTTGCATAAAAGAAGAGGATGATATTGTACTTAGATGATTTTCATTGCAAATTGGAGGTTTCGATGAAGACGTTTGTTTATTACTTATTTGATGTTGGAGTTGTTTTTCACAGGTTTGTCTCTTATTATATCTCAAATGGACACTTACATTTGTAGATAACTTGTTTGTGCTTACATTGTTGGTGACGAAGACTTGTCATATCTAACAATCTTCTCTTGCTATCACTTGAAGGAGT
Organism: Glebionis coronaria; assembly: GCA_025667525.1. NCBI lineage: Eukaryota > Viridiplantae > Streptophyta > Magnoliopsida > Asterales > Asteraceae > Glebionis > Glebionis coronaria. The sequence continues at coordinate 120,287,118 of CM046877.1, forward strand.
TACATTATCGTGCTCAGTGTCTCACAAAAGATGAGGATTTTGACAAGAGACCGAGGTCTGCTTATACTTTAACGTTTTCATATAAGTTCGACGTCACATGGATAGTGCAAGATATAAGGTACAAGCTTGGGAGATTTCACTTCTTCAACAAATAGGTTATATTCGTTTTTTTTCATTCGTAATCTACAATTAGAGTCTACATGGTTCGTGATTCATTTACATGCACCACTCAAGGGGAAGCGTTTATTAGTTGTTTAACTTTAGAAGACCCCTATTGGATGAGATAAAAAGGGGAAGAAGATTCAAAGATCAAGGTATGCAACTTAATTTTATGTGGTGATATGTTTTACAAGAAATCTTACTTTAAGGGGAAGCTTGTTTCATTCGTGAAAGATCAAGATTTGAAGATTGGTTTTGTTATCATCAAATAGGGGAAGATTGTTGGGAATTAATTTGATGAGACAAAACAAGTATAATGAAACAAGAAGGACTTATATGCAAATATCAAGCTTTACAAGAATATGGAGCCCTTTCATACAACAAGGAGGACTTATTATCAAAAGATGGAGGGACTTCTAATGTAATTAAAGTTTTCTTGTAAGAAAAGTCTTGTATTCTAGTATATAAAGAATACACTGGCGTAGGTTTTCATCATTCCTATTATTCACAATGTAGTCATAAAGCGTGTGTCGTGTGTCTAGGCATGTATGTTCATTGTAAAAACGTCTAGGTTAGTTGGTTTGATTGTTAAGGTTCAATGAGAAGTAAACGTTGGAAAAGAAACACCTTGTTCATAATCAATGTTCTAGTTCCGCTATGTTTGTTACATATGAATGTTGATTATCCTAGTAAGCTTAATCGATCCATGAATAATGGTTTCCACATATTTATGGAAACTTTCTATTTTTAGAAACTTATTTATTTTAAGCAGTAAATCTATTTTTGGAAACTTTCTATTTTTGGAAACTTTCTATTTTTGGAAACTTTCTATTTTTGGAAACTTTCTATTTGAAAACTTTCTATTTTAGGAAACCTGCTATTTTTAGAAAGTTACTTATTATTACACAACAAGTATAATAATACATGAAATACAAGAAATACTTAAATAGAATAGATAGAATACATGATAAACACAGTATAAATCTTAAATCAATAAAATATGACATGAACATATAAAACAAGCTAAGACATGATATAAAACCAGTTACGTACTCAGTAATCAGATACTTATACACGTATGTATTTATGTAGCATTAGTGATACCGAAGTAGGACTCTTATCCGTTCGTCTTCTTCGTTCACTGGACAGGTACAGATTCTTCGTCCTTTCAGTATGGACATTCTTCCTTATTAGGATTTCCCCGTATGCAGCCAACTGTTTTCCCCAGTATATGTTTTATATCTTTTGAATTGCTTATGTTTAATTAGAATACCTAAAGTCATATACATGCATGACCAGTTTCACCTAGTTATGGAGGTACCATAACCATAACACTGGAGGCACTAGTGTTATGACTTCACCACGACGGAGTGATAGCTCGTGGCGTCCCTTCAACTTTTGGCCATATTATTATTATCAGGTGGGGCGTATGGGTGCATCCTAGTTTACATGTTTTCTGCAGATTATTCACGTGAATGTGGTTTGTGCCTTGCATCCTATACAAGGAGCTGATCCCTCCTACCCAAACCAATATATTAAATTAGAGGCAGCCCCTCTAATTTGCATGACGAGGTCACCCCTCCAAGTATTCATGCATGTTGATAATTCATGACCTATATTGGCTAATGTTAAATATGTTAAATAGTTTTTACAAGATAAACATAAGGCTTTTCAAAATATAAAACCAGTTTTACTAAGGTATAACCAGGTTATCCAGGACTTAGTCTTTTCCGCTGCTTCATGCTTATATGCTTATATTATTCAAGCTTTACTTGTATATCTTTGCACTGAGCGTTATGCTCAGCTGTGACAACCCTGGTTTTGAGGTTCGTCACTTAGTTTTATTTTGTGCTAGTTACGTGTCTTTACGTGTTTATGTGCTTATTGGTGGGTATAGTTTGTGGTTTGGATATCGTTTCCGGTACGGGGTACCTTGTGAGTGAAACGATGTGTGATGATTTCATGTTTATGAGTTCACATGGTAGTGACTATGAAGTGAGATGGTGTTATTTAGTGGTTTTACGTATACGTATATGTATATAGAAAATCGTATTTTTACGATTTACGGTTTAGCATTTAGAGGTCTCGGATGAGGTAATTAGTCATATGGATATTTTCGGGATGGTTTTAAGTCATTTAGGACTTAGTTATAAAGTTTATTTCAAAATTTGAGATTTTTTTATAAAAGTGTATATTTTACGACTTTTACGGTAAAGCGCGTAAATTTGACTAGTTTTACGGTTTTGAGGTTTTGGAGGCTTTAGGAGCTGAAATAAATTAAGGTAAATGAAGGTAATATTAATAACATAATATTAAATAATAAAAAAACGAATTTGAGGGGGGTTAGGTCGGTTTTGGCCGATTAAAGAAAAGGAAAAAAAGGAAAAAAAAAGAGAAAAAGAAAAGTTGTATTGGGCTTGGACTGGTGCAGTGTATTAAAACAATATTAGTAAAAAAAACATACGATTCATCATAAAAAAAAGAAGAAACGCAGCCATGGTGGAAAGAAAAAGAGAAGAAGAAAAATTAGGGTTTTCAAAATCTTGATTTTTGATCAATTGAAGGTACAATATTGTTTAATGTTTGTTCTTATTTAATTAAACATGTATACATCAACATATGATGGATTTAGGTTAGGGTTTATATTAAAGTTTGTATTCTAATGATATATTAATGATTACATAAATTAGGGCTTGTAATTAGTGGGATTAGGGTTAATTAATTAAGTTAATTTGATTAAACCCGTTTTTAAAAACTGGGCAGAATTTTTGGGTCATTGTTTTGATCATATAGAGAGTTCTACAAACTCTTATTTTACGATCCAAGTATCCCTGAAAAGGTAATTGAAGTGGCTTTCCAATGCAAGAAACGAGAACTAAATTGGAGGTAGGGAAGTGGGTCAAAAATAGGTTACAACAGTCGGAGGTCAAAACAGTTTTATAATCAGCCTGTTTTCTTTTTAAGTTTTGGGTTGTTTGGGGTACTTAGGGTTGCATCAGGATCTTCTCACAAACATGAGAGATGGTTTATATATTGTAGTAAGTTTCTGCACTTGGTCTAAGGTTGTGGTTTAGGGTAAGACCCCTTAATTGTAACAAACTTTTCGTATGTTTAAAATTAGGAAATCTGGAATGACAAAAGTATATATATATATATATATATATATATATATATATATATATATATATATATATATATATATATATATATATATATATATATATATATATATATATATATATATATATATATATATATATATATATATATATATATATATATATATATATATATATATATATATATATATATATATATATATCGGGGCCTTAACAATAGCTTTAAGGTTAGGGCAAGTGGGAGGTGTTAGCTAACATATGTAAGGGTATGAATATTCCTTTTACAGAAACCATGGGTATCTTTAAGTGGACGTTTGACTTAAAGTTTGGAGACCTAAAATTGGGACTGTTTTGTGTAAAATATAAACAGGATAGTTATTAAACTTAACCAAGTTAAGGACTTGTTAGGGAAGGTTAATGGGGTGTTTAGAGCTTATCAACGAGGTATTTATATGGGAGTAGGCTAGATGTCCATCATAGGTTGATGAGCCATCTTAGTGGTTGGTTTATGTATTGATTGCGTGTTTTTGGTTTGTTAGCTTGTTGCTAGTGCGAGGACTTTTGGAGAAGCAATCAGGTGAGTTTCATAGTCCCATGTTTATTATTGTTTTTGACTTCCAGATGGGATGGAAGAGACACTGTGTTGAGTTATTTATAAATTGATGCTTTGAATGTTTTTATGGTTTGAGATGGACTTGTATGTACATTATGTGATTAACTGCTATGTGATTCTTGTTTGTGTATGATTTGGATCGGAAAGGTACATAGGTGTATGGGCGCCTATGGTACCATGGTTGTTGGTAAGGCGTGATGCCTTGGAAATTATGGTTGTTGGTAAGACGTGATGCCTTGGAAATTATGGTTGTTGGTAAGGCGTGATGCCTTGGAAATTATGGTTGTTGGTAAGGCGTGATGCCTTGGAAATTGTGTTTGTTGGTAAGGCGTGATGCCTTGGTATTGTGATGATTGATTGAACATGAATGCTATTTGTTAATACATAATTGTAGCGCATTGTCCATATGTTATTGTGTTGTTGGTTTTTATTCACAGATTATAACTATTTTGGTGTTGGAGTCTAAACCTATGACTCTCACCAACATTATGTTGACGTGTTTTAGTGTCTCTTTCAGGTGATATTATGGTTAAGCTTGAGAACATAAGTGGCTAGGATTTGGAGAGCGTAGGATATGCATTTAGAAGGAGATCCCCGTTCCTTCTTTGCTTTGTTTGTTCATTTATCTAGTGATACTGTTGGCACCTATATGTTTGTTTGTTGGTGTTATTTGTTTGTCTTGGGTAAGAGGTAGGACTGTTACCTACTTACCTAGACTCCTGCATTGTTGAGATATTGTCATGACATTTGTGTCACCATTTTATGACATTTCTTATATCATTTAGTTATCTCTATAGACACGCTATTGTTGTGATGATATCCATACGTCGTGCCCCATATTCTGCCATGGTGGGGTGTGACAGAATGGTATCAGAGACAATGGTTATAGAGAATTAGGTTGCCTAGTCGTGTAGCCTAGTCTATAGCTTAAGGGTCCCTGCATATAGGCGTCATAGGAGTATGTGTGCATTTTATAATAACTGATGTGTTTGGATGTTATTTATTGCGATGTTTTGACTAGTATGAATTGAACCGTAGTAAGTTCATGCTTAGTCAAATGTTATTTTCTTTTCGGGTTTGTGACTAGTGCGGGTTGAACCATAATCGTCCACGCTAGTCACTGTTGTATTTTGCATAAATTGTGCACTATAGTACATAATTTAGTACAAGGTAGTTTCTATCTTTTGTCGAGTTATTTTACATACCTGGGGTATGTTATTTTTCTTTTGAGTTTAAGTCATGTTCCCTAAGAATCATGTGGTGATTCGAGTTACTAGGAGTACATGGGTAGGAAGGATTTTAAGTTGTTTCCACTCTTACGGGCGACATGACTTATAACCGTTTATGTTTTCGTTTTGGATTTAGTCTAGGCTGTTTTAGCTAGACTATGGATTTATATATTTCAATAGTTTTACTATGTTATTTTAATAGATGGAGTTTTGGACTTTATTGTTTATGTGGTTATGAGCTTATGTGAGTAGATGGATTTATGTGTTATATGTTGTATTAATTCTTATAAGTGTCATTATAGGAGGGAGTGCATTGGAGGAAGGGTGATTGTATAAGTATGGTGGCCAACATAGTTATACCCAAGTACCACAACTTCAATGGGTTCTCAAGTATGATTGCATGAAAGAGGGTTAGTACATGCTTGTATATGATGAGATGTAGAATTTGGGTATACGTATAATATATGGGTTTTGTGCCTTGTTGTGGCATGGTGAGATGGTGAAAAGGTGATTACTTGTATGGAAAAACGAGTGTATGACGCGATCGACTTGATATGTATGATAACGAGTATGTTTTGGGAGATTTAATAGGTATATATATGCGGATGTATATATACTACTACGTGTTAGGTTATGGTATATGGTCGTTCACTAGTTATTATAACTTGAACGTACCTTGTGTTTGTTCGTGTTTTATGGTGCCGGAGTTTGTTGGAGTTCCAACGACGTTTTGAATCTTTTGAAGTGTGTCTTGTAGCGTATTCTTTGAGTTTCGTATTTCACGTGTACGTTTTAAAATGGTGTTTTTGGTTTCAAGTCTATTGAAATAACTTGGGATTTCTTTTGAGATAATGAAATCTTTTGTGTTGGGTCTTTCATTTCTTTTGGTCGGTATATATTGAGTTAGATGGTTGGCTGTATTCGGTAAAATAAGGGTAGGGTGTTGGAGTCGTGTTTGAAACAAGGTGCAACATAAGATTTCTTTTTAATCAACACTTCTATATTTTAAATTCTAAAAGACTTTCTTTGAAATAAAGCGAAGTAAAAATTTCTTTCTACCTACATAGTTTATATAATTGAGTTTGACCTATTTATGTCATTTATAATTATTTATACAAGGTTAAATTGATTTTATGAAGATTACACATACAAATACATTTTTCATTTAAAAGGATTGCATTAATCACTAAGTTTATTCTTTAGTTTAAAACTAGTATAAAATTGTTTTGGTCATAACTTGTTCGTTTTTAGAGCTTTTTGAGAGATTCAAAAGCCAAAAATTATGTACTCGGAACGTACTTTTCAAATATTCAGAAAGTATAGCCATAGGAGGTCAGTGGACTGGTCGGAATTGTTGTACAAGTGTCGGGTTCAAGGTTGAGTTGTGAATAGTAGTTTATTTTATTTGGGGTGCACGGGATACCTAGTCCTTGGGTTGAGTTTTGAGATTGACTAGAAGGTTGTTTGTAGATGGTTTGAGTCACATAGATGTGGGGGGTACTAATAAATGGATAAAAAAAGATATATATTCTTTTGGAAAAGTCGATCTTTTGCACGGTTTAAATAATATGTCGCGGGGCGTAATATGTTTTGGTTGCCATTGGGTGTTTCTTGGATTATTTTTCGTTGTCATGGGACATTTTGAAATGATACACGTTTTGGGTTTGAGTTTTCTTTTGAGTCTCGTGGTTTTTGACTTGTTTTAACTGGTGCACGTGAAATGTCGTTAGTTATCCGTGGGTTGATTCGTTGATCGTATCTGATGGATTCAGGATGTAGTTTTGGTTTCGTATTGTTCGGGAGCGTTGAGGTAGTCATATGAAGACTGGGTAGCGCCTACACGCATAAGTAGGTGACCATGAGAGAACGGTCGGAATACCCTAGTGGGGAGGAAAGAGGTTCGTAGACGAACTAATGTGGGTATGAGGTCTATTAGGAGTGCCAAAGGAGATGAATAGAGAGTTGTGAAAGGTATGGAAATTGGCACAAGTAACGTGCCATTGAGAGTGTTGAAAGGGGATATTGTTCGTAAGGAATGTTTGTTTTCTAAAAAATTCCTGAAATTTAGTAGGTTTGCCTATTATTTTAAGGTAGAACCATAAATAGAGCAAGTAGGAGAAGTGAGAGGAGTTGTAGTTAGTGTCTTTCCAAGGCAAATCGTTGATGGAGTGATTTAAAAACAAGAGCTGTTAGAAATTGCAACGGATGAAAGGTAAAAGTTGAGTTGCTTAGTAGTAGATTGGATGTGGAAAGCAGTTGAGTGGTATGATGAGAGGAAGCATTGGCCTTTTAAAATGCGTGTAGAATTTTGCAAGTAGAACGAGGTAAGAACTTATTCGTATTGTCGCTGAGAGAGGGTGCAAGGAGGACATAGTTGAAACTGCTAAGGATGTTGTATGAACGCTTTGGGATTACGGTTATGAATTTGGCTTCGCCAAAGCACTAGCAGTTTTCATGGTGTCAATGAACCAAGTGTGCATGAACGTGTATAAACGAGTTGTCATCGGGAGCATCGACGACATCTTGACCTACTCAAATCTGAGAAGGAGAGTGAGGCGAATTATGTGTTGGTTTTGGAGTGGAGTTATACGTGAGATTTTCAAGTGTGAGTTTTAGTATTAAATTTACTATGGTGAGTAGTTAGAGATGATGGCATATCATGGAACCAGCAAGGGGCGAAGTGAAGAAGGATGAGGAAGCATTTTGGAGGCTGAAGAGGTGGATTGGATAATGAGCCGATCTTGGCATTATCGGAAGGACTGAATGAATTCGCGAAGCATGACGACATGTGGAGCAAGGATTTGGATGTGTACGAGAACGACAAGAAAGGCGATTGCTTATACGTTGCAGGAACTGAAGATTTGGAAGAACTGGATAGACTTAGTTAGTGGAGCTGGACTGTTATATCTGCCTAGAATGCTAGAGGCATTTGGTGTACGAGACGTGGAGAATGATCTGTACGGATCATGAACGTCTCCAACACATATTCAATCATCTTGATTGAACTTTTGGCAAAGGTGGTGGGTGGAGTTAATTGATGAAAGAAAATTGCAAGGCCAAGTACCATCTGGGAAAGACAAGCATGGTCGATGAGACATGGAATAAGAAGGATGAGGCGAAACTAAGACGAACTTGAACTATTGGGATGACGTATTAGGGCGGTTTGGATAAAGGATATAGGTTGCACGAGTTGAGTTGTCTAAAGCAGAGAACGCGTCAACATGTATGTTGCGTGGCTTGGACAATCATATGGAGAAAAGGGACGTAGACTATATTTCCTACATAGTTAGGAGTAGCTTAGAAAGGGCGATGTAAGGACGAAGTTGGTGGAAGGGATACATAACGCGGTGGAGGAATAAGTATGACGAGAGTTGAGTGATAGTCGATAGACAGACTAATTCATCTCATATTTCAAGAGGAATGAGAAGTTACGTAGTTGAGAAGTTGGAAGGATTGCGTACGGATGTGATGGAATAGAGGGTTCTGCGTAAAAGTTAGCCTAATATGTAAGGAATGTCTTATGAAGGATAGGCAAGGGAGATATTTATACAACCTTAGGAGTTACACTGAGGGAATGAGTGATTGATTTAGAGGGAGTTAGGAAACTCTTTAGCGATGGCTGAGTTTTCATAATGATAAGTTATCATACTAAAAGTCGATAAAGGCCATTTGAGGCACTATATGAAAGGATAGGGTGAGTTATCCCCATTGTGTACTAGAATTGGTAAGAGAGGCTACTAATGTGGTAATGATGTTTGTGGAAAGGATGAGAGCAACAAGGGATGCTATGTAGAAAAGGAGGAAACCACTAGAGTTAGTGGCAAAGTTATGTAGGGAGTTTCACCCATAGTAACGGGTGGTACGTTTTGGTAGAATGGAAGAGTTGATGTAGAGTTTTGTAGGTCCATTTATGATCTTTGGAAAGATCGGACCATTAGCTTATGAGCATAGAATTACCTGGGGGAAATTGAGTGGTATACATGATATATTTCATGTATTAAGATTGGTAAATGTTGTTTGAGAATGCATATTTGCATGTTCGGTTATTCGGGATTTGTGCTAATAAGAGTCTTTGTTTTATCAAAGAGTCATTTGTGAAATTTGTTGATTGTGAAGTAAAGAGGTTGGCAACAAATTTAAATATTGTTGGTTAGAATATGTGGTAATTTGAGACTTGAACTAAAGTTCACATGGAAATGAGAGGAGATCGTTTAGAACAAGTATCCTCATGTGATTTGTTGTTTGCGTGTTTGATCCTAAGGAGTAAATCTCAGGACGAGATTTCTATTAGGAGGGAGTGATGTGACAACCCTGGTTTTGAGGTTCGTCACTTAGTTTTATTTTGTGCTAGTTACGTGTCTTTAGGTGTTTATGTGCTTATTGGTGGGGTATAGTTTGTGGTTTGGATATCGTTTCTGGTACGGGGTACCTTGTGAGTCAAACGATGTGTGATGATTTCATGTTCATGAGTTCACATGGTAGTGACTATGAAGTGAGATGGTGTTATTTAGTGGTTTTACGTATACGTATATGTATTATAGAAAATCGTATTTTTACGATTTACGATTTAGCATTTAGAGGTCTCGGATGAGGTAATTAGTTATATGGATATTTTTCGGGATGGTTTTAAGTCATTTAGGACTTAGTTATAAAGTTTATTTCAAAATTTGAGATTTTTTTATAAAAGTGTATATTTTACGACTTTTACGGTAAAACGCGTAAATTTGACTAGTTTTATGGTTTTGAGGTTTTGGAGGCTTTAGGAGCTGAAATAAATTAAGGTAAATGAAGGTAACATTAATAACATAATATTAAATAATAAAAAAAAAGAATTTGAGGGGGGTTAGGTCGGTTTTGGCCGATTAAAGAAAAAGAAAAAAAGGAAAAAAAAGAGAAAAAGGAAAGTTGTATTGGGCTTGGACTGGTGCAGTGTATTAAAACAATATTAGTAAAAAAACATACGATTCATCATAAAAAAAAGAAACGCAGCCATGGTGGAAAGAAAAATTAGGGTTTTCAAAATCTTGATTTTTGATCAATTGAAGGTACAATCTTGTTTAATGTTTGTTCTTATTTAATTAAACATGTATACATCAACATATGAATGATTTAGGTTAGGGTTTATATTAAAGTCTGTATTCTAATGATATATTAATGATTACATAAATTAGGGCTTGTAATTAGTGGGATTAGGGTTAATTAATTAAGTTAATTTGATTAAACCCGTTTTTAAAAAATGGGCAGAATTTTTGGGTCATTGTTTTGATCATATAGAGAGTTCTACAAACTCTTATTTTACGATGCAAGTATCTCTGAAAAGGTAATTGAAGTGGCTTTCCAATGCAAGAAACTAGAACTAAATTGGAGTTAGGGAAGTGGGTCAAAAACAGGTTACAACAGTCGGAGGTCAAAACAGTTTTGTAATCAGCCTGTTTTCTTTTTAAGTTTTGGGTTGTTTGGGGTACTTAGGGTTGCATTGGGATCTTCTCACGAACATGAGAGATGATTTATATATTGTAGTAAGTATCTGCACTTGGGCTAAGGTTGTGGTTTAGGGTAATACCCCTTAATTGTAACAAACTTTTTGTATGTTTAAAATCAGGAAATCTGGAATGACAAAGTATATATATATATATATACATATATATATATATATATATATATATATATATATATATATATATATATATATATATATATATATATATATATATATATATATATATATATATATATATATATATATATATATATATATATATATATATATATATATATATATATATATATATATATATATATATATATATATATATATATATATATATATATATATATATATATATATATATATATATATATATATATATATATATATATATATATATATCGGGGCCTTAACAATAGCTTTAAGGTTAGGGCAAGTGGGAGGTGTTAGCTAACATATGTAAGGGTATGAATATTCCTTTTACAGAAACCATGGGTATCTTTAAGTGGACGTTTGACTTAAAGTTTGGAGACCTAAAATTGGGACTGTTTTGTGTAAAATATAAACAGGATAGTTATTAAACTTAACCAAGTTAAGGACTTGTTAGGGAAGGTTAATGGGGTGTTTAGAGCTTATCAACGAGGTATTTATATGGGAGTAGGCTAGATGTCCATCATAGGTTGATGAGCCATCTTAGTGGTTGGTTTATGTATTGATTGCGTGTTTTTGGTTTGTTAGCTTGTTGCTAGTGCGAGGACTTTTGGAGAAGCAATCAGGTGAGTTTCATAGTCCCATGTTTATTATTGTTTTTGACTTCCAGATGGGATGGAAGAGACACTGTGTTGAGTTATTTATAAATTGATGCTTTGAATGTTTTTATGGTTTGAGATGGACTTGTATGTACATTATGTGATTAACTGCTATGTGATTCTTGTTTGTGTATGATTTGGATCGGAAAGGTACATAGGTGTATGGGCGCCTATGGTACCATGGTTGTTGGTAAGGCGTGATGCCTTGGAAATTATGGTTGTTGGTAAGGCGTGATGCCTTGGAAATTATGGTTGTTGGTAAGGCGTGATGCCTTGGAAATTATGGTTGTTGGTAAGGCGTGATGCCTTGGAAATTGTGTTTGTTGGTAAGGCGTGATGCCTTGGTATTGTGATGATTGATTGAACATGAATGCTATTTGTTAATACATAATTGTAGCGCATTGTCCATATGTTATTATGTTGTTGGTTTTTATTCACAGATTATAACTATTTTGGTGTTGGAGTCTAAACCTATGACTCTCACCAACATTATGTTGACGTGTTTTAGTGTCTCTTTCAGGTGATATTATGGTTAAGCTTGAGAACATAAGTGGCTAGGATTTGGAGAGCGTAGGATATGCATTTAGAAGGAGATCCCCGTTCCTTCTTTGCTTTGTTTGTTCATTTATCTAGTGATACTGTTGGCACCTATATGTTTGTTTGTTGGTGTTATTTGTTTGTCTTGGGTAAGAGGTAGGACTGTTACCTACTTACCTAGACTCCTGCATTGTTGAGATATTGTCATGACATTTGTGTCACCATTTTATGACATTTCTTATATCATTTAGTTATCTCTATAGACACGCTATTGTTGTGATGATATCCATACGTCGTGCCCCATATTCTGCCATGGTGGGGTGTGACATCAGCCGTTTTCCTTTTCATGTTCCCAAAACGGCAGGTACTCAGGGGCGCTCGTAGACTTTAAGCGTACGTGCATATGGATTGGAAGCTTCCTAGTCTTCTTTACTTTATGCGTTTCTTTATACTTTGATACTCATTTCCATTGATATTGTTTAGTCCTTTCATTTACGGTACTTATGTTTGTGTGTGATGAGTTCTACTTTTGGGGTACCGATGTTTGATTCCGGTATTTCCTTTATGGTCATTTAATGTTTTATACATTTATCCTTGTATGCTTTGATGACACGCCATAATCACGCGTGACATTCCATTTATCAAAATGGGGTGTTATAATTATGGTATCAGAGCAAAGGTTTAGACCTGTAGGCTCTCAAAACACGACCTGTGATTAGTGGGTAGTCACTATGGTCTTCCTAGAACTGACAGTCGGTTTTCATGCATTCATCATTTTCATGCATACATATATATGTCATTGTCGCAGGTTTATGACTAAGTAATGTTTGGTACAGGACTGGCCCTATTTAGTCGCATGTGTTTTATCGAAACTGTTAAATTTGGGACCGACCCATTGGCGTCCCCTCGCCATGTCTTTTGTTTTGAGTGAACTTACCATAGGCGTTCACTCTCGCGCATACAAAAGTTTTCATACTGCATCATGCATTCATGTACTAGTTTTCCTGCATAAAATTTTTCTCATGATTTATTGGTATAAATTTTTTTCATGTATATAGTTTATTTTTTAATCAGTTTAATCATGTATTTTATGTTATACTGTCAGATGGTTCTCACACGCGAGCAAGAGCAACTCAATGCAGCAATCCAAGCTTCAATGAAAGCTATGCTTCCTCAGCTGAGGAACGAAAACAGGGCTGAGGTTTAGGCTGCCAACAACCAGCAGCAACACCCAGTACCTCCACCACCTCCTCCAGCAACATTGGTCACATGGCTGGAGAGATTCAATAAGCTCCGCCCTAGAGCTTTCGAGAGAACAAATAGCCCCAGTGAATATGAAAGCTGGTTGGCTCACATTGAGAAGATCTTCGATGCTATGGGTTGTGACCCTGTCTTCAAGTCGAGGTTGGTGTGCTACCGATTCGAAGGTGATGTACTATCATGGTGGATGGCACTGAATCAGTCTGAGGGAGGTGATAATTGGGTGGCTTGTTTGAATTGGGCTCAGTTCAGGGATTTGGTGATGGGACAGTTCTTTCCCAAGGCTGAGCAAGAAAAGCTGAAGAGGGAGTACCATGGGATCCGACAGAGAGCTGGGGAGAATAGCAACGAGTTCATGCAGCGTTTTCTTTCCTTGGCTGGTTTCCTTGGTGCAGCAGCAGGTGCTACTGAAGAGCAAGCACACCACTTCAGGTGGGCTCTTCGTACATCGGTCGCAAAAAACTTGGTGTGTGCTACGTTCAACACGATAGCACAAGTGGCCGATGCAGCACATGAGCTGGAGATGCTGTAGGAAAGAGATGAGTTCGTGGAAGCAGAAAGACCCGATAAGAGGTAAACATTCGTATTCAAACGGTGACCAATCTGTATTCTTTCAGTATATGTCAATATTTCATCTCTTAAATATGTATCTTCCAAGCAGAAGACTGGGGACGGGTCTCAGCTAGCGACTCAGCAACAGCCTAATCAGCCCAAGGGAAATGGTCTGACTCACGACCGTTCTGCTACGGATAGGCGTGGCGGTAATGATAATTACCGTAACAACGCTAGACACTCCAACAGCAGCAGGTCCTTATACTTACGTATTTCCTTATGATTAGATGTTATAATTCTTAATTCTGACACATTAGCAAATCTTCTACCAGGAATCATGGTAACGGGAAGGACCAGAACCAGAGAGGTTCACAGCCTAACCGTCCAGCTATCACTGGTATTCCATTTTATGATTTATCCGCATTGTCCTTTGTACCTTTTACCATGTCTCATGTATATTGTTCTTATCAGGCTCTCAACCAGTCAGGACACCTACTGGAGGATATACTCATCCTCTTTGCTCTACTTGCCACCGTAGGAACCCAGGGCCATGTCGCTGCGACAACGACGCATGCTACAAGTGTGGTCTTCCTGGCCATCGCATGAAGGATTGACGCAAGGGCGAGATGGAGGGTACATCGGGACATGCTGATACCAAGCCGCCTCCTACTAGTGGACGCATTTACACGACATCTCACGATCAGGCCAACAAGTCTACATGTACCATCACTGGAATCTTGTATATGTATGGTCAAGCTGCATGTGTTCTGTTTGATACGGGTGCTGCTCACTCGGTCATTTATACTGCTTATGCCAAGAATGTTAGGATACTCCCCATGCCACTAGAGAATATGCTGAGTATTTCCACGCCTTTGAGAAACTCTGTACGCATAACCCATGTGTACAAGAGCCTTCCCCTAGAGTTTGATGACAAGGTTCGTCCTGTTGACGCACTTCCGCTGGACATCAATGATTTTGACATGATATTGGGCATGGATTGGCTATCCAAGCATCATGCTACCATAGACTGCCATTCATATCGAGTCATCTTCGATGATGTTAATGCGCCAAAGTACATTCACAATGGGTTCGTACCCAGCAGGTCTGTACAAATCATATCAACCCTGCAAGCACGTGCATTACTTTCACATGGTTGTGAGGGTTATCTAGCTACTATTCATCACATGGATGCTGAATCCCTATTAATTCAGGATCAGCCGATAGTGTCAGAATTTATAGATGTATTTCTAGATGAACTTCTAGGCATACCACCTGCACGTGAAGTAGAATTTAATATCGAGCTCATCCCAGGAGCTGAGCCGATTTCCAAGGCTCCTTATCGCTTGGCTCCCATAGAGTTGAAGGAGCTGAAGGATCAATTGCAAGAACTTCTGGAACGAGGCTTTATTCGACCGTGTGCATCTCCATGGGGCGCTCCGGTCTTATTCGTTAAGAAGAAGGACGGCAGTATGCGTCTTTGCATAGACTATCGCGAGCTCAACAAGATTACCATCGGGATTAGGTATCCACTACCACGTATAGACGATCTGTTTGACCAACTCCAAGGGGTCAAACATTTCTCCAAGATTGATCTAAGGTCGGGCTATCATCAGCTACGGGTTAAGGACCAGGACATCGCCAAAACTGCTTTCCGTATACGCTATGGCCACTACGAATTTGTAGTCATGCCATTTGGCCTTACCAATGCTCCAACAGTATTCATGGATTTGATGAACAGAATCTTCCATGAATTTCTGGACATAGTCGTCATTGTCTTCGTTGACGACATCCTGAAATTCTCTAAGTCCAAGGAGGAACACGAAGACCATCTTCGTACAGTACTACAGATTCTTCGCAAGAAGCAGTTGTATGCTAAATTCTCCAAGTTTGAGTTCTGGTTAGACAAGGTGGCATTCTTAGGTCACATTGTATCAGCAGAAGGAATCACGATGGATCCAGCGAAGGTTGAGGCTATTACCAAGTGGCCGAGGCCGACATCAGCGACTGAAGTCCGCAGTTTCCTAGGCTTAGTTGGTTATTACCGTAGGTTCATGGAGAACTTTTCCCGCTTAGCACTACTATTGACCAAACTGATGCGGAAAGGGGAGAAATTCGTCTGGACTGAAGAACGAGAGAAGAGCTTTAAATACCTAAAGCAGAAGTTAGTATCTGCACCGATTCTTACTCTCCCATCTGGTACAGGTGGATTTCAGATCTACGGTGATGCATCGGGGAAGGGACTTAGATGTGTTCTCATGCAACATGGGAAAGTGATCGTGTACGCTTCACGGCAGCTTAAGCTCTATGAGGAAAATTACCCTACGCATGACTTGGAACTTGCAGCAGTCGTGTTTGCATTGAAGATATGGAGGCACTACTTGTATGGAGAATCATGTGACATTTTCACGGACCACAAGAGTTTGAAGTATATCTTCACTCAGCGTGAATTGAACATGAGACAGAGGAGATGGTTAGAGCTGTTGAAGGATTATGACATTAATCTACAGTATCATCCTGGCAAGGCGAATGTAGTGGCAGATGCACTTAGCAGAAAGTATGGAATGATAAACGGCATTAAAATTGAGGAAATCATAAGAGACTTGGAGCGACTAGAGTAGAGATCATGGTACGTGGACAACACGGTTACTGGGCTAATCTTAGAGTGGAACCCGAGTTACTCTCTAAGATTAAGGAAGCTCAGAAGGATGATGGTGAAATCTGGGCGATAATTCAGAATTTGGAGAAGCAGCAAAATTTCGAGTAGACGCAGATGGTATCTTATGGCAGGGCACGAGACTTTGTGTTCCTGATGACAAAGAACTCCGGGAAGCATTGTTAGGTGAGGCTCATAGCTCCCCATTCTCTATCCATCCTGGTTCGACCAAGATGTACCATGACATCAAGCAGTACTTTTGGTGGAGTGGTATGAAACAAGATGTTGCTACTTACGTCTCCAAATGTCTTACCTGCCAGCAGGTTAAGATCGAGCATCAGCGATCTGGCGGTCTTCTTCAACCGTTAGATATTCCAGAGTGGAAGTGGGACAAAATCACCATGGATTTTGTTACTGGTCTTCCGCCGACAAAGAAGAAGCACGATGCAATTTGGGTTATCGTTGATCGACTTACCAAATCAGCTTATTTCTTACCGATCCGCAAGGAAGATTCTGTCAGTAAACTCGTCGATACTTATAAAAGGGAGATCATGAGACTTCACGGTGCTCCATCCAACATCGTCTCAGACAGAGATCCTCGTTTCACTTCGCGATTCTGGAGAAGTCTGCAGAAAGCTTGGGATACACAACTTAAGCTTAGCACGGCTTTTCATCCTCAAACAGACGGGCAGTCGAAGCGAATGATTCAGACATTGGAAGACATGTTGAGGTCATGTGCGTTGGAATGGACGGGTGATTGGGATGATTATATCTGTTTGGTAGAGTTTACATACAACAACAGTTGGCACGCAAGTATCAAGTGTGCTCCTTTCGAGATGTTGTATGGCAGAAAGTGTCGCGCCCTAATCTGCTGGGATCAGGTTTGTGAGCGAACACTTGAAGGACCTTAAATGATAGAGCTGACTAATGAGAAGGTCGCAGTAGCTAAGCAGAAGCTGCAAGAAGCA
Organism: Glebionis coronaria; assembly: GCA_025667525.1. Classification (NCBI taxonomy): domain Eukaryota; kingdom Viridiplantae; phylum Streptophyta; class Magnoliopsida; order Asterales; family Asteraceae; genus Glebionis; species Glebionis coronaria. The sequence goes on from CM046877.1 coordinate 120,304,505, forward strand.
CGGTCACGTCAGAAGAGTTATGCAGACAAGCATCGTAGGGACTTACATTTTAACGTAGGAGATCACGTTTTCCTTAAGGTTTCGTCGGCACGTGGTGTTAGACGTTTTAGAATCAAAGGGAAGCTTAGTCCTCGATTTTTCGGACCGTTTGATGTCATTGAACGAGTCGGTGAAGTATCTTACCATTTAGCGTTACCTCCGCAGCTTTCTCATGTTCACGATGTTTTCCATGTGTCCTTACTCAGAGGGTACCAGTATCTTCCCCTTCACATGGTTCAGTATCCACTGGAACAGATTCGTGAAGATCTCACTTTTATAGAAGAACCCGAACGAGTTCTTGACAGACAAGAACGAGTCATGAGAAGGAAGACGATTCCATTCGTCAAAATCCTTTGGAGGGATCATACCAAGCGGGAAGCCACTTGGGAAATAGAGGAGTCTATCCGGGCTTGTTATCCTCATTTCATACTTTGAATTCAGGTATGTTCTTCTTTTCCAGTTTACTTTATCTATAATTCGGGGACGAATTATTCTTTTTAGGGGGGAAGAGTTGTAAAACCTGCATGCTTTTACCATGAATAGTACCCTTACGATCGTACGTACATGATTAGAACTTTCCTTTTATACATGTTTACATTTCACGAACAAGAATTACAAGTATTACCTACGTGTTATAACACGATAAGTATTTATAACGTATTAAGACACGATAATTATTTTAATAATAATTATAATCACGAACATGCGAACATGAAATCATGAACGTAAATAATCACGAGCTTAGTAATACTATGTATGTATATTTATTACGATCATGAATAAATATAATAATACACGAACGATAACTATTTTAATCACGTAAAACACGAACACGAGAATACACTAAATATTGGACAAGGAAAACATTCGGGTTACCCCATGTGGCCCCCCTTACCCACGGACAAGACAAGAAACAAGGGCCAAGCCCATGCAAATTTTACTAAACAAGGAAAAAGGGAAAACTTAGTTTCATAATAACAAAAATTAATTAGGAAAAACCCTAATCAATCTTTCTCCTCTCCTTGGCCGCCGGGTAGAACACACACACAAGGTGTGTTTGGTTGATTTTTGGTGTTGATTTATTGCAAGGTTGTTAGTGTGTTCATCCTCCTTTGATTCACGTAATCGGTAAACCCTAAACCTCTTTTCTTTTATGATCTTGATTAATTAATCAAATGAAATCATGAATGGTTTAAAAACAAGTTATAAATCATGTAATTAAACATGGGGTAAAATAATTAATGGTTAAGGGGTGTTTGTTTTTGGCCGACGCAAGAACCGAGCCCCAAGGGGGTCTCGGTTTGTTTTTGATTCGCACCAGCCAAGACCTCAAGGTCTCGGTGTGGTGTCTTGTGTCTCGGCAGCAGGAGGAAAGGAAACCCTGACCTCGGTCGGGGTATGTTTTGGCTCGGGTGGGTCTCGGCTAGAACAAGGACCACCACCGGCTTAAGCCGGTGGCTAAATAAGGAAAGCAGAGGGAACCCCCATGTCGCGGCAGCAAGGGTAACCACCGGCTAGCCGGTGGGACCTTTTGGCTAGCCGGCGGCTAGACTTGACCAAGGGTAAGTTTGTGACCGGTTCACGAGGTTCGTAAATATGGTTCACGACATATTTAGATTAAACACGGGTTCGATTCATGGGTTGTTTTTACAAGGTTAATTATTTTTACAAGTTTATTTTTACAATAATTAAATTAAAGTAATTAATACATGTACATGATTAATTTAATTTATACATGACTTAGGTTATTAATATTAGTATTAATACATGAATTTTAACCTAAGTAATTATCATTTTAATTAGACTATATAATTAATTAATTATTTAAATAATGACTTATAATTAATTAATTTACATGACTTAGATTATATTATTAACAGAAAATAATACATGTTTTAACCTAAGTATTTTTACATTTGTTTAATTAAATCATGTTATATTTAATTAAATACTTTAACCTATAGTTTATTTAATTCACATGAAATAATTAATAAACTATACTATTTAATTACATGACCTAGTATATTAATCAGTAAACACTTAAGTTTATATAATTAGCTTAATAACCCAGCTTATTTCTAATTATAGAAACTTTCTATTTTTAGAAACTTATTTAATTAAGGCAGCTAATCTATTTATGGAAACTTTCTATTTTTAGAAACTTATTTTTTTAAGCAGTAAATCTATTTTTGGAAACTTTCTATTTTTGGAAACTTTCTATTTTTGGAAACTTTCTATTTTTGGAAATTTTCTATTTTTGGAAATTTTCTATTTTAGGAAACCTGCTATTTTTAGAAAGTTACTTATTATTACACAACAAGTATAATAATACATGAAATACAAGAAATACTTAAACATAATAGACAGAATACATGATAAACACAGTATAAAGCTTAAATCAGTAAAATATGACATAAAAATATAAAACAAGCTAAGACATGATATAAAACCAGTTACATACTAAGTAATCATATACTTATACACGTATGTATTTATGTAGCATTAGTGATACCGAAGTAAGACTCTTATCCGTTCGTCTTCTTCGTTCACTGGACACAAGGTACGGATTCTTCGTCCTTTCAGTATGGACATTCTTCCTTATTAGGATTTCCCCGTATGTAGCCAACTGTTTTCCCTAGTATATGTTTTATATGTTTTTGAATTGCTTATGTTTAATTAGAATACCTAAAGCCATATACATGCATGACCAGTTTCACCTAGTTATAGAGGTACCATAACCATAACACTAGAGGCACCAGTGTTATGACTTCACCACGACGGAGTGATAGCTCGGGGCGTCCCTTCAGCTTTTGGCCATATTATTATTATCAGGTGGGGCGTATGGGTGCATTCTAGTTTACATGTTTTCAACAGACTATTCAGGTGAATGTGGTGTGTGTCTTGCATCCTTCACAAGGAGTTGATCCCTCCTACCCAAACCAATATATTAAATTAGAGGCAGCCCCTCTAATTTGCATGACGAGGTCACCCCTCTAAGTATTCATGCACGTTGATAATTCATGACCTATATTGGCTAATGGTAAATATGTTAAACAGTTTTTACAAGATAAACATAAGGCTTTTCAAACTATAAAACCAGTTTTACTAAGGTATAACCAGGTTATCCAGGACTTAATCTTTTCTGCTGCTTCATGCTTATATGCTTATATTATTCATGCTTACTTGTATATCCGTGCACTGAGCGTTATGCTCGGCCGTTTTCCTTTTCATGTTCCCAAAACGGTAGGTACTCAGGGACGCTCGTAGACTTTAAGCGTACGTGCATATGGATTGGAAGCTTCCTAGCCTTCTTTACTTTATGCATTTCTTTATGCTTTGATAGTCATTTCCATGGATATTGTTTAGTCCTTTCATTTATGGTACTTATGTTTGTGTGTGATGAGTTCTACTTTTCGGGTACCGATGTTTGATTCCGGTATTTCCTTTATGGTCACGTAATGTTTTATACATTTATCCTTGTATGCTTTGATGACACGCCATAATCACGTGTGACATTCTATTTATCAAAATGGGGTGTTACAGTGGGTCTATGTACCCATTGCAAATAACTTGGGGGTATTTTGATCTTTATGTTTTAATTACTAGAAACAGTATTTGGGGTATTTATAGGTTAATATCATTTGCAAGAATGTTTCTTTTATATTGTAGGTAGATTGTTTCCAAGTATGAAATTTCAATATTTAATTGTTGTGAGTCCTTTAATATTGTGTTTGATTTTTTAACATTTTAAAAAAAGTTTTACTAACAACAGTTTAATAAGTTGTTTTTAAAGTTGTCATAATTGAAATTAACGTAAATTTTTCTATGTTTAAATAACATAATTAGAAATTTAACATGTAATTAAGATAAGTCATTCTATATTTAACTACACTCACTATAATTGTGATGTTTAAATATATATATATAGAAATAATGAGTTCATTGAATGCTATTTTAGACAAATAACGAGTTTTAAAAATAACCCATATGGATGCTGTTAGCAAAACCTTTTTTAAAATTAGGTTTCAAAAATTTAATAAATAAGTGACTATTCAACTTTCAAGATTAGGTGGTTTTTATTTTATAAGTAGTATAAATAAATATTATGTTATATTGTGACATGGAAGTATAACTCGTAAGTAGGGGTGAGCAGGACCGTCGACCGGACCAGACTAGACCGTACATTTTCGATAGACCGGTTCAGTCCGATCTGGTTCGGTACCAAAAAACGATATGATTATGCCTAATAGGACCGGACCGACCCGGACCTGACCATTTCGATCCGGTCTTGGTCCAGAGTTTAGACCATTTCGGTCTTTGATCCGATCCGGTTTTGGTCGGTCCATTCCGGTCCGGACCAAATGCTCAACCTACTCCTAAGTGATTTTGTCTAACTAGTGTATTAGTTCATAGAATTAAATAAGAAAACTATAAGTTTATTATTACAAATTCAAAACTAATTATGGTATATTATCAGTTAATGTGTATTAAATGAATTTATTAATTTAAAAGAAAATTCTGACACTAATTATTGCCCTTTAACTAATGCCATGCGTCACTTGTTAGATAATCCCTTTACGAGAGACCTAAAAAAGTCATCGAACCGTTATGATTGCAATTTAGTTGAGTAACCCTCAAATACAATCTAGTGAAATTACACGGATGCCTTGATGAGATCCGGTCTAAATTCAACCTCTTGAATTCCCCGAACTTCAACAAATTTCCACACCATTTTTAATCCTTGAATAAAATCTTTCTTATAACAATATCTATAGATATTTCAACCTACCGTTTTCAATTATGAAATCCAGTTAGACCTTCCATTAAGTCATGAATCACGCCAAGAATTCTCTCTCTATATTTTTTTCTTTCTCTCTATATAGAGAAAGAAAAAACGGTATTTTTTCTAGCGCAATAAGTCTTTCTATTTTTTGTTCCTATTCTCCTTTCTCAAAAAGGGTCCCTTAAACATCGCTAAAAGATTACTTCATTCTCGATAATTATTTACTTAATCAGTGAATAGAATTATACTCCGCACCGAAATTGTGGGAAGTACTCCTTGATCATTTCTACAAATTTAAATCCCAAATTATAATTCTTTTTCTTCATAAAAAACAATCTCTATTATAAATCCTTTATGTACCTTAGTGTTCCTTTTTTTCGAACGACGAGTTAGTAGTTTGTGTACCTTAGTGTTCCTAGCTATCCACTTATTCTTATAAGTCTACTTTTGGGTAATAGATATGCTCATAGATAGTAAAAACCTTATAAAGAAGATATTTTGACCCCGCTTCAAGTCATCATGATTAATATTACTCGTGCTGTTCTTGATATACATATAGTGCTTACCGATAACACTCCTCATACTTAGGCCTCTCTTCAAATCCCATTTATAAACTCTACAACCGCCCCGAATAAAACCTAGTTTTTTTAAAAGATCTGAAGGAATAAACCCTTTTAATTAATTATCATTTAAATCTAACCAAACCAAACTCTTACAACCCATAACTCAGCCAAATTATTCTCTAAAAACTATTTCTTCTCAAGCTTAAGAATAGCAACAATCACTAATTAACCGACCCAATTCAACATGATTCTCACTACCTAACTTTTACTCGACAACAAAATCTTATTCAAATCAATGCAAATACTTAAATTAGAAGGAATAGACCTCGTGAAATAATTGAAATCAAGTCAAAGGGCTAGAGCTTACATCAAATCTCTCAAGATTACAAAACATAGCTAATCTATGCTGAAATGAACCAATAAAGTTATTAAACTCTAGCAACAACTATTTTGTGTTTCCATATATTGTAAATGAATTAGTGTGTATGTTGAGTGTGCGAGAGAGTTATTTTTTAGTTGTATTTGTGATTGTTTGGTATTGATTTGGGGAAGGAGATAAAAGTAAGTTCATATGGACTTGGGTATATAGGAGGTCAAATGACTAAATGGACTCTACACGTGAATTAAAAGGCTCGGTCATAATTACTAGATTATTACAAAATAGTATGTTGCAATAACTAGATTGGCATACCCAAATTTTCTCTCAAAACGGAGATTTTGGCTACTCATGTAAACAACTATCTTTCAATCTTTCAAGCCCGCTCTGATGGATCATTAAACCTTATAACGTACTTTTTACTATTCAATCGTTGAAACAAGTTCTTTATCACGTCGATGGATTTTATTAGAGTTAGGGTTCCATTAAATTTTAAACTTTTTTTTATTGGTGCTATTATTGTGTCAGATTCTGATTGTTTTTTCCATTATGATTGCATTTATGGAGGTGGATTACGGTTGTTGTTTGCTTTCAAACCCTAATTTATATTGGTTTGTTTTTCCTTGTTAGTTTATAATCGCTTCGCGTTATGTGTTTTTTTATTATGGGTTCATGAGTTATGGATAAAAGTAATGCGTTATTGAGTAGTTTACAGACTAGGGTTAAGAACATAGATGGTAGAATTCTAGGTAAGGACACACATCATACCGATCAGGTTCATTTTGGTGAAGGGATTTTTTTTATAACGGGGGTATATCATCATCTTCGTATGCATCCATTATTAATGACAAAATCAAAACCGCTAAGGTGACCACTCATTTTTTACATAATAATGAAGTTGTTCAAGGCGCTGAACTTGCCATTCCTTTGGATTCAGTTAATGAAATCAACAGTCATTTTGCAAATACATATTTTAATTGCAATAGGCGTGCTTTTACTATTCAAGAACTACATCTAGAACACTAAGAATACGTACAATAATGACGGGTTATGCTTTTTAACATGTTTTTCTTCTTTTAATTCTCGTCTAGGAAATATTTGAAACAATTAATAGAAAATGGACCATTGCTTATTTGTTTGGCTATATTATTCTAAACATTTGGACGCCTAATGCAAGGCTATAAAATAATAACATCAAAATGGCCCATGTTTGGGTAAAAATGCATAATGTACCTGTTGTTGCTTACTCTGAAACAGGTCTCAACTTGGTTTCTACAAAGCTGGGACATCCTATAATCTTATATTTATATAAATGTAATATATGTGTAAAGTCTTGGGGTCACAACACGTATGCTAGAGCCCTAAGTTATTGGCTAAAAATGTGCTTATTGATTCTCTAGTTGTGGTATGCCTTTTTCTAATGGGACGGAACATACTATTGAAAAAATTGATGTATAATATGAGTAGCAACCACCCCGTGTGGTTCGTGTATTTGTTTTATCATAATGATGAGTGCTACCATAGGCCGCGAGGGAAACTGAGTCTACTAGGTCTTATGATGACGGGTTTGTAGAGGTTATACATAAAAATGGTAAACAATTATCTAAGTCTAAACACATTGAAGGAGTGCGGTTAACTAAATGAACGCCTAATTTTATCTACCGTCCTATTAATAGACCTAGTAATAGGAACGACGAGGCATCAACCTCACAACTGAATGGGAATAAAGTAACTACTAACCCGTTACCTCATCATATTGGAAATAAATCGGTCTATGAACAAGGAATCAAACTTTTTTCTTTTTTAAAGAATCCTTTTGATGCCTTATCTAAAGAGGACAATGTTTTTTAATCTAATAATGACAAATGTACGGTTATTTAACTCTGTTCTTGACAACGATAGCATGGAAGTTGAGGAGGTGTTTTTCGAGAAGAATGTGAGCAAGAAGGTTCTTAAGAAAAAAGTTGTATTTGATCGGGTAAAAAAGAATACTCTCCTAAAAGAAACACAGCCTTCTCGTGTGAAAGGAAGGCTCACTAATTTGATAGAGAGGAGACCGCGTATGTGAATGCCTAAAGAGTTGATGGATTGTCGTGTGGTTTTTGGCATTTCTTGTAACTAAATCTATTTCGCTTCATACGTTGTGTCGCAGATGCATAAAAGTAGTTGGTACATGAGATAGACACTGTTTGGTTTTAGCATAAATGGTGGGTTGTGTTCCGTCTATTAACACATTAACGTAAAACCTTAGATACATCTTTTTACCTTAATTTTTTAGGTAATATATATACTACATATAAAACATATTGGCATTCTAATTTTTGAATATTTGAATTTCAACTTACGGGTATTGATGCATAATGTACAACCAAAACATAATTAGACATTAACAATTAAAACATACAAACATAATTTGGTACTCATATTAAAACTAATTAATACATAATAAAACATACACACTTGAAAATAAAAATAAGTAATGCTTATTAATATATAACTAATACATCTCGTTACTTAAAATTATAATTATATATTCACATGGTGCAACAATTAAAAGTAAATATTTACAAAAGCGTACATATGTCGTCTTCTTAAAATGATGGTGTATATAGTTTTGAAAGTCGAACTAGACCAACGGGTTTAACCGGAAACTGGAATCACCGACAGTTCGGCTGAACCGGAGACGACCTGTCAAAACACATAAAACGACCCCATTACATAAAAAACTAAGCAATCCAACTTGTGAAGTATATTTCACAATCCTTTAATATAACATTTCACTCAACCTTAAATTAATGTAATACAACTTTTAAAGCATGTTTTACAAACCTTTACAACCCAAAACATCACAAATTAATATTTATGTTTTATTTGGTGAGCCATGGGTATAAATGACAAAATAAAATACAAATTAATACGCAATATGTACAAATAATTAATGTTATAATGAATAAATTTTTTACATTTCTATAGCTATTTAAAGTATTAATTAATGTAAGTTTAATGCTATGTTTTTGTTTAATTATAAACATTTAAATTTTTTAAAATTTGCACGTTAAAAAAAATGCATCATATGTGTATGTAGTACAAATTTTTGTGAAATCTTAATCATTTTGCTAATAAAATTGATTGATTCGTACATGCTAAAGTAGAAACAATTTAAGGTGTTTTATAATGTATGAAAACGTGTGAACATGTAAGGTAGGAAGATTTTATGTGCTTAAACGTTACTCCCTCCGTCCCAAATTTATAGTCCTCTATACCATTTTTGGGTATCCCAAAATGTTAGTCCCTTCAAAAAATAGATGTAAGTAATGTAACAAATTTACCATATTACACCTAATGGTACTAAAAATTACAAACTATATGTAAGGTTTTAATTAATTGTATAAGGGTAAAAGTGTTATTTTGCAAAAAAGTAAGAGATAAAATACGGTGATAGTGATTTTTCTAAAACAATATGTTTTTTTTCTCGGGGGATAATTAATTTGGGACAAAGGGAGTACATAATATTATGGTGAATGCTACACAACATGTACTGATTTGCAAATATTTTTCACCATCAATCATCACTATCTTGTAATACTATTGACTTTCATTTTCGTATCGATATTGCATCGTGATGCACATATATGCTTGACATTTTAATATTAAATAGTGTGTGATAAAGTTATTCCTTAAAGTTTTTGCCATGCTTAAAGTTATAATCACGAAACATGTTACCTAAAAATATTGCTCGCCAATATTTTTTAAAGGGTACCCAACCACAACGAGCAATATGATTTGTTATGAAACAAACATGTTGGGAATCTAAACTTGTTAGATTCCCTGTTCATTGATTTAAACATAATTAGGCTGATAGATAGTCCCTTGCCTGTGCCTAGGAGGCAGGCAAGTTTCACAAGACTCACAGAGATCCGAATCTCTGTGAGCAACCTCAGAGGAGTCCATGTCAGAGACATTGTCAGGGAAGTCGAAGATTACCTGAAGACATACTCCTTGGCTGTGATGGATAACAGCCAAGATGTATTAGGGACTCTGAGGGGTTGAGAGTTAACAGGGGTGGCAATACCCTGATAACTCTCAGCACACTTTGGACATGCCATTTGTGTGTTCGAGAATATGAAGAATAAGGAAACTGTTTTGGACAACTGTTCCTTAAAGCATAATGGAAGACTACCAAGAATAGAAGGACATCATGTGACTGATGTGGGAACTTGTAAAAGTTGTGTAGTCGACATCAAGTACTGTTCAAGTCAAACTCGTAACACTATAAATAGGATGTGTATCCTTGCATTAATATTTAACACTTTGCAATATTAAGAACATTAGTGCGTGTAACTTAGTGAATCAAACAGCTACGACTGTATTCATAAGTTAAGGTTTATCGTTGTTCAAAGTGTGCACAACACATTGTCATCAAACGGTGTTATCCATAACACTTGTAATTCTTTATTATACAATAATAAGATTACGTTTGAAAAGTAATACCTTGTGTTGATTAAGTTAAGATTAGGGTTTCTCGCATTGATTAGGGACTTTCAATTGGTATCAGAGCGGTGTTTGATATTAAAACCTTCAAGAAACATCGTTCTCCGTTTTATAATCAAGATCCACCATGCCGGAAACCTCTAGCCCACACTCACCTTCCAGAAACCCATCTTCACCAAGACTTACCGCCCCACCAAATGACGATGATCTACCCCAACTTCTTGACTCAAGAGGTGGATCACACGTAACCAGTGTACCAGTCTTTGATGAAGAAGACTTTGCCAGTTGGAAGAGTCAATTTCTTGTATACCTTGATGGACTTGAACCTTTTCTCTTAGAAATTTTAGAAAATGGTCCATATATTCCCATGGCACTTACTTCTACTGAAGAAAACCCTCTTCCCAAGCCTGTCAAACAATGGACCGCTGCTGATAGGAAATTAGCAAACCAAGATAAACGTCTCAAAAGCATCATAATTTCCTGTCTTCCAAAGCATATCATGAAGTCTGTCATTCAGTGTCCCACAGCTAAACAGATGTGGACAGACCTCATTCTTGGCCATGAAGGACCCTCTGAAACAAGAGAGACAAAGATTCAGGCACTCAGACTTCAGTTTAATGCCTTTAAGTCTCTTGAAGGTGAAAAAGTTCAGCAAACCTATACTAGGCTGAAGATTCTTCTAAATGACCTTGCTATGAATGATGTTACTATTGGTCAAGCTGAGATCAATGCCACTTTTGTCAACAGCCTTCCAAGAAAGTGGTTGAGCATGAATCAGACTCAGAGAGCTAACAACTCAATCAAAAATGATACCCTTGCTCAGCTCTATGGAAAGTACAATTATGAAGAAGGGCTGATCGATACTATCTACAAATCAGAGACTGAAAGATTTGTAGTCCAAGGAGCATCTTCCAAAGCTTTGATCTCTGCAACGCATCCTCTTGACAGCGATTCTGATATGGAAGAAGATACCCGTAGCAGCCAAGAGTTCTTGTCAGACCTCAATGCAGAATTTCATGAAAGAGCACTGCTAGCCAACCAAAGAAGATACTACAAAAGATCTGGAAGAGTAGGATCAGCTAGCAAGCCAACTGACAGGTCAAAAGAAACATGTTTTGCCTGTGGAAAGCTTGGACATTTTCAAAAAGAATGTCCTTCCACCAAAACATCCTCACCCTCTTATCCATCATCTTCATCCAAACCCTACAAGTTCAAACAACATAACAACTCATCTCAATCCAATTCTTCAGACACTGAGAAGAAAGATTACAAAAATAAGTACAAGGCACTTAAAGCTGAGTTAGAACAAATGAACTTGAAGATTGAAGCTATGTCCAAAAAGAAAGGTGGTGAGAAAAAGGCTGAGAAAGGGTTGGTTGCTGAAACCTATGATTGGAATGATGAACCATTGACTTCAGATGAAGAAGACACCACAAGAGTCAGGGCTTTTATGGCAATAGCTGAGGATGAACCAGCTGTTGGAAAAGGTGATGCAAGATCAGGACAATGGGTCGACATCACAATGAAAAAGGTACACAGGCTTCTTTCTATGTCTGATTGTGATGAACGTAAGCATGTCCTTGACTACACCATTGTTGACTTGCACTTTGTTGAGGAACAAAGGAAGAACCTACTTGATAAGTTTCACGCAGTTAAAACTGAAATGATAAATACTAAGGCTGAATGTGAAACTCTCAGGCGGGTTAACTTAGAAAAAATATCCCTGCAAAATGAAGTAGCTAGATTAACCTTGAAAAACATAGCTTTAAATGATCAAGTCTCTGAATTAAACAAAGTTATTGAAAAATGGCTGTGTGCTAGGTTTACTATTGATGAATTGCTTAGGGATGAAGTGCCTGCTGATTTAAACAGGGATATAACTGCTAAGCATAAAAAACTGAGGATTATCACCAAACCCAAAGACATTATCTTTAAATCTACAGAGACTATTCATATGTCAGATACCTCTTTGACTAATGATCCTGTCTCTGAAGATGTGGCTGAGCTTCCACCCTTGCCCAAACTCTCTGGAGTTGAACCTAGCAGTTCTTCTAGATCTGCTAAGGATGAACTTAAGATAGATATTGAGAATCCTCCTGTCAAAGTTTTTCGTGTCCCTGCTAAACCAACTGGTAAACAAGTTGCTTTTAAGCCTGTTTCTACTAAAGCTGTGAATAAGGTTGACCCCACCACTGAAGATCGCCTGTTGTCTCTTATGAAAGAAGTAGAACTCTTGAAACAACACATTAAGCCTTCCGCTGAATGCTCTACTTCTCATGAACCTAAGTCAGTCCTAGGTGAACCCAAAGGGGAAAGGTTAATCAAACCTTATTGCAATGTTTGTAAGAATTCTCACCACTCGACCTTAGAACATGACAGACACATGGCAGCTAAAAGAGCTCAGACACCCTCTAGGGACAGACCACAGAGTTCCAAAAGACAACAGGGAAATTACCATTCTTATCCTCCCTGTAAATTCTGTGGGTTCACAGACCATCACTCAGACGAGTGTGGTGACTTCCCTGGGTGTGATATCTGTGGGAGTTATAACCATGAAACAATGAACTGTCCATCCCAACGCCAAAAGTTTTTCAGGAACACAAAAGTTGCTAACAAGCAATTCAGGGAACCCACTGGAAAGTGGGTTCACCATAGGAACTAATCTGTTTCTATGTATCTGTGCAGAAATATCTCAAGGAATCGGTATGGTATCTAGATAGTGGCTGTTCTAGACACATGACAGGGATTCAACAATACCTGCACAGATACTCAAAGGAGCCAGGTCCCAAAGTGGTGTTTGGAGATAACTCTTCAGGTGACACAGAAGGATATGGCTCAGTGAATTGCAATGGGATCACTTTTACCAGGGTTGCATATGTGAATGGTCTTAAGTACAATCTTATTAGCATCAGCCAGTTATGTGATGCTGATTATAAGGTTTTGTTTACTAAGACTCAGGGAACCATATTCAACAAAAATAATGATGTTGTGCTGGTTGCACCTAGAAGGAGAGATGTGTATGTCATCAACATGGCTGTGTGCTCTGAAGACAGCTCAAATTGTTTTCTTGCCAAAGCCTCTGAAAGTGTCAACTGGCTGTGGCACAAAAGACTGTCTCATCTCAACTTCAAGAACATCAATAAGATAGCCACTCAAAACTTGGTTGCTGGTCTACCTTCAGTAATGTTTTCCAAAGACAAAACTTGTTCTGCCTGTGTCAAAGGAAAACATCACAGGTCTTCATTCAAGACTAGGCAATCATTCTCTATTGACAAGTGCTTACATCTCCTTCACATGGACTTGTTTGGGCCTGTCAAACCTCAAACCATTAATCACAACAAATACACCTTGGTCATAGTTGATGAATTTTCAAGATATACATGGGTGTTCTTCCTCAGAAGGAAAAGTGATGCAGCTGATGCCATCATGTCCTTCATCAGACAGGTGGAAAATATGAATGATGTTAGAGTCAAAGCTCTAAGAAGTGATAATGGTACAGAATTCAAGAATCATCAACTTGAATCATTTTGTGATGAAAAAGGGATTTCACATAACTTCTCTTCAGCTGGCACTCCTGAACAAAATGGTGTGGCTGAAAGAAGAAACAGGACTCTGATTGAAGCAGCAAGAACTATGTTAAATGGTGCAGCCTTACCAAAGCAATTTTGGGGAGAAGCTGTACACACTGCCTGCTATACTCAAAACAGATCAATCATTGTCAAAAGACATGGCAAAACCTCATATGAAGTTTTCAGAAAAAGATCTCCAGACGTAAGCTATTTTCATGTGTTTGGATGCCCTGTGTTTATTTATAACTACAGGGATAAACTTGGAAAGTTTGATGAAAAGGCTGATGATGGATTCTTTTTGGGATACTCTCCAATAGCCAAAGCCTTCAGAGTATTCAACATCAGAAGACAAGAAGTAGAAGAAACTTTCCATGTCAGATTTAATGAAGATGATGAAGTCATACAGAGAACAGGAACAGAGGGTGATGAAGTAGATTTTAATGAAAATATTTCTTTCCCAAGTGATGAGTTCACAGAACCCAGACCTACCAGTCATCACCACTCCAACACTCTCACTCCTTATGTTCCTGCTTTTGATCCTCTGTCTACTCACAACATAGAAGTTCCTACCTCTCAGGGACTTGATGAAGAAGAACCTCAAATCTCTGATGCTCCTTCTCATGATATTAATGACTCACCAATTCTTCAAACCTCTGAAGTTGCTCCTGCTGATAATGAAATTGCTTCCCTTGATGTGGCTGAAGAAGACTCAGACACTGAAGTAGTCTTTGAAGAAAGCCCTCCTAGTCAGCAGGATGAGACTCAAATTGTTCCAGCTGTGCCCTCAAGTACCCCTGTTCTTGAAACTCCAGCTCCTCAAAATAAGTGGTCAAGAGATCAACACATTCTTCTTGTCAACATTATTGGGGAACCAAATGCAGGGGTCACAACCAGACAGCGAATCCAAGACTCTGAGTCAGCCTCAGCCAATGAATGTCTATTTGCTGAATTTCTTTCTCAAATTGAACCTAAAAGAGTTGCTGAGGCTCTGGTAGAAGATGGATGGGTAGCTGCTATGCAAGAAGAAATCAATCAGTTCAAAAGGAACAAAGTATGGACACTAGTGCCAGCTCCACCTGGAAAGAATATCACAGGCACTAGATGGATCTATAGGAACAAGATGGATGAAATTGGGAACATCATCAGGAACAAGGCAAGATTGGTAGCACAGGGATACTCTCATACTGAAGGAATTGATTATGATGAAACCTTTGCACCTGTTGCTAGACTTGAAGCCATTAGAATTTTTCTTGCTTATGCTGCCTATATGAACATTACTGTCTATCAGATGGATGTAAAGAGTGCCTTCCTCAATGGTGATTTGGCTGAGGAAGTCTATGTTGCTCAACCTGAAGGATTTGAGAGCAGCGAGTTTCCCAACCATGTGTACAGACTTCACAAAGCAATGTATGGTCTGAAACAAGCTCCAAGAGCATGGTATGAAACTCTTTCAAATTTCTTATCTGAAAACAAATTTGTCAGGGGTTCTATTGATAAAACACTCTTTACCTTCAAGGACAAGAGTGATTTCATCATTGTGCAGATTTATGTGGATGATATCATCTTTGGATCAACAAATGTCAATCTTAGTAAACGTTTTGCTAAATTAATGACCAAGAAATATGAGATGAGTATGATGGGTGAATTAACTTACTTTTTGGGTTTTCAAATTAAACAATGTCCTAAGGGAATTTCTATTTGTCAAGAAAAGTATGTTAAGGATTTACTTAAAAAATATGACTTGGCTGATTGTGCTTCAGTGAAATGTCCCATGCTTCCACCCAACAACTTGGGCCCTGATGAGTCAGGGGTCTCTGTCAATGAGACTTTATATAGAGGCATGATTGGGTCACTGATGTATCTAACAGCCAGTCGTCCAGATATCCAATTCTCCACATGTCTCTGTGCAAGGTACCAAGCTAACCCAAAAGAATCCCATCTAGTGGCTGTTAAGAGAATTTTCAAGTATCTCAAAGGAACACCATCCCTAGGACTATGGTATCCAAAGGAATCAGGCTTTGATCTCAAGGCCTATTCAGATTCAGATTATGCTGGATGCTGTATTGACAGGAAAAGTACTTCAGGCAGCTGTCAAATCCTAGGAGGAAAATTGGTTGGATGGAGTGCTAAGAAGCAAAACTCTGTGGCTATGTCTTCAGCTGAAGCTGAATATGTCGCTGCAGCCAGCTGTTGTGCTCAGGTGCTCTGGATGAAAAGTCAATTGGCTGACTATGAAATCTTGTATGACAAAGTGCCAATCTTTTGTGACAACACCAGCGCCATTGCCATATCCAACAACCCTGTTCTTCACTCTCGTACCAAACACATTGATATCAGGTATCATTTTATCAGGGATCATATTATGAAGGGAGATATTGAGCTGCATTTTGTTCCCACATAGCTGCAACTAGCTGATATCTTTACAAAGCCTTTGGCTGAACCTACGTTCAACAGGCTAGTTGCTGAGCTAGGGATGCTCAATATTTCAAAGCCTGTGGCTTGATATTAAATGTGTTCATTAAATGATTGATTCTCTATTAAATGTTTTATTAAATGTTTTTCACATGTAACTAGGTAGTTGCGTTCCAAGTAAATGCGAAAAACATTCTCACATTTTTTAATCATTTAAGTTTCGGATATCGAGGAGACAAACGGTTTTGAAAGGTCAATGAGACCCACTTGAGCAGTCATTTTCGCTTTTGCTTTTAATGCGGTTGAATAACTGTTCACTCTAGTTTGAATATATATATTGTCTTCTTTCTCTTCTCACCCACCACCATTCTAAAAATCATTTTTTCTCTCTCTAAACTCTTATCTCTCTCAACCATCCGCCATTTTCATTCTCCTTCAACCTTACTTCAATGGCGTTTCCAGTACCAAAAGCCTCCAATGTGAACTTCGAGATCAACGAGAGCATCATCGCCTCAAATAACGCTATTGGATGGATCAAGGCACCCAACAACACCTACTCAGATCTGGTAAATTTCATGCAGAATTGTGACCTAAACGAAGCCTTCACCAAATCTCCTTCCACCTTTTACCAAGAATACCTTAGAGAATTCTGGTATTCTGCTGAAGTTGAAGAAGACACCATTACCTTTAGCCTTTCTTGCAATGAACATCCTTTTGCCTTTTCCCTTGCTGATTTTGCCAGTGTGGCCGGACTTAAACATGGAGATGAATGCCTGAAGACAGTTGACAAAAAGGCTGTCAAGGAAGCATTGGCCACACTCAACCCTTGTCATGACATTAACCCTGCCCTCACACCAGCTGAAATCCTTGCTAAAGCCCCTCTGAAGATCAAGTATTTTTCTCCTATGTGGCGTGTCCTCTTCACCCACATTGTGAAGTCCCTGGGAGGCATGCAGGGATCACAAGATCAAATGTCGTTCAAACATCAGACTATTGCGTATGGATTAATATGGGGAGCTGATGTTGACGTTGGAAGCCTTCTTTTCTCTAACCTGGTAGAACAACTAAAGGGAAGGAATCAGGTCAGGGAAAAGAACATCTGTTACGTGCGTTATTTGTCCCTGATCTTTGAGAGTTTGCTGGGAGAGAACTACCATAACAAGGCCTTGACAACCCTGAAGCCCTATCGCATCACAGGCGCCATTTACAAGGAGATAGGAGCTGAGGATTTCCCTGTGACCGCTCACATGCTGAACGTTGCAAACCAGGTACCCATCGCTGAGAGGTCCTTGATCCCTTCCTCTGAGAAGGTGAATACTTCTAGTGTCGCTGGCAAGTCGACGTCTTTGACCTCTGGGCAGCACACTACTAAGTCCAAGGCTTCTTCTGGCCAACAGCTAAAGAAGAAGAAAATCCCCTCTTCTTCCCAACCTAAAGCTGTTAGCAAGGCCAAGGAAAAGAAGATTGACACCGCCTCTGGTCCAGATACTCTTGTGGATACAGAATCTTTGGCTGACAAACAACAGGCTTCTAGTGTCTCTAGGTCAGCAGAGACTACAGGAAACCAGCCAAACCAAGCTGATATCTCACAGGTAATCAGTGTACATTTTTAGAGGTTCACAATCAACCACTCTCATTTGTCTGTAGGAGAGAGTGGTGAAGTTAGGGTAATCCTCGACCCATAGAAGTCTGTCATTTCACTTAGAATTCTTTAAGACTTCTGTACACTCTGTCTTTGCACCAGGGAGTGATTCATTTGTGTTTATAAAGCACCCCGATGACCCTGAACCCTCTAGACAGTATTCAGGCTAACAACAACCTGAATACATTAATGTCTCAACCTTGATGGCTGTACTTCACTCAGCCTCTTGGTTCCCTCATTAAAAGAGTCCCAAAGGATTTATCCTTTCAGGGGGAGCTGAATCATCACCCTCAGCTTTCCTAGGGGCAGCGTAACAGGCGACCTACAACAACATATGTTTCACTCTTAAAAGAGTCCCAAAGGTTTTACCTTTTGGGGGGGCTGAATAATCACACTCAGCTTTCCTAGGGGCAGCGAAATGGCGATCATTAAACAACATATGTTTCACAATCAAAAGAGTCCCAAAGGTTTTTACCTTTTGGGGGGGCTGAATAATCACACTCAGCTTTCCTAGGGGCAGCGAATGGCGACCATTAACCACACTTCATTCACACTTAAAAGAATCCCAAGGATTTATCCTTTGGAGTGGCTGAGTAATCACCCTCAGCCTCTCTGGGACAGCGAAATGGCGACCATTCACTTTATATTTTCCCTGTTACTAATTTCAACAAACTTGCAGGCTGAAATTGTACAGCCAGTCAAAGAACCTCAGGTACATGAAAAGGAGGCTGAAACAATAACTCAGGACATTCCACATGAAGAAGGACTTGAGCTCAATATTGATGAAGAAATGCTTTCTGTAGAAGATTATGTCGCTGAGTTTGAACCCATGCCTGAGGATGAATTCCCTGAGGGAATGTTTGATGAGGAAGAGGAAGAAGATGAGGATGACCAGCTGTCAGCCTCTCCTCCTAAAGAAAATGACAAGACTTCTCCTCTTAAGGAAGCTGTTGACACACAAAACTCTGCTACATCTGCAACAACAGTCTTCCAAAGACCTATTTATGATCCAACAGCTGAATTCCTTTTGTTTGACCATCCTACCCAGACTAACTTCGACTTGATTCCAAGGGAGGATGATTTTGCTCAACAAAGCCTTAATATCAAGAATCTTCAGCCTGTACACCATCAGTCTGATATTGAGCGCTTGTCAAGAAAGCTGGACGTGATCAAGTCAGAGATGCACAATTTTACTGTCACCTTTCCAGGTATTATAAAGAAGGCTGTGACTGAGGCTGTCACTGAGCCTATTCAGGAGGGTACAAGAAAAGGTGTGGCTCAGGGACTAAGTCATCTCTCGACACGAATCAAGAATGCCATTGACTCAGTTGTCCCTGCATTGTTCCAAGAACAAGAAAACAACATGAACAGACACTTCAATGCAGTGCGCAACAGGCAATACAACCATGCTGGTTTTATTGTCAGACGAGTTCAGGCAAATACCAATGCCAATGCCAATCTATTGCTGAAGATTGCCAGGGCATCAAGAAAAAGACAGCGTGCCATGGCTGCCTCTGTGGAGCAGATTGCAAGCAGATTTCAGGCACGTTCATCCAAGCATAAGAGAAGTAAGGATGAACGTGAGGGGGAGAAGAATACTAAACTCAGCCTTGCATCTGCTGAACAAGGCTCATCTTCAGCTAATCCTTCAACAACACCTGTTCCTCTTCAAGTCATCCAACCAGTTATAGTACCTAATGATGAGGATCAGACTCAGGGGGAGCAACAGACACAAGATGGAGCTGAATCATCTAAATCCATGATCTTAGTTAACATCAGCAAGCCTGAGGATGAGGATGAACCAGCAGCCAAGAAGCTTAAATTCACTGTAAGCTCCCTACCAAAATCTATTCAAAATCAGGCTCAGACAGCGTTCCTCAAAAGAGCTGATGATTTGAAAAACATAAGTGTGGAGTCCTCTGTCTCAAAGAAAGGTAAAGAGATAGTTTTAGTTGATACTGACACTAAACTTAAGAAGATAGCTGCGATGCTAGAGACAGGAGGATCCACAACAGACCTTTCCCAATTTTCAACCTTTACACCTTCTGATGAGAGACCTCTAACGCCTGAAGAAATAGAGCAACAGGCTGAAGAATTCAAAAGACTGAGTGAGCTCAAGGCAGCCAAAGAATTAAATGAAGCCACTCTGAGGAAGATGACACCACCTGAAAAAGAAAAACAAAAACAAAGGTTGAGGGAAATGGAACATAAACGCGCTGAGGCCCTAAAGAAAGTCAAAGCTGACTATGATGCCTGCGTAAACAACAGGTATGCTGCTGGCAAGATAACCAAGTTTAGATACACCATTCACAAGTCCACAAACACTCCACAGATGATCTTATGGAGGGATAATCAAACGGGGAATATGGATGTGTTTGACAACTTCAGGTTAAAAACACTTGGGTTATCAGAATGGTTTGAACTCGAAGCCTTAGCTGCCAAAAAGTCTGGACAGGCAAATTTCCTTCTGCTTAAAACTCTTAAGGCTAAGTTTAACTGGATCAAGGAAACAGCTGCCAAACTCAAGATTGATCCCCCACCACAGCTTTTCGAACAAGGACCCCCAAAGACAGGCAACAAAAGAAGAAGAATTTCCCAAATCATTGATGAAACTTTTGTTACTGAAGATGTTCGTGTGGATGGCATGCACAGGGATCTGATCCTTCCTAATGGTATAGTTGGCCCTGTTGATGGTCAGACTTACTCAGTGCCTGAAAGAGGAATGGCGTTTATGAACAAAGCCTGCCAATATGCTTTTCAGAGGGAAGATGAGCTTTGCCTGGCCTCAACCATTCAGCTACTCTGTCACAGGAAGTGTCTCAAGATCAACTCAGAGTATTCCAAGAAGTTTGCAAAGACTTTGCAGGATGAAATTGATAACAGATTAGATGTGGCCGAAGCTGAAGAAAGAATCAAAAATGATGACTATTGAAGATAGTATCAGCCCTTTTTACCTTCATCTTTTATTTAACTTATGTATTGAACTTGTAATTTTTCTTTAAGTCTTAATAAAATAATGAGGTATGTTTGTTTAGATCTGTTATGTGTAAGAAGAAGCTGTTAAACTCACTTACCTTAACTTAGTTAGATCTAGCACTATTTATGTTTAAATAGGGGGAGATTGTTGGGAATCTAAACTTGTTAGATTCCCTGTTCATTGATTTAAACATAATTAGGCTGATAGATAGTCCCTTGCCTGTGCCTAGGAGGCAGGCAAGTTTCACAAGACTCACAGAGATCCGAATCTCTGTGAGCAACCTCAGAGGAGTCCATGTCAGAGACATTGTCAGGGAAGTCGAAGATTACCTGAAGACATACTCCTTGGCTGTGATGGATAACAGCCAAGATGTATTAGGGACTCTGAGGGGTTGAGAGTTAACAGGGGTGGCAATACCCTGATAACTCTCAGCACACTTTGGACATGCCATTTGTGTGTTCGAGAATATGAAGAATAAGGAAACTGTTTTGGACAACTGTTCCTTAAAGCATAATGGAAGACTACCAAGAATAGAAGGACATCATGTGACTGATGTGGGAACTTGTAAAAGTTGTGTAGTCGACATCAAGTACTGTTCAAGTCAAACTCGTAACACTATAAATAGGATGTGTATCCTTGCATTAATATTTAACACTTTGCAATATTAAGAACATTAGTGCGTGTAACTTAGTGAATCAAACAGCTACGACTGTATTCATAAGTTAAGGTTTATCGTTGTTCAAAGTGTGCACAACACATTGTCATCAAACGGTGTTATCCATAACACTTGTAATTCTTTATTATACAATAATAAGATTACGTTTGAAAAGTAATACCTTGTGTTGATTAAGTTAAGATTAGGGTTTCTCGCATTGATTAGGGACTTTCAAAACAGTTAGTGGAGAAAGAATGCAATGATTGGTCCAAATGTTTTACCACATCATTATGTGGAAGTTTTTTTGTAAAAATTATGTGGTTCAATCATTCCTCAAAAATAAATAACATGGTTGGTACTAAAATAAATATGCATTATTAAATGTGTGAATAAAATAAGTGTGAATTTAATAAATTTGCATTTATTAAATGTGTGAATTTTGCATTTATTAAAAATAACAAGATTGGTAATAAAATAAATTTGTATTATAAAATAGTTAAATGTGTGAATTTGAAAAAAAAAAAACTTTCGCATTAAATTACTTTATTCCATCAAGTCTATATACAACTAGCTTAAAGACCCGTGGAATCACGGGATACCTTAGAAAATTAAATTTGTAAGAAGTGTTTAAGAGAAATACACAATGAATAATGTAAACCATGAAGCATTCATATATGAAACAATCAATAATCCGAGACTAAACATGTATCATTACACGATATAATGTTATTATTTTTGAAAACATTAGAATAAAGATATCCATGCGTTTTTCAATTCCAAAGTTGATGATCTTAGTGTGAGACGATGTTTTCCATACATGCGTAGTTGTTTGGCAAATTCAAATGCATCAACACCTATATGTTGGCATAAAAATGCAATTAGTCTTTAGATAAACATGTCTTGGATAAAAAATGAAATATTGACAAAACATGTAGTAAAATGCATGAATATAAAATGAACATACTTGTTGAACATCGGTCATAGATTGTGAAGAACTTCTTTGTACACCACGTTGGTAGTAGTCTTTGATATATTACCATCCTCATCACAAACGACAACTTTCAACCCCTTTTTGCTTTTTACTCGTGAAACAGCAACGTAAAGTTGTCCATGGGTGAAAACAGGTCGTGGAAGATATAAACCAACTTTTGAAAGAGATTGGCCTTGACTTTTGTTTATAGTCATTGCGAAAGAAAGTGACAAAGGAAGCTGCTTTCTTACAATCTTTACCGGTAAACGTTTATCACTCGGTGTAATTCTCAACCTCGGTATGATAACTTTTTTTCCAAAGTTTGTTCCGTTAATGATTTGTGCACTAATGGAAGTTCTTGTTAAATGTAGAACTTGGAGTCTGGTCCCATTACACAAACCATTTGCTTGATCTATATTTCGCAACAACATTACCGGAACACCAACTTTTAAAGCGATTCTATGGTTTGGAACACCTGAGAATTTCAACCCATTAATAAACTCTGTAGAGAAAACCGACTGATCTATAGCAGCGCCACGTTCGGTTTTATCTATGCTATCGCAACTTAAGAAAACCATTTCTTCTCCGGGGAATTTCTCCAACAATTTCTCGTTAATATTGTCTACAATTTCGTTTGTTGGAGCAAGAATAGCTTTTTCTTGGAAGTATGCAGGGTCGTCAATATTATCCAAAAGGTTTGGATAGGTAAAATCGACAATAGATTTTACCGGGTCATCACTTTCATCCACTCGTATTTCTTCTGGTACATCTATTTCAACCTCACCGTCATTAGGATCACCAAGTTCCCCGTCTCCAACTTTTAATATCCAATCAGCGAATTCGCGTATCTCAGACACATCTTCGGGTCGTGCTCCCACGGTTAGCCTCATATTGGCGGTTAACCGTAGAACCTTACAATGATCCCACAAATAAGATTCCTTTAAAGAGGCACTGACAATGTCTTGTCGTGAACCTTTAGGAACAACAGGTAAAATTTGTCTAAAATCACCACCGAATACCATAGTCATATTCCCGAATGGTTCTTCACACCTTTCAAATCTACTCTTACGTAGTATATCTCTCAAAGAACGATCTAATGCTTCAAAACAAAGCTTATTAGCCATTGGTGCCTCATCCCAAATTATAAGTTTACATCTCTTTAATAATGCACCCAAATCACTATTTGGACTAATTGAGCAAGTGGAAGTCTCGTCAACGTTTATTGGAATATGGAACCTTGAATGAGCAGTTCTACCACCAGACATTAGCAATGATGCAATACCGCTGGATGCCACATTTAATACTATATCCCCTTTTCTTCTAATCCCGGCAGCAAGAGTTTTCCATAAAAACGTTTTCCCTGTTCCTCCATATCCGTATACAAAGTAAACTCCACCAGTACCTGCTTCAACAGAACCCATTATTGTGTCGTAGACACCTTTCTGTTCAGTGGTTAAAGATCCGTATAACTGTTCATACTCAGCATGTAAGTGTATAGGGTTGTAATCTGTCTCGTCATGTATAAGTCGATTCCCAAAGTCTGTTATGTATCTATCATCCGGATATGGCATTTCTGGCCAAGCTTTTAAAGAAAAACCTCGTGATTGCAAAAGTTTTTCGATGTAGAACAAACAAACATTTTTTTTTTCTTCATCAGAAATGATCAAATCTGCATACATAAGATATATAGCGTTTTTTTGTTAGAAAAAAAGTACAATCTATTTATAAAAGAAATTACAGATTAGATTATAGTTTTTAAAACGTGTTATACCATGTTATATTTACTAAATATAAACCTATATTAGGTATAAAACTATAAATTCTGCATATTTGTTGTAAAAATTGAAAAACACTTATACGAAAGTCTTACCTGTAACAAAAGATGCAGTACACATTAAACTAATTAAAATCTATAATATTAGTTACTGTTATATACAGCTTTAACAAAATTAGACACAGATTAGTTTCCAGTAAATATACGACAGACAGTCGTGACTGGAATCATCAGTTTACCTATGAGTTGTGAAATACCAATATAATTTTTACATATAAAACGGATATTACGCACTGCATTTGATATAAGTTCACTAATGATAATAACTAAACCATCCTATATTGGTCTAAATGTCTAATTTACGTACCACGTGCAGGTATACTTAAGATGAATTATGTCTTGACAAAATACATCACTAAATAGTTATGAATGATTTTATGTTTGACTACAAACAGTTAAGTCTTAAAGGATTAAAGCATATGGTGGTAATATGTTTAGTTTTAAGCAATCATAAATTTACATACTAAAAAAGGTATTTAATCTAACCTGGAATCTTTAGTAATAGTCTTCTTTTGTGTTGAACATCGTCGGCCATTAGGTGCCATGTTTGTAACCAAACTGTCAACGGCATAGTAAGTTCTTTTTGAGACAGCAACGTAACAAAAAGGTCTCGAAGTTGCGCAGGTGGTGCCCAATGTGCGGCGTCTTTAATACTATCAACATACTCCTTGTCGTCTTCTAAAAGACCCGCTGCATAGCAAGCTTCTTTGAAAGTAGGATATATAATACCATTCACCTTTTTTATTTGATCATGGTTAAAACATCCTTTTGCACTATTTAGTAACATTCTACAATAGTACGCATCGCCGGTAGCAATTGGAACACTATGAATTCTACCAATCGATTTTCCTTTCTTCCTAAATGTCCATTTTCGTTGAGTCGCGTTCCACACAAACTTAGTTGGAAATTCTGCGTAAGTTAGCTCACGTGCCGCCGGATACAGTTCATTCATTGTCATCCAACCTTCAAACATACTATGTCCAACTGACGGTTTGTGAATAACACTTTCAAGATCTGAGTTCTCGTCATATAAAATCTGTTGCTCCCCCGGCAAATGAAACGATAGCCGTTCAACAGCAGGGTATCTGTAATGTATCTCAAATCCAAATATTCTCCATGCCGCCTCACAAGCCGATAGGTATCTGCAATCATAGAACGCTTTAATTTCATCAACCGGTTTTTGTACTTGTGTACCATCTGCCATGGTAACAGGTTCATACAACTGTGCCGACACTCTATCAGGACCTTTGTTGATATATTTGAACAAATATTTTATGGACCCTGTCTGGTTACACCATTCAACGTTAATATGGCATTGGTAACGTTTTAAGAGTGTAGCATTATACGGAATTACATAACCGTTGTGTAATTTAGTTCCGCTCTTTTCAACATATCTCTCGTCGTCACGTCTCCTATAAACCGGATATCCTTCTGAGTCAACAGAACTTCGTTGAGTGAATTTCTTTGGAAAATGCTTGCTACATTTTTCATCGATCATACACGCTTGATTTGGGTCATCACAACCGCACGGACCATGCATCATAAAATCGGATACTAATTTGTACAAATCTGGATCATCGTTCTTATCTGGTATTTCGGCAGAAATGTATTTGTCAATTTGATCAGCGCTTGGTACCTTGTCATCCTTATGCAAGAATAAACATATGTGTGCGTGTGGAAGTCCTCTTTTTTGAAACTCAACTGTGTATACAACTGCATCAAAATGTAACATGTTAATTCAATAAACAAAAGTTTTATATAATCATATGTTAATGACATAACACGACTGTAGCATAGTATATAAAAAGATGTTTTGAAACATACGTGCTTGCATACGACCGAATAAACGTAAGTCCCTCAAATCCTTTGTTAGTAGGTCCAGCTTTTGCTTAAAAACTCTTGATATCACATCAGGCCTATCCGAAGATGCTAAATTATGCTTTCGCATGAAACGTCCGATCTCTGGCCAGTTAGCATTGCAAGTCATTGTAATAAACAAATCTGGGCAACCATACCATCTACACAAAGCCATGGCATCCATGTAGTTTTGTTTCATGTACCTTGGTCCACCAGTAAATGAGGATGTCAACACAATTGATTTTCCAAGGACTGTTGGGTCTGAATTCCCTGAAGCAATACTTTTAACTATGCTGGAGTACGTATCACACCTAAGCTTTGTCTGTTTTGCTCTTTGAAAATACAAACGTTCTGTTTCAACCATAGTGTATCCGTCCACAAGAAATTGTTGAAACAAACGACCTCCACGAACAAATAAATTTTCTTGATTCGGTCGATCTTGAATTTGAAACGCAAACCACTCTCGCATAGAAACCATTTTTTTCTTCTTTTTTGTTTTATCTGTTGCAGGTCCAACTTCAGTTGTTGACTGTTGTGGATCAGATTGTGGTGTATCTGGGATATCATCATCACTTTCTTCAGTTTGAAAACGTTGCTTTCTATGCGGTATTTCCAAATGATACCCATCTTGCCCACGTGGCATCAAGAGCGGGTATTGCAACGGAAGATACAAAGGATGAAATAGGTTTATACGTTCAAAACCTTCACGGTGTTTTTCTATAATTATATCTCTCTGCTCTACGCATGTATCTAAGTCACCTACGATAAGACCAGCTACCTCGTTAGCAGTAGGAAGATTGTAAGTTCGTCCATCTTTTCCTCTCTTTGCTACCAGCTTAATTTTAATATTTTTTTCGTTGTCTTCATTGATTCTGTCACGCGCCCTTCTAAAAGTTTTAACCAAGTGACTTGAAGTATCTAAAACGTCTCTTACTTCACGTATAATATTTCGATCAATTGGATGTTTTGACTTTGAATTATCAGATGTTGACGCAGAGTTGCTGTAATATATTAAAACTTTACGTCAGAAATAACGTACGTGCAATTATATAATGAAAAATTATAAAAACAGTATTACCGCAAAATTGAACAATGTTATAAATGTTACCTTAACGCTTTTGCCCGGTTTTCAACTTCGTTCTCAGTATCATATATATACAGTTGGGCAAACTTTGGTGTGTCGCCTACTTTTGGCAGCAAACTACCAATTTTATGGTATGTTTGTCCATGCAACCGAAAAACATATGGACCACGACCTCTTTGGTTGATTTTTTCATCGACCTTTCCACCCATCGAAGTAAATGCAAACATGCTATTGTATGATCGAATGTTGTTTCTAAAATTTTTACTTTTTTCATCATCATTAACAAACAAATCAACAATTTCTTTTGGAGCGCGTTCTGGTTGCTTAATAAAAACTTTTCCCTTGCCACAACATATACTGTACGGTTTGTTTTTTGGATTTGTGTTGCCTCTTCTTGCCTCCGCTTCCCACACCAAAGCATGGCATTCCGTACACTCAAATACAGGATCACCATGATCATAATATTCTGCAAATTAAAAATGATTGTTCTTTAAAATGTCGTTATGCAAGATTTTTTAAATTATGTGTAAAGTAAATATAGAAGTACCTTCAGATATACCAACGTATTTATCATACACTTTTCTAACATTTCCATCAACATCATTTAGATTAAAAGTTACTGGCGTGCGTGGTATACTTGCTCTCTTGGATCTTTTGGTTTGTCGTGATGATTCACCTGCTTGATATGTTGAATTTGTTTTTGGTAAACCATATGTGGCTGTTGTACGACCAGCTGTTGTATTTTGTTTGCTGCGTTGCGTAACGTTACTTCCATCAGGTGTATTGAAACCATCTGAAAAAAACATGAACAAAAAATTGTATGTTAGTTGCATTAAGCATATAATAGTGTGATAAAAGGAATTGCAGTAAAATGTGTACCGACAGTTACCGTTTGAGGTATGAACCAAAGAAGTTTGCCGTTTTCGTGTAACAACGACTGATGTAGTTTGATCAACACATGTTACCAACGAATTAGGAACAGGTGAAAACATATGACTCAAACTGGATTCACTCAAATTTGTTTGTCGTTTACGTTGTGATGCAACC